>JAJQQW010000001.1:45894459-48294459 GCA_025583905.1 Ia io
AAACAAACCAATCGGGCAAATTCTTGTCCTGGGTCAATCACTAATTTCAAGGTGAAAAGGGGCACATGATGGAACTTCTTAGAACTTTGGAAGCTCTGCTTGAGGATTGGGACTCAGTGTAGCCTTGCAGAGTTGTTAGATGACTTCATGAGATGAAATCTATGGAATGTTCAGTCCGACAAGTAAGGAAATCATCCAAGTCATCAAAAGACTGACTTTATGTGGCGAACTTCTTAATTAAATCCTCCCAAAGGTTAAAGTGTAGCTGGTGTGGCCACAGAATCCCAGGAAAAACCATAGGATATTTAGGGTTTCTTAACTGTTGATCCAGGATTTCTGACCTCCCTAGACCACAGCCTCTCCAGACAGAGTCCTGGTCCAAGACGAAAACATTCAACTGGCTAACTTCTTTCCAATAGCTCTTTACTGGCTAATGTGGAGGAAGGGTGAAGAGCAGGAGAGGTTCTGGGGCAATGGATAATCCATTTCTGGGGCAAATTTGGCAGGCCCATGTGTCATCTAGCTTCAGAGGTGACTTAACCCCAACCTTCACTCAATAAGCAAGGTAAGACAGCTGGGACATGTAGGACTCGAGGATGGGCAGATCAAGTGAAGACACTAGCTAGTAGAGATGTTTGGAAAATTGCTCATATTTATTGATGAGCTAAGGAAATGGTGAAAAGTGGACAGATCCAGAATATATTATGTATGCAAAAACCCCAGGTTTTACTAATGCAATGGTTTTCCAAGTGTGGTCCCTGGACCAGCAGCAACAGCATTGCCTAGGAACTGTTAGAAATTCAAATTCTTAGGTCCCACTTCAGATCTAATGAACCAGAGACTCAAGATGAAACCCAGCAATCTATGTTTCAACAGCCCTCCAGGTGAAGCCTAATGCACACTCAGGTTTGATAAACACTGTGCTAATGTTTCACATGCACAGGGTCAGGAGAGGGAGATATGAAGAATGATTCCAGATTTTTGGATGGGGGGACATTTGCTACTGCTGGGGAAGACTTGAAAAGGAGAATGTTTGGGGGTGGAGTGAAATTGAGAGTTCTCTTGGGGTCTGTTTGAGATGACAGCGATACACTCAGTGGGACTAGTTAAGTGGAAAGTTGGATATGTGAGTCTGGAACTCTGAGAAAAGATCAGAGATATTTACCTTAATTCTAAGATCCTTGAGAACAGGCCTAATTCATCTTACTGGTTTTCACAGAATATCCCAGCCCTGTGTATAGCCCAGAGCAGGTGCTTGGTAAATGTCACTGAATGAAGAAAAACCCAGCTTTTCCTTCCTCCTCTAATCTGGTGAGACCACTGCCGAAATACCAAGAGTTCTTCTATTTAATAGCTATTTGCTTATCTGGGAAAACAAGCTACTGTCAAGACAGTAGGTTTCTTAGAACAGCTCACTCTGAAGACTTTCTTATATAGCTCACTACCAAATGCCAATTCCTTTCCAATCCCTCTTCAGTGGCCAATATTGATTGGCTTAAACTACCCATCCCTAAGTCCCAAAGGTCTCAGCTGTTCCGTGATTTGCTCTTGAGTGAACACTCAAGCCAGTTGACAGAGGAGCCTGCTGAAGCTGCTACAGAAATGATGGACAGATGGAAGGAAGGAAGGAAGGAAGGAAGGAAGGAAGGAAGGAAGGAAGGAAGGAAGGAAGGAAGGAAGGAAGGAAGGAAGGAAGGAAAATGTATGAAACAGGAACTTCTGTGTGGACAAAAGATAGTAGCAGCAGATAAGATCAGAAAGTTTTGTCTGGGACAGACTTGTGGAGGAGAGGGGCATGAATACCATGGCAACAATTATAGGCAAATGCCTGTCCAATAGACACAGCAAGAAATGACCTACAGTGAGAAATGAATTTCACATTGTGACCCAATACACACATACATAGACATAAAACAGAAAAGTTTCCACAAAGAATACCTACCATTTCTTATGCAATGTTTGCTAATATTTCTCTTATTCTTTTATTTTTTATTAAAGTTATTGGGGTGACATTGGCTAAAAAGATCATATAGGTTTCAAGTGTACATTTCTATGATACATGATCTATATATGGCATTGTGTGCCCACCACTAAAAGTCAAATCATCTTCCATCACCATATATGTGTCACCCTTTACCCTTTCCTACCCCTAACCCTTCCCTCTGATAACTACCACACTTTTGTATCTATGAGTTTCAGTTTTATATCCCACACTAGAGGCTCAGTGCATGGATTTGTGCATCAGTGGGGTCCCTCGGCCTGGCCTGCAGTGATCGGGATGAAACTGGCTCTCTGACATCCCCCAAGGGGTCCCAGATTGCAAGAGAGTGGTTCTCGGGTGACCCACCCTGGAATCAGACTCCCTCCTCTCTGGTTCTGGGTGTATCACCTGAAAACCGCAGCTGCCAAGTCACCACAGCTCGGCAGCTCCTGCGTTGAGCGTCTGCCCCCAGGTGGTTAGTGCACATCATAGCTACTGGTCTGATGGTCAGATGGTTGCTTAGGCTTTTATATGTATAGATATGAATGAAATCATATGGGTCTTAGCTTTTTCTGACTTATTTCGCTTAGCATGATATTCTCAAGGTCCATCCATGTTGTTGCAAATGACAGTATTTCATCTTTTATTATGGCTGAGTAGTATTCCATAGTGTGTGTGTGTGTGTGTGTGTGTGTGTGTATGTATATATAATATCTTCTTTATCCAATCCTCTATCGAAGGACACTTGGGTTGTCTCCATGTCTTGGCCACTGTGAATAATGCTGCAATGAACATAGGGGTGCATATATCTTTGCAAATAAATGTTTTTGAGTTTTTTTGGTTAGATACCCAGAAATGGATTGCTGGGTCATATGGTAGTTCTGTTCTATTTTTTTTTTTTTTTTTTTTTAGGAACCGCAAAATGATCTTTTTTACAAATGCTACTAGCAACTGATTAATTCATTTCATGATATACTAATGGCTCATAACCTGTGTTTTGAAAAATACTGCTATAGACAATTGAAAGTCAGTGAATGTATGCAAGGAAAAACATAACACCAGTGCTTTAGGAAGGTTGTTCTCACAGCAGTGTGGATGGCATTGAAGATGTTGGGGGGGGGGGTGGAGTGGGAGAGAACGAAGACAAAAATATAATTCTATAGGTGGAAATGGATACATTACAAATATCCAGGACAGCCATGATGAAGGAGATGAGTATGGAGATGGAGAGTGGGGCAGGAATTTGAGTCAGATGTTGAAGGTAGAAAGAGTAGGACTTAAGTGACCAAGAGGTGAGTTATAAAAAGAAAGGGTAATCAACATTGACATTCAGGTCTCAATCTGAGGGAACTGTGCAGAGAATGATAGCATTAAACCAGAGATGAGGTGGAAGAGCTGGATTAGACCAGGAAGAGATAAATTCTAAAGAGTTAGCTAATTTGAGTTGTGTCTGTGGAACAAAAGGTGGACAAGACCAATAGGCTGTGGGATGTATTGGGCTAAAGCTTGGAAGGAAGGTAATGGGTAAAGATTTGGGACCTGGGGGATAATTGAATCCATGGGAGTATAAGAGATCACCCAAGAGGATCTGTAGAGAGAAAAAGAGAACACACAGGATAGAAACTTACACTTAAGAGGATCTATTTAACACCATAATATTTACTTCCAAAATGAGTTTTTCTTTTCTTTAGTGAAGGAAGCTCATTGTGTATGAATAAGGACATGGGTGTGTACAATGTGTGTGCATGGATATCATGTGCATGTTAAGGAGATATTAGTATGCATTTCGGGAGCTAGTAAAGGGCTCTAGTTCATTTAGGGGTGGCTGCATTTTCTCTGCCTCATGGATCCTTCTCCTTTCCTTCCTCTTTTCCATTTTCCTCTTTTCGTTCCATTCTTTTCTTCCCCTTTCCACATATCCACATGCACCTTCATCACCACTTGAAAGTTTAAGAAATGTATGGGCAAAATAGACCAGTGTGGAATTTGTGGGATAAGATCTGGAGCATAGTGTTGGAGTGTGGTTGGGATTGGGAGGAAAGACAGGGCTGGGCATGTGGTCTGAGTCAGGAGTGGGGAACGGTCAGGAGTGGGAATCCACTCCTGAGACATTTCCCACTTCAAATTCTGCCACTGGTGTATGTGAAAACTAAGTATGAATGTGTATATTTCATGGTCTGTGCCGGGGGGGGGGGGTGTTGGCTGTCAATTTGACTTAATCAGGTATTTAGGTGATATTGCCATTATCCCTGCTACTTCTGCACAGAAATATCATTACTATTATTTTCTAACAGAAATAGGTGGCTCTGTTTATACCTTGAAGGGATTTAATTATAGAATAGTCGAAGAACTGAGAATAATGGTTAATCAGATTAGCATTTGTTGAAATGCACATGCCATGTGAATAGGAAGATGTATTTTCTCTTTCCTTTATGTGTTACCAAAGATAAGTTACCTAACCTCTATGGCCTTGAAGCATCCATCTTATATAAAAACTGCTGTTTGAAATTTTAACTCTGCTATTTGGCTTCTGTAAATGCTTGCTTGCTTAAATAATAAGGAAAATGAAACTACTCCCACTTCAGAGAGGACATTAAACCTTCCCCGGACAAAATTATCAGTGCTGGCACCAGGCCAGGCCTTTGGTTGAGATCTCAAGGCCCCAGCACATAGAGGCTTTTTAAGAACTTGCAAAAGGGGCCAGAAACACCCCATATTTGGGAGACAAAGAAGGTAAAAACATATAAATAAGGAAAATTCCTCCATGTTGGGGCCCAGAATTTGAGACATTTTCCTCTGGACCCGTGTGTAATAAATGTAACTCCATCTCTCTAAGTATTGTTTGGTTCTTCTCCAGTTTTCTGTAACAGCCTCAGTATCTTTATCTGAAAATGGGGATAATTCCTACCCCAAATTTCCATTAGAAAGATTAAGTTTTAAATGAGCCAAGACCGTGTAGGGGGATGGGGGGGGCAATGGGAGGATAAGGACACATGTAATACCTTAATCAATAAAGAAATTTTAAAAAAATGAGCCAAGACCTTTGAAATTAGCAACTGTCCAACAAATGTTACCTCCTTTCTCCAGTTCTTCTACCCCTTCCTTTGCTTCTTCCTTCTTTCAACCTCCCATGCATGTTTACCTGTCCATATGTGTACACCAAGTACATATATGTAATACTTTCCCCATTCCAAATTCTTAAACCCAGTGGTGTAACCTTTGTATATTACTGTAAAATTGTCAAAAGCAGGATAATTTAAATCACTTTTGGTGCATACACATCTAGAATTTTTAAGTCTTCTTGGTGGATTGACCCCCTGTCTCATTATGTCATGTCTAACTTTGTCCCTGGGTATTTTCTTTGATTTGAAATCTGCTTTATCTGATACTAATATAGCTGTTCCTGCTTCCTTCTGATTACTGTTTGCATGGCACCTTTTTTCTATCCTTTTTACTCTCAACCTGGTTGGTCACTATATTTGAAGTAAATTTATTGTGGACAGCATATAGGTGGGTCATGTTTTCTAAGTCTACTCTGTCTTTTAATTGGTATATTTAAGCCATTTATATTCAACATAATTATCAATTATGTATGTCTGCTGTGGTTTTTTTGTTGTTGCTGTTACGTTAAGTATAAGTCTGCTGTGTATTTTTGTTACCTGTTTGTTCTCTCTGTTTTTAGTTTTCCTGTCTTCTTTGTCCTGCTTTTCTGTGGGTTACTTGTACATTTTTTTCAAATTCCATTTCTGTATAGTGTTAGTAGTGTTTTCTGTATTATATTATATATACATAATTTATCAGTCTTCTGATGTCATTTTACCAGTTCAAGTGAAATATAGGAACCTTATTTCCCTTTTAAATGCCTTTACACTGTTTATATATAAATGTCTTAAATATTTCCTCTACATACATTGAGAACATGAAATGTGATAAAATTTGATCCAATCTTCAAAGAGAACTTGAAAGGAAAATATATTCTGTTGTATTTACTCATGTTTTTGCCTACTGTATTCTGTCTTCCAAGAACTTACTTTAGCCCTAGCCAGTTTTGCTCAGTGGATAGAGCATTGGCCTGAGGACTGAGGGGTCCCAGGTTTGATTCCAGTCAAGGGCACATGTGCAGGTTTTGGGTTCAATCCCCAGTAGGGGGCGTGCAGGAGGCAGCCAATCAATGATTCTCTCTCATCATTCATGTTTCTATCTCTCTCTCCATTTCTCTTCCTCTCTGAAATCAATTTAAAAAATAAAATAATTTTTTAAAAAGAATTTACTTTAGTCATTCTTATAGGGCAGACCTCCTACTGATAAATTGTTTCCTTTCACCTAAGAATGTCTTGACTATCTCTATTCTTGAAAGATATTATCACTGGACAAAGGATTCTAGGTTGATGATTCTTTTTCTTCAGAACTTGAAAAATATTGTTCCTCTTCCCACTAGGGCTTCATCTGATGAGAAACCTGCTGTTATTCTATTTTTCCTCTAAAGTTATAGGTAAGGTGTTGTTTCTCTTGGACTGCTTTCCAGAAGGTTGACTATGATGTGTTTCATGTGAATTTCTTTGGGTTTGTCCTCATGGTGTTTGTTTAGCTTCTTGAAACTGGAAGTTTCTGTCCTTTACTCAATTTGGGAAGTTTTTATCCACTATTTCTTCAAGTACTTTTCTAGTCCTGAACTCTTTCTTCTCTCTTTCTGAGACTGTTGACATGAGTGTTAACATAAATGTAACTGTTAACATGAATATAAATAGTCCCAGAGATTTGGAGGCTCTGCTCAATGCTTTCTTTTTGATCTTCTTCTTTTTGGGGGGAGGGGTATCTAATTTCCCTTTGTTGTTCAGATTGGGTGATTTCTATTGTTTTATGTTTAAGCTATCTGATTCTTTTCTGTTTCCCCCATCTTTCTGTTGAGCAAGATTTTAGACAATGGAATACTACTTGACCACAAGAAAAGATGAAATACTGCCATTTGCGACAGCTTGGATGGACTTTGAAAATATCATACTAAGCAAAATAAGTCAGACAGAAAAAGAACCATATGATTGCACTCATATGTGGGATATGAAACTGAAAGCAACAAATAAACAAACAATAAAAACAAACAAACAAATATAAAGACATTAGTATTGTGGTTACCAGAGGGAAGGGGAGTAGGAATGAGTAACAGGTAAAGGGCTCAAATATATGGTGATGGAAGATGATTTGACTTTGGGTGATGGGCACACAATGCAATATACAGATCATGTATCATAGAAATGTATACTTGAAACCCATATAAATGTATTAACCAATGTCACCTTAATAAATCTAATTAAAATATTTTAGAGTTTTTAAAGGTCTTTTTTGGCTACTGTATTTTTTCAGTTCTCATATTTCTATATGATTCTTCTTTATTGAGACTTACTTGGTGAGACTTTCTAATTGTATGAGATTTTCTATTTTATAATTTGTTTCAGGTGTGTAATTACAATTGCTCATTGGAGCTTTTTAATGATTGCTGCTTTAATTTCTTGCCAGATAATTTTAACATCTATGCCATCTCAATGCTGGCATGTTTACTTTCTCTTGTCATTTAAGTTGATAACCTGGGTATGGCATGTGATTTTTTAAAATTAAATTTGAACACTCTGGATCTCTTTTAAAACTTTTGTTTTGCAGGCCTTCTCTTACATTGTCATTTTGAAGAGAAGGGAGCCAGTAGATGTCTAGGTTCTCCACTGAGTTTCTGGCTGACATCCAGGTTGGTAGGGGTTTCTTGTTTACTGCTGGTTGGGGATGGGAGTCAACCCTCTCTCTAGGCCTTTGATGATCTCATACCAGCTAGTACTGGTAGAAATTACTGGTTTAAAACTGGTAAGGGTAGAAGTCATACACCCCATTTGATTTTCACTGTGAGGGATCATTTTTCCTTGCTCCCAACTGTTCCTTCTCTTGGAGTTGGGCAGGGGCTTCTTAAAATCTAGTAAAAGTTTAGGCTCTATACTTGCATACCTAAGCTTCTGATTAGCTACATTGTTATTATGACAGCTGGCTATTTCCTGCACCAAGTTATCTCACTCCCTATCTCCTGGTGCTTTTGCAGAAAAAAAATTGAAACATGTCACCTCTCCACCCCTTCTAAGACCCTCTATGCTATGGGATAGAGTGGGAAGACCAGAGCCTCTACATGCATATTGACTGGGTTCCTGTCAAAATCTAGCATTTCAAGCTGTTTGGCTCTGGAAAAGTTAATTAAATTTTCTGAGCCTCTATTTTCCCAGTTGTAAAGGAGGTGTAGGAAGCTCTCAGGTCTCTTGCTGAAAGGAGCAATAGTAGGTCAAAGGGCTTGGCCCACCATGGGTTCAATAAATAATAGTTCCCTTCCTTTTACTCCCTTGCAGAAGTAAATATATAACCCTTCCAAATTTCAAAAAACTCAAGGTGCATCCCCATAAAGTGGGAGTCTCATTCTAGGTATTGACTCCAAAGGTAAATTTAAATCTCTTCCTAAGTCTTATTTATTAAATTGACACATTTTATATCCTCCCCTCTATTTCTCTAGGTTCATGGAAAACATTAAAGGGAGACAGCTGAACCTATGTTACCCTCAAAATGAGGGTGGAAGCTGGAGGGGGCAGTGCTCTGGCAGAGGAGGGCAGGTGAAGGAAGGCCTGGTACCAGCCCAGGCAGTCCACTTACTGGGCGCTATTGTATTCTGAGCAAGGACAACTCGTAGCCTAGTCAAAGCCACTCCCAGAGGGAAAGAGGGGTAGGGAGGGGGAGGCACCAGGCAACTCCCATTTTGCCTGCTTGCCCTTCACCTCTGGCACCTAAGAGCAGCTGCTGCGATCTTACTAAGTGATGCAGAACCTCCTCCCCAGTCTCGATTGCTCCCATCCCCCTTTCAGAGCACAGGATAGGAGGGGAAGAAAGTGGTGAATGAGTGGAAAGCAAATACACACGCGGGAGTCAGTGTTCGCCATCCTCCCAATCCCGGCCTGCTGGGATTCCTCAGCACTCCCAGCGGGCAGTCCTTGGCAGCAGCCACCAGCCCCAACGCGCTAGACTTTGCTCTCAAAACGCTCACCGGAGCTCCAGGTCTTGAAGCTGAATGGGAGACTGAAAAAAATCTCGATACCTAAAGATCAAGGAGCCTAATACACCTTGGAGCCAACAAACACTGAAAAAAATAATGGGTCCAAGAATGCCATCTCCCAACTCCCACCCCAAGAATAAAACTGTCTTGGATCAACACCTCCCCTCCACTTCACCCCACCGCCGTAGTCCCCATTTGGCTTTCTCTGCCACACCTGCTTGCTACATCTGGTGAGGTCTCTTTCCGTTAGTGACTCTGTTTCTCTTTCTCACTATATATAATCTGTCTCAACTCTCCCAGTCTCCTTCCCATCCTTGAAATTCCTGGTGTACGGGCTCCTTTGCAACCCCCGCCCCCAAACCGCCCCCCCCCCCCGCCCTTAGCAAGTAGCCCAACAATAGATACTTTACAAGGTAACTCAGTCTTCTACCTCAGGAAGCGAATGGGGGGGGGGGGCGGCTACAAGGGGGCTTGGAGGCGCTACAACGTTCCACTTACCTGATCTCTTTAATGCTTTCCAATTTGCACATTATTTCTTGCTCATCTGCCATGTTTTTCACTTTCAATTTCACGTCCCGAAAAATGTACAACACACACATCCAGGGCTACAATAGACACAAAGTAACCACCTCCTCCCAGCAAGGGGCTCTGAGTCTGTGCAGTAGGGACTCGAAGAAGGCCTGGGAGCTGTAGTCGCAGCTCCAGGGCCAGTCAGGCAGACTCAGAGCCTGCAGGACTACAAATCCCAGAAGGCCAAGCGAGACACGCCTATTTTTCTTCCTGCAAACGCACTTTAAATCAATTTGTCACAGATAATTATGCCAAAGGTTGTGAAGAGTGCAAGGGAATGGTGACATTTGTCCCATTCGCGGAAATATTTTGAGGAAAAATTACCCCAGAAGGCAACAACTGGAAAGATGAGAGATATACATCCCTCCTGGGGCCCTCACCCCTACTTACCCAGTAAAGGATATCAGTAGTTGCTAATTAGTGAACACGGGCTGGAGAGAAATCCTGCATGGGGATTCACTTTGAGAAGTGTTTAGTCCGCTGCGTCGGAACTAGTGGGTTTGGTATTTAGATGCAGATGAAGTGAGGGGGGAGCGGGGGAGGTAGAAGTTGTGTGGCTGCTAAAACTGGGGCTTGGAGTGTTGACTGTTCTGGCCCGACCTCCATTCGACAGTTACTGAGCTCAGATTTTGGGGGAGGCAGTGAGGGAGGTGAAGATAAATAAAAGCAAGCCATTGCCTTTGAAGAGCAGGAGAGACAGAAAGGTAACTCATTAACTACATTACACTGTGCTGCCATAATATAGGAATGAATAAGATATAACCTGAAAAAAGAATATGCAAATAGGTCTCAAAAAGTGGCTGTGAATTTGCCATATAATTGGGGAGGATGAACTTCCCAGAAGAGAACTTAACACATATAGAAAGGAAAGGACAATCTGGCCAAGGCATCTGGAGCATAAGGTTCATATATGGGGTGTGCAGGTGGGAAAGAGAAGTGAGAGATATATCTAGAAAAGGTAGTTTAGAGCTAGATTGTAAAAGACCTTGAATGTCATGCTAAAGAGTTTAGACTTAATCCTATAAGGCACACATTCCTCCAATACACAGTTATTAATTGCTTACTACATGTCAAATAATGCCAAGTTATTTAATGTTTCCAAAGAGAAGTGCTAAGTTTGGAGGGATGTCTTAGAGAGGTGGTTCTAGAGGCAAAATGGAGAATTATTTACAGGAGATGAGAACAGGATAGGAGAGCACACACAGGCCCAGGGAGCTAGGCTTTGAACAAAAGGAGAACTCTGACTCACTCCCAATTAAAGGTGAGTGGAAATTCTCTGATTGAGCTTGCACTTATTTTCTGGGCCTCAGTTCCCTCATCTGAAAAAATGCAACGAGTTAGCCTCTGATGGTGCTGAATATAGGGCTTAATATATTTTAGGAGCTGGAGAAAAATTAGTGGAACATGAGTCTCAGGCCATTGTGAGTGTCCACACTGATTTTAAGAGCTTTCTAGCGGTGGAATCGAAGCCCTTCTTTTCTTCAGATCTCAGACATGATAACTTTCACAACAAGGAAATTCTCCCTGGTTTCTAGCCTAACAATATCCTATTGGGCTTTAAGATCCCTGTGCCACTAGTAGCCATTTGAAGACTATTGAGTTGGGTTGTCATAAAGACTGTGGGTCTGAGCTACCCTAACCATGGAATCCAGAGCCAAGAACTGGCCCCAGACCTGTCCTATAAAAGGAGGGTTAGGGAGCAAGTCTGGTTAAGTGCCTGGCATGTATTAGCCACTGTGCTGAGAGCTCAATGTACTAGTATAGTCCCTCATTTCATCCTCACAACCACTCTTAAGGGGATAAGTAGATTCATTCCTTTTTACTGGCTCAGAAAGTGGCTTGGCCAAGGCCATGTAGTAAGTTACAAAGCTAAAGCCTGGGCCCAAATTGAACCACATTACTTGCAGATTAAGGAAATGAATATATATGAAAAAATATGGAAACTAAAAGTAAAATGAGGCCTTAGATGTATATATTTATGTCAAATATAAATTGCTTTACAATATGAGTTAACTTTGGTTTGAGGAGAAATAGAGGGTATGTTTGGAGATGTGTGGGAAGCAATTTAGGAATGGCCTTTGAGGTTTTAGAACTGATGTCTCTTCTTCCACTATCTACCTCCTCTTAGAATCTTTACCTAACACTAAGTTCACATGCCTGGTAAGGGTCTAGATGTGGCTTTGTATCTGCTTAAATTTAAACATGTTAATAGCTTTACAATCTGATTATAAGAGTAATCTGGCAAATATGTTGTCTATTAAGCCTCACCAAAACCCTATTTCACAGTTGGGGGACCAGGCCAAAAGAAGGAAAGGATTTATTCAAAGTCACCCAGCATGTTTGACACAGAAACAGGACTCCTGACTCAGAGCCCTTTGCTCTTTTCATAGCTCTGCACAGCCTGTATCAGTCTGCTACTGCCTCCATGGAATCCAAACGCCTCTGTTAATTCATCCAGATGGTACACTCCAATACATGGAACCTGCCAAGGGCCAAGTTATGTCCCATGTACATTAAAGAGAGATGACAGTTAATGTAGCAAAAGGGGCCTCGGAGGAAGGTTTGTGCTATTTGTAACAATTAAGGTGTTTGATTAAGGAAAAGGTTCATAAGCTTCTTAGCTTCCATGGTTTTGTCTTGGCTTCTTGACCTCTTTAATAACAGTGTTGTTTTTTAAATTTCTTTATTGATTAAGGTATTACATATGTGTCCTTATCCCCCATTGTCCCCCCACCCCCCACTCATGCCCTCACCCCCGCCCTCTTGTCTGTGTCCATTGGTTAGGCTTATATGCATGCATAAAAGTCCTTTGATTGATCTCTCCCCCTTACCCCCACCCTCCCCTACTTTCCCTCTGAGGTTTGACGGTCTGATCGATTTCCTTGTTCTTGCCGAGTTATAAGAAACCAGGCTAACAATGAGAGGAAGGAAAATATTCCAAATAATGACAGGGGAGTAACTGGGACCAACCTTTAGCAGGGCCAGTACCACTGTGTTTTCTGAGGAGAGCGTCATTGGGGTCTTGGCCTGGGCCATGCAGCTGCAAGATCAAAATATGGCAACTTTGAAAGATATTACTAGGTGACTAAAGTCAATCAAAAACATCTAGAAAATTACTAAATATATAAAATAGGAGCAGCAGCATGAGCTGAGAGAAAGATGAAACGAGCTCAAGTGTATGGAACAGGATCTTCGGCTCTGTATGAAAAAGCTGTTATTAAGGTCCCTGAACACAAGAAGAAACATCTCCTTATTGGTGTATCCTCAGATGGAGGGCTTTGTGGCACTATCCAGTCCTTAGTTGCTAAACAGATGAAAAGTGAAGTGGTTATGCTCACAGCAGCCGGGAAAGATGTTGGAATTGGTGATAAAATTAGGGGTAAACTAAACTTCTGATTAGTTTCTGGTGACAGTCAAAGAGTGGGAAGAAACCCCCCCTAGTTTTGTAGATGTATCAATTATTGCCCTAGAATTATTAAATTTTAGATATGAATTTGAGGGAGGAGCTATCATTTGTAATCAAGCTGGGTCTGTCATCTCTCACAAGACAGAAGAAAAGCTTATCTTTTCTCTTAATACTATTGCAAGTGCTGAGAGTATGAGTATCCACGATGACATTGATGCTCACGTGCTACAAAATTACCAGGAATACAGTCTGGCCAACATTCTGAGATGATTGAAAAATTGACTTTGACTTTCAACTGCACCCACCAAGCTGTAAGCACAAAAGAGTTTATTTAAATCATCTCCATTGCTATAGCTCTGGATTAATGAAAATAAATTGTCATCCTCAGACAAGAGATAAAGAAGTAAAATTCGGGCAGATTATTTTAATTTTAGTTTACTGTTGTCCTGGTTGGAATAAATTATTGGCTCATTATTTCAATTACTAAAGACAGAAAGATATTTGTAAATTATCTTACAGTAAACAACTTACAATAAGAAAAAAAGGGAGGGGGAATAAAAGGAAACCATTGCCTTGGCCCCTTCTCCTAAAGCAATGCTTAAAATAACATATTCAAGCCATGATGGTATCATTCTTATAGTAAGTGTTCAATAACTTTCAGAAGTCTGTATTAGGTGAGATAATATTTTGGAGTTGTGCTACTAGGAAGTTCTAATGCATTATTTTATTAGAAACTGATTGATTTGAAGTGGTAGTAAAAATCTTACTCCTATAGAGATCAACATTGTCCTTGTTGCTAAGAAACAGGTAAGGATGGCAGGCTATGTTGGGGTGAATACTATTATAATGGAAGGAATTAGCAAAGAGGAAGACAACCAGTTTCTTGTGGACATGATACTCACAAGGAATATATCAAGATTTAAAGAGTAGAGGCCAGAATATTTGAATTTATATACACTGAGTGGCCAGATTATTATGATCACCTGACGTTTGTAGGCAAATTAGCAGTACACTGCATGGTATGGGATATGGAAGCCAAAGGCCTGTTCGAACACCTTTGCTGTCTGCAGTTACCAAGATAAAACGTCTCCAATTCACACAGGAACACAAGGATTGGACAGTTGAGCATTGGAAAAAAGTCATGTGGTCCGGTGAATCACGTTTCCAGTTGCATCATGCAGATGGCAGAGTCAGAATTTGGTGGAAACAGCATGAAAGCATGCACCCCACACGCATAAGTACAACCCTTCAAGCTGGTGGGGGCAGTGTTATGGTTTGGGGCATGTTTTCCTGGCATGATTTGGGCCCTTTAATTCATGTGGAATAACGTCTGAATAGCACAACATACCTAAGTATCGTTGCTGATCAAGTTCATCCTATCATGTTGATGGCATATCCCAATGGAGATGGCTTCTTCCAACAAGACAATGCGCCATGCCATGGTGCTTGTATTGTGCAGGAGTGGTTTCAAGAACATGAGGGGGACTTTACCTTGCTTAGGTGGCCCCCACAATCACCAGATCTCAATCCAATTGAGCATCTGTGGGACGAAGTTAAAAGAGCCATCAGGCAGCTGGTTCCACAACCATCAAATCTCACAGACTGGACAGTGTTATTCATCAGGTATGGTGTCAGATTCCTTGCATCACCTTTCAACATCTCGTGGAGTCAATGCCAAGAAGAATTGCCGCAGTATTGAAGGCAAAAGGTGGCCCAACGAAGTACTGATGGGGTGGTCATAATAATCTGGCCACTCAGTGTATATCTCACTGTGTTTAAATAATAAACTGAACTAAGAGAGGAAGCAGAGCTGAAACAGCTTTCAATCTGAATTGCTTGCAAAATACTTACTAAATTTCTCAACTTAGGTTTCTGAATTAGCATTTCTAAGAGAAAAATGAGCCAATGTTTTCGGGTCATTCAGCCAAGAAATATTTATTGTGTACGTATTATGTCAGGCACTAAGTTAGATAGCAGAGATCCCATAGTAGATATCACAGACAGAGCCTGCCCTCACCAAACTTGCAGTTTAATTGGAGAGACCAGTTGATACAAAGATCAAACACATTAATATATAGATTGTACTGGGGCAAGAATGGAAGCAAGGAAACCAGTGAGGAGGCTATTGCAGTTATCTAGGAAATAGATGATGGTGGCTTGGATTAGAGTAGTACCAGTGGATATGAGAAAAAAAAATAGACTGATTGGAAATATAGTATTGGATGCAGAACTGATGTGCTTAGCTTGCCAACAGGGAATCTCAAATGACTCCTGGATTTTTGGCCTGGGCAATAGGTTAGTGCCATTTACTGAGACAGGAGAGACTGGAGTTAGGATCTCCCACCTGTAGTGCATGGAAAAACTGAAGATCAGAAATGGTAACTGGCCTGCCTGTGGTCAACTAGTAAATTAGGGGCAGATGCATTTAATCCCATTTTCACATTAATCCAGAAACTTCCATGTTAAATAACCCTTCACTTAATCTGGCCAGTAATTCTTATAGTGCCAGGGAGGACTAATTGAAGCTTTACCCAAGATTCCCCTAGTAGATGGGAATTGTGGATGATTAGTATATACAGTAATTTGTATCTGCCTATCTGGATTGTGCTAGGTATTTTCAGGCAATGTTTCAGCTGTTATTCTTGCTTTTTATGGCTTTGTGTCAATGAACTTTCTAGCTCTTCTATCCTTACACACCTATCCAATATCACTGACCTAGATCCTCCATTGCCAAGTTCTGGGCATAAAGAAGAGCTGGCAGAGTAGAAGAGCCCACCCCAAGTGTGTAAACCCTATTGTGAAAACTCTAATATAAAAGTAGCCTAGTGTATGCCTATTGAATTTTCTTAGTAAACATTCACCAGCTTTCTCCAGTCCTTAAGGGAGAAGACACACTGACTGCTGAGCCCAAGACCTTGGATTAAAATCCTAGCTCTGACACTGCCTCCCTGTCTATCTTTGGGAAAGTCCCTTCCCCTACTCAACCTCAGATTTCTCATCTGAAATTATAGGATGGACTCCCTATTGTCTCTTGTAACTTAAAATATCAGCAGAGGTTACTTAATTTAAAACCCCTTTTTCTAAACCAAACAAGATTGAACCTAGGGCTCTCTCTGGTTTGTATCCCTGTGTCATCCATCTCCCCAAGCCCCAGTAGATGTGTGTCATTTAACCCATCTGCCCTTGTCTTTTCTTATTTATCCTGTTCTAAAGGTTGCATTCAATTTCTCATTTCCTTGAACTTTCTCCTTATGTTCTGGTTCCCACAGCACTTGCATTCTGACCAGGAGATGTGAGAAAAACTGTTTTTGTGGTATTTATTCCTTAAATAATTGTTTGCAGGTTTTGTACCTTTGTATGATTAAGCTTCCATGAATAGGCAGGTCAAGGAAGCAGGAGAGCTGTGTTGAGGAACTGATTGGCTGCACCATTAACCAGCCAAACCCTGAAGAAACTGGGTCTCAGTTTCTTTATGTGAAAAATAACATCGCATCAGGTGATGAACTCTAGGGTCTGCTCTAGTGCTGACATTCTAAGATCATATTTTTTTAAACCAGATAGGCTTTTCAAAACTCATCAATTTACTGGTAACATTTGTCACCAATCATTTTCTTATTCACTTCTCACTCAGAAACACTCAAATGGGAGGAAGAGGAGGCAGGAGACCTTGGTTCTCTATCTGGCTTTGCCGTTAACTCCCTGTGTGACCTCTTGCAGGCCTATTCCCTTCTCTAGGATTCTGTCCCCACATTTTTAACACAAAGGGGTTAGATTAACTGGTCTGCTATTCCAGCTCAGTCATTTCGGGACCCGTGGTTCTATAATTTGGTACCTTTCAGGATTGCTTGGCAGATAAGCTGTACATTTACCTTTGTAACATTGCTGACTCCTTGGATGTCACATAAACTGGTGATGGCCAGGATTTTCGAAGACATGTGTTCACCTACGTATGAGTATGGTTATTGTCCACCAACTGCTTTCATCTATTTATTTTATTTTGCTGCAACCTGCCCTAGATTTTTTTGGCATCTATGTTAGCGGAGCAGCAGGCTGGCTACTGGGATCTTTCTGAGTTGTTGCCCAGGGAGATAATCAGAGCCATGTTCCCAGGGTGACATCATACTAAAATGGGGTTCCTTCCTTTGACTTTCAAGCCACAGCACTGTCCTTACTGTCTTCTTCTCTGAGAGCATTTATACTTTTTTTTTTAACTCCTTTTATTGCTCCTGATTTCAAAATAGAAGCAATCCTCAAGGTAATAACTTCAAATCCCTTTTCTTCTGCTTTCTCCCTCAGAAAACTGACAGCACCCCTCCCTCTTCCTTCAATTCTTACCTCTTTAAGGATGACCAAGTGGTGTGTCTAGCTCCAAAGAACTTTTGATCCTCATTTCTAACTGCCTACTTTATATCACCAATACTGAATAAGGAGCTGGGCTTCTAGAAGGACTGACTGTTGGCAGGGTTGCCTCACATCTTTCCTAATCTAGGGCACCTTAGAACCATCCAAATATCCCTCCTCCCCATCATAGAGTGGAAAAGAGATACTGTGTGAAAAAGCACCTAAAATGATGGCTGAAATATACTAGGCATTTGGTACCTGTTAATACCTTTCACATCCTTCTCCATTTTCCCTAATTCTCAGAGTTGTTTTGTGCCCCCCAAATTAGTGAACAGAAACAGGAGTAGAGCATGAAAAAGCATAAACAAGTTGTGATTTAAGCTTTATGTCTGATATATGAGAAGACAATGACAGAGGCTTCTGTAAAAATCTAAAATTGTTTCACTGACTGTCTTACTTCACTTAGCATAATGCTCTCCAGTTCCATCCATGCTGTTGCAAATGGTAAGAATTCCTTCTTTTTTACAACAGTGTAGTATTCCATTGTGTAGATGTACCACGGTTTTCTAATCCACTCATCTGCTGATGGGCATTTAGGCTGTTTCCAAATCTTAGCAATTGTAAATTGTGCTGCTATGAACATAAGGGTGCATATATCCTTTATTATTGGTATTCCTGATTTCTTGGGATATATTAGTATTCCTAGAAGTGGTATTGCTGGGTCAAAGGGTAGTTCCATTTTTAACTTTTTGAGGAAACGCCATACTGTTTTTCACAGTGGCTGCACCAGTCTGCATTCCCACCAGCAGTGAAGGAGGGTTCCTTTTCCTCTGCATCCTCTCCAGCACTTGTCCTTTGTTGATTTGCTGATGATAGCCATCCTGACAGGTGTGAGATGGTACCTCATTATTGTTTTGATTTCCATCTCTAGGATGATTAGTGACTTAGAGCATGTTTTCATATGTCTATTGGCTTTCTGTATGTCCTCTTTCAAAAAGTTTCTATTTAGGTTCTTTGCCCATTTTTTAATTGGATTGTTTATCTTCCTTTTGTTAAGTTGTATGAGTTCCCTGTAAATTTTGGAGATTAAACCTTTGTCACAGATAACATTGGCAAATATGTTCTTGCATGCAGTGGGTTTTCTTGTTTTGTTGATGGTTTCTTTTGCTGTAAAGATATTGCTAGGACAAATGTATGCTATTTTGGAGCCTATGGATTCTTCTAAGATTTTTATGGTTTCCCATCTTACATTTAAGTCCTTTATCCATTTTGAGTTTATTTTTGTGTATGGTGTAAGTTGGTGGTATAGTTTCATTTTTTTTCTGCAAGTATCTGTCCAATTTTCCCAAAACCATGTATTGAGGAGACTGTGTTGACTCCATTGTATGCTCTTGCCTCCTTTGTCAAATGAATACCACATGATCTCACTCATTTGTGAAATATAAAGAACATTATAAACTGATGAACAAAAATAGATATGGAGGCAAAGAAGCATCAAACAGACTGTCAAACTACAGCAAGAAGGCTGGGGAGGGTTGAGCGGGGAGGTAAGAGATCAACCAAAGGACTTGTATGCATGCATATAAGCATAACCAATGGACAAAAGACACTGGGGTGGGGGTGGTAAGGGCATGTTGGGGGGGGTAGGGGAGGCAGAGGAAGGTCAATGGGGAAAAATAGGAGACATATGTACTACTATTTGTAATACTTTAAACAATAAAATAAAATTTTAAAAAAATCTAAAATTGGATAAGGCAGCATATGATGTGAAGGTTGGAGCCATTGTCTCCCCTGAATCCAGGGCAAAAACAGCTTTAACTATATTAGAGGTTTAAAAGAATAATAACTTGTAAAGTCATGGTAACAGATAGCCCCAAAGGAAAATATGGACAAATCCAACTATATAAAAATTGAAACTGTACAATGCAAAGTGACATTCATAAAATAAAAATGAAAACAGACTGGGAAAATACAAATAACTCCTATGTCTTGGGATTTTCTTACCCAGGGTTTGGTTGCGTTATAAACAGTGGACCAAATCTTAAGTCAAAGGAATAAATTTTATTGAATGTAATATCAGGAATCAGCAATGAATTGAGAGATGAGTAGAAAGGCAAATGCCCCTTCCATAAGCCTTCTAAATCTCATTATATACAGGTAGGGCAAAAATAGGTTTAGAGTTGTTTGCATCAAAAATAACACAATAGAGATCTGAAGATGGCAGCTGGCAGGACGGAGGTGAGGAAGAGGTTGTGAGTGAGTAAGGGGGTGAAAGGAGAGTGTGCGGATGTGTGCGGTATGTGTGTGAGTGAGTGAGGGACAGTTAAATCAGGCAGGAGTAGCAGGGGCTGGCAGACCAGGCTCTCCTGGACAGGGAGCACCTACCATCACTGTGGACACTCCCCAGGCTGCGGAACTCGGGCATGGACCCCATGCCATCTTGAAGGGGAGAGAGGCCTCTTCTAGGAACTCATCAACACCACCACCCAGACAGCCCTTGGACACTGCCTGTGACCTGGCAACCACTCCAGCCAAAATCCTGCTGCCTCACCCACAGACCTGTAGACCCTAAGACCTCCACCTCCAAAGGTGCACACTCCCACAGCAGTAAGTGCAACATCTTCCTTCCCCAGCAGCAGACCTCCAGACACCTCAGTTGTGCATTTCCAGTGCACAGGCCTCATGAGCCCACCACTACACAGGCAGCTCTTGACAGCCGCTGTGAGCCGCCACTGGGTGTGATATTATACAAACAAGGGTGCCCCACAGTAAAAATTCTGAATTCACTCATCTTGGATACCTTCCCACAGACACCTCAATATCACGGCTTTAGTGCCAGGGCCCCTCAGAGTGCATCAGTGAGCCATGCTGGCAAACGCACTAACACAGTTGGGTTTTCCAGAGTGCAGGATTCCTGAGCCCGTAGCTCCACAGGCTGCTCTTGGGTGCCGCTGTGAGCCCCCACTGGGTGCAATCTTATACAAACAAGGGCGCACTGCCCCGCAGTTGAAATTCTGAATTCCTTCTTCCTGGATACCTGCCCAAACACACCTCAATCATGCTGCATCAGATCCAGGGCCCTTCAGAGTGCATCAGTGCACTGCACTGGCAAATGCATAGTGGGTGCCCTTGTGAGCCACCACTAGGAGCACACATATCCAACCACAAAGGCAGCAGCAAAACTGAGACTTCCCACCCCATAGCTACAGAACTCTGGACACCACAGTGGCTCCTTTCCAGAGTGCAGAACTCCTGAGCCTCACCACCCCGACAGATGGCTACTGGGTGCCTCTGTGAGCGCCCACTGGGCATGTGTGATTCCAACCAAGGGCGCAAAGCAACAAAAATTGGGAAAAACCCTTCCCTGGTTTCTGACTTCAGGAAACCACACTTGAGCCTTTCCAGCTCACAGAATTACCTCAAGAGAACCAGAATAGCTGAAGTAAGGAGCTACGTTAGATTACCAAGCCCAGGAGAACTGAGAGATCACACGAATAGCACCATTCCTAAAAGAAACTGGATAGCAAAGCAGTTGAAACTAGGACACAAAAACAATTAAAACATTACTGCAAAACATGGGGAGATAAAAAAGCAATCCCCAAAGGAAAGAATAAGAGGAATCACCAGAAAGGGAGTTAAGTGAAATGGAGGCAAGTAACATGTCAGAGAAAGAATTCAGAGTAATGATTATAAAGATGCTCAAACAGCTGGATGACAAATACACACAACTCAATGACAAATACACACAACGCAATGAGAATTATAAGGAGTTGAAAGAGAATGTCACCAACATGAAAAGGAACCAAGAGGAAATGAAGAATGACATAGCTGCAATAAAAAACACAATGGAAGGCTTAAACAGCAGACTAGACGAGGCTGAGGACCACATCAGCGAATTAGAAGACAAGGTAGTAAAAAACACAAAAACACAGCAGCAACTGGAAAGAAAACTTAAAAAGCAAGAAGAGAGCCTAAGGGAGCTTTGGGACAACACAAAATGGAAGAACATCCGCCTAATAGGGGTACCAGAAGGAGAGTAAGAGAAGCAAGGAATAGAAAACATTTTGAAGAAATAATGACAGAAAACTTCCCTTATATTGGCCAGAAAAAAACTACGTGAGTCCAAGAAGCACATAGAGTACCAAACAAGGTGAACCGAAAAAGACAAACACCAAGACACATCATAATTAAACTGGCAAACATCAATGACAAAGTAAGAAACTTAAAGGCTGCCAGAGAGAGACAGAAAGTTACCTACAAGGGATCTCCCATTAGAATGTCAACTGATTTTTCAACAGAAACACACCAGGCCTGTAGGGAAAGGAATGAAATATACAAAGTGATGCAAAACAAGGGACAGAATCCAAGAATACCATACCCAGCAAGGCTATCATTCAAAACTGAAGATGGAATCAGGAGCTTCACAGACAAAAAAGGTCTAAGAGAATTTGTTACCACCAAACCAGCAATGCAAGAAATGCTAAAGGGACTGCTGTAAAAAGAAGAAACAGAAAGGCAAGAAGAAACACAACATTAAGAATAAAAATGACAACAAACAAGTACATAATAATAACATTAAACATAAATGGATTAAATGCTCCCATCAAAAGACATAGGGTAGCTGAATGGATCAGAAAACATGACCCATATATTTGCTGTCTGCAAGACACCCACCTCAGAACAAAGGATTCACACAGACTGATAGTGAAGGGATAGAAAAAAATTTTTCAGGCAAATTGAAATGAAAAAAAAAGTTGGAGTTGCAATACTTACACCTGACAAAATAGACTTCAAGTTAAGGCCATTGCCCTATCTGGTTTAGCTCAGTGGATGAAGCATCGGCGTGTGGACTGAAGGGTCCTGGGTTCGATTCTGATCAAGGGCATGTACCTTGGTTGCAGGCACATCCCCAGTAGGGGTGTGCAGGAGGCAGCCGATCAATGTTTCTCTATCTTCGATGGTTCTAACTCTCTATCCCTCTCCCTTCCTCTCTGTAAGAAATCAATAAAATATATTTTTAAAAAAGTAAAGACCATAACAAGAGATAAAGAAGGCCAGTACAGGAGAAACCAAATACAAAGAACAACTTCAGGAAGATATCATGGGTGTGGTCGATAGCAATACAGTCATAGTAGGGGACTTTAATACCACACTAACACCACTAGATAAATCCTCTAAACAAAAACTCAGCAAAAAAAAAACAGCAATTCTAAATGACTTTATAGAACAGATGGACTTAATTGACATCTTCAGAATATTTCACCCCAAAGCTACAGATTATACATTCTTCTCAAGTGCACACAGGACATTTTAAAAGATAGACCACATATTAGGACACAGGCAAAGTCTCTTAAAATTCAAGAGGATAGAAATCATAACAAGCATCTTCTCAGATCGCAATGGCATAAAACTAGAAATCGACTACAATAAAAACAATGAAAAAATCAAACACTTGGAGGCTAAATAGCATGCTATTAAACAATGATTGGGTTAACAAAGAGATCAAAGAAGAAATAAAAAGCATCCTGGAAACCAATGACAATGAAAACACAACAATCCAAAATCTATGTGACAGAATGAAACTGGTCCTGAGAGGGAAGTTCATAGATCTACAGGCTTACCCCCACAAAAAAAAAGAAAATAATGGTAATAAATTATCTAACCTTGCAACCTAAAGAATTACAAAGAGAGCAACAAGAAAAGCCCACAGTAACCAGAAGGAAGGAGATAATAAAGATCAGAGCAGAAATAAACAACATAGAGACCAAAAAAAAACAATACAAAAGATCAATGAAACCAAGAGCTGGTTCTTTGAAAGGATAAACAAGATTGAAGAACCTCTAGGAAGGCTCACCAAGAAGCAAAGAGAGGGGACCCAAATAAACAAAATCAGAAATGAAAGAGGTGAAGTAACAACTGACCCCATTGATATACAAAGGATTGTAAAAAAATGCCACGAACAACTCTACTTCAAAAAACTGGACAACATCGATGAAATGGACTCATTCCTAGAAAAAGACAAGCTTCCAAAACTCAAAATGGGAGAATCAAAAAACCTGAATAGGCTGATGAAATTGAAATAGTAATCAATAAGCTTCCAGCAAACAAAAGCCTTGGATCAGATGGCTTCACATGGGAGTTTTACTGAACATTCAAAGAAGAACTAAAACCAATCCTTCTCAGACTACTCCAAAATTCAAGAGGAAGGCACACTTCCAAGCTCTTTCTATGAAGCCAGCATTACCTTAATACCAACATCAGATAAAGACACCGCAAAGAAAGAGAATTACAGGCCAATATCCCTGATGAACATAGATGCTAAAATGCTCAACAAAATTCTAGCAAACAAAATCCAGCATTACATTAGGAAGATCATACACCATGACCAAGTGGGATTTTTTTCAGGGATGCAAGGCTGGTACAATATCCACAAATAAATAAATGTGATAAATAAATAAACAAATAGAGAGACTAAAATCACGTAATCATATCAATTGATGCAGAAAAGGCATTTGACAAAGTACAACACCAATTTCTGATAAAAACATTCTGCAAAGTGGGAATCGAAGGATCATACCTCAACATAATACAAGCCTTATATGACAAACCTACAGCCAACATCATACTCAATAAGCAAAAACTAAAAACATTTCCCTTAAGAACAGGAACAAGACAGGGATGCCCACTTTCACCACTTCTGTTCAACATAGTACTGTAAGTGCTAGCCATAGCAATCAGACAAGAAGAAGAAATAAAAGGCATCCAAATTGGAAAAGAAGAAGTAAAACTGTCCTTATTCACAGATGACATGATATTGTACACAGAAAACCCTAGACTCCATAAAAAATTATTAGACTTAATAAATGAATTTGGCAATGTAGCAGGATACGAAAATAATGACAATAATGAACTTACAGAAAGAGAGATTAACAAAACAATCCGATTTACCATTGCACAAATAAAATTTAGATACCTAGGAATAAACTTAACTAAGGAAGTAAAAGACCTCTACTCAGAAAAACTACAGGACGTTGAAAAAAGAGATAGAGGAAGGCATAAACAGATGGAAGAACATGGATTGGTAGAATCAACATGATTACAATGCCCATTCTACCCAAAGTAATCAATAGATTCAATGAACTCCCCATTAAAATACCAATGGCATATTTCACAGACCTAAAACGAACTCTCCAAAAATTCATCAGATTTAAGAAAGACTCCAAGTAACTGCAGTGATCCTGAGAAAGAATAACAAATTAGGAGGGATCTCAATACCAGATATCAAGCTGTATTACAAAGCCACTCTTCTCAAAACTGCCTGGTACTGGCATAAGAACAGACATATAGACCAATGGAATAGAATAGAGAACTGGGAAATCAACCCAAACCAATATGCTCAATTAATATTTGACAAAGGAGGCAAGAACATATAATGGAGTGAAGACAGTCTCTTTAATAAATGGTACTGGGAAATTTGGTCAGACACATGCAAAAAAAATGAAACTATACCACCAACTAACACCATACACAAAAATAAACTCAAAATGGATAAAAGTCTTAAATGTACAATGGGAAACCATAAAAATATTAGAGGAATCCACCGGCATCAAAATCTTAGACATTTGCAGAAGCAATATCTTCACTGATACATCTCCTAGGGCAATGGAAACTAAAGAGAAGATAAACAAATGGTACTACATCAAAATAAAAAGCTTCTGGGAGGAAAAAATGGTGGCGGAATATACAGACGTGTCCCTAGCCTTGTCCCAGAGCAGATAGAAAGAACAGCTGAGGGTCGCATGGAGAGTGTTTGTTGGTGAGTTGAGGGACAGCTATACTCCAGGAGATGGTGGAGGATTGCTGGACAGGGCTCCCCTGACTGGGCAGCCCCCACTGCTGCTGGGTTCCCCCCCAGAGCGACCGGCTCGGATGGGAGACCGTGCCATCTTGAACGGAAAGTGGATGTTATCGGAAGCCTGAAAATCTACAACTACGGCACCCACCGAACAGCTGTGAACCCCAGAACACCAGTCCACAATTGGCGCTAACACGCGAATTAAGAGGAGATCTACATTCCACCATGGAAAGGTTTGATTTCGCCTGGGATAAGGTGAGGTCTTTGGTCCCGGCAGGAGAGAGAAAAGTGCACTGTGGGAGCTGGAGGACCAGGGGAAGTCTGCACCTAGAAAAATCCATGGCTGTTGGGGCTGGCGTGATCTGTGAATGTGGAAGGGGGTCCTCAGAGCTGCTAACAGAAGGGAACTCTAAAAGCAACCCATTTTGATCTGGCACAAAAAGACAGCCTAAACATTTTAAAAGTGTGCTGGCTGCTTAGACCCAAGGGGGGAAAAAAGACTGCACAGACATGCGCGCAGCCCTGGAGTTTGCACACTTACGCTGGCTCTTTTTTCTTTTGATTTGTTTTGTTTTTGTTTTTTCTTTTTCCTCTTTAAATCCTTGCTGCTGATTACTAAGCCCAATACATAGGATCACGCAATTGGGGACAGACACCCTAAGAGACTACAGGGGAAAGTTGTTTTTCTGGAACCGGGATCAGAGACGGAATAACCATCAGAGAACCAGCTCTGGGGCAACCCACTCCCACAAACCTATATTAAGTTCCACAGGGGAAAGAAAACCTAAACACTAGCTAAGGAGGACCTATAGACCTGGAGGTCAATCCAGAAACACTGCCACCCAGGGGTTGAATCGCAAATTGACCCTTGTGTAAACACAAATAAAGGAATACAAGAAATAGAGATGTACTTCCTGCTTAAAAATCAGGACTGGCTTACAACACTGAGGAGCAGTGGAACTCAGGGAACTTCAATAATGTCCTGACTAGGAAACAGGCATGCCAAACAGAACAGTAGAGGAAGTGAATGACCTTCACTACTGCACATTTTTATTTATTTTTTTTTTCATCTTTTACTTAAGAAACTAATTTTTTTCTTTTTTCCTCACTTGATTTTCCCTTTTTAATTATTACATTTTTATTTTCAATCCGTATTATTACTACTACAATTTACCTTTTTTTTTTTAAAGTGTCATTTTATTTTCTCTTTATTTTACTTTGGGATTAGTGTTTTACATTCTATTTTCATCTTTCCTTTAGCATCATTTTACTCTATCTCAACTTTATCTTTATGCAAACACTCTCTTCCTCACTTTTCCCCTTTTGTTGTCCTGATTCTCTTGCCCTATTCCTGATTTAGAGTTTCCCTATTTCTTTTTACCCCTGTTAAAATTTCATCCTACTTATATATCTAATTTCCAATCCCCTGCTCCAAGTCCATACACACCTCTCTCTTCTCTTTCTTCACTATCCAAAAAAATTATTTTTTCTCTCTGTCCTTCTGTTGTTGTTTGATTGATTGTTGACTAAAAGCTTGTTTGTGAGATTGTTTTGCTTATTCTTTGTTTGTTTGTTTGTTTTGTTCATATTTTGCTTTTGTTTTCCCTGGCCTCACTTGATATTAGTTGTTTTTAGTAGTTTGTATTCATCTCCAGGTACTTGTTGCTGGCATTTGTTGGCATTAGTGGCAGTTCCATTGGAGTTTCCTCCCCATATGTATAGTTTGTTCCCCTCTTCTTTTGTATTCTCTTTCTTTTTACTCTTAAATTTTTTTTCCTTTTCCCAATTTCATTTTTGCACTCCTTTCTTTTTTTTTTTTGTTTCTCTTCTTCTTTCTCTCCTATCCTCTAATTTGCCTTTCTCTGGTGGTCACCTTTATTTGGGGTTATTAATATCATGAATACATTTCTGTTCAATGCCTTGGGCATTATACCTGGTTGTGTTATATTTTGTGCCTTAAGTTAACACAAGAGAGAGAGTACCACATAAACAGACACCCAGAGAAGAGAGACCATGGAGAGAAAAGAAAGAGCATGCATATGAAAGAAAAGCAGGCATCACCAGAAAAAGAAGTAAATGAAATGGCGGCAAGCAGCCTGTCAGAGAAAGAATTCAGAGAAATGGTCATAAGGTGGCTGAAAAGAATGGAAGACAAATTCAACAATATGTGTAAGAACCAAGAGGAAATGAAGAACCAAGGAGAAATGAAAAATGACATCGCTGCTGTAAAGAACTCAATAGAAAGCATCAAGAGTAGACTAGAAGAAGCAGAGGTCCGCATCAGTGAGCTAGAAGACAATAAACTCATCAGGCCAGATGGGAATGGAATGAAATATACAAAATCATGCAAAACAAGGGTCTGAATCCAAGAATACTGTACCCAGCAAAGCTATCAATCAAAACTGAAGGTGAAATCAGGAGCTTCACAGACAAAAAAGGACTAAGGGAATTTATTACCACCAAACCAGCAATGCAAGAAATGCTAAAGGGTCTGTTGTAAAAAAAAGAAATAGTAAACGAAGAACGAACACAGGGGTAAAAAATAAAAATGGTAACAAATAAGCACTGATCAATAATAACTTTAAATGTAAGTGGATTAAGTGCCCCAATCAAAAGACATAGGGTAAGAAAACATGACCCATATATCTGCTGTCTACAAGAAACCCACTTCAGAAAAAGAGATGCACACAATAAAAAAATGGTCAAAGGATGTAAATAGTCACTTTTCAAAAGCGGACATACAGAAGGACTAGAGACATTAAAACTTGCTCAAAGTCACTAATCATCTGAGAGATGCAAATCAAAACAACAATGAGTTACCATTTCACACCTGTCAGAATGGCTATCACCAACAAATCAACAAAAGACAAGTGCTGGCTAGGATGTGGAGAAAAAGGAACCCTCCTGCACTGCTGGTGGGAATACAGACTGTGCAGCCACTGTGGAAGACAGTATGGAGTTTCCTCAAAAAGTTAAAAATGGAACTATCATTTGACCCAGTAATCCCACTCCTAGGACTATATCTAAGAAACCAGAAACACCAATCAGAAAGGATATATGCACCCCTATGTTCATAGCAGCACAATTCACCCTAGTTAAGATTTGGAAACAGCCTAAGTGCCCATCAGCAGATGAGTGGATTAAAAAACTGTGGTACATCTACACAATAGAATACTATGCCGCTATAAAAAAGAAGGAACTTTTAACATTTGCAACAACATGGATGGATCTGGAGAACATTATGCTGAGTGAAATAAGCCAGTCGGAGAGGGATAGTTGTCACATGATCTCACTCATATGTGGGATATAATGATCAGCATAATTTGATGAACAAGAATAGATTCAGAGACAAATGGTAGGTGCGGGGGGGTTAGAGAGCAATCAAAGGATTTGAATGCATGCATATTGGCATAACCAATGGACACAGACACTGGAGCAGTGGGGGCTTTCCCAGGGTGGGAATGGCTATTGGGGGGGGGGGTCAATTGGGAAAAAATGAGACATATGTAAAACTTTAGACAATAAAAATATAAATAAAATAAAATAAGATTTAAAAAAATGCTTCCTTATATCTGAAAAACAAAAAGTTTAAGAATCAGCAGTACTTTCAACAAAAGTTACAAAAACTATATAATTATTTTCTGTTCATTCAGTCCCTCAATTTTTTGTTTCTCCTGATTTTTCCTGCCAGTATTTCTATAAATCCAGATAGTATATAGAGTTCTAATAATGTTCATCTAGTTTGAAGGAGATAATCTGAAAATGTCTTTTCCATGGATCCCTCAGAAGATGTAACATTTTTCCAAATGTATTATAACAAAACAGTGACTGTCTCTAAATGACAAGAAGAAATTTAAAATGACACAGTTTTGGATTTGATTATACTGCAAATGACATGGAATCTTGTCCTTTCTGCAAAATACAATGTTCCAGAATGACAATTAGAGTTATGAATGAAAGCATATCAGAATCTATTTTAAAATTATGCATATGTAAATAGAATATAGTTATTATTTCTTTATTTGACAAAGCTTCCCATGTACCTTAAGTATAAAATTTTCCTTCATAAAGAGAGAAGGCAAATCCTTGAGGCAGTCCAGGGCATATTGGAATGACCTAAAGCCAATTCTAGGTAGAAAAAAAACTTTCTTAAAATGCAAACCCTGGGAAGGTTGTCAAACTTATTTTACCAAAAGATTATATGTCATAATTATTATTATGAAACAGTATTAGGTAGACCCTTCATTCAAAGTGACAAAAGGGTATTAAACTCAAACATAAGCTAGCAAAACTTCAGTTCCCACAATTAATATCACCTTTTTAAAAGTAATTAAGTACCTGATTAAAATAACACAGTATATAATTATTATTTCAGTAATTTATAGAACTTTTGCTTCCTAAGCAAATACAGGAAAAACTTTTTTCCCTTTAACAGACTGGAAAAGGACTAAACCAATTCTGTATTATCTTACTTTAGATTTATTTATCTAATTAAATTTATTATTCAGATTATCTCTAATTTTATTTTAAGATTTCTCTTCACAATTCTTCTATAACTTTCACAAACCTTATTACCCACTGAGCTTTTGAACAACTCACTTTTTTCCCCTTAAAAATTTGTCTCCATACCTCATGCCTTCTGTTACCAAACAGTACTAGATTATTCATTCAAGGTGACAGTGATTACTGTTACAATTTCTTTCTAATTAGTTAGAATTTTTAACTCATAGAAACCTTAATATTTTAGGTGACAAGTAAGTACTTAACATTTCTCAGATTAGCAATACATTCACATTTTAAGAGATATATTTCAAACAAATTAAAAGACATATTCATTAACAGATTCAAATCTATCTTCTATTTTATTTTATTTTATTTTTCATTACAAAAATGGGAGTGGTCCCCACTGCTGCTTCTGAAGCCTGCTGGAGAGCCCTTCTGCAGATCTGGTCCTCTAGATTCTCTGTAATAAGCCCAAAGTAGGCAAACTCAGATTATTTAATATTTCAGTATCCTGTTAAAAAAAAAAAGCTATATATTTAATGATTTTTACTATTTAACCCAGCAAACTCCAAAGTTGTAAGTTACCAAAGACTTTGGAAAACTATGTTTAGGCATATATAATTATTACTGAAAAGCTTTATCATAAACCCTTCATTTTAGTTATATCTATTTATTATGTCTTAACAACTTTGAGTTTTTAAATCCAATTATTATTATCCAAGTCATTTCCTTGGCAAATTTTGTAACAGGGATAATTCATGGGCTCCAGTGGCTTTAATGTGAAAGTACTATTTTATTTTATTTTATTTTTCATTACAAAAATGGGAGTGGTCCCCACTGCTGCTTCTGCAGCCTGCTGGAGGGCACTTCTGCAGATCTGGTCCTCCTAGGAAAAAGACTTGGGGGGTTTAAAAGGTTTTATTTCCCATATTTTTCTTTCCAAGTAGACTATGTAACAACATGAAATCTTACAGGGTGTCGTCATCACTATTAACATTAGAGAGTAGTGGAATGATACTGGTGCTCAGAATTCTTATCGCATCAAGGGGTGTGAGAAGGGTGGCAGTACTCAAATCTGGGACTTAAGAACTCCTAGACCAAATCTGGAATTTGAACCAGAAAAGTCCAATCTCCCAAAGAGAAGGGCATTTGCCAGATAGCAAAATGGCAGGATCGACCACTGGCAAAGTGTCACGATAGGAACCTCCCAGAGCAGTGGTTGGCAAACTCATTAGTCAACAGAGCCAAATATCAACAGTACAAGGATTGAAATTTCTTTTGAGAGCCAAATTTTTAAACTTAAACTTCTTCTAATGCCACTTCTTCAAAATAGACTCGCCCAGGCCCTGGTATTTTGTGGAAGAGCCACACTCAAGGGGTCAAAGAGCCGCATGTGGCTTGTGAGCCACAGTTTGCCGACCACGGTCCCAGAGGATCAGTTGCCCAAAGCTGGAGCCAGAACTGGGAGGGCGGGACAGGAGCCAGGGTTGGGCAAAAACGCGGGGCTGCAAAGGCAAAGCTGGTGTGGCGGTGGCAGCCCTAGGAACACTGAGGGCTTCAGGCAGTGGGAACGTGGTCATGGACTATATCATGGTGCCTAAGGTAAGAAGTTAGGCGAGGCTGGAAGCCAGGAGCTCCCTGTTGGTTCTCAGCGGCACACCTCCTCAAACCCTCTCAGGGTGCTCTTTGATGCTCCTTCCAGGTCCAGGACCCACGTTCCTGGTTCACACCTCCTTTCAACCAAACTGAGCTTCTCCTCAGAACCCACCTGTGAACAGAATGGCAGCACGGCTGAGATAGTCTGCCCCAACTGTCCCCTCCTGTCCCCTCATGCGACGCTGCCCCCGAGCCCGGTATGCACCTGTCTGGATGGTCCCTCCCTGCCCAGTGCCTCTGACCCTAGCTTCTCCAGGTACCCCAGCCATTACTTCACACACTTCAGTTTACAAACACTCGCCACACTTGTAACTGCTTTTCTTGAATACCCTACATGTTATTGCCTCACAGAGAGTTACTTCCTTTATTAAGCATTTCCCTACCCTCCTCGTGGCTCCCTCTGCCCCTAACCTTCCTTGAGGGCTGCCCAGACCACCACTGCTGCCCCAGTCCCAGCTCCCCAGCCTGCGTGTGTGGGTTGGGGTGGGAGGAGGCGGGGGGGGGGGGGCACGACAGCGACTCTGCAGACCAAGCCTTCTCTTTCTATGGGAAGAGAAGGAGGTGTAGCAGAATGGACCTAGCCCTGCTCAGCCAGAAGGAAAAACCCCAAAGGTAGCATTGCCAGGTCAGTTGGCGTCTGTTTACAGAGAACTCCCTGTTAGAGCCACTTCTTTTCTATCCTTTCTAGACCTACTCTTTCCATCCCAACATGAGCCTCTTTCCAAATCTACTTCCCTCCTGTCAGTTTTCTTTCTGCCATCTGAGGCTGAGAATCAGGGAAGAGTTCACAGCTAGTCTTTGCTTATTTATTTTTCCTGTCGGTCATAAAAGACATTGCCCAGGCTAACTGAAGTCTGCATAACAAGCCCAGTATGTTGTAATAGAAAGAGCATGGATTTTGAACCTAGAAGATATGAATTAGAATGCCACCCCCCACCCCCAAATACTAGCTGGCGACTTTAGACAAATTATTTAACCTATTTGAACATTTCATCCTCTACCAAATGTGGATAATGAAATTAGTTTTGCTCACTTCAGAGGGTGTTTGTTAGGACTAAATAAAAGGATGGATACGTAAGCTTTTTATTTATTTTATTTTTTTAAAAAAAATATTTTTATTGATTTTTGAGAGAGGGAGGGAGATGAATAGAGATAGAAACATTGATAAGAGAGAAACATTGACCAGCTGCCTCCTGCATGCCCCCTACTGGGGATCAAGCCTGCAACCAAGGTACATGCCCTTGACTGGAATTGAACCCCGACCCTTCAGTAGGTGGGCCATTCAGTTGGCTCTATCCACTGAGCCAAACCAGTTAGGGCTGAACCCAATTCTTGATGAGTTTTTTTTTTTAATCTCATCAGGGGACCATGATGGTTGACAGTGATAACTCTTCAACTCCTTTTATTGCTTTTCACAAACAGAAGCTTAAGGTAACTCCTATATTTTGTAACATTAAAACATGACAATATTTTCATTTAAATTTCATTAAGGCTGTTTAAATTTATTTATTATGTGTAATTTTGTTATGGTTTAAGGTTCTGGGTAAACTTATCTCCTCCCCCCCCCCATTTGTAGTAGTGTCTCTTCTGCATGTCGGTAACTTGTTTTGGCATTTTATTATCCCACTGGTTCTATAGGATTCATCTTCTATGGTATATTCTACTAGAGGTGAGCATTTCCTTTCTAACTGGTCCATAGCACACTAATTAGTAGCAATTTTCTCTTATGTGGATTCTCTAATGAGAGGAGCCCTTATTGCACTCACCTCATTTATAGGGTCTCTCTTCCCTCGTTAATGCCAAGTTTGCACTCTAAGAAAAACTCTTACCACACTTATGACATTGATATGCTTTCTCTCCTGAATGAAGGATATAATGAAGGACAAGAGTAGAGTACCCAGTTGAGGCCCTTACTATGATTATCACATAGACATGGTATCTCTACTGTGTTGACTCTGATGAACTTAAAGATATGCAGCTCAACAGTAACTCTCACCACCCTTTCCTAATTTATTTTTTTGTTTTTTTATATTTTATATATTTTTGTTGTTTAAAGTGTTACACATAGTAGTACATATATCTCCTTTTTCCCCCCATTGACTATTCCCCAGCCTCAGCTATCCCCTGTCCCATGCCCTCATCCCACCCCCACCCCCCAGTGTCTTGTGTCCATTGGTTGTGCTTATATGCATGCATACAAGTCCTTCAGTTGATCTCTTTCCCCCCCTCCCCAACACTCTCCAGCCTTCCCTCTGTAATTCGACAGTCTGTTAGATGTTTTACTGCCTCTGTATCTATCTTTTTGTTCATCAGGTTATAATGTTCTTTATTTTTCCATAAATGAGTGAGATCAAGTGGTGTTTTTCTTTCATTGCCTGGCTTATTTCATTTAGCATAAGCTCTCCAGTTCCAACCATGTTGCTGAAAATGGTAAGAATTACTTCTTTTTTATAGCAGCGCAGTATTCCATTGTGTAGATGTACCACAGTTTTGTAATCCAAGCATCTGCTGATGGGCATTTAGGCTGTTTCTAAATCTTAGCTATGGTGAATTGTATTGCTATGAACATAGGGGTACATATATCCTTTCTGATTGGTGTTTCTAGTTTCTTGGGATATATTCCTAAAAGTGGGATTTCTGGGTAAAATGGGAGTTCCATTTTTAGTTTTATGAGGAAACTCCATACTGTTCTCCACAGTGGCTGCACCAGTCTGCATTCCCACCAGCAGTGCACGAGGGTTCCTTTTTCTCCACATCCTCGCCAGCACTTGTCTTTTGTTGATTTGTTGATGATTGCCATTCTGACAGGTGTGAGATGGTACTGCGTTGTCATTTTGATTTGCCTCTCTCGGATAATTAGTGACTTTGAGCATGTTTTCATATGTCTCTTGGCCTTCATTCTGTCTTCTTTCAAAAAGTTTCTATTTATGTCTGTTGACCATTTTTTTTTATTGTATCATTTATCTTCCTTTTATTAAGTTGTATGAGTTCCCTGTAAATGTTGGAGATTAAACCTTTATCAGTGATAACATTTGCAAATATGTTTTCCCATACAGTGGGTTTTCTTATTGTTTTGTTGATGGTTTATTTTGTTGTGCAAAAGCTTTTTATTTTGATGTAGTCCCATTTGTTTATTTTCTCTTTAGCTTCCATTGCCCTAGGGGCAGTATCGGTGAAGAAGTTCTTTTGACATATGTCTGAGATTTTGCTGCCTGTGGATTCCTCCAGTATTTTTATGCTTTCCCGTCTTATATTTAAGTCCTTTATCCATTTTGAGTTTATTTTTGTGTATGGTGTAAGTTGGTGGTCTAGTTTCATTTTTTTGCATGTATCTGTCCAATTTTCCCAACACCATTTATTTAAGAGACTTTCTTGACTCCATTGTATGTTCATGCCTCCTTTGTCAAATATTAATTGAGCATAGTGGTTTGGGTCTATATCAGGGTTCTCTATTCCATTGGTCTATATGCCTGTTCTTGTGCCAATACCAGGCTGTTTTGAGAACAGTGGCTTTGTAATACAGCTTGAAATCTGGTATTGAGATCCCACCTATTTTGTTCTTCTTTCTCAGGAATGCTGTGGCTATTCGGGGTCTTTTTTTTTTATTCCAGATGAATTTTTGGAGAGTTATTTCTAGGTCTGTGAAATATGCAATTGGTATTTTAATTGGGAGTGCATTGAATCTATATATTGCTTTGGGTAGTATGGACATTTTAATGATGTTGATTCTACCAATCCATGAACATGGTATGTTCTTCCTCTGTTTATGTCTTCCTCTATCTCTTTTTCCAATGTCCTGTAGTTTTTCGAGTACAGGTCTTTTATGTCCTTAGATAAGTTTATTCCTAGGTATCTTAATTTTTTGGTGCAATGGTAAATTGGATTGTTTTTTTAATTTCTCTTTCTGCAAGTTTATAATTGGTGTATAAAAAGGCCATAGATTTCTGGGTGTTAATTTTGTACCCTGCTACATTGCTGAATTCATTTATTAGGTCTAGTGGGTTTTTATGGAGTTTTGTATGTAAAGTATCATGTCGCCTGTGAATAAGGACAGTTTTACTTCTTTTCTAATTTGGATGCTATTTATTTCTTCTTGTATAATCATTATGGTTAGCACATCCAGTACTATGTTGAACATGAGTGGTGAAAGTGGGCATCCCTCTATTGTTCCCATTCTCAGGGGAAATGAGTTTAGTTTTTGCCCATTGTGTATGGTTTTGGCTGTATGTTTGTCATTAAGGCTTTTATTATGTTTTGGTATGATCCCTCTATTCCCTGTTTGCTGAGAGTTTTTTTTTTTTTTTTTAATCAAGAAAGGGTGTTGTATTTTGTCAAATTCTTTTTCTGTATTGATTGATATGATTATGTGATTTTTGTCTCTCAATTTGTTTATGTGATGTATCACATTTATTGATTTGCAGATAATGTAATAGCCTTGCATCCCTAGTATAAATCCTGCTTGGTCATGGTGTATGATCTTTCTAATGCAATGTTGGATTTCATTTGGTAGACTTTTGTTGAGGATTTTAGCATCTATGGATATCAAGGATATTGGCCTGTAGTTCTCTATTTTTAGTGGTGGCTTTGTCTGGTTTGGAAATTAGGGTAATTTTGGCTTCATAGAATGAGCTTGGAAGTGTTCCTTCCTCTTGAATTTTTTGGAATATTCTGATGAGGATAGGTTTTAGTTCTTCCTTGAATGTTTGGTAAAACGCCCCTGTGAAGCCGTCTGTCCCTGGGCTTTTGTTTGCTGGAAGATTTTTGATGACTGCCTCAATTTCTTCCATCATGATCAGCCTATTGAGATTTCTAGATTCTTCCTGATAGTTTTGGAAGGTTGTCTTTTTCTAGGAATATGTCCATTTCCTCCAGGTTGTCCATTTTGTTGGAATATAGTTGTTCATAGTACTTTTTAAAAATCCTTTGTATTTCTGTGGGGTCTGTTGTTATTTTTCCTCTTTCATTTCTGGTTTTGTTTTATTGGGTCCTCTCTCTTTGCTTCTTGGTGAGCCTGGCTAGAGGTTCATCAATCATGTTTATCCTTTCAAAGAAGCAGCTCTTGGTTTCATTGATCTTTTGTATTCCTTTTTTGCTCCCTATGTCATTTATTTCTGCTTTGATCTTTATTATCTCCTTCCTTCTACTCACTCTGGACTTTTCTTGTTGCTCTCTTTCTAGTTGTTTAAGTTGTACATTTAGATGATTTACTGCCATTTTTCTAGTTTTTTGAGGTAGGCCTGTAGAGCTATAAATTACTGTCTCAGGACTGCTTTCATTGTGTCCCATAGATTTTAGATTGTTGTGTTTTCATTGTCATTCATTTCCAGGATGTTTTTAATTTCTTTTTTTTATCTCTTTGGTAACCCAATCATTGTTTAATAGCATGCTGTTCAGCTTCTAAGTGTTTGAATTTTTTTTATTGTTTTTATTTTATTTTATTTCTAATATTATGGTATTGTGGTCTGAGAAGATACTTGATATGATTTCAATATTCTTGAATTTGGAGAGACTTTTCTTGTGACCCAATATGTTGTCTATCCTTGAAAATGTTCCACATTCTCTTGAGAAGAACATATATTCCATGGATTTGGGGTGAAATGTTCTGAAGATGTCAATTAAGTCCATCTGATCTAGTGAGGCATTTAAGATTGCTGTTTCTTTGCTGATTTTTTTGTCTAGAGGATTCATCCAGTAGTGTATTAAAGTCCTCTGCTATGATTGTATTGTTCTCGATCTCTCCCTTGGTATCTTCCAGGAGTTATTGTATGTATTTGGGTGTTCCTGCGTTGGGTGCATATATGTTTATCAGGGTTATATCCTCTTTTTGTTTCCATCCCTTTATTATTATGAAGTGGCCTTCCTTACCTCTTGTTATGGCCTGCACTTTGAGGTCTATTTTGTCTGATTTAAAGATTGCTACCCCAGCTTTTTTTTTTTTTCATTTTTATTTGCCTGAGAGATATTTTTCCATCCCTTCACTTTCAGTCTGTGTGAGTCCCTTGTTCTGAGGTGGGTCTCTTTTAGACAGCATATATATGGGTGATATTTTTTTTATCCATTCAGCCACTCAATGTTTTTTGATTGGAGCATTTAGTCTATTTACTTTTAAAGTTTTTATTCATAGATACTTGTTTGTAGCCATTTTAATTTTTTTGCCTGTGATCCTTCTTCCCTTTTTACACCAGTCCCTTTTGCATTTCTTGCATTGCCAGCTTGGTAGTGATAAACTCCCTTAGCCTTTCTTTTTTTTTTTTTGTCTGTGAAGCTCTTGTTTTCCCCTTCAATTTGAAATGATAGCCTTGCTGGATAGAGTATTCTTGGATTCAGTCCCTTGCTTTGCATCACTTTGTAAATTTACTTCCATTCTTTTCTGGACTGATGTGTTTCTGTTGAGAAATCATTTGATAATCTAATGGGAGATCCCTTGTATGTAACTTTATGTTTTGCTTTCAGCCTTTAAGATACTCTCTTTGTCCAGAATATTTTCCATTGTAATTATGACATGTCTTGGTGTGGGTCTTTATGGGTTCATCTTGTTTGGGACTCTCTGTGTTTGTGTGACTTTTTTCTTCCCCACATCAGGGATGTTTTCTGATATTATTTCTTCAAATAAGTTATCTAACCCTTGTTCCGTTTTCTGTTGTTCTGGCACCCCTATTATTTGTATGTTGCTTTGTTTCATGTTGTCCCCAAGCTCTCTTAGACTCTCCTCCTGTCTTTTAATTTTTTTCCTCCAATTGTAGTTCCATTTGTGTGTGTTTTTCTTCCCTGTCTTCTAGTTTGCTAATTTGGTCCTCCGCTTCTCCTAGTCTACTGTTGAAACTTTCCATGGTGTTTTTTTGCAGCTATTTCACTCTTTATTTCTTCTTGATTCTTACATAAGTTGATTTTTTCTTCCATATGGTTTATGAACTGTATGACCCTTAATCTGAATTCCTTTTCTTACATATTGCATGCCTCTATTTCACTTAGCTGCTTTTCTGGAGATTCCTCCTTTTCTTTCCTTTGGGGATTTCTTTGTCTACCCATATTTGTTCTCACTGAAGGATCAAGGTGTCAAGTCATGCAGAGGCTGCTCCTTGGGTGACAGTGGCTACTCAGGTGGCAGCTTCTCCTTGGGCAGTCGAAGCAGTGGCTGGTCCTCAGTTGGCACCGACTCCTCTTGTGGGCGCTCTTCACATCTTCGGTGTTCCTCACACTGCTGCTGTTACTTGGACGGGGGTGGGCTGCTCATGCGGCTGCTGCTCCTCAGATGGGGGTGGGCTGTGTGTTGCTGCTTCTCCTTGGATGGAGATGGGCAGCTAGTGCGACTGCTGCTCCACAGATCGGGGTGGGCTGCTCGTGACGCTGCTGCTCCTTGGACAGGGGCAGGTTCCCCGCAGGGCTGCTGATCCTTGTATGGGGGTGGGCTGCTCGCAAGGCTGCTGCTCCTCAGATGGGAGCAAGCCATGCATGTGGCTGCTGCTCCTTGTGTTGGTGTGGGCCACTCGCATGGCTGCTGCTCCTTGGATGGATGTGGGCTGCATGTAGCTGCTGCTCTTCAGACAGGGGCATGCTGTGTGCTGCTGCCGCTCCTCAGTCTTGTGTGGGCTGCTTATGCAGCTGCTGCTCCTTGGACCCGGGTGGGCTCCTCAGGTTGCTGCTGCTCCTTGAATGGGGGTGGGCTGCTAATGGAGTTGCTGTTCCTTGGACTGGGATGGGCTTCTTGCACAGCTGCTGCTCCTTGGACAGGGGCAGGCTGCTCGTGAGACTGCTGTTCTTTGGATGGGGGTGAGCTGTGCGTGATGCTGCTACTCCTTGCATGGCGGGGAGCATTCACACAACTGCTGCTCCTTGGACAAGGGTGGGCTGCTCTCATGGCTACTGCTCCTCAGATGGGGGTGGCCTGAGTGTGGCTGCTGCTCATTGGACAGGGACAGGCTGCGCAGGGCTGCTGCTCCTCAGTCATGGGCGGGCTTCTCATGGGGCTGCTGCTCCTCAGGCAGGGGTGGGCTGCACCTTGGTCTGGGGTGGGCTGCTCATGCAGCTACTCTTTCTCGGACAGATGTGGGCTGCTCACACAGCTGTTGCTCCTTGTATGGGGGCATACCATGTGAGGCTGCCACTCCTTGGCCTGGGGCAGGCTGCTTGCAGGGCTGCTGCTCATGTGGTTGCAGAGTCCGTGGGGAGCACACTTCAGAAATCACAGGAGACTGCAGCCAGGGTTGATGGAGTCTTGGTGACCATGGGACTGCAGCCAAGGTAGCAGTTCCCTGGCTGGGGTGGCTGTAAAGTCCCAGGTGTTATCTGAGGGCACCCTGGGTGGAGGTGAGGTTGGGATCCCAGTCACAGCAGCTCTCCCCTTTAAAAAGGCGAGGCTTCTGAGTAAGAGCCAGCTTCTCCAGGACAGTTTGCAATGGTAGCAGTGGCTGCCTAGTTGGCAAGCCCGGCCATCCTGCCCCCGAAGGTCCTGCGGGATCTAACTGTGCCTCTCACACACACAGACACACCCCACATGACCACATGCTCCTCTTTTGCTCCCTCACTCACTCATGCTCTCTCCATCATTGCTGCCTTCTTCCTGCCTCTGTAGTTGGGTCTGTAGTTGTATTGACCTGTTCCTGGATGGAATCTCCTCGCTGGGTGACTGGTTATATGGTTCTCTCTCTAGCACATTGGCCAAACAGGATAAAATTCACCTTGACAAGACATGACATAAAGGGAATAAAACATGAATGTACTCACAACACTGATAAACCCCAATATAAGTGACCACCAGATAAAAGAGAATTAGGGGAAAGAAAAGAGAGCACAAATGATATTGAAGAGAGAAAAAATGGTATTAGAGAAAAGAAAAAGAAGAAAATGAAATATGTATATATATCCTATCTAATAAAAGAATAATATGCAAATTGACCGTGCCTCCACTACACCCATAAACCACGCCCACCAGCCAATCAGGAGCGAGTTTGCAAATTAACCCAACCAAGATAGCTGCAGCCATGGAGCAAGCAGGAGGCTTGGGTTTCCCCAGCAATGGAGGAAGCCAAGCTTTCCATGCCCCTGGCTGGCCCTGGACTCCACTCAAGACTACAAAGTTTCAATTATAGAAGATAAATAAATTTCAACAAAAATGGTGGCAACCAGGCTGGCAGGGGAGCAGTTAGGCATCAATCAGGCTGGCAGGAGTGTGGTTAGGGAGTGATCAGGCTGGCAGGCAGAAGTGGTTAGGGGCAATCAGGAAGGCAGGCAGGTGACCAGTTTGGAGCCAGCAGTCCTGGATTGTGAGAGGGATGTCCGACTGCCCGTTTAGGCCCGATCCCGGTAGGATTGGTCCTAAACGGGCAGTCGGACATCCCTCGAGGGGTCCCAGATTGGAGAGTGTGCAGGCTGGGCTGAGGGTCACCCCCCCATACACGAATTTTGTGCAACGAGCCTCTAGTGTATATATATATATATATATATATACATATATATATATACATATATATATATATATTTATATTTATATACACACACATATATACATATATCTATGTAATAAAAGTAATATGCAAATTAACCATCACTCCCTTACACCCAAAAGCCACACCCACACGCCACGCCCACCAGCCAATCAGGAGCAAATATGCAAATAAACCCAACCAAGATGGCTACAGTCACAGAGAGCAGGAGGGAGGCTCAGGTTTCCCCGACAATGGAGGAAGCCAAGCTTTCCGCATGCCCTTGCTGGCCTAGGCCTCAACTCAAGGCTACAAAGTTTCAATGATAGATGATAAACAAATCCAAACAGAAATGGCAGCAGCCACTGGATGAGCAGGAGGCTAGGGTTGCCCCCGGCATTGGAGGAAGCCAAGCTTTCCGCACACCCTGGCCGGTCCAGGCCTCCGCTTAAGGCTACAAAGTTTCAATTTGGAAGGGGCAATAAAGAAGGCAGGCAGTTGAGCAGTTGGGAGCCAGCAGTCCTGGACTGTGAAAAGGATGTTCTACAGGGATCGGGCCTAAACGGGCAGTAGGACATCCCTCGAGGGGTCCCAGATTAGAGAGGGTGCAGACTGGGCTGAGGGACACCCCCAGTCCCATGCACGAATTTCATGTACCAGGTCTCTAGTATGCACACACACACAAACACACACACACACACACACACACACACACACACACACACACACATTGAGTGGCCAGATTATTATGACCACCCCATCAGTACTTCGTTGGGCCACCTTTTGCCTTCAATACTGTGGCAATTCTTCTTGGCATTGACTCCAAGAGATGTTGAAAGTTGAGGCGAGGAATCTGACACCATGACTGATGAATAGCACTGTCCAGTTTTGTGAGGTTTGATGGTTGTGGAACCAGCTGCCTGATGGCTCTTTTAACTTTGTCCCACAAATGCTCAATTTGATTGAGATCTGGTGATTGTGGGGGCCACCTAAGGAAGGTAAAGTCTCCCTTATTGATTGAAACCACACCTGCACAATACGAGCACCGTGGCATGGCACATTGTCTTGTTGGAAGAAGCCATCTGCATTGAGATACACCATCAACATGATAGGATGAACTTGATCAGCAATGATCCTTAGGTATGTTGTGCTATTCAGACGTTGTTCCACACGAATTAAAGGTCCCAAGTCATGCCAGGAAAACATGCCCCAAACCATAACACTGCCCCCACCAGCTTGAATGGTTGTACTCATGCATGTGGGGTGCATGCTTTCATGCCGTTTCCACCAAATTCTGACTCTGCCATCTGCATGATGCAACTGTAAACGTGATTCATCAGACCACATGACTTTTTTCCAATGCTCGACTGTCCAATCCTTGTGTTCCTGTGCATATTGGAGATGTTTTATCTTGGTAACTGCAGACAGCAAAAGTGTTCGAACAAGCCTTCAGCTTCCATATCCCATACGATGCAGTGTACGGCTAATTTGCCTACAAACATCAGGTGGTCATAATAATCTGGCCACTCAGTATATATATATATATGGAAAACACCAGAGAACAAACAGGTAATCCAAAACTTACAAACACCAAATACCCATTAAATTGGGTGGGGGCAGAATCTTATATACAGAAAGTAAGGTTAAGTATTGCATGAAAATGGGGAGGACCTCAGTTCAATATAGAGGAAGTAGAAAGAGGATGAGTGGATAAGGAGAAAGAGAAAGAGAATAATAATAATAATAAATTAAAATATTGATTAAAATTGGATAAAAAATAAAATAAATTAGAATGATGGAAAAATAATGCGAAAATAAATAGAAAATAAAGAAACAAATAAAAAAAGGAAAATAAAAAAAAAGGAAAAAAGAGATAACAAAATAATAATAAAATAAAATAAAAATGAAAAAATGAAGTGTCATTCCTTTGGCTGGTTTAAGATCCCACTCTTCTGTACGTGCCTGTGGCTTCTCAGTGTCCTGTTGCTGGGACTGACGGCCTCTCTTTAGGCCAGTCCCTGTGGATTCTTGGGGGTTATTCAGATTTTTTTTTCCTTTGTCTTACTCAGGGTGTAGTCTGGGTGTGGCTCTGTTGGTTGCCTGGAGACTGCAGGGAGGGGCTGTCTCTTCAGGAGAAAATGGCTACCTAGGTCCTGTGCATCAGGTATGACTCAGTGCCAGACTCACAGCCACCTCTCCTGGGCCCTCTCCTCACTCCAGACTCCACAAGTCCACACCTCCTCCTGCACAGCCACGGGTGAGTGTCCATATCTGAAAGGTCCTATGAACTAGGTTCAGTGAAGAAAAGCAAAGACCACAAAGAGGGGAACGAGCAGTGCCTCTGCGAGCCCCTCTCTTCCCAGCTTCTTGCGGTCTTGGCAGCCGTCCTGAATGCCTCTTCTGGGCTCAGTCTGTTGTGACTGTGGACCCAGTTCTAGAATCCCCTGTCACCAGCAGTCCTGTGGACGTCCTTTCCACAGATAGGCGCTGTGCCTGACCTAAAGGACGCGGCCTCTGTGCCGTGCAGTTTCCCTCTGACCCTTTGGGCTCGGAGGTCTTGCAGTTCTCCCCAGTCCAGATCCCTGATTTTACTGTTCTCCAGGTGTCCTCTGCCCCTCCCTGCTGCAGATTGTCTCACCAGCTGTGTCTACTTCACCAATTCAGGGTAGATGTTATTCGATTTAGTTGCTTGTTCTATCTGCTCTGGGACAAAGCTCGGGACATGTCAGTCTATTCTGCCGCCATTTTGTCTCTCCTCTTGGTTTTGTTTCTTATCTTGATCTCTCAATTGCTAATTAGTGTTAAAATATACAAGTATTCATTTTCTCTCTGCAATTTTGTTACAGGCAAGTACATTAAGCAAGATATATTTTGAAATTGTATTATGAGTATATCTAATTGTCTTATTGTTCTTTGTCATTTAATTCTACTTTGTCACATATTGAGAATGCTACTTCACCTGTGTTTTGGTTCATATTTGCTTGGTATATCTTTTCTACCTTTTATTTTCAACTTCTTTACATCGCTTTATTTTAAGTGTATATCTTCTAGACTGAATAATGTTGAGTCCTTTGTTTTAATCCAGTCTGTACATCTGTCTTTTTTGTAGTTTGTAAATTTTATTTTGTTATTTTATTTTTCCATCACCATTAATCGTCTCTCTACCCACTGTCAGCTCCATCCACCCAGCACCCCTCCACCCTCCTGCACTCACCACACTATTGTCTATGTCTATGAGTTCTTTTTTTTTATCTGTCTCTATTTTGCTTATTTCAGTTTGTTCATTAAATTCCACATATGAGTGAAATCATATGGTACTTGTCTTTTTCTGACTGCCTCATTTCACTTATAATGTTCTCCAGGTCCATCTATGCTGTGGCAAAGGGTAAAATTTTCTTCCTTTTTTATGCTTGCGTAGTATTCCATTGTATAAATTTGCCATAGCTGTTTCCTCCACTCATCTACTGCTTGCAAATCTTGGCTATTGTAAATAATGCTGCATTGAACATAAGGGTGCATATATTTTTATTGATTTCAGAGAGGAAGGGAGAGGGAGATAGAAGCTTCAATGATGACAGATAATCATTGATTGGCGGCCTCCTGCACACGTCCTACAAGTGATCGAGCCCTCAATCTGGGCATGTGCCCTAACTGGGAATCAAACCTTAACCTCCTGGTTCATGTGTTGATGCTCAACCACAGAGCCTCGCTGGTTGGGCTGTATATATTATTTTGAATTAGTGTTTTGTGCTTCTTCAGATAAATTTCCAGAAGTGGAATTGCTAGGTCATAAGGCAGTTCCATTTTTTATTTTTTTAGGTTACTTCATACTTCTTTTTTTCCTGTTGCTGATCTGTTTTTATTTTTATTTTTTTAACTTAATAAATCTTTATTGTTCAGATTATTACAATTGTTCCTCTTTTTTCCCCCCATAGCTCCCCTCCACCCAGTTCCCACCCCACCCTCTGCCCTTACCTCCCCGCCACTGTCCTCATCCATAGGTGTATGATTTTTGTCCAGTCTCTTCCCGCACCCCCACACCCCTTTCCCTTTGAGAATTGTCAGTCCACTCCCTTTCTATGCCCCTGATTCTATTATATTCACCAGTTTATTCTGTTCATCAGATTTTTAATTCACTTGATTTTTAGATTCACTTGTTGATAGATATGTATTTGTTGTTCATACTTTTTATATTTACCTTTTTTTTTCTTCTTCCTCTTCTTAAAGAGTATTTTTCAGCATTTCATATAATACTGGTTTGGTGTTGATGAACTCCTTTAACTTTTTCTTATGTGTGAAGCTCTTTATCTGACCTTCAATTTTGAATGATAGCTTTGCTGGGTAGAGTAATCTTGGTTGTAGGTTCTTGCTGTTCATCACTTTGAATATTTCTTGCCCTCCCTTTTGGCCTGCATAGTTTCTGTTGAGAAATCAGCTGACAGTCTTATGGGTAGTCCCTTGTAGGTAACTAACTGTTTTTCTCTTGCTGCTTTCAAGATTCTCTCTTTGTATTTTGCCCTTGACATTTTAATTATGATGTGTCTTGGTGTGGTCCTCTTTGGATTCCTCTTGTTTGGGGTTCTCTGCGCTTCCTGGACTTGTAAGTCTATTTCTTTCACCAGGTAGGGAAAGTTTTCTGTCATTATTTCTTCTAACAGGTTTTCAATATTTTGCTCTCTCTCTTCTTCTGGCATCCCCATAATTTGGATGTTGGTATGCTTGAAGTTGTCCCAGAGGCTCCTTACACTATCTTCATATTTTTGGATTCTTTTTTCTTTTTGTGGTTGGGTGTTTTTTGCTTCCTCATATTTCAAATATTTGGTTTGATTCTTGGGGTCCTCTAGTCTACTGTTGTATTTCTGTATATTATTCTTTATTTCAGACAGTGTATGCTTAATTTCTGACTGGTCCTTTTCCATTTTTTTTTTTTTGGCATTCTCATTAAGATCCTTAAAGGTCTCACTTAGTTTTTCAGAGGTTTCTAGAAGATTCTTGAGTGACCTTATAACTGTGGTTTTGAACTCTATATCCAGTAGTTTGCTTTCCTCCATTTCTTTCATTTGTGACGTGTTTCTTTGTCTCCACATCTTGGCTCCTTCCCTGTGTTGATGGAATGGCTTTATGTTGTAGGTGACCTATAGGGCCCAGTGGCTCAGCCTCTACAATCACTTGAGGTGAACACTCTTGGTGCACCTCTTTGTGGACTGAGTGCACAATCTTGTTGTAGTTAAGCCTTGATTTCTGTTGGTACACTTGGAGGAATTGACCTCCAGGCCAATTGGCTGTGAGGCCCTGCTGTGTCTACAATGGAAGAACTTCTTTGCTGGAGATACCCATATGGGGCAGGACTTGCTTCAGTGGGGCTTTGGTGCTCACTGAGTCTGCCTCTTTAGTGTGTCACTTATGGATGTGAGGAGTTGAAATCTGGTGTCGTCTCACACTGACCACTAGGTACACCGGTGCCTGTATCTCCAAGGAGGTGCAGGTCAGCTACTGTCTGAGGCCTCCCAGCAGGAGCTACAGTGAGATCTGCAGATTTCTCCTCTTTGCTTGGGGTTTGGAAGTTTTGGAGCTGTGTGACCCAGTTGCAGTTTGTTAGGTTAAGTTGTGAAAAGGCAGGCCATTCATATGCAAAGTCACTGCACACAGATTGGGTGGGTTTGTAAATTGGGCGGGGCGGGGTCTCAGGGAATCACTAGGGCTTGGCAACCAGTGATGGCTGCCAGTCAGCTCTCTCTGCATCTCCGCATTTCCGCATTCTCGTGTCCCATGCCCCAGCACAGTAAACAATGATTCCTGCAAGCACCTCTGCGAGAAAGCCACCCTCACTTTCCCACCTATGGCAGACAGTCCAGCTTCTCCCCGTAGGAGTCTGGGTCCCCAGATTCTCACCGGAAACTGGAGTTCAGAGCAGTCGGGAGCTTGTGTCTCCCTTCAGATTGAAAAAAACAGCACATCCAGTTGCCAGCCCGATTCGTGCCTCCTCCGTACCTCTGCTTTTCCATGCCTGTTCATGTCCTACCCGGTCTCAATGCTCTTTTCTCCTTCCTTCTAGTTGTAGAACTTCTAATCATCCAGCTTTCCCATGGTTCTGGGTGATAGACATTTTGTCTTTTATTTGTAGTTTTGGTGTGGTTGTGAGAGGCAGCACGTACAGGTGTATATCTTATGCCACCATCTTGGTTTCTCCTCACAAAAGAAAATTTATCCTACCGAATAATAGACAAATATGCAAATTGACCATACCTATGACACACCCACAAGCCACGCCCACCATCCAATCAGAGAGAGCATGCAAATTAACCCAAACCAAGATGGTTACAGCCACAGAGAGCAAGGTTTCCTAGGTAACAGAGGAAGCCAAGCTTTCCACCTGCCCTTGCCAGGCCTAAGCTTCCACTCAAGCTACAAAGTTTCAATTATAGAAGGTAAACAAATTCAAACAAATGGCGGCAGAATAGAGCTTGAGAGAGCAGGCCAGGGTTGCCTCCGGCAACAGGGGACGCAAAGCTTTCCGCACACCCTGGCCAGGCCCACCCGCTTAAGGAAACAAAGTTTCAATTATAACCCCAAAACAAATGACTGCCGGCCTCAGAGGGAGCCCCAGGCTTGGCTCTTCTCTAGGCTACAAAGTTTCAATTGTAGAAGGAAAATAAATTCCAGATACCAGGGGCTCCGCTTGGGTTGCCAGGGGGCGTGGCCGGCCTGCAAACCACCACAGGCCCCTCGCTCAGGCCGTCCCATGCCCCAAAGGAACCCCCACCTGATCCGGGACACCCTTCAGGGCAAACCAGCTGGCCCCCACCCCTGTACCAGGCCTCTATGCTATCTAATAAAAGAGTAATATGCAGATTGATCATCACTGCAACACACAATATAGCTGCACCCATGTGGTCAAAGATCCTGCCCCCATATGGACACAAGATGGCCACCACAAGATGGCCAGCAGGAGAGGGCAGTTGAGAGGGACCAAGCCTGCAAGGGAGGGCAGTTGGAGGTGATCAACCCTGCAGGAGAGGACAGTTAGGGGTGAACAGGCCGGCAGAGGAGGGAAGTTGGGGGCAAACAGGCTGGCAGCAGAGTGGTTAGAGGCAATCAGGAAGGCAGGCAGGCAAGCAGTTGGGAGCCAGCAGTCCTGGATTGTGAGAGGGATCCCAGATTGGAGAGGGTACAGGCTGGGCTGAGGGACAACCCCCTCCGTGCACAAATTTTGTGCACAGGGCATCTGGTATATAAACGGGCAGTCGGACATCTCTCTCACAATCCAGGACTGCTGGCTCCAAACTGCTTGCCTGCCTGCCTTCCTGATTGCCCCTAACCGCTTCTGCCTGCCAGCCTGATTACCCCCTAACCACTCTGCTACCAGCCTGTTTGCCCCCAACTTCCCTCCTCTGCCAGCCTGGTCACCCCTACCTGCTCTCTCCTGCAGGGTTGATCACCTCCAACTGCCCTCCCTTGCAGGCCGGGTGCCTCCCAACTGCCCTCTCCTGCTGGCCATCTTGTGGTGGCCATCTTGTGTCCACATGGGGGCAGGATCTTTGACCACATGGGGGCAGCTATATTGTGTGTTGCAGTGATGATCAATCTGCATATTACTCTTTTATTAGATAGCATAGAGGCCTAGTACAGGGGTGGGGGCCAGCTGGTTTTGCCCTGAAGGACGTCCCGGATCAGGTGGGGGTTCCCTTAGGGTGTGGAGCGGCCTGAGTGAGGGGCCTGTGGTGGTTTGCAGGCCCTCCACACCCCCTGGCAACCCAAGTAGAGGCCCTGGTATCTGGAATTTATTTTCCTTCTACAATTGAAACTTTGTAGCCTGGAGCAGAGCCAAGCCTGGGGCTCCCTTCACTGGCAGCCATTTGTGTTTGGGTTATAATTGAAACTTTGTTGCCTTAAGCGGGTGGGCCCGGCCGGGGTGTGCGGAAAGCTTTGCTTCCCCTGTTGCCAGCGGCAACCCTGGCCTGCTCTCTCAAGCTCTATTCTGCCGCCATTTGTTTGAATTTGTTTACCTTCTATAACTGAAACTTTGTAGCTTGAGTGGAGGCTTAGGCCTGGCCTGGGCAGGTGGAAAACTTGGGTTCCTCTGTTACCTAGGAAACCTTACTCTCTGTGGCTGTAGCCATCTTGGTTTGGGTTAATTTGCATACTCGCTCTGATTGGATGGTGGGCGTGGCTTATGGGCATGGCTTCTGGGTGTGTCGGAGGTATGGTCAATTTGCATATTTGTCTATTATTAGATAGTATATATATATAACTTTTCCCCTTCTTTAATCTATCTATCTATGTATTCTATATATTTGTTTACTATTGGAAAAGGAGAATAGGGTGTATATAGGCCTGAGTTTGTGATTGGAATTAGTTAAGCTATTAGTAGGAGTAAAGAGCAAGCGAGGAGAAGAAAAACAAATAAAAACAAACAAACAAACTAAACAAAAAGACCAAAAGCAAACAAGCAATATAAACCAAACTAATCAACAATCAAACAAACAATAATAAGACAGATAGAGAGAAAAAGGAAAAAAAAAAGGAAGAAGATGAAAGTTTGGATAGTGAAGAAATAGAAGAGAGAAGTGTGCATGGACTTGGAGCAGGGGAGCACAAATTAGATATGTGAGTAAGATCAATTTTTAACAGGGAGTAAAGAGAAAGGATAGAGAAAAACTAACGCAGGAGCAGGGTAAGAGAAACAGGACAAAAGGGGAAAGTGAAGAAGAGAGTGTTGGCATAAAGGAAAAATTGACATAGAGTAAAATAATGCTAAAGGAAAACTAAAAATAGAATGTAGAACACTAATCCCAAAATGAAATAAAATAAAATAAATAAATAAAAGGTAAAATAATAGTAGTAATAATAATTAAAAATAAAAATATAATAAAAAAGGCAAAATCAAGTGAGAAAATATTTAGTTTCTCAAGTGAAAGATAAAAAATAAAAATGTGAAGTAGTGAAGATCATTCACTTCCTCTACTGTTCTGTTTGGCAGGTCTGTTTCCTGTCAGGTAGATAGCTCGTTATTGAAGTTCCCTGCGCTGTACCACTCCTCTGTGTCATAAGCCACAACCCTGTTTTCAAGCAGTTGGTTGCTCTTTGTTTCTCAGCCTGCCTTTAGTTGTATTTACACAAGAGTCAATTTCTGATACAACCCCTGGGTGGCAGTGTTTCTGTATTGACATCCAGTGCTAAAAGGCCCCTCCCCTACCCAGTGCTTAGATTGCTTTCCCTGCAGCACTCAATCCTGTGTAGCAGGAATAGATTGCCCTAGAGTTGGTTTTCTGCTAGTCTCTCCCCACTCTGAACCCCAGATTCCACAAAAACAGCTTTCTTCTGTAATCCTGGTGAATGTTTTTTAATTGGAAAATCCTATGTACTGGACTTAGCAATCAAAAGCAAGGCTTTAAAAAGAAAAAGAAGGGGGGGAAAAAACACCACAGGACACACGCAGACTCACTTCTTTTTCCCCTGGCACTCTGCAGCCGGTATACTGGTAGAACTTCAGGCTGCCTTTCTGGGCCCAGCCCTGCTGCTGGTTAATTTCTATAGTCCCTTTCTGCCAGCATCCCTGTGGACCTCCTTCCACATTTGAGGGCTACATTGACCCCAGCAGCTGTGGATTTTGTGGGATGCAGTCTTCTTCTGAGACTTTAGTTCCTGCTGCGCGTGTTTCACATGCTTTTCGCGCGCGCGTTTTTCTCTCCAGCCTGGATCCCAGATCTCACTTTTCCCTAGGTGATATCTGACCTGTGTTTAATTCGCCAATTCTGGGTGGATATTAATCGATTCAGCTGTTCCTTCTCTCTGCTCTGTGAGAAAGCTCAGGGCTCGTTAGTGTATTTGCTCCTTTTTCTCCTTCTGGACAGACTTCCTAGGTGCCCGTGGTCAGAGAGGCTGGAGTCTTGATATTCCTGGGTTCGCAGCTGAGGCAGCTGGTCCCTGCGGTTGTGGTTGTAGGGTTCCAGGAGGTATCCAAGCTCCCCAGTTGAAGGTAAGGCTGCGCCTCAGATCACGGCCACTAGCCCCTTCAAGATGGCGTGGTCTCCGCCGCAGAGCTGGCCGCTCTTGGAGAGATTTCAGCAGCAGTAGAGGCTGCCTGGCCAGGGAGCCCAGTCCAGCAGTCCTCAACAATTCCTTGGAATATAACTGTCCCTAAATCACAAATACAGACACTCCTTCACATCCACGCACTCTCCTTTCCTTCTTTCACTCACACACTATTTTGCAGCTTGCAGTCCCATTGGCAGCCATCTTGGATCTCTCCTTTAAACTTAAGATAAATTTTCCACTAAAACAGCACCTAATTATGCTAGTCATAAAATAAGGAAAAGTGCTTTTTACAAATATTGCTAATTTTAATTATCACTGTTATCCAATGGTAGGTATTATTATCTTTATATTCTGGTTGAGGAATGTGAGGCTCAAGGGGTGAGTTACTTGTTTAGAGTGTCCCAGCTAAGAAGTGGTTGAGTCTGTCTGACTCAAAAGCCCATGCTCTCTTCTCATTGTGTTATAACTTGTTCCCCTTTGCTCAATCCTTCCTCTTAGTTCAGTTCTTCTGATCTGATTCCTGAAACAGTGAGACAATCAGCTGGATTTAGCAAGCTGAGACAGGGAGAGATCTGGGACCTAGCCCTGTTATTTGTATGAGGTGTGAAGCAATTAAGGTATTCTCCCAGAATTCAATTTATGGTCTTTGTCTGATAATCAGATTAGGGAAAGTACAAAAAAAAGTGGCACCTCTACAGATCAAGGACACAAATTGAGATTTACAGATGGACATCAAGGAGCTGGGTGTTCTTTGGGGCTGAAGAATTCCCTGTTGGAGGAGATAAAGTATGCCATTTTGAGAGGCTTCTGATGATATTATGGCTTTTAGAAGCCACATTAGGCTCTAGAGCTATAAAAACCATTGGGAAATTAAGTATATTAGATTAATTGCAATATTTCAGTATCCTGCTTTTCCAAATTAATTCAAGTGTTTATGTAAGGTATATTTGGTTGCCAGTTACAGAAATTAACTCAAGTAAAAAGGAGGTTATTGTAATGATATATTAGAGAATCTTGTGGAACCCAATTAGAGGAACTCAGTCATGCCTCAGCGAACTGAAAACACATTATACCTTTGGCCCTCACTCACTCTTTCTTGGACTGTATAATATCTTACCATTTCTCTCTAAACATATTCAACAATCCTACTTCTTTTTGAAGACTAGCTTCATCTTCTTATTTACCAGAGCCAATCATCAATTTATCATAGCCAACCATGGGTATAAAAAAATGGAAGTTTCAGAGTGCAGAATCTCAGAGGGAAGGCAGGAGAGGGTGGGTGGGCAGGTGGTAATAAACCAAAACCTTTGTATGCATATATGCATAACCCATAGACACAGATAATACGGTGCTGAAGGCTTGGGGTGGGGTGGGGGAGCGGGCTGGAGGGAGTCAATGGGGGAAAAAAGGGGGACATATGTAATACTTTCAACAATAAAGAATTATAAAATAATAACAATAATAATAATAATAATAATAATAAAATACTTCATCCTCAAACTCAAAAAAGGAAGTTTCAGGCCTCTAGTCTACATTACTGCACCAGGCATGCATGCTTTCCACAGCAATGAACAGGAAATACAACTTAAATATGTAGTACTTAAATATGTTTTTTCTCATTTAATAATTTAATAAGTCTAGATGTAGGAGGTTATTGGTGTTCGTAGAATAGTTCAATGATGTTAGAGCCAATATTTCAGTTACCTCCCTCACATGGTTGTAAGGTAGCTGATTGAACTCCAGCCATCATAGCCATGATCATGGCAGAAAAAAGGAGGAAAGGGATAGAAGAAAGTACTGACCATTTTGTCCCTTTTCTAGAAAAGCAAAGCATTCCCAGAAAAGCTTATCAAGTTTTCCCTTACATTTCATGGGTCAGAAATAAGTCTTATAGCCACCACCAGCTACAAAGCGGGCAGGGAAAGTGAGCTAGGCACTTTGTTGTCCTGAATAAAATACCAGTTCTGCTAGCAAGAAAGAATATAAAAATTGATACTATATTGGTAACTAAAGGTCTCTAAGGACCTGCCAGCTCAGGTCCTTGTAGCAGACAAGCCAGTCTCTGTTCATTCTAATATAAGTCACTGTCCAATCCAAGGAAATGAGGAAACATAGTGATAAGGGCTAGTTTATTGGGGCTGTGACTAGGATAGCTTCTCTAAAAAGGAATATAGAAGAATCTCTGTAGTAGGTAGGCTTCTAAGAGGACCCCCAATGATACCTGCCTCCTAGCATTCATTTCCTTGTGTAGTCGCCTTCCCTTGAATGTGGACTTGGTCAAGTGACTTGCTTCTGATGAATAGAATATGGTCAAAGTCATGGGATGTCTCCTTCAAAATTAGTTTACAAAATATTGTGGCTTCCCACTTGCTTACAGACCCAATCTACTTCTTAGCTTGCAGCTTTGATGAAATATGCTGCCATGTTGAAGTGACTCGTGTAGCAAGGAACTAAGAGCAGCCTCTGGCCAATAGCTAACAAAAGGCCGAGGCTCATCCCTAGTGCAAAAATCCACTAGTAATTGAATTCTGCCAACTACCTTGTGAACTTGAAGGTAGATGTTTTCAAATTTGAGCTTTGAGATGACTACAGCCCAGCCAATACCTTAGCAATTAATTGCCTGTGAGAGACCCTAAAGTAGTGGAACCAATAAAGCTATGCCTGGATTCCTGACCTACACAAACTATGAGATTAAAAATGTGAGCTGTCTTAAACTGCTAGATTTTGCAGGCAATTAGTTTCACAACTAAAAAATGATACAGGAAGGAAATGATAGAAATCTCCAGAACATCAAACTTCTTGCCGTCTGCTTGTGTAGAGGAAACACTTGCTAATATTTAAGTTAGAGAGTTCTAAAAGTGGCACTAAATAAAAAATAGGTAAATTAGTTCCCCATCTCTGAGGTATTCAAGCTAAAGCTATAAGACCACCTGTTAGAGATTTTGTGGAAAGGATTCAGGCATCATATGAGCAATTGAACCAGATCGGTGATTTCTAACACTTTTTATATTCTAGAAAATATTTTTATGGCACACTGTGGATAAACAACAAGGCTGCTTGTGGCCCAAGGCGACTAGTTAATCCAGGTCCCTTTCTGAAGACAAGAGAGATTCAATACCTCTCTACAATTCTCATTCATTTGTTACATACCATTGTGCCTTACTCCACTGATTTGAAAGCTCAAGACTAGATGAGTTACAGCAGTGATGGCGAACCTATGACACGCGTGTCAGCACTGACACTCGTAGCCATTTCTGATGTCACGCAGCCGCTGAGGCGGCCGCATGCCGAGGATGAAACATTTGCTGCTCCTGAGGATGAAACATTTGCGACTAGAGTCTGGGAGTCCAAGACTCTAGTTGCAAATGTTTCATCCTCCCCTATTAGACACTCTGTGCCGGAGGTCTGTAGGCCACAACCACAGAAGTCCAGCACAGAGTGTCTAGTTCTGGGACTTCTGGTTAAGCCGGGATCTCTGCCCTCACTTCAGCTGGCAGAGCAGGGAGTAGCAGAACACAGTGGGGGACACATCTCTGGGGGCCCTGCCATTACCAGTAACCAAATAACAGTTAACCACAGCAACCATTATCTACTGTTGTGGGGTGTCATGGATTTCTAATCCATCATTACTGAGATAAGTGAGGGGGAGGCTGGGAGAGGCGAGGGTTTGTGGCATGCTATGGGTGCCATTTCCCGCCATTAGAAATAGCAGCAGCCATTTTAATTCACATAAGGAACACCATCTTGCTCCATAGTGAAGACTCCATTTCACCACTATTACTGTTGTGCATCCTTATTAACCCCTATTTCTGCTTATTAACCCTGCCCTTTCCTAAAAGACAGTTATATGCACCATTTTGTGGTTAGTTAGGCTAGTTAACCCCTAATTGCCTGCAGGCCTAACAAGCTATCTATAATTCTATCTTCTGTCACTGCCCCCCCTGATGGAGAACCCAAAAAATAAAAAACTAAGGTTAAGTGAAGGAAGTGGTAGTAGCAGTGGCCGACCCTTTCAAGAGACATGGACCGAGATGTATGGCTTTATAGAAAAAAATGGCAGATCATTTTGCCTTCTATGTACTGAAACGGTAGTAAGCAGAACGTGGAATATAAATAGACATTTTGAAACTAATCATTCCCAGCTCTTGGAAAAAAGTGAGGATGAAAGGAAGGAATACATTTCCAGGCAGCTACACCTTTATAAGAGCCAGTCTAATTCCATCCTTAAATTTATGAAAGGCTCTACAAATTTAACATCTGCAAGTTTGAACATTGCTCACTCTATAGCTCAGCATGGAAAAGCACTCAGTGAGGGAGAATTTATTAAAGAAACTCTCCTAAGATGTGCACCAGTTCTCTTTCACGATATGCAGAATAAAGATGCAATTATTAAGAGAATATCTGAGTTACCACTCAGTAGAAATATCATAAAAGACTGAATAATGAGACTGGACACAAACGTGCAACATCAATTAAAGAGAGACATAAGGAAGTGCAAATATTTTTCGATCTCTCTTGATGAAACTACTGATGTCACATCACATGCTCAGTTGGCCATTATTGGTCGATATTCTGATGGTCTCACAATGAGAGAAGAGTTGATAATGTTAGTATCAGTGTCAACAAGTAAATCAGGAAGCGAAATATGTAAGGTTGTTATACAAACATTGTGTGACCTAAGCATTGATATCGCTAAAGTTGTGTCAGTGACGACAGATGGGGCACCAAATATGGTGGGGGGAAAAGTTGGATTTGTCAAATTGTTTACAGAAGCTATTGGACATCTGATTGTGACTTTTCATTGTATTATCCATCAGGAGGCTTTATGTGCCAAGGCAGGATTCACCGACTTAAACGACTTAATGTCAGTTGTTACAAAAATAGTTAACTTAATAGCTGCTCGCCCCCTTCACAAGCGAGAATTTTCAGCACTTTTATTGGAGGTTGATTCCACCTACAGTGCACTGCTGATGTACAATAATGTAAGATGGCTGAGCCGAGGCAAAGTTCTTGAGCGCTTTGTGGAGTGCTTTGAAGAAATTAAGGTATTTCTTGATGATAAGGATCTGGGAAACGTTCCTCAGCTTAATGATGATAAGTGGGTCAACAACCTGATGTTTTTTACAGATCTCTCTGTTCATATTAATGAACTGAACTTAAAGTTACAAGGTTTTGGCAAAAGTATTGACGTTATGTTTGGATACATAAAAGCTTTTGAAAGTAAAGTTAAAATTTTCAAGCGAGACGTAGAAACTAAAACTTGTAAGTATTTTCCTCAAGTAACAAAGTATTTTGAGAAGGCCAGTGCAGCTGTACAAAATGAAATGGAACTCTTGCATATGAAGTACCAGCATGTTTTAGATCGTTACTTGACCAGTTTAGTGATAGATTTAGTCAATCTAGAAGTCTAGAACAGACCATGAAAATAATTAAGTATCCTGATGTAGTAGTCTACAGTAGTTTGGAATTAAATGGTTTCCAATGGATGCAAATTGATGATTTGGAGATGCAACTTGCAGAATTTCAAGACACTATCTGGGCTCAGGTGTTTGTCGACTTGAGGTCAAAGCTTGAGAATCTGGAAAGGTGCCGCTTGGAGAATCAAGAGGAGTGCCATTACGAACAGGAAATTTGGAGTTCCTGGAACCTACTACCAGACACTTTTAGCACCTTGAAAAATATAGCAATGGCTTTACTCACAATTTTTCCCTCTACATATTTTTGTAAAGCCTTATTCTCAGCATTAAATAATATCAAAACCAACAAAAGAAACAGATTGACAGATGAAGTTAGTAGCGCTTGCTTGGGCCTGAAGTGTACAAAATACCAACCTTCAATTGAAGATTTAGCCAATGAAATTCAGCAACAAAAAAGTCCCTAATAGGCAGGTTAGTTAAAGAATTCCCCCTCCCCCTCACTTATCTTAGTTCATGGCACCCCACACAAGCTAAATAATATCAAGACCAACAAAAGAAACCGACTGACGGATGAACAAAGAAGTCACTAAGCAGGTAAGTTAAATATTTAGCTTTTGGTTTATTAAATACAATTATATATAACAATTATACATTTATGTTATTTAAACTATAAATATCGCGAAATAATGTTTTCCTCAAAGTGACATACTACCCGAGTTATGCTCAGTTTTTTGGCAAAGTTTGACACACCAAGCTCAAAAGGTTGCCCATCACTGAGTTATAGCTTCCATAATACTTAGATTACCTGGAGCACGGTTTTCATGGATGGTGTGATTCCCAGAAGAGCAGGGTCAGCATAATTTGAGTATTTGTTAGAATGAAAACTTCCAGCCCAACACTAAATCTACTTAATCACAATCTCTGGGGATGGGACCCAGCAATCCTTTTTTCACCAAGACCTCTAGAAAAAACTGGGTTTAAATCTTTACACTTGAATTTTCTGACTGCAGTCTGGAGGAAATATCTTTGCTTCTCTAGAACCCAGTTACATCATCCATAAAATTAGCTGAATAAGGCATTACCAGGGATTAAATGATATAACATTTATAAAGTGCCGAGTATAGTGCTTGACACATAATAGGCATTCAATAAACATTAATTCTATTCTTGGTGACAAAAATGAACTGTATTTATTTTATTTTATTATTTTTATTTTTAGATTGAATTTGGTCCAAAGTTTACCAGTTTGAAGTCAAGCTCCTACAGTAACTTTTTATTTTCTTAATATTATCACATAGGTTTCAGGTGTGGATTTCTATGTTATACATACAATCTGTATTTTGCACTGTGTGCCCACCAACCAAAGTCAAATCTTCTCCCATCACCATCTTCTCCCATCCCTTTCCCTCTGGCAACCACAGTAATGCTGTTGTGTTCACAAATGTCAGTTTTATATCCCACATATGAATAAAATCATATAGTTCTTAGCCTTTTATGACTGACTTATTTCACTTATAATATTCACAAGGTCCATTCATGTTGTTTCAAATGGCAGTATTTCTTTCTTATGGCTGAGTAGTATTCCATTGTGTATATATAACACATCTTCTTTATCCAGTCCTCTATCACAGGACAATTTGGTTGTTTCCCTGTCTTTTATTTTAAAGAGTCTTTATGAACTTATTATACAGTTTACTAATTGCATAAAAGAATAGAGAAGAAAAACATCACCCATTTCACTTTGTAAAGATTTACACACTCAACATTATAGTGCGTATCATTCCAGTATTTTTTCTGTACCCAGGTATACTTATAATAAATGAACTATGGTTTCTAATTGTGAGTAATGCCATAGACCCGTGGTCGGCAAACTGCGGCTCGCAAGCCACATGCGGCTCTTTGGCCCCTTGAGTGGGGCTCTTTCACAAAATACCACGGCCTGGGTGAGTCTATTTTGAAGAAGTGTCATTAGAAGAAGTTTAAGCTTAAAAAATTTGGCTCTCAAAAGAAATTTCAATCGTACTGTTGATATTTAGCTCTGTTGACTAATGAGTTTGCCGACCACTGCCATAGACTGACAAATCTTGGTTTTCTGCTTAATTGTCTACTTTGTAGATCATTTGTGGCAACTTGAAATCCCAAACTGCTTTCCCTCTGCTACATGTCATGTATCTGTGCTACTTTCTCCTGCTATCATTTAATATTTGTTTGGGAATGCAAATTCATTTTATATTGGCCTAAGGGAAACAAGCTGCCAATAAATCAGAGCCTTCACACTATAAATGGGACTCAGATTACTGGAGAGTTTATCCCTTCCCATGAAGGTAGGGCTCTGAAAATTGGCCCTTTAAGCACCTAGTATGTTCAAGGCACCTTACTCAATAAAAAAATGCATCAGACACACTCTTTCCTTTCTGTTTGAATAAAATTTATTGTTATTACTATATAAAAGATGAATATTCATATAAAACATTTTAAAAATGCAGAAAATTTTTAAAAAGAACAGAAAAATTGTCCATACCTAGAGATAACTATTGTAAGTTATGTGGCTTATTTTATTCCTTGTTCATCTAATATTAAAATTCAATTGAAATTTTAGTACATATGATTTTGAATTCTGTTTTTTTATTTAATTTATTGGGTTATATTGGTTCACAAAATCATACAGGTTTCAAGTGTACAATTAAATAAAACCTCATCTACACACTGCATCATGTGTCCATAGCCCCAAGGAAAGTCTCTTTCCATCCCCATTTTCCCCACCTTTGCCCATCTCCACCAACCCCATCCTCCCTTTCCCTCTGGCTATTACCACACTGTTGTTTGTGTCTATGTGTTATATATGTATGTTCTTTGGCTAATACCATCACTTTCTTTCATCCAGGCCCCCCTCCCCACTCTTTTCTGATAGCTGTCAGTCTGTTCCATGCCTCTGTTTCTATTTCTATTTTGTCACTTTTTTGTTGTTCATTAGATTCCACATAAAAGTGAGATCATAATGGTATTTGTCTTTCTCTGACAGGCTTATTTCACTTAGCATAATAATCTCCAGATTCATCCATGCTGTTGCCAAAAGTAAGATTTTCTTTTTTTAATATATTTTTATTGATTTCAGAGAGGAAAGGAGAGGGAGAGAGAGATAGAAACATCAACGATAAGAGAGAATCATTGATTGACTGCCTCCTGCACATCCCCCACTTGGGATGGAGCCCACAACCCAGGCCTGTGCCATGACCAGGAATTGTACCATGACCTACTGGTTCATAGGATGATGCTCAAACACTGATCATGTCCAGCCAGGCTTTTTTTTTTTGGGGGGGGGGGCAAAGTGGTATTCCATTGTGTAAATGTACCACTACATTTTTATCTATTCATCTATTGCTGGGCACTTGGGCTGTTTCCAGATCTTGACTATTATAAATCATGTTGCTATGAACACAAGGGTGCATATATTCTTTTGAATCCGTGTTTCGGGTTTTTTAATATATATTCATAGAAGTGAAATCATTGGATCAAAAGGCAATTCCATTTTTTAATTTTTGAGGAAACTCCACACTATTTTCCACAGTGGCTACACCAGTCTGCATTCCCACCAACAGTGTAAGAGGGTTTGCTTTTCTCCACATCCTTGTCAGCACTTACTGTTTGTTGATTTATAGGTGATAGCCCTTCTGGCAGGTATTACGTGATATATCATTGTGATTTTAATTTGCATCACTCTGATTAGTTATGTTGAGCATTTTTCTCATGTATATTGGCCACCTATATGCCCTCTTTGTAGAAGTGAATCAGACACACTTTTTTAAAAAATTTAAATTCTTTATTGTTTAAAATATTACATATGTCTCCTTTTTCTCCCATTGACCTCTCCCAGTTTGCTCCTGCCCCGCCCCCCAGACACACTCTTTTTAAAAATATATATATTTTATTGATTTTTTACAGAGAGGAAGGGAGAGGGATAGAGAGTTAGAAACATCGATGAGAGAGAAACATGGATCAACTGCCTCCTGCACACCCCCTACTGGGGATGTGCCCGCAACAAATGTACATGCCCTTGATCACAATTGAACCTGGGACCTTTCAGTCTACAGGCTGACGCTCTATCCACTGCGCCAAACTGGTTAAGGCCAGACACACTCAATGGAGATTCCAATTTACCAAGGGAGTTAAGATCAGTGTTTTGAGGATTATAATATAGGACATGTCAGTTCAATTTAATTCAAAAAATATTTATAGACTATCCACTATGTTCTGGAAATGTGCTAAGTGCTAGGATGCAATGATTGCAATGATGAATAAGGTGCTATTCCAGTTCTCAAGGAGCTCATCATTTAGTGAAGACAAGAAACACATGTAACTCAGATATTGGCTGGGCTTGCCTTACTTCTCAGAGATCTTATAATACTTGGTTTTTGCCTTTGTCATTCCATGATACATGAACTCTTGACTCTCCTTATGATTTCTTTGCTCACCTGTGGGACTTATACCTTCTTGCTTTCTTGGGGCTCTGGCCTATGGCTCCTGTTTCTACACATGCTGTCTGAGTTTTTACTCAATAAAATTTATACACAGAGCTCAATCCTTCCCCAGTTTTTACAAGAAATCTATTCTCAAAATCCTTTTATGAGTTCTCTACTTTATTGAAGATTTGGATATAACAGGGAAAGCTCATAACACAAACCATGTGGCTTCCACCACCTTCTTTCTCCTCCTCTCATCTCTTTTCTTATCTCCCTCCTTCCTAGATTGCTTCCATAGTTTCCAACACTTGCTCCTTTATTATGTATAGCACTTCTGTCCTTCCTAGCTCCTCCTTACTAGCTTGCCTACCCAACACATAAAAGATATGCTGCTAAACAGTTCCCTTCTTAAATAGATCACTTTCTTTGCAAGGAACTTAAGTTTATATTCAGCAAATTTGTTTTTGCATTATATTTATAAATAAATGGATTACTGTCCTGGCTGCTATGGTTTAGTTGGCTATAGTGTTGGCCCATACACGAAAAGGTTGTGGGTTTGATTCCTGGTCAAGGCACATACATAGGTTGTGCTTCAGTCCCTGTTTGGAGTGAGTACAAGAGGCAACTGGTCAATGTTTCTCTCTCACATTGATGTTTCTCTCTCTCTCCCCCCATCTCTCTGTTTCTATGCCTATCTCTCCCTCTTTATGAAATAAATAAGTTAGTGTGGCAGTCCTTATTAATTGCTTTCCCAGTACATATTCCTTTTTTTTTCCTTGCCAACAGAATACTAAATTTGTTTTGGGAAGCGATGTTACTGGTCTCAGGCAGGATAATCACTTTTCCAGTTTCCTTAAAGTCATTGTGGCCATGCACCCAGTTTTGACCAATAATCATGAAGGGAAATAGTTTTGGAGGAGCTCTAAGGAAAGCTTCTGCTCTGCTAATAAAAGGGACAGATGTAGCTGGTGCTGTTTTCTTAACCTAGGGGGAAGGTCCACCTGAAATATTGTGCTCACCCCTGGTTCAATCAACTATGCTTACTGGTCATGATTATGTTGTAATAGCATGGCAGCGTTTGTTGTAACCTTATAGATGGGGGTGGAGGAACAAGACAAGAGGAACAGAATTCCTACAGAGAGTTTCTGGGTATATAATACCATAGGTATTTGATACAACAAAGTTTGAACATAAATAGTATTGGTGAAGAGATTATGTTTGTATTGGTATTGGCTAGAATCCCCAGAATGCCTAAATTCTGCCTTATTCTACTCCTCAACTGTTCCCTGAAAGAAGAACAATAAAAATGGTAAATAGAGCACTATGTTTTTATTAGTTGGGCCTGGGCCCAATATATCCAAGACAGAGTTTTGGAAAACCTAATTTGAAGTGCATGGCACAGACTTGAGGCCTACTAGAGGCTGCTTCCTCCTCAACTCAGCATGAATAAAAATATTATCACCATTTTATAGCCTGCAGGGCACTGGAACCTTAGGTGAAGACAAAGAACTTTGATAATGCCAGCAGAATAAAAAGAGGAACAGCTTAGAACTAGGCAATGCCCAGCTGTCTGTCTTTAGTCCAATGAAACCATTTCTCAGCTCATCAGTAAATGTGATCCAGGCAATGTCTTTCCATCTGATTAATTAGTTTGGTGTTCCATCCTGTTTAGGAAGAGGGAAGAAAAGAAAAGGAATATGTGTAGAAGCCATCTCATGTGAGTAGAGGAACAGGGAACACTTGTTCTCTCTTAACGCTTTGGGCTCAACAGCCATGATGATGATCAGATGGAATGGTAATCAGCCCACTTGTGGGAGAAGAGCCATGAGAATATCATGAAAGTTCTGTTTCTCCTTTTGTGATTCCATCTCTCTGAAATACATCATTTTTTATATATCCTCCCAGAACCAAAGCTGCACAGCAATCCAAAAATGTAACCCACTATTTTATTTCCTATCTCAAATGATGTTTATCTACAGTTCCTCAACTTTGTTCAATAAGTACAATGTGGCAGCATAGTCTGGATAGTGTAACATTAGATCAGCAATTTGTCTTCCATTTGAACAATATGAAAACCCTCAAATATTAAGTTTTTGCAAAGATAGAGATCCCATATGTAAACCTGCTTCTTTTGTAGAAATAAAAGCCAAACATGATCTTCTCTCCAATGTTATGTGTCTTTCCCTTGGCCAGAGGAGGTATCATGCAGATGCCAGGGTGATGTATAGTTTCCTTTAGCAGCCACAGATTTGGCTACATTGCACTGGCATTGTAACTCTTTTAACACTTTTATACAACTTCAAGTCTCCCTTGGGTCTTCCTTTTCTCAATTTTCAGTCCCACACTCATAAAATATACAACTAAGTGCTTATGCCAATCCAGAGTAAAAATAATGTCCCCATGTTACTGTTACCAACCCTATTGCTTGGGGAACAAGGACATAGGGTGAACAGAAAAAAGAGTGAAAATCTTGTTTTTAGCTTTATCTGTATACCTGTAAATTTAAACTAAAACTGCTATGTCTATAATCTATTAAATAAAATTCAACTGAGAAATTGTCAAGAGGTCAAGTGAGCTTCTATATTTATTTTCTAAGAGCCTTGTGGAATCTCAAATATTTATTAGCTCTGTGCTGATACTATTGGCACTTACCAAATAGATTCATGGCAACATTGTTTTACATTAGCTTTTGAATTTCCCAGGCTATGGTAGTAAATAATAACACAGATTTTCTTCTACCATCTAAATTTTCCTGCCACAGCAGGATGTGACCTGTCTTGGAGAACTATACCATTATTCAGCTCCAAGTGAGAGACAAGGTAGGTTGGGGAGTATGAGAGAGCAAGATGCTGTCCTGCCAATCATTGCATAAAAGCATGTACACCCCATTTTTTTGTTGTTGTTCACAGGGTCTATCCAGGCTGGTAATAAGGAGAAATTTCCTTTCTCCATGTGGGACTCTGCCTTCCAATCTAGCTTCAGTAGAAGTGCAGCTATCTCTTCAGTCTACATTCACCAAATCATACAATTGAAGTAAACACAATCTCTTCAATAAGTGTTGTTGGGAAAATTAGACAGATACATGCAAAAAAAAAAAAATGAAACCAGACCACCAATTTACATCATATACAAGAATAAACTCAAAATGGATAAAAGACTTAAATGTAAGTCATGAAACCATAAAAATTCTAGAAGAAAACATAGGCAGCAAAATCTCAGGCATCTCTCATAGCAATATGTTTACTAATACATCTTCTAGAGCAAAGGAAACTAAAGAAAAAAATAAACAAATGGAACTACATCAGAATAAAAAGCTTCTGCACAGCAAAAGAAACCATCAACAAAACGAAAAGGGAACCCACTGCATGGGAGAACATATTTGGCAATGATACATCTGATAAAGGGTTAATACTCAAAATATATAAGAAACTCATACAACTTAACAAAGGAAGACAAATAATCCAATTAAAAAATGGGCAAAGGACCTATATAGACATTTCACCAAAGTGGACATACAGATGGACAAGAGACATATGAAAAAAATGCCAAAGTCACTGATCATCAGAGAGCTACAAATCAAAATGACAATGAGGTATCACCTCACACCTGTCAGAATGGCTACCATCAACAAATCAACAAATGACAAGTGCTGGTGATGATTTGGCCAAAAGGGAACCCTAGTACACTGCTGGTGGGAATGCAGACTGGTGCAGCCATTATGGAAAACAGTATGGAGTTTCCTCAAAAAATTAAATATAGAATTGTCACTTGACCCAGTGATCCCACTTCTAGGAATATATCTTAAGAAACCTGAAACACCAATCAGAAAGAATGTATGCACCCCTATGTTCATAGTAGTACAATTTACAATAGCTAAGATGTGTAAAGGGCCCAAGTGCCAATCAGTAGATAAGTGGATAAAAATGCTGTGGTACATTTATAACATGGAATACTATGCAGCAGTAAAAGAGAAGAATCTCTTACCTTTTGATACAGCATGGAGAGTATCATGCTAAGTGAAATAAGTCAGTCAGAGAAAGACAGGTATCACATGATCTCACTCATATGTGGAATCTAAGTAACATAATAAACTGATGAATGGAGTGGAACCAGAGACATGGAAGAATGGAACAGAGTGCAGAATCTCAGAGGGAATGCAGGGGAGGGTTGGTGGGTGGGAGGTAATCAACCAAAATCTTGTATGCATACATGCATAACCCATGGACACTGACAATATGGTGGTGAAGGCCTGGGGCAGGGGGCACAGACAGGCTGGAGGGAGTCAATGAGGGGAAAAAGGGGACATATGTGATACTTTCAACAATAAAAATTTATTAAAAAACAATAAAAGACTGAAAGTGAAGGGATGAAAAAAAATTTTCCAGGCAAATGGAAGTGAAAAAAAAAAAAGCCAGGGGAGCAATACTTATATGTGACAAAATAGACTGCAATGTGAAGGTCATTATAGAGACAATGAAGGCTACTTCATAATACTAAATACATAAGGCTACTTCGATACAACAAGAGGATATAACTCTGATAAACATATATGTACCCAATACAGGAGCATTCAAATACAAAAAAAAAAAAAAATTCTGAAGGAGATTACAAGAGAGAAGGACGGCAATACAATCATAGTAGGGGACTTTAACACCCCTCTGGCATCAATGGATAGATCTTCTAAAAAATCAATAAGGAAACAAGCAATCCTAAATGACACACTAGATCAGATGGAATTAATTGACATTTACAGAACATTTCATCCCAAAGTTACATAATATACATTCTTCTCAAGTGCACATGGGACATTTTCAAAGATAGACTACATGTTAGGACACAAACTAAGTCTCTACAAGTTCAAGAAGATTGAAATTGTATCAAACATTTTCTCAGATCACAATGGCCTGGAATTAGAAATCAACTACAATAAAACACTCAAAAAATTCAACCACATGGAGGCTAAATAGCATGTTATTGAACAACAAAGTGGCCCGGTGCACGAATTCATGAACATTGAAAGGAAATTAATGAGAAGGTAGCCGGAGGGCTGGAACTGGGCAAGATAGGCTGGATACACCCTGGAGCCAACCTCCCGTGGTCCCTCCCCAGCTGGCCGCACCTGGAAAAGCACCGTGGCTTGAAGGGTGTCTGTAGAGTGAGTGGGGTCCCTCCAGTAGGTGGGGTTCCTCAGCCTGGCCTGTGGGGATCAGGCCGAAACTGGCTCTCTGACATCCCCAGAGGGGTCCCAGATTGTGAGAGGGTGGTTCTTGGGTGATGCACCCTGGAATCGGGCTCCCTCATCTCTGGTTCCAGGGTGTGTCACCCGAGAACCGCTGCTGCCAAGTCACCGCAGCTCGGCAGCTCCTATGTTGAGTGTCTGCCCCCTGGTGGTCAGTGCGCATCATAACTACTGGCCAGTCGGACAGTCGGATTGTAGCTTAGCCTTTTATATATATAATAGAGGCCCGGTGCATGAAATTCATGCACGGAGGGGGGTTGTCCCTCAGCCCAGCCTGTACCATCTCCAATCTGGGACCCCCCGAGGGATGTCCGACTGCACGGGCAGTCGGACATCCCTCTCACAATCCAGGACTGCTGGCTCCCAAATGCTTGCCTGCCTGCCTTCCTGATTGCCCCTAACCGCTTCTGCCTGCCAGCCTGATCACCCCCTAACCACTCTGCTGCCAGCCTGTTTGCCCCCAACTTCCCTCCTCTGCTGGCCTGGTCACCCCTAACTGCCCTCTCCTGCAGGGTTGATCACCTCCAACTGCCCTCCCTTGCAGGCTTGGTCCCTCTCAACTGCCCTCCCTTGCAGGCCAGGTGCCTCCCAACTGCCCTCTCCTGCTGGCCATCTTGTGGTGGCCATCCTGTGTCCACATGGGGGCAGGATCTTTGACCACATGGGGGCAGCTATATTGTGTGTTGCAGTGATGATCAATCTGCATATTACTCTTTTATTAGATAGCATAGAGGCCTGGTACAGGGGTGGGGGCCAGCTGGTTTGCCCTGAAGGGTGTCCCTGATCAGGGTGGGGTTCCCTTGGGGCGTGAGGCAGCCTGAGCGAGGGGCCTGTGGTGGTTTGCAGGCCGGCCACGCCCCCTGGCAACCCAAGCAGAGGCCCTGGTACCTGGAATTTATTTTCCTTCTACAATTGAAACTTTGTAGCCTGGAGCGGAGCCTAGCCTGGGGCTCCCTCCGCAGGCAGCCATTTGTGTTGGGGTTATAATTGAAACTTTGTTGCCTTAAGCAGGTGGGCCCAGCCAGGGTGTGTGGAAAGCTTTGCTTCCCCTGTTGCCAGCAGCAACCCTGGCCTGCTCTCTCAAGCTCCATTCTGCCGCCATTTGTTTGAATTTGTTTACCTTCTATAATTGAAACGTTGTAGCTTGAATGGAGGCTTAGGCCTGGCCAGAGCAGGCGGAAAGCTTGGGTTCCTCTGTTACCTAGGAAACCTTACTCTCTGTGGCTGTAGCCATCTTGGTTTGGATTAATTTGCATACTCGCTCTGATTGGATGGTGGGCGTGGCTTGTGGGCGTGGCTTGTGGGTGTGTCAGAGGTATGGTCAATTTGCATATTTGTCTATTATTAGATAGGATATATATGAGTGGTTTACCAAGAGATCAAGAAAGAAATTAAAAATTTCCTGGAAGCAACTGGAAATGAACACACAGCAACCCCAAATCTCTGGGTAAAAGCAAAAGCAGTCATGAGAGGGAAGTTTATAGCACTACAGGTCTATCTGAGAAAACAAAAAAAAGTTTAATAACTTATTGAACCCTACAACTAAAAGAATTAGAAAGAGAACAACAAGAAAAGCACAGAGTAAGTAGAAGGGAGGAAATAACAAAGATGAGAGTAGAAATGCCATATTTTCCGGCGTATCAGATGACTTTTTAACCCAGGAAAATCTTCTCAAAAGTCAGGGATCGTCTTATACGCCGGGTTACATCTTATAGGGCGGGTATATCCCAAACTATATATTTTAACTGGAATAGTTGGGGGTTGTCTTATACGCCGGAAAATATGGTACACGACATAGAGAGACAAAATGGCAGTGGAATAGATGGACGTGTCCCAAGCCTTGTCCCAGAGCAGATAGAATTAGCAACTAAATCGAATAACATCTACCCCGAAATGGCAAAGTAGACAGTGCTGGTGAGACAATTCGCAGCTGGGAAGGGCAGAGGACACCTGGAGAATGGTAAAATCAGGACTCTGGGCTGGAGAGAACTGTGAGACCTCCAAGCCCAGGGGGTCAGAGGGAAACCGCACAGCACCAAGGCCACGTTCCTTGGGACAGGCGTAGCATATGACTGTGGAAAGGAGGTCTGCAGCACTGCTAGTGGCAGGGCATTTTAGATATGGTTCCACAGCCAAGAGAGGTTGAGCCCAGAGCAGGCAGCCTGGATTGCTGCCCAGGCTGCACCGTGCTGGGGGGAGAGGGGCTTGAAGTGGTGCAGCTCTTTCCTCTCTTTTTGGTGTTTGCTTTTCTTCACTAAGCCTAGTTCATAGGACCTTTCAAACACAGACACTCACCCGTGGCTGAGGTGCAGGTGGAGATGCAGACTTGTGGAGTCTGGGGAGAGGCTGGGGAGAGGAGAGAGTCAAGGAGAGAGTCAAGGAGAGGTGGCCTCGAATCTGGCGCTGAGTCATACCTGACATGCTGGAACTAGGCAGCCATTTTCTCCTGAAGAGATAGCCCCTCCCTGCAGTCTCCAGGCAACCAATACAGCCACACCCAGACTACACCCTGAGTGGTACAAAGGATACAAAAAAAAATCTGAATAGTCTCTGAGAGCCCATAGGGACTGGCCTAAAGAGAAGCCTTCAGTCCTGGCAATAGGAAACTGAGAAGCGGCAGACAGTACAGAAGAGTGGGATTTTAAACCAGCCTTCATTTTTATTTTTTTATTATTATTTTGTTATCTCTTTTTTCTTTATTTTCTTTTTTCATTTGTTTCTTTATTTTCTATTTCTTTTCACATTATTTTTTCATCATTCTAATTTTTTTTACTTTATCCTATTTTTTAATTAACTTTTTAAATTTTTTAATTATTTTTTTTCTTCTCTTTCTTCTCACCCACTCTTTCTCTTTATACTTCCTCTATACTGAACTGAGGTCCTCCCCATATTCATCCAATTCCTTAACCTTACTTTCTGTATATAAGATTCTTCCCCCAGCCTCTTTACTGGGTATTTGGTGTTTGTATATGTTGGTTTATCTGTTTGTTCTCTGATGTTTTCTCCCCATATATATATATTTTTTCCTTTTTCTTCCTTTTTCATCTTTTCCTTTTCTCTCATACCGTTTTTTCTCTCTTCAATATCATTTGTGCTCTCTTTTCTCTCCTCTAATTCTCTTTTCTCTAGTGGTCACTTAGTTTGGGGTTATGGGTGTCATGAATACATTTGTGTTTTGTTCCCTTTGTGCCATGTCTGGTCAAGTTGAATTTTATCCTGTTTGGCCAATGTGGTAGACAGTGAGCCACATAACCAGACACCCAGAAAGGAGACTCCAGATGGGTCAATAACACTCCAGATCCAACTACAGAGGAAGGAAGAAGGCGGCAATGAGGGAGAGAGCATGAGTGAGTGATGGAGCAAAAGAGGAGTGTGTGTGAGTGTAGGGTGTGTGTGAGTGAGGCACAGTTAGATCCCGCAGGACCTATGGGGGAAGGTTGACCGGGCTCGCCTAACCAGACAGCCTTTGCTACTGTTGCAAACAGTCCTGGAGTGCCTGGCTTTTCTGCAGAGGCCTCGCCTTTTTGAAGGGGACAGCTGCTGTGACTGGGAGCCCAGCCTCACCTCCACCCAGGGTGCCCTCAGATAACACCCAGGACTCTACAGCCACCCCTGCCTGCTGCCTCGGCTGTGTACCCACAGTCAGCGAGACTCCAACCACTCTGGGCGTGGGCTCCTGTGAATTCTGAAGCATGCTCCCCTCTGGCCAGCCCAATGCTATAGCCCAGCCACATGAGCAGCCTGCCCCCGGCTGAGGAGCAGCAGCCTCACATGGCCTGTCCCCATCCAAGAAGCAGCAGTCCTGCAAGCAGCATGCCCCAGTCCAAGGAGTGGCAGCCTTATGTGGCCCACCCCCACCCAAGGAGCAGCAGCCACACGAGCAGCCTGCCCCCATCCAAGGAGTGGCAGCTGCATGCAGCCCACACCTGTGTGAGGAGCATCAACTGCATGAGCAGCCCGCCCCCATCCTACGAGCAGCAGATTCACGAGCAGTCCGCCCCATCTGAGGAGCAGCAGCCATGCAAACAACCAAACAGCCTGCCCCTGTCAGAGGAGCAGCAGCCACGCAAGTAGCCCACCACCATCTGAGGAGCAGCAGCTGCGTTAGTAGCCTGCCCACGTCCAAGGAACAGCAGCCCTGCACAGCCTGCCCCAGCCTGAGGAGAAGCAGCCTCGTGAGCAGCCTTGCCCCATCTGAAGAGCAGCAACTGCACGAGCATCCTGCCCCAACCAGCCAGAGGAGCCACCAGTGCTGTGAGCAGTGCCCACCAGAGGAGCCGCCACCAACTGAGGAGCAGCTGCTGCCATGAATGCCTGAGGAGCAGCTGATGCATGAGGTGCACAACTCAACACCTAGATCCTTCAGTGAGAGCAAAAACGGGGAGAAAAAGAAACCCCGAAAAGAAAGAAAAGGAGGAATCACCAGAAATGCAGCTAAGTGACATGGAGGCATGCAACATGTCAGAAAAAGAATTCAGAATAAGGCTCGTACAGTTCATAAACCGGATGGATGAAAAAATCAACAACTTATGTAAGAATCAAGAATAAATAAAGAGTGATATAGCCACAAGAAAAAAATAATGTCATCCAATTTGGAAAAGAGGATGTAAAACTGTCATTATTGGGAACAGATCTGTGGGAAAAGGGGATACAACTCAGAGCAGAGACAATAAAGGTGTGAGACTGAAGGCAGACCCAGCCACTGGGCTAAAGATTTCCAGACCATTGGACCAATAGGGGCTTCGAACTCACAAACCCAAAGCAGGGTTTCAGGGCCAGAAAGAGACAGTAAAATGGGGAGACAGGAAACAATCCTGAAAGGAAAGAAAAGGAGAAATTGCCAAAATAGGAACTAAACAAAATGGAGGCAAACAAAATGTCAGAGAATTTAGAGTAATGGTTATAAAGATGCTCAAATGTTTGGATGAGAAATTCACCAAGATCCTATCTAATAAAAGAGTAATATGCAAATTGACAGTCACTCCAACACCAAAGATGGCTGCCCCCATGTGGTCAAAGATGGCTGCCCCAATGTGGACACAAGATGGCCACCATAAGATGGACAGCAGGTGAGGGCAGTTGGGAGGGACCAGGCCTGCAAGGGAGGGCGGTTGGGGGCCATCAAGCTTACAGGGGAGGGCAGTTAGGGGTGACTGGGCTGGCAGAGGAGGGAAGTTGGGGGTGATTGGGCCTGCAGGGAAGGGCAGTTGTGGGGGGACCAAGGCCTGCAGGGGAGAGCAGTTGGGGGGGACCAGGCCTGCAGGAGAGGGAAGTTGGGGGTGACCAGGCCTGCAGGGGAGAGCAGTTGGGGAGGACCAAACCTGCAAGGGAGGGTAGTTGGGGGTGATCAAGCCTGCAGGGGAGGGCAGTTAGGGGTGATCAGGCTGGCAGAGCAGGGAAGTTGGAGGTGACCGGGCCTGCAGGGAAGGGCAGTTAGGGGGGACCCAGGCCTGCAGGAGAGGGCAGTTGCGGGGGGACCAGGCCTGCAGGGGAGGGCAGTTTGGGGGGACCAGGCCAGCAGGGGAGGGCAGTTAGGAGTGACTGGGTTGGCAGGAGAGGGCAGTTGCGGGGGGACCAGGCTTGCAGGGGAGGGCAGTTGCAGGGGGACCAGGCCAGCAAGGGAGGGCAGTTAGGAGTGACTGGGTTGGCAGGAGAGGGCAGTTGCGGGGGGACCAGGCCTGTAGGGGAGGGCAGTTTGGGGGACCAGGCCAGCAGGGGAGGGCAGTTAGGGGCAATCAGGCTGGCAGGGGAGCAGTTAGGCATCAATCAGGCTGGCAGGGGAGTAGTTATGAAGTGATCAGGTTGGCAGGCAGAAGCGGTTAACGGCAATCAGGAAGGCAGGCAGGCGAGCAGTTGGGAGCCAGAAGTCCTGGAGGGACTCAGATTAGAGAGGGTGCAGGCTGGGCTGAGGGAAAACCCCCCACCCCCCGTGCATGAATGTTGTGCACCGGGCCTCTAGTATGTAATAATCAAGATGAAATAAAGGATGATATAGCTGCAATAAAGAACACAAAGGAAGGTTTCAACAGTAGACTAGAAGGGAGGACCAAATAAACAAGTTAGAAGACAGGGTAGAAAAAAACTCCAATCTGAACAGCAATTGGGAAAAATTAAAAAGCAAGAGAGTTTAAGAGAGCTTTGGGACAACATGAAACAGAGCAACATTCGCATAATAGGGGTGCCAGAAGGTCAAAAAGGAGTGAAGAATTAAAAAAAGCTATTTGAAGAAATAATAACAAAACTTCCCTGACTTGGGGAAGAAAAAAGTCACACAGCAGAGAGTCCCAAGCAAGGTGAACCCAAAAAGACCCACACCAAGACACATCATAAATACAATGGCAAACATTAATGACAAAGAAAGAATCTTAAGGGCTGCAAGAGAGAGACAGAAAGTAACCTACAAGGGATCTCCCATTAGACTATCAAATGATTTCTCAATAGAAACACATCAAGCCAGAAGGGAATAGAGTGAAGTATACAAAGTGATGCAAGGCTAAGAACTGAATCCAAGAATACTCTATCCAGCAAGGATATCAATTAAAACTGAAGGTGACATAAAGAGCTTTGAAGACAAAAAAGGCTAAAGGAGTTTATTACCACCATCCAGCAATGCAAGAATTCCTAAAGGTACTGTTGTGAAAAGAAGAAATAGAAAGGGAAGAAGAAACACAGGCATAAAGAATAAAAATAGCAAGAAACAAGTACCTATCAATAATAACCTTAAACATAAATGGATTAAATGCACCAATCAAAAGACCTAGGGTGGCTTAATGGACAAGAGAACATGACCTATGTATATGCTGTCTACAAGAGACCCACCTCAGAACAAAGACTCACACACACTGAAAGTGAACAGATGGAAAAAAGTCCTTCAGGCAAACGGAAAAAAAAAAAAAAAAAAAAGCTAAGGTAGCAATACTTATCTCAGACAAAATAAACCTAAAAGTAAAGGCCACAACAAGAGAAAAGGAAGGCCACTTCCTAATTCTAAAGGGGTCGATAAAACAAGGGGATATAACTCTGGCAAACATATATGCACCCAATAGAGGAGCACCCAAATACATTAAAAAATCTACTAGAAGATATAAAGGGAGAAATCAACAACAATACAATCACCGTAGGAGATTTTAATAACCCATTGACATCACTGGATAAATCTTCAAGACAAAAAAAAAAAAGTCTAAGGGAGTTTATTACCACCACGAAAGAAAAGAAATCAGCAATGAAACGGCAATCCTAAATGACTCAATGGAGTTAATGATCAGATGGAGTTAATTGACATCTTCAGAACATATCACCTGAAAGCAATGGAATACACATACTTCTCAAGGGCACATGGGACATTTTCAAAGATAGACCACATATTAGGACACAGGCTAAGCCTCTACAAATTCAAGAAGATTGAAATCATATCAAGCATCTTCTCAGATCACAATGGCATAAAATTAGAAATCAACTACAATTAAAAGAATAAAAAACCAAACACTTGGAGGCTAAATATCATGTTATTAAACAATGATTGGGTTACCAAAGAGCTCAAAGAAGAAATAAAAAGCATCCTGGAAACAAGCGACAATGAAAATCTATGGGATATAGTGAAAGCAGTCCTAAGAGGGAAATTCATAGTTCTACAGGCCTAACTCAAAAAAACAATAAAAATTGCAAATAAATTATCTAACCCTACACCTTAAAGAATTACATGGAGAACAAGAAGAAAAGCCCAGATTAAGTGGAAAGGAAGGAAATAATAAAGATCAGAGTAGAAATAAATGACATAGAGACCAAAAATCAATACAAAAGATCAGTAAAACCAAGAGCTGGTTCTTTGAAAGGATAAACAAAATTGATGAACCTCTAGGCAGGCTCACCAAGAAACAAAGAGGGAGGACCCAAATAAACAAATCAGAAATGAAAGAGGTGAAGTGACAACTGACCACACAATCATACAGAGTTTTGTAAAAAAAAAAAAAATACTATTAACAACTCTACTACAACACACTGGACAACCTAGATGAAATGGACATATCCCTAGAAATACAAGTTCCAAAACTCAATCACAAAAAAGCTAAAAACCTGAATAGGCTGATAACTACCGATGAAATTAAAGCAATAATTAAAAAATTTCCAGCAAACAAAAGCCTTGGTCTGGACAGCTTCATAGCAGACTTTTACCAAAAAATTAAGGAAGAACTAAAACCTATCCTCCTTAGACTGTTCAAAAAATTCAAGAGTAAGGCAGGCTTCCAAGCTCTGTCTACGAAGGCAGCATTACCCTAAACCCAAAACAGGCCAATATCCCTGATGAACATAGATGCTAAAATCCTCAACAAAATTCTAGCAAATTGAATGCAATGTTACATTAGAAAGATCTACACAAAGACCAAGAGGTATTTATTCCAGGGATGCAAGGCCATTACAATATCCACAAATCAATAAATGTGATACATCTCATAAATAAATTGAGAGACAAAAATCACATAATCATATCAACTGATGCAGAAAAAGCACTGGACAAAATCCAACAAACAATTTTTGATAAAAACTCTCAGCAAAGTGGGAATAGAGGGATCATACCTCAACATAATAAAATCTTCATATAACAGACCATCACACTCAATGGGCAAAAACTAAAATCATTCACCCTAAGAACAGGAGCAAGACAGGAACGCCCACATTCACCACTCCTATTCGACATAGTGCTGGAAGTGCTAGCCATAGTGATCAGACAAGAAGAAGAAATAAAATATATCCAAATTGGAAAAAAGAAGTGAAACTGTCATTATTCACAGATGACATGAGATTATACATAGAAAAACCCTAAAGATGCCATCAAAAAACTACTAGATTTAATAAATTAATTTGGTGAGAGGGATAGAGAAGATGGCTGCTGACAGGAAGGCAGACTGCAAGATAGTGTGTGAGTGAGAAAACAAAGGGAGAGTGTGTGGTCGCACAGGGAGTGTTTGCTGGTGAGTTGAGGGACAGCTATACTCCAGGAGACTGTGGGGGACTGCTGGATGGGGCTCCCCTGACCAGGCAGCCCCCACTGCTGCTGGGTTCCCTCCAGGAGCGACTGACTCGGACTTGGAGACCATGCCATCTTGAAGGGAAAAGTGGATAAGCCCAGAGAATCTACAACTACAGCACCCACCGAACAGCTGCGAACCCGAGAACACCTGTCCACAATTGGCGCAAGCACACGGATTCAGAGGAGTTCTACACTCCCTCACAGAAAGGTCAGATTTCACCTCGGATATGGTGAGGTTTGTGGTCCCGGCAGGAGAGAGAAACACGCGCACTGCGGGAGCTGGAGAACCTGGGGAGGTCTGTGCCTACAAAAATCCATGGCTGTTGGGGCTGGCGTGATCCGTGAATGTGGAAGGGGGTCCTCAGAGCTGCTAACAGAAGGGAACTCTAAAAAGCAACCCATTTTGATCTGGATGCAAAAGGACAGCTTAAAATGTTTTAAAGTGTGCCAGCTGCTTAGACCCAAGGGGGAAAAAAAGACTGCACAGACTTGCACGCAGCCCTGGAGTTCGCACACTTACTCTGGCTTTTTTTCTTCTTTCTTTCTTTCTTTTTCCTCTTTAAATCCTTGCTGCTGATTACTAAGCCCAGTACATAGGACCACCCAATTGGGGATACCCTAAGAGACTCCAGGGGAAAGTTGTTTTTCTGGAACCTGGGGATCAGAGACGGAATAACCATCAGAGAACCAGCTCTGGGGAAACCCACTTCCACAAACCTGTATTAAGTGCCACAGGGAAAACAAAACCTAAACACTAGCTAGAGAGGACCTATAGGCCCAGAGGTCAATCCAGAAACACTGCCAGGGGTTGAATCACAAATTGACTCTTGTGTAAACACAAATAAAGGAATGCAAAAAATAGAGACGTACTGCCTGCTTAAAAATCAGGACTGGATTACAACACTGAGGAGCAGTGGAACTCAGGGAACTTCAATACTGTTCTGACTAGGAAACAGGTGTGCCAAACAGAACAGTAGAGGAAGTGAATGACTTTCACTACTGCACATTTATATACTTTTTATTTTTTTCATCTTTTACTAAAGAATCTAATTTTTTTCTTTTTTCCTCAGTTTATTTTACCTTTTTAATTATTACATTTTTATTTTCAATCAGTATTATTACTACTACTATTTTACATTTTTTTTAATAAGTGTCATTTTATTTTCTCTTTATTTTACTTTGGGATTAGTGTTTTACATTCCATTTTCATCTTTCCTTTAGCATCATTTTACTCTATCTCAACTTTACCTTTATGCCAACACTCTCTTCCTCACTTTTCCCCTTTTGTTGTCCTATTTCTCTTACCTTATTCCTGCTTTAGATTTTCCCTATTCTTTCTTTTTACCCCTGTTAAAATTTCACCCTACTTATATAGCTAATTTCCAATCCCCTGCTCCAAGTCCATACACACCTCTCTCTTCCCTTTCTTCATTATCCAAAAAATTTTTTTCTCTCTGTCCTTTTGTTGTTGTATGCTTGATTATTGATTATATCGATTTTTTATGCTTGTTTGTGAGATTGTTTTGTTTATTCTTTCTGATTTTTTTGTTTTGTTTTTTGCTTCTGTTTTCCCTTGCCTCGCTTGATATTAGTTGTTGTTTGTAGTTTGCATTCATCTCAAGGTACTTGTTGCTGGCATTTGTTGGGATTAGTGGCTGTTCTATAGGAGTTTTCTCCCCATATATATAGTTTGTTACCCTCCTCTTTCTTATTCTCTTTCTTTTCTCTCTTACTTTTTTTTTCCTATTCCCAATTTCATTTTTGCACTCCTTTTTTTTTTTCTCATCTTCTTTCTCTCCTATCCATTAATTTGCCTTTCTCTAGTGGTCACCTTTATTTGGGGTTATTAATATCATGAATACATTTCTGTTCAGTGCCTTGTACAACATGGCTGTGTTGTATTTTGTGCCTTTAAATCAACGCAGGAGAGAGAGAACTACATAAGCAGACACCCGGAGAAGAGGTATCATGGGGAGACAAAGAAACAGCATGTATATGAAAGAAAAGCAGGCATCATCAGAAAAGGAAGTAAACTAAATGGAGGCAAGCAACTTGTCAGAAAAAGAATTCAGAGAAATGGTCATAAGGTGGCTGAAAAGAATGGAAGACAAATTCGACAATATGTGTAAGAACCAAAAAGAAATGAAAAATGACATTGCTGCTGTAAAGAACTCAATAGAAAGTACTCAATCAAGAGTAGACTACAAGAAGCAGAGGACAGCATCAGTGAGCTAGAAGACAAGGTAGGAAAAAATACCCAAGTAGAGCAGCTTCTAGAAAAAAATAAATAAAAAGCATGAGGAGAGCCTAAGGGAACTTTGGGACAACATGAAACAAAATAACATCTGCATAATAGGGGTTAAAGAAGGAGAGGAACCTGAGCAAGGAATAGAAAAGCTGTTTGAAGAAATAATGACAGAAAACTTCCCTGATATAGGGAAGGAAAAACCCAAACAAATCCAAGAAGCTCACAGAGTCCCAAGCAAAATGAACCCCAAAAGATGGACAACAAGGCACATTATAATTAAATTGGAAACACCAATGACAAAGTAAGAATCTTAAAAGCAGCCAGACAGATACAGAAAGGATCTCCCATCAGACTAGTGAATGATTTCTCAACAGAAACACATCAGGCCAGAAGGGAATGGAATGAAATATCCAAAGTCATTCAAAGAAAGGGTGTGAATCCAAGAATACTGTACCCAGCAAGGCTACCAATCAAAATTGAAGGTGAAATCAGGAGCTTCACAGACAAAAAAAGACTAAGGGAGTTTATTACCTCCAAACCAGCAATGCAAGAAATGATAAAGGGTCTGCTGTAAAAAAGAAAGAAAGAAAGAAATAGGAAGCGAAGAAGGAACACAGGGGTAAAGAATAAAAATGTCAACAAACAAGTACCTATCAATAATAACTTTAAATGTAAATGGATTAAATGCCCCAATCAAAAGACATAGGGTAACAGATTGGATAAGAAAACACAACCCATGTATCTGCTATCTACATAAAACTCACCTCAGAAGAGAAGACACACACAGACTGAGGGTGAAGGGATGGAAAAAGATTTTTCAGGCAAATGGAAATAAAATAGCTGGGGTAGCAATACTTATATCCGATAAATTAGATCTCAAAGTGAAGAACATTACAAGACATAAGGAAGGCCACTTCATAATACTAAAGGGAGCAATCCAACAAGAAGAAATAAATCTGGTAAACATATACACACCCAATACAGGTGCACCCAAATACATAAAAAAAACTCCTGCAGGATATCAAGGGAGAGAATGACAGCAATACCATCATGGTAGGAGACTTTAATACCCAACTATCACCATTGGACAAATTCTCTAAACAAAAAAGCAGCAAAGAAATATCAAGCCTAAATGACTCACTACACCAGATGGAATTAATTGACATCTTCAGAACATTTCATCCCAAAGCAATAGACTATATATTCTTCTCAAGTGCACATGGGTCATTTTCAAAGATAGACCATATATTGGGTCACAGGCAAAGTCTCTTCAAATCAAGAAGACAGAAATCATATCAAGCATCTTCTCAGATCACAGTGGCATAAAACTGGAAATCAACTACAATAAAAACAATCCAAAAAAGTCAAACACATGGAGAATAAACAGCATGCTATTAAACAATGACTGAGTTACCAGAGAGATCAAGGAAGAAATAAAAAACATCATGGCAACATACAACAATGAAAACACAACAATCCAAAATCTAGGAGCAGAGCAAAATCAGGCTTGAGAGGGAAGTTCATAGCTCTACAAGCCTTCTGCACAAAAAAAAACAAAAAAAAACACAATGGTAATAAATTACCTAACCCTACAACTGAAAGAGTTAGAAAGAGAGCAACAAGAAAAGCCCAGTGTAAGCAGAAGGAAGGAAATAATAAAAATCAGAGCAGAGATAAATGACATAGAGACCAAAAAAAACAATACAAAAGATTAACAAAACCAAGAGCTGGTTCTTTGAAAGGATAACAAGATTGATAAACCTCTAATCAGGCACACCATGAAGCAAAGAAAGACAACCCAAATAAACAAAATCAGAAATGAGAGAGGAGAAATAACAACAGACCCCACCAAAATACAAAGGATTGTTTAAAAATACTATGAACAACTCTATTCCAACAAACTGGAAAACCTGCAGGAAATGGACATATTCCTAGACAAATACAACCTTCCAAAACTCAATCAGGAAAAATCTAAACATATCAACAGGCCAATAACTATGGAAGAAATTGAAGCAGTCATCAAAAAGCTTCCAGCAAACAAAAGCCCAGGGCCAGACGGCTTCATAGGGGAGTTTTACCAAACATTCAAGGAAGAAATAAAACCTGTCCTCCTCAGACTATTCCAAAAAATTCAAGAGGAAGGAACACTTCCAAGCTCCTTCTATGAAGCCAGCATCACCCTAATATCAACACCAGATAAAGACAACACAATGAAAGAGAATTACAGGCCAATATCCCTCATGAATATAGATGCCAAAATCCTCAACAAAGTTCTAGCAAATTGGATCCACCAGTACATCAGAAAAAACATACACCATAACCAAGTAGGATTTATCCCAGGAATGCAAAGATGGTACAATATCTGCAAATCAATAAACATGATACATCACATAAACATTGAGAGACAAAAATCACATAGTCATATCAACTGATGCAGAAAAAGAATTTGACAAAATCCAACACCCTTTCTAGATAAAAACTCTCAGCAAGGTGGGAATAGAGGGATCATACCTCAACATAAAAAAAGCCATAAATGACAAACCCACAGCCAACATCATACTCAACGGGCAAAAACTAAAACCATTTCCCCTAAGAACAGGAACAAGACTGGTATGCCCACTCTCAACACTCCTTTTCTACATAGTACTGGAATTATTAGCCATTGCAATTAGACAAGAAGAAGAAATAAAAGGCAACCAAATTGGAAAGGAAGACGTAAAACTGTCCCTATTCGCAGATGACATGATATTGTACATAAAAAACCCTAAAGACTCCATCCAAAAACTAGTAGACTTAATAATGAATTTGGCAATGTAGCAAGATACGAAATAAACACCAAGAAATCTATGGCATTGCTATACACCAATAGTGAACTTTCAGAAAGAGAGACTAAAAAATCAATCCCATTTACCATCGCACCAAAAAAATTAAGATACCTAAGAATAAACTTAACTAAGGAGGTAAAAGACCTATACGTGGAAAACTACAGGACACTGAAAAACGAGATAGAGGAAGACAGAAATAGATGGACGAAATACCATGTTCATGGATTGGTAGAATCAACACCATTAAAATGTCCATACTACCCAAAGCAATCTATAGATTCAATGCATCCCCATTAAAATATCAACGGCATATTTCACAGACCTAGAAAGAACACTCCAAAAATTCATCTGGAATAAAAAAAGACCCCGAATAGCCTCAGTAATCCTGAGAAAGAAGAACAAAGTAGGTGGGATCTCAATACCAGATTTCTAGCTGTATTACAAAGCCACTGTTCTCAAAACAGCCTGGTACTGGCACAAGAACAGACATATAGACCAATGGAATAGAATAGAGAATCCAGATATCGACCCAAACCACTATGCTCAATTAGTATTTCACAAAGTAGCCATGAACATACAATGGAGTCAAGACAATCTCTTCAAAAATGGTGTTGGGAAAATTGGACAGATATATGCACAAAAATGAAACTAGATCACCAACTTACACCATACACAAAAATAAACTCAGAATGGATACAGGACTTAAGCATAAGATGGGAAACCATAAAAATACTAGAGGAATCCACAGGCAGCAAAATCTCAGACATATGCCAAAAGAACTTCTTCACTGATACTGCTCCTAGGGCAATGGAAGCTAAAGAGAAAATAAACCAATGGGACTACATCAAATAAAAAGCTTTTTTACAGCAAAAGAAACCATCAACAAAACAACAAGAAAGCCCACTGCATGGGAGAATATATTTGCCAATATTATCACTGATAAAGATTTAATCTCCAATATCTACAGGCAGCTTATAAAACTTAATAAGAGGAAGACAAATGATCCAATAAAAAAATGGGCAGCTGACCTAAATAGAATCTTTTCAAAAGAAGACAGCAGGAAGGCCAAGAGACACATGAAAACATGCTCAAAGTCACTAATTATTCGAGAGATGCAAATCAAAACAACAATGCAGGTACCATCTCAAACCGGCCAGAATGGCTATCATCAAGAAATCAACAAACAGCAAGTGTTGGCGAGGATGCGGAGAAAAAGGAACCCTCGTGCACTGCTGGTGGGAATGTAGACTGTTGCAGCCACTGTGGAGAACAGTATGGAGTTTCCTCAAAAAACTGAAAATGGAACTCCCATTTGACCCAGTAATCCCACTCCTAGGAATCTTGAAAATCCTAAGAAACTTGAAACACCAATAAGAAAGGATATATGCACCCCTATGTTCATAGCAGCACAATTTACAATAGCTAAGATTTAGAAACAGCCTAGGTGCCTGTCAGCAGATGACTGGATCAGAAAACCATGGTACATCTACACAATGGAATACTATGCTGCCATAAAAAAGAAGGAATTTTTGCCATTCACAGCAACCTGGATGGAATTGGAGAACATTATGCTAAGTGAAATAAGCCAGGCAATGAAAGAAAAACACCACATGATCTCACTCATTTATGGAAAATAAAGAACATTTTTACCTGATGAACAAAAAGGTAAATACAGAGACAATAAAGCACCAAACAGGCTGTCAAATAATAGCGGGAAGGATGGGGAGTGTTGGGGAGGGGAGAAAAGAGATCAACCAAAGGACTTGTATGCATGCATATAAGCACAACAAATGGTCCCAAGACACTGGGGGTGGGTGTGGGATGAAGGCATGCGACAGGGGGTAGGGGAGGCTAGGGGAAGGTCAATGGGGGAAAAAAGGAGATATATGTACTACTACATGTAATACTTTAAACAAAAAAAATTAAATATTCAAAAAAAATTAATTTGGCAATGTAGCAGTATACAAAATTAACACCCAGAAATCTATGGCTTTTTTATACACCAATAATGAACTCCCAGAAAGAGAAACTAAAAAAAAACCAACCAAACAAACAAAAAAACCACTCCCATTTAACATCTCAACAAAAAAATTAAGATGCACAGGAATAAATTTCACAAAGGAGATAAAAGACCTGTACTCAGAAAATTACAGGACATTGAGAAAATACATAGAGGGAGACATAAACAAATGGAAGAATATACCATAGTCATGGATTGGTAAAATAAACATCAGTAAAATGTCCATACTACCCAAAGCAATATATAGATTCAATGCAATTTTCATTAAAATACCAATGGCATATTTCACAGACCTAAAACAAACTTTCCAAAATTTTATATGGGGGGAAAAAAACAACAACAACTAATAGCCACAGCAATCCTGAGAAAGAAGGACAAAGTTGGAGGTATCACAATACAAGATATCAAGCTATACTACAAAGCCACTGTTCTCAAAAGTGCCTGGTACTGTCACAATAACAAATATATAGACCAGTGGAACAGAACAGAGAATCCAGAAATTGACCCAAGCCAGTATGCTCAATTAATATTTGATAAAGGAGGCAAGAGCATACAATGGAGTCAAGGCAGCCTCTTCAATAAATGATGTTGGGAAAATGGGACAGATACATGCAAAAAAAATGAAACTAGACCAACAACTTACACAATACACAAGAATAAACTCAAAATACATAAAGGACTTAAACATAAGATGGGAACCCATAAAATCTTAGGAGAATCCATAGGCAGAAAAATAGCAGACATATCTTCTAGCAATATCTTTACCAATACAGCTCCTAGGACAATGGAAACAAAGAAGAAAATAAACAAATGGGACTATATCAATATAAAAAGCTTCTGTATAGCAAAAGAAAGCATAAATAAAATTACAAGAAATCCCACTGCATGGGATAACATATTTGTTAATGTTACACCCAATAAGGATTTAATCTCCAAAATTTATAGTTAACTCATACAACTCAACAAAAGGAAACTAGACAGTGCAATTAAAAAATGGGTAAAGGACCTAAATAGAAACTTTTTGAAAGTGGACATATAGAAGGCCAAGAGACATATGAAAACATGCTCAAAATCACTAATCATCGGAAAGATGCAAATCAAAATCACAATGAGTTACCATCTCACATCTGTCAGAATGGCTATCATCAACAAATCAACAAACAACAAGTGCTGGCGAGGATGTGGAGAAAAAGGAACCCTCATACACTGCTGGTGGCAATTCAGACTTGTGCAGCTCCTGTGTAAAACAGTATGGAGTTTCTTCAAAAAGTTAATAATGGAACTCCCATTTGACCCAGTAATCCCACTTCTAGGAATATATCCCAAGAAATCAGAAACACCAATCAGAAAGGATATATGCACCCCTATGTTCATAGCAGCACAATTTATAATAACTAAGATTTGGAAACGGCCTAAGTGCCCATCAGCAGATGAGTGGATTAAAAAAACTGTGGTACATCTACACAATGGAATACTATGCTGCTGTAAAAAGGAAGGAGGGATCTCAATACCAGATATCAAGCTATATTACAAAGCTACTATTCTCATATCTGTCTGGTACTGGCACAAGAACAGACATATAGACCAATGGAATAAAACAGAGAACCCAGAAATTGACCCAAACCACTATGCTCAATAAATATTTGACAAAGGAGGCAAGAGCATACAATGGAAGCAAGACAGTCTCTTCCATAAATGGTGCTGGGAAAATTGGACAGATACTAGTACATGCAAAAAAAATGAAACTAGACTACCAACTTACACCATACATAAAATTAAACTCAAAGTGGATAAAGGTCTTAAATGTAAGATGGGAAACCATAAAAATCTTAGAAGAATCCACAGGCAGCAAAATCTCAGACATATGCTGAAGCAATTTCTTTACAGATACCGCCCCTAGGGCAATGGAAACTTAAGAGAAAATAAACAAACGGGACTACATCAAAATAAAAAGCTTTTGCACAGCAAAAGAAACCATCAACAAAACAACAAGAAAGCCCACTGCATGGGAGAACATATTTGCCAATGTTATCTCTCATAAGGGTTTAATCTTCAATATTTACAGGGAACTCATACAACTTAACAAAAGGAAGATAAACAATCCAATTTAAAAAAATGGGCAGCGGATGTAAATAGATACTTTTCAAAAGAGGACATACAGAAGGCCAAGAGACATATGAAAACATGCTCAAAGTCACTAATCATCTGAGAGATGAAAATCAAAACAGCTATGAAGTACCATCTCATACCTGTCAGAATGGCTATCATCAACAAATCAACAAATGACAAGTGCTGGGGAGATTGCGGAGAAAAAGGAACCCTCGTGTACTGCTGGTAGTAATGCAGACTGGTGCAGCCACTGTGGAAAAAAGTATGGAGTTTCCAAAAATAAAAAATAAAAATGGAACTCCCATTTGACCCAGTGATCCCACTCCTACAACTATATCCCAAGAAACCAGAAACACGAATCAGAAAGGATATATGCACCCCTATGTTCATAGCAGCACAATTTACCGCAGCTAAGATTTGGAAACAGCCTACGTGCCCATCAGCAGATGAGTGGATTAAAAAACCCTGGTACATCTACACAATGGAATACTATGCTCCAGTAAAAAGGAACTCCTACCATTCGCAACAGCATGGATGGACCTGGAGAGTATTATGCTAAGTGAAATAAGTCAGTCGGAGAAAGATAAATATCACATGATCTCACTCATTTATGGAATATAATGAACAACATAAACTGATGAACAAAAACAGATCCAGAGACAGAGAAACATCAATCAGACCATCAAACCTCAGAGGGAAGGAAGGGGAGGGTGAGGGTAAGGGGGAGAGACCAACCAAAGCACTTGTATGCATGCATATAAGCATAACCAATGGACACAGACACTAGGGTGGTGAGGGCATAAGCTGGGCAGTTGGGGGGCAATGGTGGGATAAGGACACATATGTAATACCTTAATCAATAAAAGAAAATTGAGCCTATGTAGCCATCAGGAACCCTTCATCGTAGGTGTCTTTTTCCCCTTCAGTGTTCACACCTATGATATCAGTACTACTGTTTTTTTTTTTGTTGTTGTTGTTTTTAAGAGTATAGTGTGGGGTAAAAAGGCAGGTATCTTCTTGGTGCAGGTATAGGACCTGAATTCTACTTTCTCTGCTGAAATAGAAATTATTCAGACAAAATTGTTGGGGGTAGGGGGAGCTATACTTTTCCAATTAAATGGAAAATAGTTAGGAATGACACAGGAGTGTTAAACAGCATGATATGAGAGAACAATGTGGTGGTTTGTTGTTGTTTTTTGCAAAGAAGAGAAATTCAATTTAAACTAGCTTGGTCAACAAAAGAAATTTAGCATGAGGATAGAGTATCTTATAAAACCCAAGAACAATAAGTCAGGTTGGCTTAAAGGAATACATTGGAGTTAAGGACTTAACTGCTATCTGGAGTCTCTGTTTCTCATCTCTGCATCTCTTCCATGTGTCTGCTTCATCTTTTGTAGCAGACCACTTTTTTTCTCTTTCCCAGACCATATGGTATAAAAATGGCTGCGGCCAACAGTACTGAAGTGTACACTACTCAGCATAAAAAAGCAGCAGCCAGAGCGGGCCAAAATCTGTTACTGTAGATTCCACATTTCTAAGGAAGGACTGTTTCACATGATATATGAAGTGTTTTTATCCTCTCCTGAACCTTTTTCTCTGTTTTCCATGGGCGGAAATCTGGGTCAAATGCAGTTACAATTTCCTTTCCCCTCATTTAAGATACAAAAAGGATACATTCTTCCCTCAACTATAAATATGAATATAAATATATATGTGTATATTTTGCTACAATGTAGCATACTTTCTATACGAATGCTCTTTAAGGAGGGAATCTACAAATTAATTCATTTATTGAGGGCTTAATATGTGCATGGTACTATTCTAAGCACTATAGATACAGCAGTGAATAAAATAGACAAAAATCTCAGTCCTCATGGAGCTTCCATTCAAGTTATACAACTTATTTCTCCTTGGTGCATATATGCAGCCTATTTTTTTAGGAATTGGTACAGCAATCTTGGCATAACTCACGTTAAGTGGTCATAATCTAGCCATTTCATCCATTTCTATGAGAAGATGAAATTATTGTGCGATGATAAGGGTCTTTCTTTGGTGAGTTTTCTTTCAATCTTCCTTAACAAGGAAGAAAAACACATTGGCATGGGAAGATGATAAGTTCAGTTATGAACAAAAAGAATTTGAATTCCTTGGTGGGCATTCAGGTGAGGATGTCTAGTGGTCAGTTTGACTTACTGATCTAGATATCATGAAGGAGGTGTAAACTAGCAATATAGGTTTGAAAATCATCCAGCATAGGTAATAGAGTGTGGGTGTGGAACAAAAGAAATAGGCCATGAGTGGAACTGTGGAATAGCAGAAACATTTAAGAGGTAGGGAAAAAAAGAGAAATCCATAAAAGTTTCATAAATAAAAAAGCTAAAGCAGAAGGACTAGAAAAAGTAGAATGGGTTTGGAATTCAAGTAAGTAGAGATTTTCAAGCATACTAAAGTAATCAACGCTAACATATGTTGTAGTAAGGTCTATTAAGAAAGAGGCTTAAAAGTGCCTATTGCATAGAGAAATTTGTCAGTAATTGGTGTTCCTAACAAAAGAGGTTTCAGTGGAGAGGTGCAGGTGAAATTCCTATTACAGTGGTTGAAAGGTAAATGGGAAGTGAAGGAATAGAAGCAGTAAATGTAGATAACAATTTTTGAGACCTCTGGTTTTATGGTAACGCAAGAGGGCAACGAGACACTGAAGAAAACTAGAGGAGGCTCCATAATAAAAGAAAAGTGTCTTAGTTTTGTTTTAAGGATGAAAGAGTTTTGAGTATGCTTATAGGCTGAGGGGAATGAGTCAATAGAAAGGGAGAAGTGTAAGGTATTGAAGACAGAAAGAAAAAGTGATAGAGCAAGATCTCTGAAGGTTTGGGTAAAACAATTATCAGGAACTCAGATGAAGAATTTAGCTTTGCATAGCCTTTGTGAGGCTGAAGGGATTAAAGTATAATATGGGAGCAGATGCAGATTGTAGGTGAGAAAAATGCGTCATAGCTTCAATTTTTTACAGGAAGGTAGGTGATGAGGTAATCAGTTGAGTAGTGAGTGTTAAGGGTGGGTAGTGAAGTCATTAGAGTGGAGAATAGATAAGGCTTGGAATAATAGTTGACAAGAATTCGAGAGGAACTGACCAAGAAAAAGTGAAAGGATTGCCAAGTGGTGCCAAGTGGTGAGGTGAGAAACTCAATCCGTGGTGACATCAATTTGGATTAAAGGTCAAGAGTGATTTTCTTCAGAAGAGCCAGAATGGAAACAGGAAACAAAGTGGGGAAGAACTATAACATATGGATACATAAGTTCCAAGTGTTTGGAATTCCAGGAACGTCTCCAATTTTGGAGAAAGTTTACATTATAGGTCAAGATGAAATCATCCAAGAAGCTTTCTCCGAAACTTTATCCAAAGTCTATCTACAATCCTGTTTCCTCCTCCTCAAATACATCTGTCAACTTATGATATTTTATTTATTTTGTCTTCTTGCATCCATCAGATTATAAGCTCTTTGGGGCTGAGGTACTGTGTAATATTTTTCCCTGACCACAAAACAAGTAGTAGTATATTGTCTTATTTTAGACATTAGATATAGATAGACTTTTTCCAAACTCTTTGGGATGACATTAAGGGCATTTCACAATCTTTCTCCAATCTACTTTTCTGTACTCAACTCCAATATCCTTTTATGCTGCACAGCCCCTAAATACAAATGTAGTATGTATAAGTCAAACGTTTCTACTTTCACTTAATATACCATGGACTTTCACACTTTCTGGACCTTTGAACATACTTTTTCCTCTGTGTGGAATATTCTTATCCCTTTCTGGAAAACTCTTACTTATCTGTTAATATCCAGAGCAATACCAAACTCTTCTATTACTTTCTTACTTATTTAAGAAAGATTTCCTCATTATCTACAAGGTTCACAAAGTGTTTTTTTTTCTTTTTAAGATCTCATTAAACTGTAGAGGTAAATAAAAATGAGTAAAAAAGAGAATATTTCTCTTTCTTTTACTTCTTACAGTGTCTTCTTGGGGGGATAAAGTAGGCCCAAATACTTTCTTTAAATTTTGGACTGTAGATAAATCTTTGCATGCACTAAAAGTACTTAGTGTTCAGTTGATAATGTCAACATGTTTCCAAGGTCATGAGCCATATTTTCCTTTGAAAAGTAAATATGTATCTACAGAACTAATGTGAGAGATCTCATCTCTAGGTGTAATCATTTGCTTTTCAAGGATATTCAAGGTGTCTTTGGGGGAGAAAAGAAGAGTTTTTTTTGTGTTTTTGCTTGTTTGTTTTTTACTAGGCAAAGAACTTTATAAACCTTTGTTTCAAGCTTTATTCCCAGGCTTGTTCCGCTTAATTAGCTGCAAAGAATGATTTGTATATAAGCAAAAACAGAAAAGAGCTGCAGTGTCCAAGGGGCTTGTGCTTAAAAAAAATTTGAGATCTAGATTTTATCAGATCCATAAACAAAATTTAAAAAAGCAATCATAATATAAAATAGCAGCTCCTAGTAACTTCTTCAAGTTAACCTTTTTTAGAAGTTGACTAAATTCAGTTTGCTTCATTCTTGGAAGCCTCACCAAAATTCTCCACAAGATCTGGAACTTCATTATCATCATCTTCTCCAGTAGCAAATGGTGCTTTGGGCAGAGCTTCGCCAGTCTCCTTAAACTAGTCAGATTGTCTGCACCAAGCTGCTTTGTCTCAGCATGGCCTGTAATGGTGAAAGTGTTCTTTGCCAGAGATGCCTGAACTTTAGGGTTGTTAAAGTGGGTTACTATTTCCTGGTTTGTGAACTGATTTACTTTCGAATACCAAAGGTATTGTTTACCTCTAGCTTCTTTAAGGAGAACTGAAGTTTTTATCATCTGCTATAGCTATTCTGTGAACCACTTTCTTCCTTCTAGGAGCAGTTCCTTTCCCACCAATGCACACTTGTGTCTGCAGTTTGGCGAGTTTCTCCTGGTTCAGGATAGTTTCTTTCATCTTGTTGGAGAGGAAATGGGGCAGTGAGCGGGACTAGGGTTGGCACTCAGGGGGTCTTGGGCAGACCAGCTGAGAATAAGTTCACACACAGGGGGATGCAAGATGGCAGCTAGAGGAATTTTTTATCCCCCTGGGGGAAGTCAATTAACTAAACAAATAGCTACCTCAATTCCCAATTGAACTTTGAATTTGCTTTACTGTAAAAGTTGCATAGAATTTTATCCTGACGTTGTAGTCTCTTGTGGGCTACCTATATGCACGTACTATGTTGTGCTTACTCCATAATAAGTGTTTATTTTATTCCATATTGATGTGGATAGGTCTCTCTTTGCTGATGGGAATTTATACTTCACCAACATAAAGGCAGATAGGTTGATGTGTGCGAAGGAGCTCAGATTTTATATTGAAACCCCAGGAAAAATATTGAAGGAGTTTAAGGGCAACAGTGACACAGTTCTGCATCTAGAAATGAATATGGAAGAATTAAGGTGACTAGTAAAACTTAAATATTTATTTCTTTGTTTCACTGTAGACATAACAGATATCAGCTATAAAATGATGAGTTCAATAAATGTAAACTGTAGATTTTATATAACTTAATACAGATTTTAGAAGACCTGAGTAAATTATGTTAGAGGTCTGTCCCTGTGAGTCCTTGGTGGTCCTTGAAATGGTTGAACATTAAGGAAGTGTCTTCCTTTGAACCTGAAAGGCATGTCTGTATCATATGGAAGAAAAGATATAATCTGTGTTAGAACTCTTTTCAAACTCACTGCTATATTCAGTTGTAATATATATTCCCTATGTGATGATCCTCCCTGTTTACAGTTTGTTGATTAATTCCATTTGGTACTTCTGTTTCATTAGTCGTAGAGTAATTCATTCTTTTCATATTTTCAACTATTCTTTTTTTCAATATTTTCTGGCTGGCTAGTTTTCATAAAATTTCATTTTAGTCTTATATTCCATTTGAGTTCTCCACTAATGTTTCATTAGCAATTGATCTTGGGCCTCTCAGACTTTTTACACATGGTACAGCTATGTTTCCACTTCCTAAAATGTTTAAACCTTTTATTAAGTAAAATCTAACAGAGTACATGATGTTTGTAAATATGTTTACATATATTAAATTCAAATTTGCTGCCATTTTATGCATTGTGTTAAGTTCAAAATTGCTGTCATTTTTCTCATTACATATTATAGGAACTCTAAGCCCAATTTCAAAAAAGATCAAGTAAATAAACCTTCAGAAAACCTTACAATTTCTGTGAATAGTCACTACCTACATGTCATTTCTCAGTGTCAATATTTTAAAGTTAATGTGTAATTTGGGAAGGATCATTGGATATGTTACATAGATTTCTTCTCCATATGAACCTTGGGGAAATATATCTAAGTAATTTATAGATATAGATGTATTTAAAAAACTGCAAGGACTGGTCTGTGGCTGGGTGCTCAAGTGGGAGTGGAAAGGAGCTAGGGCTAGATAGAGGCAAAAATCTTAGAGTACTTCTAATGCTTACCTAGGGAGTTTATACTTTATCCCTTTTTATAAGCAATGAAGTCTACTGAAAACACATTTAACTTTCACCGAGTGCTTACGTTGTGTCAGAGTAAGTTATGTATGTTAAGTGCACTCTTTAAGTTAATCCACATAATTGTTTTATAGGTTCTATAATTATTCCAGTTTTACAGATGAAACAGATTAATAGAGGTTAAGCATCCTAGTTCAAGGAAACAGCTACTCAGTGGTAGGGCAGAAATTAAAAATTGGCTCTAACTCAAAAGCCCATTCTCTAAACCAGAAGGAAGTGAGAGCGGGAAATTTATAGTTCACAAAGATCATTCTGGTAGAAGTATGAGAACAGATCGCAGGGACACAAGTCTAAAGGCAGGGAGACCATTGAGGATGCTGTTGTAGTAGTCAAGAACTGTTAGGCCCTATTAAGTGGACTATCCTTTGACCTAGGAGTTATGCAGATGAGTGACATGGTCAGAGAGGTTATTTGGAACATTCCTCTGGAAGTCCTCGTGAAAGATGGATTGGAGTGGAGTAGGAAAGACTAAACAATACGTTGAGATTGTTGGGACTGTCATTCTACCACTGAGGTGCCTGTCGAGAGGGCAGGAGAAGGTCCTAAGTCCTATGGCCTCTTCTGATTGAAAAGCATCCTATACCTCTCCCTACCTCACCCCTACTTTGACGAAGTTCCATCCAGGCTCCAAGAAGGGGGCTTTTGCGCACTTTCATAGGTGGATGACTGATCTACAGCCGCGCCAGCTGTGGGTGGAGCGCATGCGCGTGGTTGCTAGGCGACGACTGTCAGGGCGCCGCGGCTCTAAAGGCGCTGGGCTGTGTGTAGGCAGCAGCGCCAGAGGAGGAGGAGCACGAGGATGCAGCTGTGACCGTGGACCCAGAGGGAGCCACCGCTGCTCTGTGGCCGCGGGGGCTGAGGGACTGGAATCAAGCCTGGGGGTCCCGTCGCTGAGCGGAGCGGCGGCGGCGGTCCCGCCCGAGCTTGGGCCTAGTACTGCGGGAGGGTCCGGGCCACTGGGCGAGGGCCTCCCCTCTTTGCCTCCCCTCACCCTTCCAAGTCGATGGTGGTGAAGTTGGCGGCGCTAGGGAGCGCAAGGCACCAGACTCCTCTTGGTGGGCTTCTCTGGCCCGCGCTCACGGACATCTGCGCCGCCGCCTCCTCTCGTCCGCTAAGACCACCCCTGGCGGCGGGCGGGGGAGGTGCTGCCCCTGCGGGGGCTGAGTCCAGGAGGGCCACGACGGGGACCATAGGAGAGTAGGGGTGAGTAGTGGCACCGTACTCGTTTGGTGCTGGAGTACGTTTCTGACCTTCGGGGCCCTGGGAGGCGACCATAGCGCTGCTTTTTCCTGCAGAAGCTTCTGGCGCCTCTCCTGCATCTGTTCGCGGCTCCCTATTACCTTTGAGGTAGTTTTCCTTCTCAATACCACCAGTCTCTGGCCTCAACCCTGGCGTCCAGGAATGCGGGTCGGTGTTTAAGGCCTGGCTCTGTTTCTTAGATGCCATAGATGCGGTAAATTCTGTGTACAATCCTGTAGTCTGGCCCCTGATTTGGGGAAAGACTTTCCCAGTGCCGAGCTCACCCCTTTTCCCTTGCTCTTGGTCTCTGGAGGCTCAGTCTGACCACAGGCTTCTCAAGAGTGGATTCTCAGGTTGCTGTTGCTCCATGCCTCCTGTGGCCTCTTCGTTTCAGGTTTCTTGCTATTTGTGTACCAAGAGCTTCTGAAAGTCCTGTGCCTGGCTTCTGAATCCTGACAGAGACGAATTAGACCGTACTTAAATGATGATGATGATGATAATAAAACAAACCAGCAAACATTCCACTTGACTTCCAAATTGGCATCAAACTTGAAGTAGACAAAGAGTAGCTGATTGGTAACAGGGGAAACAGATTTTATCAACTAACTACTCTTCATCCAGAATGACACATCTTTTAAAATAAATATAATGAAACGTGAAATGTTCCTAATAAAAGCGAAGATATGTTATGATCTATCTGTTCTTTCTGGGGTAGTTAAGAATAGTTACTTCCAAAAAACTTTGGCATGAGGGACCTGAAGTGATATTTTGGATAGGGTAATTAGATGAAGATCTAAAGTTGTAAGGCGCTTTTTAAAAATTAGCAATATTATCTCTGAGGAGTGAAATTGTTTTAATAAAGCAAATGGTTGAAAAACTTACAGTTAACAGTTGACCCCTTTTTAAAAGTGGACTGAATTTAGATTAATTAGTAATTTTGATTGTAAGGTACTTCTGTGAACAGACAATGAAAGATGGGTTCCTTATTTTATTTGATTTCCCTTTGTGCTGGTTTATAAGCCATTTTAGTTTTCTTTTATTGAAAAGGAAAGAAGTGGAAAAAAAGTGCAATAATGTAAAAGCTAAATTTAGTTTTGGGTAAATGCTTTTAAACTAATGATCTTTAAAAAGGATATAGACTAGTTGTCATTTGTGATTAGATAATTTTACCGAGTGAATAAGTAAAGACCAACAATTCCCTGATTGCTTTGGGTAAAATGTTTTATTTTGACAATTTTCATGATTGAGGTTCTCTTTGATAGGGTTTAAAGCACAATATAATTCTGGTATCACTGCATAATAATCTTGGACCTCAGCAGGTATTGTTTTGTGAACTGGCAAACTGACATGATCCTAGTTGCTAGATTTCCAAAGTTATAAGATTTTTTGCTTTGTTTTGGAAAAGCTGCTGATGAATTCAAGTCTGAATTATCCTGTATAATAAAAGGCTAATATGCAAATTGTCCCCTCCACCTGAAGTTCAACCAGGGGGCGGGGCCAGCTGGCCAACCTCCTGTGTCCCCTCTCCCTTGGCAGCCCCATCAAGGCAGGCCAGCCGGAACCCACCTGTGCATGAATTCATGCACTGGGCCTCTAATATGAAATAATGATGTACCATTTGGGTACTTGCTGTTCATTTTCACATACTTTTAGAACCAAGAAGTAATTTGGATCCAATTTAGAATTCTGTTGTAATGAGTATGGTTATGAAGGTGCATATTCTTAAGAGCATTTACTTAGCATGTCATAACCACATTATAAAATAATATTAATAGTTATTTTTGCAAGTGAAATCAAGGCACTTGACCAGTAAACTCTGGGATGAGTTAGTCTTTTTTTAAAAATTGATTTCAACATGTTTTTATTTTCTGTCTTCTCCAAGTGTCCATTACTGTATTTGGTACTATGGAGAATAGAACAGAGACAAGTCCCCGGAGTTAAATTGCTTACCCATTAGAGAAAGAAAATGCATATATAAGACATCATGGTCAACAATTGGAACATAGAGTTGTATAGATTTAGAACTAAAATAATTAAGGGTAAAAGATCTTTGAAGGCTGGTGGTTGTCTGGAAAGTCTTTATAGAGAAAGTCAGACTTGATTCAGTTTTTGATAGAAGTATAGACTTTGTTGGAAGAGGGGAGTTCAGCATGGCATGAACTAAGGCACTTGACTTTCTAATCTTTGTGAATATTACTCTCCTGGATAAACCTAAAGGGAGGGGAATGTCAGTGACAATGAACTCTTTTGTAGTGGACATAGATTTTTTTATGATAATTTACATATTAAACTACTAAATTTAATATAAATAACTTTTCAAATGTACATATTATAGAAGTCAGATTTAAAAAAATCATCCTATTTCCTGAGGCAGGTGAGAATATTTTCTAAGCAGATATAAAGTATTAAGTTCATATATTTTTATAACCTGTTCATTTTTTCACTGTTTCCTAGGACAGTTATAATCTGTTTTGTACAGTTATAATCTAAATGATTTTATTATTACAACTTTAGATTATTAATATGCTTTAAAAGAATATCTCTTGATAAAGTAAATTAGAGATATTCTTTGAACAACGTGAATTTTGGTCCATTAAAGTATATAACTTAGTTTTAGTACTACTAATCAGTCCTACTATTTTTATTATTTTCTGAAAACAAAGGGAGTATATCAGAGTCCTGTACCTTGATGTCTGTCAAAATTTTAGTAATGTCATTAATAATGCATGAGTTAATAATTGGCAACTAACATTCATGTTTAATCTGCAATTACAAACCTCTGCAAGACTTATTTTACTGCTTTTCCAATAACTTTTTGTTGTGTTGAGAATTAGTTACATGACCAATAGTTCTCTGGGTTTTAGTCAAAAATTGTAAGTTGATGTTTGTATATATATAAAAAAATAAGAAAATGCATTATAATTATTACTTGAAAAGAGGGTTGTACCCCCAACAGAAATTCACATATTACAATTACAAATATAAAGGAATCTTGATTTAATTCACAGATTTACTCTAAGAAACAATATGTCCAGACTTGATATTTTGGAGGGTTCTATATACCATCTTATACCTTTCATTGGTATCTTTTGCTGCCAGTAACACTCTTCTCAGATTATAGTTATTACTAATAAACTTTAATTTACAGTAGCTAATAGTTTCAACACATATAATTGTTGTTTTGAGCATCCTCTACTTAGGACATAAGCTATGAGTTATATAAAGAAGTTAACTGTCCACACAGATACAGTCAATGAATATTTTATCATTGCTGGACATTAACCAACTAATAGAAAGCAAAATAATTCAGATAGCATTGGGGTTAGTCTTCTTTACTAAGCAAGTATTGCATATTTCTGTTCTTATTTAGCTGCTTATGCTGGTATCAAAAGGGAAGATCTTTGGAAAGAGCATTGGTGAATTCAAATAATGGGCAAACTGCTGAGAAAATTAAAAAGTAACGTATGTCAACTTCTGAGTAATATGATGGTTTAAGGCAGATACACATCTTAGGTAATTTGATAAATTTCAGTGGTGGCAGCATGTGAAATAGGGTAAGGGATTGTCAGTTTCTGTTACTATGTAATAGATAACTCTAAATATTTTTACCATACTACTGAGTCTAGAGGTAGAGCAGCTTTACACTGAATACCAATAATGTGCCTATAAGTTATAATTTTCTTTAAATATGTAGTTTTAAATATGTTATCATATTCTTAAGATCATCTTTATTATGTCAATGAATTGAAAACTTTCCCAGCTGAGAACATCTCTAAATTTTATTATGGAAGCTTATGGGGAAAATGGCTTTGATCTAACAATTCTTTTTGGAGTGTATTTTCCTAGAACATAACCTTTTACATTAAGTGAAAAATACCCACAGCCTATTCAATGTAGGAATAAAAGTGCAGAGGAGAATTCCTTAAAGTTTAATACCTACAAACAAAATAAATCAAAACAAAACCTTCATATATACATTGTAAACTAATATTCATAAGAACAGTTCCAAACACAATTACCATTCTCTTAATGGCATCTTATATTATGAATTGTTAACTTTCTTTGGACTGTTGGCACACAAAAGTTTCCCTGTGATCTGATTCATTCTTATTTTCCTAACTAGAGGCCCAGTGCACAAAATTCATGCACGGGTAGGGTCCCTAGGCCTGGCCAGTGATCAGGGCTGATTGGGGCCTTCCAGCTGCTGGCCGTGTCCTTCCTTCCCCTGCTGCTGGCTGCCGGCCAGGGCCTTTCTTCATTCTGTGCACCCCCCCGCAGTGGTCAGTGCAAGTCATAGCGAGCAATCGAACTCCCAGTCTCCCGGTCGAACTCCCGAGTTCGACTTTCCATATTAGCCTTATATATATATACATGACAGATGTACCTCAGGGATTTGCTGGTGAGATTTTGTTCTTGAAATAGAAACTTGTTGTAGCCATTTTTAAAATGCAATAAGTATTAACTGAAAAGTTGGAATTGAATTTTGACATGATTAATGATGAGGAAAATCCACATTTCCTGACAATCTTCCTAAAACCATTGTACATTAAATATTAATAGCTATAACCTTTCACAGCCTTGAATTACACAGCTCTTCATTATTATATTAACTTTCTGTATCTCATTTCCACTTCTCCTAAGCACTGTGAATATTGGTTTGTTCTTACTCTCACTTCTGAACTACTTTTTGTGGCCCCTAAATGAGTTTTACAATATAGGTTTATATATATATTTTAATTTCTTTATTGATTAAGGTACCACATATTTGCCCTCATCCCCCCATTCCCATCCCACACCCCTCCCCATGCATGCCCCCACTCCCCTGTTGTCCTTAACCACTGGTTAGGCTCATATGCATGCACACAAGTCCTTTGGCTGATCTCTCCCCTTTACCCCCACCCTCCCCTACCTTCCCTCTGAGGCCCAACAGTCTGATCCATGCCTCCTTGTTTCTGGGTCTATTCTTGTTCATCAGTCTATGTTGTTCATTATTTCCCCTAGATGAGTGAGATCATGTACTATTAGAAATACAGTTATAAAAACCGAAAATGAGAAAAGCAATAATGGCTATGCTGATAGGCAAATGAATCGGTCTGTAGTGAGTTTCTTTCTGGGCCAACAGTTCTTTTGAGGCCCAATTTCAATGTCCAACAGTTCCTTATGTGTACATGTCAGCAATGACATTTCAGTTCTGGATGGTGGACAAATGGTGGTAATGCAGGTCTGACTCTCTCTGGTTTGGTCCTGGGCAATCTGCAGTGACACACAGCTGCTAACTGCTAGTATGGCAAGGCGACGTCGGCGTCTTCCATCTCTGGACTGCTTCTCTTCTGTCTTCATGGCTGGAGTAGTCCTGTCGATTCCTCTCTGTTGCTGGAATCCACATGGTCTTGGAGTTGTTTTCTGAAAATATACAATCATATTCTCAACCAAAAGTTAATAAAGGAATATTTTCTATAAATTTGACTTGGGATCCTTTTTCATTTTTTGCCCAAATGATTTTCCTCTGGCTTGTTTTGACACCTTGTGTGTTTTTCATGGGTGTCTTGCTTTTAGCCTTACAATTAATTTTCTAAAGTATTAATTTTCTAGATGTAATTTACTTACAGGTTATTTTTCCTTACATGATATTCTTCTACTATCCCCCCCTTTCTTGATTTAAATATTAGGAGGCTTTTGAAATTTTTATAATGCAGTCTTGATGGCTTTTAAATTTTAATTCTTTGCACTATAATATTACAGTTTTAGGTTCATTACATGGTGCGCAATTTTATTTTTAAGAAGTTATTCAGGAAAGATTTTCCGTCATAGTCTAAAAGGCTAGATCCATATCAAATAAACTGCATTTGAAACTGGGTGATTTGACTGGAAGTAGCAGTAAGAAGAAGACTAACCCAAGTTCTGTGTCTAATTTGGGCAATTTTTGAATCACTGGATTTTTACTTCCAAAATAATTATTTTCTTTATTGTAGGAAATATAACGTCAGAAGTTTCATTCATAGCAATTCAGAGTTCTTCATTACTTTTTACCATATAAACTTTACTTATACCTATTTTTTTTCATTTTAGAATAAAAAAGGTGTATCTTCTCTATTTTTCCATTCTGCCTTATCACTATACTTCATTTTATATATCTTTCAACTGAGGAATTCAAAGCATTCTTTTTACCTTCTGTGACATTTCTTATCATCCACCTGGAACTATATTTATCTTTCAAATTGAAAACTAGTTGACATATGAGTGTGATGTATATAATAAATTTGATTCCACAGGTTATACATAAGCCAGTCTCATATTGCTTATTAGTTGTTCCTTGCCCTTTGAAGGGCTGGGCATATATTATATGTTAATTCATTTAATTGTTCTTGTTGAGTTTTAGTTTAATCTTTGTGTACACAGATGCTTATTTTGTTTCTCTTCCTGTGTACTCTCAAGGCTATTCTTAACTGGGTTGTTTTGTTGCAGAAATTACCAGGCGACTGGAGGACACACAACCAGGCACTTGGAAGATTCAGAGAAAACACTTTATTGCAGGAGCACCTGTGTGTGGCTCAGGGGAATCAGGTCCCAAAGCTGAGCAGCCCAATGCAGTGGGGGTCTGTTTATATAGCCCTAAGTTTCTTTGTCTGCTTTTCATGGGCTTTTGCAGCCCCTAAGATGGTTGTAAGGGGGAAGGGAGATTATGACCAAAGGACCGGCTGGCACCAGAAGTTAATCTTCTGTGGGGGCTTTTATGGCCCCTGCAAGATAAGCATTCAGAGAAACAGGTTTTGCAAGGCCAAGACACAAACGGGAAGGAGGTTGGGGCTTAATTATAGGCTAGCAAGCATATGCATCAGAATGCAGGTTTGGGGTGGGGGGGGCGGTGAACTAGCCCAAATTGCCTTCACAGTTTTTGCTCATCATCAGTAGACTTAATGGGTTTTATTACTGCCAAATTGGTATGGATACCTGTGATTCCATAAAAGAAGAGAAAAAGTAGGAGTATAAAAAAAATAGGTGTTAGATTTTATGTTTCAATTTTTTCTTAATTTATAGTAACTTTGGTAGAATAGTTCTAAAATGAAGTTTTTGACTTTAGAATATTTTTTATGAACTTCAGTTTTCATGGATTCCTTGCACATGTAGTAACTAAAACTAGATTAACAAAGTATTAATTACTCTTAGGGAACTTGGTTTAATAAATAGATGAGAATGATTTGTAGTTAGTGTATCAATGAATTATATGTAAAATTTTTCTAGAGCATTTAAATATGCTTGGAGGCATGCTTTTCATTTAAGTACTTTCAATATCTTCCCTACTATCTTGTTGACACTATTCATTAGCTTAGTAAACTCTTTGTTCCTAAATAATACTTAGGTCAATTTAATCTCAGCCCCTATCTGAATTATCACAAATTCTGAATCTGTGGTGTCCAAATTACAGTACAATAAAATTTTCTTAATTCAGATCCCCTAATCAAAAAATTGTTATTGCCTGGTCATAATATTTATGCTAAAAATACCTTCAGTAGAATGTCTACTCCAAGCTGCTGATAGATTACACTCCATGAGAGAAGCAACTAGAGTCCTACCAGAGGTTAGGAATATCACAGCTTCTTTACTGACTATAAAAGCACTGACATTGAATTAAAATTAGTGCTAGGAGGGATGAAGGTAGGAACCATCTAGGTTTTAAAAACATCTTCTAAATGCTCTATTGAGTATATGAGAATTAGGATATTAATTACATTGCACTGTTTACAAAAAAGAGACTTAGCCCTAACTGGTTTGGCTCAGTGGCTAGAGCGTCAGCCTGCGGACTGAAGGGTCCCAGGTTAGATTCTGGTCAAGGGCATGTACCTTGGTTGCGGGCACATACCCAGTGGGGAATGTGCAGGAGGCGGCTGATAGATGTTTCTCTCTCATCGATGTTTCTAGCTGTCTATCTCTCTCCCTTCCTCTCTGTAAAAAAATCAATAAAATATATTTTTTTAAAAAAAGAGATTTGAACATGAGTTAATAGTTTAAGCAAAATTGGGCAATAGTTATGGTGTACTGCTTTCATACGTTTTAAAAATTACAGGAGCAATATTATTTGCATGTAAATTCCGTGCACTTACAAATTCTTCTTATCAATTCATCAAAGTAAGAAAGTAAAATGTACATTAAAAGTTGTATCTAGAACTCTTAATATGTTAATGATGTTGCAACAACTCTGAAACTAGTAAAAGTTTAGACATCCCTCTCCTTCAATTCTGAATTAATAATCATAAAATGCAGGCATGCATATTTATACAGATTTTTTCTATTTATATGATTAATAAGCTCTAAAAACCAGCATTTCTGGTGTTACAGAATGAAATTCTACTAATAAGAAACTGGAATGAATGTCAGAGTAAATCAGGATAGGGTACAACTACACCTAATAATAGGATTGCTGGAAGCTTGTTATTAGTATTGTCTAGAGGCCCGGTGCACAAAATTCGTGCACGGGGAGGGGGGTGTGTGTCCCTCAGCCCAGCCTGCACCCTCTCCAATCTGGGAGCCCTCGAGGGATGTCTGACTGCCCACTGGGATCGGGCCTAAACAGGCAGTCAGACATCCCTCTCACAATCCAGGACTGCTGGCTCCCAACCGCTCACCTGCCTGCCTGCCTGATTGCCCCTAACCACTTCTGCCTGCCATCCTGATCACCCCCTAACCACTCCCCTGCCAGCCTGATTGACACCTAACTGCTCCCCTGCCGGCCCGATTGCCCCTAACTGCCCTCCCTGCCAGCCTGGTCATGCCTAACTGCCCTCCCCAGCTGGCCTGGTCACCCCTAACTGCCCTCCCCTGCTGGCCTGATTGCCCCTAATTGCCCTCCCCTGCCGGCCTGGTTGCCCCCAACTGCTCTCCCCTGCCAGCCTGGTCACCCCTAACTGCCCTCCCCTGCCATCCTGGTCACCCCCAACTGCCCTCCCCTGCAGGCCTGGTCACCCCCAACTGCCCTCCCCTGCTGGCCTGATCCCCCCCAACCGCCCTCCCCTGTAGGCCTTGTCCCTCCCAACTGCCCTCCCCTGCAGGCCTGGTTGTCCCCAACTGCCCTCCTATGCAGGCCTGGTCACCCCTAACTGCCCTCCTCTGCAGGCATGATTGCCTCCAACTGCCCTCCCCTGCTGGCCTGATCGCCCACAACTGCCCTCCCCTGCTGGCCATCTTGTGGTGGCCATCTTTGACCACATGGGGGCGGTCATCTTGTGTGTTGGAGTGATGGTCAATTTGCATATTACCTCTATATTATATAGGATAAGATATTCTTTTGGGAGGGGAGAAAAGCTAGTTCTTTGCTTCATGCCTTTTATAGTAATGATAATTTGCCTTGACTGTGTAACTCATTGCTCTTCACTTATAGAACTTAGATCATAGGAGCAAGAGCAGAAGTATTGGACTAACTAGAATAAAATTTATCCTGGCTAGTGTGCCTCAGTGATTGAGCATCAACCCATGAACCAGGAGGTCACAGTTTGATTCCAGGACAGGGCACATGCCTGGGTTGTGGGCTCAATCTAGTAGGGGGTGTGCAGGAGGCAATCAATTGATGATTCTCTCTCATCTTTGATGTTTCTATATCTTTCTCCCTCCCTAAAAATAAAAAACAAAACAAAAAAACATAAAAAATTTAGCCCTGTGGGATTTTTTAACTAATTAGAATTCTCTTCGTCTCCCACCCCTTTACCATTATGAATGAGAGGAATAGAGAGTGTTTGTGTAACACTTTTTTCACAGCTAAATAGCCAATGAAGACTAGGAATTAGTGAAATCTATTTAATTCTTAGTAGTCTGCTCTAACAGAGCAGGGCAGGCGCTTAGAAAAAATTTAATCATTTGATTTTGGAAGGGAGTTTTTGTATTTACATTTGAAAATGAATGTTTCTAATCTGGGTAGTATCAGAGACTCAGTTAACTAAAAGGTATTGAATAAAATATCTTGGTTAATGAATTTTCTAATTACTAAGGATTAATCCAAGTATGTAATGAAACTGGGGCAAGGATGCTTTGCATAAGATGTCTAGAGCATTAATTTGTGCATAATTTTGTTTGTTGACCATTGACCCATTTGTTTCTTTCTTGATTAGAGGTTTTTGGTTGCAAATAATAAAGGTCTACTTCAAACTAAATAAAAACAGAAAATAATTTATATTAAGGGTACAAGAAGTTCTCATGGATTCCAAGGGGACAAAGTATAGTGCAGGCACATGAGAAAGTATAACTAGGAATGAAAAGCTGTCAATGGCTAAAGAAGCTTTCCTACCTCTTTTTCCCAACCCCAATCCCTGGGGCCAAAGATCTCCAGTTTATATCAGTTCATCTTGCCTGCTTTATTCTTCTTACTCCCTCAGCACATAGCCAAACATGGCCTATCCTAGAGCCCCCAAGTTTACATATTCTAAATTCTGGCAATCAGCAGACATTAACATTTCTGAATCTCAATTCCCAATTCTGATTACTCAGTTTGGATCAGATATCAATCCAGTATCTAATAATCTGTGGCTGGAAAAGGCAAGATCATGTGGTACAAATATAGCTACTTGGCCCCAATCCTAAGTGTGGGAACATACAGTTCCTCCAGAAAGAGAGGTGTGGGATGAACAAAATTTCAAATGGTATCTCCCATGGAGTATAATAAAAAATATATCATATTTGCTTATCTTCATTTATAGAACAAGAATGAACATTAGATATCATATTATGAAGTTTTCTTTTACTAAGGAGAAGAAATCTGAGGCCCAGAAATGATTTTAAAAAATATCAAAGGTCACATGAAGAGCTATAACTGGAATCCTAACTTTGTGGTTTCTAGTTTTTCCTAACCGCTAGCAGCTAAGTAACCAGAGTATCTAATAAAATGTTAACACACTTTGAAAGAGGCCTATATAATATAAGTTAATTTTTGATGAATATTTTTTTCTAAACAAAGCAAATATAAAGGAAAAGCAAAATCCCTCTCCCATATCATTACAATGGACATCAGAAGTCCATGTTTTCAAAAGTAACTTTAAAAAAGAAATAAAAGGGGGTCCTAATATATGGTGACAGGAGATTTGACTTTGGATGGTGGTACACAGTGCAAATTACAGATCTTGTAACATAGAAGCCCACACCTGAAACCTATATGATAGTAACCAATGTCACCCCAATAAAGTAAACAAATAAAAATAAATAAAAAAGGAAAGATATATAGAAACAGAAGGTGATTTTGAAGAGCCAACAAATAATTGGACTATGTGATTTAATGGTGCTAGGCTTAAAGAAGCAATCATATAAATATGATATTTTAGCTACTGTGAAGCCTAGTTTAGAAACCAAATCTGTTATTCCCCTCTTGATCTATGCTTTCATTTAACATTTATTTATTGAGTGCTATGTACCCAGCCCTTCTTTAGGCACTGGGTATACAATGGTGAACAAAACACAGTTCCTGCACTCATGGAGTTTGCATTCCAGAGGATGATGCAGGCAGTGAACAATCTATCCTATATAATAAAGAGCTAATATACTAATTAGACCAAACAGCAGAACGCCTGTCCAGACAACTGTCCAGACAACTGTCCGGACAACCTTCCAGATGAAGCCGGGTCTGTGAGGGCCAAGGCAGCTGGGACTGTGAGGGCTGGGCCCCTTGCACGGATTTCGTGCATCGGGCCTCTAGTATACATATAAAAGCCAAGCGACTGGAACGACTGACTGATCAGTATGACGCGCACTGTGGCTGTCCAACTGGCCTGATGGGGGCGGGGCCAGCCGGACCTCCACCCATGCACGAATTCGTGCACTGGGCCTCTAGTATATAATATATATTGCCCGTTAGTGATAAGGGATGTGAGGCTGATAAGCTGAGAGGATAAAGAATAGCAAGTAGTGCTATTTTTTTTAAATATATTTTTTATTTCAGAGAGGAAGGGAGAGGGAGAGAGAGAGATTGAAACATCAGTGATGAGAGAGAATCATTGATTGGCTTGCCTCCTGCATTCCCTCTATTGGGGATCGAGCCCACAACCTGGGCTTGTGCTCTTAACTGGAATCGAACCTGGGACCATTCAGTTCTCAGTTTGATGTTCTATCCACTGAACTAACCCAGCTAAGGCCAAGTAGTGCTATTTTAGATTACAGTAGTCAGGGAAGGTGTCTCTGATGAGGTAACATTGAGCAGAGACCTGAATGAAGCAAGACAGCAGGACATATGAATATCTAGAGAAAGAGCATTTCAGGCTGAGATAAGAGAATGTGCAAAGGCCTTGAGGTGGTGACCTGCTTGGCGTGTTCAAAAACCGCAAGAAGGCCAATGTAACTTTAAAATGTAGAGAGTGAGGGAGACAGGTAGCAAGTGTCAGAGATGTATTCAGAGGCCAAATCATGTAGGCCATTTAAGACAAAACATGGGTTTTAAGTTTTACTCTGTGTGTTGAAAAAGCATTGGGAAGGTGGGATAATAGGAACTTGATTTGACTTATATGTAAAGAGAGTATTCTGGCTGCTGTGTGGAGAATAAACTTCAAGAGAGAAAGAGAAGAAGCAGGGAGACTAGTTTGGAGAATGTTATAGTACTCTAGGTGAGAGAAAGTGGTTATATTAGGGTCATAGTAGTGGGGGAAGTGAAAAGTAGATTCTGAATAGATAGATCTGAAGTATATTCATATACATAAATATATATATAATTTTTAAAATAATTTTAGATTCATAGGAAGTTGTAATAAATATACAGAGAGATAATGTGAATCCTTTACCTGGCTTTCCCCTATATTATGGTGCATTTCTATAAACAGTATCAAAATCTGGAAAATTTGCATTAAACTTGGTCAGATTTTCCCACTTATATAAGCACTTGTGTGTGTGCCTTCATGTAATAACCACATCAAGATACTTAAGTGTATCAATAACAAGGCTCTCTCATTCTAACTATTTATTATGCCACACTCACCTTCTTTGCCCCCTTCCCTAGCCCCTGAGCCTTAACTTGTTCTCTATCTTTATAATTAATGTCATTTCATGAATGTTGTATGTTCCTTTTATCCCTAGCCATTTTCTTTGCTCTGAAGTCTACTTTATGTGAAAGTGTATTTTAAAAATTCATGTTTCAATGTTATATATTTTCCATCCATTTACATTTAACCTACACATGTTTTTATATTTGAAGTGAATCTCTTGTACACAGCATATTTCAGACCATTTAAAAAATATAAGCAATAGTGGCAAGATTTATTAGAATGAAAAGAGATAGTATGCCCTCGGAGAGGTAGGGAGTGGGTAGGCTATAGTAGTGGCTATGTGACCTCAGGAAACAAAGTGGCAGAGGCAAAAACAAGAGTCCTCTGCTGCTGCTCTCGGCTCCCCTGGTTGCAAGTGTCCTGGGGACACGTACAGTTTAGGAGAAAAGATGGAAAAGAGTATGTGCCAAGAGAAGGGCAAGGGTATACTCCAAGGAGGGTGTGCTTAGACCTTGTTTTTTTAATCCACTCCGCCCAACTTTGTCTTTTAATTAGTACATTTAGACTATTCATATATTAACAATTATTGACATGTTAGGGCTATGTCTCCCATATTTTTAAATTTTATTTTATTGTTTAACGTATTACAAATATTAGTACATATATCTCCTTTTTTTCTCCATTGACCTTCCCCCAGCCTCTCCTACCCCCTGGCACATGCCCTCATCCCCCCGCCCCGAGTGTATTGTGTCCATTAGTTGTGCTTATATGCATGCATACAAGTCCTTCGGTTGATCTCTTTTCCCCCCTCCCCAACACTCCCCAAACTTCCCTCTGTAATTTGACAGTCTGTGCGATGCTTTACTGCCTCTGTATCTATCTTTCTATTAATCGGGTAATAATGTTCTTTATTTTCCATAAATGAGATCATGTGGTATTTTTCTTTCATTGCCTGGCTTATTTCACTTAGCATAATGCTCTCCAGTTCCATCTATGCTGCTGCAAATGGTAAGAATTCCTTCTTTTTTTATAGCAGTGCAGTATTCCATTGTGTAGATGTACCATAGTTTTCTAATCCACTCATCTGCTGATGGGCATTTAGGCTCTTTCCAAATCTTAGCTAATGTAAATTGTGCTGCTATGAACATAGGGGTGCATATATCCTTTCTGATTGGTGTTTCTAGTTTCTTAGGATATATTCTTAGGAGTGGGATTACTGGGTCAAATGGGAGTTCCAATTTTAGTTTTTTGAGAAAACTCCATACTGTTCACAGTGGCTGCACCCATCTGCATTCCCACCAGCAGTGCACGAGGGTTCCTTTTTCTCCCCATCTTCTCCAGCACTTGTTGTTTGTTGATTTGTTGATGATAGCCATTCTGACAGGTGTGAGATGGTACCGCATTGTGGTTTTGATTTGCATCTCTTGGATAATTAGTGACTTTGAGCATGTTTTCATATGTCTCTTGGCCGTACTTCTGTCTTCTTTCGAAAAGTGTCTATTTAGGTCCGTTGCCCATTTTTTTATTAGATCGCTTATCTTCCTTTTGTTATGCTGTATGAGTTCCCTGTAAATGTTGGAGATTAAAACTTTATCGGTAATAACACTGGCAAATATATTCTCCCATACAGTGGGCTTTCTTGTTTTGTTGATGGTTTCTTTTGCTCTGCAAAAGCTTTTTATTTTGATGTAGTCCCATTTGTTTATTTTCTCTTTAGTTTCTATTGCCCTAGGAGTGGTATCGGAAAAGAAATTGCTTCGGTGTATATCTGAGATTTCGCTGCCTGTGGATTCCTCTAGTATTTTTATGGTTTCCTGTCTTATGTTTAAGTCCTTGATCCATTTTGAGTTTATTTTTGTGTATGGTGTAAGTTGGTGGTCTAGTTTAATTTTTTTTGCATGTATCTGTCCAATTTTCCCAACACCATTTATTGAAGAGACTGCCTTGAATCCACTGTATGTTCACATTCCTTTGTCAAATATTAATTGATCATAGTGGCTTCGGTCGATTTCTGGGTTCTCTAATCTATTTCATAGGTCTATATGTCTGTTCTTGTGCCAGTACTAGGCTGTTTTGAGAATAGTGACTTTGTAATACAGCTTGAAGTCTGATATTGAAATCCCACCTACTTTGTTCTTCTTTCTCAGGATTGCTGCAGCTATTCGGGGTCTTTTTTTATTCCAGATGAATTTTTGGAGAGTTCTTTCTAGGTCTGTGAAATATGCCATTGGTATTTTAATGGGGATTGCATTGAATCTATAGATTGCTTTGGGTAGTATGGACATTTTAATGATGTTGATTCTACCAATCCATGAACATGGTATGTACTTCCATCTGTTTATGTCTTCCTCTATCTCTTTTTTCAGTGACCTGGAGTTTTCCACATATAGGTCTTTTACCTATTTAGTTAAGTTTATTCCTAGGTATCTTAATATTTTTTGGAGCGATGGTAAATGGGATTTCTTTTTTAGTCTCTCTTTCTGAAAGTTCACTATTGGTTAATAGAAATGCCATAGATTTCTTGGTATTAATTTTGTATCCTGCTACATTGCTGAATTCATTTGTTAAGTCTAATAATTTTTTGATGGAGTCTTTTTTTATGTACAGTATCATGTCATCTGCGAATAAGGACAGTTTTACTTCTTCTTTTCCAATTTGGATGCCTTTTATTTCTTCTTCTTGTCTAATCTCAATGGCTAATACTTCCAGTACTATGTTGAACAAGAGTGGTGAGAGAGGGAATCCCTGTCTTGTTCCTGTTCTTAGGGGAAATGGTTTTAGTTTTTGCCCATTGAGTATGATGTTGGCTGTGAGTTTGTCATTTATGGCTTTTATTATGTTGAGGTATGATCCCTCTATTCCCACCTTGCTGAGTTTTTATCTAGAAAGGGTGTTGGATTTTGTCAAATTCTTTTTCTGCATCAGTTGATATGACTATGTGATTTTTATCTCTCAATGTTTACGTGATGTATCATGTTTATTGATTTGCGAATATTGTACCATCCTTGCATCACTGGGATAAATCCTACTTGGTCATGGTGTATGATCTTTCTGATGTACTGCTGGATCCGATTTGCTAGAATTTTGTTGAGGATTTTGGCACCTACGTTCATGAGGGACATTGGCCTGTAATTCTCTTTCATTGTGTTGTCTTTATCTGGTTTTGGTATTAGGGTGATGCTTGATTCATAGACAGAGCTTGGAAGTGTTCCTTCCTCTTTTATTTTTTGAATAATCTGAGGAGGATAGGTTTTAGTTCTTCCTTGAATGTTTGGTAAAACTCCTCTGTGATGCCGTCTGGTCCTGGGCTTTTGTTTGCTGGAAGCTTTTTGATGACTGCTTCAATTTCTTCCATAATTATTGGCTTATTGAGATTTTTAGATTCTTCCTGATTGAGTTTTGGAGGGTTGTATTTTTCTAGGAATATGTCCATTTCCTGCAGGTTGTCCAGTTTGTTGGAATAGAGTTCATAGTATTTTTTAACAATCCTTTGTATTTCTGTGGGGTCTGTTGTTATTTCACCTCTTTCATTTCTGATTTTGTTTATTTGGGTCCTCTCTCTTTGCTTCTTGGTGAGCCTTGCTAGAGGTTCATCAACCTTGTTTATCCTTTCAAAGAGCTAGCTCTTGTTTTTGCTGATCTTTTGTGTTTTGTGTTTTTTTTTTTGTCTCTATGTCATTTATCTCTGCTCTGATCTTTATTATTTCCTTCCTTCTGCTTACACTGGGCTTTTCTTGTTGCTCTCTAACTCTTTGAGTTGTAGGGTTAGGTAATTTATTACCATTGTTTCTTGTCTTTTTGCAGTAGGCTTGTAGAGCTATGAACTTCCCTCTCAAGACTGCTTTTGCTGTGTCCATGGATTTTGGATTGTTGTGTTTTCATTGTTGTTTGTTGCCATGATGTTTTTTATTTCTTTTTTGATCTCTCTGGTAACCCAGTCATTGTTTAATAGCATGCTATTTAGTCTCCAGGTGTTTGATTTTTTTTTGATTGTTTTTATTGTAGTTGATTTCCAGTTTTATGCCATTGTGATCTGAGAAGATGCTTGATATGATTTATATCTTCTTGAGTTTGAAGAGACTATGCCTGTGGCCCAATATATGGTCTATCTTTCAAAATGACCCATATGCACTTGAGAAGAATGTATATTCTGTGGCTTTGGGGTGAAACGTTCTGAAGATGTCAATTAATAGCATCTGGTCTAGTGAGTCCTTTAGGATTGATGTTTCTTTGCTGTTTTTTTGTTTGGAGGATTAGTCCAATGGTGATAGTGGGGTATTAAAGTCTCCTACTATGAATGTATTGCTGTCAATCTCTCCTTTGATGTCCTCCAGAAGTTTTTTTTTTTTTTTTTTTTTTTTTTTTATGAATTTGGGTGTTTCTGTATTGGGTGTGTATATGTTTACCAGAGTTATTTCTTCTTGTTGGATTGCTTCATTTAGTATTATGAAGTGGCCTTCCTTATCTCTTTTTATGTCCTTCACTTTGAGATCTACTTTGTCAGATATAAGTATTGCTACCCCAGCTTTTTTTTCATTTCCATTTGTCTGAAAAACCTTTTTCCATCCCTGCACCATCAGTCTGTGTGTGTCTTTTTTTCTGAGGTTGGTTTCCTGTAGAGAGCAAATATATGGGTCATGTTTTTTTATCCATTCAGATACCCTATGTCTTTTGATTGGAGCATTTAATCCATTTGTTTAATGTTATTATTGATAAGTATTTGTTTGTCATCATTTTTATTCTTAATGTTTTTGTTCCTTCTTGTCTTCCTTTTTTTCTTTTTGCAGCAGTCCCTTTAGCATTTCTTTCATTGCTGGCTTGTTGGTAATAAATTCTCTTAGCCCCTTTTTTTTTCTGTGAACCTTCTGATTCCACCTTCAATTTTGAATAATAGCCTTGCTGGCATTAGTATTTTTGGATTCAGTCCATTGCCTTGCATCACTTTGCATATTTCATTCCATTCCCTTCTGGCTTGAAGTGTTTCTGTTGAGAAATCAGTTGATATTCTAATGGGAGATCCCTTGTAGGTAACTTTTTGTCTCTCTCTGGCAGCCTTTAAGTTTCTTACTTTGTCGTTGATGTTTGCCAATTTAATTATGATGTGTCTTGGTGTTGGTCTTTTTGGGTTCATCTTGTTTGGGACTCTATGTGCTTCTTGGACTTGCATGGCTTTTTTCTTCCCTATGTCAGGGAAGTTTTCTGTCATTATTTCTTCAAACAGGTTTTCTATTTCCTGTTGAGTTTCCTCTCCTTCTGGTACCCCTATTATGTGGATGTTGTTTCGTTTTGTGTTGTTCCAAAGCTTTCTTAGGCTCTACTTTTGCTTTTTAAGTTTTCTTTTCAGTTATTGCTGTGTTTGTGTGTTTTTCCTACCTTGTCTTCTAATTCACTGATGCAGTCCTCAGCCTCTTCTAGTCTACTCTTTAAGCCTTCCATTGTGTTCTTTATTGCAGTAATGTCATTCTTCATGTCCTCTAGGTTCCTTTTCATGTTGGTGACATTCTCGTTCAGCTCCTTATAATTCTCATTGAGTTGTATTTGTCATCCAGCCATTAGAGCATCCTTATAACCATTACTCTGAATTCTTCCTCTGACATGTTGCTTGCCTCCATTTCATTAAATTCCCTTTCTGGTGATTTCTCCTTTTCTTTACTTTGGGGATTATTTTTTTGTCTCCCCATTTTTTGCTGTAATGTTTTAATTATTTCTGTTTCTTAGATCCAACTGCTTCACTACCCAGGTTCTTTTGGGGTTGGTACTAGAGGTGTGATCTCTAAAGTCTTTTCGGCTTTGTGATTTATGGAGCTCCCGACTTGAGCTATTTGGGTTCTCTTGATGTAGTTGGATGTTGAATGTGAGTTTCTTATTCATGAATAAATTCTCTTCTCAGGTTGGCAATGTGACTCACTCCTGGCTTCGTTGTGCATGCTGTTTTGTATGTGATTGTGTTTCCGGCTCTTGTGGTAAAGGTTGTTTGAGGTCTCACTGGTATGTGCTCACTGTGGTTTCCCAGAGTCCACGGCCTGGGAGGAAGGTGTCTTGGGGCCTGAAGCTCAGTTACTGTGGCTTTGGCCAGTGTGGTGTGACTCTTGCTGGATTAGCATCACTCTGAAATGCCCTACAGGAGTCCCAGAGCCTGTGACACTGGGTGCGGTGGGTGTCTCTGAATCACAAGGGGGTTTAGGATCCAGCAGCTGGGGATGTGGGAATCTCAGGGTCTGTGGCTGAAGTAATGTGACCTTGTCCACAGAGGCAAGTCCTCAGTAATTCACTAAGCTGTCCTGAGGTAGGTCGCCAGGATAGGGATGTCATGGATCCTACTGAGGGAGCCATGCATCCTTGGTTGGAGAGGCACATGCCCAGTGGCATCACATAGAGGGGCCCAGGAGCTGTCTGCTGGGTGTGTGTGCTCGTGGGGCCCACTCTCTAGATCAGAGCGATTGTGGTGTGCCACCGGCCCTATGGAGGGACAAGTCCCAGTTTCTGCTTCGTGGGATGTGCACCCTTGGTTGGATACGCATGCCCAATGGCTGCTTACAGAGGTGCACAGGAGCCGTTTGCTGGGGCAGTGGGCTCAGGAGGCCCTTGTGCCGGAACAGCACTACTGTGTGCACTGAATGCCAGTGCCTTGCAGTGGTTCAGAGAAGCATCCGGGGGCCACCTGCCATGGCAGTGGGCTCAGGGGTCTAGTGCACTGGATCAGTGCGACTGCAGTGACCGGAGGTCGGCAGCTGAGGAGGGGGAAGTTCGAGTTTCTGCTGTGGGGCCTTGAGCCCTTGGTTGAATACAAGTGTACCTAGTGGCAGCTCACAGGGGCACCTGGGCGTCGCCTGCTTGGGCAGTGTCCTCAGGGGGCCTGCGTGCTGAAACCACACAACTGCACTGTCTGTGGGTAGGCACCTGGGAAGGGGGAAGTCCAAACTTCTACTTTCGGGGCTGTGTGCCCTTGTTTGGATATGCGCGCGTTCAGCTGGGGCTCAAGGAGGCACCCAGGAGCAGCCTATAGGGGCAGTGAGCTCAGTACGTCTGCGTGCTGGAAAGGCGCAACTGCGGTGTCCAGAGTTCAGCAGCCGGGGAGGGGGATGTCCCAATTTTTGCTTTCTTGTGCTCTTGGTTGAAATCACGTGTGCCCAGCGGGGGCTCACAAAGGCACCCAGGAGCCTTCTGTCAGGGTGGTGGGCCTTAGGAGGTCTGCGCTCTGGAAAGGTGTGACTACGGTGTCCAGAGGTTGGCAGCTGTGGAGTGGGAAGACTCAGTTTTTGCTGCTGAGTCCTTAAGCCCTTAGTTGGATTCGTCTGCACCCAGTGGCTGTGCACTCAGGCTTTCAGAGTGGCCCTGGCACTGAAGCTGCACAACTGAGGTGACTGTGGCAGTTATTCAGGAAGGGGAAATCCAGAATTTCTACTGCTGGGGCAGTGCGCCCTTGTTTGGATAAGAGCGGGCCCAGCAGGGGCTCACAGAGGCTCCCAAGAGCTGTTTTTGTGGCCTTGGGCTCAGGCGGGACTGTGGTGTCCAGAGGTGGGCAGCTGTGATGTGGGGAAACTCAGTTTTTGCTGCTGCACCCTTGGTTGAATTTGCTTGCACCCAGTGATGGCTCAAAGGGTTACCCTGGGGCCGATAGCCAGGGAAGTGCACTAAGAGAGGCCCTTGTGCTGAAGCCGCGTGATTGAGGTGTCTGTGGGCAGGCAGCCAGGAATGTGGGAAGTCCATATTTCTACTGCCACGGTCTTGTGCCCTTGGTTGGGTTTGAGCGTGCCCAGTGGCAGTGCGCTTAGGCACTCAGAGGGGCCCTGGCTCTGAATCCACACGACCAAGGTGACTGTGAGGAGGTATCTAGGAAGGGGGAGTTCAGAATTTCTACTGTAGGGGAAGGTAGCCCTTGTTTGGATAATAGTGTGCCCAGCAGCAGCACCCACTAGTGGCTTCTGGAGTGGTGGGCTCAGGTGGCCAGCGCGCTTGAAAAGCCTGACTGTGGTGCTGGAAAAGTGCAACTGTGGCGTTAGGAGTTCGGTTGCTGGGGAGGGGGAAGTTGCACTTACTGCTGCGGGAGCGTGCACCTTTGGAGGTAGATGTCCTAGGGTCTGCAGGTCTGGGGCGAGGCAGCAGGATTTTGGCTGGAGTGACTGCAGGGTCGTGGGAAGTGTCCAAGGCCTGTCTGCATGGTGGTGTTGATGAGTTCCTAGAAGAGGCCATTCTCCCCTTCAAGATGGCGTGGGCTCTGTGCCCGAGTCCCGCAGCCCGGGGAGTGCCCACAGTGGTGGTAGGTGCTCCCTGTCCAGGAGAGCCTGGTCTGCCAGCTCCTGCTACTCCAGCCAGATTTAACTGTCCCTCACTCACTCACACACACCACACACATCCATACACTCTCCTTTCACTCCTCACTCACTCACACCCTCTCCCTCACCTCCATCCTGCCAGCCACCATCTTCTGTCTCTAGAACATTTTTTTTTAAATAAATAAATGGGAGATGGTGACGTAACTGTTATGCCCAGTGTTCAGGATCCCCAAAAACCCACCAGGAAGGAGCCGAGCCCGATGCAAAAGCAAGAGAACTTTTTTTCAGGCTAGCATGAGCTCCTGTCTCCAACAATCACCGGCACTGCAGCAGGAGAGAGAGAGAGCGCTTTGGGAGAACAAAGGCTTTATAGGGGGTTCAAAGCAGTGGGCAGGGGGAACGTTCGTGGCCCCGTTGATTGGTCAGGGGGCAGGGTCAGGGGTCTGGTTACATGGGGGTACTGTGCACCTTGCCTAATTTGGACTGAGTCCACTTCTCTACATTCCTATTGGCAAGTTTATACAACTGTTACATTCTCGTGGTTTACAGGGAAGGGCAGCAGGAAGAGTTGTAGAACAGCGGGTAAAGAAACATTATAAAAGTAACAGAAAGGGCTTCATGGAATCAATCTAGTTTAGCTCTATCATTCCCTCCTTGTCTTGAAACTTACGGGCCCAATCATGGGATGGTTTGCATTTCTACCTTGTCTCCCGCTTCTGGCCAAGGCCTCTAGTACCACAGTCCCCAACAGTACTGTCCACAGTGAAGTCCAGTTCCTCTCCTGCAGGTGTCGAGTCTCCTCCTGGCCTGCGTGGAGCCCAGGCTAGTGATCTCACGGGTGGTTGCCAGGATCCAGGCCGTTTCCTGATGCAGGAGCTGGGAGTGGTGTAGCCAGGTCTGGATGCCATCTACTTCAACAGCTGTGGGCGTGCTCAGGATAACAGTGTAGCGTCCCTTTCAGGTTGGGGTGAGTCCTTGGGCAGTGAACTTCTTTACCCACACCGAGTCCCTGGGCTGGAAGGGATTTACAGGGTCCGCAGTGGGCACTGGAAGAGCATCGCGAACAAGCTTATGGGTGGCTCTCTGGGTATACTGCAGAGCCTGTAAGGACTTGAGTAAGGGAATGGTCATGAATTCCAGCTTTCAGTTTCTCCCTGACCCTGGAAAGAATGGTGCGGGGGAGGTCTACTATACATGACCTCAAAAAGAAGGAGAGGAACCCCTCCCAGTAGAGGGTACACATGGCCCATAAGAGGGCGAAGGGCAGGAGGTTGGTCCAGTTTTAACCAGTTTCTAAGACAAATTTAGTTAAAGTACTTTTTAGAGTCCTGCTCATGCCTGTCCAGATTCTGGGCCTAAGGCTTGAGCTATACTTTGAGATACCTTGGCTACAAAGGTGGGGCTGTTATCTGATCCTATGACTACTGGCAGCCTGAATCTAGGTATAATCTCCTGGAGTAATCTCTTGACAACTATAGAGGCAGTTTCTGTCCTACTGGGGTATCCTTCAACCTAACCCGAGAAGGTGTCTATGAGAACTAGCAGGTACTTGTACTCTGATGCTGGTGGCTTAATCTCTGTGAAATCCACCTCCTAATGCTCTCCTAGGGAATTTCCCTGGGGCCCGAATTCTCAGGGGGACCCTCTTACCTTGCTTAGTATTTATCTTTGCACAGACAGTACTTCTAGTGACTATGCTTCTAATTACCTTATCTACGCCTATGTGGGTAGCCTGGTGTAACTGGGAAACTAAAGTCTGACCTAGAGCCTGTGGGACCAACAGTCTGTCATCTGGTAGGGTCCACCAACCATCTGGTCCTTTGATGGCTTGCTTCTGTTTTGCCATTTCCTCCTCTTCTTTGGTGTAGGAGGGGGTCTGCTGTAGGTCCATGTCCGGCAGGGTTACTAAAACTTGTAAAGGCCCCACTGGTTTTAGGGTGGCTTCCTTGGCAGTTTGGTCTGCGGCTCTATTTCCTCTGGCTTCAATTGTCTCCCCTTCCTGATGTCCTTTGCAGTGCACTATTGCAACTGCCCTTGGGAGCCAGATGACCTCCAATAAGGCTAAAATCTCTTCCTATTTTTAATGTCCTTTCCCGCTGCAGTTGGTAACCCTCTTTCCTGGTGGATGGCACTGTGTCCCCATCGAAGGGCCTGGATTAAGGCCAAAAGTTTGGCTTTTTGTGCCGTGGTTCCCCTATTCAGGGACTGCGCCCAAATGGTGTGGTCCAGGGTGACTACCGCTGCTCCTGCATATCTGATGCCATCCTGAACATAACTGCTCCCAACCGTGAACAGTACCTTGTCTGGTGATGATAGTGGGACATCTGTCAGGTCTGGGCGAGCCTGTTTGTATTGCGTCTGTTACCCCTGTGCAGTTTGACTGCGTCTGTTACCTCTGTGCAGTCATGAATGGGTTCCTCGGGGTCATCATCTGGAAGCAGGCTGGCAGGGTTGATGGCCAGTGTCTTATGGAACTGGACGCAGGGCTGGTCCAGGAGAAGAGCTTGGCACTGGGTGATCCTGGTGTTTGACATCCATCTCTCTGGAGCACCTCGAAGGAGGGCCTCCATACCATGGGGTATTGTCAGGGCTAGTTCCTGGCCCAGAGTCTGCTTATCTGCCTCCTTCACCAGCAATGCTGTGGTGGCTACTGCCCGGAGGCATGCTGGCCACCCTGCTGCCACAGGGTCTAGTCTCTTAGACAGATAGGCAACAGGTCTCTTCCAGGGACCTAGAGTCTGAGTGAGAACCCCTTTGGCAATGCCCCTTACCTCACTCACGTAGAGGTGGAAGGGCTTCGTGACATCTGGCAAGGCTAGGACAGGTGCTGAGATGAGAGCCTTCTTTAGCTCCTCAAAGGCCCGTTGTTCCACTTCGGTCCAGTTCAGCGGCTGTGTTCCCCCAGTACTTGAGTATAGAGGTTTAGCAGTCTTTGTGAGCCCCGGTATCTACAGGTTGTAGTATCCAACTGCCCCTCGGAATTCCCGCTCTGTTCCCCTCAAAGGATATGGTGGCACATCCAAAAAGTTTCTGTAGGAGGGCACGTCTACACAGGGGGTACGGACATTCTGGCATGACCAGAAATGAATGCGTTACCGTGTTCCTTCCAAGTTCTACAGTCCTTTTTGATGTCCAAGGAAAATAGGCAATTTGTCCGGTGGCTTCCTGGACTGCTGTCTTCTCAGAGGTTACAGGTCCCATTGGCTCTGTCAAGACTGAATAGACTTCCCCAGTGTCCACCAGGAAACTAACAGGTTTGCCCCCCACTTGTAAGGTTACCCTGGGGGCTTAATGGAAAGGAACCCCGGTCCTGTCAGTCCTCTTCCTCTAAGTTAAAGACCCTTGGAGTCTGAGTCTCCCCTTTCTGCTTTTCTAGCTAACCTGCTAGGACATTCTCTCTTCCAGTGCCCCTGCTTCTTACAATAGGCATACTAATTCCTTCTTATTTGCTTCTGGCCTTTTCTTCCTTCCAACATTTCTCTGTTCCCCTTCTCACCACATACACAAACCTTCACAAATTTCACAATTTCAAATTAGCCTTCAAACCTTCTTTCTATGTCCTTCAAAAATGCATAACCATGCCTCAAACCTTCCATTATTTTAAAATATTTAGAAAAGGCAGAGGGAGAAGGGAGGAGGCCCAGCCGCTCCCTCCAGCCTCTTGAATTTCAAACTGCCACATTTTTCCTACAGATAAGGATCTCAGATTCTGATAAGCCTCGAAAGGGGAATGGGGAAATTACTAGCTGTGCCTTCTTTAAGCCCCCTAACAGAACACGGTGAAAAGTGTCCAAGGAGTTGCTGGGGGTTCTTGTGTCTCATTGGGGCACAGGGGGTCACAATGGAATTTCCCTCCTCTCGCAGCTGCCTCCAGCTACTCACAACAACCCTTGGAGGGGATGGACACTGGGTGGGCAGAGGCAGGGAGCACGGCGCAGGTCTCAGGTGGCAAAGGAAGGCTCCCACTGAGGCATTTTCATCTGGCAGTCCACTGGGAAAAGCGCTTGCCTCCTGCCAGGGAAGGTGGTGTGGGGGGAACCAGTGACCCTTACACTTCAATCAGACTCCCTGACCTTTCTGAAAAGCCCCTCTGCTTGAGTGTGTTTCCATTAAAAAGTACTGATTTTAAAAACTAATAACTTAAGAGCTGCCACACACACACACAAGGACCAAGTGGCCCACAAAATATTTTCCTTTCCTTCTGTAGGTTTCACAATGTATTGTAATCATTAATCACATCAAACTTAAATGGCCAATTGAGACAAACTTCTGAGACCGTTCCTCCACCACTGATTAAGACTGGGTAGTGGCAGGTGTCAGAAATAAGATTCATTTAGTTTTTTAGCTTGCTGGGCAGACTTGGTGACTTTGCCAGCTCTGGCTTCCTTCTTGTAAATAGTTAACTTTAAAATTTTGTCCCTGCTTTTACCTTTTTAAACCAGAATGGTTACAACTTCATACCTTCAAATTAATAAACATAGACAGAAATTTTGTTAGGCGGGCCAATTCCCCTCTGACAGAGAGCAAACACCCCTGGGAAAAAGGGATCTCAGTGGCCACTCAGAGCTATTTGCTATGTCAGAACACTCAGCCTTAAACAAATTAAATGTTTCTTTTTTTTTTCTCACAGACTTCCACACATGAACAAATAATTATACCCAGGCAGACAAACAAAATATGAAACAAACATCTGTATTTATACCATTTCAGTAAACAAGTATTCTTACAGTCTTGGGATATGAGCAGATAACAGAAACTCTGCCTCTAAGTCCCCTGATGGGGGCCTCCCTTTCCCACATCCAAGGACAGGATTCTCGACTCATGTTTCAGCAAAACAGAAATGGCACTCATGTTGGACAAAGGAAACAAGACTAATATTCCAGGGACTGTGAGCGGAAAGTTATCCTACAGTCCGGCGTTGACCTGGGAAAAAAATGCTTAGTTGGGGAGGGACAGATTACACATAGAGGCAAAACCTTGCAAGGAACCTTGATAAAAGCTCAATAATCCAGTCACACAGTCAAAGGTTAAACAGGAAGGGAAGAACCACTCAATGTCCTCCAAGAGGATTTCAACAAACTGACAATAAACTGACAAAACCTTGACAAATCAAAATTCAACAAATAATACACACATAGGGCCCAAATATGACAGACAAACACAAGATAAAAAGACAAAACAAACAGTCCTGACACTAACACAAAAAAAACACACAAAACAAACACCTGTCGGGAGGGAGAGCCTCCAGCCCCTTCTGGGGGGTTCCTCTCCTCTCGCAGAAGGAGATTACTTGCAAGCTGAAAGCCAGGATGGCATCTGAAAGAAAAGATCTTTAATCCAGTTACAGATGCTATCAGAATCAGGATGAGAGAGGAAGGGAAAGACCAGGTTATGTCTTCTATGAGGATCCTAATAAATAACTGAAAACAGTAAGTTAAACAAACGGTTAACGGGTCTATAGAGAGTTAATGATAACTTCAGCCTTAGTTCCACATTGGACTATGATGTCACAGGCAGGGACAGGGCCTGTAAATCTCTCTGCCCTTCGGAGCTGTAAGCCCTGCCCCTGGGAAGTCTCTGACCACAAAAAGAGATAAGAAAGCCATAAATAAAAGTTCTTTGTTCTTTGAAACGTTACAAATGTATACTTTTAAATCAACCCTAGGACTTTAAAACTCAATTTAATACAGCAAATTCACAAATCAGAGCAAACTGAAACTCTTACTTATACAAACATACAAACAGAGAGAGGAATTTTTATTAGCTAAATGGGCTGATTGCCCTCCACATCTGGGGGCCCTGCTGCTCGTAAAGGCAGAGCCTTTACTGTGGAGTTGGCAGCCTGAATGAACAGTTCCCTCTGAGCCCTTTGTCTGGTGAAGGGTGGGCTCCCCGCAGGAACTGGAACCCCTCCCCTCTCCACTGCCAGAACTCCTCCCCTCACCGCTGCCGGAACTCCATCTTCCTCTCCCGTCGGTGGAGGATCGCCCCCTTGTGAGCTCCTAGGGGGCTGGTGGTATGGTGGAGAAAAGATTAATTCCTCTTCAGTTCCCCCTCTGCAAGATGGGGTAGAGGGGTGCTGAAGGCAGGGTGAGGTCCTTCTTCTCCTTCACCTTCTCTGTTTCCTGTAAGGCAAGTATGGGTTTCAGCTCTGGGGGCGTGAGGACAGAAAGGGCTTAAGCTAGGAGGGTGGATCTTCCACGAGGTCCTGTCAAGTAATAATGTAAGGAAGTTGATCAGGATGCCCCTTCTTGGGCTGAGAGATGATGACCCTCACCCGGTGGATGGTGGGGAGGTTGAAGGTTCCCTCCAGTGGCCACCTGACACTAAAAGTTGGCCATTCCCTAGAACAAAAAGTTTGCCACCGGCCCTTCCAGACCTCCACACTGAGGTTGCTAGCTCTTCCCTTAACCTCTTTGTAATGATCAATCATAATGCTTAAAGGAGTGGTTTGAGTCTGTCCCATGGTGTCCGTCAGGAGAGTCAACAAAACAAAACAGAAAAGTACAGACACAAACAAACAAAGGATTCTTAAGACAAGCCTTCCAACGTGAGTCCATTGGAACAAAACCAAAAGTGTGGACGACGGCCTCACGCCAACCGGCAGGAGTGACCCATTTCGTCCCAGAAGCTTGAGGGGAATACACGTCCCCCCTGAAGGAGGATCGGGATGTCTCCTGATTCCTCCCGCCCGTGGTCCTCCAGCGTGTCTGCCTAGACCACTTCGGTCACTGCCAGAAATTCAGATTCAAGCTCACACAAGAGACAAAAGACAAACAGACACTTACTATGGCCAGTCAGGTTCTCCGGGTTTGGGGGTCCCTTGGGGCGGGGGGGCTTGGGGATCCCAGACGAGCCCCCAAATGTTATGCCCAGTGTTCAGGATCCCCAAAAACCCACCAGGAAGGAGCCGAGCCCGATGCAAAAGCAAGAGAACTTTTATTTGTGCTAGCGCAAGCTCCCGTCTCCAACAATCACCGGCGCTGCGGCGGGAGAGAGAGAGAGCGCTTTGGGAGAACAAAGGCTTTATAGGGGGTCCAAAGCAGTGGGCAGAGGGAATGTTCGTGGCCCCCGTTGATTGGTCAGGGGGCAGGGTCAGGGGTCTGGTTACACGGGGGTACTGTGCAGCTTGCCTAATTTGGACTGAGTCCACTTCCCTACATTCCTATTGGCAGGTTTATACAACTGTTACATTCTCGTGGTGTACAGGGAAGGGCAGCAAGAAGAGTTGTAGAACAGCAGGTAAAGAAACATTATAAAAGTAACAGAAAAGGCTTCATGGAATCAATCTAGTTTAGCTCTATCAGTAACCACGAAATGACGTATGTCGAGTCCGACGTAACCCGAGGACTGCCTTTAATCTCTTATATTCCTACCTATTTTGTTATTAGTTATAGTATCTCCTCTTTGATTTTGATTTTATTTATGTGAATATTCCCTCTTTTTTCCTTAGTTAGCCTAGCTTGTTTGTCAATTTTATCTTGTGGAAATTCCAGCTCTTTGTTTTGTTGATTTTTTTCCTATTGTTTTTCTGGGTTCTTATTTCCTTTTGCTTTGGGCTTAGTTTCTTTTTCTAGCTTCTTGAGGTGTAAAATTAGATTGTGCACTTAGGATATTGCCATTTTCTTAATGAAGGCATTGATCACTATAAACTTACCTCTCAAAACTGTTTTTACAGCATCACATAGGTTTAGTGTGTTGTGTTTTCATTTTAATTTGTTTTGATATTTTTTTACTTTTGATTTATTTCTTAGACCCATTGATTGTTCAGATGTGTGTTTAATTTATACATATTTGTATATTCTCCAGCTTTGTCTCTTATTGAATTCTAGTTTTATAGATTGTGGTCAGAAAAGATACTTGTTTTGTACCTTCTTAAATTTTCTGCAACTTGTTTTGTGTCCTCTTATGTGGGTATGCTAGATAATGCTCTGTATGCTCTTGAGAAAAATGTGTATTCTCCTGATGGATACAGTATTCTACAAATTTCTATTAGGGCCATTTGGTCTAATGTATCAAGTCCATTGTTTCCTTGTTGATGATCTATTCATTGCTCTCATTAGGCTCTTGAAGTCCCCTGCTGTTACAGTGTTTTCTACTTTTTCCTTTATATCTGGTAATATTTGCTTAGTATATTTAGGTGCTTGCAATGTTGTGTGCATATCTATTTACAGTTCTTATATATTATTGATGAATTGGCCCATTTATCATTATATAATGACTTTTTGTCTCGTGTTACTGTTTTTGTCTTAAAGTATATTTTGTCGAATATAAGTATAGCTGTCCCTACTTTCTTTTGTTTTCCACATGCATAGAATATCCTTTTCCACCCCCTTCACTTTGAGCTTTTGTGTGCCACTGAAAAGCTAAAGTGAGTGTCTTCTTGTATAGTTGGGTCTTTTTGTTTGTTTGTTGTTTTTTGTGTTTGTTTTTTTTTTAATTTATCCAGCCACTCTCTGTACCCTTTCATTAGTTAATTCAGTTCATTTAGATTTAGATTTATTGATATGTGAGAACTTACTAATTTTATCTTGTTAATTGTTTCCTGGTTGTTTCTTTTTCTCTCTGTTTCTACTTTTATAAATTGGTGATTTTCCATACCAGTATGCTCTGTTTCCCCTATGTTTATATGCTCTAGGTTTTTGCTTTTTAGTTACCGTGAGGCTTACAGAAGCATCTATAATAATAAAAGCCTAAGCAACCATCACAACCAAATGGATGACCGAACAGGCTGCATGGGGCGACTAGGCCGGCAGGGGTGTTAGTGAGGGGTGACCAAATGACTGGGAAGCAGGCTGTGTGGGGCGACCAGGCCAGCAGGGGGGTTAGTGAGGGGTGACCAAATGACTGGGAAGCAGGCTGTGTGGGGCGACCAGGCCGGCAGGGAGGTTAGTGAGGGGCGACCAAATGACTGAGCAGCAGGCTGCATGGGCCGACCAGGCCAGCAGGAGGGGGGCAGTGAGGGGTGACCAGGCTGGCAGGGGGGTAGTTGGGGGTGACCAGGCCAGCAGTAGGGGGCAGTAAGGGGCGACCAGGCCAGCAGGGGGGCAGTAAAGGGTGACCAGGCCAGTGGGGAGGGCAATTAGGGGAGACCTGGCTGGTGGGGGGGCAGTTGGGGGTGACCAGGCCAGCAGGGGGGAGCCAGTTAGGGGTGATCAGGCAGGCAGGCAGGCAGGTGAGCAGTTAGGAGCCAGTGGTCCCGGATTGTGAGAGGGATGTCCGACTGCCGGTTTAGGATTGAGCCTAAACCAGCATTTGGACATCCCCCGAGGGGTCCCAGATTGGAGATGGTGCAGGCTGGGCTGAGGGGACCACCCCCGTGCATGAATTTTGTGCACCGGGCCTCTAGTCTCATAGATAAAACGGCCCATTTTAAACTGATAGCAACCTGACTTTATCATGTACAAAATCTTCACTCTTTTACTCACACATTTTTATATTTTTATGCCCTATTTACCTTTTTTTATTATTGTTTATTTATAAACACATTATAGTGGCTATACTTAGTATTTTTTTTAATATATTTTATTGATTTTTTTTACAGAGAGGAAGGGAGAGGGATAGAGAGTTAGAAACATCAATGAGAGAGAAACATTGATCAGCTGCCTCCTGCACACTACCTACTCGGTATGTGCCCACAGCCAAGGTACATGCCCTTGACCGGAATCGAACCTGGGACCCTTCAGTCCTCAGGCCGACACTCTATCCACTGAGCCAAACTGGTTAAGGCTATACTTAGTATTTTTTTTAAAAAATTTTAATTGATCTTTCCAAAAGAGGGAGAGAGAAACATCGATGTAAGTGACATCAATGGGCTATCTCACATATGTATTCCAACCAGGGATTGAACCCGCCACTTGGATATGTGCCCTGAATGGGAATCGAACCTGCCACCTTTTGGTGTACAGGACGACACTTCCAACCAACTGATCCACACCTGCCACGGCTATAATTATTTTTAATAATATTTCCCCTTTGACCTTTATACTATAGTTGAATGGTAAACACACCATCCTATTTCACATGTATAGTTTTATAGTTTTGACTCTATATTCAAGTCTGCTAGTGTGTGTTGTACTCTTTTATGTTTACATCCCACTAACTAGTATTTTTCATTTTAGCTTGAACAACTTATTTAAGTATTTGTTCCAAAGCAAGTCTAGTGGTGATAAACTCTTTCACTTTTGTCTATGAAAGTCTTTATTTATATACTTTATATCTGAAAGATAACTTTTCTGGATAGAGTATTATTGGCTGCCAATTTTCATCTTTCTACACTTTGAATATGACATTTCAATCTCATCTGGCCTGAAAGTTTCTGCTGCAAATCCATTGCTAGCTTAACGGGGATTCCTTTGTAAGTTACTGTCCTTTTAAAAAATTAACTGCTTTTAGAATGATTTCTTTAACTTTTATTTTTCAGCTTTATGTGTTAGAGATATTTTGTATTTAGATAATAGGGTGATCTATTAGCTTCATGTATTTGGATGTGCAGTTCTCTCTCCAGGTTTAGGAAGTTCTCAGTGATTAGTTCTTTAATTATATTTTCATCTCCCTTCTCCCTTTCTTCTCCATAAGATTCCTAATTTTTATTAATATTTGTTTTTTTATTTGAATCCCATATGTAACGTAGGCTTTCTTTGCTCTTTTTTGTTCTTCATTTTGGTTCACCTTTAACTGGGTTATTTCAAAATTTAGGACAGGATATTGTGGACATCACTTATTCATAGGATCCCTAGGAGTCAGAGATGAATCAGTGGCCAATAGCATGTACAACTCATGTATTCTATCTTCCATTTGCTCTACTTTACAGCAGATGCCACCTGTTGCATTTTATATTTCATTCATTGTATTTGTCAGTTCCATAATTTATGTTTACTTATGACTTCTGCCTCTTTGGTAAACATTTCATTTTGATTAAGTTTTTGTCAAGATTTCATTTATTTTTTTCTGAATTTTCTTGTAGCTCATTGAATTTCTTCAAAATAGCAATTTTAAATTCAAATGCACAAAATTAGTGCCTTTGAGCTCACTTATTAGAAAATTATTATTTTCTTTTTATGATGGTATATTTCCTTGATTTTTCAAATTTCTTGTCATTTTGTATAGTTGCTTTTGCATTTGAATCAGTAGATATCTCCTTAAATATTCGCTGGTTATCTTTGGATGGAGTATTCTATTTGATGATGATATTATCTGGTGTTTTCTCTGTCTTTGTATCACTACACCTGCTTCACTGTTCTTGCTCTCTCTTGTGGCAGAATTATTAATGTTTTATGTCTTCTCTGGTTCTGACAACTCACCGGGTTGACTACTAGAATTCTCTTTGTTTTTTAGTAGGTGACACTATAGTTCAAGTTTGTGCTTTTTACCTTGCCCATAGACTGAGGCTTCTCTGTCTACTGGAGCTCTTTATTCTGTGCTGCACACAGAGGTGCAAACAAGGGACCAGTTTCAGAGTGGGGGCAAGTATGGGTTTATTACTTATGGCATGGAGAGTGACCATGGACCTGGCAGAGATACCCCTGGGTGTGATAATCACAAAGGTTTATGGATGGACTTCTTGCTGAGTGCAATCCCTTTATCACCCTTTGGAAAACTTTTTTTTCAATCTCAGAGGTCTATTTTTATTTATATTTTATTAAATTTATTGGGGTGACATTGGTTAACACAATTATATAAGTTTCAGGTATATAATTCTATTCTTATTTGCTTCTTCCCCAACATCCTGTCTCCTTCCAGTCGTAGAGGTCTCATCTCAATATTCTTGGTGCTCTGAAGAAAAACAGGCTTCACCCGATGCATCCTGCACAACTAGGGTTACGAGACACTCACTCACCGCTTTCTTTCTCCACAGAAGGAGAAGTCACTGCCATTAATAGATCAGCCCTGTGCAGGATATCCTTGATAGGGGGATGGTGCTGAGAAAATTTATTTTACCACTGCTTCTGCTGCAACCAAAGTTGTGTGTTTTTTTCCAATGCCATCCTAGAATCTCCCCTCAGGAAAGATGGAATTATGTAAATTATGTGTGGGAATCTGCTAAGGTCAGCATTCTCTAGGGTTTGTTCCTGTTTGGTCTGGGCAGGTTTGCTGTATCCACAGTTTCCAAAGTCTATACTGAGGTCTGTCTGCCTATTGTCAGATGCACTGGTGGGCAAGACTTTTCTTGGGCCTCTTGGTATATAGTGCTAGATTTCACAACAGTACTTTTGTTCGTGGATGGATGTCTAATTCGTTACTTAAAAAGGAAAACAAAAAGAAGGAATGCCTTATGCCACTATGATGCTCTTATTTGCCTTTTGATATATTCATTGACACATTGGTTTTTCAAGAATGTGTTGTTTAATATCCACATATTTGTGAATTTTCCAATTTTCGTTTTGCTATTCATCTCTAATTTCATTCCATTGAGGTCAGACTAGATACTTGGTATGATTTCAGTCTTCTTAATTCTTACATTTCTTAAGATTCATTTTGTGATATGCAGTGATTTATCCCAGAGAATGTTCCATGTGCACTTATGAAAAATAAATACTACACTGTCCCATCAAGTCCATAGTATTCTAAAGTGGTTTATAGTGTGCAAGTTCTCTGCTTTCTTATTGATATTCTGTATGGGTGTTCTATCCATTATTGAACTTGAGTATTGAAATCTACTATTGTTGTGTTGCTCTCTATTTCTGCCTTTAGTGCTGTCAATGCTTGGTTCATATATTTGGATTATCTGATGTTGGGTGCATATCCATACTAATAAAAGGGTAATATGCTAATTAGACCGGGAGACCTTATGGACGACCTTATAGACAAAGCCGTGGCTGGGAGGGCCCATCACAGAGCCCCAGCTGGGTGGGCAGGGCCTCCCTCTGCGCAGCATTGATCACAGAGCCATGGCAGGGTGGGCAGGGCAGGTAGGGCCTCCCTGTGGGCAGTGATTGATCGCAGGATGGGCAGGGCCTCCATGTGGGTGGAAATTAATGGCAGAGCCCAGGCCAGGTAGGAAACACCTGCCTCTGCTCTGCTATTGAACAGACCCCAGGCTTAGTGGGCAGGGCCTCCCTGTGGGCGGGAATTAATGGTGGAGCCCAGGCTGGGTGGGAAATGCCTGCCTCTGCTCTGCCATTGATCGCAGAGCCCAGGCCTGGTGGGCAGAGCCTCCCTATGGGTAGGGATTAATGGTGGAGCCCAGGCCAGGTGGGAAATGCCTGCCTCTGCTCTGCCCTTGATTCCAGAGCCCTGGCAGGGTGGGCAGGCAGGTGGGGGGCAGTTGGGGGTGAGCAGGCCAGCAGGGTGGGGCCAGTTGGAGGCAATCAGGCCAGTGGGAGGGCAGCTGGGGGTGAGAAGGCTGGTGGGCGGACAGTTGGGGGTGAGCAGGCCGGCAGGTTCAGTGGTTAGGGGTGATCAGGCAGGCAGGCAGGTGAACGGTTAGGAGCCAGCGGTCCTGTATTGCGAGAGGGATGTCCGACTGCCAGTTTAGGCCTGATCCCATAGGGATCTAAACTGGCAGTTGGGCATCCCCCAAGGGGTCCCAGATTGGAGAGGGTGCAGGCCGGGCTGAGGGACCCAACCTCCTCCCCCCCCCATGCACGAATTTCATGCACCGGGCCACTAGTGCATTTATAATTGTTATACATTCCTGTTGAATTTATTTTTATCATTATAAATGTTTTTCTTTGTTTCTTCGGCAGTTATTGACTTAAATCTACTTTTTAAAATATGAATATGACCACTTCTTCTTTTCATTATCATAGAACATTTTATTCTGTCCTTTCACTTTTAGCATATGTGTGACCTTAAATCTAAAATGATTTTCTTATAGACAGCATATAGTTGGATTTTTAAAAATTCATTCAGCAATCTATGTATTTTCATTGGCGAGTAAAATCTATTTACATTTAAAATAATTACTGACAGGAAAGGACATACAATTGCTATGTTGTTGTTTTCTGTCTATTTTGTAGTTTTTTGTCCCTCTTACCTCTTTTGATGTTTTCCTTCATATTTTTGTAGTAACATGCTTTCATTTTTTCTCATTTTTTGTGTGTATCTTTTGTACATATTTTTTGTGATCACCATTAAGATTATATAAAGCATCTTATAGTTATCCCAATCTATTTTAAGCCAATAACAAATTAATTTTAATTGCATACAACGCTCTCTACTGTTTTACCTTTTCTCCCCCACACTTTGTTATTGATATTATAAATGATCCTATCTAATAAAGAAGGAATATGCTAATTGACCTTCACACTATCACAAAGATGGCGGCACCCACAGCCAATAAGGAGGGAATATGCTAATTGACTGCCCCACCCTCAAATATGGCAGTGCCCGCAGCCAATAAGGAGGGAATATGCTAATTGACTGCACCACCCTGAAAGATGGCGGCGCCCACAGCCAATAAGGAGGGAATATGCTAATTGACTGCCACGACCCCAAAGATGGCTGCACCCACAGCCACAAGATGGCGGCACCCAGTCCCCTCAGCCCCACCAGGGCGCCTGCCTCCGGAGTCTCCCAGTCCCCTCAGCCCCCCAGCCACCCAGGACCGGCCCGAGGCACAGGCAAGCACAGGCTGCCCAGCTGACGCCCGAGGTGCAAGCAAGCCTCAGATGTTGGCTGCCCAGCCTCTCAGGGCTGGCCCAAGGTGCAGGCAAGCCTCGGATTGCAGCTTCCCAGCCACCCAGGGCCAGCCCGAGGCACAGGCAAGCCTCAGATGGTGGCTTCCCAGCCACCCAGGGCCTCCTGAGGCTCAGGTAACCAAGGCCGGCCAAGACTTGTGCTGCCAGCAGTGGCAGCAGCAGAGGTATGATGGGGTGTCACCTTCCCCTGATCGCCAGGTCACCCTCTGACCCTGAGGGCTCCTGGACTGTGAGACGGGGCAGGCCAGGCTGAGGGACCCCCCACCCCACTGCATGAATTTTCATGCACCGGACCTCTAGTATAACTTATAATCTGTATTCATTAACATTTTGTAGTTACATTTTTATACTTTTGTTTTTTTAATTCTATACCTATATTAAGTGATTTACACACCACCATTAAATTATTATAGTTTTCTGTTTTGTCTATATATTTCCCTTTATCAGTGAACTTTGTACTTTCATATGGTTTTATATTGCTTTCTAGCATCTTGCATTTCATATTGGAAGGACTGTTTTTAGCATTTCTTCTAAGACAGATCTACTGTTAATGAACACTTCAGTCTTTGTTTATCCAAGAAAGTCTTTATTTATTCCTCCTGTTTGAAGGACAATTTTTCCAGAAATAGTATTCATGGTTGGCAGTTTTTGCTGTTCATCACTTTGACTATATTATCCCACTATCTTTGTCAGCAAGGTTTCTGATGACAAATCCATTGAGTTTTATGAGTGCTCCCTTTACCTGAAAAGTCTCTTTTCTCTTGGTAGTTTCAAAATCTCTCTGTTATTTTGACACTAGAGGCCCAGTGCACGAAATTCGTGCATGGAGGGGGGTGTCCCTCAGCCAAGCCTGCACGCTCTCCAATCTGGGACATCCCTCTCATAATCCAGGACTGCTGGCTCCCAACCGCTCACCTGCCTGCCTGCCTGATTGCCCCTAACTGCTTCTGCCTGCCAGCCTGATCAACCCTTAACAACTCCTCTGCCAGCCTGATCGATGTCTAACTGCTCCCCTGCCAGCCCGATTTCCCCTAACTGCCCTCCCCTGATGGCCTGGTCACCCCTAACTGCCCTCCCCTGTGGGACCGGTCACCCCTAACTGCCCTCCCCTGTGGGACCGGTCACCCCTAACTTCCCTCCCTTGCCTGCCTGGTCGCCCGCAACTGCCCTTCTCTGCAGGCCTGGCCCCCCCGCAACTGCCCTCCCCTGCAGGCCTGGTCACCCCCAACTGCCCTCCCCTGCTGGCCTGGTCACCCCCAACTTCCCTCCCTGCAGGCCTGGTCCCCCCCAACTGTCTTCCCCTGCAGGCCTGGTCCCACCCAACTTCCCTCCCCTGCAGGCCTGGGTCCCCCCAACTGCCCTCCCCTGCAGGAATGGTTGCCCCCAACTGCCTTCCCCTGCAGGCCTGATTGCCCCCAACTGCCCTCCCCTGCAGGCCTGGTCACCCCTAACTGCCCTCCCCTGCTGGCCATCTTGTGGCAGCCATCTTGTGTCCACATGGGGGCGGCCATCTTTGACCACATTGGGATGGCCATCTTGTGTGTTGGAGTGATGGTCAATTTGCATATTACCTCTTTATTGGATAGTTTGATTATAACACATCTCAGTGTGAATTACTTTGGATTCATCATAATTAGAATTCCTTGAGCTTCTGAATGTAGATGTCCATTTTATCCCTTATATTTGGGACATTTGCTATTATTTCTTCAAGTAAGCTTTTTGCACCTTTCTGGATTTCTCATAAAGAGTATTTGATGCATGTATTTTTGAATTGATGCCTCTGAGCTTCAGAGAGTCTGGGTGCATTTTCTATTCTGTAATTTTGATGACATCTAAAGTCTTCATTTCATTATTTGTTTTCTGTTTGTTCCATCTGTTTTTCCTTCTTTTTCAACTACCTTTTTAGTCTCATATTCTTTGTCATCTTCTTCTGGGCCTCTGGTGATATAAATTTTAGATCTCGTGTTATTTTTTCATAGATTTCTAAGTCTTTGTTTTCCCCATTCTGTTTTCTCTCTTTGTTCACATTTACTTAAGTTCACTGATTCTATTCTGTGATCTCTAGTCTTATCCTGAGTCCATCTAAATTCTTTTAATTGACCTCTGTATTTTTTTTTTCATTTTTATAATTTCATTTTGGTTATTTTTGTAAATAAGTCATTTTCCTTTGCTGAGATTTTCTATTTTCATATTTGTTTCAAGAATTTTAATTGTTTGTTGAGACATTTTTATGATAGCAGCTTTAAAATTGTTGGATAACTCCAACAACTAAGTCATCTTGGTATTGGTGTCAGGTAATTATTTCTTTTCATTCAAATTGTGACTTTCCTGGTTCTTCACATGAGAAGTGATTTTTTTTTTATTGCACCCTGGACATTTTGGTTACTATTTTAGTAGTCTTTTGATCCTATTTAAATCTTATATTTCAGCAGACAGTCATCCTATTTAGATTTAGATTGTAGGTTTTTTCCTACCTTTGTAGGCTTTCAGTCCTGTGATGTTTTTGTTTTCAGTAATTTCAATGATATTATCATCTGTTTTGTTCTTCTCATGCTTCTGCAGCTCCTGTTGGTGCCACTTGACAGAGCACAAAATTCTTTCCTAGGCCACCTGGTGTATTTTTTAAATTCTCTTTATTGAATAAAGTATTACATATGTGTCCTTATCCCCTCATAACCTCCCCACTCATGCCCTCACCCCCTGTTGTCTGTGTCGATTGGTTAGGATTATATGCATGCTACAAGTCCTTTGGTTGATCTCTCCCCCTTACCCTCACCCTCCCCTACCTTCCTTCTGAGGTTTGACTGTCTGATCGATGCTTCTCTGTCTCTGAATCTGTTTTTGTTCATCAGTTTATATTGTTCATTATATTCCATAAATGAGTGAGATCATATGATATTTATCTTTCTCTGACTGGCTTATTTCACTTAGCATAATGCTCTCCAGTTCCATCCATGCTGTTGCAAATGGTAAGCACTCCTTCTTTTTTACCACAGCATATTATTCCATTGTGTAGATGTACCAGGGTTTTTTAATTCACTCATCTGCTGATGGGCACGTAGGCTGTTTCCAAATCTTAGCTGCGGTAAATTGTGCTGCTATGAACATAGGGGTGCATATATCCTTTCTCATTGGTGTTTTTATTTCTTGGGATATATTCCTGGAAGTGGGAATCACTGGGTCAAATGTCCATACTACCCAAAGCAATCTATAGATTCAATGCACTCCCCATTAAAATACCAATGGCATATTTCACAGACCTAGAACGAACTTTCCAAAAATTCATCTGGTATAAAAAAAAGATGCCGAATAGCTGCAGCAATCCTGAGAACGAAGAACAAAGTAGGTATTAACTCAATACCAGATATCAAGCTGTATTACAAAGCCACTGTTCTCAAAACAGCCTGGTATTGGCCCAAGAACAGACCTATAGATCAATGGAATAGAATAGAGAACCCAGAAATCGACCCAAACCACTATGCTCAATTAATATTTGACAAAGGAGTGTGAACATACAGTGGAGTCAAGACAGTCTCTTCAATAAATAGTGTTGGGAAAATTGGACAGATACATGCAAAAAAATGAAACTAGACCACCAACTTACACCATACACAAAAATGGATAAAGGACTTAAACGTAAGACGGGAAACCATAAAAATACTAGAGGAATCCACAGGCAGCAAAATATCAGACATATGCTGAAGCAATTTCTTCACTGATACTGCTCCTAGGGCAATGGAAACTAAAGAGAAAATAAACAGATGGGACTACATCAAAATAAAAAGCTTTTGCACAGCAAAAGAAACCATCAACAAAACAACAAGAAAGCCCACTGCATTGGAGAACATATTTGCCAATATTGTCTCAGATAAGGGTTTAATCTCCAATATTTACAGGGGACTCATGCAACTTAACAAAAGGAAGATAAACAACCCAATCAAAAAATGGGCAACAGACTTAAATAGATACTTTTCGAAAGAAGACAGAAGGAAGGCCAAGAGACATATGAAAACATGCTCTAAGTCACTAATCATCTGAGAGATGCAAATCAAAACGACAATGTGGTACCATCTCACACCTGTCAGAATGACTATCATCAACAAATCAACAAAGGACAAGTGCTGGCGAGGATGTGGAGAAAAAGGAACCCTCGTGCACTGCTGGTTGGAATGCAGACTGGTGCAGCCACTGTGGAGAACACCTGGTGTATTTGGGTCACCTTCTCCTGCAGGGGTTGGAGCAGAAGGCACTATAATTGGATCTTCTCATGCCAATGGATAGAGAACTGGGAGATGGTTATATCCAGGTGTGGAAGACGAATTGGATTGGCCAAGTGCTTTACTGCTACCATTGTAGGCAGGACAGCCTGAAGTGCCACCAGTGTTGAGCTGGAGTTGCATTGGCCTGTTTGGGTTTTGCTACTGCCACTGTGGGCCACCAGTGTCGTGTTTGTGAAGCAGGTGGTGGGATGAAACACTGGGATTCTGAAGCTTCTACTGTACATAAATCAGCCCACATGCTCATATTCTGGTTGTAGAATGAGGATTGGGCCTGCCAGGGGCTTTGCAGTTACCTCTCTGTATTGATTTCATTTTACTCTGGTTATCTGGTTGTGGAGCAGGGTTTGGGTCTCCTCACTAGGTCTCTGTTGTGATTCCCTTTTCTCAGAAGAGTAAAACAATGTTTTGGCCCTTTTAAGAAAAGAAAGTTGTCTTTACTTCCCCGCCCCCCTCTCCTATGCCTATTGGCAGTTCTTAATTGCAGGCCTCCTGGTGCCCAGTCTGGGATATTTAGGAGATAAAAAGACAATCCAGGGAACTCACAGCATTGTTATTCCTCAAATCTCAAAGTCCTTATCCTATCCACTTTCTTTACACATTATAGAATTCTTTTATCTTGACTGTTAATCATTTTCACAGTATTTAGTTGTACTTAGAATGAAGGACAGGGAAAAGTGAGTCTATACCATCTTGTTCTAGAGATTCTGGCTATATTTTAAAAGTTAAATTAACAAGATTTGCTGATGGATTGTGTTTGGGGTGTGAGAGAAAAGGAATCAAGGGTGTTTCCAAGGATTTTGGCCTAAGCAATAAAATGAATGGTAGCCCCATATACTGAGAAAGGAGGGCCAGATTTAGTGAGACTAGGGATGGGAATTAAGAGTTCTGTGGTAGATATATTAAATTTGAGATATCCAAGTGACAATGTCTAGAACACTAATTAGATTTGTAAATTTTTATTTCAGAGATATAAATTTGGTAGTCATTAGAAATTATATTTAAAAACCATAATACTGGTATTTAAAACTCTAGCCAAAACCGGTTTGGCTCAGTAGATAGAGCGTCGGTCTGCGGACTGAAGGGTCCCAGGTTCGATTCCGGTCAAGGGCATGTACATTGGTTGCGGGCACATCCCCGGTGGGGGGTATGCAGGAGGCAGCTGGTCGATGTTTCTCTCTCATCGATGTTTCTAGTTCTCTGTCCCTCTCCTTTCCTCTCTGTAAAAAATCAATAAAATATATTTAAAAAAAATAAATTAAAAAAAATAAAACTCTAAAATCACTTAGAGAAAGAGTACAAGGACCAGCCCTGGTACATTCCAATGTTCAGTGTTAGTGAAGTAAAGAATCTAGTAAAAGATACAGAAAGAGCAGCCTGTGTGGTCAGAGAAAAATAAGGACAGCTGTGCAATGAAAACAAGGTGAAACAATTGTTTCCAGAAAGAGGAACTGATCAATTATCACAAATGCTGCTAAGACATCAAGGTGATAACTGAGATATGGTAATATGAAGATTATTGGTGAATTTAGTGAGAGATTTTATTGGAGCCCTGAGATTAAAAAAAAATATTGAGGTAGGTGCAGAATGATAGTCAAGGAAGTAGATATAGGGAGAATATAATTCTTTGAATGAGTTTTGTATAACGTGAGAATTAAGAAATCTATATTAGCTGTAGTTTTTGTTTCTTTTCTTTAAGCATATTTGTATTGATTTCAAAGAGGAAGGGAAAGGGAGAGAGAGATGAAACATCAATAATGAGAGAGACTAATTAATTGGTTGCCTCCTGCACACCGCCCCCCTGCCCACTGGAGCCCTCAGCCCTGGCATGTGCCCTGACTGGGAATCAACCATGACCTCTTGGTTCATAGGTCAATGCTCAACCACAGAGCCACACTGGCTGGGCTTTTTCCCCCCTTTTTAATGGGAGGTAGTATAATATGTTTGCATGCTGGTGGGGATTATTTAATAGAGAGGAAAATATTGCTGATGACAAGAACAAGAAGAATGGGATCCACTGTGTAAGGAAGGGGTTGGTCTTGAGAGCAGGAATAATTTACCTATTGTAACAGGTAGGGAGATAGAGTATATCAGTACAGATACAGGTAGGATGGAGAACTTGTGGTGAATGGATAGGAGCATTCTTTTTTGATAACTTTTGTTTTGTTTTTCTGAAATAGAAACAAAGTTATCAGCTTAGAGGGAGAAGGGGGAGGAGGTTTTGAAGATTTGAGGATAGAAGAGATGTGAGACATCAATATCAACAAGTGAGAGTGAACCAACTAGGGAAATAGAGTAGGACTGTTAGCACTGATTGTGGTTTATAAATTTAAAGTGAAACAAGATCAGCATTGGTATGTGGGTTTTATTTTCATTCTTAAAATTTTGAAAATAACAATAGATTTAGAGGAAAGTTGGACATTTAGTACAAATAAGTTTTTAAAACTATAATTTGAAAGTTGCTGACCTAATATCACATCACATTTGAATACTTTAATGTATGTTTCCTACAAACAAGAACATTTTACATGACCACAAAGCATCCAGCAAAATAAAAAGAAATAACAATGATGCACTATGGTCATATCCTTAGAACTCATTTATGTTCCACTAATTGTCTCAATATTATTCTTTATGAAAAAACATCCAGCTCAGAATAATATGTTGCATTTATGTGCACCTTTAGTCTTCTACAGTCTTGAACAGATCCTGAGTCTTTGACTTTATGATGTTAACACTTTGAGATTACACAATTACTTACATCTGTATTAATTTCTATATACTAGTATACTATAAATATTAAAAACACATGAATTCTAAAGCAAATTTAACACCACAGGGTTTGTTATTTTTCCCCATTTGTGACAATAAGAAACCTGACTTTCATTATCTTAATATATTTACTTCTTTGAGCAATTCCCTTGTAACCAATCTCACATTTCTACCACCACTCTCTTCCTCATGGGAATTATCTTATAATCTTGCTCAGGCTCTGAATCCCCATTATAGGCCACTCCCCTCCCCCCAACATATGTACACCACTTCACAGACAGACACCCCTCCTCAACACCCTTGGGCTCTGACACCCCATATCAGGATGCCCTCTTGGTGGATGCGCTTCTCACCCTCTTGGGTTCCTGACACTCCATCCAAACTACCATAACTAATCTCCTGGACTCTTAACACCTTCTTTGCTGTTGCTATACTCTGCTATATGGCTTTAGGACTGAATTATGTGAGAAGAGTGAAGGAGTATTTGAATTTAAATAGTGTTGTCAGTTTACCAAAAATGTATGACAAAGGGAGACAATGGAAAGGGAGTAGAGGAGGTATATATAAGAGGTGATTATGGTGATGGACTGTGGGATCTAAGCTTCATAAAGACTCCAGGGGACAATGGAGAGTCAGGAGTGGTGGGGCTAATTTATTGGATGTGCAATCAAAGAATGTTAGGAAGAGTGGTTTTCTTGACAGTCAGAAAAGATTATGGTGATGGGCAGAGTAGTATGCTTGCAAATGGCATTTTAGAAGTTGTACAGTTTTAGATAAAGGTATAGGATCTAACCATGAGTCAGGGTAGCTGAGGTAAGGTGGAGGAAAAGATTACTGTAGGTGAAGAAGTCAAACAAGGAACTGAGAGTACAGAAAGCCTGTTTTTTAAAATCAGTGAATATATAGCAGTAGAAAACTTCATAAATACTTGGGAAACAATAGGTAAATACTAATCATAGCTCAAAGTTTTTATATTGTAAGTTGAAAATCATAGGTGAACTCATGGAATTAATTTCATGAGTTATGATCAGCAATAGTTTAAAAATGAAATAAATGAGAATAGAAAATATTAGAGTATATGTTAGGGTAAGTATTATTTATGAAAGTCTTGCACTTAGTAGTGATGTAAATTGTATCTGTTATTTTGGCTCATGTTTGAAAATGTTTGGAGACCATTGTCTTAATATGATCTGTGGCCTCCACATGACAGATATATTGTGGAGGTAATAATAAAGGCAAGGTTTGAATTAGCCTGTGGGTGCTGGATAAAATTAACATTTAATAGTTTTTAATTAACCAGGGTGCTGGATAAAATGAGCATTCATAAACATTTACAAGTTACTGCTGAATCTTATAATCTCTCTTTAGAAAGTGTCTATGATAGTGATTCTCAAGAGGGAGGTAAGAAAAGTGCCCTTAAGGGTTGTGATGGAAGATTTTCACTGGAGGGGGTTTTGCAAAGTACACAGGTCTACTTTCTGCCATGACTGTAATAGTGAGCTATTCTTAGAAAGATGTAGTCCTCAGCACTGCATCTAGCTTCTAGAACATTTTGAACAGGTATTTAGATCCTACTTAATCATTTCCATTAGTGGAAGACTAACAATATCACAAAGCATAGTCAAAATAAATCTATTAAACTTCTTCAAATGGTGTAATTTTCAACCCTTAGCCTTGGTCTTGATTTATATAATGACACAGACTAAGTCTAACTCATCTTCTGCCTGACAATCTTTTAGTTATACAATAAAAATTTTTCTCACCTCTTGAAATGATTCTTCCATTCCCTGCTGCCTTAGAAAAAAAAAATAGAGTGTGGTGATTTGGGCTCCAAACACAATTGCCTGGGTTTGAATGTGGCCTAATAATTTGCTACATATACGATTTTGAGCAGGTTACCAGAAAATTTGTACCTGGAAAATTAGGAAAATTAAGAAATAGTATCTACCTCAGAATTGTTGAAAAAAATCACATAAAGTTAGTAATTTATTTAGAACAGGGCCTGGTATATCCTATATAATAAAAGGCTAATATGCAAATCGACCAAACAGTGGAACGACTGGTTGCTATGACACGTACTGACCACCAGGGGGCAGACGCTCCATGCAAGAGCTATTCCCCTGGTGGTCAGTGCACTCCCACAGGAGTAGCATCACTCATCCAGAAGCCCTGAGTTGGCTCACGGCTGGTGAGCCCTAAGGATGTCCGACTGATGGCTTAGGCCCGCTCCCCGAGGGCTCCCAGACCGCAAGAGGGCACAGGCCAGGCTGAGGGACGCCCCCCCCCCCCAAGTGCATGAATTTCATACACTGGGCCTCTAGTAGTAAATAATAGGCATTAGCTATTTATTATGAAACAGATTTTTTACTTTCATCATCCTAGTTATTTTCCTTCATATGTGTGTGTGTGTGTGTGTGTGTGTGTGTGTGTGTGTGTACTAGAGGCCCGGTGCACAAAATTTGTGCATGGGGGGGGATTCCCTCAGCCCGGCCTGCGCCCATCCTCTCGCAGTCCGGGAGCTTGGGGGATGTCTGACTGACAGCTTAGGCCTGGGGAGCCGGCCTAAGCTGGCAGTTGGACATCCTATCTGTAGGGCTGCTGGGGAGCCGGGCTTCTGGCTCAGCTGTGCTGGGAGGGAGGTGTCCCTCAGCCTGGCCTGCACTCGCGCAGTCCAGGAGTCCTTCGGGGATGTCTGACAGCTTAGGCCTGGGGAGCGGGCCTAAGCTGGCAGTTGGACATCCGTAGGGCTGCCGTGAGCTGGGCTTCTGGCTCAGCGGTGCTCCCCCTGTGGTGGGAGCTCCTGCATTGAGCGTCTGCCCCCTGGTGGTCAGTGTGTGTCATAGACCTGTCGTTCTGCCATTTGGTCAATTTGTGCACATTGAAAGGGAATTAATTAGAGGAAATATTTTAATATTTCAAAACCTGCTGGAACACCTTGGCTGGCCAAAGCTTTCTCCTCTCCAAGCCCAGCTTTTCTCATCTGCTGAATGGGGACATTATTATATGCAGGGACCCCAGAGTGCTGTGAGAAAGTAATTAGGTTTGATGAGACACCCAGCTTAGCTCTTGGGCACAGACATGGTAAATGATCAATAAATGTTGGGTGCTTTCAATTTTGAGTTTTTAAAAATTGTAAATTCTTGCCCTGGCTGGTTTGGCTTAGTGGATAGAGCACCAGCCCACTGACTGAAGGGTCAGGGGCTCAATTCTGGGTCAAGGGCATGTACCTCAGTTGCAGATTTCCCAGCGCGATAAGGGTGCAGGGGGGAGGAAATCAATTGATGTGACACATTGATGTTTCTCTCTCTCCCCCCTGCCTCCCTCACTTCCGCTCTCTCTGGAAATCATTGGGGGGAAAAATATCTTCAGGTGAGGTTTTTTATTTTATTTTAAATTCTTAAATTTTAAATGTAAATTCCTGAAGGACCACTGATGTCTCAGGATAGAAGGGTCCAATTACTATATCGCCTGACAAAATTGGGTCATATCCACTTTACAGAATGTAGATTTTTGTATCCAGTGGGTGTGAAAAACTTACTCCTGGGATTTAAAGAAGACAGAATGCTCCCCACTAGTAACTCAACAAATCAGCCCCTGATTTCAGAGCCTGGTGGGTACTACTCAGGTGGGGTCTTTACAGGAAATGCTTAGACCCTGGTCCCTTGGTCACTTCCAGCACCAGGACCACAGGGAGGCATTACCTCCACCCCTGCTGACCTAACCAAGTTTTAGCCTGCTCCTCCCCCCACTCACCCCCAGTTCTCCTGCCCCTCCAGATTCACCCAGCCCTAGGCCTTCTCAGCACCATCTCCATTTGCCTTGTGACACCCCCCATGTCTACAATACAGCTTGTGCACTCAATCCTCCCTTGCAACCCTCCATGCCCCACGTCTCTTCCTCCCTCCTTCCCCCCACCCCCCCTGCCCTGTTAGGTTGCCAGATAAAACACTGTATGCCCAGGTGGATTTGAATTTCAGAAAAATATAATTAATGATTTTTAAAAGAAGTGTGGCCTGTGCAATATATAGGACGTACTTATACTAAAAAAAACTTATTGGTTGTTTATCCGAAATTCAAGTTTAACTGGGCCTCTTGTATTTTTATTTGCTAAATCTGGCACCATACTCCAACCCCAGTGCCCTCTCCCACCTTGCACCCCTCCATGCCCCCAACTCGCCTATTTCCATTCAGTGTCTGTCTCGCACCAGTGCCCTGGCCAGCACGCCTCTTCCATGAGCCCCCCACCTCAAGCCCCCTCCAAGTCCAGCGCATAGTCCTTGCACCCTCTTCTCTGGAACACCCCTCAACTCTCCAAGCATCCCTCTCCATTCCGCCCCCAAGACTCATGCCCTGGTCCATGCCTTGTGCAATTTTCTCCATGCGCACCTCCAGGCCCAGAACCCTCCATGAACAGCATCTTTACATCCCCCGCCACACCCCCAAACCCTGCTCCCCAACGTGCCGAGTGTTCTGCCCGCGCCGAGCGCTCCTGGGCACAGCTGGGCAGGCCCGCAAGTAGTCCATGCAGCAGTCCTGCGCCGCGCCGCACACCTGGTCACAGAAGCAGTGCGGGGGCCTGCGTGCTGTGCAGGTCGGGTCACGGCCAGGGCAGCAGGGGCCCAGTGCAGAGCAGCCCTGCCCTGGCTGGAGTGCGTCAGGTGGCCCTCTCGCCCAGGACACCGTGGCCACTGCAGCCAGGGTTAGTGCCAGGGGCAGGATCCGATCTGCTTTGCAAGGGGCCATCGCTGAGCTCAGACTGAGGGGCAGATGCCGAGGGGGACCAACCCTAGCTTCCCGCCCCATATTGAGGTGGACCTCTCCCCTACCTGTCACGGAACTGATATCCACCTCCATTCCTCCCACCCAAACTTTGCACAGCTAGTGGAGGTGAAATATTAAGATAATGGTGAGAATCATCGCAACAACTTTGCAGGGTTCCCCCAGGTTCCAGGGAAATTGAGGTGACCGGAGGACTCCGGCGGGGCAGCCACTCACGCTGCCCACTCTCAGCGGCTGCCCCCGGGAATGGAGGACTCCAACAGGGCTGAGAGGACTGGGCGTCGCCATCTTGTGACTATGGGCTCCACCATCTTTGTGATGAAGTGATGGTTAATTTGCATATTACCCTTTTATTAGCTAGGAATATATATATATATATATATATACACACACACACACACACACACACACACACACACACATTTTTCATTGTCTCTTTTTAATTTAATTTTTAAAATCTTTATTGTTGAGAGTATTATAGATGTCCCCCTTTTTCCCTCCATTACCCTCCTACACCTGGTTCCCTCCCTGCCCCAGGTCTTCACCACCCTATTGTTTGTGTCTATAGGTAATGCATATATGCATAATAGATCTTTGGCTAATCTCTTCATGAGCCCCCCTCCCTCTGAGATTTGTCATTCTGTACCATGCCTCTGGTTCTATTTTATTCATTAGTTTATTTTGTTCCTTAGCTTTCTTATTTTTATTTTTAGATTTAATTGTTGATGGATATGTATTTATTGCCATTTTATTGTTCATTTCTTCTCCTCCTCCTCCTTCTTCATCTTCTTCCTCTTCCTCTTCTTAAAGAATACCCTTCAATATTTCATGTAATACTAGTTTGGGGTGATGAACTACTTTAGCTTTTTCTTGTCTGTGAAGCTCTTTATCTGACCTTCAATTCTAAATGATAGCTTTTCTGGGTAGAGTAATCTTGGTTGTAGGTCCTTGCTTTTCATCACTTTGAATATTTCTTGCCACTCCCTTCTGGCCTGCAAAGTTTCTGTTGAGAAATCAGCTGACAGTAATATGGGTGCTCCTTTGTAGATAGCTAACTGCTTTTCTCTTGCTGTTTTTAAGATTTTCTCTTTGTCTTTTACCCTTGGCATTTTAATTATGATGTGTCTTGGTATGGGTCTCTTTGGGTTCCTCTTGTTTGGGATGCTCTGTGCTTCCCAGACTTGTAAGTCTAGTTCTTTACCCAGGTAGGGGAAGTGTTCTGTCATTATTTCTTCAAATAGGTTTTCAATATCTTGCTCACTCTCTTCTCCTTCTGGCACCCCCATGATGCAAATATTGGTATGCTTGAGTTGTCCCAGAGGCTCCTCACACTATCTTCATATTTTTTTATTCTTTTTGCTTTTTGCTTTTCTGGTTGGGTGTTTATTCCAAATTGTTGATTTGATTCTCAAAATCCTATATTCTATTGTTGAATCCCTGTAAATTATTCATTTCAGTTAGTGTATGCTTAGTCCTTTTTCATGTCTTTGAAATTCTCACTAAGAACCTTGAAAGTCTCATTAAATCCCTCGAAGCTCTCATTCACAACCTTGAGCAACTTTATAACCATTGTTTTGAACTCTGTATCCAGTAGTTTGTGTGCTTCCATTTCATTTAATTCATTTTCTTGGTATTTCTTCTGTTCTTTCATTTGTGACATATTTCTTTGTTTCTGGAACATTTTGGCTTCTTCCCTTTGTTTGTTTCTATGTGTTAGGTAGAGCTGCTATGTTTCCTGGAAATGGTAGAGTGGGCTTGTGTAATAGATGTCCTGTAGGGCCCAGTTGTTCAGCCTCCCCATTCACCTGACCTGGGCACTCTAGGTGTGCCCCTGTGTGAGTTGTATGCCAAGTCTTGTTGTAGTTGAACCATGATTGTTGTTGGTGTCACTGTGAGGAGTTGACCTTCAGGCCAATTGGCTGTGAGGTCCAGCTGTGACTACAGTGGAAGAGCTGCTGTGTAGGACATACCCCTGTGGAGCAGGACTTGCTTCAATGGGGTGTTGGTGCTCACTGAGCCTGCCCCTCGAGTGTGTTGCTTGTGGATGTATAGAGTTGTAATCTGGTATGGTCTCAAGCTGTCTCCTGGTCTCAAACTGTACTACTGGCTCTCAGGCCTCCAAGGAGGTGCAAAGTCAGCCACTGCCTGGGGCCACCCAGCAGGAGCTACAGAGAGATCTGCAGATGGCTGCTACTTATGAGGCTTGGAAGTGCCCAGTCGAGCCAATGCTGTGAAGCCAGGCAGCTGGTGCTAGTGCCAGGTCTTGGGCCTCTTATTGAATGCTGATGCCAGCTGCAGATTATTTGAGAGATTTTAGAAAAGTCTGAAGCTTGAGCTAGGACAGGCCATTCATATGGAAAAGCCACTACAAGCAGCTTGGGTGGGGCTGCAAATTTGATGGGGAGGGGTCTTATGGAATCACCAGAGTGGAGTGAATAGTGTGGGCCACACTGATGGAAACTCTGATATGGCTGTGTGTCTGCTCTGTGATGGGGGTAGGTGGAGTTGGGTCCCCAGCACAGGAATCATGACCCCTGTGAGCACTCCCTTCTGGGAGAAAGCTGTCCTCAAGTTCCTGCCCCGATGCCAGACAGTTTCTTCCTATATGTCCTTGGTTCCCCCAGTGCCCCACCCAGTGATGGACCACAGAGGAAGCAGGACCTGGTAAGTTCATGTGCCAGTCCTTTTTTTTTCATTAATCCTCACCCAAAGATATTTTTCTATTGATTTTCAGACAGAGTGAAAGGGAGAAGGAAAGACAGAGAAAAATATCACTGTGAGAGGAACGCATCGATTAGTTGCCTCCTGCACGTGCCCTGACAGGGCCCAGGCTGGGTAGGAGCTTATAACTGAGGTATATGCCTTTATCTGGATCAAACCCGGGACCCTTTGGTCCACAGGCCAATGCTCTATCCACTGAGCCAATCTGGCTAGGGCTGTGTGCCAGCCCTTTAAGAGGAACCACCTGAGACTCCTGCAGCCTCCTTGTCATTCAGCCACAATCCCCACTGTTTTTTACAGCCTGAAGTTTTGGGGACTTCTGTTTCCACCTCTGGAACCTCAGACTAGGTGTCTGGTGTGAGGCTGGCTCCCCTTGCTTCTCATGGGAAGCCTCCACAACCAAAATATATTGCCCAATTTAAAACAAAAACAAAAACAATGGGTGTCAGACCAGCCCATTCCATTCCTATGTCCCTCCTATCAGTCTCAGTGTGCTGTCTTTTTTTACTTCTCTAGTTGTAGTACTTCCATTCCGCCAGATTTCAGTCAGTTCTGAATGATGATTGTTTTGTATTTTAGTTGTAATTTTGATGTGGTTGTGGGAGGCGACGAGTTCCAGCATGTACTTCTACCATCATCTTGGTTCTCCTCATTGTCGTTTTTTAAATTGTGGAATTTATAACAGTGTAATAATCTAAGTGTGGTTTGACTAAGCCTGTTGCCTCATTCTGAACCTTCTACTTCTTTTGATACAACTAAAATTGAAATACAGTAAGTTTTGAAATCAACTCAGTAATAAAAAAAAAAAACAACTCCCAACAAACTAAAGCCCTTGATGAGATTGCTCCACAGGTGAATTTTATCATTCAAAAACAATTAATATACATCATTCTCAAAGTATTCCAAAAAATGAAGAGGATAGGAGGCTCCAAAATTTATTTTATGAGTCCAGCATAACCCTGATACAAAAACCAGACAAAGATACTACAAAAAGAAAAGAAGAAAATCATAGGCCAGTGTCCTTGATTAACATAGATGCAAGAATACACAACAAAATATTAGCAAACCTAAACCAACAATATATTTTAAAATGTCATGCATCATGGAAAAAGTGGGATTTCTTCCTGTGATGCAAGATTGGTTCACTATTCGTAAATCAATTAACATGATACACCACAAAACCAAAATGAAAGATAAAAATATGATCTTATCAATAGATACAGAAAAGCATTTGACCAAATACAACATCTGTTTATGATAAAAACTCTCGGCAAAGTAGAGATAAATGAAACATGCTTCAACATAATAAAGGCCATCTATGACAAACCCACAGCTAACATTATACTTTGATGTAAAAAGTTGAAAAAATTTTCTTTAAGATCAGGAATAAGACAAAGATGTCTGCATTCACTACTTCTATTTATCATAACATTAGAAGTCCTAACTACAGCAATAGAAAAAGAAAAAGAACTGAAAGTAGTTCAAATTAGAAAGGAAGAAATAAGAATATCATTATTTGCAGATGACATAATCCTATATAATAAAGGGCTAACATGCAAATTGTCCCCACAGGTGGGAGTTCGACTGAACAGGAGTTAGATGTGTGCTGACCACCAGGGGGCGGCACAAAACATGGCAGGTGTCAGCGATGCAGCGCTGGCAGCAGGCGGCAGTGTAGGCGCTGCTGGCCCTGATGGGCCCCAACGAGAGCAGGGCTACAGCAGGATGGTGGAGCGGGTGAGCAGGCAGTGCCAGGCCAGGGCGGGTGTGAAGGGAGGCCCTGACCAGCAGCAATGGCAGGCAGCTGGGGGAAGGGAGACCCCAGTTGGCATTCAGCAGCCGCTAGGGACCCTACCCGTGCATGAATTTCATGCACTGGGCCTCTAGTACTATGTAATAGAGAACTCTAAAAATTTCACTAGAAATAATAAATGAATTCAGTTAAGTAGCAAGAAACAAAATTAATATTCAGAAATTGGTTGCATTTTTATGTACCAGTAATGCATTATCAGAAGAGAAATTAAGAAAATAATCCCATTTAAAATTGTATTAAAATAATAAAATACTTAGGTGTAAATTTAACCAAGGAGGTGAAAGACCTATACTACTCAGCAAACTAAAAACATTGAAGAAAGAAACTGAAGATACAAATAAGTGAGAAGGTAATTATGCTCATGGATAGCAAGGATTAACAAAAATGTCCATAATTCCTCAAGCAATCTATAGGTATATTGTATCCCTATAAAAATATCAATGGCATTTTTCACAGAAGTAGAACAATTAATCGTATAATTTATATGGGACCACAAAAGACCCCAAATAGCCAAAGCAATTTTGAGAAAGAAAAATAAAGTATGAGTTTTCACAATTACTGATATCAAAGCCGCATGGTACTAGCATAAAACCACACGCATGCATCAACGGAACAGAATAAATAGCCCAGAAATAAACTCACACCTCTATGGGCAATTAATCTGTGACAAAGGAGGAAACATTATACAATAGTTTAAAGACAGTCTCTATTGGAGCCCCTGGGTGGGCGTCCATTAATGCCGGGGTTCTTGTCCCAGCATTATGAAGGGTTCAGCAATCTGGAGAAAGGAGCTGCGCGTAGATTAAGAAGGAGTCCAAAGACAAAAGATGATTTTGAAAGGCATTGGGGGTCAGAGGAGCTTCAGCTAAAGGAGCTAAAGACTACCCCTTGACTCAGGATCCCGTGCTATTTATTAACACAAATTGTCCTAAGGCAAGGTGGAGATAATACACTTCAAAGGGTAGGGTTTCAAAGGGTAGGGCTTACAGAAGCATTGTCAGATTGGGGAATAGCCTACAGCTGTTCAGGTGTTTGGCCAACAGGAGGCAATAACATGCAGATTAAGATGCTCTGAGCTGTCTGGCAGCAAGCAATTATCCTATTCAGGTTTGGGGGAAGTGCCTTTCCAGCTGTTCCAACAGGTAATTACATATGTGGCTCAGCCCTTGTTGAGCCCCCCCAAGCTTCACCAACCTTTTGATGAAACTCTTGTAATTATGACATGTTAGAATTGGTTCCTAGCAGGTCTCTTCAATAAATGGTGTTGGGAAAACTGGCAGATATATGCCATAGAACAAAAGTGGATTACTGCCTTACACCATATACAAGAATAAATTCAAAATGGATTAAAGGCTTAAATATAAAACATAACACCAGAAGAAAATATAGGCAGTAAATTTGGACATCATTCTTAGTAATATATTTTGGATATGTCTCAGGCAAGGGAAACAAAAGAAAAAATAAATAAATGGTACTACATCAAACTAAAAAGCTTTTCCACAGTGAAGAAAACCATCAACAAAATGAAAAGACAATTTACTAAGTGGGAGAAGATATTCACCAATGATACACCTGGTAAGGGATTAATATTCAAAATATATAAGGAACTCATACAACTTGAGACCAAAAAAGCAATCCAATTGAAAAATGGACACAGGATGTGAATAGATATTTCTCCAACGAGAACATGCAGATGTCTGATAAACATATAAAAAGATGCTCAGTGTCATTAATTAAAAAAAAAAAAACTACAAAGTTATCCCAAAGTTATCCAGTCTAATAATCTCTGGAATGTGTGAATGTTTCCTTATATAGTGAAAGGGACTTTGCAAATGTGATTAAATTAAGGATATTTGAAATGATGGGAGGGGGAATTATCCTGGATTTTCTCTGTGGGCCTTAAATGACATCATGTGTTCTTAAAAGAGAGAGAAAGGAGGAGATGTGACCAGAAAAGAAGATAATGTGACAAAAAAAAAAAAAAACAATATGCCATGCCTCTGGCTTTGAAATGCAAATAAGGGTCACAAACCAAGGAAAAATAGAAATGTAGCTCCAGAATCTAAAAAAGGCAATAAACTCTAAAAGGGAGTGGCCATACTGACACCATGGTTTTGGCCAAGTGAAATTGATTTTGATCTTCTGATTTATAAAACTGGAAGAGAATAAATATGTTTTGTTTTAAGCCAGCAAATTTGTGGTAATTTATTTCAGCAGAAAGGGTGTGAATACATACCTTTTTATGCTTCATCTTGTTATTTTTTAACCCATTATTCTAACCTGTCAAGATAGTTGTTTTTTAGGTAAAGTTTTTACTGTTTTTAAATTTTTGAATACTGACTATATAGGAGGTATAATGCAAGGTAATGTTAGTAAGATTATCTCTAATCTTCCTGATGATACTTTATATAAGTATTAACTTTAATTATATAGATGAGAAAACTGAAATTCAAAGTGATGAAGTGATTTGTCCAAGATCATACGATGAATGTCTGAGCCATCTTTAAATACAGGTTTGGAGTGGGGAAGATTGTGAGTATTTGGGGATAAGGGGGTACATGAAAACTTTTCTGTACTTCATGCACATTTATGCTGTGAAACTAAAATTGCTCTAAAAATAAAATGTATTATTAAAAAATTAAAACTAAAGCCAAGGAGAGAAAAATACAGATTTGTCCAACTGCAAGGGTGGTTGGGAAAGTAGAATTTAAATGCATGTCTGCAAAGCTCCAATATTCATTATTCTTTCCACTGTACCAATGTTCCTCAGAGTGTGGCCCTCAGAAATTCAGGGGTCCATGAGACCATTCTAGGAGGTCCATGAAGTCAAAACTATTTTCAAAATCATGCAAAGATATTTTTACTATGTTGATATTTCCACTTCTGGGGCAAAATCAACTACATCTTAGCATAAATCAAGGAAGGGCTACAAAAAAATGGTATTAGTAATTATTGTATTCTTCACCAGCACACTCAGCAAAAAATTATCAATTTTAGAATATCCTGATGAAAGAACATTTTTAAGAACAATTTTATTGAAAAAAGATATAAATAAAAGGAAGCATATGCTCCATTCTCATGGATAAAAACAACATCATTAAAATGTCCATACTACCCAAAGTAATCTATAGATTCAATGCAATGCCTCTCAAGATACCAATGGTATATTTCACAGAACTAGAACAAATAATCCAAAAATTTGGGTAGAACAACAAAAGACCCCGAATAACCTATAGCCACAATAGTCTTGAGAAAGAAGAACAAAGTTGGAGGAATTACATTACCTAATACCAAACTGTACTACAAGACCATAGTAATCAAAACAGCATGGTATTGGCAAGAAAACAGATATATAGATCAACGGAACAGAATAGAGAACCCAGAAATAAACCCACACATATATGGTCAATTAATATTTGACAAAGGAGGCAAGAACATATAATGGGCTAAAGATAGTCTATTCAATAAGTTGTTTTGGGAAAATTGGACAGGTACATGCCCCCCCAAAATAAAACTAGACCACCATCTTCCATCATATATAAGAATAAATTCAAAATGGATTAAATACTTAAATGTAAGACTTGATACCATAAAACTCCCAGAAAATAGCATATGCAATAAAAACTCAGACATTTTTCTTAGTAATAATTTTTCTGATATATGTCCTTGGGCAAGGGAGACAAAATTTAAAAATACACAAATGGGACTACATCAAACTAGAAAATTTATGCACAGCAAAGAAAACCATTAACAAAATGAAAAGACAACCCACTGAAGGGGAGAATATATTCACCAATGATATATCTGATAAGTGGTTATTATCCAAAAGTTATAAAGAACTTATATAACTCAACACCAAAAAACAAAACAAAACAAAACAGACAATCCAGTTTAAAAATGGGCAAAGGACTTAAATAGACACTTCTCCAAAGAGAACATACAGATGGCCAATAGACATATGAAAAGATGCTCAACATCACTAATCATCAGAGAAATGCAAATAAAACCACAATGTGATATCACCTCTCACCTGTCAGAATCGCTATCATCAATAAATCATAACAACAACAAGTGTTGGCTAGGATGTGGAGAAAAGGGAATGACCAGCCAGTATGGCTAAGTGGATTGAGCTTCATCCCATGCACCAAGAAGTCACTGGTTTGATTCCCAGTTGGGGCACATGCCTGGGTTGCGGGCTCCTTCCCCAGTGTGGGGTTTGCAGGAGGTAGCCATTCAATTATTCTCTCTCATCATTGATATTTCCATCTCCTTCTCTTCCTCTCCCGAACTCCCTGAAATCAATAAAAAAAAAATGTTTTTTTTAAAGGAGAATCCTCGTACACTATTGATGGGAATGCAGACTGGTGCAGCCACTGTGGAAAACAGTATGGAGTTACCTCAAAACATTTAAAATGGAACTGCCTTGTAACCCAGAGATTCCACTTCTGGTCATATATCCAAAGAAGCCCAAAACACTAATTTAAAAGAGTATGTGAACCCCTATGTTCATGGCAATATTATTTACAATAGCCAAGCTATGGAAGCAATCCAAGTGCCCATCGATAGATAAGTGGATAATAAAGCTTTGGTATATGTATACAATGGAATATTACTTGGCCATTAAAAATAATTAAATCTTACCTTTCCCAACAGCATGGATGGACCTAGAGGGTGTTATGCTAATTAAATGTCAGTCAGAGAAAGACAAATACCACCTTATTTCACTTATATGTGGAATCTAAGGAACAATATAAATGAACAAATAAAACAGAAACAGCCTCATAGATACAGAGAACAGACTGATGGTTGTCAGAGGAGAGAGGTGTTTGGGGGAATGGGTTAAAAAGGTGAAGGGATCGAGAAGTACAGATTGGAAGTTACAAAATAGTCATGGGTATATAAAGTACAGCATAGGAAATATATTCAATAATATTATAATATCTATGTATGGTGCCAATTGGGTACTGGAAATATCAGGAGAGAGCACTTTGTAAGGTATATGATTATTTAACCACTAGAGGCCTGGTGCATGAAATTCGTGCACGGGGGAGGGGGGTGTCCCTCAGCCCAGCCTGCACCCTCTCCAATCTGGGATCCCTCTCACAATCCAGGACTGCTAGCTCGCCTGCCTGCCTTCCTGATTGCCCCTAATCGCTTCTGCCTGCCAGCCTGATCACACCCTAACCAGCCCAATTGCCCCTAACTACCCTCCCCTGCAGGCCTGGTCCCCCCAATTGCTCTCTCCTGCAGGCCTGGGTCCCCAACTGCCCTTCCCTGCAGGCCCGGTTGCCCCCAACTTCCCTCCTCTGCCAGGCTGGTCACCCCTAACTGCCATCCCCTGCAGGCTTGATCACCCCCAACTGCCCTCCCTTGCAGGCCTGGTCCCTCCCAACTTCCCTCCCCTGCTGGCCATCTTGTGGCAGCCATCATGTGTCCACATGGGGGCAGCCATCTTGTGTGTTGGAGTGATGGTCAATTTGCATATTACTCTTTTATTAGATAGGATAGAGGCCTGGTGCATGGGTGGGGGCTGGCTAGTTTGCCCTGAAGGGTGTCCTGGATCAGGGTGGGGGTTCCCTTAGGGCGTGAGGTGGCCTGGGAGAGGGGCCCGTGCTGGTTTGCAGGCCGGCCACACGCCCCGGCGACCCAAGTGGAGGCTCTAGTATCTGGGATTTATCTATCTTATATAATTGAAACTTTGTAGCCTTGAGCAGAGGCTAAGGCAGGCCAGGGCAGGTGGAAAGCTTGGCTTCCTCCATCGCCAGGGAAACCCAAGCCTCCTGCTTGCTCAGTGGCCACAGCCATTTTTGTTGGGATTTATTTATCTTCTATAATTGAAACTTTGTAGCCTTGAGTGGAATCCATGGCCGGCCAGGGTGTGCGGGAAGCTTGGCTTCCTCCATTGCCAGGGAAACCCAAGCCTCTTGCTCGCTCCCTGGCTGCAGCCATCTTGTTTGGGTTAATTTGCATACTTGCTCCTGATCGGCTGGTGGGTGTGGCTTGTGGGTATAGCAGAGGTACAGTCAATTTGCATATTACTCTTTTATTAGATAGGATTATGCTATATACCTGAAAATAATACAAAATAATATTGAATTTAAACTGTAATTGAAAAAAATTTAAAAGTTAAAAAATACACCATACATAATTGTTATATATTGCATATAGCTGCTGTTATGTTATAACTAGAGGCCCAGTGTGTGAAATTCATGCATGGGTAGGGTCCCTAGCGGCTGCTGGCTGCCAGCTGGGGCCTCCCTTCCCCTGGCCACCTGCCACCACTGCCAGCTGGGGAGAGGGGCTGCGGGCGGTTGGTTGGCTGGCTGGCCCAACCCCCTGGTCGAACTCCACGTCTAACTACTGGTTGAGGGGACAATTTGCATATTAGGCTTTTATTTTATAGAATGGCATAGCTAAGTAGTTGCAACAAAGATTATATGGATCACAAAAACAAACCTATTTACTGCTTGGTTTTTAACAGATAAAATTTGGAGATGGCTGCTCTATACTATTGAGTAGCAATTAAAATTTGAGTAGACAGTTAGTTTTGTTGCATATACACACAAAAAGTGTGAGCCCATTGAATTCAGCCATTAGTTTCTGTTCTAAGAAGCCAAGGACAGTTCTCTGTATTTCTATGTACAGAATGGCCACTATTTTAGTGCCATTCAATAACCTTCAAATATTTAATTACCTCTGCTATGAATTATTGTTAATGTCAAAATTATGAAAGGAGTGGAATCCAAATTTTTTGGAGTTTTCATATTGAATGCAACTTTTCAGAAATGATTATTGAGGTGCTGGTTAACTATTAAATAAATTTAATTATTTTTTCCAAAATTTTGTGACATTTGTGATGTTTTTCAGCATTTAAAAATAAGTAGTACATGTAATCACCCATTCTAAAACAGTTCAAAGAAATATATCTAGTATTTATAATATATGCAGTTTTTCTTTTTTTTATAGTATATATATATATATATATATATATATATATATATATATATATATTAATTTAAATTCTTTATTGTTTAAAGTATTACATAAGTCTCCTTTTTCCCCCATTGACATCTCTCCAGCCAACCCCAACCCCCAGCACATGCCCTTACTGCCCTATTGTCTGTGTTCATTGGTTATGCTCATATGCATGCATACAAGTGCTTTGGTTGATCTCTTACCCCCTCACTCCCCTACCTTCCCTCATAGGTTGGACAGTCTGTTCGATGCTTCTATGACTCTGGTTCTATTTTTGTTCATCAGTTTATGTTGTTCATTATATTCGGCAAATGAGTGAGATCATGTGATATTTATCTTTCTCTGACTGGCTTATTTCGCTTAGCATAATGCTATCCAGGTCCATCTGTGCTGTTGCAAATAATAAGAATTCCTTGTTTTTTATAGCAGCATCGTATTCAATTGTATAGTTGGTACCACAGTTTTCTAATTCACTCATCTGCTGTTGGGCACTTAGGCTGTTTCCAAATCTTAGCTATTGTAAATTGTGCTGCTATGAACATAAGGGTGTATATCTCCTTTCTGATTGGTGTTTCTGTTTTCTTGGGATATAATCCTAGAAGTGGGATAACTGGGTCAAATGGGAGTTCCATTTTTACTTTTTTGAGGAAACTCCATACATTTTTTCCACAGTGGCTGCATCAGTCTGCATTCCCACCAGCAGTGCAAGAGGGTTCCTTTTTCTCAGCATCCTCTCCACATCCTCTCCAGTACTTGTCATTTGTTGATTTGTTGATGATAGCCATTCTGACAGGTGTGAGATGGTACCTCATTGCTGTTTTGATTTGCATCTCTCGGATGATTAGTGACTTTGAGCATGTTTTCATATGTCTCATGGCCTTCTGTCTGTCTTCTTTTGAAAAGTGTCTATTTAGGTTCTTTGCCCATTTTTTTATTGGCTTGTTTATCTTCCTTTTGTTAAGTTGTATGAGTTCCCTATAAATTTTGGAGATGAAACCCTTATTGGAGATAACATTGGCAAATATGTTCTCCCATGCAGTGGGCTTTCTTGTTGTTTTGTTGATGGTTTCTTTTGCTGTGCAAAAGCTTTTTATTTTGATGTAGTCCCATTTGTCTATTTTCTCCTTAGTTTCCATTGCACTAGGAGCTGTATCAGTAAATATATTGCTATGACATATTTCTGATATTTTATGCCTATGGCTTCTTTTAGGATTTTTATGGTTTCCTGTCTTATGTTTAAGTTCTTGATCAATTTTGAGTTTATTTTTGTGTATGGTGTAAGTTGGTTGTCTAGTTTCATTTTTTGCATGTATCTGTCCAATTTTCCCAACATCATTTATTGAAGAGACTATCTTGACTCCATTGTATGCTTTTGCCTCCTTTGTCAAATATTAATTGAGCATAATGGCTTGGGTCAATCTTTGGGTTCTCTGTTCTTTTCCATTGGTCTATATGTCTGTTCTTGGGCTAGTACCAGGTAGTTTTGAGAACAGTGGCTTTGTAGTATAGCTTGATATCTGGTATTGTTATCCCTCCAACTTTGTTCTTGTTTCTCAAGATTGCTGCAGATATTCGGGGTCTTTTTTTTATTCCAGATGAATTATTGGAAAGTTTGTTCTTGGTGTTTGAAGTATGTCATGGTATTTTAATGGGGATTTCATTGAATCTATAGGTTGTTTTGGATAGTATGGACATTTTAATGATGTTGATTCTTCAAATCCATGAACATGGTATTTCTTCCATTTGTTTATGTCTTCCTCTGTCTCTTTTTTCAGCGTCCTGTAATTTTCTGAGTACAGGTCCTTTGACTCCTTGGTTAAGTTTATTTCTAGGTATCTTAATTGTTGTTTGTTGCAGTAGTAAATGGGATTGATTTTTTAGTTCCTCTTTCTGTGAGTTCATTATTGGTTTATAAAAAAGCCATAGATTTTTGGGTTTTAATTTTGTATCCTGCTACATTGCCAAATTCATTTATTAGTTCTAGTAGTTTTTTGATGGAGTCTTTAGGGTTTTCTATGTACAATATCATGTCATCTGCAAATAATGACCATTTTACTTCTTCTTTTCCAATTTGGATGCCTTTTGTTTCTTCTTCTTTTCTGATTGCTATGGCTAATACTTCCAGTACTATGTTGAACAGAAGTGGTGAAAGTGGGCATCCCTGTCTTGTTCCTGTTCTTATGTGAAATGGTTTTAGTTTTTGGCCATTGAGTATGATGTTGGCTGTACGTTTGTGTTTGTTTTTCTTAAAATAGTCTCCAAAAGTTATAAAAATGTCTTGTCCCTCACATTTTGGATTTATATCTGCTAAAAACCTGACAATAAAATAATAAAGCTGATGATATTTTGACAAAAAATAATTATATTAAATCTTTACCTAGCGTGAATGCCATTTAGAATTCTTTGTGACATAATAGTAAATACATGGAAAACACTTCTGCTGTATAAAGAATTATGGTGGTTGACTTGAGGGAAAACACTTGTATGATTGAGTTTTAAGCCAAACTAACAATTTTTCTCATGAAATACTATTTTCACCTGAAAGAAACACACACACACACACACACACACACACACACACACAATAAATCTATGGTCATGCAAATATTTTCTCAAAAATGAATGAAGTCACCTTGTTTTTTCAAGGCACACAACAGGGTATTTGTTACAAATGATAAAATATGGGCTTTAAAAAAAACAACTTTGTTCATAGCCATGAACTTGATTGCTTTGCAATACTGAAAACTTTTCTTATTAGATCATTGGTGATATTAAATGAAGTTTTTTATGTTTGATAATTAAATGGGTCAACATTTAGAAGATCTTTATAACTCTGAATCAATACAAATGACTAAATTTTGATGTTAGAAAATCATGCATGGGTATAAAAAATGCATTCTAACTTTCAGACAGGCATGTCTGGTTTCTAGGCTGCTGTGTAAGGTGTGTGGAAATTGTCACTACATCCTAACAAGTAAAAACCCATACAAACTGAAAATCCACAAAGTTTCTTAGTTCTATCAGAGAATTGAGATCACAGGGCACATTACTATCCTACTCCCCTCCCGCCATTTGAGAGACAGACAAGCAAATACAGATATCACACCATATCCATGTGGAGACTCTCAAGCTTAAATCTCAATGGTAATCAGTGCTAGGTTAGGAAAATGTGAACTGTAAAAGACAAATAGCTGGGGGCTCAAGTATGGGAGTTTGGACAAGTATGGGAGTTTAAAGCTCCAGAGGGGCCCAGTTTTAAGGGGGCTCACCCATACTTTTATGATCTTTACATCCAGGAGTTATTCCAGGTTATTACTGTGAAGAGCAGAGAAAAATTACCTCCTGCTTCCAGTAGTGGGAGTGGGGAAAGAAGCCATTTTGAAATATGCCAGAGCATTTTGTTTTTGTTAGTCTACCCTTAACAGAAATTAATTTACCAGAGCCCAACCTACTGGGATTTTATCAAAGTCTAACTGTCCTGAGGGAAAGGAAATACTCTACTCTGTACTGTTCTTCCCATCCTGTCCCACTTGAGAGGATAAAACTGAGAAGCATTTGTGAAGTTCATAGTCCAGGTACACAGACTCACTAAAAGACTGAGACTGAATCATAGGACTATAGATCACTTCCACCCCGCCCCCCGCACCACACATTTTCACATTACTAAAGGCCTACTTACCATTTTCCCTTTTGCCGAGGACATCATGCCCAGCTTTAAACAAAAAATGATGAGACATATTAAAAGGGAAAAAAAAGACAGGTTGAAAGTAAGAGCAAGCATCAGAACTACAGTTGGACATGCCCGGTTACTGGAGTTTTTAGACCAGCAATTTAAAATCATTATGATTAATATGCTAAAGTCTACAATAGAAAAAGTAGACAACATGCAAGAACAGATGGGTGATACAAACAGAGAGAAGGAAATTCTAAAAAAAATAAAGAAATGCTAAATATTAAAAAATGACACTATAACAGAAATGAAAATGCCTTTTATGGGCTCTTGAGTAGATTCAACACAACTGAGGAAACAATCTTTGAACCTGAATATATGTAAACAGAAACTTCCAAAACTGAAAAGCAAAGCAAAAAAAAAAAAAAAAAAAAAAAAAAAAAAACACACAGAAAAAAAATCAAAAAGAGAATATCAAAGTATGAGACAATTATAAGAAGTGTAACCTAGGGAGATCCAAGCTTTTGGTGGAGTAGTTGGATGTTATTCTCACCTACTTCCAGGACCAAACTGGAATTACAACTAAAATATTGAACAAGCAACCTGAATAACCAACTTAAGACTAGCTGAAGTGAAGTCTAATAACCAAGTATTTACAAAAGAAGCCAAATGGAGGCTGGTAGGAAGGGCACAGACCCCAAGCTGGGCTCCCCAGCCCAGAGCACCAGAGATAGGAATAAGGGCATACATAACATATGGCTGTGAGAATAAGCTGGTATTCTGTCTGCCAGAGAGAGATGGCAGTCTGCTAGAGACACATGCACCCACTTAAAAGGCCAGCACACAAAAATCTTGTTTGCAGCCACTCACCCTGGGCTCCAGGAGAGGGAGTGCACAGTGGATGAGGGTCTGGAGTTTGGGGCTCTGGGGAGACAGATGAAGGGACAACCATCAGAATCCCTGAGTTGAGCCCCTCTCCCATACCACAGATGCCATCTTTCTTGGGTATAGCACTCCCCAACTTACTGCATCAGCCTGGGCAAAAGCAATAGCACCACCCTCTGTACTCCTGCTCACCCCATTCTGCAGAGCTTGTACCCTGCTGAGGAATCAGCTGCCTGGGCCTGGGTGAAGAGGTCTGGGAAGATTCACAGGGTATCAGTGACTGAGTTGTGTGGCTTTGGAGTAGGGACCATTTCTCCACTTTAACATGAACCTAACTGGAGTCATTCCCTCACAGGAGATCCACTAGCCACACTCTTCAGGCTCCCATCAACTCCACCCTCCTGACTCCTGGTGACTCCACTATGCCAAAGTTTAGGCAGAATTTGGTATGGACTGAGTTGTGTGGCTCTGCAGTGGGGGCCACTACCCCCCCCTTCCCTCAAGCCTGATAGTTACCTCCCAATTACTGGAGATTCACTACTTCTACCTTCCCTACTTGCTGATATTGGACTTCTAGCAGAATCTGGAACAGACTGAGTTGTGTGGCTCTAGCATAGGGGCCATTTTTCCCTCACATGCTTGACCATTGCAGACACAGACAACAGTATAGCGATTGCCAGAGAGAAAGCAGTGTGTTGGGATGTAGAAGAGGGTAAACAGGGGATAAATAGTGATGGAAAGAGATGTGACTTTGGGTGGTAAATACACAATACAATATACAGATGATGTATTATAGAATTGTACACCTGAAACCTATATAATTTAACCAATGTCACCCCAATAACTTCAATAAAATTTTAAAAATTGCAAGAAAAGGAAGTGTAACAATATACTGTTGCTTATGTCTGAGTTCATTTTAAAAATATGTTTTTATTGATGTTTAGATAGAGAGGAAAGCAAGGGAAGAGAGAGAGAGAGACATCGATCAGCTGCCTCCTGCATGCCCCCCACTGGAGATCAAGCCAGCAACCTGGGCATGTGCCCTGACCAGGAATGGAACCAGTGACCTCTTGATGCATGGGATAATGCTCAGTCCACTGAACCACATTGTCCGGGTGTTGTCTGAGTGTTTTCCCTTATTCACTTCACCTTTTTCACCCAGCCCCCCAAGCTTCCTTCCCTATGACAGTTGTCAGTATGTTCTTTGTATCCAGGAGTCTATTTCTGTTTTGTTTGATACTTTATTTTGTTCATTAGATTTCACATATAAATGAAATCATATGGTACTTGTCTTACTTTGACTAGTTTATTTCACTTAGCACAATACTCTCCAGGTCTATCCATGCTATTGCAAAAGGTAAGTTTACTGCTTTTTATGATTGAGTACTATTCCATTTTGTAAATGTACCACAGCTTTGTTATCCACTCATCTATTTATAGGCATTTGGATTGCTTCCAAATCTTGGCTATTGTAAATAATGCTGCAAGGAAGTATATGGTAATACCATCTGCAAAATTAGAAAAGAATGGAATAGCAATCAGCCTGCAGGCAGAGGAGGATCTCTGGGTGCTTTGAGTCTTTTCCTCATCTGCTTCTGGACCTGAGGTTAGGAAAAGCAGAGCTTGGTGTATATCTTCATCCTGTCAAAAGGCACCAAACCCCAGCAGAGGGAGCCACAAGATATGGAGTGCTGATGCTCCAAACAAGGTGCCCAGTGCCGGTTCCAAAGAGTGTCTGAAATTGTCCTGCATGAGAGACCCTCCAAAAGACTGGGAGTTGTAGCACATCTACCTAATACATAGAAACAAACTCAAACAGGCAGCCAAAAGGAGGAGACAAAAAAATAAAAATAAAAAGGCCCAAAATGAAAAAACATGAGAATTCAGAAGAAGAAGAGCTAAATGAAATGGAGGTAAGAAATTTATCAGAAAAAGAGTTCTGATTAATGATTACAAGGATGCTTAACAGCATGAGAAAATATATAGAAACTATGAAAAATGACCATTCGGAAATGAAAAGTGACATAGCACTAATAAAGAACACATTGGAAGGAATAAACTGCAAATGAGAGGAAGCCAAGGATCAGACCAATGAGTTTATAGACAGGGTAGAAAAAAAATAATTCAATCCGAGAACCCAAACAAACAAACAAACACAAAAAACCCACACTTAAAAATATAGATAAACAGTTTAAGGGAGCTGTGGGACAACATGAAATGTAACAATATCCACCTCATAGGAGTACCAGAAGGTAAAGAAAGTGAACAAGAGATAGAGAATCAATTTGAAGAAATAATGAGAGAAAACATCCCTAACCTGGTGAAGGAAAAGTCACACAAGATAAGGAAGCACAGAGAGTCCCAAGCAAGAAAAACACAAACAGGCCCATACCCAGACACATCCTATTAAAATACCAAAAATTAAAGAAACAAAGAGAATCTTAAAGGCAGCAAGAGAACAATTTTTTTTTTTACCTACAAAGCAGCTCCCATAAAGCTGTCATCTGATTTCTCATCAGAAACTGTAGTCTTGAAAAGAATGGCATGAAGTATTCTAGGTATTAAAAAGCAAGGATCTGAAACCAAAACTATATCCAGTGAGGCTACCATTGAAAATAGATGGTGAAATAAAGAGCTTCCCAGACAAAAAAAAAGTAAAAGAAGTTTATCACCATCAATCTAAAATTACAAGAAATGTTAAAGGGACTGCTGAGTATACACACACACACACACACACACACACACACACATTCTAATGGCCCTGTGCACAAAATTTGTGCACATTAAAAGGGAATTAAGTAAAGGAAATATTTTAATATTGCTATTTGCCCTTCCTCTATAATAGAAGTGTCAGAGATGAAAGGAAGTTAGTAAAATGTATATGAAAATCTCCCCCCTGTCAGAGTCTGGGGCAAACCATGGGACCTAGAGTCAAGTTCCTGCCCACCACCCACACACACTTTGAAAATGCAGGAGACCCAGACCCAGCCAGCCCCACCCCCATTGGGTGAGACCCAGACCCAGCCGGCCCCACCTCCAACAAGACCCTCCAGGCGGGGGGTGCAGCCTCAGATCCCCCAGCCTGGTGCTGGGTGGGGGGCACAGCCTGATGTCCCCTGTCTAGCCCTGCCAGGCAGGGGCATGGCCTGAGGTCCCCCAGCCCAGCACTGGGGCAGGGGTTCATGGCCTGAGGTCCCCATCAAGCCCTGCTGGGTGGGGGCATGGCCTGAGGTCTCCTGTCAAGCCCCACCAGGTGGAGGGTGCAGCCTGAGGTCCCTTGCCCTGGACAGGCGCCATGCAACCTCAGGTCCCTGCTATTCAGTCATGATGTTACAGTGTCCAGGCTAATTTGCATATTCTTCTATTATATAGATAGATAGTTTCTCTCTCATATATGAGATAGAGAGAAACATAGACATAAAGAATTAAAATTGCAAAAAATGACTATCTTAATAACCTTAAATGTTAACAGATCAAAGGCTTCAAAGAAAAGACATAGGAATGCTGAATGGGTAAGAAAACCTAACCCAAATATACGATCTCTAAAAGAGACTGAACTCAGAACAAAAGACTCACATAGGATGAGAGTGAAGGGGTGCAAAAAAAATTTCCATGCAAATGGAAATGACAAAAAATGCTTGGGTAGCAATACTCATTTATAACAAAATAGATTTCAAAATGCAGGGCATCACAAGAGACAATAAAGGTCACTACATAATACTAAAGGGATTGCTCCAACAAGAGGATATAACCTCGGAAAACATATTCACCCAATATAGAAACACCTAAATATATTAAAAAAAAATTCTGGGACAATGGTGGGGGAGATACAAAGATGGCGACAGGCAAGAAGGTAGGGAGGGAGAGTGTGTGACAGAGTGAGGATGTGATAGAGGAGTGTTTGGACATGTATGGTGTGTGTGAGAGCTAGGGACAGTTAGATCCTACAGGTCTTCCAAGGGGCTGCCAAACTGGGCAGTCTTATACGGTGAAACCCCGCTGCCACCAAACACTCCAGGGAGGACACTGCCGGTACAGAGACCACACCATCTTGAAGAACAGAACTGCTTGAGACTAGGGTCCTAGCCTTGCCACTACCCAATCTGGTCTCAGTCGCAAACTGGGACACTACAGCCACTCGGGTAAAAGACCTCCAACCACAACTTTAGAGCCACGGACACCAAGACCCCAGGCCGCAGATTTCTGTGAGTCACAGAACCAATCCCCCTCCCCTCTGGCCCCGCGGCAGTGGCATAGAAACTGCCAGACCCTCTTGGCACAAACAGGCCTCCTGCCCACACACAGCAGCAGCGGCTCTACCTGAATTTGAGCCTGGGTGTGTAGACACGGGAAGTTTGTTTCTCGTGACCAGACTCCGTGCCCATGCAGGGAGGCTGTGCTGAATTTGAGCCTGGAGGCGCAAACTCGGGGAGTTTGTTTTCCACGACCAGATGCTGCGCCCAAGCAGGGAGGCTGTGCTAAATTTGAGCCTAGGTGCATGAACTTGGGGAGTTTGTTTTCCACGACCAGATCCCACACCCATGCAGGGAGGCAGTGCTGAATTTGAGCATGGGGGCACGAACTCAGGGAGTTTGTTTCCCATGACAAGACCCCGTGCCCAAGCAGGGTGACTGTGCTGAATTTGAACCTGGACACAAGAACGTGGGGACTTTGTTTCCCATGACCAGACCCCACCCCCAAGCAGAGAGGCTGTGCTGAATTTTATCCTAGGTGCGCAATCTTTGGGAGTTTGTTTTCCATGACCAGACCCCTTGCCCACACAAGGGGGTAGCTCTGAATATCAGCCTGGATGCACGGATATGGGGAGTTTGTTTCCCATAGTGCATACCCGCGTGACCACACCCCACACCCACACTGGGTGGCAGTGCCACCTGACTTTGATTCAGGGCAAGCGCACATGGAAGGCTGTTTTCTGCAGGGCTGGAGTGGACCTTCTGTCAACACAGTGCAACTGTGCAACTTGGTACCCCAAGCAGACCGGGGCCCCTGATTCTCTGTGCAAGAGGCAGCACTGAGCACCAGTGACTTCACTCTGTTTCTCATCATGCACACCAGGGATCCCTGATTCCCAGTGCATTCACACTAAGAGCCAGTGACTCCAATTCTTGGCACCTGTGCATACAGGGACCCTGGTTCTCAGTGCAAGAATGCACCAAGCAACAGAGGCTCTGATACTCGATTCTCGGTGTGGACACAGAGGGTCTCTGATGCCTGACACACACTAGGGAACTCTGATTTTTGGCACATGCCATTGGGGTCTCTGTTTCAGCGTGGCACAGGCAGGGTCCCTGATTCTAGGTGCACACACGATGCCACACTAAGTGCCTGTGACTCTGATCCTGGGTGAGCATGGCTCCCACTAACCCATGGCAGCCACATGTCTTGTTGTCAGAATTCTTCAGTGACACTCAGGGGGTGCAAAGCTCCCTCTGCACACAGCCCTGGCCCCCGCAACTTGACATTTGAACCTTCTGGTGATAGAATGGGGAGACAATGAAACAATCCCCAGAGGAAAGAAAAGGAGGAATCACCATGAACGGAAATAAGTGAAATGGAAGCATGCAACATGACAGAAAATAATTCAGAGTAATGGTCGTACAGCTCATACACTGGATGGATGAGAAAATCAACAACCTATGCAAAAATCAGGAAGAAATCAAAAGTGATATAGCTATAATCAAAAACACCATGGAAGCCGAAACCGGTTTGGCTCAATGGATAGAGCGTCGGCCTGTGGACTCAAGGGTCCCAGGTTCGATTCCGGTCAAGGGCATGTACTTTGGTTGCGGGCACATCCCCAGTGGGGGGTGTGCAAGAGGCAGCTGATGGATGTTTCTCTCTCATCGATGTTTCTAACTCTCTATCCCTCTCTCTTCCTCTCTGTAAAAAACCAATAAAATATATTTAAAAAAAAAAAAACACCATGGAAGGTTTCAACAGTAGACTAGAAGAAGCAGAGGACTGAATTAGTGAGTTAGAAGATAAAGTACAAAAACAAGCCCAATCTGAACAGCAACTGGAGAAAAAAATTAAAAAGCAGGAGAGCCTAAGGGAGCTTTGGGAAAATGCAAAACGAAGTAACATACATATAATAGGGCTGCTAGAAGGACAAGAAGAGCAGCAAGGATTAGAACATCTATTTGAAGAAATAATGACAGAAACTTCCTTGATATGGGGAAGAAAAAAGTTACACAAGTACAGAGAGTCCCAAGCAAGATGAGTCCCAAAAGACCCACACCAAGACATGTCATAATTACAATGGCAAATGTTATCGACAAAGAGAGAATCTTAAAGGCTGCAAGAGAGAGACAGAGAGTTACCTACAAAGTAACACCCATCAGATTATCAAATGATTTCTCAACAGAAACACATCAAGCTAGAAGGAAATGGAAGGAGGTATACAAAGTGATGCAAAGCAAAGGACTGAATCCAAGAATACTCTATCCATCAAGACTATCAATCAAAATTGAAGGGGAAACCAGGAGCTTCGCAGACAAAAAAAGGCTAAGGGAGTTTATCACTACCATGCCAACAATGCAAGAAATGCTAAAGGGAATGCTGTTAAAGGAAGAAATAAAATGTAAGGAGGAATACAGGCACAAAAAAATAGAAATGGCTACAAACAAGTACCTTTCAATAATAACTTTAAACGTAAATGGACTAAATGCTCCAATCAAACGATATCAAGTGGCTGAATGGATAAAAAAACATGACCCATATATATGCTGTCTACAAGAGACCCACCTCAGAACAAGGGACTCACACAGACTGAAAGTGAAGGGATGGAAAAATACCTTTCAGGCAAATGGAAATGAAAAAAAGCTGGGGTAGCAATACTTATATCTGACAAAATAGACCTCAAAGTGATGGCCATAACAAAAGATAAGAAAGGCCACTTCATAATACTAAAGGGATTGATACAACAAGAGGATATAACCCTGATAAACATATATGCACCCAATGCACGAACACCCAAATACATAAAAAACAAAAAACTCCTGGAGAATATCAAGGGAGAGATCGACAATACAATCATAGTAGGGGACTTTAATACCTCACTGACATCACAGGATAAATCCTCTACACAAAAAGTCAGCAAAGAAACAGCAATCCTAAATGACTCAATAGATCAGATGGACTTAATTGACATCTTCAGAACATTTCACCCCAAAGCCATAGAATATACTTTCTTCTGAAGTGCACTTGGGACATTTTCAAAAATAGACCACATATTGGGTCACAAGCAAAGTCTCCCCAAATTCAAGAAGATTAAAGTCATATCAGGCATTTTCTCAGATCACAATGGCATAATATTAGAAATAAACTACAATAAAAACAATCCAAGAAACTCAAACACTTGGAAGCTGAATAACATGCTATTAAACAACAAATGGGTTACCAAAGAGCTCAAAGAAAAAATAAAATAAAAATCCATCCTGGAAACAAATGACAATGAAAGAACAGCAACCCAAAACCTATGGGACACAGTGAAAGTAATACTGAGAGGGAAGCTCATAGCACTACAGGCTTACTTCCAAAACGTTATAATAAGTTATTTAACCCTACAACTTAAAGAATTAGAAATAGAGTAACAAGAGAACCCTGAGTAAGTAGAAGGAAGGAAATAATAAAGCTCAGTGCAGAAATAAATTACATAGAGACCAAAAAAAAAAAAAAATACAAAAGATTAAAAAAAAAAAAAGCTGGTCCTTTGAAAGGATAAACAAGGTCAATGTACCACTTGCCAGACTCACCAAGAAACAAAGAGAGAGGACCCAAATAAACAAAATCAGTAATGAAAGCAGTGAAGTAACAATTGACTCCACAGACATACAAAGTATCATAAAAAAATACTATGAACAACTCTACTCCAATAAACTGGACATCCTTGAGTATATGGCCATATTTGTAGTAAAATACAGTCTTCCAAAACTCAATCAACAAGAATTAAAAAACCTTAACAGACTGATAACTACTGATAAAATTGAAACAATCATAAAAAAATACTCGCAGCAAACAAAAAACGTACACCAGACAGCTTCACAGGGGAGTTTTACCAAATATTCAAAGAAGAACTAACACCTATCCTCTTCAAACCATTCCAAAAAATTCAGAAAGAAGGAACTCTTCCAAGCTATTTCTATGAGGCCAGCTTTACCCTAATCCCAAAACTAATAAAGACATGACAAAGAAAGAGAATTACAGACCAATATCCCTGATGAACATAGACACTAAAATCCTCAACAAAATTCTGGCAAATCGGATCCAGCAATACATTAGAAATATTGTACACTATGACCAAGTGGGATTTATTCCAGGGATGCAAGGCTGGTACAATATTCACAAATCAATAAATGTGACAGATCACATAAACAGACTCAAAGATTTTAAAAAATGATCATATCAATAGATGCATAAAAAGCATTTGAAAAAAATCCAACACTGTTTTTTGATAAAACTCTCAACAAAATGAGAATAGAGAGATCATACCTCAACATAATAAAATCCTTATATGACAAACCTACAGCCAACATCATACTCAATGGACAAAATCTGAAAACCTTTCCCATAAGCACAGGACAAAGACAGGGATTTACATTCTCACCACTACTGTTTGACATAGTACTAGAAGTGCTAGTCATTGCAGCCAGAGAAGAAGAAATAAAAGGCATCCAAATTGGAAAGGAGGAAGTAAAACTGTGACTATTCATAGGTGACATGATATGTATATATAGAAAACCCTAAAGACTCCATCAGAAAACTACTAGATTTAATAAATGGATTTGGCAACCTAGCAGGATTTAAAATTAATACCCAGAAATCTATGGCATTTTTATACACAATAGTGAATTGTCAGAAAGGGAAACCAAACAAACACCCCCGTTTACCATTGCAACAAAAAATTAGATACTTAGGAATACACTTAACCAAGGAGGTGAAAGACCTGTACTTGGAAAACTATAAGACATTGAAAAAAGCGATAGAGGAAGATATATGCAAGTGTAAAAATATACTGTGTTCATGGATTGGTAGAATCAACATCATTAAAATATGTTGATGTTGATTCTACCAAGGCAATCTAGAGATTCAATGCAATCCCTATTAAAATACCAACAGCATATTTCACAGATGTAGAATACTCCAAAAATTTATATGGAATCAAAAAAGACCCCGAATAGCTGCTGCAATCTTGAGAAAGAAAAACAAAAGTTGGAAGAATCACAGTATCAGAGATCAAGTTACACTACAAAGTCACTATACTCAAAACAGCCTGGTTCTGGCACAAGAACAGGCATATAGACCAATGGAACAGAGCAGAGAACTCAAAGATCAACCCAAGTCATTATGCTCAATTAATATTTGACAAAGGAGGCAAGAACATACAATGGAGTCAAGAGACAGTCTCTTCAATTAATGGTGTTGGGAAAAATGGACAGATACTTGCAAAAAATGAAATTAGACCACCGACTTACACCATACACAAAAGTAAATGCAAAATGGATAAAAGGCTTTAATGTAAGATGTGAAACCATAAAAATCCTAGAAGACACCATTTGCAGCAAAATCTGAAACATCTCTTGTAGCAATATGTTGACTGTTACATCTCCTAGGACAATGAAAATTAAGGAGAAAATAAACAAATGGAACTACATCAAAATAAAGAGCTTCTGCACAGAAAAGATTTTATCAATAAAATAAAGAGTGCCCACTTTGTGGGAGAACATATTTGCCAAGGATACATCCAATTAGGTGGTTAACTTCCAAAATCTATGTTTATCTTATACAACTTAACAAAAGGAAGATAAAGAATCCAAATAAAAAATAGGCAAAGAACCTAAGTAGATACTTCTCCAAAATGGACATACAGAAGGCCAAAATGTATATGAAAAAGTGCTCAAACTTACGGATCATCTTAGAGATGCAAATCAAAACGACAATGAGGTACCACCTCACACCTGTTAGAATGGCTTTCATCAACAAATTAACAGACAGGTGTTGGCAAGGATGTGGAGAAAGGGGAATCTTGGTGCATTGCTGGTGCAAATGCAGAATGGTGCAGCCTCTGTGGAAAACAGTTTGGAGTTTCTTCAAAAGAAAATGGAACTACCATTTGACCCAGTGATCCCACTTCTAGGAATATATCCCAAGAACTCAGAAACACCCATCAGAAATACTGTATTCATTCTTCTGTTCATAGCAGTGCAATTTACAATAGCTAAGATTTGGAAACAGTCTAAGTTTCCATCAGCAGATGAATGGATTGAAAAATTGTGGTACATCTATACAACAGAATACTACACAGATGTAAAAAAGAAATAACTCTTACCATTTGCAACAGCATGGATGGACTAGAGAGCATTATGCTAAGTGTAATAAGCCAATCAGAGGAATATAAGTATCACATGACCTCACTTATATGTGGAATCTAATGAACAACATAAACTGATGAATAAAAATAGACCCAGAGACTTAGAAACATCGAAAAGACTCTCAAACCTCAGAGGGAAGGCACAGGAAAGTGGAATGGGGGAAGAGATCAACCAATGAACTCATACGCATATATGCATGACCATAGACACAGACAGTGGGGTCGTGAAGGCTTGGGGGGGATGTGGTGGGATATGGAAATGGGGCACACAAAAATGACATATGTAATAGTTTCAACAATAAAGATTTATAAAAATAGAAAATACTATGAACAAATCTGTGTCAACAAGATGAACAATTTGGACAAAATGGACAAATTCTTAGAAAAATACAGCATTCAAAAATTGAATCAGAAAGAACCACAAAACCTGAAAAGGCCAATAACAATGGATGAAATTGAAGCAGTAATTTAAACAAACAAACACAAACAAACAAAGAAAAACTCTCAAGCAAAAGCCTTTGTCTCAAAGGCTCACAGGGGTGTTTTACCAAATATTCAAAGACCTAACACCTATCCTCCCCAAAGTATTTAAAAAAAATATCTAAGAGGTTGGAACACTTCCAAGGTCTTTTTATGAGGCCAGCATTATCCTGAACCAAAAACTAGATAAAGACAATACAAAAAAGAGAATTACATGCCAATATCCAGGAAAAACACTTTTTTTTTTTTTTGGTAAAATCCTCAACAAAATATTAGCAAATCAGGTCCAGCAATATGTTAAAAAGATCATACAACATGATCAAGTGGGATTTATTCCAGGGATGCAAGGATGGTACAATATTTGCAAATCAATTAACATGATACATAATGTAAGCAAATTGAAAGACAAAAATCACATGATCATATCAATAGATGCAGAAAAAGCATTTGAAAAAATCCAACCCCCCTTTTTTATTTTTTATTTTTTAAATATATTTTATTGATTTTTTTCCAGAGAGGAAGGGAGAGGGATAGAGATTTAGAAACATCGATCAGAGAGATACATCGATCAGCTGCCTCCTGCACACTCCCCACTGGGGATGTGCCCGCAACCAAGGTATATGCCCTTGACTGGAATCGAACCTGGGACTCCTCAGTCCACAGGTGAATGCTCTATCCATTGAGCCAAGCCGGTTAGGCCCAACACCCTTTTTTTTTATAAAAACTCTCTGCAAAGTGGGAATAGAGGGATCATACCTCAACATCATAAAGTCCATATATGACAAACCTACAGCCAACAATGTACTCAATGGGAAAAAATTAAAACCATTTTCCCTAACAACAGAAACAAGACAGGTATGTCTGCTTTCAACACTTTTATTCAACATAGTACTGGAATTCCTAGCCACAGCGATCAGAAAAGAAGAAAACAAATGCATCCAAATCAGAAAGGAGTAAAACTCATTATTTACAATTGACATGATACTACATTTATTCCATGGAATACTATGCAGCTGTATAAAAGAATTATATCTTACCATTTAAGACACCATGGAGGGACTTAGAGAGTATTATGCTAAGTGAAATAAGCCAGTCAGAAAAAGAAAGTATCATATGACTCTACTTATATGTGGTATCTAATGAACAAAATAAACTGATGAACAAAATAGATCCAGAGATATTGAAGCATGTAACAGATAGACATATTTCAGAGTGAAATGTGTGGAGGGAAGAGATTATCCAAAGAACTTATACACTTATATGCATAACCCATGGACACAGACAGTATTGTGGTCAAGGCCTGGGGGAGGATGGGTTCTGGGTGGAGGGAGGTCACCCCTAACTGCCCTCCCCTGCAGGCCTGGTCACCCCTAACTGCCCTCTCCTGAAGGCCTGGTCACCCCTAACTGCCCTCCCCTGCAGGCCTGGTCACCTTTAACTGCCCTCCCCTGCAGGCCTGGTTCCCCCCAACTGCTCTCCCCTGCAGGCTTGGGTCCCCCCACAACTGCCCTTTCCTGCAGGCCTGATCGCCCACAACTGCCCACCCTTGCAGGCCTGGTCCCTCCCAACTGCCCTCTCCTGCTGGCCATCTTGTGGCGGCCATCTTGTGTCCACATGGGGGCAGCCACCTTCTGTGTTGGAGTGATGGTCAATTTGCATATTACTCTTTTATTAGATAGGATAAAGATATACCATGCATAGAATTGAACATTTATTGATGTGTTTCTAGACACTAACAGTATCCACATTGCAACCGATCTTTAAGAAATACCATTTTTAAAATACTGAGTTGTATGAGTTTCTTATATATTTCTGATATTAATCACTTATTGGAAATATCATTTGTGAATATATTCACCCAGGTAGTTGAATGTCTTTTAGTTTTGTTAGAAGGTTTTTTTTTGTTTGTGTGTGTGTGTGTTTTTTTGTTTGTTTGTTTTTGTGGGGTTTTTTTTTCTGTGCAGAAGCTTTTTATTTTTATGTAGTCCCATTTGTTTATTTTTACCTTTGGTTTCCTTACTCAAGGAAATGTGTTTACAAAGATATTCAGACTGATGTTTTCTTCTAGTTATATGGTTGCAGGCCTTACATTCAAGTATTTAACCCATTTTGAATTTATTTTTGTATATGATGTAAGAGAGTTGGTGTAGTATCATTTTTTTTGCATGTATCTGTCCAGTTTTCCCAACACCACTTGTTGAAGAGACATTCTATAAAAAAAAACACAATCCTATCAAAATTGGGAAGAGGGCATGAAAATGTATTTCTCCAAAATATGCATAAAGGTAGCCCACAGATATATGAAAAGATGCTCAACAATATTAACAACTAGAGGCCCAGTGCACAAATTCATTCACAGGTGGGGTCCCTTGGCCTGGCCGGCAATAGGGGCTGATTGAGGCCATGGGAGGTTGGCCGAGGGGAGGGGCCGTGGGAGGTTGGCCGGCAAAGGGGAGGGGCCACAGGAGGTTGGCTTGCCATGGTGAGGGGCCATGGAAAGTTGGCTGGCTGGAGGGAGGTGCCACGGGAAGTTAGCTAGCTAGGGGGAGGGACCACAGGAGGTTGGCTGGCCACAGGAGGTTGGCTGTGGGAACACATTGACCACCAGGTGGCAGCTCCTGCATTGAGCATCTGCCCCCTGGTGGTCAGTGTGCATCATAGCAACTGGTCAACCGGTCGTTTGGTTGTTCAGTCACTTAGGCTTTTATATATAGAGATAACATGTTGATGAGGATGTGGGGAAAATGGAATCCTCATGCTCTGTTAGTAGGACTACAAACTGGTGCTTCCCCTATGGAAAACAGTATGGAGATTCCTCAAAAAAAAAAAACCCACATAACAAATATAGATATTCCATATCATCCAGCAATTGCACTTCTTGGTACTTCTCCAAAGAAAATGAGAACACTAATTTGAAAAGATATATGCACCTCTATGTTTATTGCAGCATTATTTACAATAGTGGAAGCAATCTAGAGGCCCATTGATAGATGAATGGATAAAGAAGATGTGGTATGTTTACACAATGGAATTTTATTCAACAATAAAAAATAATGAAATATTGCCATTTGTGGACAACATGGATGTATCTAGAGGGTATTATGCTAAGTGAAACAAGTCAGGCTGAGAAAGACACATATATCTGGAATCTTGGGGGGGAAAAAACAGCACACACAAACAAAACAAAAACAGAATAATAGAAACAGAAACAAAGGGATGGTTGCCATTAAAGAGAGTGTAGGGAGAATTTAGTCAATGATATTGTGATAAATTTACAAGGTGATAGATGATTACTAGAATTAGTGAGGTGACCACATTGTAAGGTATAAAAATGTCAAATCACTATACTGTACACCTGAAACTAATACAGCCAAGGTAAGACTGTATACCAACTATACTTAAATAAAAAATAAAAACATAGCCCTAGCCGGTTTGGCTCAGTGGATAGGCATCAGCCTACAGACTGAAGGATCGTGAGTTTGATTCCAGTCAAAGGCACATACCTGGGTTGCAGGCTTGATCCCCAGAAGGGGGCATGCAGGAGGCAGCCAATCCATAATTCTCTCTCATCATAGATGTTTCTATCTCTCTCTCCCTCTCCTTTTCTCTCTGAAATCAATAAAAATATATTTTTAAAAATCTATATATAAAACTCTAAGCAACCGGTCAACCGACCGTTTGTCCGCTCACTATGATGTGCACTGACCACCAGGGGGCAGACGCTCAATGCAGGAGCTGCACCCTGGTGGTCAGTGCGCTCAGTGAGTTTACCCAGTGGCGGCAGCAGCAGGTGCAGTGGGGCGGGAATGAGCAGGAACAGCATGGCACCCAGCCTGGGCTTGGGCTCCTCCCAGCTGCCTGCCGCTTCATGCACTACTACATCCCTTGGTGATAGGGCCAAAATCAGCAGTCCAACATCCCCCAAGGGATCCTGGATTGCGAGAGGGCACAGGCCAGGCTGAGGGACTGGGCCTCTAGTAAATAAATAAATTAAAAACATAAAGGTAACTCCTAGCACTTATATAATCTCTCCATATACTCTCATTAACAAAAGAAGCTATTATTTCTTGAGTTTCGGTATAGTAAGGGGGAGAGATCAACCAAAGGACTTGTATGCATGCATATAAGCCTAACCAGTGGTCACAGACAACAGGGGGGTGGGGGCATGTGTGGGGAGGGGTTTGGGATGGGAATGGGGGGATGAGGACAAATATGTAATACCTTAATCAATAAAGAAATTTAAAAAATAAATAAATAAATAAATAAATAATATCCAATCTAAAAAGGATATTAAAATATTCCATCTGTGTCCAAATAGATATCTTTGTGAGACAGCAATTTTCTTCTTAAACTTCAACCCAAACATTTTACACCACAATTTTTTAAATTTTAGAAAAGTTTTTTTTTAAATTTAATTTATTGGGTTGACATTGGTTTGCAAAACCATACAAGTTTCAAGTATACAACTCAACGAAGCATCATCTGCACTCTGTATTGTACACCCACTACCTGAAGCAAAGTCTCTTCCAGCCCCATTTTCCCCTTGATTATACAACTCCACATAGGCCCTACCCCCATTTCCTTCTGTCTATCATCACACTGTTGCCTGTGCCTACATGTTATACATTTACTAGGGGCTTGGTGCACGAAATCCATGCACATTAAAAGGGAATTAATTAGAGGAAATATTTTAATATTACTATTTGCCTTTTCTCTATAATAGAAGTGTCCAAGAAGAAAGAAAATTAGTAAAATGTATATGAAAATAATATATAAATTTATTAATAAATAAACAATCACAACATGATATAACAACAACAAAGACATGATATAAAAACAACAAAAACATGATGTAAAAACAACACTGATACAAACAATGACTGATAAATTGATTAAACTTATTCTAATATCTCCCTGTATACCACATTAAGAGTGAAAACACTTTCAGAGTTCTTGACTAATTTCCCTTGTGATGAAGTATTTACAACTTTAACTTTAACATCACACGCTCTTTGAACTCGAGAGAAAGCAACATATAACAGACCATGTGTGAAACAGGTTCAGGTTGGAATATTTCCACTCTGTCTAGAGTTTGTCCTTGTGATTTATTAATAGTCATTGCAAATGCTGGCATCACAGGAAACTGTCTTCGAATTAATTTAAATGGGAGGCCATTGTCAAATGGGGACAAATCAGTTCTTGGAATAAGAACAACCTCTCCTTCAGATCCTGTTAATACTTCAGCTTCAATAATATTAGGTCACAATCTTTTGATAATAAGTCCAGTAGCGTTACAAAGACCCCATTTACTATTAAGATTTCTCAGTAGCATGATGATTGCACCCACTTTCAATTTTAATTTATGACACAGCATTCCTGAAGGAGTAATACTATAAAGAAATTCAATGGGAAAATTTTCCTTTTCAGCATTATCTGTTGAATCCATGGAATCATCACTCAAATATGTGTGAAAATCTCCATCAAGTATATCCAAAATTTCTTCATTTAATTTTTGAACGTGCTCATTTTTTGGACAAAGAACTGCGTGTTTAGATATATTTTTAACATTAGCTATAGATATAGTATTTCCAAAGGTGGCTTCAATAATAGATCAGTTACAAATCATGTCATGGGGGATTTCAGTAATATCCATTCCTAAATGAAAATTGCTATCAAGTTTGCCATCTCCAAGTTTTACTAACCATTCACTATAAGCAGTATCCTCTGATCTCCTATTTTAAGAGACAACTTTCTGAAACATCCCCAAACACTACAGTACTTTAACTTGTTTGTACTGTGGCTGATCGCATAGCATGCGGCACAATACTGAGACATTGTAAAAAATCCCCTCCGAGAAGAACTTTCCCACCAAATGCAACATTCAAATTCATAATTTCTCTTATTAATCTGTCTATGGCAATTATAGCATGACTGGATGCCATGGTGCATTCATCAATAATGAGAAGTTTGGCCTTTTTAATGGTTTTAGCAACTTCACTCTTTATATAGAGTCTAGAAATTGAAGTTTCTTTTAGTGGAATTGGTAATTTATATTGGGAATGAAAGGTTCTTCCACCGAGAAGTAAATTTGCAGCAATTCCTGTAGATGCTGTGGGTAAAACAGTACCACCACAACCTCTAATATAATGTATTAAAACTTTATAAAGATATGTTTTTCCACTACCACCTGGACCATCCAAGAAAAAGCATTTGGGTGCACAGTTTGATCTTCGATGGCTAAAGTTATTCTTTCTACAATGCTAAAGTTCTTTGTCATCCCCAGAACTAATCCCTCCTATGGCTACCTTACCCAGACCACAGGCCTCATGGGCAGGGCTCTGCCCTCTGCTCAGCCTCACCTCCCTGCTCATCCAAGATCGACTTCACCACCACTGACCCCCTGCTGGTCCCTTAACCTATGTCATTCTTACTCACCCTCTCACAATCCGAGACTTGAACCAGACCCCCGGTGCAGGCATGCAGAGAAGTGTCAGCCGTGGCCCCACCCCCACTGCAGACCCCCTGCACTTGAACCAGGCCTCCCTGGCCTTGATTTATTACCTGTAAAGGGAATGGAAATTGAGTGGCTGTGAAGGTGCCTTCCAGCTCCAATGTTCTCTGGGGAGCAGCATCGGGACCGGAACTCAGACTGCTGCCACTGTTATTGGCAGAGCCTCCTGCCTGGTCTCCCACCTCTGGGCAAGTCCAAGCCAAACCATCCTCCACCCTCTTCTTTCTACAATGCCAAAGTCCCATGTCATCCCCAGGACTAATCCCTCCTATGGCTGCCTTACCCAGACCACAGGCCTCCTTGGCAGCGCTCTGGCCAGAGCTCTGCCCTCTGCTCAGCCTCACCTCCCTGATCCTCCACCCCCAATAACCCCCTGCTGGTCCCTCAGCCTATGTCATTCTCACTCACCCTTTCACAATCCAGGACTTGAACCAGACCCCCGGTGCAGGTGTGCAGAGAGGTGTCCGCCGTGGCCCTGCCCCCACTGTGGACCCCCTGCTCTTTGGTCATCTGACCAGTCGTTTTGGTCGTGACGGCCCCTAGCTTTTTATATATACTAGGATATACATACATGCTATTCCCTTCAGTATCTTTCATCCAGTCTCTATTCCCCGCTTCCATCTGACAGCTGTTAGTCTGTTCCATGTATCCATGCCTCTGGTTCTATTTTGTTTGTCAGTTTATTTTTTTCATTAGATTCCACATAAAAGTGATATCATATGGTATTTTTCTCTGTCTAGCTTATTTCAGTTACTAAATAACCTCCAATTCCATCCATGCTGTCACAAAAGGTAAGATTTCCTTTTTTTAAAACTACTGACTAGTATTCCACTGTGTAAATGTACCAATACTTTTTTATCCCTTTATTTATGACTACAGGCCTGAATTTGTGCACAGGTGGGGTTCGGCCAGCCCGTCCCAATTGGGGCTGCTCAGGGTGGAGGGCATTGGGGGTGGGACCAGACAGGGGAGCGGCCATGGGTGGTTGGCCAGCTAGCCCTGCCCCCAATCAGGGTGACAGGGGCTGATTGAGGGTGGGGCCAGCCAGGGGGAGGGGCCACAGGTGGTTGGCCAGCCAGCCCCATTCCCTGGTTGAACTCCCGGTTGAACTCCTGGTCGAGGGGACAATTTGCATATTCGCCTTTTATTATATAAGATAGTCGAGGCTATTTCCAGATCTTGGCTATTGTAAATAATGCTGTAATGAACAGATGGGTGCATATATTCTTTCAAATTAGTGTTTTGGGATTTTTAAGATATGTTCCCAGAAGTGGGATACAGAGACAAAATTCAATTCCATTTTTTTATTTAGTGAGAAAACACTATACTGTTTTCCACAGTGGCTGCACCAGTCTGCATCCCCACTAGCAGTTCACAATGTTTCCTCTTTCTTCACTTTTTCGCCAGCATTTGTTGTTGCCTTCTTTTTTCTCTATTTTTTGGGGGAATTTTTTTTGTTAACTTATTACACATGTTCCCCATCCCCCCATACCCTTTGACCCCCTGCACCCAGGCCTTGCCCTATCCCAGGCCTTCAAAACATTACTGTTTGCAATGGGCTATGCATATATGATCTTTGCTTAATCTCTTGCTATCCTCCCACATCACTCCCCTTGAGATCTGCCAGTCTATTCCATGAACCCATGCCTATGGACCTATTTTGTAATTTTATTTTGTTCATTATATTCCATAAATAAGTGAGATCATGTTATATTTGTCTTCCTCTGACAGGCTTATTTTGCTTGTATAATAATCTCTAGGTCCATTCGTGCTTTTGCAAAAAAAGTAAGGTATCCTCTTTTGCAGCTGAATAGTATTCCATTGTGTAAATGTACCAGTTTTTTTATCCACTCATCTACTGATGGGCACTTCAGATGTTTCAAGATCTTAGCTATTGGAAATAATGCTACCATGAACATAGGGATGCATATATTCTTTCTGATTAGTATTTCAGGATTCTTAGGATATATTCTTAGAAGTGGGATCACTGGGTCAAATGGCAGTTCCATTTTTAATATTTTGAAGAAACTCCATACTGTTTTCCACAGTAGCTGCACCACCACCAGGTTTCTTTTTTCTCCACATCCTTGACAGCACTTGTCATTTGTTGATTTATTTATAGTAGCCATTTTGTCAGGTGTGTGGTGCTACCTCATTGTAGTTTAATTGTATCTCTCTGATAATCAATGATGTTGAGCATTTTTTCTTATTTCTATTGGCCATCTGTATGTACTATTTGGAGAAGTGTCCATTCAAGTCTTTGCCCATTTTTTAAGCTGGGTTGTTTGTCTTCCTGGTGTTCAGTTTTATGACTTCTTTATATATTTTGGAAATTAACCACTCATCAGATGTATCATTGGTTAATATGTCCTCCCATACAATGGATTCCCTTTTCATTTTATTGATGGTTTATTTTGCTGTACAGGAGCTTTTTAGTTTGATATAGTACCATTTGTTTATTTTTTATTTTGTTTCTCTTACCCTAGGGGATGTATTTTTGAAAATACTGCTATGTGGCATCTGAAATATTAGTGCCTATGTTTTCTTCTAGGATATTTTTGGTTTTGCAATTTACATTTAAGTCTTTTATACATATTTAGCTTAATCTTATGTGTGGTGTAAGTTGGTGGTCTAGTTTCATTTTTTTACATGTACCTGTCCAATTTTACCAATACCATTAATTGAAGTACTGTCTTTACTCCATTGTATGTTCCTGCCTCCTTTGTCAAATATTAATTGCCCATAATGGCATTGTTTGACTTCTGGGGTGTCTGTTCTGTTCCATTGATCTATATTCCAGTTCTTTTGCCAGTACCAGGCTGTTTTGATTACAATGACTTTGTAGTTTAGTTTGATATAGGGTATTTTGGTCACTCCAACTCTGTATTCTTTCTGAAGAATGCGGAGGCTATTTGGAGTCTTTTTTGTCCCATACAGGTATTTTGAAAGGGATTGCATTGAATCCATGGATTGCTTTGGGTAATATGGACATTTCATGATGTTAATTCTTCCAACCCGTGAATACAGTATATGCCTCCACTTGTTTGTATCTTACTCTATTTCTTTTTTCAACGCCCTGTAGTTTTCCAACTATAGGTCTTTTACTTTTTTGCCTAAGTTTATTCCTAGGTATCTTGTTTTGCTTTGTTTGTTTGTTTTTTTGTTATTGCAGTGGTTCATTTTTTTGTTTTTTTGTTTTTTGTTTTTGTTTTTTAGTTTCTCTTTCTAAGAGTTCACTATTGGTGTATAAAATGCCATCAATTTCTGGATGTTCATTTTGAATCCTGCTACTTTGCCAAATTCATTTATTAAGTCTGGTAGTTTTTTGATGAAGTCTTTAGGGTTTTCTACGTACAATATCATGTCATCTGCAAATAATGACAGCTTTACTTCCTCCTTTCTAATTTTGATGCCTTTTATTTAATCTTCTTGTTTTACCACTGTGGCTAGGACTTCCAGTACTGTGTTGAATAAGAGTGGTGAAAGTGGGCATTCCTATCTTGTTCCTAATTTTAAAAGAAGGGGTTTTTGTTTGTTTGTTTTGTTTTGTTCTGTTTGTTTGTTTGTTTAGTTTTCACCCATTGAGTATGTTAGCTGTTGAATTGTCTTATATGGCCTTTATTTTTTTGAGATATATTCCCTCTGTTCCCACTTTGCTGAGAGTTTTTATCATGAATGGGTACTGAATTTTGTCAAATGCTTTTTCTTCCTCTATCAATATGATCATGGGATTTTTTTTCTATTTTGTGTATGTGCTGTACCACACATATTGATTTGTGAATATTATACAAGCCTTGCATCCCCAGTATAATTCCCACTTGGTCATGGTGTATGTTCTTTTAAAATGTTTTTATCGATTCTAGAGAGAGGAGTGGAAAGGGAGAGAAAGATATAAACCTCAATGATAAGAGAGAATAATTGATTGGCTGCCTCCTGCACACCTCCTACTCAGGATCCAGCCCACAACCCGGGTATGTGCCTTTTTCTGGGAATTGAACTGTGACCTTCTGGTTCATAGGTTGACACTCAACTCCACCACACCAGCTAGCTGATTTTTAAAATGTATTGTTGGATGCCATTTGCTAATATTTTGTTGAGGATTTTAGCATCTATGTTTATCAGGGATATTGACCTATAATTTTCTTTCTTTGTATTGTCTTTATCTGGTTTTGGGAATTAGGATAATTCTGGTCTCATAAAAAGAGCTTGGAAGTATTTCTTTCTCTTGAATGTTATAGAATAGTTTGAGTAGGATAGGTGTTCTTCTTTGAATGTTTGGTAAAACTTGCCTGTGAAGCCATGTTATCCATGGCTTTTGTTTGCTGGGGTATTGTTTGTTTATTTGATAACTTCTTCAATTTCTTTAGTTGATAGTGGTCTATTCAGTTTTTCTGGTTGTTCCTGATTGAGTTTTGGAAGACTATGTTTCTAGGAACTTGTCTATTTTTCCCAGGTTGTCCAATTTGTTGTCATTTAGTTGTCATATCCATTTCTTACAATCCTTTGTACTTCTGTGATATCAGTTGTTACTTCAACGCTTTCATTTCTGATTTTATTTATTTGGGTCCTTTCTCTTTGTTTCTTGTTGAATCTGGCTAAAGATTCATCAATCTTGTTTATCTTTTCCAAGAACCAGCTCTTGGTTTTATTGATCTTTTGTATTTTTTTTTTTTTAGTCTCTATGTCATTTATTTCCACTCTGATCTTTATTGTTTCCTTCCCCCTACTTACTCTGGGCTTTTCTTGTTCTCTTTCTTTTAAATTTAAATTCTTTATTGTTTAAAGCAGGGGTCCTCAAACTTTTTAAACAGGGGGCCAGTTCACTGTCCCTCAGACCGTTGGAGGGCCGGACTATAGTTTAAAAAAAACTATGAACAAATTCCTATGCACACTGCACATATCTTATTTTGAAGTAAAAAAAAAAAAAAAAAAAAAAAAAAAACGGCAAAAACACCCGCATGTGGCCCACGAGCCGTAGTTTGAGGACACCTGGTTTAAAGTATTACATAAGTCAGCTTTTCCCCCCATTGACCTCTCCCCAGCCACTCCTACCCCCAGCACATGCCGTCCTCCCTCTACTGTCTTTGTCTATTGGGTATGCTCATATGCATGCATACAAGTCTTTTGGTTGATCTCTTACACCCTCCCCCCCTTCCCTCTTAGGATTGATGGTCTGTTTGATGCTTCTATGTCTCTATTTTTGTTCATCAGTTTATGTTGTTAATTTCTTTCAAATTCTTTAAGTTGTATGGTTAGATAGTATTATTATTTATTAACAATTTTCTTGCTTCCTGAGGTAGTCCTTGTAATGCTATGAACTTCCCTGTCAGGACTGCTTCTACTGTGTCCCATAGATTTTGCTATGTTTTCCGTTTCATTTGTTACCAGCAAGTTTTTGATTTCTCTCTTGATCTCATTGCTAATCAATTCATTGTTTAATGAGATGTTATTTAGCTTCCATGTGTTTTAACATATTAGAGTTTTGTTGTTTTGTTAGTTTGTTTGTTTTTAGTGTAGTTGATTTCTAATTTCATTCCATTGTGATCTGAGAATATCCTGGATATGATTTCAGTCTTCTTGAACTTGTTAATGTTAACTTTGTTTTCTAACATTTGGTCTAAATTTTGTGAATGTTCAACGTACTTGAGAAGAGTGTATATTCTGCAATTTGGGGATCAAATGCTCTGGAAATATCAGATAAATCTATCTGAATCCATTGTGTTGTTTAAGGTCTCTGTTTCCTTCTTGATTTTTTGTCTGATGTTGGTGGGATGTTAAAGTCCCTTCTATGAATCTATTGTCTATCTTTCCCTTACAGTCCTCCAAATGCTTTCTATGTTTTTAGGTGCTCTTCTATTGGGTGCATGTAGGTTAAAAAGGGTTATATCCTCTTGTTTTATAAATCCCTTTAGTTTATGTAGTGACCTTCTTTGTCTCTTTTTATGTCATTTGTTTTGAAGTCTATTTTGTCTTATATAAGTACTAGAGGCCCGGTGCATGGGGCCTAGCCTGCGCCCTCTCATAATCTGGGACCCAACAGGGGATGTTGGACTGCTGGTGGCAGCCCAATCCCTGCAGGCCAGGCTGAGGGACCCCACCAGTGCATGAATCCATGCACCAGGCTTCTAGTATGCATATAAGATCTTTGGTTAATCTCTTCCCACCCTTCCCTATCCCCCTTTCATTCAGATTCATCAGTCTGTTCCATGTTTCCATGCCTGTGCATTGAGCATCTGCCCCCAGTGGTCATTGCGCATCATAGCTACCAGTCAAACAGTCACTTAGGTTTTGATATATATAGACTAGTGGCCTGGTGCACAAAATTCGTGCACATTAAAAGGGAATTAGAGGAAATATTTTAATATTGCTATTTGCCATTTTTCAATAATAGAAGTGTCAGAGATGAAAGAAAATTAGTAAAATGTATGTGAAAATCTCCCTCCTGTCAGAGTTTGGGGTGCACTGCAGAACCCAGAGTCAAGTCCCTGCCCACCTACACACACCTCGAAATCGTGTGAGACCCAGACCCAGCCAACCCCATCCCTGTCAGTCCCCACAGGGCAGGGAGCACAGCCTCAGGTCCCCCATCAAGCCCTGATGGGCAGGGGGCACAACCTCAGGTCTGCCGTCAAACCTCACCAGGTAGGAGGCACAGGCTCAGATCTCCCATCAGGCCCTGCCGGGTCAGGGGGGGCGCAGACTCAGGTCCCCCATCAAGCCCCGCCTGGGTGGGGGGCATGGCCTCAGGTCCGCCGGCACCAGGGCTGGGGGTGCATCCTCAGGTCCCCCAGCCCTGGTGCCAGGGCACGGGGTGCAGCCTAAGGTTCCCCAGGCCTGGTGCCTGGGTGGGGGGTGCAGCCTAGGTCCCCTTGCTTGGCTTCAGGTCCCCTGGTCCTGGCATGAGGGCGCAAGGGCGTGACAACAATTTGCATACTAGCTCTTTATTATATAGCAGGTGTCCTAAAACTACGGCCTGCGGCCCACGTGCGCGTGTTTTTGCCGTTTTGTTTTTTTACTTCAAAATAAGATATGTGCAGTGTGCATAGGATTTTGTTCATAGTTTTTTAAACTATAGTGCGGCCCTCCAACGGTCTGAGGGACAGTGAACTGGCCCCCTGTTAAAAAAGTTTGAGGATTATTTTTCAAAAGATGGCGACTGGAAAAAAGGTAGGGAGAGAGAGAGTATGAGTGAGGAACCCATAGAGGAGAGTGTAGACGTGTGTGGTGTGTGTGTGTATGAGATAGGGTCAGTTAGATTCTGCAGGTCTCCCAAGGGGCTGCCTAACCAGGCAGTCCTAGAAGGCAGAGCCCCGTGCACAAAGCAGATACTTCTCGGCGGCTGGTGTGGACGCGGAGACCATGCCATCTTGAGAAACAGAGCTGCCTGAGACTCAGATCCTGGCTTCTGACACAAACCAGGACCCTACTGCTACTGGGGACAGAGAACTGCTATCACAGCTTCAGACCAACAAACAACAAGAATCCAGACTTCCCGGCAGATTTTCGTGAGCCAAAGAGCCTATCCCCCTCCGCGCAGGCGCACGGCTAGCGCCATAGTAACTAATAGACCCGCCCCTTGCCCAAGCTGCAGAGCTCCCACAGGCGCGCGGGGACAGTGCCATAGTAACTGATAGACCCACCCCTCGCCCAAGCTGCAGAACACCCTCAGCCTCATGATAAAGCCAAAGTAACTGATAGATCCGCCCCTAGCCCAAGCTGCAGAGCTTTGCGCAGGGACGTGCTCCCCCTTAGGGAATTTGGCGCACGGGACAGAAGCAGCTCACCTTCAGGTAAATCTGTCAGTGTGCACAGAGGGCTCCCCTTCAGGGAATTTGGGGGAATTTGGCTTGCGGGTCACAGCTCCCCTTCGGGGAATCTTAGAGCGTGCACAGAGGGGCTTCCCTTTGGGGAATTTGGCGCGCAGGACGGACTCTGCCCCCCCTTCGGAGAATCTGGGAGAGTGCACGGAGGCAGCTCACCTTCAGGAATTTGAGAGTGTGTGCCCTAGCCGGTTTGGCTCAGTAGAGAGAGCACTCACAGGACGCAGCTCCACTTCAGGGAATTTGGCATGCTGGACACAGCTGCCTGGGATCCCTGACTCACAGCGCATTCACACTAAGAGCCAGCGACCCCAATTGCTGGTGCATGCACACACAGGGACCCTGATTCTCAACAAGAAACCGCACATGGCAACAGAGACTCTGACACTCGATTCTTGGTGCAGACACAGGGAAACTCTGACTCCTGGCACATGCTAAGGATCTCATTTTCGGCACATACCAACTGTGTGGTGCAGAAAGGGCCCCTGATTCTAAGTGTGCACACTCGACCACACGGAACACTGTGGACACTGACCCTGGGCAAGTCTGGTTCCCACCAACCAAAGGCAGCCACACGTCCTAGTGTCAGAGCACTTCAGTGAAACTCGGGTGGAGCAAAGTCCCCACACCACACGGCCCAGGTCCATGCAAACGGAAGCTTGAGCTTTCTGGTGATAGCCAGAATGGGGAAACGAAATAACTCACAGAGGAAAGAAAATGTGGAGTTGCCAAGAAAGGAAATTAGTGAAACTGAAGCTTGCAACATGACCGAAAAGGAGTTCAGAGTAATGGTCGTGGAATTTATACATCGGATGGATTTGAAATCAACAATTTATGCAAGAATCAGGAAGAAATGAAAAGTGATATAGCTATAATCAAAAACACCATGGAAAGTTTCAACAGTAGACTAGAAGAAGCAGAAGACCGAATTAGTGAGTTAGAAGATCAGGTACAGAAACAAGCTCAATCTGAACAGCAATTGGAGAAAAAAATTAAAAAGGAGGAGGAAAGCCTAAGGGAGCTTTGGGACAACATGAAATGAAGTAAAATGTGTATAATAGGGCTGCCAGAAGGACAAGAAGAGCAGCAGGGATTAGAAAATCTATTTGAAGAAATAATGACAGAAAACTTCCCGGATACGGGAAAGATAAAAGTTACACAAGTACAGAGAGTCCCAAGCAAGATGAGTCCCAAAAGACCGACACCAAGACATGTCATAATTTCAATGGCAAATATAAATGATAAAGAGAGAATCTTAAAGGTGGCAAGACAGAGACAGAGAGTTACCTACAAAGGAACACCCATCAGATTGTCAAATGATTACTCAACAGAAACACAACAAGCTAGAAGTGAATAGAAGGAGGTATACAAAGTGTTGCAAAGCAAAGGACTGAATCCAAGAATACTATATCCAGCAAGACTATCAATCAAATTCGAAGGGGAAATCAGGAGCTTCACAGACAAAAAAAGACTCAGGGAGTTTATCACCACCAAACCAGCAATGCAAGAATTGCTAAAGGGAATACTGTAAAAAGAAGAAATAAACAGGTAAGGAATACAGACACAAAAATATATATGACTACAAACAAATACCTTTCAGTAATAACTTTAAATGTAAACAGACTAAATGCTCCAATCAAAAGACATCGAGTGGCTGAATGGATAAAAAAACATGAACCATATATATGCTGTCTACAAGAGACCTATCTCAGAACAAGAGACTCACACATATTGAAAGTGAAGGGATGGAAAAATATCTTTCAGGCAAATGGAAATGATAAAAAAAGCCAGGCTAGCAATACTTATATCTGACAAAATAGACCTCAATGTCAATGCCATAACAAGAGATAAGGAAGGCCACTTCATAATACTAAAGGGAGAAACCCAACAAGAAGAAATAATTCTGGTAAACATATACGCTCCCAATATAGGAGCACCCAAATACATAAAAAAAACTCCTGGAGGATATCAAGGGAGAGATTAATAGCAATACAATCATAGTAGGAGACTTTAATACCCACTATCACCATTGGACAAATCCTCTGAACAAAAAATCAGCAAAGAAACATCAATCCTAAATGACTCACTAGACTAGATGGAATTAATTGACATCTTCAGAACATTTCACCCCAAAGCCAACGAATATACATTCTTCTCAAGTGCACATGGGTCATTTTCAAAGATAGACCATATATTGGGTCACAGGCAAAGTCTCTTCAAATTCAAGAAGATAGAAATTATATCAAGCATCTTCTCAGATCACAGTGGCAAAAACTGGAAATCAGCTACAATAAATACAATCCAAAGAAATCAAACACATGGGGACTAAACAGCATGCTATTAAACAATGACTGGGTCACCAGAGAGATCAAAGAAGAAATAAAAAACATCATGGCAACAAATGACAATGAAAACACAACAATCCAAAATCTATGGGACACAGCAAAAGCAGTCTTGAGAGGGAAGTTCATAGCTCTACAAGCCTATTGCAAAAAAACAAGAAACAATGGTAATAAATTACCTAACCCTACAACTCAAAGAGCTAGAAAAAGAGCAGCAAGAAAAGCCCAGTGTAACCAGAAGGAAGGAAATAACAAAGATCAGAGCGGAGATGAATGACATAGAGACCAAAGAAACAATACAGAAGATCAACAAAACCAAGAGCTGGTTCTTTGAAAGGATAAACAAGATTGATGGACCTCTAGCCAGGCTCACCAAGAAGCAAAGAGAGAGGACCCAAATAAACAAAATCAGAAATGAAAGAGGTGAAATAACAACAGACCCCACTGAGATACAAAGGATTGTTACAAAATACTATGAACAACTCTATTCCAACAAACTGGACAACCTGGAGGAAATGGACATATTCCTAGAAAAATACAACCTTCCAAAAATCAATCAAGAAGAATCTCAACAGCTCAATAGGCCAATAACTATGGACGAAATTGTAGCAGTCATCAAAAAGCTTCCGGCAAACAAAAGCCCGGGGCCTGACTGCTTCACAGGAGAGTTTTACAAAACATTCAAGGAAGAACTAAAACCTATCCTCTTCAGACTATTCAAAAAAATTCAAGAGGAAGGAACACTTCCAAGCTCCTTCTATGAAGCCAGCATCACCCTAATACCAAAACCAGATAAAGACAACACAATGAAAGAGAATTACAGACCAATATCCCTCATGAACATAGTTGCCAAAATCCTCAACAAAATTCTAGCAAATCGGATCCAGCAGTACATCAGAAAGATCATACACCATGACCAAGTAGGATTTATCCCAGGAATGCAAGGATGGTACAATATCCGCAAATCAATAAACGTGATACATCACATAAACAAATTGAGAGATAAAAATCACATAGTCATATCAATTGATGCAGAAAAAGCATTTGACAAAATCCAACACCCTTTCTTGATAAAAACTCTAAACAAGGTGGGAATAGAAGGCTCATACCTCAACATAATAAAAGCTATATATGATGAACCCACAGCAAACATCATACTCAATGGACAAAAACTAAAACCATTTCCCCTAAGAACAGGAACAAGACAGGGATGCCCACTCTCACCACTCCTGTTTGACATAGTACTGGAAGTATTAGCCATTGCAATTAGACAAGAAGAAGAAGAAAAAGGCATCCAAATTGGAAAAGAACAAGTAAAGCTGTCTTCATTTGCAGACGACATGATATTGTACATAAAAAATCTGAAAGACTCTGTCAAAAAAACTAATACACTTAATAAATGAATTCGGCAATGTAGCAGGATACAAAATTAATGCCAAGAAATCTATGGCCTTTCTATACACCAATAGTGAACTTACAGACAGAAAGACTAAAAAGGCAATCTCATTTACCATTGCACCAAAAAAATTAAGATACCTAGGAATAAACTTAACTAAGGGGGTAAAAGACCTATACATGGAAAACTACAGGACACTGAAAAAAGAGGTAGAGGAAGACGTAAACAGATCGAAGAACATACCATGTTCATGGATTGGTAGAATCAACATCATTAAAATGTCCATACTACCCAAAGCAATCTATAGATTCAATGCACTCTCCATTAAAATACCAACGGCATATTTCACAGACCTTGAAAGAACTCTCCAAAAATACATGTGGAATAAAAAAAGACCCCAAATAGCCACAGAAATCCTGAGAAAGAAGAATAAAGTAGGAGGGATCTCAATACCAGATTTCAAGCTGTATTTCAAAGCCACTATTCTCAAAACAGCCTGGTATTGGCACAAGAACAGACATATAGATCAATGGAACAGAATAGAGAATCCAGATATTGACCCAAACCACTATGCTCAATTAATATTTGACAAAGGAGGCATGAACATACAATGGAGTCAAGACAGTCTCTTCAATAAATGGTGTTGGGAAAATTGGACAGATACATGCAAAAAAAATGAAGCTAGATCACCAACTTATGCCATACACAAAAAATAAACTCAAAATGGATACAGGACTTAAACATAAGATGGCAAACCATAAAAATACTAGAGGAATCCACAGGCAGCAAAATTTCAGACATATGCCAAAAGAAATTCTTCACCAATACTGCCCCTAGGGCAATGGAAGCTAAAGAGAAAATAAACAAATGGGACTACATCAAAATAAAAAGCTTTTTTACAGCAAAAGAAACTATCAACAAAACAACAAGAAAGCCCACTGCATGGGAGAACATATTTGCAAATGGCATCACTGATAAAGGTTTAATCTCCAACATCTACAGGCAGCTTATACAACTTAATAAAAGGAAGATAAATGATCCAATAAAAAAATGGGCAATGGACCTAAATAGAATCTTTTCCAAAGAAGACAGAAGGAAGGCCAAGAGACACATGAAAATATGCTCAACGTCACTAATTATCCGAGAGATGCAAATCAAAACAACAATGCGTACCATCTCATACCTGTCAGAATGGCTATCATCAACAAATCAACAAATGACAAGTGTTGGTGAGGATGCAGATAAAAAGGAACCCTCATGCACTGCTGGTGGGAATGCAGACTGGTGCAGCCACTGTGGAGAACAGTATGGAGTTTCCTCAAAAAACTGAAAATGGAACTCCCATTTGACCCAGTAATCCCACTCCTAGGAATATATCCTAAGAAACCGGAACACCAATAAGAAAGGATATATGCACCCCTATGTTCATAGCAGCACAATTTACAATAGCTAAGATCTGGAAACAGCCTAGGTGCCCATCAGCAGATGACTGGATCAGAAAACTATGGTACATCTACACAATGGAATATTATGCTGCCATAAAAAAGAAGGAATTCTTACCATTTGCAGCAACCTGGATGGAATTGGAGAACATTATGTTCAGTGAAATAAGCCAGTCAATGAAAGAAAAATACCACATGATCTCACTCATTTATGGATAATAAAGAACATTAAAAACTTGAACAAAAAGATAGATACAGAGGCAGTAAAACATCAAACAGTCTGTCAAATTACAGCAGGAAGGTTAGGGAGAGGTGTGGAAGATAAGAGATCAATCAAAGGACTTGTATGCATGCATATTAGCCTAACCAATGGACGCAAAACTCTGGGGGGTGAGGGGATATATGGGAGTGGGAAGGGGGGGCAATGGTAAGATATTCACACATATAATACCTTAATAAAAAAAATTGAAGGAAAAAAAAAGTTTGAGGACCCCTGTTATATAGGATTGCTACACCTGCCTTTTTTCATTCCCTTTGCATGGAAAAATATTCCCTCCCTTCATTTTCATCCTGTGATAATCTTTTGTTCTGTGGTGGGTCTCTTGTAATCAGCATATATATGTGTCATGTTTTATAATCCATTCAGCTATGCTATGTCTTTTGATAGAGGCATTTAATCTATTTACATTTAAGGTTATTATTGATAGGTACTTATTTATTGCCACATTTTTCTATATGCCTATGTTCCTTTCTCTGCTTCTTGTTACAGTGGTCCCTTTAAACATTTCTTGAATGGTTTGGTTTGGTGGTAATAACTCCTTTAGTCTTTTTTGTCTGAGAAGCTCTTTATTTCACCTTCAATCTATATAGATAAAATCCTAAGTAACTGTCCAACTGTTTGACCATCCGACCGGTAGGTATGATGCACACTGACCACCAGGGGGCAGACGCTGTGACTGGCAGCTATGTTGCACACTGACCACCAGGGGGCAGATGCTCTGACTGGTAGCTATGATGCACACTGACCACCAGGGGGCAGATGCTCAATTCAGGACCTGCCGAGCTGCGGTGACTTGGCAGCTGTAGTTCTTGGTTGACGCACCAGGAACCAAAGAGAAGGGAGTCCGATTCCAGGGTGTGTAACCCAAGAACTGCCCTCTCACAATCTGGGACCCCTCAGGGGATGTCGGAGAGCCAGTTTCAGCCCAATCCCCACAGGCTAGGCCGAGGGACCCCACCAGTGCACGAATCTGTGCACTGGGCCTCTAGTTTTGAATAATATAGCCTTGCTGGATGGAGTAGTCTTTGGTTCAGATCCTTGTTTTTCATTATTTTCTATACTTCATGCCATTCCCTTCTGTCCTGTAGTGTTCCTTTTGAGAAATCTGCAAACAGTCTTATTGGAACTCCCATGTAGGTAATCAACTGTCTCTCTCTTGCTGCACTTAAGATTTCCTCTTTGTCTTAAGTGTTTTCCATTTTAATTATGATATGTCTTGGTGTGGGTCTCTTTGGGTTTATCTTGCTTGGAACTCTCTTTGCTTGTTAACTTGTGTGACTTTTTCCTTCACCAGGTATGGGAAGTTTTCTGTCATTATTTCTTTAAACAGTTTCTCTGTCCCTTGCTTATTTTCTTCTCCTTCCAGTAGCCCTATGATGTTGACGTTGTCTCTTTTTATGGCATTTGTTTTGAAGACTATTTTATCTTATATAAGTACTAGAGGCCCAGTGCACGGGGCCTAGCCTGCGGCATCTCGCAATCTGGGACCCCTCTGAGAAGTCTCTTAGAGTTTCCTCATTTTTTTAAATTTTCTTTTTGATGTTCTGCTTGAGTGCCTACCTGTTATCTTGTACTTTACATCACTGATTCTATCCTCTGCTTCATCTAACTGGCTGTTGATTTCTTCTAGTATATTCTTAATTGCTAATATTGTATTCTTCATTTCTTACTTGATTTATTTATGACTTCAATGTCCTTTTTAATGCTTACTCTGTCTTTTTTTAAGTACTCACAGATATCATCCATTTCCCCCACTAATTTTCTTGAGCATCCTTATAACCATTAATTTAAACTCTGCATTGGGTATTTTGGTTGCTTTTGTTTCATTTAAATCTTTTTTTCTGGAGATATTCCTTGTTGTTTCATTTGGGCACATTTCTTTGTCTCCCCATTTTGTCTGTGTGTATTAGGTAGACCTGTTTTGACTCCCAAACTTGTCATGAGGACTTTATGATAAAGGTGTCTTGTTGATCTCAGTAGCATAGTCTTCCAAATCACCTGTGTTCTATGCTCCAGGATGTCTTTTGTTGGTTATGAGCAATGTCCTATTGTATTTCAGTCATTTGTTATTGTTTAAAGTATTACACATAGTAGTACATATATCTCCTTTTTTTTCCCAATTGACCTTCCCTCAGCCTCCACTACCCCCTGTCACATGCCCTCATCCAACTCCACCCCACAGTGTCTTGTGTACATTGGTTGTGCTTATATGCATGCATACAAGTCCTTTAGTTGATCTCTTTCCCCCCTCCCTAACACTCCCCAACCTTCCCGCTGTAATTTGACAGTCTGTTCAATGCTTTACTGCCTCTGTATCTATCTCTTTGTTCATCAGGTTATACTGTTCTTTATTTTCCATAAATGAGTGAGATCATGTGGTATTTTTCTTTCATTGCCTGGCTTATTTCACTTAGTATAATGCTCTCCAGTTCCATCCATGCTGCTGCAAATGGTAATAATTCCTTCTTTTTTATAGCAGCATAGTATTCCATTGTACAGATGTACCATAGTTTTCTGCTGATGGGCATTTAGGCTGTTTCCAAATCTTAGCTATGGTGAATTGTGCTGCTAAGAACATAGGGGTGCATATATCATTTCTGATTGGTGTTTCTAGTTTCTTTGGATATATTCCTAGAAGTGGGATTACTGGGTCAAATGGGAGTTCCATTTTTAGTTTTTTGAGGAAACTCCATACTATTCTCCACAGTGGCTGCACCAGTCTGCATCCCCTCCAGCAGTGCATGAGGGTTCCTTTTTCTCCGCATCCTCGCCAGAAGTTATTGTTTGTTGATGATTGCCATTCTGACAGGTGTGAGATGGTACCGCATTTTCGTTTTGATATGCATCTCTCGAATAATTAGTGATTTTGAGCATGTTTTCATATGTCTCTTGGCCTTCTTTCTTCTTCTTTTGAAAAGTGTCTATTTAGGTCCGTTGCCCATTTTTTATTGGATCATTTATCCTCCTTTTATTAAGATGTATGAGTTCCCTGAGATTAAACCTTTATCAGTGATAACATTTGCAAATATGTTCTCCCATAGAGTGGGCTTTCTTGTGGTTTTGTTGATGGTTTCTTTTGCTGTGCAAAAGCTTTTTATTTTGATGTAGTCCCATTTGTTTATTTTCTCTTTAGCTTCCATTGCCCTAGGAGCGGTATCGGTGAAGAAATTGCTTTGGCGTATGTCTGAGATTTTGCTGCCTGTGGACTCCTATAATATTTTTATGGTTTCCTGTCTTATGTTTAAGTCCTTTACCCATTTTGAGTTTATTTTTGTGTATGGTGTAAGTTGGTGGTCTAGTTTCATTTTTTTGCATGTATCTGTCCAATTTTCCCAATACCATTTATTGAAAAGACTGTCTTGACTCCATTGTATGTTCATGCCTCCTTTGTCAAATATTAAATGAGCATAGTGTTTTGGGTCAATATCTGGGTTCTCTATTCTATTCCATTGGTCTATATGTCTGTTCTTGTGCCAGTAGCAGGCTGTTTTGAGAAGAGTGGCTTTGTAATACAGCTTGAAATCTGGTATTGCGATCCCACCTCATTTGTTCTTCTTTCCCAGGATTGCTGCAGCTATTCAGGGTCTTTTTTTTATTCCAGATGAATTTTTGGAGAGTTCATTTTATTTCGGTAAAATAAGCCATTGGTATTTTAATGGAGAGTGCATTGAATCCATAGATTGCTTTGGGTAGTATGGACATTTTAATGATGTTGATTCTACCAATCCATGAACACGATACGTTCTTCCATCTGTTTATGTCTTCCTCTATCTCTTTTTTTGGTGTCCTTTAGTTTTCCACATATAGGTCTTTTACCTCCTTAGTTAAGTTTATTTCTAGGTATCTTAATTTTTTTGGTGCGATGCTAAATGAGATTGCTTTTTAGTCTCTCTTTCTGTAAGTTCACTATTGGTGTATAGAAATGCCATAGATTTCTTGGCATTAATTTTGTATCCTGCTACATTTCCAAATTCATTTATTAAGTCTAATAAGTTTTTGATGGAGTCTTTCAGGTTTTTTATGTACAATATCATGTCATCTGCAAGAGAATTAGGGGATAAGAAAGAAAGCAGAAGAGAGAAAAAAAGAGACAGAGACAGAGAAAGGAGTGCAAAAATGAAAATGGGAAAAGGATAAAAAGTAAGAGGAAAGAAAGAGAATAAAAAAGAAGAGGTGAAAAACTGTTTATATGGGGAAAAAACTCCCATAGAACAGCCACTAATCCCAACAAATGCCAGCAACAAATACCTAGAGATGAATACAAACTACAAACAACAATTAATATCAAGCGAGGCAAGTGAAAACAGAAGGAAAAAAAACAAAACAAAACAAAAAAACAAAAAGGAAAAGTGAAGCAATCTCACAAACAAGCATTAAAAAACTGATATAATCAGCAATTAAGCAAACAACAACAAAAGGACAGAGAGAAAAAAATTTGGATAGTGAAGAAAGAGAAGAGAGAGGTGTATATGGACTTAGAGCAGGGCGTTGGAAATTATATATATAAGTAGGGTGAAATTTTAACAGGGGGTAAAAAGAAGGAATAGGGAAAATCTAAAGCAGGTATAGGGTAAGAGAAACAGGACAACAAAAGGGGAAAAGTGAGGAAGAGAGTGTTGGCATAAAGGTAAAGTTGAGATAGAGTAAAATGATGCTAAAGGAAAGATGAAAATAGAATGTAGAACACCGATCCCAAAATAAAATAGAGAAAATAAAATGACTCTTTAAAAAAAAATGGTAAAATAGTAGTAATAATACTGATTAAAAATAAAAAATGTAATAATTAAAAAGGTAAAATCAGTGAGGGAAAAAGAAAAAAAATAGTTTCTTAAGTAAAAGATGAAAAAATAAAATAGAAATGTGCAATACTGAAGGTCATTCACTTCCTCTCTTGTTCTGTTTGGCATACCTGTTTCCTAGTCAGGACAGTATTGAAGATTCCTGCGTTCCACTGCTCCTCAGTGTTGTAGGCCACAGTCCTGATTTTTAAGCAGGCAGTACTTCTTTCTTATACTCTTTTATTTGTGTTTACACAAGAGTCAATTTATGATTCAATCCCTGGGTTGCAGTGTTTCTGGATTGACCTCCAGGTGTATAGGTCCTTTCTACCCAGTGTTTAGATTTTGTTTTCCCTGTGGCGCTTAATACCGGTTTGGGGGAATGGGTGCCCCCAGAGCTGGTTCTCTGATCATTATTCCGCACTCTGATCCTCAGGTTCCACAAAAACAACTTTCCCCTGCAGTCTCTTAGAGTGTCCCCAATTGGGTGATCCCATGTCAGTGATGGGCAACTTTTGAGCTTGGTGTGTCAAACTTCGCCAAAAAACTGAGCATAACTCGGGTAGTGTGTCACTTTGAGAAAAAAACATTATTTCGCAAATGTTTCATCCTCGGCATGCAGCCGCCTCAGCGGCCGTGTGTCATCAGAAATGGCTACGCATGCAGTGCTGACATGTGTGTCATAGGTTCGCCATCACTGTCCTATGTATTGGGCTTAGTAATCAAAAGCAAGGATTTAAAGAGGAAAAAAGTAAAATATAAAAAAATAAAAGAGAAAAAAGAGCCAGAGTAAGCGTGCGAACTCTGGCACTGGGGCGCAAGTCTGTGCAGTCTTTTTTCTCCTTGGGTCTAAGCAGCTGGCACACTCGTAAAATTTTTATGCTACCCTTTTGTGCCCAGTTCAGCTATGGGTTGCTTTTTAGAGTTCCCTTCTGTTAGCAGCCCTGAAGATTCCCTTCCACATTCACGGATCACACCAGCCCTAATGGCCAAGGACTTTTCTGGGCGGAGACTTCCCCGTATCTTTCAGCTCCTGCATTGCGCGTTTCTCTCTCCTGCCTGGACCACAGACCTCACCTTATCCCAGGTGAAATCTGACCTTTCAGTGAGAAGGTGTAGAGCTCCTTGGAATCTGCATGCTCGTGCCACTTAGGGACCGATGTTCCTGGGTTTGCAGCTATTCACTGGGTGCCATTGTTGTGAATTCCTGGGATTTTGAGGCTTCCGACAACATCCACTCTCTCCTTCAAGATGGCGTGGTCTCCTCCGTCAGAGCTAGCCACTCCGTCCAGCAATCCCCCACAGTCCCCTGGACTATAGCTGTCCCTCAACTCACAAACAAACACTCCCCGTGCGACCACACACTCTCCCTTTATTCTCTCACTTACACATAATCTTGCAGTCTGCCTTCCTGTTGGCAGCCATCTTTTTTCTGTATTTGAGTCTTGAATGCTGTTAGCCCTTTCATGGGTGTGGTTAACCTTTTAGGATGGCTGACTATAAGGATAAACCTCGATCACCATGTATGAGATGCTGTGCATGGCCTTATTCCAGTAGTGTCTGGTGCCTTCCGGAATATCCTTTTGGGTATTCCACTTGTGTGATAAGTTGGGTGAAGCTCTGATGTTGTCTGAACCCCACCATTGGTTTTGTTTGTTCTGGGTCCACTTGGGTGGGTTTCAGATACAGGTTTCTGTCAGACGTTGTGTGTAATTGTCCTTGGGCTACCTGGGTGTGGGGAGGGGAGGTGCCCATCTGTACATAGGAGTTGACTTCCTCAAGCTTAGACCTGGGGCCAGATCTCTAAAAAGGCTGAGGCTAATTCAGGTCCACCTCTACCTCTCATCTACTCCACCTTCCCCTCTGGAGGTTGCCTGGACTTCCTTCAGAGCCTTCTGAGGAAAGAGTGAGTTCAGGCTGGTTGGAAACCACAGCAACTTTCTCAGGATGTGTGCTTAGTAGGGCGGGGTAACTGGGGTTAGCCTGACAGGGCATCATTCAGTCACACACTTAATGAGGAGAAATTAGCCTCTACTTCTTCTTTTTTTTTTTTTTAAACCTGAACAATAAAGATTTATTAAATTTAAAAAAAATAAAAAATATATTTTTGGGTGAGCAAACCAACCACTGACTTATATTTCTTTTAGAATCTATAGTCTGTATTTAAATGTCCTTGTCACTCACGTTCCAAAAATAATATGGCCCCTATCCATTCTCAGTCTAGACATTCTGCCTACTTTACATGGAAAATACCTAAGTATTCTTTAAGACCCAATGAAAATGTCATTTCTTAATATTGCCTTCCCTAATTCTTCCAAGAAAGATTGCCCACTACCTCCTTTATGCCCTCATTAAATCCCCTACCTGTCCCTGTAGTAACACTTTTTTAAAAATTTGTTTATTGATTAAGGTATCACATATTTGTCCTCATCCCCCCATTCCCATCCCACACCCTAGCCTCTACTTCTGAACCAAATCACGCAGTCTCTGCCAGAGTCTCCAACTCTGGTTCCTCCTGGAAGGGATCACTGCAGATTCATTTTGGGTGAAGCCCCCTGTCGCCTCTACAACAGTAATCAGCTGCCTAGGCTCAGTGGAACAGATCGAAAGAGTCTCCCCTTGAGAGTGATGCCAGCCCAGTCTGCAGAAGGGGGCTACACATTTCATCCCTGTCCCAGACAACAGCCCCTGAGGGACTTATACTCTGAATGTCCCAGCTCTGAAATTCTTTCCCCCACATATCTGAGCCCAGTGAGATGGAGCATCCACATATCTGAGCCCAGTGAGATGGAGCATCCAGGACTTGGCAGGGTTGATCCAAACAGTCTCCCATTGAGGATTGGTGCCTGCAAGACTGTAGCAGGGGTTTGGGCACTTCTTCCCCTTCCCAGGATAATGCACGCTGAGGTCCCCTGGAGGTAAGAGTGGCCCATCCCCCCACAATGTAGTCACACTCGCCAGCACCCACTCATCTGGTTCCTAGACAAAAGCTTCCCTGGGTAACATGGTCCCAAAATCCCAGGTCTGAATGTCACTCTGATCACCCTGCTCAGCTGAATTCAGCAGGATATGGCTGGCCAAGTGATTGAACACATAAGGGGAGGGGCACTCCTTGTGTGCTTGAGTTTGAGAATATTGGCACTCTTTCCTAAGCTGCAGTTTAGTCATTGTCTGATTCTCTGGCAAGAGCCTTCCCAGAAAAAGAGGGCCCCGAAAGTCACTACTGTGTGCAGCCAGAAAACCCTTCTGTAGGAGCCGAGTACAGCAGAGTGGCCTCACCAGCAGTCAGAGACCAGAAAGAGTACTCTCCAGACGGTGCTGAAACAATAGGGGTGCTCATCCCTGAGAAGGCCGTGTCTGAGTCTCCCAAATGGACTGAACCACCCCCCCCCACCACTGATTTTCACCTCCTGATTTTATGTGGCTCCTCTTTCTATCTCTTTTGCTCGGGGTTGTGGATCCCTGTGTGGGGTTGATACCCCACGCTCCTGGGGGGAGGTGGTTTTGCAGCTGCTATATCTCTTTGGCTTCTCAGCCACCACAAAGTGTAGGAGCTATCCCTTTCCACATCTCCTCCCTTCTTTTTTTCCTTTTTTATTATTTATTTATTGTCTAAAGTTTTACATATGTCTCCTTTTCCCCCAGTTGACCACCCCCCATCTCTTCTCCTTTCTTACCAGTCTATGTAGCTTCTTCTGTAAATCCTTGGTTATGTTTTTTCAGTCCAACTAGCCTTCAGTTGTTTATTCAGGTTGCTTGCTGTATAATTTAGCTGTAAATCTGGTTTGGGGCTGGGAGTGGGTGAGTGTAGTTTCCACCTACTCTGCAACGATCTTGGAGTCCTTGTAGCACATTTAAATGAAGAAGCAGATATGAGAATCCAGGTGTCTTCTATTAAGCCATACATTAAAGATATTTGCAAAAGTGTAAAACAATTGTACTTTTCTCATTATTTTATTTTGTGAAGGGTTGTTTTAAAACTATATTATTTATTTTAATATGTAATTGATTTATTATTGTTAATTTAAATATATCCATTAAAAAATTCTGAGTCCTAATGTCTATATATATAAAAGGCTAATATGCTAAGTGTCTGACTGTCTGACAGGTCACTATGACATGCACTAACCACCAGGGGGCAGATACTCAACGCAGGAGCTGCTGTGACACACACTGGCCACAGAGAAACAGCACTGCAGACCTGGTGCCCACAAAGCAATATTCAGCTTCCCCCAAGTGGGACACAGGCCCCACCACCACCAGAGTGACACCTCACCAAATCGCAGCTGATGCTGTCGAGACCCCAAGGCACAAAATGCGGCCCACAGCCCAGCCCAGCCCAGAAATGGTGGCTGTGGACACTGGGTAATGACGTCACGTAGCAATGCCTGGCTTCCTCTCCCTAGCAACTATCCTCCTTGGAGTTTCTTCAGCCCAGGAACATAGCTTGCTTTATAGCCAGGTGGAAACATTTTACACTTTAATCAAATGTCTGTGAAATGTTTTCTTGTGCCTCATCTCATTTGATCCTCACAGAAGTCCTGGAGTAGGTAGATAGGAGACTCGGTGGAATCCTTTTTTCTTTTCATTAGCCAGAAAATGGAGATTTAGAAAGCTTAGAAACTTGACCCGACTGAAAAGAAGTAAGAAATGGTGAACCTTGAAAATGACTTCAGGTTTTCTCACTGCACAGAATATAGTCAAACACTGCTGAAGTTAAGTATTTTACCCTTTGTTCTCTCTGCGTGAGCTACAATAATAATCTGCTTTGTGTTGATATTTACTGCTGCATTGCTGACAATTACCCGAAAGAGAAGTTGGGGTGCTTCACTGGGCTGGAAAAAGTTTAGCTAAATCAGAAAGGAGGTCTAATTGAGTAAGTTTGTTCTATATCTATAAAAGGCTAAATTGACTCACACATGTGCGATACATATAAAGCTCTCGCTGGCACCAGGCCTCTAGTATTTAATATTGATATAATCCACATAAAAATGTTCTGAGGTCCTCTAAACTTTTAAAGAATATAAAGTATTCCAGAGATCAACAATATTGAGAACTATTGTATTATACCCTATCGCCTTATGTATCCTTCTAACTATCCAACCCAGATTGAGTAAGCATCCCTTCTCTGTCCATAAATTTTTATTAAAGTTGTTGAAGAGAAAAGACCAAGAATAAAGTTTTTCTCTTCAACAATTTTAATAAAAATTTATGTATCTTGTTCTTTACTTTGAATTCTATTAGTTACAAATATACCCACTTGCTCTAACTTTGGGGTATCATAAGAAATTTATGTAATATTTAACTGAACAAAATACACAGTAACTCCAGCATGCATTTTATCTTTTAGTGTAAGAACCCAACCAATAGAGTTTAATTTGGGAATACTAGATATATTGGATTAGTGCTTGCTACTATTAAACACCATTTTCATTTCTAGGTTATTCATGTAACATTTATTTTATAATTCATTCTAGAATTTTACTGGCACTTTGTACTACTTTCACCATTCTAGAGATTATATGGTTTTTGATTTTTACCTTTCCTCCCTTTTAGAAAACCAGAAAACCTGATATCTGTTGTTCTAGCACTCCTATTTTCAAACTAGTCAGTTTCTTTCAGTTTCTCAGTTTATAATATATCTGGTGTTGGAAGTTTGATTTATTTCAAACATCTTGTATGTTCTCTTACCTTAGATGATAATATATCTTATCTTTTCTTCACCTATCATAATGCACTTCAATTTTCTCTTAACCAAGTTATTCTACCCTATCTAGCTTTATAATTATATATCTTCAAAGAGAAAATGGAACAAAATAGGAGTTCTGCTTTCTTATCTGATAATATGATACTGTGTACCCAAAAGAGTTAATCTATTTTTACGTATTTTTATGTTTTGATCCTACCTTTCATAAACCATGTTGCATTTTATTAGTATTTATGTAAACTTTATTGTACTCTGGGCTTTAGTCTTCCGAATACAATTCTTAGAGTTATTGTGCTGTGGTTTTTGTATTATCATTATTTGCAAAATGCCTCCTCTTTCATCTTTTGTACATTTTCTCAAATGTGACTTAATTAAAGAGATGAAAGAGCTATTGCCTTGGTCGTAATGGCTTATTTAAACCTGCTTTTACTTCTTATCAGGACCTTTTTAAATTATTTTGTCAAAATTTTGCTTTTGAGAAGTGCCTATCCTTCTTAAACCAACTTTTAGAGCGTGTTTTTATTTTGTTTGAGTTCTCATTATACATGAGGTAGAACATTCAAAATGGGTTTCATGATCATGACCTAGTACAGTGGTGGCGAACCTATGACACGGGTGTCAGCACTGACATGCGGAGCCATTTCTGATGACATGCAGCCGCATGCCGAGGATGAAACATTTGCTGCTCCTGAGGATGAAACATTTGCGACTAGAGTCTGGGCTCTAGTCGCAAATGTTTCATCCTCCCCTATTAGACACTCTGTGCCGGAGGTTTATAGGCCAAAACAACAGAAGTCCGGCACAGAGCGTCTAGTTCTGGGACTTCTGGTTAAGCCAGGATCTTTGCCCTCACTTCTGCAGGCAGAGCAGAGAGCAGCGGAATGCAGCGGGGGACGCATCTCTGGGGGCCCTGACATTACCAGTAACCAAATAACAGTTAACCACAGCAACCATTATCTACTGTTCTGGGGTGTCATGGATTTCTAATCCATCATTACTGAGATAAGTGAGGGGGAGGCTGGGAGAGGCAAGGGTTTGTGGCGTGCTATGGGTGCCATTTCCCACCATTAGAAATAGCGGCAGCCATTTTAATTTACATAAGGAACACCAACTTGCTCCATAGTGCAGACTCCATTTCACCACTATTACTGTTGTGCATCCTTATTAACCCCTAGTTCTGCTTATTAACCCAGCCCTTTCCTAAAAGACATTTATATGCACCATTTTGTGGTTAGTTAGTCTAGTTAACCCCTAATTACCTGCAGGCCTAACAAGCTATCTATAATTCTATCCTCTGTCACTGCCCTCCTGATGGAGAACCCCAAAAATAAAAAAACTAAGGTTAAGTAAAGGAAGTGGTAGTAGCAGTGGCCGACCCTTTCAAGAGACATGGACCGAGATGTATGGCTTTATAGAAAAAAATGGCAGATCATTTTGTGTTCTATGTACTGAAACAGTAGTAAGCAGAATGTGGAATATAAATAGACATTTTGAAACTTATCATTCCCAGTTCTTGGAAAAAAGTGAGGATGAAAGGAAGGAATACATTTCCAGGCAGCTACACCTTTATAAGAGCCAATCTAATTCCATCCTTAAATTTATGAAAGGCTCTACAAATTTAACATCTGCAAGTCTGAGCATTGCTCACTCTATAGCTCAGCATGGAAAAGCGCTCAGTGTGGGAGAATTTATTAAAGAAACTCTCCTAAGATGTGCACCGGTTCTATTTCACGATATGCAGAATAAAGATGCAATTATTAAGAGAATATCTGAGTTACCACTCAGTAGAAATATCATAAAAGACTGAATAATGAGACTGAACACAAACGTACAACATCAGTTAAAGAGAGACATAAGGAAGTGTAAATATTTTTCGATCTCTCTTGATGGAACTACTGATGTCACCTCACATGCTCAGTTGGCCATTATTGGTCGATATTCTGATGGTCTCACAATGAGAGAAGAGTTGATAAATTTAGTATCTGTGTCAACAAGTAAATCAGGAAGCGAAATATGTAAGGTTGTTATACAAACATTTCGTGACCTAGCATTGATATCTCTAAAGTTGTGTCAGTGACGACAGATGGGGCACCAAATATGGTGGGGGAAAAAGTCGGATTTGTCAAATTGTTTACAGAAGCTATTGGACATCCGATTGTGCCTTTTCATTGTATTATCCATCAGGAGGCTTTATGTGCCAAGGCAGGATTCACCGACTTAAACAACTTAATGTCAGTTGTTACAAAAATAGTTAATTTAATAGCTGCTCGCCCCCTTCACAAGCGAGAATTTTCGGCACTTTTACTGGAGGTTGATTACAGCTACAGTAGACTGCTGATGTATAATAATGTAAGATGGCTGAGCCAAGGCAAAGTTCTTGAGCGCTTTGTGGAGTGCTTTGAAGAAATTAAGGTATTTCTTGATGATAAGGATCTGGGAAACGTTCCTCAGCTTAATGATGATAAGTGGGTCAACACCCTGATGTTTTTTACAGATCTCTCTGTTCATATTAATGAACTGAACTTAAAGTTACAAGGTTTTGGCAAAAGTATTGACTTTATGTTTGGATACATAAAAGCTTTGGAAAGTAAAGTTAAAATTTTCAAGCGAGACGTAGAAACTAAAACTTATAAGTATTTTCCTCAAGTAACAAAGTATTTTGAGAAGGCCAGTGCAGCTGTACAAAATGAAATGGAACTCTTGCATATGAAGTACCAGCATGTTTTAGATCGTTACTTGACCAGTTTAGTGATAGATTTAGTCAATCTAGAAGTCTAGAACAGACCATGAAAATAATTAAGTATCCTGATGTAGTAGTCTACAGTAGTTTGGAATTAAATGGTTTCCAATGGATGCAAATTGATGATTTGGAGATGCAACTTGCAGAATTTCAAGACAGTATCTGGGCTCAGGTGTTTGTCGACTTGAGGTCAAAGCTTGAGAATCTGGAAAGGTGCCGCTTGGAGAATCAAGAGGAGTGCCACTACGAACAGGAAATTTGGAGTGCCTCGAACCGACTACCAGACACTTTTAGCACCCTGAAAAATATAGCAATGGCTTTACTCACAATTTTTCCCTCTACATACTTTTGTGAGGCCTTATTCTTAGCATTAAATAATATCAAAACCAACAAAAGAAACAGATTGACAGATGAAGTTAGTAGTGCTTGCTTGGGCCTGAAGTGTACAAAATACCAACCTTCAATTGAAGATTTAGCCAATGAAATTCAGCAACAAAAAAGTCACTAATAGGCAGGTTAGTTAAAGAATTCCCCCTCCCCCTCACTTATCTTAGTTCATGGCACCCCACACAAGCTAAATAATATCAAGACCAACAAAAGAAACCGACTGACAGATGAACAAAGAAGTCACTAAGCAGGTAAGTTAAATATTTAGCTTGTGGTTTATTAAATACAATTATATATAACAATTATACATTTATGTTATTTAAACTATAAATATTGCGAAATAATGTTTTTTTCCTCAAAGTGACACACTACCCGAGTTATGCTCAGTTTTTTGGCGAAGTTTGACACACCAAGCTCAAAAGGTTGCCCATCACTGACCTAGTACATACACACAACTGAAACCAACATTTCACAAAACAGTACTTGTTTTGTCAGTCAATACCCAATCAAGGGACAGAAACCAAAAATATGAACAGGAAAGTTTAGTATAACTAATTATCCTACCTAATAATACACAAATATGCAAATTGACCGTACTTTCACTATGCCTGCAATTGGCCAGGAGGCGCGGGGGGGTGGGACTCGGGGTGGCTGGGGTGGCCGATTGGGCCGGCGGGACGCTGAGCTCACGTCGCCAGTGGTGGCTCGAGCTCAGCATCTGCACCATGGCTGTGCTGCGGCACAGAAGGGGCCTCTGGGGCAGCAAGCTCACGTCCCACCACGGACCATCAAAAGCTGGGGAGCTGGGTGCCTGTCCACTCAGGCACCAGGCCTTTCAGAAGCCTCTGCCACGCTGGAGGCTTCTGAAAGGCCTGGTGCACCAGCGATCAAAAGCAAAAGCATGGGAGTTGGGTGCCTGTCTGCTCAGGCACCAGGCCTTTCAGAAGCCTTCGCCGCGCTGGAGGCTTCTGAAAGGCCTGGTGCACCAGCGGACAGATACCCAACTCCCCTGTGATCGAAAGCAAAAGTGTGGGAGCTGGGTGTCCCTCCGCTCAGGCACCAGGCCTTTCGGAAGCCTCCGCCACGCCAGAGGCTTCTGAAAGGCCTGGTGCACCAGCAGACAGGCACCCAGCTCCCCCGCGATTGAAAGCAAAAGTGTGGGAGCTGGGTGCCTGTCCACTCAGGCACCAGGCCTTTTAGAAGCCTTCTCCGCGCCGGAGGCTTCTGAAAGGCCTGGTGCACCAGCGGACAAGCACCCAGCTCCCCTGTGATTGAAAGCAAAAGTGTGTAGGGGACCCTACACGTGCATGATTCAATCATGCACTGGTCCTCTAGTTAATTATAACAGGGATTGAAGTAGTGGTTAATAGGCAGCAAGGGATAAAGATAGTGCTTATGAATATAGGAATAAGCAAATATAGGGAGAAGTTACTACCCTTAGGACTGAGATGCAGCAACCAAGGAGGGACTTAATCTGAACGACCCTCCTTTCTCCTGCCTGTGGACAGAGAGAACCAGATTTTGTTGGAAAGGACATGGCTATGGCTCACTGGATGGTGAATAACTTAGCTCAGGTGCCACAGTGGGAAGCTGAGATTTCTCAAGGGAGGCCGAAGAAATTATTCTCTGGAATGCCAGAGAAGTCGTCCATGAGGAGGTGTAGTACCTTAAAATTCATTACAAAGCTGCCTGAGGACATAACAGAAAAAAAAAGCATCTGTAGGAAGGTGCCAACCCAGCAACATATGTTGGAAAAATGTTTTGGATTCTTAGGTAAGCCTATCATAGGGAGGATGCACACTGGTGGCACTCCACACTTAAAAGGATGTGCAGGAAAAGGTTACTATGGGAAGGTGCTGCATGCTGCTGGTCTTCATGCTCAGGAGGAGCTAACTGAAATGAGCAATTTAAGATGAATGCAAAGAATTGATAATTGGCACTTTATCATTAGTATGTACAATGTTCTCTGATATTACCTATTCTGTTTTAGTTTTCTAATGCTGCTTACAACCCACTATATTTATTTTATTAGTTTTGCTCTGTAGTTTAAAAAACAATGAAGTGGGGGATATAAAAATTATATATGCTACAGCTTTTGACTTCAAGGAGCAAAAATACAATTGAGGCAGTAGGATATTTTCATAAAGAAATGAAATTTGAGCCCGGCCAGTGTGGCTCAGAGGTTGAGTTTCAACCCACGCAACAAGAGGTCATTGGTTCAATTCCTTGTCAGAGCATATGCCCAGGTTGAGGGCTTGATCCCTGGCAGGGGACGTGCAGGGGGTAGCCAATCGATGTTGATGTTTCTCTCTCATCAATGTTTCTACCTTTCACTTCCTCTTTCTCTTAAAATAAAAAAATATATATACATATTAAAAAATGAAATGTGAGGTATTAAAAACCAAGGGTTACAAAAATGTTATAGTAAGTCTCATAGGCATTCACTAATCACTAATAGCTTTGAAAAATAGAAATTGGATAAATAAATAAGTTAACAGATATCCAAGATGGCAGTGGAGTAGGTGGAAGGTACATGCTCTTCCTCCCAATAATAAACTGGAATTACAACTAAATTACAGAACAATAATCCTGAATAACCAACTGAAGTCTACCCAAAGAGAAGCCTTATAACCAATGATTTAAGGAAGAAGCCACATCGAGGCTGGTTGGAAAAGTGGAGATGCGAAAAGGGCTGTTCACAACACTGTGGTCAGTGGCTGAGGATTTGATGGGATATATCAGCTATGGAGTGTTCCCCTGAGAAACGTAAAGTCTCTAACCTAGGCTACAGCACCAGATTCGGGAATATGTGCCCACTTAACATCTGGCTATGCTAAGCAGCAGGATTTGTGTTTGTAAGGCAGTGACAGGAGTGTACTAGAGATACAGGTGCCCTTCTAAGGAGCCAACACACAAAATTTTGTTCATAGCCACTTAGCCTGGGCTCTGATATAGGGTGGGCAGAGGGGAATAGAGTTGCATGAGAAGAGTCTAGGGTTGCAGCTCTGGGGAGAGAGTTGATGGAAGAGCTTACAGGATACCTGTGCTGAGTTACTCCCACACTGCACATGCCATTTTTCTTGGGTGAATCACTCTCCTCAATGGGGCATTAGCCTGAGGATGGCAATAGCCCCACCTTCTGGACTCCCTCTTGCCCTACCCTATGGAGATTACAACCTGCTGAAGAGTCAGCTGCCTTGACCAGGATGTAGAGGTCTGGGCAGACTGTGGGGATGTCAGTTCTGTTGGTTTGGGGTGGAGTCCATTTCCCCCACTTTGCGGTAAACCTTACTGGTACTTCTCCCTCAAAGGAGATCTGCTAGCCCCACCCTTCAGGCTTCCTGTGGACCCATCTTCACAACTTCTAGTGGCTCTGCCATGCTGAGGATGGGACAAAACCTGGGACAGACTGAGTTGTGTGTCTCTGGGGTATGGGGCACATCCTCCCACCTTTCCTGATGCTTGTGAGCATCTCTTTCTCACTAGAGGCACAAGTCGCATCCTCCTGACTCCAAGTGGCCTACCTTGATAAGCTCCTTTTCCTCACAGAAGAATCTGGGATAGTCTGAGTTGTGTGCTGTTAGGACAAGGGACATTTTCCCCTCACACAGCCAACTGAAGAAAAGCCCTACCTTCACATAGCCAAATCTTGTTCTTTAGGGGCCTGACACACTTTGCTGGCCTCACTTTGATGAATACCCTGAGACCCCTCCCCAACACAATTGTGGTCAAACACCCAATGAGTGGCAGCTAGACTTGGTATTCCTGCGGACATTTTCTGAGTGACCTCAGAGCAAGCACTGGCACCAAGTTTGAACCTACATCAATCTAGTGAACACTACTCACCCCTATCTGGTGACTCATTGAGAATCTACCTCATGCAACTTGAGTACTGCCAGTGGCTCTTTCAGTGACTGAGACTAACAGGCCACTGGAGGTGGAGGCAGATCTTAGGGTGGTTTTTGGACTATGCTGACTTTGCTGTGGGCTGGTGGCAGTAAAAGCCAGCCTTAGTGCACAGCTTGGTCCTTCCTGCATGGAGACAGGCCCAACAGAGGCATCCTCAAACTGTGGCTTGCTTGTATATTCTAACAGGTTTCCCAGGGCAAGTCACAGTGTCTATAATTGGCTTGCACCAGAGTCCCTCCCAAGAGGCCCAGAACCAACACACCCAGTGGCCAGCTTCAGAGAACATCAAAGCAGGATTTAATAAGCTTCACTAGCAACATATCCAAAGAGGTATCTTGGCAGGCACAAGACCATGCTGAGGCAAATTTCGTTTCAAGTGGTAAGCACCTGCATAGCCATTCACACACTGTCAGGGTTAAATATCACAGTCAGCCAGTCTGAAGGTTGATCCCACCCACATATGAGCAAATAGAAATCAAGACTCAATTATAACAGGATGTTCCACTTAACACACACAATGGACATTCCTGTAGCCCACAGTTCAGGTATTGAGGAGACTGCACCACTAGACCCCACAAACCACCTACTACTAAGGACATGCCACCAAGACTGAAAATCATAGCAGGTCTTTCTAATATATAGAAACAAACGCAAAGTGGCAGCTAAAATTGGGAGATAAATAAATATGCTCCAAATGAAAGAACAGGAGAACTCTCCAGAAAAAGATCTGAATGAAATGGAGGCAAGTAATTTATCAGCTATGGAGTTAAAAAAAAGGTTACTAGGGTGCTCAATAGCATGAAAAAGGACATAGAAGCCATACAAAATAATGAATCAGAAATGAAGAATACAGTACCTGAAATAAATAATACACTGCCAGGAAAAATCAATAGGTTGGATGAAGCAGAGAATCATCAGTAACTTGGAAGACAATGTAGCAGAAAACATCTGATCAGAGCAGCAAAAAGCAAAAAGAATTTTAAAAAAACATGGCTAATTTAAGGAACTTTTGGGACAACATGAGGCATAATGAACATCTACATTATAGTGGTATCAGAAGGAGAAGAGAAAGAGCAAGGGTGTGAGAGCCTATTTGAAGAAATAACAACTGAAAACTTTGCTAACCTATTCAAGTAAAAAGACAAACAAGTCCTGGAAGCACAGAGAGTCCCAAACAAAATAAACCCAAAGAGGGGCACATCAAGACACATTATAATTAAAATGGCAAAGGATAAAGATAAAAGAATCTTAAAAGCAGCAAGAAATAGAGAGTTCCTTGAAGGGAGCTCTCATAAGACTGTCAGTTGATTGCTCAACTAGGAACATTTCAGGCTAGAAGGGATTGGCATGAAATATTGAAAGTGATGAAAAACATGTACCTATAACCAAGACTATTTTACCCAGCAAAGCTATCATTTAAGGAGAAATAAACAACTTCCCAGACAAGAAAAAGTTAAAGTATTCTGTTACCACCAAAACAGTATTATAAGAAATGTTAAAGGGCCTTTTTGAACAAGAAAAAGAAGAGGGAGAGGGAAAGGCAAAGAGAAAGAGGAAGGGAGAGGGAGAAGAAGAATAGAAGAAGAAAAAGATAAAATCTCAATTAATATATACCTATCAATAATCACCTTAAGTGCTTAAATGCTCATTCAAAAGACATAGGGTAGTTGAATGATAAGTTTATATATATATATATAAACAATAGATACACACTGACTAAAAGTAAAGGGAAGGAAATAGACATTTTATGCAAATGGAAAGGAAAAAAAGCTGGGGTAGTAATACTTGTACCTGACACAATAGAATTTAAAACAAAGGCTATATAGTAAGAGACAAAGAAGGATACTACATAATGATAAAGAAAGCAATCCTGCAAGAGGTTATAACTTTAAACATTTATGCACCCAACATTGGGCACCTAAATATGTAAAACAAATCTTGGTGGACATAAAGGAAGAGATTGATAGTCATACAGTCATAATAGGGGATGTTATCACCCCAGTGATATCAATAGATAGATGTTTCAGAAAGGAAAACAGTAAGGAAATGGTAGATTTAAGTAACACAATAAATCAGATGGATTTAATATCTTCAGAGAATTTCACCCAAAATCAGCAGTACATTCTTTTCAAGTGCACAAGGAAAATTTTCTAAGTTAGACCACATGTTAGGATACAAAACAAGTAGAATAAATTTAAGGAGATTGAAATCATATCAAGCATCTTCTCTGACCGCAATGGCATATGAAACTAGAAATCAATTAAAATAAAAGCACTGAAAAATACACAAAGTCATGGAGGGAGGCTAAATAAGATGTTATTAAACAATGAATGGGTTAACGATGAGATCAAGGAAGAAATCAAAACATGCTTTGAAACAAAGGAAATTGGGAATACAAGAACCCCAAAACTATTGGACACAGAAAGTCATCCTAAGAAGGAAATTCATAGCCTTATAGGCCTACCTCAAGACAAGAAATATCTTCAACAACCTAATTTTACACTTAAGGGAACTAGAAAAAGAGCAACAAACAAAGCCCAAAGTGAGTAGAATAAGGGAAATAAATATCACAGCAGAAATTAAAAAATGAAGTCTAAAAAAGCAATACAATAATCAATGAAACCAATAGCTGGTTCTTTGAAAATATAAGTAAGGTTGACAAACCTTTAACCTGAGTACTCTAGAAAAAAAGGGAGGACCTGAATAAATAAAATCAGAAAGGAAATAGAAATAACAGCTGACATCATGGAAATACAAAAGATAATAAGAAAATACTATGAATAAATATAGACCAACAAATTGGACAACCTGAGCGAAATGGACAAATTCCTAGAAACATACAGTTTTCCAAAACTCATTCAGGAAAAATCAGAAAACCTGAATAGACTAATAACAACTAATGAAATTGAAGCATTAAGAAAGAAAGAAAGAAAGAAAGAAAGAAAGAAAGAAAGAAAGAAAGAAAGAAAGAAAGAAAGAAAGAAAGAAAGAAAGAAAGACTCCCAGCAAACAAATTCCTGGACCAGATGGCTTCACAGGTAAATTATACAGCATATTCTAGGAAGAACTAGCACCTGTCCTCCTCAAATTATTCCAAAAAAGCCAAGTGGAAGGAGCACTTCCAAGCTCTTTATATGAGGCCAGCATAATTCGAATTCCAAAACCAAAGAAAGAAAATTTTAGGCCAAAATCCCTGATGAACATAAATACTAAAGTTCTCAACAAAATATTGGCAAATTGGACACAGCAATACATTAAAAAGATCCTACACCATGATCAAGTGGGATTTATTCTGGGTTAGTACAATATTTGCAAATCAATAAGTGTAATACATCACATAAACCATATGAAGGATAGCAATCATATGATCATATCAATAGCTGTAGAAAAAGCATTTGACAGAATTCAACACCCATTTATGATAAAAACTCTCAGCAAACTGGGAAAAGAGGGATCATACCTCAACATAATAAAGGCCATATATGACAATCCTACAGCCAATATCATTCTCAATGGGAGAAAACTACTAGCATTTCCCTTAAAATCAGGAGCATGACACTCTTATTCAACATAGTACTGGAAGTATTTGCCACAGCAATCAGACAAGAAAAAGAAATAAAAGGCATTCAAATTATATTATCATAGATGCAAAAAGTCAATAAGCTCAATTAAGGTAAAGACTGACCTTGTCAGGGAAGATACCGGCCTAGAAGGTGACTACCCACCATAGCTGCTTTAGTTAAAGTTTCATTTCAGGCCATTCTTTGTGGTTACTTTAGGTCTTTGAGTTTGCAAGACTGCCATGCAGGCCTTCCCTGAGCTTATCAGTTAGCATATGGCCCCTTCCGTCCACATTATTCTGTCTTCTTCACTTTTCAGGGTCTTCTTGTGTGTGTTATACATGTAATAGACAAGGTTTTTAGTTGTACTGGGCAGGAGAAATAGTAAAAAGTGCATATTCTCTATCAAGTCATTCAGGAAAAAAATGCTACTTTATTTTTTTAAATTTAATTTTATTGTTTAAAGTATTACACATAGTAGTACATATATCTCCTTTTTCCCCCCATTGACCTTTCCCCACTATTACAGATGTCCCCTATCCCCTCCTTTGCCCACCTCCACCCAGCCCCCGCCTTGGCCTTCACCACATTCTTGTTTGTGTCCATAGGCTATGCATATATGTTCTTTGGCTAATCTCTGGATAAATGAAGGTGAAAAGTGCTACTTTAATAGCCCAGTTTAAGGCAATATACAGTGGAATCTAGGTTTTAAAACTTAGTTCATTCAGGAAGGCTGTTTGAGAAGTGATTTGTTCGAAAACGGAATCATTTTTCCCATTCGAAATAATGTAAATTTAATTAATTTGTTCCAGACTTCCAAATGATTCCCTCTTTCAGCCTTTCTCATATATAGTACATGTCTAATGTACTGTTTAATATATAAGCAAACATGTCTTTTCTTAAATTTATTAAACCACCCCCTACTAACCTTAAACAAGTCACTTTCAGCACTCATTCCATCTGTGTCTTTTAGGAATTCAGCATGCAGCATCTTTGCTTTTTCACATATCAGTGCCTCTGAAATGCCTTCACTGGATAACTGTTTTTCATTTATCCAATTAAATAGATTTATCTTCCTCTTCAAAAGCCTGTAATCATTGTTTCATTAACATCTTTAGCAACATTAGTACTCTTGATGGCCTCTTTATGTTTTAAAATTGTGCTAATCATCCATTTTACCAGCAACAAAAGCAACAAAACAAAAAACAAACAAAAAAACTCCCACAAACATATTCACAGCACAATTTCCTGAAATGTTGACAATAAACTGACTGGCATTCTCTCCTTTGTTTGTGGCCTGAGAGACTCATTTTGTCATGCTGATATATCAGCATGAAGGTGATGTCAAGTCCACAACTCAAGTTTTGTTCAAAGACTGAGATTTTTTTTCTGTAAACAACATGGTTAAGAACTGAATTGTTCAAGATGGGAGGCATTAGAGAACTGAGGTTAGACTGTAATTGAATAAAACAACATTATATTACTAATTAGATTATTTTCACTTAAAGATTATGCCAAATTTAGCAAATTTTGAAAAAGTATGCTTCTTATTAATATATATTAAAGGGATATGTAGAAGTATTTATTAATATAAATAAAACAAATAAGTTTTCTATTAAAATTTTCAAATTAAAATGTCTTACTATCCTATCTAATAATAGACAAATATGCAAATTGACCATACCTCCGACATACCCACAAAGCCATGCCCACCTTCCAATCAGAGCAAGTATGCAAATTAACCCAAACCAAGATGGCTGCAGCCACAGAGAGTAAGGTTTCCTAGGTAACAGAGGAAGCCAAGCTTTCTGCCTGCCCTGGCCAGGCCTAAGCCTCCACTCAAGCTACAAAGTTTCAATTATAGAAGGTAAACAATTCAAACAAATGGCCTCAGAATAGAGCTTGAGAGAGCAGGCCAGGGTTGCCGCTGGCAACAGGGGAAGCAAAGCTTTCCCCACACCCTGGCCGGGCCCACCCACTTAAGGCAACAAAGTTTCAATTATAACCCCAACACAAATGGCTGCCAGCGGAGGGAGCCCCAGGCTTGGCTCCGCTCCAGGCTACAAAGTTTCAATTGTAGAAGGAAAATAAATTCCAGATAACAGGGCCTCTGCTTGGGTTGCCAGGGGGCGTGGCCGGCCTGCAAACCACCACAGGCCCCTCGCTCAGGCTGCTCCACACCCCAAGGGAACCCCCACCTGATCCGGGATGCCCTTCAGGGCAATCCAGCTGGCCCCCACCCCTGTACCAGGCCTCTATCCTATCTAATAAAAGAGTAATATGCAGATTAATCATCAATCCAACACACAATATAGCTGCCCCTATGTGGTCAAAGATCCTGCCCCCATGTGGACACAAGATGGCCACCACAAGATGGCCAGCAGGAGAGGGCAGTTGGGAGGCACCCGGCCTGCAAGGGAGGGCATTTGAGAGGGACCAAGCCTGCAAGGGCGGGCAGTTAGAGGTGATCAACCCTGCAGGAGAGGGCAGGTAGGGGTGACCAGGCTGGCAGAGGAGGGAAGTTGGGGGCAAACAGGCTGGCAGCAGAGTGGTTAGGGGGTGATCAGGCTGGCAGGCAGAAGCGGTTAGGGGCAATCAGGAAGGCAGGCAGGCAAGCATTTGGGAGCCAGCAGTCCTGGATTGTGAGAGGGATGTCTGACTGCCCGTTTACAGACAGCCGGACATCCCTCGAGGGGTCCCAGATTGGAGAGGGTACAGGCTAGGCTGAGGGACAACCCCCCTCCGTGCACGAATTTTGTGCACCAGGCCTCTAGTACCTGTATAAGAGACAAACAAATACTTTCTATTTATTTAAATTTAGAGACACTAATACTTACTTCTATATTAAAGCAGCTTTTAGGCTTTGTGGGGAAAGAGTTAGCATTATGAATATAAGGGATAATTTAGTAATACTACAATGTCACTTATATGAGGAGATATTTTCTTATGTTTAACTTTGCTATTTCTTTTTAAAAATTTTATTGTTGACAGTATTACACATGTTTCCCATTTTCTCCCTTTTTGGCCCCTTGCACCCAACCCCTGCTCCACCCCAGGCTAACCCTATTTTATTGTCTGTGTACATGGGTTATGCATATATGCATATATGTACCTTGGTTAATCTCTTTCTGTCCTCCCACCCTACTAAAATCTGTTATTTGTTTCTATGCCTCCATACCTCTGGACCTATTTTGTTCATCACTCTATTTTGTTCATTAGATTCAACATTAGAGTGAGATCATGTGATATTTGTCTTTCTTTAACTGGTTATTTCACTTAGCATAAGAGTCTCTGGGTCCATCCATGCTGTCTCAAAGGGTAAGAACTCCTTTTTACAGCTACCTAGCATTCCATTGTGTAAATATACCACAGCTTTTTTATCCATTCATGGGCCCTATTGATGGGCACTATTGATGTTTCCATTATTGGAAATAATGCTACTATGAACATAGGGGTGTATATCTTCTTTCTGATAGGTATTTTGGGATTCTTAAGATATATTCCCAGAAGGGGGATTGCTGGGTCAAAAGGCAGCTCCATTTTTAATTGTTTGTGGAAACTCCATACTCTTTTTAAAAAATTTTATTGTCTAAAGTTTTACATGTCTTCTTTTCCCCCGATTGACCCCCCTCAGATAGTCCCACCCTGGGCAAGCCCCCACCACCTCAGTGTCTGTATCCATTGGTTATGCTAATATGCATGCATACAAGTCTTTGATTGCTCTCTAACCACTCAACTCCCCTGCCATTTGTCTCTGGATCTATTTTTGTTCATCAAATTACGTTGATCATTATATCCCACATATGAGTGAGATCATGTGATATTTATCTTTCTCCAACTGGCTTATTTCACTTAGCATAATGCTCTCCAGTTCCATCCATGCTATTGCAAATGGTAAGAGTTCCTTCTTTTTTATAGCAGCATAATATTCCATTGTGTAGATCTACCACAGTTTTCTAATCCATGCATCTGCTGATGGGCACTTAGGTGGTTTCCAAATCTTAGCTATTATAAATTGTGCTGCTATGAACGTAGGGGTGCATATATCCTTTCTGATTGGTGTTTCTGGTTTCTTGGGATATAGTCCTAGAAGTGGGATTACTGGGTCAAATGGGAGTTCCATTTTTAACTTTTTGAGGAAACTCCATGCTGTTTTCCACAGTGGCTGCACCAGTCTGCATTCCCACCAGCAGTGCAGGAGGGTTCCTTTTTCTCCACATGCTCGCCAGCACTTGTTTATTCATTTGTTGGTGATAGTCATTCTGACAGATATGAGATGGTACCTCATTGTTGTTTTGATTTGCATCTCTCAGATGATTAGTGACTTTTAGCATGTTTTCATATGTCTCTCAGCCTTCTGTATGTCCTCTCAAAAAGTGTCTATTTAGGTCCTTTGCCCATTTTTTGACTGGATCGTTTATCTTCTTTTTGTTAAGTTGTGTGAGTTCTCTCTAAATTTTGGAGATTAAACCCTTATCTGTAATAGCATTGGCAAATGTATTCTCCCATGGCTTTCTTGTTGCTTTGTTGATTGTTTATTTTGCTATGCAGAAGCTCTTTGTTTTGATATAGTGCCATTTGTTTATTTTCTCCTTAGTCTCCATTGCCCTAGAAGCTGTGTCAGTAAAGATATTGCTATGACATATGTCTGCTATTTTGCTGCCTATGGGGTCTTGTAGGATTTTTATGGTTTTCCATCTTACATTTAAGTCCTTTAGCCATTTTTAGTTTGTTTTTGTGTATGGTGTAAGTTGGTGGTCTAGTTTCATTTTTTTGCATGTATCTGTTCAATTTTCTCAACACCATTTATTGAAGAGACTGTCTTGACTCCATTGTATGTTCATGCCTCCTTTGTCAAACATTAATTGAGCATAGTGGTTTGGGTCAATATCTGGATTCTCTATTCTATTTCGTTGGTCTATATGTCTGTTCTTGTGCCAGTACCAGGCTGTTTTGAGAACAGTGGCTTTGTAATACAGCTTGAAATCTGGTATTGAGTTAACACCTACTTTGTTCTTCTTTCTCAGGATTGCTGTGACTATTTGGGGTCTTTTTTTTTATTCCAGATGAATTTTTGGAGAGTTCTTTCTAGGTCTGTGAAATATGCTGTTGGTATTTAAATGGGGAGTGCATTGAATGTATAGATTGCTTTAGGTAGTATGGACATTTTAATGATGTTGATTCTACCAATCCATGAACACGGTATGTTCTTCCATCTGTTTATGTCTTCCTCTATCTCAATTTTCAGTGTCCTGTAGTTTTCTGCATATAGGTCTTTTACCTCCTTAGTTAAGTTTATTCCTAGGTATCTTAATTTTTTTGGTGCGATGGTAAATGGAATTGCTTTTTTAGTTTCTCTTTCTGTGAGTTCATTATTGGTGTATAAAAAGAAAGCTATAAATTTCTGGGTGTCAGTTTTGTATCCTGCTATATTGCCGAATTCATTTCTTAGGTCTAGTAGTTTTTTGATGGAGTCTCTGGGGTTTTCTATGTACAGTATCATGTCATCTGTGAATAAGGACAGTTTTACTTCTTCTTTTCCAATTTGGGTGCCTTTTATTTCTTCTTCTTGTCTAATCGCTATGGCTAGCACTTCCAGTACTTTATTGAACAGGAGTGGTGATAGTGGGCATCCCTGGCTTGTTCCTGTTCTTAGGGTAAATGAGTTTAGTTTTTGCCCATTGAGTATGATGTTGGCTGTAGGTTTCTCATATAAGGCTTTTATTTTGTTGAGGTATGATCACTCTATTCCCACTTTGCTGATAGTTTTTATCAAGAAAGGGTGTTGGATTTTTTCAAATGCTGTTTCTGCATCAATTGATATGATTATGTGATTTTTGTCTCTCAATTTGTTTATGTGATGTATCACATTTATTGATTTGTGGATATTGTACCAGCCTTGCATCCCTGGAATAAATCCCACTTGATCATGGTCTATGATCTTTCTAATGTAATGGTGAATCTAGTTTGCTAGAATTTTGTTGAGGATTTTAGCATCTATGTTCATCAAGGTTATTGGCCTGTAGTTCTCCTTTTTTTGTGGTATCTTTATCTGGTTTTGGAAATAAGGTAATGCTGGCTTCATAGAAAGAGCTTGGAAGTGTGCCTTCCTCTTGAATTTTTTGGAATACTCTGAGGAGGATTGGTTTTCGTCCTTCTTTGAATGCTTGGTAGAACTCCCCTGTAAAGTCGTCCATACCAGGGCTTTTGTTTGCCGGGGGATTTTTGATTACTGTTTTAATTTCTTTGGTACTTATCAGCCTATTCTGGATTTTTGATTCCTCCTAATTGAGTTTTGGGAGCTTGTATTTTTCTAACAATATGTCCATTTCGTCTAGGTTGTCCATCTTGTTGGAATACAGTTGTTCATAGTATTTTTTCATAATCCTTTGCATATCTGTGGGATTGGTTGTCACTTCATCTCTTTCATTTCTGATTTTGTTTATTTGGGTCCTCTCTCTTTGCTTCTTGGTGAGCCTGGCTACAGGTTCATCAACCTTGTTTATCCTTTCAAAGAACCAGCTCTTGGTTTCGTTGATCTTTTGTATTTTTTTTTTTCTTCTTCTTTTTTTTTTTTTTTTTTTTTTGGTCTCTATGTCATTTATTTCTGCTCTGATCTTTATTATTTCCTTCCTTCTGCCCACCCTGGGCTTTTCTTGTTGCTCTCATTCTAACTCTTTTAGTTCTAGGATTGGATTATTTACTAGTATTACCATGTTTTCTTTTCTTTCTTTCTTTCTTTTTTTTTTTTTTTTAGGTAGGCCTGTAGAGCTATGGGCTTCCCTCTCAAGACTGCTTTCACTGTGTCCCATAGATTTTGGATTATTGTGTTTTCATTGTCATTTGTTGCCATGATGCCTTTTATTTCTTTTTTGATCTCTTTGGTAACCCAATCATTGTTTAATAGCATGCTATTCAGCTTCCAAGTGTTTGAATTTTTTTTATTGTTTTTATTGTAGTTGATTTCTAATATTATGCCATTGTTATGTGATCTGAGAAGATGCTTGATATGATTTCAATCTTCTTGAATTTGTAGACACTTTGCCTGTGTCCCAATATTTGGGATACCTTTGAAAAAGACCCATGTACACTTGATAAGAATGTATATTCTGTGGTTTTGAGGTGGAATGTTCTGAAGATGTCAATTAATTCCATTTGGTCTAGTGAGTCATTTAGGATTGATGTTTCTCTGATGATTCTTTGTTTAGAGGATTTGTCCAGTGGTGTTAGTGGGGTATTCAAGTCCCCTACTATGATTGTATTGCTGTCAGTCTCTCCCTTGCTATCTTCCAGAAGTTTTTTTTATGTATTTGGATGCTCCTGTATTGGGTGCATATATGTTTACCACAGTTATATCTTCTTGTTGAAATGCTCCCTTTAGTATTATGAAGTGGTCTTCCTTATTTCTTGTCATGGCCTTCACTTTGAGGTCTAATTTGTCAGATATAAGTGTTGCTACTCCAGCTTTTTTTTCATTTCCATTTGCCTGAAATACCTTTTTCCATCCCTTCACCATCAGTCTGTGTGAGTCCTTTGTTCTGAGGTGGGTTTCCTGTAGACAGCAGATATATTGGTCATGTTTTCTTATCCACTTAGCTACCCTATGTCTTTGATTGGGGCATTTAATCCATTTACATTCAAAATTATTATTGATAGGTACTTATTTGTCAACATTTTTATTCTTTACCCCTGTGTTCCTTCTTCTCTTCCTATTCCTTTTTTATACAACAGACCCTTTAGCATTTCTTGCAGTGCTGGTTTTGTGGTAATAAACTCCCTTAGTCCTTTTTTTGTCTGTGAAGCTCCTGATTTCACCCTCAACTTTGATTGATAGCCTTTCTGGGTACAGTATTCTTGGATTCAGACCCTACTTTTCATGAATTTGTGTATTTTATTCCATTCCCTTCTGACCTGCTGTGTTTCTGTTGAGAAATCAGTGGATAGTTTGATGGGAGATCCCTTGTAGGTAACTTTCTGTGTCTCTCTGGCAGCCTTTAAAATTCTTACTTTGTCGTTGGCGTTTGCCAATTTAATTATGATGCGTCTTGGTGTCAGGTTTTTTGGGTTCATCTTGTTTGGGACTCTGTGAGTTTCTTGGACTTGTATGAGTTTTTTCTTCCCTATATCAGTGAAGTTTTCTGTCATTATTTCTTCAAACAGGTTTTCTAATCCTTGCTCAGTTTCCTCTTCTTCTGGCACCCTATTATGTGGATGTTGTTTCATTTCATGTTGTCCCAAAATTCTCTTAGACTCTCCTCCTGTTTTTTTAATTTTTGTTACCAGTTGCTGCTTTGCTTGGATATTTTTTCCTACATTGTCTTCTAGCTCACTAATGTGGTCCTCCACTTCTTCTAGTGTACTGTTGATGCTTTCTATTGTTTTCTTTATTGCAGCAATATTATTCTTTATTTCCTCTTGGTTCTTCTTCATTTTGTCTTGGTTCTTACACATATTGTTGAAATTGTGTTCCATCCTTTTCAGCATCCTTATGACCATTGTTCTGAATTATTTCTCTGACATATTGTTTGCTGCCATTTCGTTAACTTCCTTTTCTGGTGATTTCTCCTTTTCTTTAGTAAGGGGGCTGTGTCTTTGTCTTCCCATGTTCACTCCTCTCAAGGTGTCTGGTTATGTAGGTCTCTCTCTCTCCTCCACTGAGTCTCTCTAGGCGATCTCTGAACTTTCTGTCCATGGATTCCCTCACTAGCTGTGTTTAATTTGCCAATTTCAGGTGGATGTTATTTGATTCAGCTGTTCCTTCTATCTGTTCTGTGAGAAGGCACAGGACCCATCAGTGTATTTTGCTGTCACCTTGTCTCCCCCTGGAGAAACTTTTTATGCACTTGCAGCTGGGGATGCTGGAGTCTCAGTGTTCATGGGTTCACAACTCTGGCAGTTGGTCCCTGGGCATTGTGGTTGTAGGGTCCCGGGAGGTATCCGAGGTCTCCCTGGTTGAAGGTAAGGCTGGCCTTCAGATCACAGCTGCTCTTCCCTTTAAGATGGCATGGTCTCTCTGGCAGAACTGGCTGCTCTGGGAGAGATTTTTGCAGTAGTAGATGCTGCCCAGCCAGGGGAGCCTGGTCTTCCAGTCCCCAACAGTCTTGTGGAATATAACTTTCCCTCACTTACAAATACAGACACTCACTGCACTCCATGCAATCTCCTTTAGCTCTCTCAACTCACACACTATCTTGCAGCCTGCTGTCCCATTGGCCGCCATCTTGGATCTCACTCCATACTCTTTTCCACAGTGGGTGCACTAGTCTTCCTTCCTACTACCAGTGCACTAGGGTTCTGTTTTCTTCAAATCCTCGCTAGCACTTGATATTTGTGATTTATTGATCGTAGCCATTCTGGCAAGTGTGATACCTCATTGTAGTTTTAATTAGCATCTCCCTGATGATTAGTGACTTTGAACACTTTTTCATATTTCTCTTGGCCATCTGTGTATACCCTTTGGAGAAGTGTCTATTCAGGTCCTATGCCCATTTTTTTAATTGGATTGTTTTTCTTCCTGATGTTGAGTTTTATGAGTTCTTTATATATTTTGGAAATTAAACCCTTATCAGATGTATCATTGGCAAATATGTTTTCCCATACAGTGGGTTCCATTTTCATTTTGTTGATGGTTTCTTTTGCTATGGAGAATTTTTTGAGTTTGATGTAGTTCCATTAGTTTATTTTTCCTGTTTCCCTTGCACTAGGAGATGTGTGCATGACAATACTGCTATGTGAGATGTCTGAGATTTTACAGCCCATGTTTTCTCCTATAATTTTTATGGTTTCCCAGCTGACATTTAAGTCTTTTATCCATGTTGAGTTTATTCTTGTGTATGGTGTAAAATGGTGGTCTAGTATAATTTTTTTTTGCATGTCCCAATCCAATTTTACCAATACCATTTAGTGAAAAGACTGTCTTGTCTCCATTGTATGTTCTTGCCTCCTTTGTCAAATATTAATTGAATATAATGGCTTGGGTCAATTTCTAGGTTCTCTGTTCTGTTCCATTGATCTGTATGCCTGCTCTTGTGCCAGTACTAGGCTGTTTTGATTACAGTGGCTTTGTAGTATAACTTAATATCTGGTGTTGTGATTCCCTCCAACTTTGTTCTTCTTTCTCAATATTGCTGTTGCTATTCAGAATCCTTTTTAGTTCCATATAAATTTTTGGAGTATTTGTTCTAGATATGTGAAATACGCTAGTGATATTTTAGTAGGGATTACATTGAATCTGTACATTGCTTTGGGTAATATGAGCATTTTAATGATGTTATTTCTACCAACCCATGAACACGGTATATTCTTGCACTCATTTATATTTTCTCCTATCTCTTTTTTTAAAGTCCTTTAGTTCTCTGAATACAAGTATTGTACCTCCTTAGTTAAGTTTATTTTTAAGTATCTTAATTTTTGTTGCAATGGTAATGGGAATGTTTTTTAGTTTCTCTTTCTGTGAGCTCATTATTGGTGTATAAAAATGCCATAGATTAGTGGGTGTTAATTTTGTATCCTGTTATGTTGCTGAATTCATTTATTAAACCTAGTACTTTTTTATGGAGTCTTTGGGGTTTTTTATGTACAATATCATGTCATCTGCGAATAATGACTATTTTACTTCTTTTCCAATTTGGATGCCTTTTATTTTTTCTTCTTCTCTGATTGCTATGGCTAGCACTTTCAGTACTATGTTGAACAGGAGTGGTGAAATTGGGCATCCCTGTCTTATTCCTGTTCTTATGGGAAATGATTTTAGCTTTTACCTGTTGAGTATGATGTTGGCTATAGGTTTGTCATATAAGGCTTTTATTATATTGAGGTATGATCCATCTATTCCTACTTTTCTGAGAGTTTTTATCAAAGAAGGGTGTTGGATTTTGTCAAATGTTTTTTCTGTATCAATTAATATGATCATGTGATTTTTGTGTTTCAATTTGTTTATGTGATGTATCACATTTATTAATTTGCAGATATGGAACCAGCATTGCATCCCTGGGATAAATCCCACTTGGTCATGTAGTATAATCTTTTTAATGTATTGTTGCATGTGATTTGCTAATATTTTGTTGAGTAATTTGTCATCTATGTTCATCAGGGATATTGGCCTATAAATTCTCTTTCGTTATAGCATCTTTATTTGGATTTGGGATTAGGATAATGCTGGCTTCATAGAAAAAGCTTGGAAGTGTTCCTGCCTCTTGAATTTTTTGGAATAATTTGAGGAGGGTAGGTTTTAGTTCTCCTTTGAATGTTTGGCAAAACTATCCTGTGATGCCGTCCAGACCAGGGCCTTTGTTTGCTGGAAGTTTTTTTATTACTGCTTCAATTTTCTCATTAGTTATCGGCCTATTCAGATTTTCTGGTTCTTCTTGATTGAGTGTTGGAAGATGATACTTTTCTAGGAATATGTTCATTTCATCTAGGTTATTCAGTTTGTTAGAATAGAGTTTTTTGTAGTATTTTTTTTAAACAATCCTTTGTATTTCTGTGGGGTCAGTTTTTACTTCACCTCTTTCATTTCTGATTTTGTTTATTTGCATCCTCTCTCTTTGCTTCTTGGTGAGCCTAGCTAGAGGTTCATCAATCTTGTTTATGCTGTCAAAGAACCAGCTCTTGGTTCTGTTGATTTTTTGTATTTTTGTTGTTGTTGTTGATGTTTCTATGTCATTTTTTTTCTACTCTGATCTTTATTATTTCCTTCCTTATACTTACTCTGCGTTTTTCTTGTTCTCTTTCTAATTCCTTTAGGTATAGGGTTAGCTAATTTATTACCAGTTTTTCTTTTTGTTTGAGGTAGGCCTGTAATACTATGACCTTCCCTCTCAGGACTGCTTTCATTGTATCCCATAGATTTTGGATTGTTGTGTTTTCATTGTCATTTGTTTCCAGGATGTTTTTAATTTCTTTTATGATTTTTTTTTGGTAATCCAATCATTGTTTAATAGCATGCCACTTAGCTTCCAAGTGTTTTATTGTTTTTGATTGGTTTGATTTCTAGTTTTATTCCATTGTGGTCTGAGAAGATGCTTGGTATGATTTCAATCTTCTTAAATTTAAATAGTCTTAGCCTGTGTCCTAATATGTGGTTTATATTTGAAAATTACCATGTGCACTTGAGAAGAATGAATATTCTGTAGCTTTGGGATGAAATGTTCTGAAAATGTCAATTAAATCCATCTGATTTACTGAGTCGTTTAGGCTTCTTGTTTCTTTGTTGATTTTTTGTCTAGAAGATTTATCCATTGATGTCAATGGGATATTAAAGTCCCCTACTATGATTATACTAGGGACCTGTTGCAGGAATATTTCTTGCAAGACTTCTGGCGGCGGGCTTCCCTCCTGCCCCCCCACCTCTCCCGCTGCAGCAGGCGGGGCGGGGCGGGCCAAACGGGCGGGGCGCCTCCCGCCCGTCCCGCCCACCCAACCCAGCCCACCTCGCCCTGCACTGCCCACCCTCTGCACCCGCTGACACAGCTGCCTCTGTGGCCTTGCACTGCCGCCGCCTCTGATCACCCTGACCCGCCGCGCATGCTGCTGCCGCCTCCTCAGCCCCACATGCTGCTGCTGCGCGCCCCACCCGCCCACCTGCCCCACCACGCCCCACCCGCCCCACCACGCCCCACCCGCCTCGCCACAGCCCGCCCGCAGCCACCACCGCCTCCAAGGCCATCTCGGCCTCGCACACTGCCCGCCATGCCCCGCCTGCCGCCTCCACTGCATGCCCCGCCCACCTCCGCTGCCACCACCGCTATGGCCGCGTCGCCGCCGCTCACACTGCCTGCCACCACCTCAGAGGCCACCATGGCTGCGTGCTCCACAGCTGCGCCACCGCCCACCCGCACAGTCACCATGCTTTCTGCTTTCTTCACTCCTCCCTCCCTCAGTATATGCAAATTAACCGCCATCTTGTTCGGTCTGATTGGCTGTGGGCATAGCGAAGGTACAGTCAGTTTGCATATTACTGTTTTATTAGATAGGATTGCTGATAATCTCTCCCTTGATAGCTCCCAGAAGTTTTTTCATTTATTTTGGTACTTCTGTATTAGGTGCATATATATTTACCTGAGTTATATCCTCTTTTGTGTATTGATCCCTTTAGTATTGTGAATTTGCCTTCCTTATCTATTGTTATGACCTTCACCTTGAGGTCTATTTAATCAGATATAAGTATTGCTATCTTAGCTTTTTTTTTCATTTCCATTTGCCTGTAAAAATTTTTTTTCTCATCTGTTCACTTTCAGTCTGTGTGAGTACTTTGTTCTGAGGAGGATCTCCTGTAGGCAGCATATATATGCATTATGTTCTCTTATCCATTCAGCTACCTTATGTCTTTTGATTGGGGCATTTAATCCATTTACATTTAAGGTTATTATTGCTAGGTACTTGTTTCTTGCCATTTTTATGCCTGTGTTTCTTGTTTCCTTTCTATTTCTTCTTTTTACAACAGTCCCTTTAGCATTTTTTGCAATGCTGACTTGGTGGTGATAAACTCCCTTAGACTTTGTTGTCTGCGAAGCTTCTGATTTCACCATCAATTTTGAATGATAGCCTTGCTGAATAGAGTATTCTTGGATTCAGTCCCTTTCTTTGCAATGCTTTGTATACTTCATTCCATTCTCTTCTGGCGTGATGTGTTTCTGTTGAGAAATCATTTGTTTTTCTAATGGAAGATCCCTTGTAGGTAACTTTGTGTCTCTCTTTTGCAACCCTTAAGATTTTCTCCTTGTTGTTAACTTTTGCCATTGTAAATATGATGTGTCTTGTTGTGGGTCTTTTGGGGTTCATATTGTTTGGGACTCTCTGTGCTTGTGTGAATTTTTTCTTCCCCAAGTCAGGGAAGTTTTCTGTCATTATTTCTTCAAATAGCTTTTCTATTCCTTGTTCCTCTTCTTGTCCTTCTTGCATCCCTATTATGCATATTTTCCTTCATTTCATGTTATCCCAAAGCTCCCTTATACTCTGCTCATTTTTATTTTTATTTTTTCTCCAATTGTGTTCAGCTTGGGTGTTTTTGTCTACCCTGTCTTCTAACTTGCTAATTCTGTCCTCAGCTTCTTCTAGTCTAATGTTCAAACCTTCCATTGTGTTCTTTATTGCTATATCATTCTTCATTTCCTCTTGACTCCTACATATGTTGGTGAATTTCTCATCCAGATATTTGAGTATCTTTATAACCATTACTCTGAATTCTTTCCCTGTAATATTTCTTGCCTCCATTTTGTTTAGTTCCTTTTCTGGAAATTCCTCCCTTTCTTTCCTTTTGGAGATTATTTCTTTGTTTCCCCATTTTTGCTGTCTCTTTCTGGGCCTGGGCACCCTGCTTTGGGTCTGAGAGGTTTAAGCCCCTAGTGGCCCAGTGGTCCAGGACTCGTTAGCTTGGATGCTGGGTGTGCCTTGAGTCTCACACCCTTATTGATGCTGTTCTGACTTGAACCCCTTCTCCCATGTATCTGGTCCTTCCTTTGTCTGCTTCAGATGTTTGGGGTCAGCAGGGGCACATGCACAGTTCCTCTGGTGTGTGACTACCTGTGAGGGCCCAGTACTCTCTGGTCTGCAATTCTCTTTGTGGCCCTGGTACTCACGGTAGGATGGCACCCTCGGGCCCTCTTGCAGTGTACTTGAGGTGCAGTCCTGTGACTCTTGGCTGGGTGCACCAGGTTGCACCAGAAGCACAGTCCCTGGGCCAGGGACGCATCATGAACCATGTTGCTCTGGGACATTGGGTCCAGGTTGTGGGGTAGGAGGTGCAGATCCAGAGGTCTTTCTGGCATGCGCTACCTGTGGATGTCTTGGAGCCCACACAGAGGTATTGTTCCACTTGCTCCCAGTGGTGGTCCCACACATGTTATGGCTGGTAAGCAGATCTGCAGAGGTCTGAGGGTGGTGTCTGAGGTCAGTCTAGGTGTTGTTGTGGCTGCACTCCTGGCCTCTGTTGCTCCCCTCTACAAGATGGCCTGAGCTCCGCACCAAAGTGGTGCTGGGCCCGGGAGTGCCTGCAGCAGCAGCAGGGACTCCCCATCTAGGAGAGCCCAGTCTGCCAGCCCCCAGCACTCCTGTGAGATCTAACTGTCCCTCACTCATGCACACACACACCACATTTCTCCACACACTCCTCTCTCACTCCTTTTCTCATTCACACCCTCTCCCTCCCTGCTGTCCTGCTGGCTGCCATGTTGGGAATCTTATTATTTCTTTAAACAGGTTCCCTATACCTTCTTCTTTTCCTTCCAATCCTTCTGATAAACATATGAAAAGGAGAGAAAGGGGATGTTGTTATATTTCATGTTGTCCCAAAGTTCCCTTAAACTATTCTCCTGACTTCTTTTCTTTTTTCTTTCTTTTTTTTTTTTTTTTTTTTGGTGCTCTAACTGGATGCTTTTTTATACCTTGTCTTCCAAATCACTGATTTTTTTTCTACTTATTCTAATCTATTTTTGATTCTTTACAATATATTCTTGATGTTTGATATGCTATTCTTCATTTCAGACTAATTCTTGTTTGTGGTTTCTCTTTGTTGTTCCATGCTGTTGTAGTTCTGAGTAAGTTCCTAATAATTTTAACTAAGTTCCTTGAGTATCTTTATAACCATTACTTTGCACTCTATATCTGATAAATCGCTTGCCTCCATTTCATTTAAAAATTTTTCTGGATTTTCCTCCTTTTCTTTTATTTGGTTGTTGTTTCTTTGTCTCTCCATTTATCTGTCCCTTTGTATTTGTTTCTTTGTCTATGCCTCCCAGTATTCGGGTGGTGGCCTTATGTAGTACATGTTCTGTGGGACCCAGTGGTTCCATGTCTTTGGTCTACTGAGATGAGTGCTCTAATAATGTCCTTTATATAAGCTTTCCTGTCTTAATTATGACTTGATTGTGTTTTTATTCATGTGCATGGATGAGGTCTCCTCTCAGCCTGGCTGACTGTGAGGCTCACCACTGACCATGCTGTGTGAGCTGTTGTACAGGTGCTGACAGAAGAAAATAAAACAAGAAACAAAACAAAAACATACAAAAGACTCTTACAACAACAAAAGTAACTACAAAAGAAAATAAAATTAGGAAAGAAAAAAGAACAAGGATAATAGAAGAAAGGAAAAAAAGATACTAATAGGGAAAAAAGGAGATGAAAGGGGAATATGAAAGTGCAGAGGTGAAAGAAAGAAAGTGAGAATGAAGAAAAGGGGCAGGAAAATGCTATAAAATAAAAGAGGAAGAAAAAGTTATGAAAAGGAATAAAGAGGAGAAAGCAGAAAGACAGAAAGGGGGAAAAAAGAAGTGAATGGATGAGAAAAGAAAAAATAGAGTAATAGACGAAATATAAAAGAAAGAAGAGACTAGAATAATAACAAAGCAATAAAGAAGAAAAATAAATATTATAAACAGTTTAAGTAGCATTTGTCTCAGCAGAGTTTAGTACCTCCTAGGAGTTCTCTTTGGATCCTGCTATTCTGATTACTGAGGCTGACTGTTCTGTCTTCTGATTCTGGGCCTCCTAAGATGTACTTTGGTGCTAGCCACTGTCAGAAACTGGTTCGAAGCTTCACAGGATCCATAGTTTGCTTCTGTCTTCACAGGACTTGGCTGTGTACAGGAGTGGCTACAGTGCACTCTAAGACTGGTTTGTTAGCAGCTTGGGGTTCAGCGATGGGTCAGAAAACTTTCCTAAGTTCCCCTCTTAATCAATGAAAAGACTGTTTCTGAAAGGGCTTTAGGCAGAATCAGGAGTAGAAGACCTCTGGGTCTCCCATGAGAGGGTGGTGCCATTCAGATTTCAGAGAAAGTGGTGGGTGTGTTTCCCCATTTCAGAGCTACTCCTCCTAGAGTGTCCCCAAATATTTCCCTGTCCTCAGCTGGATAGAGAGCCACCTCTGCAAACCTGAGTTTCTATCAGCTTTCCTGTGAGAGGGAAGTACCAGTCAGGTTCCTTAGACCATGGGGCTGATGGCCCCACCCCCAAGCCAGTCACTGATGCTCTCTGAGACTACTCAAACCCATAGGCTTGGCCTCTGCTGCTTTATCCTCTGCAAGTGTTGAGATGCAGGGTGTGGCAGGCAGGGCTCCTGAGGGTGAGGTGAGCTATATCCCCTATCCTGGGTATTTTCCTTTTCCTGAACTGTAGCTTCAGGGCAGAGCCTATGTCTCTCTGGAGAAATGGCAGCTTCAGTTTTGGTGGGTACAATGGATTACAGGTCTTCTGCCCGCCGCTTTTCCATGTCTCTGTCCAATGCTTCCCACCCCAGCCTCTCCTCAGGCAACTCCAGTCTGCACTGCCCTCCCTTCACCAAAGCCTGAGATGAATAGCTGAAAATTAAAGTCCTGTGTTTTGGGTTAAAAAAAAACAAAACACAAATTAAAAAAAAATCTGTGGTTTTATCTCTGACTGGCCCTAGTCTCCCCCCGTAACCAGAAGTCCCACTGCCTTTCACAGGTTAATGTTACATGGACCACTGTTATCATCTCCGGTTCTCTGCCCTGGGAAGACCAGCACAGGGTCCGGCTTCAATCCTCTCAGGTAAAACTCCCACCCCAAAGCTGAGAGATTCCTCTTCACTCTTGGCCTTCCACCTGTGGAAGCTGGGTCAGCCCTCTCATGACCTTGACCTTCCTAACAGTCTCCAGGTGGTTTCTGTCTTCCTGTTAAGTCTCCTCTTTACCTTGACCTCAGTTGGTAATTCCAGGTGAATGTTCCCCAATTTAATTGTATTTCCAGTCTGGCCCTGGGACAAGCTGCAAGAAAGGTGTGCCTATTCTGCCACCATCTTCTCCCCTCATCTAAACTTTGCTATTTTTGACCTTGATATTATTTGAATATTTCCTTATGAATTCCTATTGTTGAGGCTGAGAATAATGGGAAATAAATAATCTAAAATTACACATGCTTACCCTATGTTTCACATAACGTAAAGCACTTAAAATATAACTGTGGATAAGTAATTTTATGTCACATCAGGAAAAATTGTAAAATAATGATTCAGGACCCAATTTATCTATTTCCAAATGTAACAATTTGAACTACAATCATATGTCATTTTTAGATGTTATGTTAATTATTAAATTAAAATTGTATTCTCACTTAAAATTTTTTGCATTGATTTTTTTAGCTAAAAACAAAAATTTCAAGTTCTGAAACTTCAAAAATATTAAATTAAGATTTATAGTTTCTACTTAATTAGTATTTCTTATAGTCACATAACTCTTAGAAGAGTTTTATAAATAGTTGCAGTGGACTTTAGATTATCCCCAGGTAATTTTCTTGGAGAATGCTAAATATTTTGTACCTCATCAAAACATGCTGAAAGCGATAACCCATGGACACAGACAACAGTGTGGTGATGGCCAGAGGAAATGTGGGCGGGGGCAAGGACTGAGTGGAGGTGGACCTAGGGGCGGGGGAGAAATGGGAACATCTGTAATAGTGTCAAGAATTTTTTAAAAAACATGCTGAAACAGAATGTGAAAAATATTTTAGTTTACTACAAAATTGACTTAGAGTTTGTGTGGGCCACAGGGCTGGAATAATTTTGAATGCAGTTTGTCTTTGGCATCATCTAATCAGTGCTCTTTTCCTCCTTCTTGGTGTTTCCCTGTTTCATTTTTCAATCTTGTGTTTTATTCCCACTAATCCATGCTAAAGTGTCAACTAGTTGACAAAATTTTTAGTTGTTTGGGGTTTAAAGCAAGCTTCTTTATCTGTGTGTTTTGTTAAGGCTTGTGGAGGAAAGAATAACCAGCCCATCTGTTTCCTACTATCTATCCCTGTCTCAGAGCCCAAGGTTTCCAAATCTCAGGAGTTTGAAACTTGGTGGAGTGATGAATCCAGATGGTTCTTATGAGATATCTGCCTGCTTTCCACCAGGTCCACATGACCTGCAGTAATTTGAGAAAGCAACTGCTCTCCTGAGCACCAGCTGACCTGTATCCAAGCGTGGACTCTGCCTCTAAAGAATGTATGAATTTGAGTTGAGTTTTTGTCCCTAAATTTCTCTGTCAGTAAGACATAAGATGAATAAGAAGAGTACTTGTCTAGCTTATAATATTGTTATGAGAATAAAATGACATGTTGGATAGTTATTTAGCATTCCTTAAGGATAAAAGCATTTTAAGCCAGTTTGCTTGGTAGTTAGAGCATCGACCCTTGGACTGAAGGGTCTCAGGTTCCATTTCAAACAAGGGCATGTACCTTGGTTGCAGGCTCAATCCCAGGCGCGACCAATCGATGTTTCTCTCTCACATTGATGATTCTCTCTCTGTCTCTCCCTTCCCTTCCATTCTCTCTAAAAATTAATGGGTAAAATATCCTCAGGTGAGGAATATATATATATATATATACATATATATATATATATATATATACCCACACACACATATTATAGCATGGGCAGTTGGAGATGTCTTTTTATGTCCTCTGCCCATTTTTTTAAAAATCATATTGTTTTTTTCATTATTGAGTTGTATGAGTTTCTTCTGTATTTTGGATATCAACCTCTTTCAGATATATCCATGGTGAATATATTCTCCCAGTCAATATCATTTTAGTTTGATGTAATCCTATTTGTATATTTTTGTTTCCCTTGCTCAAGTGGATGTATCAGAAAAAATATTTTTCAGACTTTTGTCAAATAGTTTACTTCCTCTGTTCTCTTCCAAGAGCTTTGTGGTTTCAAGTCTTCCATTTAAGTTTTTAACACATTTTGAGTTTATTTTTGTATATGGTGTAAGAGATGGTCCAGTTCCATTCATAGCATTATTTACAATAGCTAAGATATGGAAGCAACCCAGGTGTCCATTGATAGATGAATGCATAAAGAATAAATACATATATATACATATACTAGAGGCCCGGTGCACGAAATTTGTGCACGGGGGGGGGGGGTGTCCCTCAGCCCAGCCTGCACCCTCTCCAATCTGGGACATCCCTCTCACAACCCAGGACTACTGGCTCCCAACTGCTTGCCTGCCTGCCTTCCTGATTGCCCCTAACTGCTTCTGCCTGCCAGCCTGATCACCCCCTAACCATTCCCCTGCCAGCCTGATTGATGCCTAACTGCTCCCCTGCCAGCCTATTTACCCCTAACTGCCCTCCCCAGCAGGCCTGGTCACCCCTAACTGCCCTCCCCTGCAGGCCTAGTTCCCCCCAACTGCTCTCCCCTGCAGGCCTGGGTCCCCCCACCACTGCCCTTCCCTGTAGGCCTGGTTGCCCCCAACTTCCCTCCATTGCAGGCCTGGTCCCTCCCAACTGCCCTCCCCTGCTGGCCTGATCGCCCACAACTGCCCTTCCTTGCAGGCTTGGTCCCTCCCAACTGCCCTCGCCTGCTGGCCTGATCGCCCACAACTGCCCTCCCTTGCAGGCCTGGTCACCCCTAACTGCCCTCCCCTGCAGGCCTGGTCCCCCCAACTGCTCTCCCGTGCAGGCCTGGGTCCCCCCCAACTGCCCTTCCCTGCAAGCCTGGTTGCCCCCAACTTCCCTCCCTTGCAGGCCTGGTCCCTCCCAACTGCCCTCCCCTGCTGGCCATCTTGTGGTGGCCATCTTGTGTCCACATGGGGGCAGGAGCTTTGACCACATGGGGGCAGCCATCTTGTGTGTTGGAGTGATGGTCAATCTGCATATTACTCTTTTATTAGATAGGCTAGAGGCCTGGTGCATGGGTGGGGGCCAGCTGGTTTGCCCTGAAGGGTGTCCCAGATCAGGGTGGGGGTTTCCTTGGGGTGTGGGAAAGCCCTGAAGGGTGTCCCAGATCAGGGTGTGGTGGTTTGCAGGCCGGCCACACCCCCCAGCGACCCAAGCAGAGGCCATAGTATCTGGGATTTATTTATCTTCTACAATTGAAACTTTATAGCCTGGAGCGGAGCCAAGCCTTCTACTCACTCTGTGGCTGCAGCCATTTCTGTTGGGATTTATTTACCTTCTATAATTAAAACTTTGTAGCCTTAAGTGGAGAACTGGGCTGGCAAGGGCAGGTGGAAAGATTGGCTTCCTCCATCGCCGGGGAAACCCAAGCCTCCCTCCTGCTCTCCATGGCCTCAGCCATCTTGGTTGGGTTTATTTGCATATTCGCTCCTGATTGGCTGGTGGGCGTGGCTTGTTGGCATGGCTTGTGGGTGTGGCAGAGGTACATTCAATTTGCATATTACTCTTTTATTAGATAGGATATATATATATATACACACACACTAGAGGCCCAGTACATGAAATTCATGCACAAGAGGGGGGGGGTGTCCCTCAGCCCAGCCTGCACCCTCTCCAATCTGGGACCCCTCGAGGGATGTCCAACTGCCCATTTAGGTGGGCAGTCGGACATCCCTCTCACAATGCAGGATTGCTGGCTCCCAACCGCTTGCCTGCCTGCCTGCCTGATTGCCCTTAACTGCTTCTGCCTACCAGCCTAATCACCCCCTAAACACTCCCATGCTGGCCTGATTGTCCCTAACTGCCCTCCCCTGCCGGCCTGGTCAACCCTAACTGCCCTCCCTTGCCAGCCTGGTTGCCCCCAACTGCCCTCCCATGCTGGCTCAGTCACCCCTAACTGCCCTCCCTTGCCAGCCTGGTTGTCCCTAACTGCCCTCCACTGCCAGCCAGGTTGCCCCCAAATGCCCTCCCCTGTAGGCCTGGTCACCCCCAACTGCCCTCCCCTGCAGGCCTGGTCACCCCCAACTGCCCTCCCCTGCAGGCCTTGTCCCTCCCAACTGCCCTCCCTTGCCAGCCTGGTCCCCCCTAACTGCTCTCTCTTACCAGCCTGGTCCCCCTGAACTGCCATCCCCTGCAGGCCTGGTCCCCCCCAACTGCCCTCCCTTGCAGGCCTGCTTCCCCCCAACTGCCCTCCCCTGCAGGGCTGGTCCCCCCCAACTGCCCTCCCTTGCAGGCCTGATCACCCCCAACTGCCCTCCCTTTCAAGCCTGATCCCTCCCAACTGCCCTCCCCTGCTGGCCATCTTGTGGCGGCCATCATGTGTGTTGGAGTGATGGTCAATTTGCATATTACCTCTTTATTATATAGGATATATATATATATATGTATACATATACATATATATATATATAATCTTCATTTATACAATGAATTATTACACACCAATAAAAAAGAATGAAATCTTGCCATTTGCAACAACATAGATGACTCTAAAGGGTATTTTATGCTAAGTGGAATAAGTCAGGCAGAGAAAAACAAATACCCTATGGTTTAACTAGATCAGGCGTTCTCAAACTATGGCCCATGGGCCACATGCGGGTGTTTTTGCCGTTTTGTTTTTTTACTTCAAAATAAGATATGTGCAGTGTGCATAGGAATTTGTTCATAGTTTTTTTTAAACTATAGTCCAGCCCTCCAATGGTCTGAGGGACAGTGAACTGGCCCCCTGTTTAAAAAGTTTGAGGACCCCTGCACTAGATGATGTTACAAAGATTGCAGATTTTAGTAAAATTCTAATAGTCATGGTCCCTCTTCTGTAGTTCCTGATTCACTTTGAGATAGTAGCTAAAAGTTCCACCAGATATTTGCTTTCTACTTTTATTTTTGACCATTAAACTCATTAACTCTCACCTTTAACTTTACTCAGACCTGTATATGCCAAGGGCACATTGACTCCTTCTTGGGCAAAGCTTCCCAGTTTGGGAACTTGAGAAGCAGATTGAGAAAAATATTTTAGTCTCATTTGGGTATTTTCTCTAACTTTGAATTTCTCTTGATTGGCTGATATCCATTCTTGAAGCCTCTGTCTTGCCCAATTTTCAAACTTCTGAATGTTTTTTCATGTTTGTTATTTTCACAATCATTAAAGATATTTAAGTAATAACCTATGACTGATTACTAGTATACTTCAGATTTTTCTTTTATTGTTTTGAGAATTATTTCCCTACAAAGTTTCACCACTATAATAATTTAAGTATTGTATCTTATTGAAGCTACTAGAGGCCCAGTGCACTAAATTCGTGCAATGGGGGGGCGGGGGGAGGGGTCAAGGGGTGTCCTTCAGCCCAGCCTGCACCCTCTCCAATCTGGGACCCCTTGGGGGATGTCCAACTGCTGGTTTAGGGATCAGGCCTAAACCTGCAGTCGGACATCCCTCTCACAATCTGGGACTGCTGGCTCCTAACCACTCACCTGCCTGCCTGCCTTATTGCCCCTAACTACTCTGCCTGCCCTGATAGCCCCCTAACTGCTCCCCTACCAGCCTGATTGACACCTAACTGCTCCCCTGCCGGCATGATCATCCCCAAATGCCCTCCCCTGCCAGCCCAATTGCCTCCAACTGCCCTCCCCTGCCAGCCCAATTGCCCCCAACTGCCTTTCCCTGCAGGGCTGAGGGGACTGGGGGACTCCAGCTGGATGAGGCAGGGCTGAGGGGACTAGGGGACTGAAGCTGGATGAGGCAGGGCTGAGGGGACTGGGGGACTGAGGCTGGATGAAGCAGGGCTGAGGGGACTGGGTGCTGCTATCTTGTGGCTGTGGGTGCCACCATGTTGTGTGGGTGTGGCAGTCAATTAGTATATTCCCTCTTTATTGGACGTGGGTGCCACCATTTTGTGAGGGTGTGACGGTCAACTAGCATATTCCCTCTTTATTAGGTAGGATTATTATTTGAGTCATATAAAGTTTCATGTAATTAGCATGTTTTCTTCTAAGAAATGTGTGATATATGTCAGGACAAACTACTTTCCTTTACCTCTGATATTTTACAGATAGGTAATTATATTATTAACCTGACAAGTTGAAAGGAATCATGAAAAGCTTCTCCTAAAGACTTCCACTAAAACTGGAAATTAATCATCTAAAAGTAAATGTAACCAGTATCAAATTAACAATTTTTACAAGACAAAATATGAAAAGAGAGATAATGTTTTATATAACCACCATATGGAAAACACCTTTATTCTTACATTTGAGCTACATATTACTGTATTACTTTACAACCAGTGCTTTTTTTGTTTAAAAAAAGGTACCAGAAGGCACTTACCCTGTAATACTTCCAGATTATTATAAATTTTAATTATTTACAACTTATTTAGTGTGAGTTTGATATTTAATTTTTAAAAGCCTAATTATTTATACCAGTATTTTAATAAGTAGTATGTTTAATATGTATTTATAAGGATACAAAATATGTGTTCTATTTTATAGCATAATACATATATTTTTCATAAATATAGATAGAAAACTGTTACCCACAAGAAATGCCATACCTTGACTGTGTTTCCATTTATTATAGTTTTCATTTCTATCTTTTTCTTTACTCTTAGAAAAAGGTGGATAAATTTCTCTCATCAACCTACCAAACTAACCTGTGAGAGCAAGAGTAACAGGAGAAAGAACAATTCACATTAAACTTCTACCACTATCCTATGTGGTCCTCCTTAGACCTATTGGAATTTGGGGGGTAATGCACAGTGGAGTTTACCATTTGATCACAAGTACCACAAACTAATAAATACTAAACTCCCCTATTTCCCCTTTTATTTCTCTTTTCTGACTTTACCATTGATATAGTTTGTACAATGAATTCCTTATATCAGATTCAAGAGTAGTGGGAAGTGATACACTGATTTAAGAAAAACAAATGGAGAATATAAGGTGCCTTTTTTTATGTAGGGAAATTTAAAATGCATGCAAATATTTTACTTCATTTGAATATTAAATTTATTCTGCCTTGTTAGAACTAGCTGTTGATTGACATCTACCATAAAGAGGTTCCTAATTGTTGGTCTGTCTGATCTAACTTTGAGAAAGGTAGTAACATCTTTCCTCTTAAAAGTGGTTCTGCATGAATATTTATGTGCTTGTAGTATGTTTAAAGAACATTATAGCAGAAGATTAGGAAGCTTTCTAGAAAAATTTGAGCAAGAGTCCTATACCAAATTTTGTCAGATACATATAAAAAATTATATACTATTTGTCCTTAAGCTTCTTACAATTTAGTTGGGGAGGGAGATAAAAAATTTATAAGGAAAATGTACAGGCTACAGCAACATCTTAATTAAAGAGAATGATGTTCTTTAAATAAAGTTCTATTCTGATTATAAAAGTAACATTTGCTGTAGAAAATTTCAAAAAATATTAAAAAATCAATAAATCATCAGTAACTCCTCCCCAATACCTGAGATAACCAGTGTTATAATTTCAGTGACTTTCTTTTCTTCTCTCCATATTGTTCTCATTTAATTGAGATAATATTGATAAACAATTTAATTCTCCATTTTTCATGGACATTCTTTTTATTTAAACATTCCCTCATGTCATTTAAATTATTTGTAAACATACTTGATGGCTACATAATAATCATTTTAATGGTTGTACTATTATTTATTTAATCACTTCCCTATTGTTAGACATTTAGGAAAGTCATTTTTATTTTGCTTTATAATAAAACTGTGGTCAACGTTCTTGTCATAAATCTTTGTATTTTTATTAAAACACTAGAGGCCCGAAATTCATGCAAGAGTAGGCCTTCCTTCCCCTGGCTGCTGGCACCAGCTTCCCTCTGGAACCTGGGACCCAGCCTTCCCTTGCAGCCCTGGCTTCGTCCAGAAGGTCGTCTGGAAGGACATCCAGTCTAATTAGCATATCACATTTTTATTATTATAAACTAGAGGCCCGGTGCATGAAATTCGTGCAAGGAGGGGTGTTCCTCAGCCCAGCCTGCACCCTCTCCAATCTGGGACATCCCTCTCACAATCTGGGACGACTGGCTCCTAACCACTCGCCTGCCTGCCTGATCGCCCCTAACCCCTCTGCCTGCCTGCCTGATCACCCCTAACCCCTCTGCCTGCTGGCCTGATTGCCCCTGCCTTGCCCCCCTGCCGGCCTGATCACCCCTACCTTTCCCCCCTGCCTGCCTGATTGCCCCTACCTTGCCCCCCTGTTGGCCTGATTGCCCCTAACCTCTCCGCCTGCCTGCCAGCCTGATTGCCCCTAACTGCCTCTGCCTTGGCCCCACACCACCATGGCTTTGTCTGGAAAGAAGTCGGACGTCTGGAAGATGGCTGGTCCACCTGGTCTAATTAGCATATTACCCTTTTATTAGTATAGATAGATTATATAGCAAAGTATTGCATAAATGCGGGGGAGAAACCTTTTTCAGCAGGAGGAGATGCTCTTGGCAGACAAAAACACATAATTCCTATATCTGGACTGATAGCCAGCCATATGCACTATACTGCCAAACCAGTCATTAAAAAATTGAATCACTTTCTTACATCTTACACCAAACAGCTATTGCCCTTAAGACCCCTCCTCAGCCCCCACCTTAGGTTCTGCCTTTGCAGTTCACCCAGATTTGGTTCTGATTGGTTCGTTTCTATGCCAGTAAGCATCAAAAGCTCTGCCTCCTAGGCAGCCATTATCTCCTTGCACTTCACCCAGATTTGGTTCTGATTGGTCAGTTTCTATGCCAGTCAGCATCAAAAGTTCCGCCTCCTAGGCAGCCATTGGTTCCTTGCAATGCACCCAGATTTGCTTCTGATTGGTCAGTTTCTATGCCAGTTAGCATCTCCGGGCCTATCTCCGGGCCTGATCATAGAGGCAGGGCTGATCAGCAGCTGACCCAGGCTGCTGGCCAGCGGGCTGAACTGCTGACTTCTGGGAGAGAGAGGCTTGGCTGCTGGCAAAGCCTGGAGCAAGAAGCAGGGTCTGATCACCCTGCTTCTCTCTCCAGCCTTTGCCAGCAGCTGCTGCTGCTGCTGATCAGCCCTGTCTCTCTCTTTCTCCGAGAGGTCAGCAGTTCAGCCCGCTTACCTGCTGTGCATGCAGCCTGGCGTTTGGTTGAGCCTCCAGTAATTGTGGATGTTATGACCCTGGCTCTTTATATATATATAGATAGTTGGTATAGAGTATTATATTAGTTTCAGGTGTACAACACAGTGGTTTTATATAATGTAATCTTGTGATGTAATCACCTCACTAAGGCTAGAATGTGTAGTAATTACACTATTATTGACTATATTCCCTTTCACCTTTTTCACTCATCCCTTTATTACTCTCCCCTCTGGAAACCATTTGTTTGTTCTTTGTTTCTATGAGTCTGTTTCTGTTTTGTTTTGTGTGTTTATTTGTTTTAATATTAAAACATATAAGTGAAAACATGTGGTATTTGTCTTTGTCTGACTTATTTTACATAGCATAATACCCTCTAGGTTCATTCATATTGTTACAAATGGCAAGGTTTTATTCTATCTTATTGCTGAGTAATAGTCCATTGCATAAATGTATCACTTTATACATTTGTCTAATTATACCTAACTTGCTTCTATATCTTGGCAACTGTAAATTAATATTGCAGTGAACATAGGGGTGCATAAAACTTTTTGAATTAGTGTTTTTATTTTCTATGGATAAATACCCATAAATGGAATTGATGGGTTGCATTTTGGATGTCTCTTTAAAGTAGATTCTAAAGAATAAATTGAAATTTGTTATATCTGTCACTAAGTTGCTTCCCAAAAATATTGCATGACTTTACATTCCCACCAACAGTGTATGTCATTATTAAAGATTGAATTGTCAAAAAAAAATATTGAATTGTCGTCATGTGCTTACAAGGTATTTATAGTCCCTCTTTTGTGAATTTCTGTGTTCTTTTTTTAATATATTTTTATTGATTTCAGAGAGGAAGGGAGGAGAGAGAGATAGAAACATCAATGAGAGAATCATTGATTGGCTACCTCCTGCACACCCCTCACTAGGGATCAAACCTGCAACCCAGACATGTACCCTGACTGGGAATCGAATCCTGACTCCTGGTTCTTAGGTTGGTGCTCAACCACTGAGGCATGCAAGCTAGGTGAATTTCTGTGTTCTTTGCTAATTTTTTCCAGAAACAACTTTTATCATATTTATTCTAGAACCCAAGAACCACAGAAAGAAAATCAAAAGCCACAACATCACAAGAGCACTCATTAATGAGATTGTGAGGGAGGCAATGCTAGAAATACATCCTGTGCCCTTGATATTATTTTTTAATATGCTAACAAAACTGTAATGATAAAATGTGTTGTTGAAAACCATTGTTGCTCTTAATAGAGATAAACATAAGAAATGCATGAGTAAGCAAAAACTAAAGCAGTGATGGCAAACCTATGACACACATGTCAGCACTGACACACGTAGCCATTTCTGATGACATGCGGCCACTGAGGTGGCCGCATGCCGAGGATGAAACATTTGCTGCTCCTGAGGATGAAACATTTGCGAAATAATGTTTTTTCCTCAAGGTGACACACTACCCGAGTTATGCTCAGTTTTTTGGCGAAGTTTGACACACCAAGCTCAAAAGGTTGCGCATCACTGAACTAAAGGAACAATTATTATAGGGTCAGGTTCGAACATACATTTTTTAGAAGGAAGTGATTCTTTAACCATTTATTGGATGAAGTCATGGTCATTATTTCATAAATTCATTTAACAAAATTTAGTGAGGGGCAATTACTGTAGGCCAGACACTCTGCTAGGCACTAGAGTACAATAGTGAGTAAAAGACAGAATTTTCTGCCTTCATAGAGATTTTCCTAGAATGACCCTTGCTACTTAAAATATAGCAGCATTAGCATCACTTGGCAGCTTGTAGATTGTAAATTGGTATAGCCGCTATGGATAACAATAAAGAGTAAGCTCAGAAAATTAAAAAAATATAGCTACCATATGATTTAGCAATTTGACTTCTGTGAATACATCAAAGGAAAGAAAAACACTAACTCAAAAGATTATCTGCACCCTTCCCTATGATGATTATAGAAGCATATTTACAATAGCCAAGATATGGAAACAAGTGAAATATTATTCAGCCACAAAAATTAGGAAATCCTACCATTTGTAATAACATGAATAAGACTTAAAGGCATTAATGCTAAGTTAAATAAGTCAGACAGAGAAAGACAAAAATATTATTAACTCACTTATATGTGGAATCTAAAGCAAAACAACAACAAAAAGCAAACTCATAAAAGAAGACATCACACTTATGGTTACCAGAGGCAGAAGGTTGGGGAGGGAAGGGAAAGTGGAGGAATATGGTCAAAAGGTACAAACTTCCAGTTATAAGTGCTAAGGATATAATGTACATGATGACTATAGTTAACAGTGTTGTATGCTATATAGGAAAGTTGTTAAGAAAGTAAATCCTAAGAGTTCTCATAACAAGGATAAAATGCCAGGGTCATTCTCCTGCATCTAGAAGGGTTCAGGAATCTGGAGGAGGGGCTGTGAGTAAAAGAATAATACTAGACATGAAATATAAATTTGGAAGGCATTTTGGGGGAGCCAGAGGAAGCTTAGTTCTAGTAACTAAGTTCCTCGAATCTCCGCACACAGGGCTTTTTATTCATACATCTTGCCCTCTAGCAAAGCAGATAAAGTTTGGTAAACAATAAAAAGATTATCAGGTTGGGGTAACTGCCTTCAGCTGTTCCAGCAGCAGGCAATAATATATGCAGATTTTCAGCCCTGCTGAAAGAGTCCATTCAACCTTTTGAGGATTTCTCGCATTTATTGTGACATGCTGGAATTAGCCTCCAGCATATCCCCCTTCTTGTTTTAATACATTTAAAAACCAATCACATACATGTCCTTTTAAATTGCTTCCAGGCATCAAAGGAATCAGTCTGCAGTAAGCTCCTTTCTGGGGCAACAGTTCTTTAAGTCCCCTGTCCAATGTCCAACATTTTTTTTATGGGTTCTCTTCCCAATCACTGTCCAACAGTTTTTCCATGGGTTCCCTGTGACATGACAACAATGATACTCTAGTTCTGCATGGTGGACAAACAGTGAGCAATGTCAATGTAGGTCTAACCTTCTTTGGCTTGGTCCTGGGCAACCTGCAGCGACGCACAGCTACTGACTGCTAGCATGGCAAGGCATCTTCACCATCTCCATCTCTGGGCTGTTTCTCCTCTCTCGTCAGCGTGTTACTTGGGGCCACTGCTATTCTGTGGCTGGAGTAGTCTGGTTCGGTCCTCTCTCGGATCCATTGTTGCAGGAATCCACACAGGCTTGGAGGCGCTTTCTGGAAATACATGAGCATATTCTCGACCAAAGATTAATAAAAAAATCTTTCTATAAACTAGACTTGGGATTCTTTCATTCTTGCCCAAATTATTTTCCTTTGGCTTATTCTGACACCAGTGTAATTTCATGTGTGTCTTGCCATCAGCATTACAAGTGAAAAAATTTTCAAACTAAAAAAAAAATTAAGTAATTAAGGCTTGATGTAATTTACTTACAGGATATTTCTCCACTATCCCCCCTTTTTTGTTTTAAATATTATTAAGAGGCTTTTGGAAATTTTTCAATGCAGTCTTAATAACTTTTAATTTAATTCTTTGCACAGAAATATGACTACTCTGGATTCATAGCATGATAAGTAGTTTTTACTATGAGATGAACCATCAGTAAAAAATTAGTTAATGCTTCAGGAATAGTTTCCTTCCCAGTACAATTAAGTTGCCTGAATATTTACTTATTTCAATTTGCCAATTTAAAGTAGTCTAAAATATGGTTTATTTTTTAACTTTACTTTTCCTTGGCTGTGGACAGTAAATGACACTAATTGAATTTCTGCTACTAGTCTTTGAGTATACCCACATGAGCTTTGTTTAAGGAGGCAAAAACACAAATTACTTACTTTTCTTTTTGAGGTCTAATACATTGATTTTTAATTACAGTTTTCAGATATCTGAAGAAAATCTCCCTTTATTTTCTCCCAGAGTAATTTCTAAGGCACCTTTAGAGAGTTTATTTTAAAAACATTTTTTCTTTCTTTTTTTATACCAAGCACCCTACATGATTGCTTCTTGGATGCTGGCTGATACTGCCGCATATCTATATTTAAGTGACTCTCTTGATATTTATGGTGACTACCATTGATTATATTTAATGCTTGAATAATAACCTTCAGATTACCCTGTAAATATTAGTGGAAGAGATTTAAAAATTTTTAAATTTCTCCTTTATATTAAGCTTAAAATTTACTTTTAAACAGCATTCTTTTTGGCTCATTTGCATACACAAAGGGATTATTGGAGGTCTTAGTAACTTTCTGAGAGGACTTTACTAGAATTAATTGTTTAACATTTTGGCTTCTCATATAACTGAATTTATATGAGAACTTGATTATATTTTGAAAAGCTAAATTATATAAATAATTAAAGTAGGTATCTTTATTGAAAAAGCAAAGCAAGCAAACTTATACATTTGATCTAGGAGGTGCAAATTCCATCCCCTCCCACAGCCTATGTAAAATGCAGGTTGCTTGGGGGTTTTGTCTTTAAAATACTGTTGCTTTTTTAAAAAAAATTCCGCTGCTGAAAAAAAAATTTGGTTTACTTAAAAAATATTTTCACAGCTTTGCCTGCCCTCCCTTAGAGGTTAAAACTTTATAACATTTGAAATATATGTATACAAATAAAATATATTTATTAATTTTTATTTGATAAAGCTTTCCACATGATTTCAAGTATATTAAACCAGCTAAATTAAAAAATATTTCTTTCGCCCTAACTGGTTTGGCTCAGTGGATGGAGCGTGGCCTGCAGACTGAAGGGTCCCAGGTTCAATTCCAGTCAAGGGCATGCACCTTGGTTGTGGCACATCCCCAGTGGGCGGTGTGCAGGAGGCAGCTGATCGATGTCTCTCTCTCTTGTCGATGTTTCTAACTCTCTATCCATCTCCCTTCCTCTCTGTAAAAAATCAATAAAATATATTTTTAAAAAAATATTTCTTTTAAGAAGAGAGAATAAATTCTTTGAATCACTCCAGGGCCCTTGAAATGTTTCAAAAGCCATCCCTCAGTTAAAGTCTTGACATTTAACTTGGAAAGATCATTATATATATGTATGTATGTATGTATGTGTATATATATGTATATGTGTATATGTGTATATGTGTATACACACACACACACACACACACACACACACACACACACACACACACACTAGAGACTAGAGGCCCAGTGCAGGAAATTCTTGCATTGGGGGGTGTCCCTCAGTCCAGCCTGCACCCTCTTATAGTCCAGGACTCCTCAGGGGATGTCCACCTGCTAGCTTAGGCCCATTTCCCACTGGGAATGGGCCTAAGCTGACAGTTGGAAATCCCTTTCGCAGTCCAGGACCCCTCGCTCCTTACCGCCCGCCTGCTCACTGCTCCTTACCACTCAGCTTGCTGCTCCTTAGCACTGCAATGGAGGCAGGAGAGGCTCCCGCCACTGCCACTGCGCTCACCAGCCATGAGCCCTATTTTTCTGTGTAGTTGTGTGTGGGCCAACTGCTCTCTTCCTTCTCAGAGCAAGCAGCATGTGAGGGCAGAGTGCACTGTAATGGAATGCAGAGGGCTGCCCGGAGCTGAGGAGAGTGGCCGGGCCCATGGGTGAGAGGTGGACACAGAGGACGCTATCTTACCCAGTTGTGGGTCAGGCTGGCTAGCCTTCATATGCCTGACCCCACCCAGGGTGTGACCGAGCAAAGTGTCCGCCTCTCCATTCTCCATCCTTCCATCTGTGACACCTGTCACCCTTGCCAGGCCTCCCCCAAAGTGAGTTCAGCTCAATACCTGAATGTAAAAGGGCACGGGGCAGTGGTGGGGAGGCGGTAGGGCATACACTCCAATGCCCCCTGATTCCCAGTGACAGGACCTGGTCAACAGGACCTGATCTCAGGACGGTGGCCACAGCTGCAGAACATAGATCTGTTTCAAGAAAAGTTGGGAATGCAGACTTTAGTATGAGCCCCTATTCCAAAAGGTGGCATTTTATTCACATTGTGGGCAAAGACGCCTTCAAGAGTAACATATGTGGGTAAAGTCAGGGGCAAACTGGGCCATTTCCTCATCCAATCTCTCTGAGCCGTGTGGACAGAATCAAGTCTCAGCTCTTTGCATGACACTTCCGGGTTTTTTTTTAAGCCTAAAGGACAGTAGTCTGTCTCCATTCTTGTTCTTTGGGATTTTTTCATCATCAGATAAAAGGATACGTACATTGGGACAATCCTCTTGAGATACAATATTCCAGTTGCACCCACGTGACAACAACAGCACCCCTCAGAGGGAGGGAGCCAACAGATGGGGAGCAGGGAATTCTGAAAACCAAAGCAATGACAGAGATGCTAAGCCTTTCCTTCACATGTCTGACACCCTTCTTCAGACAGCCTGCAGGCTGTGCATCTCCTGGACCTTTACCACTTGATGTCCTGGAGGGCTTCCCTGGGCCCTGCTACGTAGTGTGCAGGGCCACCTGGGCTCAGGGGGAGTCGCCCCCCACCCTAACCACTCCTGGTACAGCTACTGCACATGGGCGCTAGTCTCCAGGGACCACACTGGGATGGCAGCATAGATGCCTTCCATCTGCCACAGCAGTACCCTGTCTGCACACCTGTCATCCACCTGGGCCTGGCCCCTGCTGCTTAGGCATGCCCAGTGCAGGCCAGGACCTCCATGAAGTGGTAGGGTAACTTGCCCCTCTACAGCTTCAGGACCACTTCTGGATTTTCCGAAAGCAGTAAGCAGCCTCAAAGCATAGCAGAACCTATCCGTCCCTTTCAAGGGTGAACTCCTGGAAGTCTTTGTTCCTCAGGGTGTGGTAGGTGAGCACTCCCATGTCCTTGTTGAACAGCTACTTGGCCATATACCTGAAGATGTGTGCCAGGTACCCATCGGAGCTGGCACCCTCGTGGAGCCTCACCTCCTTCTCCTTCATGTCTCCAAACAGAGTGTCCATAGTGGCATCATTTGAAGTGAGGTCACTTTGCTCCATTATCTTGACAATTTCACCTGAGGTTAATATGCAGTCAGCACCCTGGGAACTATATAACGCTGTGGGAACATCTTCTCAAAGGGCCTCCAGTTTCTTGCCATAACACAGGGCCACAATGACGTGGAAAACCTTGTCTGGGGACAGGTTCTGCCGTCTGGTGAAGTAATCCTTCACCAGAGAGCCCATGATCTGCTGGGGAGACTTGGCCGTGCAGAGGTGGGGGTGATGGGGTGACCCAGCACATGCTCTGGATATCGGTCCCATCCGGGGCAGGTGGAGGTCAGCATTCGTAGCTGGGGCTCTTCCTCACAGTGCTGGCAGTACCAAGGCACAAATTCCTTCTGACTCCAAGATGCTGAAGACTGCAGCTATCTTCATGTCAAAGACAGTGCACCCAAAGGCTTTTGAGAAAGCTGCAGAGCCTTCTGGATGCATCAGTGACACTGAGGCTAAATTTAGCAGCAAAATAAGGCAGAGACTAAGGACACACGAACACCTTGTGCTGTGAGGTATCACATTTCTTATTAAGGTTCGGAATAAGTTCTTGGTGTTCTGTTAAGAAACTTGGACTCCTTCCTCTGCAGTCACACAACTGTCACACGCCAGGCAGGCACTCAGAAATATCTTGGTATTGGCCAATTTATGGAATTCTCCCTTCTCTCCGTTCTCCTGAGCCAGACTCTGGACGTTGCCTGTGGCATTCTCTTGGTCATCGGTTTTTGTTTTTGTTTTTAAATATATTTTTATTTATTTCAGAGAGGAAGAGAGAGGGAGGGAGAGATAGAAACATCAATGGTGAGAGAGAATCATTGATCGGCTTCCCCCTGCATGCCCCAGCCTGCAACCCAGGCATGTGCCCTTGACGGGAATTGAACCTGGGACCCTTCAGTCCGTAGGACTATGCTCTATACACTGAGCCAAACCAGCTAGGGTGGTTTTTGGTTTTTTACTACATTCCTTCCGTGTGCCATGATCACACTTCATTTGGAGCAGGGCAGGCGGGGGCCAGCTCGAATGACCTGGAGGAAGCACAGGGAGAGCAGTCAGTCACTGCTGGTCACCCCTGACACTGCTGGCGGTATCCTTTCTTCCTTGTAGAGCGCCTAGGGAGGGGATGCAGCCACAGTGCCCAAGGCTGAGTTCCAGGAGGCCAGCAGTGCTTTGGGATTGTGCCGGAGGTGCTGGTCCATTGGTGCCTGTCCTGTACTCTGGAGATTGAACCTACAGGACTACTAAGGAAGCCTGTCCCCAGTTCCTCCCTGCCTCCACCACTGATTGATTGGAGTCTGAGGGCCAGGAGGAGGGACCAAGAGGCCTGCCTTCCAGCTGCTCACCAGTCCCCACGCCACTCACTCCTATTCCCTGTTAACCATCCCCTGATTAATGGGAGTCTGCAGGCCAGGGGAGGGACCAAGTGGTCTGCCCACTCACCAGTCGCTGCTGACACGTATTCATTGGAGCCTGAGGGACCCCGGTTCCCCCGTTAGCCATCCCCTGATCAATGGAGCCTGAGGGCCAGGGGATGGACCAGTCATCTATTCGGTCATTACAGACCCTGGGTTTTAAAATATTAGGATATATATATATATATATATATATATGTATATATATATATATATATATATATATATATATATATATATATATATATATATATATATATATCTCTCCCAAAGATTATAGTACATACTTTTATCTTACCACACTTGGTATATCAATATATTTTAAACTACTAATTTCTTTGGATAAAATACAAGAATTATTTTCTCAAAAATAAATTTCTACACTTTATGTATTTTGTTACCACAACTATATAATTTCTCCTAACTTAACTTGAACTTTAAACTCTTAGAAGCCTTAAAGTTTAGCTGGAAAGTTAAATACTTAGAATTTTTCAAATTAATAAAACTTTACATTTTTTAAAAATACAAGACATATTTAATTAATAGATTTAATTCTGTCCTCTAGATTTTTCTTATGAGGCAAACTCAGATTAATATTTCAGTATTTTGTCATTTCAAAATACCTAGATATTCAATAACTTTTATTATTTAATTCAGCAAACTCCAAAGTTTTAAGTTGCCAATGGCTTTGAAAACCACGTTTTTGGCTGGTGAAACAGGTTTGGCCTAGCCTGGTCTATTTAAATGTAAGTTGCCACATTTTCCCTTAGAGGTTGCCGTGGGAAACTAGCACTACCAGCTTTTTTCTTTGTTAAAGAGTGAAGCTAGTTTCCCCTGGGTTACTTGGACCTTCATAATTAATATATTATTTATCTATGTTTCAACAATTTTGAGATTCTAAAATCAATTATTACTATCTAAGGCATTTACTTTGGCAAATTCTATAACAGAGATAATTTACTGATTTTCTGGCAGCCTTAATGTTAACTTTGGAATGCCGTTTATTATTTAAAAACTTCCCTTTATTATGGAAATCTTTGGGTTATCTCTGCCATCTTTCTTTTGAGAAAAAACAGCTTTGGGTTTTATTCTGTAACATCCATAAAGAGAGTTAAACTTAGCTCAAAACTATCTAAAATCCAAAATCGGATGGTGTGCACATTTCTTTTAAGCTAGCTTTCTTTTTTTTACGAGTACATAAATCCCAGATGCATTTCTAAATTTTGTAAAACTTTTAAATTATGAACCAGGAAAAAACATGGCGGAGATGAGACTTTTTAAAGTAGCACTTTTGGGAGTAGGCATCCATATTACAGGATCACCATGTGTCTCCCTTCCCACACATCCTGTTTGTTTTGGGAAATTTAATAAATGGTCTGGCTGCATTTCTTTTTTTATTAAGTTAAAGGCATGCTTAATAGATAATGACAGATCAACAAGACTAAACAAATCAAAGTTCTTTTCCTGAATCTTCTTATTCCGCTCTCCATAGCATTGACTGGCTTTTAAAGTTATTTTGCTAAGAACTGCCTGTCCCAAGGGGTCCTATGGTAATTTTTAAACAAAGCATTAAAGAGTCTCGGTGAGACAACTGACAGCTTTCATCTCTCTATCTTTCAATACTAGAGGCAGATTCGCAGCAGGGCTTTATTTCTTATTACAGACTTTCGATCCCAAGTACGAATTAGGCATGCAGTTTGAACAAGAACCCACATAGTTCAGAATATTTATCCAGTGGTGTCAGTGGGGTATTAAAGTCCCCTACTATGATTGTATTGCTGTCAATCTCTCCCTTGATATCTTTCAGAAGGTTTTGTGTGTGTGTGTGTGTGTGTGTGTGTGTGTGTGTGTGTGTGTGTGTGTATTGGGTGCTACTGTATTGGGTGCATATATTTTTACCAGAGTTATATCTTCTTGTTGAATTGCTCCCTTTAGTATTATGAAGTGGCCCACCTTTTCTCTTGTTATGGCCTTCACTTTGAGGTATATTTTTTTCAGATATAAGTATTGCTACCCCAGCTTTTTTTTTTCATTTCCATTTGCCTGAAAAATAATCTTCCATCCCTTCACTATCAGTCTGTGTGAATCCCTTGTTCTGAGGTATGTCTCATGCAGACAGCAAATATATGGGTCGTGTTTTCTTATCCATTCAGCTACCGTATGTCTTTTGATTGGAGCATTTAATCCATATACGTTTAATGTTATTATTGGTAAGTATTTTTTGTTGCCATTTTTATTCTTTATGCTTGTGTTCCTTCTTGCCTTTCTATTTCTTCTTTTTGCAGCAGTCCCTTTTTCATTTCTTGCATTGCTGGATTGGTGGTATAAACTCTCTTAGTCCTTTTTTGTCTGTTATGCTCCTGATTCCACCTTCAATTTTAAATGATAGCCTTGCTAGGTATAGTATTCTTGGATTCAGTCCCTTGCTTTGCATCACTTTCATTCCATTCCCTTCTTGCCTGGTGTGCTTCTGTTGATATTCTAATGGAGATCCCTTGTAGGTTACTTTCTTTCCATCTCTGGCAGCCTTTAAGATTCTTACTTTGCTGTTGATGTTTTCCAATATAATTATAAAGTGTCTTGGGGTCAGTGTTTTTGGGTTCTTTTGGTGTTGGTCTTGTTTGGGACTCTGTGTGCTTCTTGGACTTGTGTGGATTTTTCTTGCCAACATCAGGGAAGTTTTCTGTCATTATTTCTTCAAACAAGTTTTCTATTCCTTGCTCTTCCTCTTCTCCTCTGGTACCCCTATTGTACGGATGTTGTTTTGTTTTGTGTTGTCCCAAAGCTCCAGTTGGCTCTCCTCCTGCTTTTTAAGTTTTATTTCCAGTTGTTGCTGTGTTTTTGTGGTTTTTTTCATACCTTATCTTCTAATTTGCAGATGTGGTCCTCAGCCTCTTCTAGTCTACTGTTTAAACCTCCCATTGTGTTCTTTATTGCAGCTATGTCATTTGTCACTTCCTCTTGGTTCCTTTTCATGTTGATGACATTCTCATTCAGCTCATTATAATTCTCATTGAGTTGTGTGTATTTGTTATCTAGCCATTTGATCATCCTTATAACCATTACTCTGAGTTCTCTCTCTGATATGTTACTTGCCTCCATTTCATTTAATTCCCTTTCTGGTGATTCCTGTTTTTCTTCCCTTTGGGGATTGTCTTTTTCTCTCCCCATTTATTTTTATTTTTTTATTGTCTAAAGTTTTGCATATGTCTCCTTTTTCCCAATTGACACCCCACCAGCCATTCCCACCCCAGGCAACCCCCCACTGGCCCAGTTTCTGTGTTCATTGGTTATGCTAATATGCATGCATACAAGTCCATTGGTTGCCCTCTAACCCTCCCTCCCCTACAATTTGTCTCTGGATCTATTCTTGTTCATAAATTATATTGATCATTATATCCCACATATGAGTGCAATCATGTGATATTTCTCTTTCTCTGACTGGCTTATTTTGCTTAGCATAATGCTCTCCAGTTCCATCCTTCTTTTGCAAATGATAAAGGTTCCTTCTTTTTTATATCAGCATAGTATTCCACTGTGTAGATGTACCACACTTTTTAATCCACTCATCTGCTGATAGAAATTAAACCCTTATCGGAGATAACATTGGAAAATATGTACTCCCATGCAGTGGGCTTTCTTGTTGTTTTGTTGATGGTTTCTTTTCCTGTGCAGAAGCTTTTGATTTTTATGTAGTCCCATTTGTTTATTTTCTCCTTAGTTTCTGTTACCCTAGGAGCTGTATCGGTAAAGATATTGTTACAACATATGTCTGCTATTTTGCTGCCTATGAAGTCTTGCAGAATTTTATGGTTTCCCATCTTACGTTTAAGTCCTTTAGCCATTTTGAGTTTGTTTTTATGTATGGTGTAAGTTGGTGATCTAGTTTCATTTTTTGCATGTACCTGATCAAATTTCCCAGTACCATTTATTTAAGAGACTGTCTTGTCTCCATTGTATGCTTCTTGCCTCCTTTGTCATATATTAATTGAGCATAATGGCTTGGGTCAATTTCTTGGTTCTCTGTTCTGTTCCATTGGTCTATATGTCTGTTCTTGTGCCAGTACCAGGCAGTTTTGAGAACCGTGGCTTGGTAATATAGCTTGATATCTGGTATTGTGATCCCTCCAACTTTGTTCTTCTTTCTCAGGATTGCTGTGGCTATTCGGGGTCTTTTTTTCTTTCAGATGAATTTTTGAAGAGTTTCTTCTAGATCTTTGAAATATGCCATTGATATTTTAATGGTGATTGCATTGAATCTGTAGATTGCTTTGGGTAGTATAGACATTGTAATGATGTTGATTCTACTGATCCATGAACATGCTGCATTCTTCCATTTGTTTATGTCTTCCTCTATCTCGTTTTTGTAATGTCCTGTAGTTTTCTGAGTACAGGTCTTTTACCTCCTTAGTTAAGTTTATTCCTAGGTATCTTTATATTTTTGGTGCAATGATAAATGGGATTTTTGTTTGTTTGTTTGTTTCTCTTTCTGTGAGTTCATTATTGGTGTATAAAAAGGCCATAGTTTGCTGGGTGTTAATTTTGTATCCTGCCACATTGCCAAAAACATTTATTAGGTTTATTAGTTTTTTGATGGTGTCTATGGGGTTTTCTATGTATAGTATCATGTCATCTGTGAATAAGGACTGTTTTACTTCTTTTCTAATTTTCATACCTTTTATTTCTTCTTCTTGTCTGATCACTATGGCTAGCATTTCCCATACTATATTGAACTGGATTGGTGAAAGTGGGAATCCCTGTCCTGTTCCTGTTTGTAGGGGAAATTAGTTTAGTTTTTGCTCATTGAGTATGATGTTGGCTGTAGGTTTGTCATATAACGCTTTTATTATGTTGAGGTGTGATCTCCCTATTCCCACTTTGCCAAGAGTTTTTATCAAGAAAGGGTGTTGGATTTTGTCAAAAGTGTTTTCTGCATTGATTGATGCGATTATGTGATTTTTGTCTCTCAGTTTGTTTATGTGATGTATCACTTTTATTGATTTCCGGATATTGTACCAGCCTTGCATCGCCGGCATAAATCCCACTTGGTTATGGTGTATGATCTTTCTAATGTAATGCTGAATCCAATTTGCTAGAATTTTGTTGAAGATTTTATCATCTGTGTTTATCAAGGATATTGTCCTGTAGTTCTCTTTTTTTGTGGTGTCTTTATCTGGTTTTGGGAATAGGGTAATGCTGGCTTCATAGAAAGACATTGGAAGTGTGCCTTCCTCTTGAAATTTTGGAACAGTCTGAAGAGGATAGGTTTTAGTTCTTTGAACGCTTGGTAAAACTCCCCTGTAAAGCTGTCTGGACCAAGGCTTTTGTTTGCTGGAAGATTTTTGATTACTGTTTCAATTTCCTTAGTAGTTATCACCCTATTCAGCTTTTTTGATTCTTCCTGATTGAATTTTGGGAGCTTGTATTTTTCTAAGAACTGGTCCATTTCATCTAGGTTGTCCATTTTGTTGTAATAGAGTGGTTCATAGTATTTTTTTCATCATCGTTAGTATTTTTGTGGGATCAGTTGTTATTTCATCTCTTTCATTTCTGATTTTACTTATTTTGGATCTCTCTCTTTGATTCTTGGTGAGCTTCACTAGAGGTTCATCGATTTTGTTTATCCTTTCAAAGAACCAGCTCTTGTTTTGTTGATCTTTTATATTGTTGTTTTTTTGTGTTTTTTTTTTTTTTGTCTCTATGTTGTTTATCTCCACTCTGATCTTTATTATTTCCTTCTTTCTGCTTATGCTGGGCTTTTCTTGTTGCTCTCTTTCTAACTCTTTGAGTTGTAGGGTTAGATAATTTATTACCACTTTTTTGTTTGTTTTTGGAGGTACGCCTGTAGAGCTATGAACTTCCTTCTCAAGGCTGCTTTCACTGTGTCTCATAGATTTTGGATTGTTGTGTTTTCTTTGTCATTTATTTTCAGGATGCTTCTTATTTCTTCTTTGATCTTTTTGGTAACCCTATAATTGTTTAATAGCATGCTGTTTAGCTTCCTCGTTTTTTATTTTTTTTATTTTTATTGTAGTTGATTATTAGTTTTATGCCATTGTGATTTGAGAAGATGCTTGGTATGATTTCTATCTTCTTGAATTTGAAAAGACTGTGCCCGTGTCCCAATATGTGGTCTATCTTTGAAAATGTTCTGTGTGCACTTGAGAAGAATGTATATTCTGTGGCTTTGGGGTGAAATGTTTTGATGATGTTAATTAATTCCATCTTATCTAGTGATTCATTTAGGATTGATGTTTCTTTGCTAATTTTTTTGTTTAGAGGATTTTTCCAGTGGTGTTAGTGGGGTATTAAAGTCCCTTGATATGACTGTATTGCTGTCAGTCTCTCTCTTGATATCCTTCAGAAGTTTGTTTTTGATTTTATGTATTTGGGTGCTCCTGTATTGGGTGCGTATATGTTTACCAGAATTATATTTTATTGTTGGATTGCTCCCTTTAGTATTATGAAGTGGCCTTCCTTATCTCTTTTTATGGCATTCACTTTGAGGTTTAATTTTTCATTTCCATTCTCCTGAAATACCTTTTTCCTTCCCTTAACCATCAGTCTGTGTGAATCTTTTGTTCTGAGGTGGATTTCCTGTAGACAGCAGATATATGCGTTATGTTTTCTTATCCACTCAGTTATCCTATGTTTTTTGATTGGGGCATTTATTCCATTTACATTTAAAGTTATTATTGATAGGTACTTGTTTGTCACCATTTTTATTCTTTATGCCTGTGTTCCTTCTTCCCTTCCTATTTCTTCTTTTTATAGCAGACCCTTTAGCATTTCTTGAATTGCTGGTTTGGTAGTAATATACTCTCTTAGTCCTTTTTTCTCTGTGAAGCTACTGTTTTCACCCTTAAGTTTGATTGATAGCTTTGCTTGTTACAGTATTCTTGGGTCAGACCCTTGCTTTGCATGACTTTGACTTTGTGTATTTCATTCCATTCCCTTCCTGCCTGATGTGTTTCTGTTGAGAAATCAGTCAATAATCTGAAGGGAGATCCTTTGTAGGTAACTTTCTGTCTCTCTCTGGCAGCCTTTAAGATTCTTACTTTGTCGTTGGTGTTTGCAAATTTAATTTTAATGTGTCTTTGTGTAGATCTTTTGGGGTTCATCTTGTTTGGGACTCTGTGAGCTTCTTGGACTTGTGTGAGTTTTTTCTTCCTGATAACAGGGAAATTTTCTTTCATTATTTTTTCAAACAGGTTTTCTATTCCTTGCTCAGTTTCCTCTCCTTCTGGCACCCCTTATTATGTGGATGTTGTTTCGTTTTGTGTTGTCCCAAAGTTCCCTTAGACTTCCCTTATGATTCTTAAATTTTTTTTCTAGATGCTGCTCTGCTTGGGTATTTTTTCTTACATTGTCTTCTAGCTCACTAATGCAGTCATCCACTTCTTCTAGTCTACTGTTGATGCTTTCTATTGAGATCTTTATTGCAGCGATGTCATTTTTCATTTCTTCTTGATTCTTCTTCATTTCCTCTTGATTCTTACACATATTGTTGAATTTGTCTTCCAACCTTTTCAGCGTCCTTATGACGATTGCTCTGAATTCTTTTTCTGACATATTGCTTGTCTCCATTTCGTTTCCTTCCTTATCTGGTGATTCCTCCTTTTCTTTTGTATGCAGACTGTTTCTTTGTCTCCCCATGATCGCTCCTCTCAGGTTGTCTGGTTATGTAGCTCTTTCTCTCATGCATTGACTTAAAGGCACAAAATACAGCGTAACAAGACACAACACACAGGGCACCAAGCACAAATGTATTCACAATACTAATAACCCCCAATAAAGGTGACCACCAGAGAAAAGTGAATTAAGGGATAGAAAAGAGTGCAAAAATTATATTGAGAAAAAGAAAAAAAATATAAGAGGGAAAAGAAAGAGAAGAAGAAAAGAAGGGGAAAATATATGTATATCAGAAGAAAACACCAATAAAACAACAACTAATCCAAAAAATTCAAACATCAAACACCCAGAGATGAATGCAAACAATAAACAACCCCTAGTCCACAAAATGCAAACAACAAACACACGGATGCATTTTTCTCTAGGCAATATCTGACTTTTCCGTCCATAGATTGCTTCACCAGCTGTGTTTAATTCTCCAATTTTGGGTGGGTGTTGTTTGATTCAGCTGTTACTTCTGTGTGCTCTGTGTGAAGACACAGGGCCCGTCTGCATATTTGGCACCACTTTTTCTCCCCCTGGACAGATTTTTTAGGCACCTGCAGTTGGGGAGGCTGGCATCCCATTGTTTGTGGTTTCGCAGCTGAGGCAGCTGGTTCCTGGGCATTGTGATTGTAGGGTCCCAGGAGGTATCTGAGGTCTCCCCAGTTGAAGGTAATGCTGGCCTTCCATTCACAGCCACTCTCCCCTTCAAGATGGCGTGGTCTCTGTGGCAGAGCAGGCTGCTCTGGGAGTGATTTCAGCAGCAGTAGAGGAAGCCCGGCCAGGGGAGCCTGGTTCACCAGTCCCCAACAGTCCTGTGGAATATATCTATCCCTCTCTCACAAATACTGACACTCCCCGCACATCCACACACTCTCCTTTAATTCTTTCACTCACACACTCTCTTGAAGCTTGCCATCCTGTTGGCAGCCATCTTGGATCTCCTCTCTCCCCATTTTTTACTGTAACGTTTTAATTGTTTCTATGTCTTGGATTCAACTGCTTTGCTACCCAGTTTCTTTGGGGGTGGGGTGCTATGTAGTTGTTTATTTTTGGGACCCAGTGGTGCAGTTTCTCATGTCTCCTGGGCTTGGTGATCTAGCGGAGCTCCCTACTTGAGCTATTTGAGTTCTCTTGATGTATTTGGGTATTGAATGCTAGTTTCTTATTCATGGATGAAGTCTCATCATGGATTGGCAATGTGACTCACCCCTGGCTTCATTGTGCAAGCTATTTTGGATGTGATCATGGTTCCAGCTCTTGTGGAAAGGGTTTACTAAGGTCTCACTGTGGGTTCCCAGAGTCCACGGCCTGGGAGGAAGGAGTCTCGGGGCCTGAGGCTCAGGTACTGTGACTTTGGCCAGTGTTGTGTGACTCTTGCTGGAGTAGCACCACTTTGTAACTCACTACGAGAGTCCCAGAGCCCATGACAGTGGGGGGCGTGTGTCTCTTAGTCTGTTGTTGAGGCAGTGGAAGTCTGGCCAAAGTGATTTCCCTCTCGGAATCACAAGTGGGTTCAGGGTCCAGCAGCTTGGTATGTGGGAATCTTGGAGTCTGTGGCTGAAACAATATGACCTTGTACAGGGAGGCGAGTTCTCAGTAACTGACCAAGGCATCCAGAGGTAGGCAGCTGGGAGGGGGATGTCAAGGATCCTTCTGTGGGAGCTCTGCATCCTTGGTTGGAGAGGCACACGACCAGTGGCAGCTCACAAATGGGCTCAGGAGCCGTCTGCCAGGGGTGTGTGCCACTGGCCCCGTGGAGGGAGAAGTCCCAGTTTCTGCTTCGGAAGATGTGTGCCCTTGGTTGGATCCGCATGCCCAGTGGCTGCTTACAGAGGCACCCTGGAGCTGTCTTCTGGGGCAGTGGGCTCAGGGGGCCTGTGTGCTGGCAACCAGGGTTGTGCCTCACAGTGGCTCAGAGAGGCACCCAGGGGCTGCCTAACAGGGCAGCTGGCTTCAGGGGGCTTGCATGCTGGATCTGTGTGACTGCTGTGACCAGAGGTCAGCAGCCGAGGAAGGGGGAGTCTGGGTTTCTGCTGCCAAAGCCTTGGACCCTTGGTTGGATATGAGTGTGCCTAGTGTCGGCTCACAGAGGCACCTGAGAGTTTCCTGTTGAGGCAGTGGCCTCAGGGGTCCTGTGTGCAGAAACCATGTGACCATGGTGCCTGTGAGCAGGCAGCTGGGAAGGGGAAAGACCAAATTTCTACTGCCCTGGCCGTGCACCCTTGTTTGGATGTGAATGTGCCCAGCTGGGGCTCAAAGAGGCACCCAGAAGCCACCTGTAGGGGCAGCGGGCTCAGTAGGCCTGCATGCTGGAAAGGTGCAACTGCGGTGTCTGGAGGTCAGCAGTTGGGGAGGGGGAAGTACCAATTTTTGCTGCCTTGTGCTCTTGGTTGAATCCGTGCATGTACATCAGGGGCTCACAGAGGCATCCAATATCCTCCTGTTGGGGTGGTGGGGCTCAAGATGCCTGCACACTGGAAAGGTGTGACTGCGGTGTCTGGTGTTCAGCAGCTGGGGAAGGAAAAGACTCAGTTTTTGCTGCTGGGGCCTTGTGCCCTTGGTTGGATTCATGCACACCTAGTGGTGGCTCACAGAGGCACCTGGAGCCATTTGCCAGGGTGTCGCACTTAGAGGGGCCCTTGTGCTGAAGCTGCGTGACTGTGGTGTCTGTGTGCAGGCAGGTGGGGAGGGGGAAGACCAAGTTTTTGTTGCCAGGGCCGTGAGCCTTTGTTTGGATATGAGTGGGCTCAGGAGGCCTGTGCGCTGGAAAGGTGGGACTGTGGTGTCTAGTGGTCAGCAGCTGTGGAGGGGGAAGACTCAGTTTTTGGTGCCAAGGGATTGTGTCTTTGGTTGGATTTGTGTGCACCCAGTGGTGGCTCACAGAGGTACCCGGGGGCCATTTGGCAGGGCGGCGCACTCAGAGGGGTCCACGCGTTGAAGCCATTTGACCGCAGTGTCTCTGTGCATCCAGGCAGGGATGTAGAAGACCAAATTTTCTGTTGCCAGGATGTGCGCCCTTGTTTGGATAACAGTGCATCCAGTGTGGGCTCACAATGGTACCCAAGAGCTGCCTGTGGGGCAGTGAGCTCAGGAGGCGTGCGTGCTTGGAAGGTGTGAGTGAGGTATCCTGAGGTCATCATCCAGGGAAGGGGAAGTCGCACTTAACTGCTATAGGAGCCGTGCACCCTTGGAGGTGGATGTCCTAGGGTCTACGGGTGAGGCAGCAAGATTTTGGCTGGAGTGGCTCCAGGGTCACAGGCAGTGTCCAAGGCCAGTCTGGGTGGTGTTGCTGATGAGTTTCTAGAAGAGGCCACTCTCCCCTTCAAGATGGCATGGGTTCCATGCCCGAGCCGTGCAGCCCAGGGAGTGCCTGCAGCAGTGGTAGGTGCTCCCTGTCCAGGAGAGCCTAGTCTGCCAGCTTCTGATACTCCTGCTGGATTTAACCGTCCCTCACCCACTCACACCCTCTTTCTCACCTCTGTCCTGCTAGCCACTATCTTCCAATCCTCTATTCTTAATTTTTTTGAGGAATATCCATACTTGTTTTCCATAGTGGCTTTATCAGTGTATATTCCCATCAGCAGTGAATGAGGATACCTGGCTCTGTTGCTCAAAGGATAGCACATTGGACTTCTTTTTTCTTTTCATTGTATCTATATGAGAAGATGGATGTTAGCTGAATCTATTGTGGCAATCACTTCACAATGTATGTAAATCAAACCAACATGTTGTACACTTTAAACTTATGCGTGATGTATGACAGTTGTCCATATATATATAAAAGCCTAAGTGACCAGCAGACTGGCCGACTGGCTGACCGGCTGGTAGCTATGACACACATTTACCACCAAGGGGCAGATGCTCAAAGTAGGAGCTGCTGAGTGACAGCAACTTTGCAGAGTACCCTCTTGCACTCCAGGACCCCTTGGGGGATGTCAGACTGCCGGTTTCAGCCTGATCCCCACAGGCCAGGCCGAGGGACCCCACCTTCCAGAGGAACCCTGCTCACTCCGCAGATGCCTTTCAAACTGTGGCACTACCCCAGGTATGGCCGGCTGGGGAGGGACCACGGGAGTTTGGTGTCTGGCCCATCTCACCCAGTCCTGCCTCGCGAGCCACCTTCTAATTAATTTACTTTCAATGTGCACGAATCCGTGCACTGGGCCACTAGTTTTTCAATAAAACTGTGGGTAAAAGAAATGCATATTATTTGGCCCAACACTCAGTTTCCTGAATTTAGATATTGAAAATATCCCTAGGTGGTTGGGGTGCACATTAAATTTTGAGAAACAGTTATCTAGAAAATTTGATAAGCAGTAGGAGAGTAGTTTGGGAAGAAAGATCATGAGCAAAGACATGGGGTAAGACTAAGAAAAAGGCATTGAGAATAATTTGGTAAAGAGAAGTGTATATTAAATTCTATGGTGTGAATGTTTGTATCCCCTCAAAATTTATATGTTAAAATCCTAACCCCCAAGGTGATCGTGTTAGGAGTTGGGGCCTTTGGGGGTTGATTAGGTCATGAAGCCAGAGCCTTCATAATTGATATTAGTGCCTATATAAAAGAGACCTCAGAGAGCTATATCTCTCCTTCTGCCATGTGAAGTTACAGTGGAAAAAAAAAACACCATCCAGGAAGCAGGCCCTCACCAGACACAATCTGTCGGCCCCATTATCCTGGACTTCTCAGCCTCCAGAAACTGTGAGAAATAAATGTTTATTGTTTATAAGCCATGCAGTCCCTGTTATTTTGTTATAGCATCACAAACTGGTAAAGACCATAAGAGATAAGATTTATAGGGGCTTGATTGATAAAAGGTTAAATTACATCTATTATTATTTAGGTAGAGTTCCAATAGACAATTGGTTATATGAATCTATTTCTCAGAGGAGAAAACAAGACAAGAGAACTAAAAATATTTGAGAGTTGGCAGAGTGGAGGTGAGATTGGAAGCTACTGCTGTGGATTAGGTCTCCTATGAAGAGGTTTTAGAGATTTCCAGGTTGCATGTATTTAAAATATGAATGGGAAGTGAGAAAGTAGAGACTGAAAGTAGATTCTTTGAAGAAGCATGACTATACCTGGGGAAGAATAATGAATGTAGGTAGGATTCAGAGGTTGGGAGAGGTTTGTTCTCTCTCACTCTCTCATTGAATATTTAATCTATGTTAGGAACTCTGCTAAATTATGGGCATATATTATCTCATTTAATCATTACAACAACTTTATGAGAGTGATAAATGTAAAGTGACATTTCTGAGATTGGACAAATGATAAGTAGTAGAGTTAAGATTTGAACCTGAACAGTCCAATTATTTATCCTATACACATAATTTTTAAGCTATACTGTTTCCCAAATAGAGAAAAAATGGGGGGAAAAGGAAAAATGGAAGTTAACTGATAGAGAAAAATCCTTAAAGGATATTGGAAGACTTGGTATTTAGAAGTATTCAAAAGTAGAAGAGTGGGCCTTACACCCTAAGGGGGACATCTTTTTCTCCTGTGTGGGAAAGAAGATGGTAAGGATGGGCACAGATATAGAAATGTTGGGGGACTTTATAACTATGTGCTGAATTTAAAACTGCAAACCCATCCTTCAGCACTCTCTATCCTTTTAATCCTTGAATCTCTCTGACATACTATATATTTACTGATTTGTCTTGTTTATTATTTGTATCCTAATGAAATGGTAATCTGATAGCCTTAATAAACACAGTATCAGTGGGAAAATCATAGTAGAAGCCAAATTGAGTAGTTTGAGACAAATAAATGAAAATTAAAAACGAATACTGTCAATGTAGAACACTATTTCAAGACGTTTGTAATGAATCATAGAAAGGAGGTGGAATAATAATATTTGGAGGAGGCAATATCAATGGGAAACTTTTATTTTAGATTAGGGAAGTCTTGGACATGTTATAGGCTGAGGAAGAGGAGCTGGTTGAGTAAGAAAAAATGAAAGATACTAGAGGGAGTAAGTCATTGATAGAGAATAGTCTTATGTGTGTGGAACCAATATCACATTTGAAATTAGCCTTATTGAGGAGGAGATACATATCTTTTCCTTATGGAAATGAAGGTGGTAAAGATAGACATATCTTCACAGTTGCATGTACATTTGTTTATTATCCACCTCTTCCACTAGAATATATAAGAGCCTTGTCTATATTGTTCAATGTTGAGACCTAAGTGCCTGAATCAAAAGTAAATGCATACCTTTTTGGTTAAATAAATGAATATTTATAGATCTGTTGGCAGTTGGGAGAAAGGAATTTGAGGATGTTTTTCTCTGGTGATCACTATTATATTTTAAAGTAGAAATGGATGCTATCTGTGGGTAAATGAGGGTGTTGTGTAAGGGAGTTTTAAAATCAACTTCTAAGATCAATTGGAAGTAAAAGTACTACCCAGAATTTTTTTAAGCTTAGACAAGGCTGACCTTTCCCTGTTTTGAGTTCCTGTTAATATAACATATGTCAGTCATGACAAGGAAGTTCACAGCTCTATATACCCACCTCAAATAAACAAGAAAAAAAATGGTAATAAATTATCTAACCCTGAAACTTAAAGAATTAAAAGAGAGCAACAAGAAAAGCCCAGAGTAAGCAGAAGGAAGGAAATAATAAAGATCAGAGTGAAAATAAACAACATAGAGACCAAAAAAATAATACAAAAGATCAATAAAACCAAGAGCTAGTACTTTGAAAGGATACACAAGATTGATGAACCTCTAGCCAGGCTTACCAAGAAACAAAGAGAGAGGACCCAAATAAAATCAGAAATGACAGAGGTGAAGTAAAAACTGACCCCACAGAAATACAAAGGATTGTAGAAAAATACTATGAACAACTCTACTCCAACAAACTGGACAACTTTGATGAAATGGACATATTCCTAGAAAAATACAATCTTCCAAAACTCAATCAGGAAGAATAAATAAAACTGAATAGGATGATAATTACTGATAAAATGGAAACAGTAATCAAAAAACTTGCAGCAAACAAAAGCCCTGGACCAGACAACTTCACAGGGGAGTTTTACCAAACATTCAGAGAAGAACTAAAAACCTATCCTTCTCAGACTATTCCAAAAAAATTAAAGAGGAAGGCACCCTTCCAAGGTCTTTCTATGAAACCAACATTACCATAATCCCAAAACCAGATAAAGACAACACAAAGAGTATTACAGGCCAATATCCCTGATGAACATAGATGCTAAAATCCTCAACAAAATTCTAGCAAATCGGATCCAGCATTACATTAGAAAGTTCAAACACCATGACCAAGTGGGATTTATTCCAGGGATGCAAGACTGGTACAATATCTGCAAATCAATAAATGTGATACATCACATAAACACATTGAGAGTCAAAAATCACATAATCATAGTAATTGATGCAGAAAAAGCATTTGACAAAATCCAACACCTTTTCCTGATAAAAACTCTCGGCAAAGTGGGAATAGAGGGATCATACCTCAACATAATAAAAGCCTTATGTGATAAACCTACAGCCAACATCATACTCAATGGGCAAAAACTAAAACCATTTCCCTTAAGAACATGAACAAGACAGGGATGCCCGCTTTCACCACTTCTGTTCAACATAGTACTGGAAGTGCTAGCCATAGCAATCAGACAAGAAGAAGAAATAAAAGGTATCCAAATTGAAAAAGAAGTAAAACTCTCCTTATTCGCAGAAGACATGATATTGTACATAAACTCTAAAGACTCCATCAAAAAAAAAAAACTGCTAGACTTAATAAATGAATTCGGCAATGTAGCAGGATACAAAATGGGACTACATAAAAATAAAAAGCTTCTGCACAACAGAAGAAACCATCAGCACAATAACAAGGAAACCCACTGCATGGGAGAACATATTTGCCAATGTTGTCTCTGATAAGGGTTTAATCTCCAAAATTTATAGGGAACTCATACAACTTAACAAAAGAAAGATAAAAAAAATCCAGTCAAAAAAATGGTCAAACAACCGAAATAGACACTTTTCAAAAGAGGACATTCAGAAGGCCAAGAGACATATAAAAACATGCTCAAGGTCACTGAGCATCCAAGAGATGCAAATAAAAATGACAATGAGGTACCATCTCACACCAGATGGCTATCATGGTGTGAGATGGTACCTCATAGTCAGAATGGCTATCATCAACAAATGAACTAACAACAAATGCTATCAAGGATGCAGAGAAAAAGGAACCCCCATGCACTGCTGGTGTGAATGCAGACAGGTGCAGCCACTGTGTAAGACAGAGTGGAGTTTCCTCAAAAAGTTAAAATGGAACTCCCATTTACCCAGTGATCCCACTTCTAGGAATATATCCCAAGAAAACAGAAATACCAATCAGAAAGGATATATGCACCCCTATATTCATAGCAGCACAATTCACCATAGCTAAGATTTGGAAACAGCCTAATTGCTCATCAGCAGATGAGTGGATTAAAAAACTGTGGTACATCTACACAATGGAATACTACACTGCTATAAAACATAAGGAATTTGTCCCATTTGCAACAGCATGGATGGACATGGAGAGCATTATGCTAAGCATAATAAGCCAGTCAGAGAAAGATAAATATCACATGATCTCACTCATTTGCCGAATATAATGAACAACATAAACTGATGAAACAAAATAGATCCAGAGACATAGAAGCATTGAACAGACTGTCCAACCTATGAGGGAAGGCGGGAGTTGAGGGGGTAAGAGATCAACCAAAGGACTTGTATGCATGCATATGAGCATAACCAATGGACACAGACAGTAGGTGAGTGAGGGCATATGCTGAGGGGTGGGAATGGCCAGGGAGAGGTCAATGGGGTGAAAAGGAGACTCATATAATACTTTAAACAATAAATAATTATATATATACTAGAGGCCTGGTGCACAAAATTCGTGCACGGGGGGGAGGGTGTCCCTCAGCCCAGCCTGCACCCTCTCCAATATGGGACCCCTCGAGGGATGTCCAACTGCCCGTTTAGGCCCAATCCCAGTAGGATCGGGCCTAAACAGGCAGTCGGACATCCCTCTCACAATCCAGGACTGATGGCTCCCAACGCTCACCTGCCTGCCTTCCTGATTGCCCCTAACCACTTCTGCCTACCAGCCTGATCACCCCCTAAACACTCCCCTGCCAGCCTAATTGATGCCTAACTGCTCCCCTGCCAGCCTGATTGCCTCTAACTGCCCTCCCCTGCAGGCCCAGTCGCCCCCAACTTGCCTCCTCTGCTGGCCTGGTCACCCCTAACTGCCCTCCCCTGCAGGCTTGATCGCCCCCAACTGCCCTCCCTTGCAGGCCTGGTCCCTCCAAACTGCCCTCCCCTGCTGGCCATCTTGTGGTGGCCATCTTGTGTCCACATGGGGGCAGCCATCTTTGACCACATGGGGCAGCCATCTTGTGTGTTGGAGTGATCGTCAATTTGCATATTACTCTTTTATGAAATAGGATAGAGGCCTGGTGCACGGATGGGGGTCGGCTGGTTTGCCCTGAAGGGTGTCCTGGATCAGGGTGGGGGTTCCCTTGGGGCATGGGGTGGCCTGGGCAAGGGGCCTGTGGTGTTTTGCAGGCTGGCCACACCCCCCGGCGACCCAAGCAGAGGCCCTGGTATCTGCAATTTATTTATCTTCTATAATTGAAACTTTGTAGCCTTGAGCTGTGGAGGTCAAGGCAGGCCAGGGCTGTCGAAGCTTGGCTTCCTCCATCGCTGGGGGCAACTCAAGCCTCCTGCTCTCTCCAGCTTTGTGGCTGCTGCCATTTTTGTTGGGATTTGTTTATCTTCTATAATTGAAACTTTGTAGCCTTGATTGGAGGCCTGGGCCGACCAGGGTGTGCGGAAAGCTTGGCGTCCTCCATTGCCGGAGAATCCCAAGCCTCCTGCTCACTCCGTGTCCGCAGCCATCTTGGTTGGATTAATTTGCATACTCGCTCCTGATTGGCTGGTGGGCGTGGCTTGTGGGTGTAGCAGAGTGATGGTTAATTTGCATGTTACTCTTTTATTAGATAGGATAATTCTTGACATATGTATATATCATATGTCAAGCACTCGACACAGGGGCACGTAGTAGGCCTTAAATAAATATTAGTCATCTCCCTCTCCTGTCATCTGATAGCATCAAACATTTTATCATTTACTTGTTTAAGACACTATCTTAATATATCCCTATTGCATACTTCTTGATAACATAGACCATGTCTTATAATTATTTTGTATTTTAAACCCCCTTCTATCTCTAACATAACAAAATTATGATAAAAATAGCAACATAAGTGAACTCATGCACAGTGTTTTATAATTTGCAAAACCCTGTGACATAAATTATCTCATTTAATCTTTAGAGCAACATCATAAATAACAGGAAACTGGAGGTCAGAAAAATTTATTAGCATGTTCTAGGTTTCACAGGAAGCAAGTAGATGAACTGAACTCCAAATCTTGCTAGGTAATAGACCTAAATGCACACCAACTGACTGAATCTGTGAGATACTGTAGAAGGTAAATCTTATGATGGATGGAATTGGTAGACTAGTAAACTGAGTCAGAGACAATGGTAGTAGATGACAGGATCTTTTAAACAATAACATATAAACTGAGCAGAGAATCTTAGATGGGGATTAAATATTGAGTTTACATGTTAATTTTCATATTACTGAGATATCAAAGAAGAAATGAGCTATAGGACAATGACTTCTTTTTCCTTTCCCCCATTCTCATCCAGTCTCTATAAAGCAGCTGTCTTTTTAAAATACATCTCTTGTCATATTACTCCCCAGTGAAATTATATTTATTTTCATTTATTAATTTGAGAGAGAAACATCAATTTGTTGTTCCACTTATTTATGCATTCATAGGTTGATTCTTGGTTCGATGTTCTGACCAAGGATCGAACCTGCAACCTTGGTGTATTGGGATGATACTCTAACCAACTAAGCTACCTAGCCAAGGTCCTGGTTAAAATTTTCGGTAGCTTTCTATTGCACTTAGGATAAAATTCAAAATTGTAACATGTTTTACAAGAACATCTATGATCTATCTGCTCTGTGCCAACCATTATACTTTCCTCTAGTCTTATTCTTCTCCTTTTCCACTAGGAGTCAGCCACTCCATCTTTCTGTCAGTTTCTCAAATCTAGTTCTTTCCTTAACTCCTATGCATCCCTCACTCTTTGCTTATATGTCACTTCCTTCTCATCTAATCTAATCATTACTTTTCCCTCAAAGTACTTACCACAATTTATAATTTTATATTTATTTGTGAGATTATCTGCTTATGGCCTGTCTTCCCCATTAGAATGTAAGCTTTAGAATGTGAGGGCACACCTATTTTGTTTGCCTGTGTATGTCTGTCACTTAGAGCTGTGATGGATACACATTACATTTTGAATAAATATGCTTTTATTTAATAAATGAATCTGGACTTATTTTTTCGTTTATTTAATAAATATTTTCCTTTTCTCAGAACCACCACTCCTTGCCTCGAGTTCTGTAGCCTCCCCCTTGCAATTAGTTCTGTTCCCTTCAAAGGGCCAGTGTGTGTGTGTGTGTGTGTGTGTGTGTGTGTGTAGGTGAAGGAGGGGACTGTGGTGAAGGCCACAGTCTTTCCAAAGCCAGAACTCCTGCTCGAAAGCTCCCTGAATGCAGCAGGGGCCCGGCATCTGTCTGAAGTTTCAAGGCTCATATAGAAAAGCAGACCCTCAGGGCTCCTAGGCTCCTCGCAGCCAGTGTAGCTCAGCCTTCCCACCCAGAGACCCAGGCCTCTCCCTCATCCCTGCCCTTGAGCGGTGGGTGGTCACACACCAATCTGCAAGGCAGGAGCACCTTTCCACCTGTGCCTTGACTATGAAACCCAAACCCTTTGTAACAGTCTAGACTGCCTTTGACAAATGTTGCTTTTTTATGTAAAGAAAAAGGTGGAATTTAGTTTTTATTTCCAGGATACTTCAGAGTTCACTAGTTCAAATTACACATAAAATAAGAATACCTTTGGAAAGAGAAAGAGATTTTAAATATATGTCTAGGTTTGGACTGTAAAAAGTGCTGTACAAAGCACATCTAAAAAAAGTATGTCTAAAGAAAAAGTATAACAAACTTATACATAACATAGTATGTAACAAATGACTTCAGCTATAAAATCTAAAACTGAAAGTCCCAGGAGTACAATTCTGAACTGTAGCCATCAGAGATAGATTTCGGTGTGATATTCTTTCTTCCTCTACAGAGAAATTTTTCTCAGTCAAGCATAATGAAATTTTGTACACTAACTTATTTTCACAATTTTGAAGAGATTCAATTTTGTCCAAGTCTCCACACTTTCCAATCACCATACTAAGAATTTTTTTTCAGTTTAAGCTAGTTTCTTGGGAGCCATAAAGATATGTCCAGAATAACCAGGACAATCATGATATATTTTGTGGTTTAAAATTCATTATTGGTTCTTTCATGCCACGTGGTTATAGTAACAATCTATTCAATTGTTTCTTTACTTCTATGGTGGATGACTAACCATACATCTTTGTGTATCTGCCTTCAAGAGGTCAACAAGGAATGGATATAACAAAAAAAATGGTGTTGCAAATGGTAAGAGTTCTTTCTCACTCATATGTGGAATCTAATAAACAAAATAAATTGATGAACAAAATATTCAGAAAAATAGAAGCATGGGACAGACGGACAAATTTCAGAGGGTGGGTGGGTAGGGAGTGATTAACTGGAGAATTTATATACATATATGCATAGCCCATGGACACAGACAATAGAGTGGTGAAGGCCTGGGAGGGTTGAATGTAGGGTGGAGGGGGTCTATGGGGAAAAAAACTACAAAAAGGACATCTGTAATACTTTCAACAATACAGATTAATTTAAAAATAAAGAAGTACAAGTTGCCCATTATTAAACAGAGAGAGAGAGAGAGAGACTTGCTTTATTTGTTTCTGACAGGAGGCTGTGATTTTTTACATTGTCCAAAATGTTAATTTTGGTCTTATTTAACAGGCTTGGAAAACTGAAAATGCTCCAATATCTCCTACAACCTAAGTTTATTCATTTATCCCAGAGATAGTATTTCCTATGACTTTTAAGGCAGAAGTCACAGTTGGAAATTCAGTAGCTCCTATAAGTTTTATAATCTGTGGCAAAACTCTTGTTGTTACAACTACTTCAATTAGTTTTTTGGGGCCATTAGTAAGGTAGGACATAATTCACCAGATATCTCTAAATATTTCTAAATAGACATGATGCAGGAGGTGAACTAAAGTAGTAAGAATTTGCTTAATAGAATCTAATGAGGGAATACGGTACTTATTACAATAAAGATTTTGAAAGTGTCCAGGTAAGACTACATAAATAACCATATGCTAAATATTATGAATCGGGAGCTGGAAGTAGAATCAACAAGGTGTTTATATTGCATAATTCTTGATAACCAAAGCATTGGAATACTTTGCATTGTTTTCTAGAGCCCATACAGCTTATTCACTAATCTGTGACTGGAGAGATGCCAATAGAGCAATGAATGCTAATAAAGTACCTCCATCTAACCAGAGCCTTGATCTATTCTGATTTCCAAAACTGATACTAGAGAGTGCACCTAAGAAGATTAAAATTTAATACAACTGCAGAGAAAGGCACACATTTTGTAATCAAACCAGTCCAGAATATATTGTCCACGGAAGGCCATTTTCCCATACAAAGAAATTTTCTACCAACTTGGGTAACTTTGCATAGATTTCCCAAATTATTGCTATTTCTGTCTTTCCCACTGCCATCAATAGAACAATTTACACAACTCTAGTTGCTATTGTTTTTCTGTAGTAGAGAACTAAATGCATCATGAAAAGAGTTAACATTCCTTCTCCCTCCCCCCCGCCCCCCGAATCTGGTCATCTTTCTTAGTTTTCAACAGTTTCATAGTAACTTCTATACACCACTATCACATTTCTGTTTTGTCTTACCCTTTGTTCGTCAACCTGTTCAAGTGTTTATTTAGCTGATTAACATTATCATTGGCGGTCTTGTTATTAGACAATGGAAGAAAGCTAGAAAGAATATAATTGTGGATGTAGCTCAGGTTTTATTTGTATCAACATCAAGGCTTGCAAGCTTCAGGCTAACACACCCTGGATGACTGAAAAATTATACTGTTAAATTCTAAACTATAAAGGTGTTTAGCGATTGTGTTTTGATTTTCTAATGGTGTATAAAAAACTGATTTTAAAAAGCACCATAGAGTGGGAAAATGCATACATTTCTAGTTAAAGAGAAGATTGTTTAGGGGAGAATAATATTTATCAAAGAGATAAAAGATAATTTCAACAATCAATCACTATAAAAAGTGAAAAACATTCAAATACATGGAGGCTAAATAGCATGATATCATACAATGAATTGGTTACCAATGAGATCAAGAAAGAAATTAAAAACTTCCTAGAAACAAATGAAAATGAATGCAAAACAACCCAAAATCTATGGGACACAGTGAATGCAGTCCTGAAAGGAAAGTTCACAGCATTACAGGCCTACCTCAAAAAACAAGAAAAAGCTCAAATAACCTAATGCTGCCACTAAAAGAATTAGAAAGAGAACAACAAGCAATGCCCAGAGTAAGTAGAAGGAAGGACATAATAAAGACCAGAGCAGAAATAAATGACATAGAGACTAAAAAAGCAAGATGAAAGATCAATGAAGCCAAGAGCTGGTTCTTTGAAAAGATAAACAAGATTGGTGGGGATAAAGGGGAGAGATCAACCAAAGGACTTGTGTGCATGCATATGAGCCTAACCAGTGGTTAAGGACAACAGGGGGATGGGGGCATGCGTGGGGAGGGGTGTGGGATGGGAATGGGAGGATAAGGACAAATATATGATACCTTAATCAATAAAGAAATTTAAACAAAACAAAACAAAAAGATAAACAAGATTGATGAACCATTAGCTAGATTCATCAACAAAGAGAGAGGACCCAAATAAATAAAATAAAAATTAAATAGGTGAAGTAACAACTAGCCTAACAGAAATACAAAGGATTGTAAGAAAATACTGTGAACAAGTATCTACTAACAAACTAGACAACATGGGAGAAATGGACAAATTTCTAGAAACACAAAATAAAAACTGACTTCACAGAAATATACAAGACTGCAAGTAAATAGGATGAACAACTACATATTTACATATTGCACAACCTGGACGAAATGGACAAATTCCTAGAAACATATAACCTTAAAACTGAATTAGAAAGAATCAGAAAACCTAAATAGACCAATAACAATGAACGAAATTGAAGCAATAATAAAGAAACTTTCCAGCAAACAAAACTCCTACAATGGGTGGCTTCATGGGTGAATTTTTAACAGACATTCAAAGAACTGACAGCTATCCTCCTTAAACTATTCCAAAAAATTCAATAGGAAAGAACACTTCCAAGCTCTTTTTACAAGGCCACCATTATCCTAATTCCAAAACCAGATAAAAACACCACATACAAAGAAAATACCGTTAAGTATCCCTGATGAACATAGATGTTAAAATCTGCAACAAAATATTAGCAAATTGGACCCAACAATACATTAAAAACATCATACGCCATGACCAAGTGGGATTTATTCTGGAGACACAAGACTGGAATAATATTCACAAATCAATAAATGTGATATATTACGTAGACAAACTGAATGATAAAAATATGATCATATCAATAGATGCAGAAGAAGCATTCAACAAAATCCAACATCCATTTATGATTTTAAAAAATCTCAGCAAAGTGCAAATAGAGGGATCATACCTCAACATAATAAAGGCCACATATGACAAACCTACAGTCAACATCATATTCAATTGGCAAAAACTGAAAGTGTTCCCCTTAAAATCAGGAACAAGATAAGATGTCCATTTTCATCATTCTTATTCAGCATACTACAGGAAATCCTAACTACAACAATGAGACAAAAAGAAAAAAGAAAAGCCATTCAAATTGGAAAGGCGTAAGTTAATCTGTTATTATTAGCAGATGTACATAGAAACCTAAAGACTCCCCTCCAAACCTAATACAAAACTAACATCCAGAAATCGATGACATTTTTTATACACCAATAATGAACTCTCAGAAAGAGACACTAAAAATAATCCCATTTATCATTGCAACAACAACAAAATAAGCTACCTAAGAATAAACTTAACCAAGGAGGTAAAATACCTGTTTTTGGAAAACTATAGGACATTGAAAAAAGAAATAGAGGAAGTTACAAATAAGTGGAAGCATATATTGTGTTCATGGATTATAAGAATTAACATAACTAAAATGTCCATACTACCCAAAGCAATCTATTGATTTAGTGCAATCCCTACTAAAATACCAAAGGCATATTTCACAGATCTAGAACAAATACTCCAAAAATGTATATGGAAACAAAAAAGACCACAAATAACCGCAGCAATCTTGAGAAAGCAGAACAAAGTTGGAGGGATCACAATGCCAGATATCAAGTTATACTACAAAGCCACTGTAATCAAAACAACCTGGTACAGCACAAGAACAGGCATATAGAGCAATGGAAGAGAACAGATACTTCAGAAATTGACCCCTGCCATTACGGTCAATTAATATTTGACAAAGGAGGCAAGAGCATACAATAGAGTAAAGAGAGTCTCTTCAATAATAGTGTTGGGGAAATTGGACAGGTCCATGCGAAGAAGAAGAAGAAGGAGGAGGAGGAGGAGGAGGAGGAGGAGGAGGAGGAGGAGAAAATAAACTAGACCACCAACTTACACCATACACAAGAATAAACTAAAAATGGATAAAAGACTTCAATGTAAGTTGTGAAACCATAAAAATCCTGGGAGAAATCATAGGCAGCAAAATCTCAGGCATTTCTCATAGCAATATGTTTACGGATACATCCGCTAAGAAAAGAGAAACAAAGGAAAAAATAAACCGATGGGACTACATCTAACTAAAATGTTTTGCCACACCAAAAGAAACCATCAACAAAATGAATAGCGAACCCACTGTATAGGAGCACCTATTCGCCTGTAATACATCTGATAAGGGGTTATTTTCCAAAATATATAAACAATGCATACAACTCAGCACCAGGATTACAAACAATCCATTTAAAAAATGGGCAAAGGACCTGAATAGATACTTCTCCAAAGAGGACATACAGATGGCCACTAGACATATGAAAAAATGTTCAACGTCACTAATCATCATAGAGATGCAAATTAAAACTACAATGAGCCCAGCTAGTGTGCCTCATTGGCTGAGCATGGTCCCATGAACCAAGAGGTCACTGGTTTGATTCCCATTCAGGGCACATGCCTGGGTTTTGCGCTTGATCCCCAATAGGGGTCATGCAGGAGGCAGCAGATCAATTATGTTTCTCATCAATGTTTCTATCTCTATCCCTCTCACTTCCTTTGTCTCTAAAGATCAATAAAACATGAAAGAAAACTACAATAAGGTATCACCTCACACCTGCCAGAATGTCTACCATTAATAAATCAACAAACAGGTGCTGGCATGTATCTTTTGATCTCTCTTTTTTGATCCTGTCATTTTCAGTAGCATGTTGATTAATCTCCAAGTTTGTGTGTGTGTGTGTGTGTGTGTGTGTGTGTGTGTGTGTGTGTGTGTGTGTGTGTGTGTTTCTGTTTCCTTTTTGCAGTTGATTTCTAATTTCAAAGTATTGTGGTCGGAGAATATGTTTGTTATGATTTCAGTTTTTTTTAAATTTGTTAAGGCAAGTTTTGTGTCCCAACATAGGGTACATTTGTCAGTTATGCTACCAAGGTTCCTCATGTTTTTGCAGGTTTATAGAAGTTCCTTAAATAGATTTTAGATTATACTTTCTAATAGTTACCAGAAATGTTTGAGTAATGAATGATGAAAAAGCCCAAGTTTATCACTCTTGTACCATAATGTCTGATTTTGTTACAAAACTGTGTTATTAGAATTGCTATCTCAGGGGCTTAATTAGAGGTGTTTTTCTCCTTACTGTTTACAGTTTCCTGAAATCTGACTTCCTAGTAAGTAGAGTGCCTATTATACTTTTAATTTTGCCTGTTTTGAAATTCTTAACATGCCCTAACAGTTTATAATGAAAAACATATTTAAAAATATTTTTGGAACTTGACAAAATCGTCCTAACATTCTGTTTGTGAGTATAAATAAGCAGGATTGGGCAAGAACATTTTGGGGGAAAAAAGGAATAATGATGGGAACTTCAATTATCAGATATTAAAATGAATTTTAAAGCTAAACTATTTAAAATAATGTAGTACTGGAGTAAGAACTGACAGGTTAATCAATGGATAGGATATTTAGCCCAGGAAGAAACCCTCGTATAACAACTCACCAAATATTTATTCAGTGCTTACCATGGCACCAACAACATTTAAGGTGCTAGTGACACAGCAATGGACACAGCAAAATCTTTGCTCACATGGAGCCTACATTCTATTGGCATATATGCTATACATAAATATATATTTTTCTTTGATATGTAATATATATATGACTTAAGTAAATATGTATGTGTTTAATTTATGAAAAATTAGTGGGAAACTGCCTCACAAATAATTGGAATAAAAGTGAAAATTTTTCAACAATTAGTGTTAGTTAAATTAAATAGAGGAAAAGGTGTTGAATCCTTACATTTTTATATTAACGATGTGTAGCCTTTATTGAGACTTTACTAAGTGTCAAATGGCAATTTATGCCTTATAGAATGAGTTAGGAAACATACCCTTCTCTTAAATTTTGTAAAAGTTTGTGTAGATTTAAAAATATTTCTTCCTTAAACATTTGGTAGGATTTACCATTGAAGCCATCTGGGTGTGTGATTTTAATTTACCAGTTCCCAAATTATTTTGAGCATTTTTGTGTGCTTAATACTGTCCTTATATATTTTTTTTGGTAAAGTGTCTGTTTAAATCTTGTCCCCCTTTTGTATTAGGTTGTTCTCATATTGAGTTTTAAAAAGTACATTACATTGCCAAATTCATTTATTAAGTCTAATAATTTTTTGATGGAGTCTTTAGGGTTTTCTATGTACAGATCATGTCATCTGTGAATAATGACAGTTTTACTTCTTCTTTTCAAATTTGGATACCTTTTATTTCTTCTTGTCTAATTGCTATGGCTAGCACTTTCAGTACTATGTCAAATAGGAGTGGTGAAAGTGGACATCCCTGTCTTGTTCCTGTTCTTAGAGGAAATGGTTTTAGTTTTTGCCCATTGAGTATGATGTTGGCTGTAAGTTTGTCATATAAGACTTTTTTTATGTTGAGGTATGATCCCTCTATTCCCACTTTGCTGAGGGTTTTTATCAAGAAAGGGTGTTGGATTTTGTCAAATGCTTTTTCTGCATCAAATTATATGATTATGTGATTTTTATCTCTAAATTTGTTTATGTAATGCATCACATTTATTGATTTATAGATATTGTACAATCCTTGCAGTTTCCTCAAAAAAACTAAAAATGGAATTCCCATTTGACCCAGTGATCCCACTTCTAGGAATATATCCCAAGAAACTAGAAACACCAGTCAGAAAGGATATATGCACCCCTATGTTCATAGCAGCACAATTTACAATAGGTAAGATTTGGAAACAGCCTAAGTGCCCATCAGCAGATGAGTGGATTAAAAAACTGCAGTACATCTACACAATGGAATACTGCGCTGCTGTAAAAAAGAAGAAACTCCTACCATTCGTAACGCATGAATGGACCTGGAGAGCATTATGCTAAGCAAAATAAGTCAGTCAGAGAAAGATCAGTATCACATGATCTCACTCATTTGTGGAATATAATGAACAACATAAACTGATGAACAAAAACAGATCCAGAGACAGAGAAGCATTGATCAGATGCTCAAACTTCAGAGGGAAGGTAGGGGAAGGTGGAGGTAAGGGGGAGAGATCATCCAAATGACTTGTATGCATGCATATACCATAAGCATAACCAATGGACACAGACACCATGGGAGTGAGGGTATGAGCGGGGGAGGGGAGGGGATAAAGACACATATGTAATACCTTAATCAATAAAGAAATTTTAAAAAAGTACATATTCCACATATAAGTTGTATAGAAAAGAATTAGCATAGTAAACCAGAGACTGCTATCTAGGACCTAGGAAGGATTCCCATCATTTCCTTATAGCAATGACTCACTATGTCTAAACTGTTTGTACATACAATATGGTTTATGTTGAATACCTGCTTTCCTTGTGGGAGTCTGGAATTATGGATGCCTATGTAATCGGCTCCTTCTCACTTCCACCATCCAAAAACCTGCAAAATTGGTACCAAGTCTCAATGAGCTTACCTGGTAGACAACATTTCTCATGTGTTGTCATACCTTGTTGCTAGAGGAATTAAATGGGACATCACTGAGAGAGACTTTTTGGATACTTTCACTTCATTTCCCTTAGGCTTTGTCCCACACACATTTTTCTCTGTGGATTTTGCTCGCTATCCTTTCACTGTGATAAGTCAAAGATGTGAATATAACTATATGCTGAATACTATGAGTCCTCCTCGACAATCACCAAATGTCAGCATGGTTGTTTTTGTTTTTGTTTTCAAATATATTTTTATTGATTTCAGAGAGGAAGGAAGAGGAATAGAGATAGAAAGTTCAATGATGAGAGAGAATCATTGATCAGCTGCTTGCTGCAAGCCCCGCTACTGGGAATCGAGCCCACAACCTGGGCATATGCCCTTGATTGGAATCGAACCCAGCACCCTTCAGTCTGCAGGCCAGTGCTCTATCCACTGAGCCAAACCGGCTAGAGCTCAGGGTGGTTTTAAGGACCACTGACACACAAGTCCTTTATCAAATATGTTTTCAAATATTTTCCCCCAGTCTTCAGTTAGTATTATTTAATTTTATAAACAGTGTCTTTCAAATAGCAAAAAACCAATATTTTGATGGAGTTTCATTTATCAATTTTTTATTTTATGATTTGTCTGGAATGTTGCATTTAAGATATTTTTTCCCTATTTGAGGTCACTAAGATTATTCTGCTATGCTTTCTTCCAGAAGTTCTAGAATTTTTGGTTTTATATTTAGATAGGACTTACTTTGAGTTAATTTATTTATATGATATGAGTTCCATTTATATGGGTTGAGGCTCATTTTTTACATATGGATATACAGTTTTTCTACAATTTTAAATATATACATATATATATATATATATATATATATATATATATATATATATATGTCATTGAATTTAATTTCTGTCAAACCTCACTTGGACTTATATAGGGTGTTTCTCCCCAAAAATATATACATATACTTTGAACAATTATAATGGCAGTGTTTATTAAAAATTAAAATACATTTCATTTTCAAATTTGAGCTATCAGCTGTTAAAGTGTGTATACAGCCCTTGTCAGTTTGCCTCAGTGGGTAGAACGTCAGCCTGCGGACTGAAGGGCCCCAGGTTCAATTCCAGTCAAGGGCACATGCCTGAGTTGCAGGCTTGGTCCCCAGCTGTGGGTGTGCAGTAGGCAGCCAATCAGTGATTCTCTCTCATCATTGATGTTTCAATCTCTCTCTCCCTCTCCCTTCCTCTCTGAAATGAATAAAAAAGAGTATTTAAAAAAGTGTGTATACATTTTTAGGGATACCCTGTATGCATGAAATTGTTTCTGAACTATCTATTATTTCCATTCTCCAATGTGTCTTATCTTTTTAACAATACTACATTGTCTTGACTATTGAAGCTTTACATCAATTTGTTTATGTGATGTATCACGTTTATTGATTTGTGAATATTGTACCATCCTTGCATCCCGGGATAAATCCTACTTGGTCATGGTGTATGATCTTTCTGATGTACTGCTGGATCCTATTTGCTAGAATTTTGTTGAGGATATTGGCATCTATGTTCATGAGGGATACTGGCCTGTAATTCTCTTTCATTGTGTTATCTTTATCTGTTTTTGGTAAATCTGGTTATCTTTACCTGGTAAATCTCCCTTGTGAAGTCGTCTGGCCCTAGGCTTTTTTTTGCTGGAAGGTTTTTTGTTGTTGTTTTTTTTGTGTGTGTGGGTTTTTTTTTTTTTTGTTGTTGTTGTTTTTTGCTTTAAAATACACTTTAGTTTTTTCTCCAATTGTAAAAATAATCATCATATATAATAAAGAGGTAATATGCAAATTGACCCTCATGCCCTCACAAAATGGCTGCCTACAACCAGGCCAGCAGGGAGGTTAGTGAGGGACAACCAAATGACTAAACAACTAGGCTGTGTGAGGCGACCAGGCCGGCAGGGGTTTAGTGAGGGGCGACCAAACGACTGAACAAGCAGGCTGCATGGGGTGACCAGGCCAGCAGGGGAGTTAGTGAGGGACAACCAAATGACTGAACAAGCAGGCTGCATGGGGCAACTAGGCCAGCAGGGGGGTTAGTGAGAGATGACCGAACAACTGAACAGCAGACTGCGTGGGGTGACCAGGCCAGCAGGGGGACTGTGAGGGGCGACCAGGCCAGCGGGGGGGGGGGGGGCAGTTGGTAGCAGCCAGGCCAGCAGGGGAGGCAATTGGGGGTGACCAGGCTGGCGGGGGGGGCAGTAAGTGGCGACCAGGCCGGCAGGGGGGGCAGTCAGGGGCAACCAGGCTGGCAGAGGGGGGCAGTTGAGAGTGACCAGGCCAGCAAGGGGGGCAGTAAGAGGTGACCAGGCTGGCATTGGGGGCAGCTAGGGTTCATCAGGCTGGCAGGCAGAGCCAGTTGGGGGCAACAAGGCCAGCAGGGAGGACAGTTAGGGGTGACCAGGCTGGCAGAGAGGGGCAGTTGGGGGCTATTAGGTTGGCAGGGTGGGCAGTGATGGGCAACTAGGCTGTCAGGGGCATCAGTTAGGGGTAACCAGGCTGGCAGAGGGGGACAGTTGGGGGCTATTAGGCTGGCGGGGAGGGCAGTGAGGGGCGACTAGACTGGCAGAGGGGACAGTTAGGGATGACCAGGCTGGCAGAAGGGGGCAGTTGGGGGCGATCAGGCTGTCAGGGGGGCAGTAAGGGGTGACCAGGCAGGCAGGCAGGTGAGCAATTAAGAGCCAGCGGTCGAGGATTGTGAGAGGGATGTCCGACTGCCAGTCTAGGCCCTGTGGGATTGGGCCTAAACCGGCAGTCGGACATCCCCCGAGGGGTCCCAGATTGAAGAAGGTGCAGGCTGGGCTAAGGGTCACCCCCCTCCCCAGTGCACAAATTTCGTGCACCGAGCCTCTAGTTCAACCATAAAAATGAAGAAATCCTACCATTTGTCAAAATGTGGATGGACCTTGAGAATATCATGGTAAGCAAAATAAGTCAGTCAGAAAAAGTTAAGCACCATACGATTTGACTCATCCTGTATAATAAAAGGCTAATATGCAAATAGACCGAACGGCGGAACAACCAAACAACTGAACATCCGATCTCTATGATGTGTGCTGATCACAAGGGGGCACGTGCAGAACATGGTGGGTGTGGACAGCAGGCAGCAGAGCATGGAACATGGCAGGTGTCAGCCGTGGCAGGATGGTGGTGCAGGTGAGCAGGGGTGCCAGACCAAGGTGGGGCACCAGTCACTGTCATTGGTATGAGCCTCTGGTGGTTACTGAAAATTCTTTACTCCTGCATGCCGTGGTCCTGCCCAGTGCTTGCATCTGCTGCTGGCTCCGGAGCCACTGCTCACACCTGGTGCAGGCCCCAATCACTTGGCTCCGGGGATCAGGCCTAAACTGGCAGGTGGACATCCCCCAAGGGGTCCCAGATTGGAGAGGGTGCAGGCTGGGCTGAAAGTACCCCCCCCATGCACGAATTTTGTGCACCGGGCCTCTAGTATATTATATTATAAAAGCAGGTAACAGAAGACACAAATACCACCAAGTAAAGCAGCAAAAACCCTGACTCCCACCACCTAGAGAGCCCTGGTGGGGTGTGTGCCCCAAGGACCAGCAGAAGGCAGTGCCAGGGCCGCACTGCAGGCCTGACCCTCCCTTCCTCTTTTCTCTCTCTCTCTCTCCCTCTCTCGCTCTCTCTTTCTCTCTCTCTCTCTCTCTCTCTCTCTCTCTCTCTCTCTCTCTCTCATCTCCCCACTCGGCAAGGGCACAAAGTGAGGGAAGAAAACGCCTGTCAGCCCACAGGGACTCCCAGGCCTGGTTCCCCACGCCCAGGAGTAGGGTTCACAAGACATTTTGGAAGGACTGTAATACTGGAGTAGACTCCTGGTCACCTTTTTTTCATTGTACTCCCTGCTTTGAGAGGTACTCCCTCCAACAGGAGAAGATGGGGACCAGCATGCTATCTGCCTGGGCACGTGGTGGGGAGGGGGAAATGCATGAAGCGCAGAGAAACATGAAAAACCACTCTTCTCAGGGAGGACTGGCCTGGGCCTCTCCCTGTGCATACCATCTATGTGAGACAAACATAAGGACTCCTACCCACAGGAATACAGTGTCTTCTACATGAGGGTGCACACAGTGTAGCCCAACGCTTCGTTTCCAGTTTAACATGCTCCCCCTTAACCACTTTTAGTGCTGCAAAACCCCGCCCCACCTGGAACACCTAGCACGTCTGGCTCCTGAAGTCCTGCTAGCCTCTCCTCTCGTCCAGGTGCCACAGGTCTCAGCTCTCTCACCTGGAAAATGGGAATGACCCACCTGGTGGGCTACAGAAGGGATCAAATTCAACAGGGAGGCATGCCACACAGTGCTGGCGCATCCCAAGGTTCAGTTTATCCTTTCAAAGAACCAGCTCTAGGTTTCATTGATCTTTTGTATTTATTTATTTATTTATTTTATTTGGTCTTTATGTCATTTATTTCTGCTCTGATCTTTACTATTTTCTTCCTTCTGCTCACTCTGGGCTTTTCTTGTTTCTCTCTTTCTAATTATTTAAGTTGTAGAGTTAGATAATTTATTACCAGTTTTTCTTATTTTTTTAGTTAGGCCTGTAGAGCTATGAACTTCCCTCTCAGGACTGCTTTCACTGTGTCCCATAGATTTTGGGTTGTTGTGTTTTTATTGCCATTAGTTTCCAGGATGTTTTTAATTTCTACTTTGATCACTTTGGTAACCCAAACTTTGTTTAATAACATGCTCTGCAGCTTCCAAGTGTTTGATTTTTTTTATTGTTTTTATTTCTAATATTAGGCCATTGTGGTCTGAGAAGATGCTTGATATGATTTCAATCTTCTTTAATTTGGAGAGACTTTGCCTGTGACCCAATATGTGGTCTATCTTTGAAAATGTACCATGTGCACTTGAGAACAGTGTATATTCTGAAGCTTTGGGTTGAAATGTTGTGAAGATGTCAATTAATTCCATCTGATTTAGTGAGTCATTTAGGATTGCTGTTCCTTTGTTGATTTTTTGTCTAGAGGATTTATCCAGTGATGTCAGTGGGGTATTAAAGTCCCCTACTATGTTTGTATTGTTGTCAATCTCTCCCTTGATATCTTCCAAGAGGTTTTTTATGTATATGGGTGCTCCTGCATTGGGTGCATATATGTTTACCAGGGTTATATCCTCTTGTTGTATCGATCCCTTTAGTATTATGAAGTGGCCTTCCTTATCTCCTGTTATGGCCTTCACTTTGAGGTCTATTGTTAGATATAAGTATTGCTACCCCAGCTTTTTTTAAATTTCCATTTGCCTGAAAGATATTTTTCCATCCCTTCACTTTCATTCTCTGTGAGTCCCTTGTTCTGAGGTGGGTCTCTTGTAGACAGCATATATATGGGTCATGTTTTCTTATCCATTCAGCCACTGAATGTCTTTTGATTGGAGCATTTAGTCCATTTACATTAAAGGTTATTATTGTTAGGTACTTGTTTGTAGCCATTTTTATTTTTTGTGCTGTGTTCCTCCTTCCTTTCCCCCCCCCCTTTTTTTTTTTTTTACAGCAGTCCCTTTCACATTTCTTGCATTGCTAGCTTGGTAGTGATAAACTCCCTTAGCCTTTTATTGTCTGTGAAGCTCATGAATTCCCCTTCAATTTTGAATGATAGCCTTGCTGGATAGAGTATTCTTGGATTCAGTTCCTTGCTTTGCATCACTTTATATGCTTTCCTTCCATTCCCTTCTGCCTGGTGTGTTTCTGTTGTAAACTCATTTGATAATATAATGGGAGATCCCTTATAGGTAACTTTCTGTCTCTCTCTTGCAACTTTTAAGATTCTCTCTGTACTGAATATTTGCCATCATAATTATGATGTGTCTTGGTGTGAGTCTTTTGGGTTCATCTTGTTTAGGACTCTCTGTGCTTGTGTGACCTTTTTCTTCCCCAAATCAGGGAAGTTTTCTGACATTATTTCTTCAAATAGCTTTTCTAACCCTTGTTTCTCTTCTTGTGGTTCTGGAACCCCTATTACTCGTACGTTGCTTCATTTCATGTTGTCCCAAAGCCCCCCTGGGCTCTCCTCCTGTCTTTTAATTTTTTTTTATCCAATTGCAGTTCAGTTTGGGTGTGTTTTGCTGCCCTGTCTTCTAATTCACTAATTTGGTCCTCCACTTCTCCTTGTCTACTGTTGAAACTTTCCATTGTGTTTTTTTTATTGTAGCTATATTACTCTTTATTTCCTCTTGATTCTTACATAACTTGTTGATTTTCCATCCATCTGGTTTATTAACTGTATGACCCTTATTCTGAATTCTTTTTCTGACATACTGCATGTCTCCATTTCACTTAGCTCCTTTTCTGGTGATTCATCCTTTTTTTTTTCCTTTGGGGATTTCTTTGTCTCTTTATTGTTTTCTTATTCCCTTTGGGCTTCTTTTCCCTTTGAATGAGGGGTTTTCCTTCCCTTTATTTTGTAAATATAGACCTTCTGCTGTTTCTAGCTCCCTCGTTCTATGGAAATGTACCTTCTGCTGTGCAGCCCTGTGATTCTTCTATGGCCCCCTTAACTTTTAAAAGTTCTAAAATTTCCTAAACCTGTCTTTTTCACCCCTAAAAATTCCTGTTTTAATTACATTTCAGGTCAAAATACATTCTTAAGAGTCTCCCCCCATATATTTGTGGGAAACTGTATCCATCATATTGAACAGGTAACCTTAACTTCTTTCATTTGCCATAAACAATTTTCATTTTATATAGAGCTATAAAATGGGGCAAAGATGAGAGGCCACTCTTTTATATAAACCAGTGAGGTTTTTTTAAAAATATATTTGTATTGATTTCAGAGAGGAAGGGAGGGAAGAGAGAGATAGAAACATCAATGAGAGAGGGAATCATCAATCTGCTGCCTCCTGCACAACTCCTACTGAGATGGATCCCTCAACCTGGGCATGTGCCCTGACTGGGAATCAAACCGTGACCTTCTGGTTCATAGGTCGATGCTCAATCCTGAGGCACACCAGCTGGGATAAACCAATGAATTTTATATTGCTGTTTAGAATTTATATGTGTTTATTTGAGCTGAACTAATGACAATTGCTTGGAAGCAAAATCTCAATGAATTGAGAAAATGCCCCAGAGAATGGCAGTTTTGCAGCTTATTTTATACATTAGAATCAAGGGAGGAGACATAAGGAAGGTTACATGAAATCCATTGGTGATAGATTAAGGGGGTGGGAGGAAACAGAGTGAGTAAATCCCTGGGATTGGATAAAAAATAAAATGGAGAGACATTATTTTACATTGATGGCTACAGGATAGTTAACATTTACAGCACACAGAGATGGTATTTGGGGAACAAGTTAACAATGAAGGGTCCTGTAGTCTCATGCTCTGATGCAGTGCGTATACCCAGAGAGTCTGGAAAAGGAGATTACTCTGACATTTTACTCAATTATTTTATTTTTTTATTGAATTTATTGTTATAATGCTGGCTAACAAAATTGTACAGGTTTCAGGTGCACAATTCTACAACACATTATCTGTACATTGAATTGTGTGTTCACAGCCACTCTGGCAAAGGTATGTTATCTTAGATGCAAAAAGTAATAGACAGTCTCACTTAAGATAAAGATTGACCTTTGTCAAGGAAGTTACAGGCATAACCCACTCTTAGTTGGGAATTTATATGTTCAGACCATCCTATGTGGTTACTTTCAGTCTCTGAGTTTGTAAGACCTACCATGTAGGCCTCCCTTGAGCTTGTTATATTTAGTATATATCCCCTTTTTATCCATACTGACTTTATGCCTCGTGGCTAAAATTTTAGAATGAAAGGTGTAAGATCTTTATTTGTGTCTATCTATATGTGTATGTATGTATGTATGTAGGTAGGTATGTAATGTATATATAATATTTTCTACCTCCAGAAGGTATGACTAAATTAATTCATAAACTTTCTCAAAGTAGATTTATTTTAATTAGCTTAGAGATAAATACTTATATAACTTACATATTCTTAAAACTTCCAGAAAAAAATGAACTTCTAATAATTCAAATATGAAAACTTCCAGGAAAACAAACTTCAAAAGCCCTATTTTTACTTCCAGCAAAGAAAATTTTAAAAGGCCAATCACCATTCTTGCTCCACTTATATAAATAAGCCAAAACCAATGGGCCCAAACTTACTTTGTAAATGGGAATACTCTTATTTTGATTATCTTTGATCAAACGGGGGTTTAACTATAGAAAAGTTATGTTTCAACAGAAAACTATAGCTGACCTGTGGTTTTTCTTATTCTAGTCCTATTCATTGTCTTTGAGCTGTTTTTCACCTTTATGTATATTACATTTTAGTTTTTACTTTTTACCTACTTATGAGTTGGACTAGGTACTGCTTTCTTGAACATTTTGTCTGTTCTTACCACATTTTCAATTCTTCTACTTTCATTCAGTAACTGTGTACAGATCTTCAAACTAACGTTTCCATTTTTTTCTCTCTTCTTTCTGACTTGATGTTACTGAGAACTAAAACCTGACTGTTCAGACCCTCATTAGGACTCTAGGTTGTCTTATAGTTATCCTTCCCATAGCCCTATCCCAATCTAAAGAAGCAATATTAGCTGAAGCTAGACTACTTGATAAAAACATCAACCAACTCTCCACCACAAAAGATTATATGTGGGCAACCTTTGTGCCTGGATGTGCTGTTGTATTTGACACTCAAAAAGTTCACTGGAATTCCCAAATCTTACATGTTCTGCTCCCAGAAAATAATCACGACTACTAACCAGTTTTACCTAAATCTCTCTTATGTCTATGGCATTATCAAAAACATTAAACTGCAAACTTGGAAATCTTTAAGACTGCAACTGCTATCCTTACTTCACCATATGAAGATGCTGCAGTGTCTAGAAATCTTCTTAACTGGTTGCCATCTGAACATATAAACAGGGTTTATTCTACTACAACCATTAGTCTTTCTTTTTATTTTCACTAGGATTCCCTTTATTAAATTCTTGATAGGTCACACCATCCAACAAATATTTTCTACTTCCAAGTCTCAACAGATGGTTCAGTTTGTATTTACTGAGCAAAAGGTGGCCAGATAAGAAACAAATTTAATTTTTTTAGAATAAAGAATAATGTCTTATCTTTCCTTAAACAGAAGGAAGGGCTGACAAGGTTCCCCCCTTTGTCCAAACTTTAGTCAGACTCCTTGGAGAACTCTTTTTGACTAGGCCTCATTTTTGACCTGCTACACCTAGTTTTAGTAAGAATCCTTTTAAGTTAGTTAATTTAGAATCCCTCTACCCTTGATATATAATCAGGTGTCTCATCTCCCATCATTGATATCTAATCAAGTTCCTCTTCTCCCCATACTTGATTCCTAACCAAGCACTTCATAGTTTTTCTTTACTACTCTACCTGTTGAATATTAATTTCCAGCTGCCCCTGTTGTATTTGGTGTTGAGTTTAATAATTTTCTCTATTACAATAGTCTTGAATAAAGTCTTGTCATTTCTAACAAGTGCCAAAATAATTTATCTTTAACATATCTAAGGAATCTTTGTCTATCTTAAGGTCACAAAAATTCATGGAAGTTTTATAGCGTAGGTTTTACATTTATATATATATATATATGCTTTATTTTGTTTTAATTTTTGAATACACTGTAGATCTAAGTACAGTTGTTTTGTTTTTTGGGTTTATTTTGCATGTGGATATTCAGTTGTTTCAATATCATTTGTTGAAAAGTCTATCTTCTCTCTACTATATTTTTTTGACATACTTGTCAAAAATTAGTTATACAGCCCTGGCCTGTGTGGCTCAGTTGGTTGGGGTGTCGTCCCGTACAACAAAAGTTAGCGTGTTCTATTCCCAGTCAGGACATATAATCAAGTTGCAGACTCGATCCCATTCAGAAAACTGATCGATTTTTCTCTCTCCTTCTCTCTCTCTAAAAGTCAATTAAATTTTTAAAAATTATTATACATATAACTATGGGTTTCCTTGTAGACTCTATTCTGTTCCACTGATTTATTTTAAACCCTTAATATTTAATTTGTAACTACTTATACCTCCTTAAAAAACTGAGTGGTTGCCTTAGGATTTATAATACACATTTTCAATCACAATCTACCTTGAAATAATATCATACTACTTGATGTATAAGAACCTTCTAACAATATACTCTTAATTCTTTCTTCCCATCTTTTATACAAATGTTGTCATATATTTTATTTTTAGATATGCTATAAACCCACAGTGCATTGCTAATATACACTGAGTGGCCAGATTATTATGATCTCTGAACACATAATAATCTGGCCACTCAGTGTGTGTGTGTGTGTGTGTGTGTGTGTGTGTGTGTGTGTGTGTGTGTGTATTAGAGGCCTGGTGCATGAATTCGTACATGGGTGGGGTCCGGACAGCCTGGCCAGGGGGAGGGGACATGGGTGGTTGGCTGGCCTGCCTGCTAGTCGAACTCCTGGTCGAGGGGACAATTTGCATATTAGCCTTTTATTATATACAATATACACTGAGTGGCCAGATTATTATCCATTTAGAAAGCATAATAATCTGGCCACTCAGTGCTATTTTCTTTGGTCAATGTTCTTTTAGAGTCAGTGAAAATAACTTAAACGTCTTTTGCATTTATCTTCATATCAATTAATTCTGAAGATTTTAACTTTCTTGTATAAATTCAAATTTTTGTCTGATATTCCATTTGACTGGAGAACTTTCTTTATAATTTATTTAGCATAGGTCTGATGGTTCTGAAGCTGGTGAAAGAGTTTCATTTTAATGAAAATGTCATTATCTCTCCACTTTTGAGAGAGGTTTTTTCCTGAATGTAGAATTCTGGGTTGACATTTTCCTTGCAGTGTTTTATTTATTTATTTATTTTATCAAAATATACAATAATCTCACTTTTTCGAGGTTTACCATTTTAAAGTGTACAATTTGGTAATGTTAGTATATCCACAGAGTAGTGCAACCATCACCACTATTTAATTCCATAATATATTCATCACTTCAAAAAGAAACCCAATACCCATTAACAGTCACTCCCCATTTTTTCTCTCTCACCTCCTGATAGTTACTAGTCTGCATTCTGTGCCTATAGGTTCCCCTATTCTAGACACTTCATATAAATGAAAACATATGATAGGTGAACTTTTATGACTGGCTCCTTTCACTTAACATAATGTTTCCAAGATTGATTCATGTAGTATTATGTATCAGTACTTCATTTCTCATTATGGATGAATAATATTCCACTGTATGGATATACAACATTTCATTTATCTATTAATTATTTGGTAGACATTAGTGTTATATAAATTTTTTGGCTATTATGTGCAGTGCTACTATGAACATTTTTGTACAAGATTTTGTTTAAACATGTGTTTTTAATTCTTTCTGGCACATTCTAGGACTGGAATTCTTAAGTCTTATAACTTTACTTTTGGCCTCTATCTTATCTGATTCAGTCTGCCATAAGAAAAATACTGTGGACTGGCTGAAATGACATAACTTTATTTCTCACAGCTCAGGAGACTGGGAAGACTAACATTAAGGTGCTGGCAGATATGGAGTCTAATAAAAGTCTGCTTCTTGCCTTGTGGACAGTTACCTTCTTGTATCTTCACACAGCCAACACAGATACAGAGACAGAGATAGGGAGACAGAAAGAGACAGAAAACAGCTCTCTTGTATCTCTTATAAGGACATTAATCCCATCATTAGGGCTCTACCTTCATAATTTATTTATCTCCTAAAGGCTCCTAGGGTTTCAACATAGGAATTTTGGGGGGACACAAACTTGCAGTCCATATCATTCCACTTCAGGCCCACTAAAATGTATGTCCTTCTCACATGCATAATACATTCATTTTATCTTAACAGCCTAAAACTCTTAACTTGTTCCAGCATTAATGCTAAAATCCAAAGTCTCATCTAAATATTACCTAACTCAAATATGGATGATACTCTAGGTATGATTCAGAACTCCTGTCTAGCTATGACCTATAAAACCAAACAAGTTATATGCTTCTAAAATACAAAGTGAAACAGACATAAGCTAGATGTTTCCATTTCAGAAGAGAAACATAAGAAGAAAGAAAGGAGTGATGGATCCCACATTAAGTGTGAATCCTAGCAAGGCATTATACTTAAGGCTTAAGTATCATATTCTTGTACTCAATGCTCTGCCCTCCAGGCCCACTGGGGAGGCAACATCACCCCATGACTCAGTGGGGTGCTATTTATGTCTCCCCTCTATGTGACAGCTTCACATACACCACACCTTTGACAGAAGTTGTCCCACCCCACAGCTTCTATTAAAAGCTCTCTGCCTTTATGAAACCAAGGCAGTAGCCTAACGAACTCTGAATTACCTCTGTGCTTATTAATTTTTCTTATTGAAGAATAGCACAAGTTTTCAGCCAAATAGTTTTCTCATACTATCTTGTAGAATCTAAGAAGTCCAATAGAATTACTTTATTTTGTATCATCTTTCTCCCCTTAATTCAAACTAGCATTGTTTCTGCTGGGGTATCTGATTAGGTTTGTAATCACACTTTTACTAATCTCATTATCAAGTGTTTGTTTAGCTATACAACCTTAGTGCTCCTTTCACAGCATGCTTTCTCATTTTGGGTATGCAATATGAGCAGGCTGGGAATTTTTCAAATCTTTAAATCCTGGTTTGTTATTGCTTAACAATTATTTCTTCATTTCTCCTTTTATTTTATTTATTTTTCAAACATATTTTTATTGATTACAGAGAGGAAAGGAGAGGAAGAGATAGATAGAAACATCAGTGATGAGAGAATCTTTGAGCGGTTGCCTTCTGCATGCTCTTTACTGGGGATTGGGCCCGCAATCTGGACATGTGCCCTTGACCAGAATCGAACCCGGGACCCTTCAGTCCTCAGGCTGATGCTCTATCCCCTGAACAAAACCAGCTAGGGCCATTTTTCTCTTTTTATATCTTACTAAGAAGTCGGGGGAAACCAAGCCACTTTCAGCATTTTGTTTAGAAATATTCTCAGCTAAATATCCAATTTTATCACTTGCAAGTTTTTCCTTCCACAAAATACAAGATCATGAACAAAATTCAGCCAAGTTTTTTTTTGCAACTTTATAACAAATGTTGATATAAGAAATGTCCAAACCTGTAGAGAATTTTTATAAAAGTTTATATAAGCAATACTGGTGACATGCCAGGAAGCAAGATCTCAAATGCTCCAGAAAATGACAGTTTTGCAGGGTTTTTTTTACATTTGTAATTAAGGTAAGGTGACCAGATTTTAACATTGGTAAAGCGGGACACCATTGACCGGGGGCGGAGGTTCTTGATTAAAAATTTGGTCTATATGGAGCAACAAAAATTTTCATAGAACGCAAAAATAGTATTGTAATATATTTTTTTAAATTTCAACATAAGTACAATTTACAAATATAATAAATAAAAAATTATGTATAGTATTATTTTATTCTTTGGCATATTTCTCATTTGAGTGAATTTTTTTTAGTAGATTGCTGATGTTGTTTAAAAGGTCATGAATTTGCCGTAACGTAAGTCGTAAGTGTCACTTTCAAGGCTGGTGCTAGACTTTTTGCCGCCACTATAAAATATAAATAATATGAGTACTGTCTGCTAAATTCAAGAAAATTTATGTATTTATGAAATAAATAAATAAATTACTTACCTAAATTATCTGAATAGCTGATTTGTAATGATATCACTTGTTTAACTAGCTTACTAGCAAGCAGTATGATGTGTATCGTCTGAGAGACAGTTACAAAATGTTTTCGTCGTTGCCAATCCCAAAAAATGCCATTGTTCATTAAGTCCAAACAATGGTGGTCAAATTCTAACAACTGATCAACAATGCGAACTTTGATAAGCAGTTCTCGATAATCAGTTCTCAACAATTATTTGTTATTATTAAAGTTTAACATTATAAAATTAACAAAAATAATATAAAACTCATATCCTGGCTAAATAGCCACATAGCCGCCGAAAACTGTATATTCCCTTCCCGTTCTCCTGCCGACCCTAACTTGTCGTGCATTCTTTCCAAAAATCGGGACTTTTTTAAAACGCCGCAGGATGCGGGACAAATTGTTAAAAATCGGGACTGTCCCGCCAAAAGCGGGACAGCAGGTCACCTTAAATTAAGGACAAAACATAAAGAAGATGAAAAAAAAAAACCCGTAAAGAAGATGATAATTAACAAGATTATGTGCTCCCTTGAAGGTGGTTAGGCCTCCCAGAGGTCTCAAAACAAGGATTACTCTGGCATTGCAAAGGTATGTTAACCTAGATGCACAAGAACAATAGACAGGACTTGTTTAGGCAAAGATAAATCTTTTTACAGGCCTTGGGCATGACTACTCACCATGACCTGTCCAGTTAGGAATTTATTATCAGATCACCCTATGAGGTTACTTTCCATCAGATTTATTACAGAGTCCTATTTTGATCCATAGTTCCCCATTTTTGCCATAAATCTGAAGGATGCATTGATAACCAACCTTTTCACCATATAGTGTAGTCTCACAGTACTAGGAAGGCTCATTCCTAAGAAGTCTCAGTATGGATGTCATCTTGTTGAAATGGTAAACACTGGGGATAGGGCAATACCATAATCATGGGATGTGTCGATTTAAGAAGTACAAACCTGTAGGGAAATTTTATACTATTTTATTTGTGCCAAAGAGAGATACACTTGGAAGCAAGATCTCAACAGACTAAGATGAATGTTTCCAAGAAATGACAGTTTGTAGCCTCTTTTATGCATTTGGAATTAAGTAGGGAAGGGTCAGGAAGTTACATGAAGTGGGAGAAAGCAGGTGGAGATCCGCTTACCAGATATTTTTAAATGTCTTAAAAGAAGCATTTCAAATGTGTGTTAAACTACATGCACAGAAACAATGGACAAGACTTGTTTAAGTCAAAGATAAGCCTTTTACTAGAGAAGTTGTATGCCTGGGGCATGACCATGTCCTTCTGAGTTAGGAATTTATGACCAGATCACCCTCTGAGTTTTCATTTTGTGGAACCCCTTTTTCATTCACATAAGTTGAATATGAATTTCCCAAAAGAGAAGGAGAGGTCATTGGAAGGCAGTCAGGTTTATGGCCTTTATTGTGAAAAACACTCTGAATCATTTCTATCCTACGAACTATCATGATCTGAGTTTTGCTGTCTGTCTCATTTTTCTGTATTTTACAACTAGTGTAACATTGATGTACGCCTTAGAAAGAGTATTAAGTGTTATACATCTTCAGTAACCATAAACAGTTAGACTACATAGAGAAACCCAAAGATAAGTATAGTTATAATTATGACTAATATCATTAGAAGACAGGTAAAGACAAACAACTGGATTCTGAGTTCAACATCAATCCATAGGTATAAGGGCCTTGTTGCCTTGGGACCTTGAGAGCTTGTTTGGAGGTTTTAGCAGGGGAGCACTACTACTGGTATCCCGTTGACCAAAGACCAATACTTCGCTCTGGGGGGAAGGTTGTCCTCTTCAACCAAGCCCGGACGGAGCTTTGGGAGGGATGCACTTGGATCGGTGAGGGAGGAGAGTGACACCTGCCTAGCTAGAAAGAGCAGCCCAATCAACCCTGGCAATCAATGGGGTGACAGATGTCGCAGCCAGATCGCCTTCACATCCATTGTTGTCTTGGGATAGCTGTCTACCTCTGATATCAGAGGCTTCTTGTCCTTGAGGAGTCTTTGGTGGTGGTGTTGGAGGCAAGTGTCAGAGACAAGGGGAGATGCCCATTTGTGGTTAGGCACCTGATTAGGTCCCTTCCAAAGAGGTTTTATTTGATATTCTTTCCAACAAACAAAATCTCCAGGTGGCAGCAAATGATAGTTAAAGTCCTTGTCTCCTGGGAGCTCTCTGCAAAAGGAAGTCATTATCAACTTACCATTTTCTGGAAGTGACTTTATCATACCTTGGCAGTAGTGTAAGATGCCTCCTTTTAATAATGCCAGCTCATAAGTTCCTTCATCTAAATTAAGTCCAGTTTAAATGCATTATGGTGCATGAAGGAATGCAAAACTGAAAAATTGGGTTTGCCTGGGAGCCATGAAAAACCAAGCAGACATCTTGGGTTCCCCATAGCTTTGACTATTTGTATAATTTGCAACCATTGTTTACCTATTCAATATACTCTAGAAATCTTTTCATCGCTTATTTTATAATGCTTCCCATGTGATTTAACATAAAAAGCCTAATTAGTTTAAAATTTCTGTTTTGTAAGGGGAGAAAACATAGTTTTGAAGTGTTTCAGGGGCCTTCTGGAACACCACAAAGTTTTCCTAGTAGTTTTAATTACATATATTAAGATTTTAACTCTTAAATCCCCAATTTTTTATTAAAAGTAAGTCAAATTTCATTAACGATATTTTGGACCCTCTAGAACCATACTTCATAGATGCCAAAGTCAGTTACTAACATGGATTTATTTTTGTAAAACTTAGGTAAAATATAAATATATTTAATATAAAAAACTCAAAAGACATATCTGTTCTACTTAAACCAATAAACTTTAACTTTTATTTACTAAGGATTAGTCTTAGATTGTGTGAACTTGAAATGTATTTGAGTTGATTTCTATATTTTTTAGTATTTTAGAATACTTAATTAATCCTTACAAACACTTGCCTTTAAAATAATTTAAAGATATATATATATGTGTGTGTGTGTGTGTGTGTGTGTGTGTGTGTGTGTCTTATAAATCCTGGTTGCCTTCTTAGGATTAGAACCTCCTGATTATGTATGTACAGGTGGTTTACCTATACCACTCCAAACTCCAGGATGATTTGCACACACACACACACACACATACACCTTCAATTAGTGTATGCTATATACACACACACACATATATATACATATATATATACACACACACACACACACACACATATATATATATGTATATATATATCATACACTAATATATATATCACCTTGAAGTTATTTTATATGACAGGCACCTCTCACAAACCACAGAGGTGTTATCAGACCATCCCCCTTAGACAGAGGGAGAGGGTTATCCCCACCTCAGTTCTTGTTTTGCTCATAAAAATGAATTCAAATAAGTGATTCTAGATAATAATTGTGTTGTGTTAAAGTAAATTTATTTAACATTAAAGAAAGTTAATTTATTAAAAAATTTAAAGCATGCACATTTATTAAAGAAGCAAGGCAAGCAAATCTGTGCATCTGGCATATGAAGTACAGATGGGCTCTCAGCTGATCTGAAGAGGGAGCGGGGTGGGGGGTTTCTGCCTTATATGCCCTCTTGTCTATAGTTTTATTTTTAAAAATTCCTCTGCTAGATACAGATTAACTCTGAATTTCTTCCCTTTTTTTGTTATGGCTTTTCCACAATTTATGAGAAGCACCTGGCAAGTTTATCTTGACAAACCCAAGACTGCTGGCTTCACAGTGGGATGAGATAGACTGCATTCTTCTCCCCACCCCCTGCTGATTTAACAGCTCCAGGATGATTTTTAAAAAAATCTCTATTGTTGAGAGTATTACAGATGTCCCTCCTTTTTCCCCCCATTGCCCCCTCCGCCCCGCCCCAGGCTTCACCAGCCTATTGTCTGTGTCCATGGGTAATGCATATCCTATATAATAAAGAGCTAATATGCAAATGGTCAGGCCCTCGTGCCCTTGCTCCGGGGCCTGGGGATCTGAGGCCAGGCCGGGGGACCTGAGACCACGACCCCTGGTCTGGCGGGGCTTGATTGGAGACCCGATGCTGCATCCCCCCACCTGGTGGGGCTTGACGGAGGACCTGAGGCAGCACCCACCATCTGGCACTGGGCGGGGGTACCTGTGGCTGTGCCCCCTGCCCTGCAGGGCTTGACAGGGGTGGGAGCAGCTGGGTCTGGGTCTCGCACAATTTTGAGGTGCGCATGGGTGGGCAGGGACTTGACTCTGGGTCCCACGGCACACCCCAGACTCTGACAGGAGGGAGATTCTCATATACATTTTACTAATTTTCTTTCATCTCTGACACTTATGTTATAGAGCAAGGGCAAATAGCAATCCTACCTAATAATAGACAAATATGCAAATTGACCATATCTCCGACACACCCACAAGCCATGCCCACAAGCCATGCCCACCATCCAATCAGAGCGAGCATGCAAATTAACCCAAACCAAGATGGCTACAGCCACAGAGAGCAAGGTTTCCTAGGTAACAGAGGAAGCCAAGCTTTTCACCTGCCCTTGCCAGGCCTAAGCCTCCACTCAAGCTACAAAGTTTCAATTATAGAAGGTAAACAAATTCAAACAAATGGCCGCAGAATGGAGCTTGAGAGAGCAGGCCAGGGTTGCCGCCAGCAACAGGGGAAGCAAAGCTTTCTGCACACACTCGCCGGGCCCACCTGCTTAAGGCAACAAAGTTTCAATTATAACCCCAACAGAAATGGCTGCCAGCCTCAGAGGGAGCCCCAGGCTTGGCTCCGCTCCAGGCTACAAAGTTTCAATTGTAAGAGGAAAATAAATTCCAGATACCAGGGCCTCCGCTTGGGTTGCCAGGGGGCGTGGCCGGCCTGCAAACCACCACAGGCCCCTCACTCAGGCTGCCCCATGCCTCAAGGGAAGCCCCACCTGATCCGGGACACCCTTCAGGGCAAACCAGCTGGCCCCCACCCTTGTACCAGGCCTCTATCCTATCTAATAAAAGAGTAATGTGCAGATTGATCATCACTGCAACACACAATATAGCTGCCCCCATGTGGTCAAAGATCCTGCCCCCATGTGGACACAAGATGGCCACCACAAGATGGCCAGCAGGAGAGGGCAGTTGGGAGGCACCCGGCCTGCAAGGGAGGGCAGTTGAGAAGGACCAGGCCTACAAGGGAGGGAAGTTGGAGGTGATCAACCCTGCAGGAGAGGGCAGTTAGGGGTGACCAGGCCGGCAGAGGAGGGAAGTTGGGGGCAAACAGGCTGGCAGCAGAGTGGTTAGGGGGTGATCAGGCTGGCAGGCAGAAGCGGTTAGGGGCGATCAAGAAGGCAGGCAGGCGAGCAGTTGGGAGCCAGCAGTCCTGGATTGTGAGAGGGATGTCCGACTGCCCGTTTAGGCCCGATCCCACCGGGCGAGGGTACAGGCTGGGCTGAGGGACAACCCCCCTCCTTGCACGAATTTTGTGCACCGGGCCTCTAGTCCTATATAATAAAGAGCTAATATGCAAATGGTCGTTGTGCCCTCGTGTCCGTGTCCTTGCGCCAGGGCTGGGGGACCTGAGGCCATGCCCCTGACCCAGTGGGGCTTGATGGGGGAAATGAGGCTGCACCCCCCACCCGGCGGGGCTTGATGGGTGACCTGTGGCTGCACCCCCTGCCCTGTGGGACTTGATGGGGGTGGCGGCAGCCGGGTCTGGGTCTCGCATGATTTTGAGGCGCACATGGGTGGGCAGGGACTTGACTCTGGGTCCTGCGGTGTGCCCCAGACTCTGACAGGAGGGAGATTTTCATATACATTTCACTAATTTTCTTTCATCTCTGACACTTTTATTATAGAGAAAGGGAAAATAGCAATATTAAAATATTTCCTGTAATTCCCTTTTAATGTGCATGAATTTTGTGCAACCAGGCCACTAGTATGCATATCAGAGCTTTGATTAATCTCTGCCAACCCCCTTCCCCACTTCCCTCTGAGAATCGTCAATATGTTCCATTTCCATGCCTCTGATTCTATTTTATTCACCAGTTTATGATGTTCATTAGATTTCTTATTCATTTATTTTTAGATTCTATGGTTGATATTTACTGACATTTTATTGTTCATATTTTTTATCTTTTTTTTTTCTTCTTCTTCTTCCTCTTCTTAAAAAATACCCTTCAACATTTCATGTAATACTGGTTGGGTGGTGATGAACTCCTTTAGCTTTTTCTTCTCTGTGAAGCTCTTTATCTGACCTTCAATTCTAAATGATAGCTTTGCTGGGTAGAGTAATCTTGGTTGTAGGTTCTTGCTATTCATCACTTTGAATATTTCTTGCCACTTCCTTCTGGCCTGCAAAGTTTCTGTTGAGAAATCAGCTGACAGTTGTATGGGTGCTCCCTTGTAGGTAACTAACTGCTTTTCTCTTGCTGCTTTTAAGATTCTCTCTTTCTATTTAGCCCTTGGCATTTTTTTAAATATATATTTTATTGATTTTTACAGAGAGGAAGGGAGAGAGATAGAGAGTTAGAAACATTGATTAGAGAGAAACATCGATCAGCTGCCTCCTGCACAACCCCTACTGGGGATCGAGCCTGCAACCAAGGTACATGCCCTTGACCGGAATCGAACCCAGGACCCTTCAGTCCACAGGCCAATGCTCTATCCACTGAGCCAAACCGGTTAGGACAGCCTTTGGTATTTTAATTATGATGTGTCTTGGTGTGGTCCTCTTTGGGTTCATCTTGTTTGGGACTCTGTGCTTCCTGGACTTGTAAGTCTATTTCTTTCACAGGTAGGGGGAGTTTTCTGTCATTATTTCTTCAAATAGGTTTACAATATCTTGCTCTCTCTCATCTTCTAGCACCCCTATGTGAATGTTGATACACTTGAAGTTGTTCCAGAGGTTCCTTACACTCTAATCATACTTTTGGAGTCTTTTTTTTATTTTTGCTCCTATGATTGGGTGTTTTTCCTTCCTCATATTTCAAATCATTGATTTGATTCTCAGAATCCTCTACTCTACTGTTGAATCCCTGTATATTATTCTTTATTTCAGTTAGTGTATGCTTAATTTCTGACTGGTCCTTTCCCATGTGTTTGGCATTCTCACTAAGATCCTTGACAGTCTCACTAAGTTCCTTGCAGGTCTCATGAAAATTCCTGAGAATCTTATAACCATTGTTTTGAACTCTGTATCCACTAGCTTGCTTTCTTCAATTTCTTTCATGTGTGACATGTTTCTTTGTCTCTGCATTTTGGCTGCTTCCCTGTGTTTGTTTCTATGTATTGGGTAGAACTTCTATGTCTTCTGGTGTTGGTAGAGTGGCCTTCTGTAGTCAGTATCATATAGGGCCCAGTGGCTCAGCCCCCCTTGTCACCTGAGGTAGACACTTTAGGTACACCCCCTTGTGGTCTGTGTGCACAGTCTTGTTGTAGTTGAGCCTTGATTTCTGTTGGTGTCACTGGGAGGAATTGACCTCCAGGCAAATTGCCTGTGAGGACCAGCTGCAACTACAGTGGGAGAGCTGCTATGCAGGAGATTTGCTTCAGTGGGGCTTTGGTGCTCACTGAGTCTGCCCCTTGAATGTGTTGCTTATGGATGTGTAGAGTTGTATCTGGTATGGTCTGACACTGTCCACCTTGTGCACTGGCTCTTGGGTCTCTAAGATGTACAAACTCAGCCACTGCCTGGGGCTACCGCCAGGAGCTACAGAGAGATCTGCAGATTCCTCCTATTTGTATTTAGTTTGGAAATGCCCAGATGAGGCCCAACTGTGTAGCAAGGCAGGATGGTACAAGTGCCAGGTCTTGGGCCTCTTATTGTCAGGTTTGGGGCATCCTGACCCATCTACTGCTTTTTTGAGAGATTTTAGCAAAATCTGAAGCCTGAGCAAGAACAGGCTATTCATATGCAAAAGCTGCTGCAAGCAGGTTGGGTGGGGTTGCAAATTAGATGGGTGGGGTCTCGAGGAATCACCAGGGTAGAGCAAACAGAAATGGCTGTCAGTCATCCCTGCAACCAGGGAGGTCCCAGCACAGGAACAATGATCCGTGCAATCACCTCAGTCTGGAAGGAAGCCACCCCCGAGTTCCTGCCCTGATGCCAGACAATCCAGTTCCTTCCGGTACGTGTCTGTGTCCCCCAGAGCCACCTGGCCCTGGAGCTCAGAGGAAGCAGGGCCTTGGTAGTTTGTGCCCCAGCCCTTAAAAAGGAACATCTGAGTCTCCAGTAGCCACCATTTCACTCAGCCCTATCCCTGCTGGTTTTTACAGCCTATAGTTGTGGGAACTTGTCTTCCCAGCTCTGGGTCCCTGGGCTTGGGGTCTGGTGTGGGGCTAGGACTCCTTGATCCTTGTGGATGGCCTCCGCAGAGATGATCTCCCTCTGAATTAAAATAAAAATTGCCCATGTAGGTGTCTGTCCAACCTGTTTCCTGCCTCTGCACCTCCTACCAGTCTCAGTGTGCTTTCTTCTTTACTTCTCTAGTTGTAGGACTTCCATTCAGCCAGATTTCAAGTGGTTCTGAATGATCGTTGTTCTGTATTTTAGCTGTAATTTTGATGTGGTTGTGGGAGGCGATGAGTACAGGTGGTTTACCTATACCACCATCTTGGTTCTCTCCAAACTCCAGGATGATTTGCACTAAGTAGCCTCTGGTTAGTGAGAAGTGGAATTAGGATTCTTCCTCATCCTCTCCCCTTCCCTTCCCCCTTCTCTCCTGCATTCTGTAGCGAGAAGAGGTTTTAACCCTTTGTTCTTAAGGTAAGGTCCTGCAACAAGCAGCCTGCAAAGTTTTTTGGCTTCGTTTAATTTTCCTATCACAGTTTCCATATTCCACTTGTCCTGGAAATTTTCTAGCTGTTCATTGTCCTATAACACACACACACACACACACACACACACACACACACACACACACACACACAGTCCCTTTATCCATGAAAAAAATGTACTAGTTTATAAAAGAACAGTAGGATCCAATTTTTTTGTAGGAATTTACAATTTATATCTGCTAGACAAGTTTCAAATGACCTTTTCCCTTTCAAAATAATAGCTGTGTTTAATACTTCAAAGAATTGGATTATCACTTAAATGACATCATAGGTTGATCCATTTATCTAAATCCTCTTTTGAAGCTCCAATTAAATATGCTTTCTATTCATTTTACCTAATTTTATAGCCAGTTTTTTCTGATCGTGCATGCAAAAGATTAATTTAGACCATCAAAGGAACCTTACGTTGGTCATCTTTCTGCAGGTGCATGAGAACTTGACTGTCAGGGGCTTGTTGGCCTCAGAGGCATGGTTTCCCATGTTAATTTTAGTTTTACTTTGAGATCTGTAGAGTTTGAACAAACTTCTAAGGAAAACCAGCCTTTACGTTCATGTTTCCAGAGGAGCTAAATGTGGATAACCATATAGGACTGCTTCATGCCCTAGAGGAAATTTTTTTCAGGCAACCCAATAAAGATTTTTAGTCACCTAAGAATACCCAAGATTTGGGTTGTTGAAGCAAGTGTCTTTTCTCTCTGGTGTTAAAGAGAGTTCAGGTCTCCCATTTAACCAGCAAAGATTTTCTTCAGATTTACAGTAAGCAATCCAATAAAAATCAAAAGTAAAAACAACATCCCATTTCCCCCTCAGTTATCTCAACCCTTATCCACCTTGAGGATTTTCTAAGAGCAACTCAAATACATTCCAAAACCTGCTACCTTAAGCATGGAGGTCTGGGATTGCAATAGAAAACTCACCCAAATTCACCCAATGCCAAGCAGAAAGACAGTGAAGCAAAATAGGTCCATGCTGGTACCTAACACCAGATCTGGGTTCACATGGTGGTCCAGTGGGCTTCTTTGGAATCCTAATGACTTTGCCATGTAAATGTTAACATAAGAAATATCCAAACCTATAGAAAATTTTTGAGTTTATTTGAGCCAAACTGACGACACACCAGGAAACAAGATCTCAGAAGCTCTGGAGAATAACAGTTTTTCAGGCTCTTTTATATATTTGGATTTAAGGAGGGAACATAAAGAAGATATAGTTAGCAATATTATGTGCTCCCTTGAGGGTGATTATGCCTCCCAAAGGTCTAAAAAGGAGGATTACTTTGGCATTTCAAAGATGTGTTAGCCTCCATGCACAAGAACAATGGCCAGGGCTTGCTTAAGGCAAAGGTAAATCTTTTTATAGGCTTGGGATGTTACTACCCCACATGACCTTCCCAGATAGGAATTTATGATCAGATTACCCTGTGAGGTTACTTTTGATCAGATGTATTAGAGCCCATTTTTCATTCACACAATAATTGCTTTATCTCCATTGTCCAATAACATGTTCTCATTTTCATCTGAAACCTCATCAGAATGACATTTGCCATCCATATTTCTATCAACATTTTGTACATGATTATGTATGTATTTTCTAAGAAGGTAGAAGCTTTCTCCCTAGCTCTCCTCTTTCCTTTCTGAGCTCTCACCAGAATTTCCTTCAAATTTTTCTTTATGGTAATATTGGGGTCTTCTAGCATGTACATCAAAACTTTTCCAGCCTCTATCATTTACTTAGTTCCAAAGCAGCTTCTATATTTTTAGGTATTTGTTACAGCAGCTACCTGCTTCTTGGTATCGATTTCTTAGTTCAGGCTGCTATAATTGAATACTGTAGACTGGGTGGTTTCAACAACATAAATTTAGTTCTCACAATTTTGAATGCTGGGAAGTCCCAAAGAATTGCCAAGCTATTTTCCACAGTGACTTAACTAACTTGCATTCCTACCAGCAATATAAGGTGTTTTCAATTTATCCACATCCTCACCAACACTTAAAAAGTTATTATAGCCATTCTAGTGGATGTGAAGTATCATCTTATTGTGATTTTTGCATTTAAGGTGAAACTTATGTAACAAAAATCAACCACCTTAAAGTGGACAGTTCAGTGGTATTTAGTGTATTCACAATGTTGTGTAACAACCATCTCTATGTAGTTCCAAAATATTTTCATCACCCAGAAAGGAAACCCTGCACCAATTATGTAGTTGCTTCCCATTTCCATATATCCCCCAGGCCCTGGAAACCACCAATATGTATAATGTCTTTATGGATTTACCTATTATTAATATTTCATATAGGTGGAATAGTACAAAAATGTAATATTTTGTGTCCATCTTCTCTCATTTAGCATGTTTTTAAGGTCCATCTGCATTGTAGCATATATCAATTCTTCATTTAATTTTATGGCTGAACGATATCCTCTTGCATGTAAATACCACAATTTGATTATCCATTCATCCTCTTATGAACATTTGGGTTGTTTTCACCTTCTGGATATTGTTAATAGTGCTGCTATGAACATACATGTACATGCATTTTTTTGAGTACCAGTTTTTACTTATTTTACGTATATGCCTAAGAGTGGAATTACTGTATCATATGATAATTCTGTGTTTAACTTTTCGAGGAACAGCCAAGTTGTTTTCCACAATGGCTGGACCAACTTACATTCCCACCAACAATGTGCAAGGATTTCAGTTTCTCCACAACCTTCCCACGCAAAATGATATTTATCATTTTGATTATAGGCATACCAATATGTGAGAGGTAGTGTTGCATTATGGTTTATATATGCACTTTCTAACATCTAACTATATTGTTGGTTTTCATATGCTTATTGTCCACTTGAATATTCTCTTTTGAGAAATGTCTATTCAAATTTTTGCCTATTTATTGACTAGTTATTTTTTCTGTATATTATTGAGTTGTAATAGTTCATTATATATTCTGGATCCTAAACTATAATGAAGTATATGACTGAATTATTTTTTGCTATTTTCTGTAGATTTTATTTCCCAATTTCTTGGTAGTGGTCTTCAAAGCCCACAATTTTTTAAATTTTTATGCAGTCCAATTTTCTGTGTTTTTTTAGTCAATTGTGCTCTTAGTGTCCTATACAAGAAACCATGCCCTAATCCAAGGTCACAAAGATTTACATCTTTGTTTTCTTGTAACTTTTTATTTTTAGCACTTATATTTAGATCTTTGATTCATTTTGAATTAGTTTTTGCATATTGTATGACATAAAGGTCCATATTCATTCTTTTGTGTGTGGATATATAGTTTTCCTAGCATCATTTGTTGAAAAGATTATTATTTTCCCCATTGTGTTGTCTTCACATCCATGTTAAAAATTGATTGACCACAGATAAATGAACTTATTTGTGGACTCTCAATTCTATTGCATTGATCTAAATGTGTATTCTTATGCCATCACTTTTTATTATTATATCTTAGTAGTAGGTCTTGAAATTGGAAAGTGTGAGTTCTCCAATTTTGTCTTTCTTTTTTTTAAGATTGGATTGACTATCTGGGTCCCTTGCAATTCTTTAAGAATTATAAGTTGATGGTCCATTTATGTATAAAACATAATTGAATTTTGATAGTGATTGTGTTGAATATATAGATCAATTTGTGGAGTATTGCAATTTTACAATTTTAAGTCTAATCTATGTACATGGGATGTCTTTTCATTTATTTAGTTTTAAATTTTTTTCAAGAATGATTTATAATTTTTAATGTAAAAGTTTTTATATTTATATCTTTATTGGGATAAAGTTGAAAATGCATATATTTAAAGAGTACAACTTGATGTTTAAATTGTACATTTACATCATGAAATAATCATCACAATCAAGCTAATTAACATATCCATCACCTCACATAATCATTTTTCTGTGTGTGGGAGAGCACTTAAGATTTTGCCTCTTAGCAAATTTCAAGTATATAATTCCAGGTATACAACACAGCAATTTTTAGTATATTCTCATACTGTCCATTAGATCTTCAGAACTTATTAATATTTCATAAACACTGTTTTATACTCCTGGTCCAATATCTCCCCATTTCCATCCACTCACAGCCCCGAGTAAACACCATTTTACTCTCTGCTTCTATGAGTTTGATTCTTTTAGATTCCATATGTAAAATAAGTCATGCAGTATTTGTCTTTCTGTGTCTGGCTTATTTTACTTAGCATACTGTTTAGAGTACAAGTTTTTCACTTGCTTGGTTAAATTTATCCCTGAATATTTTATTCTATTTGTTACTATTGTAAATGGAATTGTTTTCTTAATTTAATTTTTATTGTTTATAATACCGCTGATATTTATATATTTAACTTGTATACTCCAACCATGCTAAACTTGTTTATTAGATCTTTTTTATTTTTTAGGAGTTTTTAATATGAAAATATTATATTATTTGTAAATAAAGTTATTTTTATCTGTTCCTTTCTAGTCTTGATGTCTTTTTTACTTCTCTTGCCTAATTACCTGGCTATAACAATCCTTATAATGTTGAATACATGTGGCAAAAAGGAATATTCTTGTTTTGTGCCTCATCTTATGGGCGAAGCTTTCAGTTTGTTATTAATATAATGTTAGTTGTGGGTTTTTTGTAGATACTCTTTATGTAGTTGGGAAAGTTCCCCTCGATTCCTAATTTGTTGATTCTCATTTATCATAACTATATGGGCTTTTTTATTGTTCATCTCTCTGCTTCCATCAAGACATTTTCCTGTGGTTTATACACCAGTTGATAATAAGCTGGTATAATTTTTTATCCTTTTTTATGTCTTTTTTTTTCCTCTGGCTGCTGTTACAATATTTTCTTTAACTTTGGAATTTAGTATTTTTAATACATGTCTAGGATTAGAATTTTTGTTGGGTTGGTTTGGTATTTGTCCTTTTTACACTTTAGATCTGTAATTTAATCCTTTAATTATTTTTGTAAAAATTTTGACCTATCTTATTTCTAATATTTATTCTATCCACTTTTCTCTCTTTTCTGTATTCCAATTCAACACACATTAGAATATTTCCTATTGTCCCACAGCTCTTGAATGCTCTTTTATGTTTTCTCTTCTCTTTTTTCAAATCATTGTATCTCTAGCTTCTACAATTTCTATTGTCTTATCTTTAAGTTCATTGATTCTGTGCTTGGATGTATTCAATCTACCAATATAACCCTTTGTAATAGGCAGAGTAATGGCTTCCCAAAGATGTTCATGTCCTGGTCTCTGGAACTTGTGAATATGTTGTCATATAGCAAAGAAAAATTAAAGTTGCATATGGAATTAAATATGCCAATCTGTTTAATTTGAATTGGGGAGATTATTCTTAATTATCCAGGTGTGTCCAATGCAATCAAAAAGGTCCTTAAAAGTAGAAGAGAGAAGCAGAGGAAAGTCAAGGGGAGATATGACTAGGGAAGAATAGTCAAAGAGATGCTAAATTGCTGGCTTTGAAGATGAAGGAAAGAGGCCACGAGCCAAGGAATGTGGGCAGCTTTAAAAGCTGGAAAGGGCAAGGAAATTGTTTCTTCCCTAGAGCCTCAGGTAAGGATCAAACCATGGTAGAACTTTCATTTTAGTCTATTCGGATTCATGTCATACCTTTAGCCTATAGAAGTGTAATATTATAAATTACACTTGTTACTTCTGATTTGTTACAGCAGTAATAGAAAATTAATATATCCTTTTGAAGGCATTCTTCATCTTGGTTTTCATTTCTAAAATTCTATTTGACTACTTCTTATTGTTTCCATCTCTTTGCTAAAATTTCCCATCTGTTCATATATGTTGTCCACCTTTCAAATAGATCCTTTTACATAATTATCATACATATTTTAAATGTCCTATCTGATAGTCTGAATATCTGAGTCATTTCTGAGTCTTGTTTTTTTCATTATTTTGCCTGTTTATATTTAGTTATCTTTTTCTTGCCATTTTGTGACTATTGTACTTTTATTTACTAGGGGCCCAGTGCACAAAGATTTGTGCACGGGGGGGTGGGTCCCTCAGCCCGACTTGCACCCTCTCCAATCTGGGAGCCCTCAGGGGAGCCCTCTCCAATTCGGGAGTTTCTGTCTTTGCAATCATATGAGCGAATTGTCTGAGACCCCAACCTAGTTTGGTTTGGTGCTCACAGAATAATAGAGGTCTTTTTTTTTTCTTTGCTCCATTGGTGGAGATTTCCTAGAAGTTGCAGGATATCGTCCCTTTAATTTTTCCTCAACACTCTGACTTTACTTATGTCTCTCACTTTTGCTTTCCCTCCATCGCTCACCCTCAACAGTAACTTGCTCCAGGCTCACTTTGCTCTAGTGTCTAGGAGATCCCGCAATGCGTCTGCCACCAGAACTATGATTCCCAGCATTCCTGGTGCTCCCAGCACTCTGGGCTTCTGCTTCTGGTCCAGGGGCTGCCACCAGAACTATGATTCCTAGAATTCCTGGTTCTCCCTGCGCTCTTGGTTTCCGCTTCTGGTCCAGGGGCTGCACAAACCAAAAGGACTGTGAACTCCAGCTGCCCCCAGGCTGGACTGACATGACCAGACACTCCAGTGGCATCCCTGGGACCCCAGCCTCTCAGTGCCAGCGCGTGCGTGCACTGGCCATAGGCTCGAAGTGGGCGGGGTCCCGGGGACACCCACTGCATCGCCCTGGCTAGGCAGAAGGCGGATGGGCATCCTACCCCGCCCCTGGCTGCTCAGCGCCCGTGCGCATGCCCGCCATATTTGTCAGGTTAATTTGCATACTCACTCCTGATTGGCTCTGGGCGTTGCGGAAGTATAGTCAAGTAACATATTTGTATATTATTAGTATAGATTTTTTGTTAACTTCTAGATTAACAATTATTTTTTTATTTTTTAAAAATTCTTTATTGTTCAAAGTATTACATATATTTTTACATATTTCTCCTTTGCCCCCCATTGACCTCTCCCCAGCCACTCCCAACCCCCAGCACATGCACTCACCCCCCCCTAGTGTCTGTGTCCACTGGTTATGCTTATATGAATGCATACAAGTCCTTTAGCTGATCTCTTACCCCGCCCCCTGCCTTCCCTCTGAAGTTTTGATGGTCTGTTCGATGCTTCTCTGTCTCTGGATCTATTTTGGTTCATCAGTTTATGTTGTTCATTATATTCCACAAATGAGTGAGATCATGTGATATTTATCTTTCTCTTACTGGCTTATTTCACTTAGCATAATGCTCTCCAGTTCCATCCATGCTGTTGCAAATGGTAAGAGTTCTTTCTTTTTTAAAGCAGTGTAGTATTTCATTGTGTAGATGTAACACAGTTTTTTAATCTACTCCTTTGCTGATGGGCACTTAGGCTGTTTCCAAATATTAGCTACTGTAAATTGTGCTGCTATGAACATAGGGGTGCATATGTCCTTTCTGATTTCTTGGGATATATTCCTAGAAGTGGGATTACTGGGTCAAATGGGAGTTCCATTTTTAATTTTTTGAAAAAACTCCATACTGTTTTCCACAGTGGCTGCACCAGTCAGTGTATGAGGGTCTCTTTTTCTCCACATCCTCGCCAGCACTTATCATTTGTTGATTTCTTGATGATAGCTATTCTGACACGTATGAGATGGTATCTCATTTTTGTTTTGATTTGCATCTCTGAGATGATTAGTGACTTTGAGCAGGTTTTCATATGTCTCTTGGCCTTCTGTATGTCCACATTGAAAGAGTGTCTATTTAAGTCCTTTGCCCATTTTTTTTATTGGATTGTTTATCGTCCTTTTGTTAAGTTGTATGAGTTCCCTGTAAATGTTGGAGATTAAACCCTTATCAGTGATAACATTGGCAAATATGTTCTCCCATGCAGTGGGCTTACTTGTTGTTTTGGTGATGGTTTCTTTTACTGTGCAGAAGCTTTTTATTTTGTTGTAGTCCCATTTGTTTATTTTCTTCTTAGTTTCCATTGTCCTAGGAGCTGTACCAGTAAAGATATTGCTACGACATATGTCTGATATTTGCTGCCTATGGATTCTTCTAAGATTTTTATGGTTTCCTATATTACGTTTAAGGCCTTTATCCATTTTGAGCTTAATTTTGTTTATGGTGTAAGATGGTGGTCTAGTTTCATTTTTTTGCAATGTCTGTCCAATTTTCCCAACACTATTTATTGAAGAAACTATCTTGACTCTATTGTATGCTCTTGCCTCCTTTGTCAAATATTAATTGAGCATAATGTCTTGGGTTGATTTCTGGGTTCTCTGTTCAGTTCCATTGTTCTATATGTCTGTTCTTGTGCCAGTATCAGCCAGTTTTGAGAACAGTGGCATTGTAGTATAGCTTGATATCTGGTATTGTGATCCCTCCAACTTTGTTCTTCTTTCTCAGGAATGCTGTGGCTATTCGGGGTCTTTTTTTATTCCATATGAATTTTTGGAGAGTTTGTTCTAGGTCTGTGAAATATTCCGTTCCAAACCACATCTTACTTCCTGATTTCTCAGACCACTTATGATACCATCTGAGTCAATTCAGATCCTCAGTGCAGCAGACAGAAGATGAATTTAGAAATGCTGGAGATTTATTGGAGGTGATGCCCATGGAATATTTTCACTCCCATTAAGCAGGTACAGAGAGGAAAAGTTTTTAGATTGCAATTAAAGTTTAACATCTCTGCAGGAAGAGTGGGGAGGGAGGAATAATTGGATGAGAAGTATCTCAGATTATGGTACAGCTCTGAGGAATGTCTCAGCCCATTGGAGAGCAGCAGTGCAAAGATTTCCCATTAGATGGGTCCTGCATTAGGCAGAAAATGGCCAGACCCTACCTCATTAACTATGCTAAGTTATTGGCTGGGTCTTCCAGGAAATAACATGGTTTCAGCTTAAATAAATGCTATGGTGGATCCCAAACTGCAACTGGAGGTTGTAAGATAACTGAATTCCTCGTGGCAGTGTTTCTCTTGAAAGAAGAGTTGAGTGGTACATGTTCATATTCATCAAATTGATTTAATCATTTGTATAATGGTAATAAATTCCCTATAAGAATTCAATGATCTCATATGCAAGTTCAAAAGCATTATAACTTCATCTTTGGAAAAACATAAAATATACCTTATTACAGTTAACCCTTTGCACTCGCTTGCTTTTTTCTCGATTCCTTTATTCTAATGCTAACCGTGTCGAGTCACACTCGACATCTAAATGCAAAAGGTTAAGAAACTTAAGTCCTGTTATTTTTTAAAATATTAATCATTGACAAATAGCATTTAATTATTTTTTAAAAACTCAGAAGTAAAATTGCTATAAAGCATTTATAAATGATAAAATATTTAATAAATATATACTTAGAGAATGTCTAAATCTCCTTTATTTGTTTTGGTAAATGTTTGTTTAAATGGTGGTCTTAGCTATGTTGGTGTGATTTTATTCCTTTGCACTTAATCTCAGATAATTTTGTGGTTTGGTTTTTTTTAATTAAAAATAGAACTACCATATAATGTGGTTATTCCATTTCTGGGTATTCATCCAAATAAAATGAAAACACTCATTCAAAAAGATATATGTAAGAAACCAAGATGGCGGCATACGTAAACACCTAAACTGCTGCCTCACACAACAATATCAAAACTACAACTAAAAGACAAAACGGACACTATCCATAACTACATGAAAGCTGGCTGAGTGGAAATTCTACAACTAGAAGGAAAGAGAGAAGCACATTGAGACTTAAGGAACTGCAAAAGGCTGAGGTACGGAGACTCACATGCGGAGAGGATGGGCGGCTGAGTGCACGGGCGGCTGAGTGTGCAGCTGGTTTTCTAAAGCAGGAGGGAGATGGACGCTCCCGACTGCACTGAACTCCAGTCCCGGGCGAGACTCTGGGAAACTAGACTCATTTGGGGGGAATCTGGACTGTCAGGAAAAGAGAAAGCACACTGAGACTCAGGGGAGCTGCAGAAGGCAGAGGTCCGGAGGCATGCGTGTGCAAAGAAGACTGAATGCTGAGTGCACGGGTGGCTGAGTGCGCAGCTGGCTTTCTAAAGCGAGAGGGAGATGGAAGCTCCCGACTGCGCTGAAATCCAGTTCCGGGCGAGTTTCTGGGAACCCAGACTCATTCAGAGAGAAACTGGACTGTCTGGCAGCGGGCAAAACTCGAGAGCGGCTTTTTCTCTGAGGTGCTTGCAGCAATTACCAAGGTACACTAAGACCCAGGGGCCTCATAGGGCAGGGCTGATGGGAAGCCAAGGCTGTCTGCTCCATCCTGAGACTCCGCCCCATCCAAGCTGAGCACAGAGGCTTTTGCAATTTTGCAAGTCTTGTCTCATAATGGTGTCTCCAGCACAGAAGTTCTCCCAGCATAGACACAGCTGATCCTCACAGCCAATTGGCCTGGAGGTCAATTCCTCCCAGTGATACCAACAACAATCAAGACTTTACTACAACAAGGCTGTGCACACAGTCCACAAAGGGGTGCGCCAAGAGTGTCCACCTCAGGTAACTGGGGAGGCTAAGCCACTGGGCCCTATAGGACACCTACCACACAAAGCTACTCTACCAACTCAGGGAAGCAGCAAAAATGCGGAGACAAAGAAACAGATCACAAATTAAAGAAATGGAGGAAAGCAAACGACTGGATATAGAGTTCAAAACCACAGTTTTTGAAGAGAGTGTCTCTACTCCATTGTATGCCTTTCCTCCATTGTCAAATATTAATTGAGCATAATGGCTTGGGTCGATTTCTGGATTCTCTATTCTGTTCCGTTGGTCTATTTGTCTGTTCTTGTGCCAGTACCAGGCTGTTTTGATTACAGTGACTGTAGTATAACTTGATATCTGTTATTGAGATCCCTCTGACTTTGTTCTTTCAAAGGTTGCTGTGGCTACTTGATATCTATTGGGTTGCATATAAATTTTTGGAGTATTTTTTCTAGATCAGTGAAATATGACGTTGGTATTTTAATAGGGATTGCATTAACCCTTTGCACTCGCTTGCTTTTTTCTCGATTCCTTTATTCTAATGCTAACTGTGTTGAGTCACACTCGACATTCGAGTGCAAAAGGTTAAATCTATAGATTGCTTTGGGTATTGTAGACATTTTAATGATGTTGATTCTACCAATCCATGAACAAGGTACATTCTTCCACTTGTTTATATCATCTTCTATATCTTTTTTTCAATTTCTTGTAGTTTTCCGAGTACAGGTCTTTTACCTCCTTGGTTAATTTTATTCCAAAGTATCTTAATATTTTTTGTTACAATGCTAAAAGGGACTTTTTTTAGTTTCTCTTTTGGAGAGTTTATTATTGCTATCTAAAAATGCCATTAATTTCTGGTTGCTTTACTTCCTTTCTACAGTTGACTCCTATTTTTTCCTTTTTAAAAATCTTTATTGTTGGAAGTATTACATATGTTCCTATTCTTCCCCCATTGACCCTTTCTAGCCCATCTCTGCTCCCATCCTAGGCCTTCACCACCCCATTGTCTGTGACCATGGGTTATGCGTATAGGCATAAAGGTTCTTTTGGTTGATCTCTTCCCACCCACCCACCCTCCTCCATGTTCCGTCTGAGATTATGAAGTATGTTTTATGGTTCTATGACTCTGGATCTATTTTGTTCACCAGTTTATTCATTAGCTTCCAATATGAGTGAGATCATGTGATACTTATCTTTATCTGACTGGCTTATTTAGCTTAGCATAATATTCTCCAGGTCCCTCTATGCAGTTTCAAAGTATAAGAGATACTTCTTTTTTACTGCTGCATAGTATTCCATGGTATAAATGTACCATAGTTTTTTATCCACTCATCTAATGGTAGGCACTTGGGCTGTTTCCAGATCTTAGCTATTGTAAATTGTGCTGCTATGAGTATAAGGGTACATACATTATTTCTGATAGGTGTTTGGGGTTTCTTAGGACATATACCTAGAAGTGGGATCACTGAGTCAAATGGCAGTTCCATATTTAATCTTTTGTGGAAATTCCATGCTGTTTTTCATAATGGCTGCACCAATTTGCATTCTTACCAGCAGTGTACTAGGGTTCTGTTTTCTCCACATGTCATTGCCAGCCCTTGTCATTTGTTTATTTCTTGATGGTAGCCAGTCTGACAGGTGTGAGGTGATACCTCACTGTCATTTAAAATTTTATCTGTTTGATGATCCATGGCTTTCAGCATTTTTTCATACGTTTCTTAGCCATCTATATGTCTGCTTTGGAGAAGTGTTTATTTAGGTCCTTTGTCTTTTTTTAAATTGGATTGTTCGTCTTCCTTTTTTAAAGTTGTATGAGTTCCTTATATGTTGTGGATATTAACCCTTTATCAGATGTATCATTGCCAAATATGTTTCCCATACACTGGGCTCTGTTTTTGTTTTGTTGATAGTTTCTTTTGCTATGCAGAAGCTTTTTATTTTGGTATAGTCCCATTTGTTTATTTTTTCCTTACTTTCCTTTGCCCTAGAAGATGTATCTGTAAACATATTACTATAACAGATGTCTTAGATTTTGCTGCCTATGGTTCTTCTAAGATTTTTATGGTTTCATGACTTACATTTAAGTCTTTTATCAATTTTTATATTACTCTTGTGTATGTTGTAAGTTGGTGGTCTAGTTTGGTTTTTATGCATGTATCTGTCCAAATTCCCCAACACAGTTTATTGAAATACTGTCTTAACTCCATTGTATGTTCTTGCCTCCTTTGTCAAATATTAATTGAGCGCAATAGTATGGGTCAATTTCTGGGGTCTCTGTTCTGTTCCATTGATCTATATGGCTGTTCTTGTGCCAGTACCTGGCTATTTTGATTATGGTGCTTTGTAGTATAACTTCGTATCTGTTATTGTGATTCCTGCAACTTTGTTCTTCTTTCTCAACATTACTGCAGCAATTCGAGGTCTTTTTTGTTCCATTTAAATTTTTGGAGTATTTGTTCTAGATCTGTGAAATATATTGTTGGTATTTTAATAGGGATTGCATTGAATCTGTAGATCGCCTTGGGTAATATGGACATTTTAATGATGTTAATGCTACCAATCCATGAACACAGTGTATTCTTCCACTTGTTTGTATCTTCCTCTATCTCTTTTTTCAACATCCTGTAGTTTTCGGAGTACAAGTCTTTTACCTCCATTGTTATGTTTATTCCTAAGTATCTTATTTTTTTTTATTGTTGTAGTAAATGTGATTGTTTTTTTAGTTTCTTTCTGAGGATTCATTATTGTTGTATAAAAAAAGCCATTGAATTTTGGATGTTAATTTTGTATCCTGTTACATTGCCAAATTTATTTATTAAGTCAAGTAGTTTTTTGGTGGAATCTTTAGGGTTTTCTATGTAGAAGATCATGTCATCTGCGAATAGAGTGTTTTACTTCCTCCTTTCCCATTTGGATGCTTTTTATTTATTCTTCTTGTCTGATCACTGTGGCCAGGACTTCCATTACTATGTTGAATAAGAGAGGTGAAAGCAGGCATCCCTGTATTATTGATGTTCTTAGGAGAAATGGTTTTAGATTTACCCATAGAGTACGATGTTCCCTGTAGGTTTGTCATATATGTCCTTTATTATATTGAGATATGCTCCCTCTATTTCCACTTTGCTGAGAGTTTTTATCTAAAATGGGTATTAGATTTTGTCTAATATTTTTTCTGCATCTATTGATATGATCATGTAATTTTTGTCTTTCAATTTGTTTATGTGATGTATCATGTTTATTGAATTGCAAATATTGTACCAGCCTTGCATCCCTGGAATGAGTCCCACTTGGTCATGGTGTATGATCTTTTTAATTTATTGTGGATCCAATTTGTAATATTTTGTTGATGATTTTAGCATTGATGCTCATCAGGGATAGTGCCCTGTAATTCTCTTTCTTTGTAGTGTCTTTATCTGGTTTTGGAATTAGGATAAAGCTGGCCTCATAAAAAGATCTTGGAACTGTTCCTTTCTCTTGGATTTTTTGGAATAGTTTCAAGAGTATAAGTGTTAGTTCTTCTTTGAATGTTTGGTAAATCTCCCCTGTGAAGCCATCCAGATGAAGGCTTTTGTTTGCTGGGAGTTTTTTTTTTTTTTTTTTTTATTACTGCTTCTATTTCATTAGTTGTTATTGGCATATTCAGATTTCCTGATGCTTCCTGAATCAGTTTTAGGAGATTGATTTTTTCTAGTAATTTGTAAATTTCATCCACATTGTCCAGCTTGTATTCATAGTATTTTCTTACACTCCTTTGTATTTCTGTGGTGTCAGTTGTTACTTCACCACTTTCATTTCAGATTTTATTTATTTGGGTCATCTCTCTTTGTTTCTTGATGACTGAGGCTAAAGGTTCATCAATCTTATTTATCTTTTCTAGGAACCAGCCCTTGGTTTCATTGATCTTCGTTATTGTTTTTGTTTGTTTGTTTTTTAGTCTCTATATCTTTTATTTCTGCTCAGATCTTTATTATTTCATTCCTTCTACTTACTTTGGACTTTTTTGTTGTTCTCGTTCTTATTTTTTAAGTATTAAGATTAAAGAGTTTATTATTATTAATTTTTCTTGTTTTCAAAGTAGGCCTGTAGTTACAAACTTCCCTCTCCGGACTGCTATTGCTGTGTCCCAGAGATTTTGGCTTCTTGTGTGTTCATTTCCATTTTTTCCTCAGAAAGTATTTTATTTATTTCTTGATCTCATTGGTAATCCATTCATTGTTTAATAACATGGTATTTAGCTTCTATTTGTTTAAATGTTTTTGAGTACTTTTACGTAGTTGATTTCTAATTTCATTCCACTATGATCCGAGAAGATGCTTGATATGATTTCAATCTTCTTGAACTTAAAGAGACTTGTTTTTTCTCCAAACATATGGTCTATCTTTGTGAATGACACGTGCACTTGAGAAGAATGTATATTCTATAATTTTGGGATCAAATGTCAATTAAATCCATCTGATCCAGTGTGTCATTTAGAGTTACTGTTTCCTTGTTAAGGTTTTTTTAGAAAGGGAGAGGGAGAGGCAGAGAGATAACATCGATATGGGACACATTGATTGATTACCTCCTGCATGCACCCGGACCAGTGTCGGATTGAGCCTGCAACTGAGTCACGTGCCCTTGACTGCAAGTGAACCCAAAACCCTTCAGTCCACAGCCTGATGCTCTATCTGCTGAGCAAAACTTGCTAAGGCTCCTTGTTAAGTTGTTGTCTGGAAGATCTATCCAGTAAAGTCAGCGGGGTATTAAAGTCCCCTACTATGACTGTACTGAGGTCGATCTCTCCATTAAAATCCTCTAGAAGTTTTTTTTTATATATATTTAGGTGCTCCTATATTGTATGTATGTATGTTTGCCAAGGTTATTTCCTCTTTTTGGAGTTATCCCGTTAATAGCATGTAGTGACCTTTGTTGTCTCTTGTGATGGCCTTCATTTTGAAGTCTATTTTGTCAGATATGGGTATTGCTACCCCAGTTCATTTTTGTTTCAATTTTTATGGGAATTTTTTCCATCCCTTCATTATCATCCTGTGTGAGTCTTTTTTTTCTTTGGTAGGTCTCTTGTAGACAACACATACTAGTAGTTGGATCATGTTGTTTTTTTTAATATATTTTATTGATTTTTTTACAGAGAGGAAGGGAGCGGGATAGAGAGTTAGAAACATCGATGAGAGAGAAACATCGATCAGCTGCCTCTTGCACACTCCCTACTGGGGATGTGCCTGCAACCAAGGTACATGCTCTTGACCAGAATTGAACCTGGGACTCTTGAGTCCACAGGCTGACACTCTATCCACTGAGCCAAACTGATTAGGGCGGGTCATGTTTTTTTTTTTTATTCATTCAGTTACCATATGTCTTCTGATTGGAGCATTTAATCCATTACATTTAAGCTTATTATTTATAGGTACTTATTTATTATCATTTTAATTTTTTATGTCTATATTTCTCTATATATTTCCTGTTCTCATTACAGTAGTCTCTTTAGCATTTCTTGTAGTGCTGGTTTGGTGGTGATAAACTCATTTAGCCCTTTTTTTTTTTTTTGTCTGGGAAACTCTTTATTTCACCATGTGTTCCTTTTGTTTGCTTGTTTTTATTATCCTCACCTGAGGATATTTTTCCATTGATTTTTAGAACAAGTGGAAGATAGGGAAAGACATAGAGAAACATCGATGTGAGAGAAACATCTATTGATTGCCTAACCAAGGTCAGGGCCGGAGAGAAGCCTGAGACTGAGGTACATAACTTTGACTGCAAATGAACCCAGGAATATTCTGTCTGCAGGCAGAGGCTCTATCCACTGAGCCAGACCAGCTAGGGCTCACCATGTGTTTTGTTTTGTTTTTCTTCTTTTATTGTTTAAAGTATTACAAATAGTAGTACATATGTCTCCTTTTTTCCCCCCAATTGACCTTCCCCCAGCCTCCTGTACCCCCCGGCACATGCCCTCACCCCCCTCTCAGTGTCTTGCGTCCATTGGCTATGTTTATATGGATGCATACAAGTCCTTCGGTTGATCTCAACCCTCCCTAGCCTTCCTGCTGTCATTAGACAGTCTGTTCGATATTTCTCTGCCTCTGTATCTATTTTTGTTCATCAGTTTATAATGTTCTTTATTATCCATAAATGAGTGAGATCATGTGCTATTTTTCTTTCACTGACTGTCTTATTTCACTTAGCATAATGCTCTCCAGTTCCATCCATGCTGTTGCAAATGGTAAGAGTTCCTTCTTTTTTATAGCAATGTAGTATTCCATTGTGTAGATGTACCACAGTTTTCTAATCCATTCATCTGCTGATGGGCATTTAGGCTGTTTCCAAATCTTAGCTATTGTAAATTGTGCTGCTATGAACATAGGGGTGCATATATCCTTTCTGATTGGTGCTTCTGTTTCCTTGGGATATACCAAAACCAGATAAAGACACTACAAAGAAAAAGAACTACAGGCCAATATCCCTGATGAACATAGATGCTAAAATACTCAAAAAAATTTAGCAAATAAGATCCAGCAATATATTAAAAAGATCACACACCATGACCAAGTGGGATTTATTCCAGGGATGCAAGGCTGGTGCAATATTTGCAAATCATTAAACATAAACAAATTGAAAGCAAAAGTCACATGATCATATATATAGACACACAAACAGCATTCAACAAAATGCATCACCCATTTTTTATTTAAATAAAATTTTATGTCGAAACCGGTTTGGCTCAGTGGATAGAGCATTGGCTTGCAGACTGAAAGGTCCCAGGTTCCATTCCGGTCAAGGGCATGTACCTTGGTTGTGGGCACATCCCCAGTAGGGGGTGTACAAGCGGCAGTTGATCGATATTTCTCTCTTATTGATGTTTATAACATTCTATCTCTCTCCCTTCCACTGTTTTCCACAGTGGCTGCACCAGTCTGTGTTCCCACCAGCAGTGAAGGAGGGTTCCTTTTTCTCGGCATCCTCTCTAGCACTTGTCATTTGTTTGATTTGTTGATGATAGCCATTGTGACAGGTGTGAGGTGGTATCTCATTTTTGTTTTGATTTGCATCTCTCAGATGATTAGTGACTTTGAGCATATTTTCATATATCTCTTGGCTTTCTGAATGTCCTCTTTCAAAAAGTGTCCATTTAGGAAAAAAGATGGCAGGTGGCAGGACAGAGGTGAGGGAGAAGTAGTGAGTGAGTGAGTAAGGGACACTCAAATCTCGCAGGAGCAGCAGGTGCTGGCAGACCAGGCTCTCTTCAACAAGGAGAGACTACTACTGCTGTGGGAACTCCCTGGACTGCAGGACTCCGGCACAGAGCCCATGCCATCTTGAAAGGGACAGCGGCCTTTTCTAGGAACTCATCCGCACCACCACCCAGTCAGGACTTTGACACTTCCTGCAAGTCAGCAGCCACTACAGCCAAAATCCTGCTACCCAGGCCACAGACCTGTGGACCCTGGAACCTACACGTCCAAAGGTGCAACATTCCCACAGCAGTAAGTGCATCTTCCCCCTGCCCCAGCGGCAGAACTCCGGACACCACATTCGCGCATTTCCAGCATGCAGGCATCCAGGGCACATCACTCCATAGGCAGCGCCCTGGAGCCACTGGGAGCCCCTGCTGGGTGTGATTCTGTACAGACAAGGGCACGCTGCCACGCAGTAGAAATTCTGAATTTTCTCTGCCTGAATAACTGCTTGCAGACACCCCAGCTGTGTAACTTCAGCGCCAGGGACCCTCAAAGTGCATCAGAGCTCTGTGCTGGCAAATGCACTGGCAAAAACACTGCCACAGTCTCTGTACACATTTCCAATGGGCAGGCACCCTGAGCCCATCCATCCACAAGGCGCTTATGGGAGCTGTTGTGGGTCCTTGCTGGGTGTGATCTTGGACAAACAGGGATGCACTCCCCCTGGCAGTAGAAATTCTGAATTCACTCATCCTGGATACCTGCCCACAAACGCTTCAATTATGCAGCTTCAGTGCCAGGGCCCTTCAGAGTTCTTCAGCGCCCCTTGCTGGCAAATGAACTGTGGGTGCCCCTGTGAGCCACCGCTGGGAGTGTGCAAATATCCACCACAGGTGCAGCAGCAAAAGCTGAGTCTTCCCACCGCACAGCTACAGAACTCTGGACACCACAGTCACACCTTCCCAGAGCGCAGGCCTCCTGAGACCCATCACCCCAAGAGACGGTTCCTGGGTGCCACTGTGAGTCCCCGCTAAGCACACGTGATTTCAATCAAGGGTGCAAGGCAGCAAAAATTAGGACTACCCTTTCCACCACTGCTGACTTCTAGACACTGCACTTGCACCTTTCCAGCTCACAGGCCTACATCAAGGGAACCCAAATAGCTCAAGTAGGGAGTTACGCTACATTACCAAGCCCAGGAGACCTTAGCAATCACACCAGTAGCACCATCCCCAAAAGAACCTGAGCATCAAACCAATCGGACCTACCATTAAAAGGTTACAGCAAAACATGGGAAGAAAAAAGAGCAATCCCCAAAGGAAAGAAAAAAAGGAATCCCCAGAAAGGGAGTTAAATGAAATTGAGGCTAGCAGCATATCAGAGAAAGAATTCAGAGTAATGGTTATAAGAATGTTTAAACGGCTGTATGACAAATACACACAACTCAATGACAAATACACACAACTCAATAAGAACTATAAGGAGCTGAATGAGAATGTCACCAACATGAAAAGGAACCAAGAGGACATGAAGAATGACATAGCTGCAATAAAGAACAAAATGGAAGGCTTAAACAGTAGACTAGAAGAGGCTGAGGACCGCATCAGCGAATTAGAAAACAAGGTAGGAAAAAATACACAAGCACAGCTGCAACTGGAAAGAAGACTTAGAAAGCAAGAGGAGAGCCTGAGGTAGCTTTGGGACAACACAAAACACAACACCATTTGCATAATAGGGGTACCAGAAGGAGAGGAAGAGAAGCAAGGATTAGAAAACCTGTTTGAAGAAATAATGACAAAAAACTTCCCTGATATTGGCAAGAAAAAAGCTATGCAAGTCCCAGAAGTACATAGAGTCCCAAACAAGATGAACCCCAAAATACCGACACCAAGACACATCATAATTATATTGGCAAACACCAATGACAAAGTAAGAATCTTAAAGGCTGCCAGAGAGAGACAGAAAGTTACCTACAAGGGACCTCCTATTAGAATATCAACTGATTTCTCAACAAAAAGACACCAGGTCAGAAGGGAATGGAATGAAATATACAAAGTGATGCAAAGCAAGGGACTGAATCCAAGAATACTATACGCAGCAAGGCTATCATTCAAAATTGAAGGTGGAATCAGGAGCTTCATAGACAAAAAAAAAGGACTAAGGGAGCTTATTACCACCAACCCAGCAATACAAGAAATGCTAAATGGTCTGCTGTAAAAAGAAGAAATAGAAAGCGAAGAAGGAACACAGGGGTAAAGAATAAAAATGGCGACAAACAAGTACCTATCAATAATGACTTTAAATGTAAATGGATTAAATGCCCCAATCAAAAGACATAGGGTAACTGAGTGGATAAGAAAACATGACCCATATATCTGCTGTCTACAGGAAACCGACCTCTGAAAAAAAAGACGCACACAGACTGATGGTGAAGGGATGGAAAAAGGTTTTTCAGATGAATGGAAATGAAAAAATAGATGGGGTAGCAATACTTATATCTTACAAATTATATCTCAACATGAAGGACATAAAAAGAGATAAGGAGGGCCACTTTATACTACTAAAGGGAGCAACCAACAAGAAGAAATAACGCTGGTAAACATATATGCACCCAATACAGGAGCACCCAAATACATAAAAAAACTCCTGAAGGATACCAAGGGAGAGATTGACAGCAATACACTCATAGTAGGGTAATTTAATACCCCACTATCACCATTGGACAAATCCTTTAAACAAAAAAATCAGCAAAGGAACATCAATCCTAAATTACTCACTAGACCAGATGGAATTAATTGACATCTTCAGAACATTCCTCCCCAAAGCCACAGAATATACACTCTTCTTAAGTGCACATGGATCATTTTCAAGATAGACCATATATTGGGTCACAGGCAAAGTCCCTTCAAATTCAAGAAGATAGAAATCATATCAAGCATCTTCTCAGATCACAATGCCATAAAACTGGAAAGTAACTACAATAAAAACAATCCAAAAAAATCAAACACATGGAGACTAAATAGCATGCTATTAAACAATGACTGGGTTACCAGAGAGATCAAAGAAGAAATAAAAAACATCATGGCAACAAAGGATAATGAAAAGAAAACAATCCAAAATCTATGGGACACAGGAAAAGCATTCTTGAGAGGGAAGTTCATAGCTCTACAAGACTACTGCAAAAAACAAGAAACAACGGTAATAAATTACCTAACCCTACAACTCAAGGAGTTAGAAAGAGAGCAACAAGAAAAGCCCAGTGTAAGCAGAAGGAAGTAAATAATAAATATCAGAGCAGAGATAAACGACATAGAGACCAAAAAAACAATACAGAAGATCAACAAAACCACGAGCTGGTTCTTTGAATGGATAAACAAGATTGATGAACCTCTAGTCAGGCTAACCAAGAAGCAAAGAGAGAGGACCCAAATAAACAAAATCAAAAATGAAATAGGAGAAATAACAAGAGAACCCACAGAAATACAAAGGATTGTTAAAAATACTATGAACAAGTCTATTCCAACAAACTAGACAACTTGAAGGAAATGGACATATACCTAGAAAAATACAACCTTCCAAAACTCAATCAGGAAGAATCTAAACATCTCAGTAGGTCAATAACTATGGAAGAAATTGAAGCAGATATAGAAAAACTTCCAACAAACAAAAGCCTGGGGCCAGATGGCTTCACAGGGCAGTTTTACCAAACATTCAAGGAAGAACTAAAACCTATCCTCTTCAGACTATTCAAAAAAACTCAAGAGAAAGGAATACTTCCAAGCTCCTTCTATGAAGCCAGCATCACCCTAATACCAAAAGCAGATAAAGACAACACAATGAAAGAGAATTACTGGCCAATATCCCTCATGAACATAGATGCCAAAATGCTCAACAAAATTCTAGCAAATGGAATTCAGAAGTACATCAGAAAGATCATACACCATGATCAAGTAGGATTTATCCCAGGGATGCAAGGATGGTACAATATCTGCAAATCAATAAACATGATACATCACATAAACAAATTGAGAGATAAAAATCACATAGTTATATCAATTGATGCAGAAAAAGCATTTGACAAAATCCAACACCCATTTTTGATAAAAACTCTCAGCAAGGTGGGAATAGAAGGATCATTCCTCAACATAAAAAATCCATATATGACAAACCCACAACCAACATCATACACAATGGGCAAAAACTAAAAACATTTCTTCTAAGAACAGGAACAAGACAAGGATGCCCACTCTTATCACCCCTGTTCGACATAGTATTGGAAGTATTAGCAATTGCAATTAGACAAGAAGAAGAAATAAAAGGCATCCAAATTGGAAAAGAGGAAGGAAAGCCGTCCTTATTTGCAGATGACATGATATTGTACATAAAAAACCCTAAAGACTCCATCCAAAAACTAGTAGACTTAATAATGAATTTGCCAATGTAGCAGGATACAAAATTAACGCCAAGAAATCTATGGCATTTCTATACACCAATAGTGATCTTACAGAAAGAGAGACTAAAAAAAGCAATCCCATTTACCATCACACCAAAAAAATTAAGATATCCAGGAATACACTTAACTAAGGAGGTAAAAGACCTATACGCGGAAAACTACAGGTCACTGAAAAAAGAGATAGAGGAAGACATAAGCAGATGGAAGAACATACCATGTTCATGGATTGGTAGACTCAACATCATTAAAATGTCCATACTTACCAAAGCAATCTATAGATTCAGTGCACTCCCCATTAAAATGCCAATGGCATATTTCACAGAACTAGAAAGAACTTTCCAAAAATTCATCTGGAATAAAAAAAGACCCCGAATAGCCACAGCAATCCTGAGAAATAAGAACAAAGTAGGAGGGATCTCAATACCAGATTTCAAGCTGTATTACGAAGCCATTGTTCTCAAAACAGCCTGGTACTGACACAAGAACAGACATATAGACCAATGGAATAGAATAGAGAACCCAGATATCAACCCAAACCAGTATGCTCAATTAATATTTGACAAAGGAGGCATGAACATACTATGGAGTCAAGACAGTCTCTTCAATAAATAGTGTTGGGAAAATGGGACAGATAATGCAAAAAAATGAAACTAGACCACCAACTTACACCATACACAAAAATAAACTCAAAATGGATAAAGGACTTAAACATAAGACAGGAAACCATAAAAATATTAGAGGAATCCACAGCCAGAGAAATCTCAGACATATGTCGAAGCAATATCTTCACCGATACAGTTCCTAGGGCAATGGAAACTAAAGAGAAAATAAACAAATGGGACTACATCAAAATAAAAAGCTTTTGCACAGCAAAAGAAACCATCACCAAAACAACAAGAAAGCCCACTGTATGGGAGAACATATTTTCAAATGTTATCACTGATAAAGATTTAATCTCCAGCATTTACAGGGAACTCATACAACTTAAATAAGGGAAGATAAATGATCCAATAAAAAAAATGGGCAAAGCACCTAAATAGAAACTTTTTGAAAGAAGACAGTAGGAAGGCCAAGAGACATATGAAAACATGCTCAAAGTCACTAATTATCCGAGAGATGCAAATCAAAAGACAATGCGGTACCATCTCACTCCTGTCAGAATGGCTATCATCAACAATTCATCTAACAACAAGTGCTGGCGGGGATGCGGAGAAAAAGGAACCCTCATGCACTGCTGGTGGGAATGCAGACTGGTGCAGCCACTGGGGAGAACAGTATGGAGTTTCCTCAAAAAACTAAAAATGGAACTCCCATTTGACCCAGTAATCCCACTCCTAGGACTATATCCCAAGAAACTAGAAACACCAATCAGAAAGGATATATGCACCCCTATGTTCATAGCAGCACAATTTACAATAGCTAAGATTTGGAAACTGCCTAAATGCCCATCAGCAGATGAGTGGATTAGAAAACTATTGTACATCTACACAATGGAATACTATACTGCTATAAAAAAGAAGGAACTCTTACCACTTGCAGCAGCATGGATGGAACTGGACAGCATTACGCTAAGTGAAATAAGCCAGGCAATGAAAGAAAAATACCATATGATCTCACTCATTTGTGGAAAATAAAGAACATTATAACCTGATGAACAAAAAGATAGATACAGAGCCAGTAAAACTTTGAACAGACTGTCAAATTACAGCTGGAAGGCTGGGGTGTGTTAGGGAGGGGGGCAAAAGAGATCAATTGTAGGACTTGTATGCATGCATGTAAGCACAACCAATGTACACAGGACACTGGGGGATGGTGTGGGATGAGGGAATGGGACAGGGGAAGCTGGGGGAAGGTCAATGGGGGAAAAAAAAGGAGATATATGTAATACTTTAAACAATAAAATAAAATTTTAAAAAAGGAAAAGTGTCCTTTTGGGTCATTTGCCCATTTTTTGATTGGGTTGTTTATCTTCCTTTTGTTAAGTTGTATGAGTTCCCTGTAAATGTTGGAGATTAAACCCGTATCGGAGATAACATTGGCAAATATGTTCTCCCATGCAGTGGGCTTTCTTGTTGTTTTGGTGATGGTTTCTTTTACTGTGCAGAAGCTTTTATTTTGATGTAGTCCCTTTTGTTTATTTTCTCCTTAGTTTCCATTGCCTTAGGAGCTGTATCAGTAAAGATATTGCTAGGACAAATGTCTGCTATTTTGCTGCCTACGATTTCTTCTAAGATTTTTATGGTTTCCCGTCTTATGTTTAAGTCCTTTGTCTATTTTGAGTTTATTTTTGTGTATGGTGTAAGTTGGTGGTCTAGTTTCATTTTTTTGCAAGTATCTGTCCAGTTTTCCCAACACCATTTATTGAAGAGACTGTCTTGACTCCATTGTATGGTCTTGCCTCCTTTGTCAAATATTAATTGCGCATAATGACTTGTGTCAATTTCTGAGTTCTCTGTCTGTTCTTGTGCCAGTACAAGGCAGTTTTGTGAACAATGACTTTGTAGTATAGCTTGATATCTGGTATTGTGATCTCTCCAATATTGTTCTTCTTTCTCAAGATTACTGCAGCTATTCGGGTTTTTTTTTTTATTCCAAATGAGTTTTTTGAGAATTTGTTCTAGGTCTTTGAAGTATGCCGTTGGTATTTTAATGGGGATTGCATTGAATTTATAGATTGCTTTGTGTAGTATGGACATTTTAATGATGTTGATTCTACCAATCCATGAACATGGTATATTCTTCCATTTGTTCATGACTTCCTCTATCTCTTTTTTTAACATTCTGAAATTTTCTGAGTACAGGTCCTTTATCTCCTTGTTTAAGTTTATTCCTAGGTATCTTAATTTTTTTTGTTGCAATGGTAAATTGGATTGCTTTTTAAATTCCTCTTTCTGTGAGTTCATTATTGGTGTATAGAAAAGCCATAGAATTCTGGCTGTTAATTTTGTATCCTGCTACATTGTCAAATTCATTTATTAGGTCTAGTTGTTTTTTGATGGAGTCTTTGGGGTTTTCTATGTACAATATCACGTCATCTGCAAATAAGGACAGTTTTACTTCTTCTTTTCCAATTTGGATGCCTTTTATTTCTTCTTGTCTGATCGCTATGGCTAGTACTTCCAGTACTATGTCAAACAGGAGTGGTGAGAGTGGGCATCCCTGTCTTGTTCCTGTTCTTAGTGGAAATGGTTTTAATTTTTGCCCAATGAGTATGATGTTGGCTGTGTGTTTGTCATATATGGCTTTTATTATGTTGAGGTATGATCCTTCTATTCCCACCTTGCTGAGGGTTTTTGTCATGAAAAGGTGTTGTATTTTGTCAAATGCTTTTTCTGCATAAAAGAGTATGATTATATGGTTTTTCCTCTCAGTTTGTTTATATGGTGTGTCACATTTATTGATTTGCAGATATTGTACCATCCTTGCATCCCCGGGATAAATCCCACTTGGTCATGGTGTATCATCTTTCTAATGTATTGCTGGATTTGATTTGCTAGAATTTTGTTGAGGATTTTGGCATCTATGTTCATGAGGGATATTGGCCTGTAATTCTCTTTCTTTGTATTGTCTTTATCTGGTTTTGGGATTAGGGTTATGCTTACTTTATAGAAGGAGCTTGGAAGTGCTCCTTCCTCCTGAATTTTTTGGAATAGTCTGAGGAAGATAGGTTTATTTCTTCTTTGAATGTTTGATAAAACTTCCCTGTGAAGCGTCTGTCCAGGGCTTTTGTTTTTTGGAAGATTTTTTATTACTGTTTCAATTTCCTCCATAGTTATTGGCCTATTCAGATTATTTTTATTCCTCCTGGCTGAATTTTGGAAGGTCGTATTTTTTTAGGAATATGTCCATTTCTTCTAGTTTGACCAGTTTGTTGGAGTAGAGTTGCTCATAGTATTTTTTTATGATTCTTCTTATTTCTGTGGGGTCTGTTGTTATTTTACCTCTTTCATTTCTGACTTTGTTTATTTGGGTCCTCTCTCTTTGCTTCTTTGTGAGCCTGGCTAGAGGTTCATCAATTTTATTTATCCTTTCAAAGAACCAGCTCTTGGTTTCATTTATCTTTTTTTTTTTTTTTTTTTTTTTTTGTCTCTGTGTCATTTATTTCCACCCTGGTTTTTATTATTTTCTTCCTTCTGCTCATTCTGGGCTTTTCTTGTTGCTCTCTTTCTAATTCTTCAAGTTTCAGTGTTAGATGGTTTATTATCAGTTTTTCTTGTTTTTTGAGGTATCCCTGTAATGCTATGAACTTCCCTCTCAGTACTGCTTTCATTGTGTCCCAAAGATTTTGGATTGTTTTGTTTTCATTGTCGTTTGTTTCCAGGATGTCTTTTATTTCTTTTTTGGTAGCTTTGGTAACCCATTCATTGTTTTATAGTATGCTATTCAGCCTCCAATTGTTTGAATTTTTGTGATTGCTTTTACTGTAGTTGATTTTTAATTTTATGCCACTGTGATCTGAGACGATGCTTGATATTGAATTTGGAAAGACTTTGCCTGTGTCCCAATATCTGGTCTATGTTTGAAAATGTCCCATGTGTGCTTGAGAAGAATGTATATTCTGTAGTTTTGGGGTGGAATGTTCTAAAGATGTCGATTAAGTCCATCTGATCTAGTAAGTCATTTAGGATTGAAGTTTCTTAGCTAATATTTTCTCTAGCGGATTTATCCAGTGATGTTAATGGGGTATTAAAGTCTCCTACTATGATTGTGTTGCTGTCAATCTCACCCATTATATCATCCAGAAGATTTTTATGTATTTGGATGCTCCTACATTGGGTGCATAAATGTTTACCATAATTATATCCTCTTCTTGTATCAATTCCTTTAGAATTATGAAGTGGCCTTTCTTGTCTCTTGTTATGGTCTTCACTTTGAGGTCTTTTTTGTCAGATATAAGTGTAGCTACCCCAGCTTTTTTTTTCATTTGCATTTGCCTATTAGGTATTTTTATATCCATTCACTTTTAGTCTGTGTGATTCCCTTGTTCTGAGTTGGGTCTCCTGTAGACAGCATATATATGGGTCATGTTTTTTTATCCATTCACTCACTCGATATCTTTTGATTGGAGCATTTAATCCATTTACATTTAATGTTATTATTGGTAGGTACTTGTTTGTAACCATTTCTGTATTTTATGCCTGTGTTCCTTCCTCCTTTTCTATTTCTTCTTTTTACAGCATTCCCTTTAGCATTTCTTGCATTGCTGGCTTGGTAGTGATAAACTTCCTTAGCCTTTTTTGCTCTTCAAAGCTCCTGATTTCCCCTTCAATTTTGATTGATAGTCTTGCTGGATAGAGTATTCTTGGATTCAGTCCTTTGCTATTCATCACTTTGTATATCTCCTTCCATTCCCTTCTAGCTTGATGTGTTTCTGTTGAGAAATCATTTGATAATCTGATGGGGGATCCTTTGTAGGTAACTCTCTGTCTCTCTCTTGCAGCCTTTAAGATTCTCTCTTTGTCCTGAACATTTGCCATTATAATTATGACGTGTCTTGGTGTGGGTCTTTTGGGATTCTCTGTACTTGTGTAACTTTTTTCTTCCCCATATCAGTGAAGTTTTCTGTCATTTCTTCAAATAGATTTTCTAATCCTTGATACTCTTCTTGTCCTTCTGGCATCCCTATTATATGTATGTTACTTCATTTTGCGTTGTCCCAAAGCTCCCTAAGGCTCTCCTCCTGCTTTTTAATTTTTTTCTCCAGTTGCTGTTCAGATTGGGCTTGTTTCTCTACTATATCTTCTAACACACTAATTTGGTCCTATGCTTCTTCTAGTCTACTGTTGAAACCTTCCATGGTGTTTTTGATCGTAGCTATATAACTTTTTATTTCTTCCTGGTTTTTGCATAGGTTGTTGATTTTCTCGTCCATCTGGTGTATGAACTGTATGACCATTACTCTGAATTCTTTTTCTGTCATGTTGAATGTTTCCTTTTCATTTATTTCCTTTCTTGGCGATTCCTCATTTTCTTTCCTCTGGGGATTGTTTCATTGTTGTCCCATTCTAACTATCACCAGAAGGTTCAAATGTCGAGTTGTGGGATCCTGGGCCATGTGCAGTGGGAGCTTTGCACCCCCGAGTGTCACTGAAGAGCTCCGATACCAAGACATGTGGCTGTCATGGGTTGGTGGGGCCATGCTCGCCCAGCATCAGAGTCACGGGTGCTTAGTGTGGCCTCATGTGCACACCTAGAATCAGAGACCCCACCTGTGCTGCACTGAAACAGAGACCCCACTAGAGTGTGCCAAAAATCATAGTCCCCTAGCGCATGTCAGGGGTCAAGACCCCCTGTGCCCACACTGAGAATTGAGTATCAGAGTCTCTGTTGCTTGGTGCATCCTCGTGCCAAGAATCAGGATCCCTCTGTGTGCATGTGCCAAGAATTGAAATCACTGGCTCTTAGTGTGAATGCACTGGGAATCAGGGATCCCAGGCGTGCATGATGAGAAATAGAGTTAAGTAACTGGTGCTCAGTGCTGCCTCTTGTGCAGGGAATCAGGGTCACTGGTCTGCTTGGGGGAGTGGGTTGCACAGTCGCACTGTGTTGGCAGGAGGTCCACTTTTGCCCTGCGGGGAACAGCCTTCCATGTGCACTTGCCCTGAGTCAAGGTCAGGTGGCTCTGTCATCCTTCGTGGGCATGGTGTCTGGTCCCGCAGGTGTGCACTGCTGGAAACAAACTCCCCATGTCCGTGTACCCAGGGTAAAATTCAGCATAGCCTCCCTGCATGGGCCCGGGGTCTAGCCATGGGAAACAAACTTTCCATGTCCACACATCCAGCCTCAAATTCAGCACAGCCTCCCTGCATGGGTGCGGGGTCTGGCTGCGGGAAACAAACTTCCCACATCCGCACACTCAGGCTCAAATTCAGCGCAGCCTCCCTGCGTGAGCACAGGGTCTGGTAGTGAGAAACAAACTCCCTGAGTTCATGCTCTCAGGCTCAAATTCAGCACAGCCTCCCTGGGTGGACATGGAGTCTGGTCACGGGAAACAAACTACCCGATTTTGTGCTCTCAAGCTCAAATTCAGCACAGCCTTTATATGTGGGCCTGTGTTCTGGTCATGGGAAACAAACTCCCCAAGACTGCGCTCCCCAGCTCAAATTTAGCACAGCCTCCCTGCCTGGGCACGGGGTCTGGCTGCAGGAAACAAACTTTCCATGTCCGCACACCCAGTCTCAAATTCAGGTAGAGCTGCCACTGCTGTGTGTGGGCAGGAAGCCTGTTTGAGCAGAGAGGGTCTTTCAGTTCCTATGCCACTGCCACAGGGCTGGCTCGGAAGGGGATTGGCTCTGTGACTCACAGAAATCTGCATCCAGGGTGCCAGGGGTCTTGGTGTCCATGGGTCTGCAGCTGTGGTCGCAGGTCTTTTACCTGAGTGGCTATAGGGTCCCAGTTTGTGTCTGAGACCAGATTGGGTAGTGGCGAGGTTATGATCCTAGTCTCAAGCAGTTCTGTTCTTCAAGATGGTGTGGTCTCTGTGCCCATGCTGGCTGCCCCCAGAGTGTTTGCAGTGGCAGTGGAGTTTTGCTGTCTAAGACTCCCCAATTAGGCAGCCCCTTGGAAGACCTGCAGGATTTAACTATCCCGAGCTCTCACTCACACACACACCACACACATCCACACACTCCTCTATCACTCCCTCTCTCTCACACACACTCCCTCCCTACCTTCTTGCTGGTCACCATCTTCTATCTTCACCATGTGTTTTGAATAATAGCCTTCCTGATTATAGTAGTCTGGGTTTCATATCCTTAGTTTTCAGTGCCTTGAATACTTCATGCCATTTCCTTCTGTCCTGTAGAGTTTCTGATGAGAAATCAGCTGACAGCCTTATGGGAGCTCTTTTATAGGTAGCAAATTGGTTTTCTCTTTCTGCCTTTAAGATTCTCTCTTTGTCTTTAATTTTTGGCATTTTAAATATGTTGTGTTTGGGCATGGGCCTGTTTGTGTTCTTCTTGCTTTGCACTCTCAATGCTTCCTTGACTTGTGTGACTTTTTCCTTCACCAGGTTAGGGAGGTTTTCTGCCATTATTCTTCAAACTCATTCTCTATCCCTTGCTCACTTTCTTCTCCTTTTGGCACACCTATTATGCAAATATTGTCATTTTTTGTGCTTTCCCACAGCTCCCTTAAGCTGCCTTCCTGTTTATTAATTATGGAATTTTTTTTTTTGTTCTCTGATTGTGTGATTTTTTTCTACCCTATCTTGTAATTCATTGACCTGATCCTCAGCTTCCTTTAATCTGTTGTGTATTCCTTCCACTGTGTTCTTTATTAGTGCTATGTCATTCTTCATAATTATTATATCTTTTCTCATGCTGTTGACCATCTTTGCCATCATTATTCTGAACTGTATGTCTGATAAATTTCTTATCTCCACTTCGTTTAGTGTTCTTCTGGAGAATTTTCTTGTTCTTTAATTTGAGGATTGTTGTTTGTTTGTTTTTTTGTCTCCCCATTTTGGCCGCCTATTAGGTAAATCTGCTATCCCTCCCAGTCTCTGGTGCAGGACAGTGTCAAATGCTGTTTTTGACTAATTAGATCAGGCAAAGACTCACAGCCTCCAGAGACCAGCCTGTGCCTGCAATCTGATTTTATTCAGGCTTTATTAGCCTCAGGATATTGACCACTGGGTAGGGTAAGAGATCTTCCAACAGGGTGGGGAAACTTCCTTCCCACCAGGCAAAAAACACCTGGATAACAAAAGTCCATGGAGAAAGATGTCCTCCACAGTGTGACAAAATGAGTCAGCACAGGAAACCAGGGTGGCTGCCATACGCATTTCAACCCCAGAGCCCCCAACCCTTGATTCTCCTCACACAACTTCAGTCCACTCTGCCCTCCCTCTGCTAGAGCCCAAGGTGAATGACTGCACATGAAATTTTGTGTGTTGTCTTTAAGTAGGTGCCTGCATTTCCTGCCTTTTCTGGCTGGCATACAGCAACCCTGCTGCTTTTCCCAGCCAAATGTGCTGTAGGCACCTTTATCGGTTCTAGTTCTCTGGGCTGGGAAGCCCAGCTTGGGGTTTAGACCCCAGAGTTCTCAGTGGAAATCCCCCATAGCTGAGATGACCCTCTAGACTTTCAGCTGCTGTCTGTAGGTGTCCAGCCAGTCCTTTTGTGCTTCCACACTTCCTACCAAGTCTCTATGTGGTCTTCATTTTCTGTCCTTGGTTATCAGGGTTCTCTCCAGCTAGTGTTCATTTGACTTTTCAGGGTGGTCTTTCTGTATTTTAGTTGTATTTCCAGTTTGGTTGTAGGAGAGTATCTGTGTAGCTTCCACTTATTCTACCACCATTTTTAAGACCTCCAGGTCTTTTACTTCTTTGTTTAACTTTATTCCAAAGTATCTCAACTTTTTTGTTGCAAAGGTAAATGATATTTCTTTTTCTTTTTCTTTTTTTCTTTTTTTTAGTTTCTTGTTCTTAGAGATCATTATTGCTGTATAAAAATGACATCAATTTCTGGGTGTTAAGTTTGTATCCTGCTACAGTGCTGAATTCATTCATTTTGTTTTATATTTTTATTGATTTCTGTGAGGAAAGGAGAAGAAGAGAGAGATAGAATCATCAATGATGAGAGAGACTTATCAATCAGCTGCCACCAGTATGCACCCTATTGGGGATCCAGCTTACAACCCGAGCATGTGCCCCAACTGGGAATTGAACCATGACCTCGTCATTCATAGGACAATGCTGAACCACTTAACCACACCTGCTGGGCACTGCGTTCACTTATTAAATTTAGTATTGTTTTGATGGATTCCTTAGAGTTTACAATGTACAGTATTATGTCATATGCAAATAATGAAAATTTTACTTCCTGTATTTCAATTTGTTTGCCTTTTATTTTTTCTTCTTTCCTGATCATTGTGGCCAAGACTTCCAGTACTATGTTGAATAAGAGTAATGAAAACAGACATCCTTGTCTTGTTCCTGTTCTTATGGAGTATGATTTTAGTTTCTGTCCACTGATTTTGATGTTGTATGAAGGTTTGGCATATATGGCCTTTATTATGTTGAGGTATAATCACTCTATTCCCAATTTGCTGATATTTTTTTTTTTATAAAAAACGGGTGTTGGATTTTGTTGAATGGTTTTTCTGTGTCTATTGAAACTATCATGAAATTTTAACCCTGGAATAAATCCCACCTAATCATAGTATATTATTTTTTTTAACTTACTGATGGATCTGATTTGCTAATACATTATTGAGGATTTTAGCATCTATATTCACCATGGATATTGGCCTGTAATTCTCTTTATCTGTAGTGCCTTTATCTGGTTTTGGGATTAGGACATTGTTGTCTTGTATAAAAAAAAAAAAAAAGAGGTTGGAAGTTCTTTCCTCTTGGATTTTTTTGGAATAGTTTGAGGAGGATAGGTGTTAGTTCTGTGAATGTTTGATAACACTCCCCTATAAAGCCATCTGGACCAGGGCTTTGTTTCCAGGGAGTTGTTTTTTATTACTGTTTCAATTTTATCAGTTGTTATGAGCCTATTCAGGTTTTCTGATTCTTCCTGATTCAGTTTTGAAAGATTGTATTTTTCTAGGAATTTGTCCATTCCATCCATTGTTGTCTAGTTGGCATATAGTTCTTCATAGTATTTTATTACACTCCTTTGTATTTCTGTGGTGTCAGTGTTTACTTCACTGCTTTCATTTTCGGTTTTATTTATTTGGGTCCTCTCTCTTTGTTTCTTCATGAGTCTGGTTAAAGGGTCATTAATCTTTTTTATCTTTTCAAAGAACCAGCTCTTGGTTCCATTAATTTTTTGTATTGTTTCTTTTTTCTCTCTCTTTTTTTTTATCACTATTTCATTTATTTCCACTCTGATCTTTATTATATCCTTCCTTCTACTTACTCTGGGCATTTCTTGTTTTTCTTTTTCTAATTTTTATAGTTGTACTGGTAAATCATATATTAGACCTTTGTCTTGTTTCTTTTTTTTAAAATATATTTTATTGATTTTTTACAGAGAGAAAGGGAGAGGGATAGAGAGTTAGAAACATCGATGAGAGAGAAACATCAATCAGCTGCCTCCTACACACCCCTCACTGAGGATGTGCCCGCAACCAAGGTACATGCCCTTGACCAGAATCGAATCTGGGACCTTTCAGTCCACAGGCTGATGCTCTATCCACTGAGCCAAACCAGTTTTGGCTGTCTTGTTTCTTGAGGTAGGCCTGTAATGCTATGAACTTCCCTCTCAGGACTTCTTTTGCTGTGTCCCACAGAGTTTTGGTTGTTGTGTTTTTGTTTTTGTTTTTTCCAGGAAGTTTTTTATTTCTTCCTTGATTTCATTGTTAATCCATTCATTATTTGATAACATGCTATTTAGCCTCCATTTGTTTGAATGTTTCTGAGTGATTTTATTGTATTTGATTTCTAGTTTCATGTGATATGAAAGGATGCTTAATATGATTTCAGTCCTCTTGAACTTGTAGATAATAATTTTGTGTCCTAACATGTGGTCTATCTTTGCAAGTGTCTTGTGTGCACTTGAGAAGAATATATATTCTGAAGATTTGGGGTGAAATGTTCTGTAAATGTTAGCTAGATCCATATATTTTAGTGTGATGTTTAAAGTTTGTTTCTTTGTTGATTTTTTGTCTGGAATACTTATTCAGTGATGACAGTGGGATTTTAAAGTCCCATACTATGAAAATATTGCTGTTGATCTCTCCCTTAAAGTCCATCAAGAGCTATGTTATATATTTCGGTGCTCCTATATAGGGTGCATATATGTTCACCAGGGTTATATCCTCCTGTTGTATTGATACTTTTTGTATTATATAGTGGTCTTTTTGTCTCTTTTTATGGCTTTTTCTTTGAAGTCTATTTTATCAATGTAAGTATTGCAACCCTGCTTTTGTTTTGCTTTGTTTTGTTTTGCATGGAAAAATTTTTTCCATCCCTTCACTTTCAGTGTATGAATCATTTGTTCTGAAGTGGGTCTCTTATAGACAGAATACATATAGGTCGTGTTTCCTTATCCACTTAGCTACTTTATGCCTTTTGATTAAAGCATTTAATGCATTTTTATTGAAGAATATTATTGATTGGTACTTATTTATTGCCATTTTTCTTTATTGATTAGGTATTACACATGTGTCCTTATCCCCCTATTGCCCCCCAACACCCCCACTCATGCCCTCGGCCCCCTAGTGTCTGTGTCCATTGGTTAGGCTTATATGCATGCATACAAGTCCTATGGTTGATCTCTCCCCCTTACCCTTACCCTCCCCTACTTCCCCCTGAGGTTTGATGGTCTGATTGATGCTTCTCTGTCTCTGGATCTGTTTTTATTCATTGGTTTATGTTATTCATTATATTCCACAAATGAGTGATAGCTATCTTTCTCTGACTGGCTTATTTGGCTTAGCATAATGTTCTCCAGTTTCATCCATGCTGTTGCAAATGTTAAAGTTCCTTCTTTTTTATAGTGGCATAGTATTCCATTGTGTAGATGTACCACAGTTTTTTAATCCACTCATCTGCTGATGGGCACTTAGGATGTTTCTAAATCTTAGCTATTGTAAATTGTGCTGCTATGAACATAGGGGTGCTTATATCCTTTCTGATTGGTGTTCCCGGTTTCTTAGGATATATTCCTAGGAGTGGGATTACTGGGTCAAATGGGAGTTCCATTTTCAGTTTTTTGAGGAAACTCCATACTGTTCTCCACAGTGGCTGCACCAGTCTGCATTCCCACTAGCAATGCAGGAGGGTTCCTTTTTCTCCACATCCTCGCCAGCACTTGTCATTTGTTGATTTGTTGATAATAGCCATTCTGACAGGTGTGAGATGGTATTTCATTTTTGTTTTGATTTGAGTCTCTTGGGTGATTAGTGACTTTGAGCATGTTTTCATATGTTTCTTGGCCTTCTGTATGTCCTCTTTCAAAAAGTGTCAATTTACATCCTTTGACCATTTTTTTTATTGGATCGTTTATCTTCCTTTTGTTGAGTTCTGTGAGTTCTCTGCTGTCTCTGTAAATTTTGGAGATTAAGCCCTTATCGGAAATATCATTGGCAAATACGTTCTCCCATGCAGTGGGCTTTCTTGTTTTGTTGATGGTTTCTTTTGCTGTGCAGAAGCTTTTTATTTTGATGTAGTCCCATTTGTTTATTTTCTCCTTAGTCTCCATTGCCCTAAGAGCTGTGTCTGTAAAGATATTGTTGCGACATATGTCTGCTGTTTTACTGCCTATGGAGTCTTGTAGGATTTTTATGGTTTCTGTCTTGCATTCAAGTCTTTTAGCCATTTTGAGTTTGTTTTTGTGTATGGTGTAAGTTGGTGATCTAGTTTCATTTTTTGTATGTATCTGTCCAAATTTCCCAGCACCATTTATTAAAGAGACTGTTTTGACTCCATTGTATGCTCTTGCCTCCTTTGTCAAATATTAATTGAGCATAATGGCTTGGGTCAATTTCTGGTTTCTCTGTTCTGTTCCATTGGTCTATATGTCTGTTCTTGTGCCAGTACCAGGCAGTTTTGAGAACCGTTGCTTGGTAATATAGCTTGATATCTGGTATTGTGATCCCTCCAAATTTGTTCTTCTTTCTCAGGATTGCTGTGGCTATTTGGGGTCTTTTTTTATTCCATATGAATTTTTGAGAGTTCTTTCTAGGTCTGTGAAATATGTTGTTGGTATTTTAATGGGGAGTGCATTGAATCTATAGATTGCTTTCGATAGTATGGACATTTTAATGATGTTGATTCTACTAATCCACGAACATGTTATGTCCTTCCATTTGTGGTTAGGGTTGATCAGCAAGGCAGGTGAGCAATTAGGGGCAATCAGGAAGGCAGGAAGGATGCTTAGAAGTGATCAGGCAGGCATGCAAGTGGTTAGGGGCAATCAGGAAGGCAGGAGAGTGGTTAGGGGTGATCAGGGAGGCAGGCAGAGGCAGTTACAGATGATCAAGCAGGCAGGTGAGCAGTTAGGGACAATCAGGAAGTCAGGTAGCAGTTAGAGGCGATCAGGTAGGCAGGTAGAGTGGTTAGAGGTGATCAGGCAGGCAGACGAGTGGTTAGGGGCAATCAGGCAGGCAGGCAGGCAAGTGGTAGGGGCGATCAGGCAGGCAGGCGAGTGGTTAGGGGTGATCAGGCAGGCAGGCGAGTGGTTAGGGGTGATCAGGCAGGCAGGTGAGTGGTTAGGGGCAATCAGGCAGGCAGATAAGTGGTTAGGGGCAATCAGGCAGGCAGGCAAGTGGTTACGGACGATCAGTCAGGCAGGCAAGCAGTTAAGGGCGATCAGGCAGGCAGGTGAGTGGTTAGGGGCAATCAGGCAGGCAGGCAAGTGGTTACAGACGATCAGTCAGGCAGGCGAGCAGTTAAGGGTGATCAGGCAGGCAGGTGAGTGGTTAGGGGCAATCAGGCAGGCTGGCAAGTGGTTAGGGGAAATCAGGCAGGCGAGTGGTTAGGGACGATCAGTCAGGCAGGCGAGCAGTTAGGGGTGATCAGGCAGGCAATCGAGTGGCTAGGGATGGTCAGGCAAGCAGGCAAGTGGTTAGGGATGATCAGGCAGGCAGGCAGAGTGGTTAGGGGCAATCAGGCAGGCAGGTGAGCAGTTAGGAGGCAATGTTTCCTGCGGCATCGGGCCTAAACTGGCAGTCGCGTATCCCCTGAGGGGTCCTGGATTGCGAGAGGGTGCAGGCTGGGCTGAGGCCCCCCCCTCCCCGTGCATGAATTTCGTGCACTGGGCCTCTGGTCCTATATAATAAAAGGCTAGTATGCAAATCAACCCAATGGTGGAATGACTGGTTGCTATGATGTGCACTGACCACTAGGGGGCAGACACTCAATTCAGGAGCTGCCCCCTGGTGGTCAGTGCGCTCCAACAGGGGGAGCACTGCTCAGCCAGAAGCCCTGAGCTGGGCTCATGGCTGGCGAGCACAGCCTCTGTGGCAGCACTAAGGATGTCTGGCTGCTAGTTTAGGCTCACTCCCTGTCAGTTGGACATCCCCCAAGGACTCCCATACTGTGAGAAGGCACAGGCTGGGCTGAGGGATCGCCCCCCCAAAGTGCATGAATTTTTTGCATTGATCCTCTAGTCAACAATATTTATGCTTTGTCTTTGAATTATATTGCTTGGCTTCTGGATTCCAATAAGAGATTTGGGGCACTAATATATCCAGTTCATTTGTTACTCTTACATGGCCAAACTAAAATAGTCTTCAGATTGGAACAAATCTTAGTTGTAAAAAAGCTTACACACAACAATTGTACAGATTTCTTCTCTTTGTTTTGTTGTGACCTTCTTGAAGCAATATTTGTGTAAGAACATAAAACAAAACTATATGAAGCTAATTCCACCAAAGAAAATATAAAAAACTAAGTCAATCATCTAGAACACAGCATTAGACTACTTAATAGTCTTGATTTAGATCTCTTTGGATCTTATTGGCGTAACCTTTATTAATGAATTACTACATGTGAACTGTCTATTGTACAGATATATTTCTTGGTATATATATTCAAGAGAAAGGGTACTTTACTCATTGGTCCTAAAAATGGGACTGATTATTTTTTTCAAACTCGTAGAAATAAGAAACAAGTTTATGGATTTGGTTTTATCTAATATATTTGTTTCTTCCTTATAATGGTTATCTGTCCTGATAAGGAAGACCTTTAACTTTCTTGTGAAACTTAAAAAAATCTTGTGATTTGTGTATGTATTTGTTCTTTGCTATTGCTAGGTCAGTGGTCGGCAAACTCATCAGTCAACAGAGTGGCAAACCACTGTGCTAGGTTATGTTTATTTTAATTTACTTTTCTCTTTCTTTTTTCTGTCCAAACTATTGTGAACATTAGATGTCTGGAAAGCTAGTGAAGACTGATACACTTTCTTAAACCTCTTCACTACCTTCTGTATTCTATAAAGATTTCACTTTGAGGGAGACATAGTTAACAGTCACCAATTGTGCTTCTTCTTACCCCTTTACAAAAAAGTAGCCTAAATAGCCAACTTACAAGATACTACTGCTTCTTTTAAGGATCATGAGTTTCATAGGTGGCACTTGGAGAGATAATGACCACCTAGCTCCTTCATCTTGGGAACACAAAAAGGTATATAGGTATGCAGCAGCTCCTCCAAGTCATATATTCACATTTGCACCATTATTTGAATAATTTTATATGCTACTTCAAAACATTGCTTTCTATCCTGCTTGCCTATGAGATGGCAGTCAACTCAAGGAAATAGCTGCTACTCATTGATAAAGATAAGAAAATCTTGGAAGGTCAGGAAAATGTTTTCTTCCCTGATGATCTTATAAGCTATTTAACATATTTGTGGAGCATCTACTATGTGTGAAACTTAGCACAGAAGACTTAGGTGAATAAGACTCATCTTGTCCTCAAGAAGCTTAGTTTAACAGAATGAATGCTATTGAGAACATTCTTCTTAGTCTCCTTCTAGACTTCAGAGGCACATTATGAGCCTTTTTCTGGCTACTCAGAAATGTTCTATTATTGTATCTGTAAGTCACTAAAATGGTAGAATCAAATGGGGATGTGCGTAAACAAGGCTTACCCTTTCATCGTGATACCTGTAGCAACAAGGAGCTAAAACTAACAACATATTTATTGGTATGGCCAGCTCAGATGCCAATGCCTCATGAGACACCTCAGTGTATAACAAAAATGTATGCATACTGTAATAGCTGATAGCTCAATTTTGAAAATGAAATGTATTTTAATAAACATTGCATTTATAATTATTCCAAGTATGTGTATACATTTTTTGGGGAAAACCCTATATTTCCTCATAGATACCACCTTGAGCAGTAACCCTAATATTCTGATAATATATACATGTGGTATTAACTCCAGAATAGTATCTCAGCCTTAAACTTGTTTTACATCTAATAGAAGGTCATAGGTGTATTTGCACAAATCTATATGCCATTTTATTGAAATTTATATATGTCAAAATGAACTGTGAAATACATTCTCTAATGGTTTTAGGTTAAATACTGTTGCCAGTTTTCCTGCCTTGACTTTTAGTAGATTTTGTTCACCTATCCAGTATCACTGATTCAATGTCCTGCTCATACAGTGACAAAATTTTTCAAGACATTATTTATTTATTTATTTATTTATTTATTTATTTATTTATTTATTTATTGTTTTGGTATTATCCAGCAGTTTCTTTTTTTCTCCTCTTTTTTAAAAAATTTCTTTATTGATTAAGGTATTACATATGTGCCCTTATCCTCCCCATGCCCCCCACTCATGCCCTCACTGCCCTGTTGTCTGTGTCCATTGGTTAGGTTTATAAGCATGAATACAAGTCCTTTGGTTGATCTCTCCCTCTTACCCCACCTTCCCCTACTTTCCCTCTAAGGTTTGATGGTCTGATCTTTGTTTCTCTGCCTCTGGATCTGTTTTTGTTCATCAGTTTATGTTGTTCATTATAGCCCATAAATAAATGAGATCATGTGATATTTATCTTTCTCTGATTGGCTTATTTCACTTAGCATAAAGCTCTCCAGTTTCATCCATGCTGTTGCAAATGGTAAGAACTCCTTTTTACTTCAGCGTAGTATTCCATTGGGTAGATGTACCACAGTTTTTCAATCCACTCATCTGCTGATGGGCACTTAGGCTATTTCCAAATCTTAGCTAGGGTGAATTGTGCTGCTGTGAACATAGGGGTGCAAATGGCCTTTTTAATTGGTGTTTCTAGTTTCTTGGGATATATTCCTAGAAGTGGGATCACTGGGTCAAATGGGAGTTCCATTTTTAGTTTTTTGAGGAAAATCCATACTGTTCTCCACATTGGCTGCATCTGCATCCCAACCAGCAGTGCATGAGGATTCCTTTTTTCTCTGGATCCTCACCAGCACTTGTCCTTTGTTGCTTTGTTGATGATAGCCATTCTGACATGTGTGAGATGGTACCACATTGTCGTTTTGATTTGCATCTCTCGGATAATTAGTGACTTTGAGCATGTTTTCATATGTCTCTTGGCCTTCCTTCTGTCTTCTTTCGAAAAGTATCTATTTAGGTCTGTTGCCCATTTTTTTATTAGGTTGTTTATCTTCCTTTTCTTAAGTTGTATGAGTACCCTGTAAATGTTGCAGATTAAATCCTTATCGGAGATAACATTGGCAAATATGTTCTCCGATGCAGTGGGCTTTCTTCTTGTTTTGTAAATGGTTTATTTTGCTGTACAAGAGCTTTTTATTTTGATGTAGTCCCATTTGTTTATTTTCTGTTTAGTTTCCATTGCCCTGGGAACAGTATCAGTGAAGAAATTGCTTCGGCATATGTCTGAGATTTTGCTGCCTGTGGATTCCTCTAGTATTTTTATGTTTTCCCATCTTATGTTTTAAGTCCTTGATCCATTTTGAGTTTATTTTTGTGTATGGCTTAAGTTGGTGGTATAGTTTCATTTTTTTGCATGTATCTGTCAAATTTTCCCAACACCATTTATTGAAGACACTGTCTTGACTCCATTGTATGTTCATACCTCCTTTGTCAAATACTAATTGAGCATAGTGGCTTGGGTCAATTTCTCGGTTCTCTGTTCTATTCCATTGATCTGTATGTCTGTTCTTGTGCCAGTACCAGGCTTTTTTGAGAACAGTGGCTTTGTAATACAGCTTGATATCTGGTATTGAGATCCCACCTACTTTGTTCTTTTTTCTCAGGATTACTGAGGCTATTCGGGGTCTTTTTTTATTCCAGATGAATTTTTGGAGTGTTCTTTCTAGGTCTGTGAAATATGCCGTTGATATTTTAATGGGGATGCATTGAATCTATAGATTGCTTTGGGTAGTATGGACATTTTAATGGTGTTGATTCTACCAATCCATGAACATGGTATTTCTTCCATCTATTTCTGTCTTCCTCTATCTCGTTTTTCAGTGCTCTGTAGTTTTCTGCGTATAGGTCTTTTACCTCCTTAGTTAAGTTTATTCCTAGGTATCTTAATTTTTTTGGTGCGATGGTAAATGGGATTGCTTTTTTAGTCTCTATTTCTGTAAGTTCACTATTGGTGTATAAAAATGCCGTAGATTTCTTGGCATTAATTTTGTATCCTGCTACATTGCCAAATTCATTTATTAAGTCTAATGATTTTTTGATGGAGTCTTTAGGGTTTTCTATATACAGTATCATGTCATCTGCGGATAGGACAGTTTTACTTCTTCTTTTACAATTTAGATTCCTTTTATTTCTTCTTCTTGACTGATCGCAATGGCTAGTACTTCCAGTACTATGTCGAACAGGAGTGGTGAGAGTGGGCATCCTTGTCTTGTTCCTGTTCTTAAGGGATATGGTTTTAGTTTTTGCCCATTGAGTATGATGTTGGCTGTGGGTTTTCATACATGGCTTTTATTATGTTGAGGTATGATCCTTCTATTCCCACCTTGCTGAGGGTTTTTATCAAGAAAAGGTGTTGGATTTTGTCAAATGATTTTTCTTTGTCAATTGATATGAGTATGTGATTTTTATCTCCCAATTTGTTTATGAGATGTAGCACATTTATTCATTTGTGGATGTACCATCCTTGCATCCCTGGGATAAATCCTATTTGGTCATGGTGAATGATCTTTCTGATGTACTGCTGGATCCGATTTGCTAGAATGTCTTTGAGGATTTTGGCACCTATGTTCATGAGGGATATTGGCATGTAATTCTCTTTCATTGTGTTGTCTTTATATGGTTTTGGTATTAGGGTGATGCTGGCTTCATAGAATTACCTTGGAAGTATTCCTTCCTCTTGAATTTTTTGGAATATTCTGAGGAGGATAGGTTTTAGTTCTTCCTTGAATGTTTTGTAAAACTCCCCTGTGAAGCCGTCTGGCCCTGGGCTTTTGTTTGCTAGAACTTTTTTTATGACTGCCTCAATTTCCTCCATAGTTATTGGCCTATTGAGATTTTTAGCATCTTCTGGATTGAGTTTTGGAAGGTTATATTTTTTCAGGAATATGTCCATTTCCTCCAGGTTGTCTAGTTTGTTAGAATAGAGTTGGTCATAGTATTTTTTAACAATCTTTTTTATTTCTGTGGGGTCTGTTGTTATTTCACCTCTTTCATTTCTTATTTTGTTTATTTGGGTCCTCTCTCTTTGCTTCTTGGTGATCCTGGCTAGAGGTACATCAATCTTGTTTATCCTTTCAACGAACAAGCTCTTGGTATTGTTTTTTTTTTGTCAATAATGTCATTTATTTCTGCTCTGATCTTTATTATCTCCTTCCTTCTGCTCACTCTGGACTTTTCTTGTTGCTCTCTTACTAATTCTTTGAGATGTAGAGTTAGATGGTTTACTACCTTTTTTTCTTTTTTGTGAGGTAGGCCTGTAGAGCTATAAACTTCCCTCTCAGGACTGCTTTCATTGTGTCCTATAGATTTTGGATTGTTGATTTTTTTATTGTAGTTCGTTTCCAGGATGTTTTTAATTTCTTCTTTGATGTCGTTGGTAATCCAATCACTGTTTACTAGTATGCTATTCACCTTCCAAGTGTTTGAATTTTTGGGGTTGTTTTTATTGTAGTTTATTTCTAATATCATGCCATTGTGGTCTGAGAAAATGCTTGATTTGATTTCAATCTTCTTGAATTTGGGAAGACTTTGCTTGTGACCCAATATGTGGTCTATTTTTTAAAATGTCCCATGTGCACTTGAAAAGAACGTATATTCTGTGGCTTTGGGGTGAAATGTTCTGAAGATGTCAAATAAGTCCATCTGATCTATTGAGTCATTTAGGATTGCTCTTTATTTACTGATTTTTTTGTCTAGAGGATTTATCCAGTGATGTCAGTGGTGTATTAAAATCCCCTACTATGATTGTATTGTTGTCGCTCTCTCCCTTGATATCTTCCAGGAATTTTTTTACGTATTTGTGTGCTCCTGCATTGGGTGCATATATGTTTATGAGGGATATATCCTCTTGTTGTATCAATCCCTTTAGTATTATGAAGTGGCCTTCCTTATCTCCTGTTATGGCCTTCACTTTGAGGTCTATTTTGTCAGATATAAGTATTGCTACTCCAGCTTTTTTTTAAATTTCCATTTGCCTGAAAGATATTTTTCCTTCCCTTCACTTTCAGTCTGCGTGAGTCCCTTGTTCTGAGGTGGGTCTCTTGTAGACAACATATATATGGGTCATGTTTTTTTTATCCATTCACTCACTTGATGTCTTTTGATTGGAGCATTTAGTCTGTTTACATTTAAAGTTATTATTGAAAGGTACTTGTTTTAGCCATTTTTATTTTTTGTGCTTGTGTTCTTTCTTACCTTTTCATTTCTTCTTTTTACACAAGTCCCTTTAGCATTTCTTGCATTGCTGGCTTGGTAGTGAAAACTCCCTTAACTTTTTTTTTCTCTTCAAAGCTCCTGATTTCCCCTTAAATTTTGATTGATAGTCTTGCTGGATAGAGTATTCTTGGATTCAGTCCCTTGCTTTGCATCACTTTGTAAATTTCCTTCCATTATTTTCTGGCCTGGTGTGTTTCTGTTGAGAAATCATTTGATAATATAATGGGAGATCCCTTGTATGTAACTTTCTGACTCTCTCTTGCAGCCTTTTAGATTCTCTCTTTGTCCTGAACATTTTCCATCATAATTATGACATGTCTTGGTGTGGGTCTTTTCAGATTCATCTTGTTTTGAACTCTCTGTGCTTGTGTGACTTTTTTCTTCCCCACATTAGTGAAGTTTTCTGACATTATTTTTTCAAATACGTTTTCTAACCCTTCTTCTTCCTGTTGTTCTGGCACCCCTATGATTCAATGTTGCCTCGTTTCATGTTGTCCCATAGCTCCCTTAGGCTCTCCTCCTGTCTTTTAATCTTTTTCTCCAATTGCAGTTCAGTTTGGGTGTGTTTCACTTCCCTGTCTTCTAATTCGCTAATTCGCTCCTCTGCTTCTTCTAGTCTACTGTTGAAACTTTCCATGATGTTTTTTATTGCAGCTATATCACTCTTCATTTCTTCTTGATTCTTTCATAAGTTGTTGATTTTTAAAATATATTTGATTGATTTTTTTACAGAGAGGAAGGGAGAGAGAGTTAGAAACATCGATGAGAGAGAAACATTGATCAGCTGCTTCCGGTACATTCTCTAGTGGGTATGTTCCTGTAACCAAGGTACATGCCTCTGACTGGAATCGAAACTGGGACCCTTGAGTCTGCAGGCTGATGCTCTAACCACTGAGTCACACCGGTCAGGGCAAGTTGTTGATTTTTTCATCCATCCCGTTTATGAACTGTATGACCCTTATTCTTAATTCTTTTTCTGACATATTGCATGCCTCTGTTTCACTTAGCTGCTTTTCTGGCGATTCCTCCATTTCTTTCCTTTGGGGGTTTCTTTGCCTACCCATTTTTGGTCTCACCGACAGATCTAGATGTCGAGTCATGCAGGGCCTGCGCCTTGGGTGGCAGTGGCTCTTCGGGCTGCAGTTGCTCCTTAGCGGGTCACAGGAGTGGCTGCTCCTCTTTCAGCAGTGGCTCCTCTGGTGGATGCTGTTCACAGCAGTGGTGTCTCCTCTGGCTTGTTGGGGAGGCTGCTTGCACAGCTGCTATTCCTTCGATGGGGGTGGGCTGATCACAAGGCTGCGGCTCCTCAGATGGGGTGGGCTGCATGCGGCTGCTCCTCATTGGATGGGGGCTGGCTGCTCATGTGGCTGCTGCTCCTCAGACGGGGGCGGACTGCTCATGTGACTGCTCTTCCTTGGATCAGGGCTGACTGCATGCTGCTGTTGTTCCTCAGATGAGGCGGGCTGTTTATGAGGCTGCCACTTCTTAGACAGGGGCAGGTTGCTTGCAGGGCTGGTGTTCCTCATAAGGGTGCGGGCTGCTCGCGCAGCTGCTGTTCCTCAGATGGGGCACAGGGGACGGGCTGCTTGCGCGGCTGCTGCTCCTCGGGTGGGAGTGAGCTGCACGTCCAGCTGCTGCTCCTCAGACAGGAGTGGGCCACTCACCCAGCTGCTGCTTGTCGGACGGGTGCAGGCTGCGTGTGGCTGCTGCTACTCAGACCAGTATGGGCTGCGCAAGGCTGCCGCTCCTTGGAAGTGGGCAGTCTGCTCATGTGGCTGCTGCTCCTCAGACTGGGGCAGGCTGCTCAGGTGGCTGCTGCTCCTCGGGCGGGAGTGAGCTGCACATTTGGCTGCTGCTCCTCGTACCGGGGCAGTCTGCTCATGTGGCTGCTGTTTCTTGGACTGAGGCAGGTTGCTCAGGTGGCTGCTGCTTCTCAGGCGGGAGTAAGCTGCACATGTGGCTTCTGCTCCTCAGATGTGGGCAGGCTGCTCACCCATCTACTGCTTGTCAGACAGGTACAGGCTGCATGTGTCTTCTGCTCCTTGGACCAGTGCAGACTGCGTGCAGCTGCTGCTCCTCGGATGGGGGTGGGCTGCGCGAGGCTGCTGATCCTCAATCATGGGCAGGCTTCTCTTGCGGCTGCTGCTCCTTGGATGGGGTGGGCTGCTCGTGTGGTTGCTGCTCCTTGGATGGGGGAGTGGGAAACTTACATAGCTGCTGCTCCTTGGACAGGGGCAGGCCACATGGGGCTGCTACTCTTAGGCCTCGGGCAGGCTGCTCATAGGGCTGCTGCTCCTTGGACAGGAGTGGGTCGCTGCTCACATGGTTGCAGTGCCCTGGGCTAAAGCATTTGGCCGGTCAAAGGGGACCGTGCTTCAGAACTCACAGGAGCCTGCGCCAGGGGTGGCTGGAGACTCGTTGACCGTGGGACCACAGCCAAGGTGGCAGGTCCCTGGCAGAGGTGGCTGTAGGGCCCCAGGTGTTATCTGAGGGCACCCTGGGTGGAGGTGAGGCTGGGCTCCCAGTTACAGAAGCTCTCCCCTTAAAAAATGCTAGGTCTCTGAGGATAAGCCGGCCTCTTGGTACTTTTTGCAATGGTAGCAGAGGCTGCCTAGTTAGGCGAGCCTGGTTAGCCTGCCCCCGAAGGTCCTGCAGGATCTAATGGTGCCTCAATCACACACACACACACACACACACACACACACACACATGACCACACACTCCTCTTTTGCTCCTTCACTCACTCACACTCTCTCCCTCACTGCTGCCTTCTTCCTGCCTCTGTAATTTGGCCTGGGTTTTTACTGACCCGTTCCTGGATGGAGTTTCCTCTCTAGATGTCTGGTTATGTGGCTCGATCTCTAGCACCTGGCTGGACAGGATAAAATTCACCTCAACAAGACACAACACAAAGGGAACAAAGCACGAATGTACTCATGACACCAATAACCCCATTGTAAGTAACCACCTGAGAAAAGAGAATTCGGGGAGAGAAAAGAAAAAGGAAGAAAAAGGAGAATATATATATATATATATATATATATATATATATATATATATATATATATATATATATATATATATATATATATGAAACACCACAGAACCAATAGATAAACCAAAAAAAAAAAAAAAAATTACAAACACCCAGCAAAGAGGGTGGTGGCAGAATCTGTACAGTCTGAGCTTATATACAGAAAATAAGGTTAAGAATTGGATGAATATGGGGAGGAACCCAGTTCAATATAGAGGAAGTAGAAAGGGGATGGGTGGATTAGAAGAAAAAGAATGAGAAGAAAATAATAATAATAAATTTACCGCCGAAACCGGTTTGGCTCAGTGGATAGAGCGTCGGTCTGCGGACTGAAAGGTCCCAGGTTCGATTCCGGTCAAGGGCATGTACATTGGTTGCGGGCACGTCCCCAGTGGGGGATGTGCAGGAGGCAGCTGGTCAATGTTTCTCTCTCATCGATGTTTCTAGCTTTCTATCCCTCTCCCTTCCTCTCTGTAAAAAATCAATAAAATATATTTAAAAAATAATAAAAATAAAAAAATAAAAAGGAAATTTCCTTAAAAAAAAAAAAAAAAAAAAAAAAAAAAAATAAATTTACCAAAAAAAATTGATTTCAAAAATGGTATAAAAATAAAAAATAGCAAATAAAAATAAAATAAAATAGAGTGATGGAAAAATAATGCAAAAGGAAATAGAAAATAAATCAACAAATAAAAGCAGGAAAAAGAAGAAAAAAGATAACACAATAATAATTAAAAAATAAAAATGAAAAAGTGAAGTGTTGTTTCTTTGGTTGGCTTAAGATCCCGGTCTTCTGTACTATACTGTTTCTCAGATTCCTGTTGCTGGGATTGAAGGTCTCTCTTTAGGCCAGTACCTTTGGACTCTCAGGGACTATTTAGATTTTTTTTAATCCTTTGTACCATTCAAGGTGGAATCTGGGTGAGGCTGTATTGGTTGCCTGGAAACTGGAGGGAGGGGCTATCTCTTTAGGACAAAATGGCTGCCCAGGTCCTGGGCTTAGGCATGACTCAGTGTCAGACTCCCTGCCACTTCTCCTGGACCCCCTTCTCTCCCCAGACTCCACAAGTCCACACCTTCTCCCTCACCTCAGCCATGGGTAAGTGTCTATATCCAAAAGGTCCTATGAACTAGGTTCAGTGAAGAAAGGTTCAGGCAACAGAGAGGGGAAAAACTGCACCTCTGTGCACTCCACTCCTGCTGGCATTGCGTGGTCTGGTCAGCCCTTCAGGCTGCCCTTCAGGCTTCCCCCTCTGGGTTTAGCCTTTCCTGACTGTGGACCCAGATCTAGAATCCCCTGCCATCCAGCAGACCTGTGGACCTTCTTTCCACAGTCAGATGCTGTGCCTGTCCCCAGGGATGTGGCTTGGTGTTGTGCAGATTCCCTCTGACCCTCTGGGCTCAGAGGTCTGGCAGACTCTCCTGCCCAGATGCTTGATTTTACCTTTCTCCAGGGATCCTCTGCCCTTCCCCGCTGCAAACTGTCTCACCAGCTGAGTCTTCTTCACCAATTTGGGTTGGATGTTATTCGTTTCAGCTGTTCATTCTATTTGCTTCAGGACAAGGCTCAGGACACGTCCATCTATTCTGCCGCCATTTTGTCTCCCCTCTCAAGACATTCTTAATTTCAAACATTCTCTTTTATTATCCTTCCAAACCATCAGTGTTCCAGAAGTTTCTCTTTTTTTTTAACATCTAAGGTAAACCTTCTGGATTTTATCTGGCACCAAGAAGCAACACAAAAATTTCTTTCATCAGATCTTATGGCCTAATTTGGAGTTTGGAAAATATAGTCACCACACTACTAAAAGTAATATTAAGGGAATGGGAAAATACCCAAGACTAGGATGTGGTGATAATGAAAACAACTCCAAGACAAAATGGGGGCCGAATAGTCAGAAGTGTCGTGTACTTCCTCCTGGTGCCAGGCCAAAAAGCAACTAAATCAGAGACTATCCACCTTGAAGTAACAAATTAGACACAGCTGAGGACACATATTTTCAATATGGAAGGGAAGAGGATACCAAGAGAATGCTGCTGGGCAGCCATATCCCTCATGGAACCACAACCATGCCCTGGCAGTGAGTGGTGCAGTACCTCCTGGCATGTTCCGAGATGTCTGCAGGGGGAGGTTTGCACCAGGACTCCTCACCACCCCACTGGGACCCAGCATCCTAGGATCTGGTTCCAGAACCCCACAGTGAGTGCAAACCCTGTGCCCCACCCCTTCCCTGGGCCCCAGAACGGTGCTGCTCTCCTGACCAGGAGCCACCCGGTGCCCGCTCCACCCTAAGCCCTGGAACCTGCTACTGGGGTGACCCAGAACAATCCAGGACATGCCCCACTCTAGGCCACAGGAGAGCACAGACTGCGTTACCTAGAGCAACTCACGCCCACTTCACTCAGAGTCCCGGGTGGGGTGACCCAGAGCAACCCAGTGCTCACCTCACTCAGGGCCACAGAAGAGCTCTGATTGTGTGACCCAGAGCAACCAGTGCCTGCTCTATCCCAAGCCCAGGGACATGCTGCTGGAGCCACCAGGAGCAACCCAGCATGCACCTGGCTTCCAGGTCACAGTAGAGTGCGGATTGTGAGACTCAGAGCAACCCACTCCCACTCCACACTGGGGAGGGGTGAACTGGAGGAATCCAGTGCACATCTCATTCCAAGCTACAAGAAAGTGAGGACTATACAACCCAGAGGAACCCATGCCAACTCTTCCCCGAGCCAAGGGACTTGTTGCCAGGGCAACCTGGAGTAACCCAGCATGTGCCCCACTCAGGCCACAGGGGAGCTCTGACTATGCGAACTAGAGCAACCTGAACCCACTTCTCCCCAGACCCTGGGTGAGTCTTATAGGGGCTGACTGGAGCAACCCAGCATGTGCTTCACTCTAGGTCATAGGAGAACACTGATGGGGTGACCTGGAGCAAGCTGGGGTGCCCAGCCAAGGGCCACAGGACCATCAGAGGGACCTAGGACGCCACCCTGCCACATGTGCCGAGGCCACACAGTGAATTGCCTAGCAGAGGGCTCTGGGTCCTCACAGGGAGTCACACACCAAAGGAACTGTGCACATGCTCCCATCACCCCAAGCATCTGAAGTAGACAACTGAGGGACTAGATCCATGTGAGAAGGGGACACAATTCAGAGCAGAGACAATAATGACATGAGACTCAAGGCAGACCCAGCCTCTTGGCTATAAATTTCCAGAACATTGCCCTGTAGATAGGGTCTACAACCTCTCAAACCCCAATCAGGGCCTAGAGCCAGAAAGAGACAGCAAAAATGGGGAGACAAAAAAACAACACCCCAAGTAAAGAAAAGGAGGAATCACCCCAAAAAAGGAAATAAATGAAATGGAGGACTACAATATGTCAAAAAAGAACTCAGAGTAGTGGTCATACAGTCCCAAAACTGGGTGAATGAGAAAATCAAAAACTTATGTAAGAATCAAGAGGAAATAAAAAATTATATAGATAAAATGAAAAGGACAATGAAAGGTTTCAACAGTAGACTAGAAGTACAGGACAAGATTAGCAAGTTAGAAGACAGTGCAGAAAACACACCCAATCTGAACAGCAATTAGACAAAAATTTAGAAAGCAGAAGAAGAACCTAAGAGCTTTAGGACAGCATGAAATGAAGTAACGTCCATATAATAGCGGTACCAGAAAGACAAGAAGGGGAGGAAGGATTGGAAAACCTATTTGAAGAAAAAACGACAGAAAACTTCCCTGATTTGGGGTGGGGGAGAGGGGAAGTTACACATAGACTCCCAAACAAGATGAACTCAAAAAGACCCACACCAAGACACATCATAATTACAATGGAAAACGTTAATGATAAAGAAAGAATTTTAAAGGCTGGAAGAGAGAGACAGATAGTTACCTACAAGGGATCACCCATTAGATTATCAAATGATTTCTCAACATTAACACATCAGGGCAGGAGGGAATGGAATGAAGTATACAAAGTGATGCAAAGCAAGGGACTGAATCCAGGAGTACTCTATCCAGCAAGACCATCATTCAAAATTGAAGAGGAAATTAGGAGCTTCGCAAACAAGGAAAAAGGCTAAGGGAGTTTATCACTACCAAGCCAGCAATGCAAGAAATGCTGAAGAGACTGTTGTAAAAAGAAGAAATAGAAAGGGAAGAAGGAACACAGGCACAAAACATAAAAATGGCTACAAACAAGTACCTATCAATAATAACCTTAAATGTAATCGGATTAAATGCTCAAATCAAAAGACATCAAGTGGCTGAATGGATAAGAAAACATGACCCATATATATGCTGTCTAAAGGAGATGCACCTCAGAACAAGGGACTCCCACAGACTGAAAGTGAAGGGATAAAAAAAAAAAAAAGCTGGGGTAGCAATACTTAAATCTGACAAAATAGACCTCAAAGTGAAGGCCATAACAGGAGATGAGGAAGGCCACTTCATAATACTAAAGGGATTGATAAAACAAGAGCATATAACTGTGGTAAACATATATACACCCAATGCAGGAGCACTCAAATATATATATATATATAACTTCTGGAAGATATCATGGGAGAGATCAACAGCAATACAATCATAGTAGGGAACTTTAATACTCCATTGACATCACTGGATAAATCCTCTAGACAAATAAATCAACAAAGAAACAGCAGTCTTAAATTACTCACTGGATCTGACGGACTTAATTGACATCTTTAGAACATTTCACCCCAAAACTAGAGAATGTACATTCTTCTCAAGTCCACATGGGACATTTACAAAGATAGACACATATTGGGCCAGAGACAAAGTCTCTTCAAATTCAAGAAGATTGAAATCATATCAAGCATCTTCTCAGATCACAATGGCATAATATTAGAAATAAACTACAACAAAAACAATAAAAAATATTCAAACACTTGGAGGATAAATAGCATGTTATTAAACAATGATTGGGTTACCAAAGAGATCAACAAAGAAATAAAAAACATCCTGGAAACAAATGACAATGGAAACACCACAATCCAAAATCTATGGACACAGTGAAAGCAGTCCTCCCAGGGAATTTCATAGCTCTACAGGCAGAAAGAAAAGAAAGAAAGAAAGAAAGAAAGAAAGAAAGAAAGAAAGAAAGAAAGAAAGAAAGAAAGAAAGAAAGAAAGAAAGAAAGAAAGAAAGAAAGAAAGAAAGAAAGAAAGAAAGAAAGAAAGAAAGAAAGAAAGAAAGAAGAAAGAAAGAAAGAAAGAAAGAAAGAAAGAAAGAAAGAAAGAAAGAAAAACTGGTAATAAATTAATTATCTAACTCTACAACTTAAATAATTAGAAAGAGAGCAACAAGAAAAGCTCAGAGTGAGCAGAAGGAAGGAAATAATAAAGATCAGAACAGAAATAAATGACATAGACACCAAAAAAAAAAAAAAAAGATACAAAAGATCAATAAAACCAAGAGCTGGTTCTTTGAAAGGATAAACAAGATTGATGAACCTCTAGCCAGGCTCACCAGAAGCAAAGAGAGGGCCCAAATAAACAAATTCAGAAATGAAAGAGGTGAAACAACAATAGACTCCACAGAAATACTAAGGATTGTAAAAAAAAAAAAAAAATACTATTCCAAGAAACTGGACAACCTAGAAGAAATGGAAAGATTCCTAGAAAAATTCAATCTTCCAAAACTCCATCTGGAAGAATAAAAAAATCTGAATAGGCCAATAACTATGGTAATAACTATGGTGGAAATTGAAGCAATAATCAAAAAAATCCAGAAAAAAAAAAAAAAGCCCTGGGCTGGACCGCTTCACAGGGGAGTTTTGCCAAACATTCAAAGAAGAATTAAAAACCTACACTCTGCAGACTTTTCCAAAAAATTCAAGAACAAGGCACACTTCCAAGCTCTATGAAGCCAGCATTACCCTAGTCCCAAAACCAGATAAAGACACTAAAAAGAAAGAGAATTACAGGCCAATATCTCTGATTAACATAGATGCTAAAATCCTCAACAAAAATTCTAGCAAATTGGATCCAACATTACATTAGAAAGATCCTACATCATGACCAAGTGGGATATAGTCTGGGGATACAAGAATGGTTCAATATCCACAAATCAATAAACCTTATACATCACATAAACAAGTTGAGATGCAAAATTAACATAATCATATCAATTGATGCAGAAAAAGCATTTGACAAAATCCAACAATATTTCTTGATAAAAACTCTCAGCAAAGTTGGAATAGACGGATCATACCTCAACACAATAAAAGCCTTATATGAGAAACCTACAACCAACATCATACTCAATAGGTAAAAACTAAAACCATTCCCCCTGACAACAGGAATAAGACAGGGATGTCCACTTTCACCACTCCTGTTTGACATAGAACAGGAAGCATAGCATAGCGATCAGACAACAAGAAGAAATAAAAGGCATCCAAATTGGAAAAGAAGTAAAACTGTCATTATTTGCAGATGACATGATATTGTACATAGTAAACCTTAAAGCCTGTATCAAGAAAACTACTAGACTTAATAAATGAATTGGGTGATGTAGAAGGATACAAAGTTAATACCCAGAAATCTATGGCTTTTTTATATACCCATAATGAACTCACAGAAAGAGAAACTTTAGAAAAATCCCATTTACCACTGCAACAAAAAAATTAAGATACCTAGGAATAAACTTAACTAAGGAGGTAAAAGACCTATACTCGTAAAACTACAAGACATTGAAAAAAAAGAGATAGAGGAAGTCATAAACAATTGGAAGAATATACCGTGTTCATGGATTAGTAGAATCAATATCATTAAAATATCAATACTACCCAAAGCAATCTATAGATTCAATTAAATCCCCATTAAAATACCAGTGGCATATTTCACAGACCTAGAACAAACTCTCCAAAAATTCATATGGAGTTTAAAAAGACCCCGAATAGCAGCAGCAATCTTGAGAAAGAACAAAGTTGGAGGGATCACAATACTGGATATCAAGCAGTATTACAAAGCCACTGTCCTCAAAATTGCCTGGTACTGGCACAAGAACAGACATATAGACCAATGAAACAGAACAGAGAACCCAGAAATTAAACTAAGCCATTATGCTCAATTAATATTTGACAAAGGAGGCAAGAGCATACAATGGAGTCAAGACAGTCTCTTCAAAAAGTGGTGCTGGGAAATTTGGATGGACACGTGCAAAAAAAATGAAACTACACCACCACCTTACACCATACACAAAAATAAATTCAAAATGTATAAAGGACTTAAATGTAAGACAGAAAATCATAAAAATCTTAGAAGAATCCATAGGCAGCAATATAGCAGACATATGGCATAGCAATATCTTTATTGATACACCTCTTAGGGCAATGGATACTAAAGAGAAAATAAACATATGGTAGTACATAAACACAAACAGCTTCTGCACAGCAAAAGAAACCATCAAAAAACAAGAAAGCCTACTGCATGGGAGAACATATTTGCCAATGTTATCTCTGATAAGGGTTTAATCTCCAAAATTTATAGGGAACTCATACAACTTAATAAAAGGTAGATAAACAATCCAACCAAAAAATGGTCAAAGGACATAAACAGACACTTTTTGAAAGAGGACACACAGAAGGCCAAGAGACATATGAAAACATGCTCAAAGTCATTAATCATCCAAGAGATGCAAATCCAAACAACAATGAGGTACCATCTCATCCCTGTCAGAATGGCTATCATCAACAAATCAACAAATGACAAGTGCTGGAGAGGATGTGGAGAAAAGGGAACACTCCTGCACTGCTGGTGGGAATGCAGACTGGTGCAGCTACTGTGGAAAACAGTATGGCGTTTCCTCAAAAAATTAAAAATGGAACTTCCACCCTGACTGGTTTGGCTCAGAGGATAGAGCATCAGCCTGCGGACTGAAGGGTCCAGGGTTCAATTCAGGTCAAGGGCATGTACCTTGGTTGCGGGCACATCTACAGTAGGGGGTGTGCAGGAGGCAGCTGATCGTTGTTTCTCTCTCATCGATGTTTCTAACTCTCTATCCCTCTCCCTTCCTCTCTGTAAAAAATCAATAAAATATATTTTTTAAAAATAAAATAAAAATGGAACTTCCATTTGACCCAGTAATCCCACATCTAAGAATATATCCCAAGAAAACAAAAACACCAATCAAAGGATCTATGCACCCCTATGTTCATAGCAGCACAATTTACAATAGCTAAGATTTGGAAACAGCCTATGTGCCCATCAGCAGATGAGTGGATTAAAAAAAGTGGTACATCTACACAATGGAATACTATGCTGTTGTAAAAAAAGAAGGAACTCTTACCATTTGCAACAGCATGGATGGAACTGGAGAGCATTATGCTAAGCAAAATAAGCCAGTCAGAGAAAGGTAAATGCCACATGATCTCACTCATTTGTGGAATGTAATAACAAACATAAGCTGATGAACAAAAATAGATTCAGAGACATAGAAGCATCAAACAGACCAACCTCAGTGGGAAAGTGGGAGCTGGCGGGGGGGGGGGGTGCGTTAAGAGATCAACCAAAGGACTTGTAACATGCATATATGCCTAACCCATGGACACAGACAGTTGGGGGTTGAGGACATGTGCTGGGGATGGGAGCAGCCGGAAAGAGGTCAATGGGCTTGAAAGGAGACTTATTTAATATTTTAAACATTAAAGAATTTTTTTAAAAACTCCACAAAACTTAGTTAGGCCATATTTTACTCCTGGACCATGATTGAATGCTCTGACTCTTTGATGGCAAACATGTTTTGAACCATTTCAAAATAGAAAACGGTAATTGGTTATCAGTTAATGATTTAGCGTTTTAAAATTTCCTAAAAGATCGTTCATTAATTTATCTTGGAGTAATTTAGAAGGAAATGGCTAAAATGTTCAAAGCTATTCTTATCTAAGTGTTCTCCTTTCTGTCAACTTTGTAAACTGCGTGTGTGACTTTTTAGTTAATTGGACCATGAAGGAACCAAAGGATAGAAAATTCTCCTGCAGATAAAATTTAATACACTTCAAGTCATTAGGAGATTAATATTTATTCTGAATTGTGGTCCTTGAAGTCTATATATTATTTTGTTTTGCATAGAAGACCAACAATAAGAAATAGTTATAACTAATCTGCAAATTTGACATAGCATCTATCTGGAAACATTCTGCTACTTAATGAAAATCTAGATAAAGTAGTTCTTAAATTCGCTGCTCGTGTGTTTTTCTTTTTTCAAAAATGTGTGTATGTGCTTGTGCACATATGAATGTGTACATAATTCAACTACTGTTCTTTTAGACTGAATCATTTATATAGTTACAACATAAGTTCTCTTAGGCCTGTGGAAGATGCTGAGTGTCGGTATATAGATTTGCAAAATTATTGAAATGAACTATCAACCTTTGGGATCCAAATCTCTTGCTTCCCTGACTACAGTACTGAACTTTAAATGGGTGAAAGGTATTTCAGAGGAAGGTTTGCCTTTGGCTCATGCAAATCTGTTGTAATTTCCGTTTCCCAAGGTTCTGGATTCTTGGACATTTCTGTCTCAACAACAGAGGATAAAAGCCATGATGTGATGGATAAGCTATACAAGAAAGAAATACAGATGTGGACCACAGGCCTCCAAAAAATATTGAGTTTGCTGAGGAGCTGTGCCAGAAGTTGGAAATATCTAAGTTGTTAAGAAGTGAGTACTTTGGTAGTTATTTTTTAAATATATGTTTTTATTGACTTTAGAGAGAGGGATAGAGTGAGAGAAACATCGATTGGCTGTCTCTCACACATATCCCAACCAGGAATTGAACTGCAACCTAGGTATGTGCCCAGACTAGGAATCCAACTGGCAACCTTTCAGTGCACAGGAGAACACTCAACTGAGCCACACTGGTCAGGGCCTGGTGGTATTGGTATTAAGGGGTCTGTGTGTGCATCAGAGAATCAGAGAGAAAGAGTAGACTTCAGTGAGAAGACTATCATTATCTTTGTAATATAAAAAGCTGAGGCTACTTTTATAAGAAAATTAAGCTTTCAGAAAAATTGAGCTGTCAAAGCAATTGTGAAAATCTGAAGTACACAGCTAATATTACCTTCTTTTTTTTTTTTACTTATCTTTATTATTGAGAGTACTACAGATGTCCCACATTTTCCCCCATTGCCCTATTCCACCTTGGTCTGCCCCACCAGGCCTTCACCACACTGTTTTCTGTGTACATGGGTTATGCATATATGCATGTAAGTTCTTTGGTTAATCTTTCCCCCCCACACCCCTTCTTTCTGTGATCCACCAGTCTATACCATGCTTCCATGCCTCTGGACCTATTTTGTTCATCAGCTTATTTTGTTCATTAGATTTCACATATGAGAAAGGTCAAGTGATACTTATCTTTCCCTGACTGTCTTATTTCACTTAGCATAATACTCTCCAGGTCTGTCCAATGCTGCACCAAAGAGTTAGAGAGCCTTCTTTTTTATACCTCCTTCTTTTTTATACCTACACTAGAGGCCTAGTGCATCAATTCCTGCACAGGTGGGATCTTGCCAGCTCACCCCAATGGGGGCTGATCAGGCTGGGCCAGTGGGGGGCCAGCTGGCCCCACCCCCTATCAGAGTAGAGGGGGCAATTGGGGGCGGGGCCATCTGGGGGGAGGGGCCATGGGCGGTTGGCCGGCCAGCCCCACCCCCAATTGAGGGGTGCCAATTGGGGGCCAGGCCAGCGGGGGGAGGGGTTTTTTTGGGGGGTTGGGGGAGCCTACATTTTCTAATTTTTAATGCAAAACTAATAATGTAAACATTAAAAGAGTTTCATTTTGGCCCTCTTAAGTTGATATCACTTCTAATTAAATCTTCCCATTTCTGTAAGTACTTGCCAGCAAAGGCTTCCTATTTATTGTATATCTGCAGGAATATTAATGGGGGTTGGGAGCTGGGAGTTTCTACCCTTGTAGGTATGATTTCCCATATTAATTTTATTTTGGGATCTGCAGAGCCTGAACAAAATTTCTAGGGGTATTATGTAGTGGATTGAGGTGTGCTGGTTATGAGTTGAGGTCCATAGGGATGTCACCTCCTAAGTCATCTCAACCCTCTTAAGGTAACCAACCTTTATGTGTGTGGCCTTGAATAAGTCAATTTTTTAATTACAGTTGAGTTGGAATTCTCTATGGGGCTCTTGGGTGTCATGAGGGATACCCCCTGACACCTCCCGAAAGATTCTTAGTAACCTAAGAATACCCAAAAATCAAGTTGGAGGGAGGAAATGTCCCTTACCTTTGGAAATGAAAGAGTTCAGGCTCTCATTGATTCAGCAAAAACATTTTTTTCAGACTCTCAGAGAGCAATTCCAGTTGAAAAACCAACATTAAAAATCAGCCAGCTATTTTTTTCTCTTGTCCTGTGTTCTTAACCCTCATCTTTAGCCTGGGTTCTCTCAACTCTTAACCTTTACCTCCACCTTAAGGATTAAAAAAACAAAACAAAACACGAGCTCAAGTAAAATCTCCGGGACACAACAAAAGCAGTCCTGATAAGGAAGTTCATAGCACTATAGGCCTACCTCAAACAAATAAGAAAAATTAATAATAAACTATTTGACAAACGTGCTCCCAGGACCAAACTGGAATTACAACTAAAATACAAAAACCAAAAAACACCCTGAATAGTCAACTGTAGACTAGCTGGAGAGAACTATGATAACCAAGGACAGAAAGTGGAGACAACACAGTGACTGGCAGGAAGGGTGGAGGTGTGAAAGGGCTGGCTGGTTCCCACAGAGATATCTGGCCGGTTCTGGAGAGATATCTTAGCTGTGGGGGGCTGCCAGTGAGAACTCTGCGGTATAATCCCTAAGCTAAGCCCCCCAGCAGAGAGCACCAGAACTGAGAAAGGTGCCCACATAACATCTGGCTGTGAAAAACAGCAGGGTTGCTGTCTGCCAGGGAGAGACAGCTGGAGATGCAGGCTCCCTCTTTAAGGGCCAACACAACATTTTGAGTGCAGCCACTCAACTTGGGTTCTGGCAGAGGGAGGGCAGAGTGGACTGGAGCTGTATAAATATAAGCCAGGGTTGGGGACTCTGGGGTTAGAGCTCGGGAAGTAGGCACCTCAGTTTCCTGTGCTGACTCATTCCCTCGTGATGTGGAGGTCATCTTTCTCAGGCAAATCTTTGCCATCCAGGTGATTTTTGACTGGGGGCAGGGGTCGGGGGAGACAGTTGACCTACACCAGGCGTCCTCAAACTACGGCCTGCAGGCCACATGCAGGTGTTTTTCCATTTTGTTTTTTTACTTCAAAATAAGATATGTGCAGTGTGCATAGGAATTTGTTCCTAGTTTTTTTTTTTTAAACTATAGTCCGGCCCTCCAACGGTCTGAGGGACAGTGAACTGGCCCCCTGTTTAAAAAATTTGAGGATCCCTGACCCACACTATTGGAAAATTCCTTGTCCCATCCTGTAGAGTTCCTGAGGCCCATGCATTAAGAGATTGGGAATAATAATTAGCCTCCAGGCAGAAGCAATTGCCCCATCCTGTTGGAAAACCTCTCACTCCACCTGTGGATGATTGCCTGAGGCTACTCCAGACTGAATCCAATCAGTCTGCACACAGAGGCTGGAGGCTTTGAGTCTTTGTGTGATCTAATTAGACAGAAACAACAGTTTGGGTCCCCACTGTAGACACCATCCTAGACTGCTTAGTGAGGCAAAAGCCAGTGGGACCCCAAGTGCCTGCAGGTGACATCTGCAGGACCAGTTCTGTGGGGGAAGGGAGTACAGCTCAGAACAGGGACAATCAAGGTGAGAGACTAAAGGCAGACCCAGCCACCGGGTTAAGGTATCCCCAACCACTGGACTACTGGGGTATTCAACCTTTCAAATCTCAATCAGATTGCCCAGGCCCAGAAAGGGACAGTGACTCATATTCACCTGCACTAGGGAAGGTCGCAGGAAGCCCAGAATAGGCACACCAAGGGACCTGATTCAGCAACATCAGAGCAAAATCCAGTGAGCCCCAGAAATAGTGGACCAAAGCACCTGTATAACAGTGGGCACAACAACATTGGGATTGAACTTCACTGGCAGCAAGTCAGAGGGGAGATCCCTCCCCCAAATTGGACATCAACAATCAAATCCCAATTACAGCAGAAGAGCTCAAGGGTCATTTCTAGAACTTTCAGCGCAGTATAACAAATAGACTACACCACTGAACCCCTCAAGACACTTTCTACATAAGGCCATTCCACAAAAACTGGGAGGCATAGGAGTTCTATCTAATACATAGAAGCAAATACAAAGAAGGAAACAATACCCAAATGAGAGAAAGGAATGAATCTCCATAAAAAGAACTAAATGAGATGGATGCAAGCAACCTATCAGACATAGAGTTCAAAACAATGGCTACAAATATGCTTAAGGAACCTAGTGAAAATTACAACAGCATGAAAAGGGAAATAGAGACCATGAAAAGAACCAGACAGATATGAAGAATGATATATCTGATATCAAGTACACACTGGAAGGTATTAAACATAGATTGGATGAAGCAGAGGATCAAATCAGTGATTTGGAAGACAAGGTAGAAATAAATACCCAATTAGAGCATCAAAAAGAAAAAAGCATTAAAAAGCAGGAAGATAGCTTAAGGGAGCTCTGGGACAACATGAAATATAATAACATCCACATTACAGGAATACCAGAAGGGGATGAGGGTGAGCAAGGAACAGAGAACCTATTTAAAGAAATAATGATGGAACCCTAGCCGGTTTGGCTCAGTGAATAGAGCATCAGCCTATGGACTAAAGGGTCCTGGGTTTAATTCTGGTGAAGGGCACATGTCTGGGTTGTGATCTGGGTCCCCAGTAGGGGGTCTGCAGGGGGCCTGATTTTTATAATCAATAAAAATATATTTAAAACAAACAAACAAACAACAACAACAACAAAAAGAACACAAATAATGACAAAAAACTTCCCCAACCTGGAGAAGGAAAATGTCACAAAAGTTCAGGAGGAAGAGAGAGTCCCAATCAGAATGAACCCAAAGAGACCCACACCTAGACACATCATAATTAAAATGGCAAATGTTAAAGACAAAGAATCTTAAAGGCAGCAAGAGAGAGACAGAAAATTACCTGTAAAGGAGTTCCCATTAGAATGTCAACTGGCTTCTCAAGAGGAACACTTTAGGCTAGAAGGGAGTGGCATGAAGTACTCCAAGTAATGAAAAGTAAAGGCCTAAATCTAAGACTACTGTATCTAGCAAGGCTATCATTTAAAATTGAAAGTGAAATAAAAAGCTTTCCAGACAAAAAAAAAGTTTAAAAGAGTACATTACCACCAAACCAGAATTTAATAAATGTTAAAAGGACCGCTTTAAGAAGAAGAAAAGGAGAGAGAATTGTAACCATAAAGAAAATAAAAATGGCAATAAATAAATACCTATCAATAATAACATTAAATGTAAATGGATTAAATGCTTCAATCAAAAGACATAGAGTGACTGAATGGATAAGAAAAGATGATCCAACTATATGCTGTCTACAAGAGTCCTACATCAGAACAAAAGATACACACAGATTGAGAGTAAAGGGGTGGAAAAATATATTTCCTGCAAATGGAAAGGATAAAAAAGCTGGAGTAACAATACTCATATCAGACAAAATAGACTTCAAAACAAAGGGCATAACAAGAGACAAAAAATGCCACTTTGTAATACTAAAGGAATGATTCAAAAAGAAAACATAACCCTTGTAAACATATATGCATCCAAGTACATAAAAAACTCTTGATGGACTTTAAGGGAGAGATTGACAGCAATACAGTCATAGTATGGGACTTCAACACCCAACCTATATCATTGGATAGATCTTTCAGACAAAAAATTAACAAGGAAACAGAGGCCTTAATTGATACACTAGAACAGATAGGTCTAACCAATATTTACAGAGCATTTCACCCCAAAGCAACTAAATATACATTCTTCTCAAGTGCACATGGAACATTCTCAAAGATAGACCACATGTTAGGGCACAGCACAAGTATATACAAATTCAAGAAGAATGATATAATACCAAGCATCTTTTTTTGGTCACAATGCCATGCAGTTCAAAATAAACTGCAATAGAACAAAAAACCTCAAGAACACTGAAATACATGGATGCTAAATAGCATTTTATTAAACAATGACTGGGTTACCAATGAAATCAAGCAAGAAATTAAAAACTTCCTGCAAACAAATGAAAATGAACACACAACCACCCAAAACCTATGGGACATAGTGAAAGCAATCCTGAGAGGGAATTTCATAGCACTACAGGTCTATCTCAAGAAACAAGAAAAAGGACTATTAAACTATCTAATCCTACAACTAAATTAATTACAAAAAGAATAGCAAAAAAAGTCCAGAGGAAGTAAAAGGAAGGAAATAATAAATATTAGAGTGAAAATAAATGACATAGAGACTAAAAAAATAAAACCATACAAAAGATCAATAAATCCAAGATCTGGTTCTTTGATGAACTCCTAGCCAGACTCATCAAGAAACAAAGAGAGAGAACCCAAATAAATAAAACCAGAAATGAAAGAAGTGATATAACAATGTACACCACAGAAATACAAAGGATTGTAAGCAAATACCATGAACAACAACATGCCAACAAACAAGACAACCTGGGTGAAATGGACAAATTCCTAGAAACATACAATCTTCCAAAACTCAATCAGGAAGAATCAGACACCTGAGCAGGCCAATAACAACTGGTGAAATTGAAGTAGTAATTTAAAAATTCCTAGCAAATGAACGTCCTGGACCAGGTGGATTTAGAGGTGAATTTTACCAAACATTGAAAGAAGAACTAATACCTATCCTACACAAACTACTCCAAAAAAATTCAAGAGGAAGGAACAATCTCTTTTTACAAAGCCAGCATTATCATAATTCCAAAACCAGACAATGACACTACAAAGAAAGAAAAATGCAGGCCAATACCTGTGATGTACACAGATGCTAAAATCCTCAAAATATTAGCAAATCAGATCCAGCAATATATTAACCCTTTGTACTCGCTTGCTTTTTTCTCGATGCCTTTATTCTACTTGGGATTTAATTTTTTAATACCCCAGATTTTACAAAGCGCGGCAATAGAATAAAAAACTGGAGTTTCTTTTCATACAAACTTATTTATTTAATGTAAGAAAAGCCCAAATAAAGGAGGAGGGATGGAGGGAGGGAAGGGATGGGCTACCGATGCTAACCGTGTCGAGTCACACTTGACATCCAAGTTCAAAAGGTTAAAAAGATCAGCCTTACCATGTTTGGCTCAGTGGATAGAGCCTCAGCCTAGAGACTAAAGGGTCCCAGGTTTGATTCTAGTCAAGGACACATGCCTGGTTGCAAGCTTGATCCTCAGTAGGGGGCGTGAAGGAGGCAGCCAATAAATGATTCTCTCTCATCATTTATGTTTCTATTTCTCTTTCCTGCTCCTTTTCTCTCTGATATATATTAAAGATCATTCACCATGACCAAGTGGGATTTATTCCAGGGATGCAAGGCTGGTACAGTATTTGCAAATCAGTAAATGTGATATATCACATTAACAAATTGAAAGATAAAAATCACATGATAATATCAATTGATGCAGAAAAACCAGTTGATGAAATCCAGTACCCTCTTTTGATAAAAACTCTCAGTAAAGTGGAAATAGAGGGACCGTACCTCAACATAATAAAGGTCATATATCACAAACCTACAGCCAACATCATACTCAATGGGCAAAAACTAAAAGCATTTCCCTCAAGAATAGGAGCAAGGAAAGGATGTCCGCTTTCCCCACTCTTATTCAACATAATACTGGAAGTCCTAGCCACAGCAACCAGACAACATGAAGAAATAAAAGGCATCCAAATTGGAAAGGAGGAAGTAAACTGTCATTATTCACAAATGACATGATATTGTACATAGAAAACCCTGAAGACAGGAGTTTAGACTTAATAAATGAATTTGGCAAGGTATCAGGCTACAAAATCAACATCCATAAATTGATAGCATTTTTATAAACCTACTAGAGGCCTGGTGCACGAAATTTATGCATGAGGGGGGTCCCTCAGTCCGACCTGCACCCTCACCAATCCAGGACCCCTCAGGGGATGTCTGACTGCCTCTCACTATCTGGGACCGCTGGTTCCTAACTGCTCACCTGCCTGTCTCCCTGATCGCCCCTAACCACCTCTGCCTGCCTGCCTGATCGCCCCTAACTGCTCCCCTGCTGGCCTGATCACCCCTAACTGCTCCCCTGCTGGCCTGATTGCCCCTAACCGCCTCTGCCTTGCCCTGCACCTGGGACCAAGGATTCCCTCCTCCAGCCGGTTGAAGGCACCTGGGACTTGGGCTTTCCTCCCTCTGGCTGGCCGCAAGCACCCAGGACTCTGGCCCACTTTGCCCAGGCCAGGTGCAGCCACAGGGGACCTTGGGTGGGTGGCTTCACCCGGGCTGCAGTCACAGGTGCCCGGGACCATGGGGCAGGTGGCTTGTCCCTCTCCTGGGCCACAGGCACAGCCGCTGGTACCCAGGACTGCAGGGACCATGGGGTGTGCAGATTGTCCCTCTCCCAGGCCGCAGGCACAGGCATAACCTCTGGGACCCGGGACTGTGGAGTGTGCAGCTTGTCCCTCTCCTGGGCTGGGCTGCAGGTGCAGGCGCAACCACTGGTGCCTAGGACTGCAGTGCATGTGGCTTGTCCCTCTCCCAGGGCGCAGGCCCAGGCGCAGCCACTGGCACCTGGGACTGTGGGGTAGGCTGCTTGTTCCTCTCCTGGGCCGCAGCCTAGCTGGTCCCCATTCCTCTCTAGAGAGCTCATTTGTGCCTGGCTCATTTGTTCCCATTTCTCTCTCCCCAGTGTTGAGTGTCTGAGCAGTTATGTGATGGCATGAGGGCATAACTACGTGAGGGCATGATGACCATTTGCATGTTAGCTCTTTATTATATAGAATAATGAACTCTCAAAAAGAGAAACTAAAAAAGCAATCCCATTTACCATTGCAACAACAACAAAAAACACAAGACACCTAGGAATAAACTTAATCAAGGAGGTAAAAGACCTATACTTAGGAAACTATAGGACATTGAAAAAAGAAAAAGCAAAAGATACAAACAAATGGAAGAGTATATTATATTCAGGGATTGTAAAATTAACATCATTAAAATGTCCATATTACCCAAAGCAATCTATAGATTTAACATAATCCCCATTAAAATACCAATGTCATTCTTCACAGAGCTAGAACTCCAAAAATTTACATGGAACCATAAAAGACCCCAAAAATCTGTAGCAATCTTGAGAAAGGAGAATGAACTAAGAGGGATCACAATACCAGATATCAAACTATACTACAAAGCCATTATAACCAAAACATCCTGGTACTGGCACAAGAACAGGCATATAGGCTAATGGATCAGAACAGAGACCCCAGAAACTGACAAACCATTATAGTCAACTAATATTTGACAAAAAGGCAAGGGCATAAAATAAAGACAGTCTCTTCAACAAATGGTGCTGGAAAAACTGGACAGATTCATGCAAAAAGATGAAACTAGACCACCAACTTACACCATAAACAAGAATAAACTCAAGGTGTATAAAAGACTTAAATGTAAGGCATGAAACCAGAAAAATATTAGAGAAGAACATAGGTAGTAAAATCTCAGACATGTCACATAGCAATATTTTTACTGATACATCTCCTAGGGCAAAGGAAACTAAGGAGAAAATAAACAAATGGAACTACATAAAAATAAAATGCTTCTGCACAGCAAAAGAAACCACCATCAAAATGAAAAGGGAACTCACTGTATGGGAGAATATATTTGCCAATGATACATCTAATAAGGGGTTAATATCCAAAATAGGTAAAGTACTCATACAACCCAACAAAAGGAAGACAAAGAATCCAATTAAAAAATAATAAGAAGACATTTATCTTTCTCTGACTGGCTTATTTCGATGGTGGGATGGGGGTGGGGGAGACTCATGTAATACTTTAAACAATAAAGAATTAAAAAAAGAAGAAGAAGATCTAGATATTTCTCCAAAGAGGATATACAAATTGTCAAGAGACATGAAAAAATGCTCAAAATCACTAATCATCAGAGAAATATAAATTAAAACCACAATGAGATATCACCTCACACCTGTCAGAATGGCTACCATCAAAAAATCAACACACAGCAAATGCAGACAAGGATGTGGAGAAAAGGGAACTCTAGTTCACTGCTGGCAGAAATGCAGATTGGTGCAGCCACTATGGAAAACAGTATGGAGTTTCATCAAAAGATTAAAAATGGAACTTCCATTTGACCCAGCAATACCACTTTTGGTAATATATCCTAAGAAACCCAAAACACCAATCAGAAAGAATATATGCACCCCTATGTTCATAGTAGCATTATTTACAATAACTAATATTTGGAAACAGCCCAAGTGCCCAGCAATAGACAAATTAATAAAACTACTGTGGTACATTTACACCATGGAATACTGTGCAGCAGTAAAAAAGAAGAATCTCTTACACTTTGAGACAGCATGGAGGGACCTGGAGAGTATTATGCTAATCAAAATAAGCCAGTCAGACAAAGACAAGTATCACATGATCTCACTATATGTGGAATCTAATTAACAAAATAAACTGATGAACGGAGTAGATCCAGAGACATGGAAGCATGTAACAGAGTGTGGAATCTCAGAAGAAGGCATGGGAGGGGGGAAACAAAGAACTTGTATGCATAACCCATGGACACAGACAATAGGGTGGTGAAGTCCTGGAGCAGGAGGCAGGAGCAGGCTGGAGGGGGTCAATGGGGGGGGGAAAGGGGGACATAGGTAATACTTTCAACAATAAAGATATTTTTTAAAAATAATAGCTAAGGTTTGGAAACAGCCTAAGTGCCCATCAGTAGATGAATGGATAAAAAAGCTGTAGGACATTTACACTATAGAATACTATGCAGCTGTAAAAAAAAGAGGGATCTCTTACCCTTTGGGATAGCATGGATGGACTTGGAAAATATTATGTGAAGTGAAATTAGCCAAACTGAGAAAGACAAATATCACATTATCTCACTTATTTGTGGAATCTAATGAATTGGCCAACAAAATGACACCTGAAACATGGAGGCATGGAACATAACTTGATATAGGTTGGGGAGACAAGAAGAGAGAAACCAAAGAACTTATATACTTACTAGAGGCCCAGTGCACAAAATTCCTGCACTCGGGAGGGGGAGGGCATCCCTCAGCCCAACCTACACCCTCTCACAGTCCGGGAGCCCTCAGGGGATGTCTGACTGATGGCTTAGGCCCGCTCCCTGTGAGCCCAAGCTGTCAGTCGGACATCCTTAGCCGTGAGCCCGGCTTCTGGCTGAGCGGCTCTCCCTCTGTGGTAGCACACTGATCATCAGGGGGCAGCTTCTGCATTGAGTGCCTGCCCCCTGGTGGTCAGTGCGTGTCATAGCAACTGGTTGTTCTGCTGTTCGGTCGATTTGCATATTAGCCTTTTATTATATAGGATATGCATAACCCATTGACACGGGCAATAGTGTAATGAAGACCTAGGAGGGTAGGGAGGGGCTGGGAGGAGGAGAGGGAAGGGGGGGCGGGAAATGGGAGACATCTGTAATGCTATCAATAATAAAAAATATATTTTGAAAAATGGCAACAGCCAACACAACCAAAAAATAAACTGATGAACAAAATAGAAACAGACGCATAGATATATGGAACAGACTCACAGCTGTCAGAGTGAAGAGGGGAGCAGGATATAAAAGGTGATGGATTAAGCAAAAAAAAACAAAACACAAAATCTCATAGATGAAGATGGATTATATATATACTAGAGGCCCTATGCACAAAATTCTTGCAAGAGTAGGCCTTCCTTCTCCCAGCTGCCGGGACCTGGGCTTCCCTCCAGCCACCAGCAGGTACCCAAAACTGGGCTTCCCTCTGGCCGCCAGCAAGCAGCTGGGACCCGGGCTTTCCTCTGGCCGCCAGCAGGCACCCAAGACCCAGGCTTCCCTCATAGCCCCGGCTTCATCTAGAAGGTCGTCCGGAAGAACGTCCGGTCTAATTAGCATATTACACTTTTATTATTATAGATAATCTATCTGAGCTTCAAACCATTTTGTGAGGTATGAATGATAGGGATTATTAGTGTATAGTAACCCCTATAAATAAGATAGATTAAATGATGTTCCAAGTCATCCAACTGTAAGTGGCAGTGGTAGACATTTTACCTAGATCTGCTATACACAAAACCTCTGCTCCTTTCATTTTTCCCAGGTTCTTTCTTTGCAGACCCACTATGGAATAAAGCAATACCGCTTCTCAATTGCCCATGCTGCATGAAGCAAGCATTCTGCTCTTTTGGAGATTGTGAAGATTACCAGCTGCCAACAGCTACAAGAAAGAGACAGAGTATAAGAGTTTCTACTCCAAAGCATCCCATAAGTGTGAAAGGTGAGGCCTGAATTCTTGGAGGGATAAATGAATTTTATCTTCATTCCAGAGAACCAACCAACCTGAATGTTTGAGGAACTTACCATAGGAGCAAGATGAGACTTTGAGAGGGATGTAGAAATCGGCCCAGGAGCCTTAAGTCTTTCCTCTCCCTTTAACTCTTTTTGCCTCTTCTATCCCCACTAGCCCTTCTGTGTTGTCACTCAATAATTGGAGTGTATGGCAAGAAGGACTGTGTAAGAAGAGCTAGAAGTGGTTTCATGCAACAATGAAATCTACACAGTGAAGGAGGGAGGAGTTAGGCATACAGAAGCATTAAGAGGTTTTGTGGTTTCTGTAAGTGAAAGAAATTGCTAATGCTAATAAAGTTTGGATATCTGTCTTACAGGAAGTTCTACAAGGAGTATGGCCTGCAGTGACCCAGGGGAACTGTGTACGTATCTAGTTTCTCAACCTGAGCTTTTTTATTCCTGGAGAAGTTTACCCTAAGGGTGTTCTGAACAAGAGTGGAGGTTTGTAAAAGAGAATTGTAAGGACATTTGTAGATGTATTGAAAATACAGCCTAGAATGTAGGCCAGCAAACACAGAGAAGGGAACCAGGAGGGTAAGACAGATAAGAAGAGGCCTGCTATGGTAAGAACAAATATCAAGCATCAAATCCATAAATTTGGCATATTGGGATGACACTCTAACCAACTGAGCTACCTAGCCAGGACAGTACCAATTCTTTACAAACTCTTCCAAAAAATAGAAGTTGAGGGGAAACTTTCCAACCCATTATACAAGGCTAATATTACCCCGATACCAAAATCGAACAAAAACATCACAGGAAATGAAAAATACAGGCCAATATTTCTTATGAATATGGAGACAAAAATCCTCAATAAAATACTAGCAAACAAAATCCAGAAACATCTAAAAAGAATTATATATAATGATTAATTGGGATTTATCCCCAGGATACAAGGTTTACATACCAAATCAATTAATGTTCTACAATATCAATAAAATAAAAAAGGACATTATTATATCAATAGACAAAGAAAAAGCTTTTGACAAAATAAAATACTCTTGATAAAAAGCACTCAGCAAATTTGGAATAAAAAAAAAGACTCCTCAATCTGATACATGGCATTAAAAAACCTAGCTAACATTGTATGTAATGGTGAAATATTGGATGCTTTCCCTCTAAAATTAGGAACAGGACAAGAATGTCTGCTCTTGCCCTTTCAATTCAATATTGTGCTTGAGGTTTTAGCCAGACAACTAGGCAAGAAAAATAAACAAAATGAATCCATATTAGAAAAGAAGAATGAAACTATTCTATTCAGAGGTGATGTGATTTTGTACATAAAACATTATAAGGAATTCACTAAAAATATATCAGAACTAACAAACAAGTTCAGGAATCTCAAAGAGAAGGTGGTAGTGGGGGGTGGGAAGAGATTAACCAAATAATTTATATGCATATATACATTACCTATGGACACAGAAAATAAGGTAGTGAAGGCTTGGGATAGGACAGAAACCGAGTAGAGAGAGACAATGGGGGAAGGGGGAAGATCATCTGTAATACTGTCAACAATAAAGATTAAAAAAAACAAATTCAGTAAGATCGCAGAATACAAATTCAATATACAAACATCAATTGTATTCTAATATAATTTCAATAAATCATCATAAAATGAATTAACATAACAATTTCATTCACAACAGCATCAAAAAGAGTTAAATATGTAGGAATAAACTAACAAAAGTAGTGCACAATTTATAACCTGAAAAAATACAACACATTGTCAAAAGAAATTAAAGATCTAAATAAATGGTAAAACATCCCATGTTTATGAATCAGAAGACTGGACATTGCTAAGTCTTAAATGATCTACAGATTCAATGCAATCCCTACAAGTATCCCAACTGGCTTCTTTTTAGAAACATAATAGGTAAATCTATAATTCATATGGAACTGCAAGAGATGTATAATAGCCTAAATATTCCCGAGAAAGACTAAATTAGGAGACTTAACTCTTCCTGTTTTCAGAACTTAAAATACTCAAGTGGTAACAATAATCAAGACAGTGTGTGACTGACAAAAAGTTATGCATATAGATAAATGTATTAGAATTGAGTGTCCAGAAAAAAGCCCAGGCATTTTATGGCCAACTGATTTGTGATGAAGGTGTCAAGACCAGTTAGTGAAGAAAATTATAGTCTTTTCAAAAAATAGTACTGGCAAAACTGGATAATTATATACAAGAGAATTAAATTGGACCCTTGCCTCACACCATATACAAAAAATTAACTAAAAATGGATTAAAAACATACAGGTAAGAGTAAAACATTAAAAACCATAGAAGAAACATTAAGGATAAATCTTCATGATGTAGGATTTTTGACAATGAATATTAAAATATGACACAAAGCACAAGGGACAAACAATAATAGATAAATTGGACTGCATCAAAATTAAAAACTTTTGTGGCTCAAAATCATCCACCAATAAAATGAAAAGATAACCAATTGATGAAGTGGGAGTAAATATTTAAAAATCATGTAGCCCTAGCTGGTATGGCTCAGTGGATAGAGTATCAGCCTGCAGACTGCGGGGTCCCAGGTTCAATTCTGGTCAAGGGCACATACCTCGGTTGCAGGCTCCCGGCCCTGGTTGGGGGCATGCAGGAGGCAACCAATCTATGTGTCTCTCTCACATCTCTGTTTCTCTCTGTCTCTCCCTCTCTTTTCCCCTCTCTCTAAAAGTCAATGGAAAAAAATATCCTCACTAAGCATAATACTTGTCAGGTCCACCCATTCTGTTGCAAATGGAAAGAATTCTTTCTTTTTTACAGCTGCATAATATTCCATTGTGTAAATGTACCACAGCATTTTTCTCCACTCATCTACTGGTGGGCACTTAGGCTGTTTCTATTGTAAAATGTGCTGCTATGAATGTAAGGAAGCATATATCCTTTCTGATTGGTGTTTCCAATTTCTTAGGATATATTCCTAGAAGTGGGGTCATTGGGTCAAATGGCAGTTGCATTTTTAATGTTTTGAGGAAACTCCATACTGTTTTCAAAGGAGGCTGCACCAGTCTGCATTCCCAGCAGTGCACTAGGGTTCGCTTTTCTCCTCACCAACACTTGTCATTTGTTGATTTGTTGATGGTAGCCATTCTGACAGGTGTGAGAAGTTACCTCATTGTTTTGATTTGCATCTCTCATATGATTAGTGACTTTAAGCATGTTTTCATATGTCTCTTGGCTTTCTGTATGTCCTCTTTCGAAAAGTGTCTATTTAGGTCCTTTGCCTGTTTTTTTTTTATTGGGTTGTTTATCTTCCTTTTGTTAAGTTGTACGAGTTCACTGTAAATGTTGGAGATTAAACCCTTATCAGACATAACATTGGCAAATATGTTCTTCCATGCAGTGGGCATTCTTGTTGTTTTGTTGATGTTTCTTTTGCTGTGCAGAAGCTTTTTATTTTGATGTAGTCCCATTTTTTTTTATTTCTCTTTAGTTTCCATTGCCCTAGGAGCTATATTGGTAAAGATATTGCTATGCCATATGTCTGCTATTTTGCTGCTTATAGCTTCTTCTAAGATTTATACCACATAATCTCACTCATTTGTGGAATATAAAGAACATTATAAACTGATGAACAAAAATAGATACAGAGGCAAAGAAGCATCCAACAGGCTGTCAAACTACAGTGAGAATGCAAGGGAAGGTTGGGGGCTAAGAGATCAACTGAAGGACTTGTATGCATGCATATAAGCATAATCAATGGATACAAAACACTGGGGTGGTGGGGTGAGAGCATGTGCTGGGGGGTAGGGGAGGCCGGGGGAGGTCAATGGGGAAAAAAGGAGACACATGTACTACTATTTTTAATACTTTAAACAATAAAATAAAAAAATAATAAATAAAAAAGAATAAAAATGGCAACAAACTATTACCTATCAATAAAAACCTTAAACATAAATTGATTAAATGCTCCAATCAAAGACATAGGCTAACTGAATGGATAAGAACACATCACCCATATATATATTGTCTACAAGAGACCCACCTCAGAAACAAGGACTCGCACAGGCTGAAAATGAAGGGATGGGAAAAAAAGTTCCAGGCAAATGGAAATTAAACACACACACACACACACACACACACACACACACACACACACACATACAAAACACAGAAGTAGCAATATTCATATATGAAAAAATAGACTACACAGTGAAGGCCATCACAAGAGATAATGAAGGCCACTTCATAATACTAAAGGGATCAATACAATAAGATGTAACTCTGGCCCTAACCGGTTTGGCTCAGTGGATAGAGTGTCAGCCTGCGGACTCAAGGGTCCCAGGTTCGATTCCGGTCAAGGGCATGTACCTTGGTTGTGGGCACATCCCCAGTAGGGGGTGTGCAGGAGGCAGCTAATTGATGTTTCTCTCTCATCAATGTTTCTAACTCTCTCTCCCTCTCCCTTCCCCTCTGTAAAAAATCAATAAAATACATTAAAAAAAAAAGATGTAACTCTGGTAAACATATATACACCCAGGACAGGACCATAAAAATATATGAAGAAACTTTTGGAAAGTGTCAAGGGAGAGATTGACAGCAACACAATCATAGTATGGGACTTTAACACCCCACTGACATCATTGGATAGATCTTCCAGACAAAAAAAAATCAACAAGGAAACAGTGACCCTAAACGAAACACTAGATCAGATGGAATTCAGTGACATTTTCAGAACAAAGCTACAGAATATACATTCTTCTCAAGTGCACATATGGCATTTCTAAAGATAGACCACATTTTAGGACACAAACTAAGTCCCTACAAGTTCATGAAGATTGAATTCATATCAAGCATCTTCTCAGATCATAATGGCATAAAATGAGAAATCAACTACAGGAAAAACACCCCAAAACATTAAAACACATGGAGGCTAAATAGCATGTTATAAAACAATTAATTAGTTACCAGTGAGGTCAAGAAAGAAAGAAAAAAATTGCTAGAAAAAAATGAAAATGAACATACAACCACCCAAATCTATGGGACACAGAGAAAGCACTATAGGCCTACCTCAAAAAACAAGGGAAAAAAATAATAAACTATTTAACAAACATGCTCTCAGGACCAAACTGGAATTACAACTAAAATACAAAAACCAAAAACAAACAAACAAAAAAACACCCTGAATAATCAATTGAAGACTAGCTAGACAGAAGTATGATAACCAAGAATAGAAAGTGGAAACAACACAGTGACTGGCAGGAAGGGTGGAGGCATGAAAGGGCTGGCCAGTTCCCACAGAGATATCTGGCCAGGTCTAGAGAGATATTTCAGCTGTGGGGGGTTGCTAGTGAGAACTCTGCAGTATAATTCCCAAGCTGAGACCCCCAGCAGAGAGCACCAGAATTGAGAAAGGTGCCCACATAACAACTGGCTATGAAAAACAGCAGGGTTGCTGTCTGCCAGGGAGAGACAGCTGGAGATGCAGGCCCCTCTTAAATAGCCAACACAACATTTTGAGTGCAGCCACTCAACTTGGGTTCTGGCAGAGGGAGGGCAGAGTGAACTGGAGCTGTATAAATATAAGCCAGGGTTAAGGACTCTGGGGTTAGAGCTCGGAAAGCAGGCACCTCAGTTTCCTGTGCTGAATCATTCCCTCATGATGTGGAGGTCATCTTTCTCAGGCAAACCTTTGCTATACAGGCGATTTTTGACTCGAGGGGAAGACAGTTGACCCACACTATTGGAAAATTCTTTGCCCCATCTTTTAGAGTAGTGGTTCTCAACCTTTCTAATGCCATAACCCTTTAATACAGTTCCTCATGTTGTGGTGACCCCCAACCAATTATTTTCGTTGCTACTTCATAACTAATTTTGCTACTGTTATGAATTGTAATGTAAATATCTGTGTTTTCCGACCGCTAGCAGGGTCGCCTAAGACCATCGGAAAACACAGATATTTACATTAAAATTCATAACAGTAGCAAAATTAGTTATGAAGTAGCAACGAAAATAATTGGTTGGTGGTCACCACAACATGAGGAACTGTATTAAAGGGTCACGGCATTAGAAAGGTTGAGAACCACTGCTTTAGAGTTTCTGAGGCCCATGCTTTAAGAGATTGGGAATAACAATTAGCCTCCAGGCAGAAGCAATTGCCCCATCCTGTTGGAAAACCTTTCACTCCACCTGTGGATGATTGCCTGAGGCTACTCCAGACTGAATCCAATCAGTCTGCACACAGAGGCTGGAGGCTTTGAGTCTTTGTGTGATCTAATTAGGCAGAAACAACAGTTTGGTTCCCCACTGTAGACACCATCTCAGACTGCTTAGCGAGGCAAAAACCAGCGGCACCCCAAGCAATTGCAGTTGACAACTGTGAGACCAGCTCTGTGGGGGAAGGAAGTACAGCTCAGAACAGGGTCCATCAAGGTGTTAGACTCAAGGCAGACCCATCTTCTTGTCTAAGGAGTCCTCAAGCACTGGAAAGCTGGCATGATGACATAGGGGTTGAACACCCCTAGCAGTGAGTTGGTGGGAGATCCCTCCCACAACCAGGACATCAACAATCAAGTCCCAATTACAACAGGGGAGCCTAAACAATGCAAACACAGTACATTTCTATAGCATCCAGCTCAGGTTAACAAAGAGACTACACCACTGGACACCTCAAGGCAGTTTATACATAAGGCCATCCCACAGAGACTGGGAGGCATAGCAGTTCTATCTAATACATAGAAGCAAATAAAAAGAGATAGCTAAAATGGGGAGACAAGTAAACAACGCCCAAATAAGAGAAAAGAAGGAATCTCCAGAAAAAGATTTAAATGAGATGAATGGAGAGAGACAAAATGGCAGCAGAATAGACAGACGTGTCCTGAGCCTTGTCCCAGAGCAAATAGAGTGAGCAGCTGAAATGAGTGGAATTCAGCCCAGATTGGCAAAGGAGACTCAGCTGGAGCAGCAGCTGAATGAGCAGCCAGTTCCCCCATCCGAGGAGCAGCAGCTGCTTGAGCAGCCCAACCATGACTGAGGAGTGGCAGCCCTATGCAGCTGGCCCCAGTCTGAGGAGCAGCAGCTGCACACAGCCCATACCCTGCACCTGTCTGAAGAGCAGCAGCTGTGCAAGCAACCTGTCCCCATCCGAGGAGCAGCACCTGTGTGAGCAGCCTGCCCCTTCCTAGGAGCAACAGATGCGTGAGCCGCCTGCCCACATCTGAGGAGCAGCAGCTGTGTGAGCAGACCGCCCCTGTCCAAGGAGCAGCAGCCCTGTGCAGTCTGCACTGGTCTGAGGAGCATCCTGCACCTGTCCGACAAGGAGCCGGGTGAGCGGCCCGCCCCTGTCCGAGGAGCAGCAACAGTATGAGCAGCTCACTCCCACGTGAGGAGCAGCAGCCACACGAGCAGACCACGCCCCCGTCCGAGGAGAAGCAGCTGCACGAGCAACCCTCACTCATACGAGGAGCACCAGCCCTGCAAGCAACCTACCCCTGTCCAAGGAATGGCGAAATCATGAGCAGCCTGTCCCATCTGAGGAACAGCAGCAGCACGCAGCCAGCCCCCATTTAAAGAGCAGCAGCCACACGAGCAGTCCATCCCTAGCTGAGGAGTAGCAGCCAGCCTCCATCCAAGGAGCAGTGGACACAAGCAACCTGTCCCTATCCGAGGAGCAGCAACCTCATAATCAGCCCACCCCCATCCAAGGAACAGCAGCTATACAAGCAGCCTCCCCCACAAGCCAGAGGAGACACCACTGCTGCAAACAGCACCCACCAGAGGAGCCGCTGCCAACTGAGAATCAGCTGCTACCATGACCGCCTGAGGAGAAACCGCAGCCCGAGAAGCCACAGCCACCCAAGAGCAGCCCCTGCACGGCTAGACATCTACATCAGTCGGTGAGACCAAAAATGGGTAGACAAAGATACCCACAAAGGAAAGAAAAGGAGGAATCACCAGAAAAGGAGCTAAGTGAAACAGAGGCATGCAACCTTCCAAAACTCACTCAGAAAGATTCTAAAAATCTCAATAAGCTGATAACTATGGAAGAAATTGAAGCAGTAATCAAAAAGCTTCCAGGAAACAAAAGCCTCAGGCCAGATGGCTTCACAGGAGAGTTTAATGAACATTCAAGGAAGAAATAAAACCTATCCTCCTCAGACTCTTCCAGAAAATTCAAGAGGAAGGAACACATCCAAGCTCCTTCTATGAAGCCAGCATCACCCTAATACCAAAACCAGGTAAAGATAACACAATGAAAGAGAATTACAGGCCAATATTCCTCATGAACATAAATGCCAAAATCCTTTTTTTAAATATATTTTATTGATTTTTTACAGAGAGGAAGGGAGAGGGATAGAAAGCTAGAAACATCGATGAGAGAGAAACATCGACCAGCTGCCTCCTGCACATCCCCCACTGGGGACATGCCCGCAAACAATGTACATGCCCTTGACCGGAATCGAACCTGGGACCTTTCAGTCCGCAGACCGACACTCTATCCACTGAGCCAAACCTGTTTCGGCAATGCCAAAATCCTTAACAAAATTCTAGCAAATCAGAACCAGCAGTACATCGGAAAGATCATACAACATGACCAAGTAGGATTTATCCCAGGAATGCAAGGATGGCACAATATTCGCAAATTAATAAATGTGATACATCACATAAACAAATTGAGAGATAAAAATCACATAGTCTTATCAATTGATGCAGAAAAAGCATTTGACAAAATCCAGCACCCTTTCTTGATAAAAACTCTCAGCAAGGTGGGAATAGAAGGATCATACCTCAACATCATAAAAGCCATATATGACAAACCTACAACCAACATCATACTCAATGGGCAAAACTAAAACCATTTCCCCTTAGAACAGGAACAAGAAAGGGATGCCCACTCTCACCACTCCTGTTCAACATAGTTCTGGAAGTATTAGCCATTGCAATCAGACAAGAAGAAGAAATAAAAGGCATCCAAATTTGAAAAGAAGAAGTAAAACTGTCCTTATTTTCAGATGACAGGATACTGTCCATAGAAAACCCGAAAGACTCCATCAAAAAATTATTAGACTTAATAAATGAATTCAGCAATATAGCGGGATACAAAATTAACGCCAAGAAATCTATGGCATTTCTATACACCAATAATGAACTTACAGAAAGACTAAAAAAGCAATCCCATTTACCATCGCACCAAAAAAAATTAAGATACCTAGGAATAAACTTAAGTAAGGAAGTAAAAGACCTATATATGGAAAACTACAGGACACTGAAAAAAGAGATAGAGGAAGACATAAACAGATGGAAGAACATAACGCATTCATGGATTGGTAGAATCAACATCATTAAAATGTCCATACTACCCAAAGCAATCTATAAATTCAATGCACTTCCCATTAAAATACCAAAGGCATATTTCACAGACCTAGAACGAACTTTCCAAAAATTCATCTGGAATAAAAAAAAGACCCCGAATAGCTGCAGCATTCCTGAGAAAGAAGATCAAAGTAGGTGGGATCTCAATACCAAATAACAAGCTATATTACAAAGCCACTGTTCTCAAAACAGCCTGGTACTGGCACAAGAACAGACATATAGATCAATGGAATGGAATAGAGAACCCAGATATTGATCCAAACCACTATGCTCAATTAATATTTGACAAAGGAGGCATGAACATACAATGGAGTCAAGACAGACTCTTCAATAAATGGTGATGGGAAAAATTGGACAGATACATACAAAAAAAATGCAACGAGACCACCAACTTACACCATACACAAAAATAAGCTCAAAATGGGTACAAGACTTAAACATAAGATGGGAAACCATAAAAATACTAGAGGGATCCACAGCCAGAGAAATCTCAGTCGTATGCTGAAGCAATTTCTTCACTGATACTGCTCCTAGGGCAATGGAAACTAAAGAGAAAATAAACAAATGGGACTACATCAAAATAAAAAGATTTTGCACAGCAAAGGAAACCATCAATAAAACAACAAGAAAGCCCACTGCATGGGAGAACATATTTGCCAATGATATCAACAATAAGGGTTTAATCTCCAACATTTACAGGGAACTCATACGACTTAAGAAAAAGAATATAAATAACCCAATCAAAAAATGGGCAACTGACCTAAATAGATACTTTTCAAAAGAAGACAGAAGGAAGGCCAGGAGACATATGAAACATGCTCAAAGTCACTAATCATCTGAGAGATGCAAATCAAAATAACAATGCAGTACCATCTCACACCTGTCAGAATGGCTATCATCAACAAATCAACAAATGACAAGTGCTGGTGAGGATGCGGAGAAAAAGGAACCCTCGTGCACTGCTGGCTGGAATGCAGACTGGTACAGCCACTGTGGAGAACAGTATGGAGTTTCCTCAAAAAATTAAAAATGGAACTCCCATTTGACCCCGTGATCCCACTTCTAGGAATATATCCCCAAAAACTAGAAACATGAAGCAGAAATGATATATGCACCCCTATGTTCATAGCAGCACAATTCACCATAGCTAAGATTTGGAAACAGCCTAAGTGCCCATCAGCAGATGAGTGGATTAAAAAACTGTGGTACATCTACACAATGGACTACTATGCTGCAGTGAAAAAGAAGGAGTTCTTACCATTTGCAACAACATGGATGGAGCTGGAGAGCATTATGCTAACTGAAATAAGCCAGGCAGAGAAAGATAAATATCACATGATCTCACTCATTTGTGGAATATAATGAACAACATAAACTGATGAGCACAAACAGATCCAGAGACAGAGAAACATCGATCAGAACGTCAAACCTCAGGGAAGGTACAGGATAATGGAGGTAAGGGAGAGAGATCAACCAAAGGAGTTGTATGCATGCTTATAAGCCTAATCAATGGACACAGACAGCAGCGGGTTAAGGGCATGAATGGGGGTGGCAGGTAATGGGGGAATAAGGACACATATGTAATACCTTAATCAACAAAGAAATTTTTTAAAAAATAAATGAGATGGATGTAAGCAACGTATCAGACATAGAGTTCAAAACAATAGTTATAAAGATACTTAAGGAACTTAGTGAAAATTACAACAGCTTAAAAAAGGAAATAGAGACCATGAACAAGAACCAGGCAGAAATAATGGTATATCTGACATTAAGAGTACACCAGAAGCTTTTAAAAGTATATTAGATGAAGCAGAATACCAAACCAGCGATTTGGAAGACAAGGTAGAAATAAATACCCAATTAGAGCAGCAAATAGATAAAAGAAGTAAAAAGCAGGAACGTGGCTTAAAGGAGACCTTGGACTACATGAAACGTAACAGCATCCGTTTAATGGGAATACCAGAAGGGGAAGAGGATGAGCAAGGAACAAAGAACCTGTTTAAAGAAATAATGACAGAAAACTTAACCAACCTGGAGAAGGAAAATGTCACACAAGATCTGGAGGCACAGAAAGTCCCAATGAAGATAAAACCGAAGAAATCCACACCTAGACACATCATAATTAAAATGTCAAATGTTAAAGGCAAGTAAAGAGTCTTAAAGGCAGCCAGAGAGGGGAAAAAATTACCTACTGACTTCTCAAGAGAAACACTTCAAGCCCAAAGGGAGTAGAATGAAGTACTCAAAGTAATGAAAACCAAGGGCCTAAATATAATACTGCTGTATCCAGCAAGGCTATCATTTAAAATTGAAAGTGAAATAAAAAGCTTTCTAGACAAAACAAACAAACAAACAAATCGTAAAAGGTGTACATTCCACCAAAGCAGCAATGCAAGATATATTAAAGAGACTGCTTTAAGAAGAAGAAAAAAAGTGAGAGGGGATCATGGGCATAAAGAAAATTAAAATGGCAGTAAATAAATACCTATCAATAATAACCTTAAATGTAAATGGATTAAATATTCCAATCAAAAGACATAGGGTGACTGAATGAATATGAAAACATGATAAACTATTTAACCCTTTGCACTCGCTTGCTTTTTTCTCGATTCCTTTATTCTAATGCTAACCTTGTCGAGTCACACTCGACATCCGAGTGCAAAAGGTTAACCCTATAACACAAAGAATTGCAAAGAGAACAAAAACAGCACAGAGTAAGTAGAGGAAAGTAAATAATAAAGATTAGAGCAAAAATAAATGACATAGAGACTAAAAAAAATTACAAAAAATCAATGAAACCAAAAGCTGGTTTTTTGAAAAGATAAACAAGATTTATGTACTGTTAGGCTGCCTCAACAAGAAACAAAGAGAGAAGACCCAAATAAATCAATTCAGAAACAAAAGTGATGAGGTAACAACTGTTATTAGAGAAATACAAAAAATTGTAAGAAAATACTATAACAACTATATGCCAACAAGCTGGACAATGTGGATGAAATGGTAAATTTCTACAAAAATACAATATCCTAAAACTGAATCAGGGAGAGTCAGAAAACTTGAATGTGCCAAAAACAATTGATGGAATAGAAGCAGTAATCAAAACACTCCCAGCAAATAAAACCCCTTGTCCAGATGGCTTCACATGGGATTTTTACCAAACATTCAAAGAACTAACACCCATCCTCCACAAACTATACCAAAAATCCAAGAGGAAGGAACATTTCCAAACTCTTTTTATGAGGCTAGCATTATTCTAATTTCAAAACCAGAAAAAGACACTACGAAGAAAGAGATACAGGTCAATATATCTGAGGAACATAGATGCTAAAGTCCTTAACAAAACATTAGCAAATCCAGCAACATGTTAAAAAGATCATATCCCATGATCAAGTGGGATTTATTATTGGGATGCAAGGCTGGTACAATATTTGCAAATCAATAAACATGATACATCATATAAACAAATTGATAGACAAAAATCACATGATCATATCAGTAGATGCAGAAAATGCATTTGACAAAATCAAACGCACACTTTTGATAAAAACTCTCAGCAAAGTGGCAATATAGGGATCATATCTCAACATAATGAAGGCCATATATGACAAACCCATAGCCAACATCATTCTCAATGGCCAATAACAAAAACTCTTTCCTCTAAGAGCAAGAACAAGACAGGAATATTCACTTTCACCACTCTTATCAACATAGTACTGGGAGTACTAGCCAAAACGGTCAGACAAGAAGAAATAGCCCTAGCTGGTTTGGCTCAGTGGATAGAGCCTCGGCCTGCAGACTGAAGGGTTCCAGTTTCGATTCCAGTCAAGGGTTCATGTCCGGATTGTGAGGTTGACCTCCAGTAGGGGGTGTGCAGGAGGCAGCCAATCAATGATTCTCTCTAATCATTGATGCCTCTCTCTCTCCCTCTCCCTTCCTTTCTGAAGTCAACAAAAACATATTTTTAAAAAAGAAGAAATTAAAGGCATCCAAATTGGAAAGGAGGAACTAAAACTCATTATTTGCTAATGTCATGATATTGTATATAGAAAACCTTAAAGAAAGACTCCATTAAAAAACTACTAGATTTAGTAAATGAATTTGGCAATGTAGTAGGATACAAAATCAGCACCCAAAATTCAATGGCTTTTTTATATACCAATAGTGAATTCTCAGAATGAGAAACTAAGCAAGCAATCCCACTTACCATTGCAACAAAAAATTAAGATACTTCGGAATAAACTTAACCAAGGAGGCAAAAGACCTGTACTTGGAAAACTATAGGACATTGAAAAAAGAAATAGAGGAAGACAAACAAATGGAAGAATATACCTTGTTCATAAATTGGTAGAATTAACATCATTAAAATGTCCATACTACCCACAGCAACCTATATATTCAATGCAATCCCTATTAAAATACCAGCAGCATATTTCACAGATCTAGAACAAATACTCTAAAATTTATATTTAACCAAAAAGGACCCCAAATAGCCAGAGCAAAATTGAGAAAGAAAAACAAAGTTGGAGGAATTGCAATACCAGATATCAAATATGCTACAAAGCCACTGTAATCAAAACAGCCTGGTACTGGCACAAGAGCAGGCATACAGATCGATGGAACAGAACAGAGACTCCAGAAATTGACCCAAGCCATTATGCTCAATTAATATTTTAGAAAAGAGGCAAGAACGTACAATGGAGTCAAGACAGTCTCTTCAATAAATGGTGTTGGGAAAATTGGACAGATACATGCAAAAAAAATGAAACTAGATCACCAATATACACCATACCCAGGAATAAACTCAAAATAGATAAAAGACTTAAATGAAACCATAAAAATCCTAGAAGAAACCATAGGCAGCAAAATCTATGATATCTCTCATAGCAATATGTTTACTGATACATCTCCTGGGCAAAGGAAGGTAAGGAGACAATAAACAAATGGGACTACTCCAAAATAAAAAGCTTCTAAACTGCAAAAGAAACCATCAAGAAAACAAAAAGGGAGCCTACTGTATGGGAGAACATATTCAGCAATGATACATCTGATAAAGGGTTAATATCCAATATATACAAGGAACTCATATACCTTAACAAAAGGAAGACAAAGAATCCAATTGAAAAATGGGTGAAGGACTTAAATAGACACTTCTCCAAAGTGGACATACAGATGGCCAAGAGACATGAAAAAAATGCTCAAAGTCACTGATCATCAGAGAGATACAAATTAAGACAACAATGAGGTATCACCTTATACCTGTCAGAATAGCTACCAATAGTAAATCAACAAATGACAAGTGCTGGCAAGGATGTGGAGAAAATGGAACCCTAGTACACTCTTGGTGGGATTTCAGTCTGATGCAGCCATTACTGGAAACAGTACAGAGTTTCCTCAAAAAATTAAATATGGAACTGCCATTTGACCCAGTGATCCCACTTCTTGGAATATCTCCTAAGAAACCTGGAACACCAATCATAAAAAATATATGTACCCCTATGTTCATAGCAGCACAATTTACAATAGCTAAGATCTGGAAACAGCCGAAGTACTCATCAGTAGATGAGTGGATAAAAATGCTGTGGTACATTTATATGATGGAATATTATGCAGCAGTAAAAAAGAAGGATCTCTTACCCTTTGAGACTGCATGGAGGGATCTGGAGATTATTATGCTAAGTGAAATAAGCCAGTCAGAGAAAAACAAGTATCACATGATCTCACTCATATTTGGAATCTACTGAACAAAATAAACTGATGATCAAAATAGATCCAAAGGCATAGAAGCATACTACAGACTGCAGAATATCAAACAGGTGGGGGAGAGTGGGGGAGTGGAAAGTGGTCAACCAAAGAACTTGTATGCATATATGCATAACCCATGGACACAGACAATAGTGTGGTGACTGCCTGGGATGGGGGCTGGCGGCAGGCTAAAAGAGGTCAATGGAGATGGAGGAAAGAGGACATATGTAATTCTTTCAACAATAAAGATTTAAAAATAAGAAATAAAATGTAAAGATGAGATTGTAAAAAAACACATTTTTATTTATTTAAGATAGGAAGAGAGAGGTACAGAGAGCTAGAGACATCAATGATAAGATAGAATTATTGATTGACTCGCATGCCCCCCACTTTGCATGGAGCCCACAACCTCGGGCATGTGCCCTGACGGGGAATCAAACCATGACACCCTGGTTCATAGGTCTATGCTCAACTCTGAGCCACACTGGTCAGGCATGAGATGAAAAAAAAATAAGATTCTTTATCTGAGAAGTAGCAGTGCTAAGACATGAACATAGGTTTCTACCTGTAGTGTCTGTGTTCTTTCCACTATACCACACCACTTAGAATGATTTATTAATTTCATAAACTCTTTGAGGTCAGGGACTACTTGTATATTGCTGTATAATAATTAATTCCTGGCCTACAACAAGTACTTCATAAATATTTATTAGACTTTTAAACTGATCTGTAATTTACAAAGTAAATTGCATTTATTGTCTTATTTAATCTTCATCATGACTGGAAAGTATTATTCCCACTTTACATATGTTAAAATTGAAGCTCAGAATGGTGTCTCCATGATGGTGACATAGGTCATTTCTGACTTCACTCCCCCTCACAAGAACAGCTAACATATATTCAAGAATGAAACTCCACTGAGAGAATCCTAGAATAGGGGGTGAGGTTGAATTACCCACCTGCACAACAGAGACCAAGACAGACTTCATTTTAAGGGTAAGAAGAATCTACATTTTCACTGCCTTGCTCCTACCCCAGGGCAGTGCAACACCACACAGAGTTGTCTCTGAGTTCTGAGCCTTTGGTTCCTCTAGTGGGAAAAGAGAACACAGGGGGAGGGGAGGAAGTAAGCAGTCTTTCCCAGCATTGTGGGTTGCTTGTAAGAATCTCCAATCTGATCTTGTACCAAGAGGACTGTAGGGGAATCTACAGGGCCCAGTCACTGAAAATCTGTGACAGACCTTGCTACAAACAGCACATGGATCTTGGCAAACCTTAAGCAGCAATCCCACCAGCAGCTTTGCTCATCTATAGAACCAAGACAGCATACTCTGACCACAGAACTTGGTGGGGTGCAGATATGTCTGACTTTCCATCACTAGAGACTGGTTTTGTCATGCCCAGGCAAGGTGCTGAGTCACATCACCACCTGCTGTGCAAAGTGCCTTTCAGGCCCATTTGGCCAGAAGTGTTGTTGACAATTCCTAGAAGCTGCTTGGCCCAGTGGCATTCAAGCCCATAGGTGTGTGGGCAGAACTAATTACCCAAAGCAAAGTCATTACAAGGCATGGAGGTTTTTTTTATGTACAGAAGGGAGGTTAATTTATAGCCAAGGCTGAGGGTAGCTACTACCCCCTCCCAACTGGAAAGCATGTTTGGAAAATTGAGAGTAGCCTGGATCACCTCTTCTCCCATTCCAGGGAAGGAGGCTGAGGCATAGCACCACTTGCTGTGGAGAGAGTCTTCTGGCCCCATCTGATAAGTGCTGGAGAGAATTTATGTGCAGCCCAGTGGCTCTTGAGCAAGAGAAGGTCAGATACAGCTGACAGTTTGCATAGCAAAGCCAATATCCCTGTTTAGCCAAGAGCCAGGGAATTTGCTGTGCAGGTTGGTCTGAATTAAAACAACAAACAGCTTTATGGGTTTTAGAACTTCTCCTGCTGCACTCAGGCAGGGAATATAATTAATAGCCTTGCTCATCGCTAAATAGAGTCTTTAGCATGTCCAACCAGGGAATCCAACTAGATCACATGGTAAGCTGTGTATCTCATTCAACAGTCATATGAACAGTGGCACTTGAACAGAGAGCACAGCCAATTGTTTCCCGCAACTGGAGTGCAAAATCAGTGGTCTCATTTGACCAGGGAATTCAGTGCACACTCAGGCCTGATTCAGGCCCCCAAACAACAAGCTATCATAGTCTCTGGACCCTGGCCTTCTATCCTTTCCATGGCAGAGAAGTTAATTAATAACCCCATCTATGACAGAATATAATGTTCAGTTTTGACTGTATAGTAAACCTGATCAGAGAATTCAGGCAACCTTGGAACACATCCTATAATGCCCTTAAGGATCAAAAAGTTGCCTCACTCAAATATAGACCATAAAAGCAGGCCCCACCTTCCAAAAGAAATTACTAGTAGACACACACAGAAACCCAGACTGAGTTGACATGGTGAAGAACTGTCTTTACCAAAACCAACCTGTAGAGTCAGGGAAAGTGGCCCCATTACTCAAACGTGCAAATACCAACCTAAAGAATCAAGGACCAAAAAATCAGGTATATATTATACCACCAAAGGAAACTAATAAAGCTACAGTAACCATATACATTCTTCTCAAGTGCACATGGGTCATTTTCAAAGACAGACCATATATTGGGTCACATGCAAAGTCTCTTCAAATTCAAGAAGATAGAAATCATATCAAGCATCTTCTCAGATCACAATGCCATAAAACTGGAAAGCAACTACAATAAAAACAATCCAAAGAAATCAAACATATGGAGATGAAATAGCATACTATTAAGCAATGACTGGGTTACCAGAGAGATCAAAGAAGAAATAAAAAACATCATGGCAACAAATGACAATGAAAACACAACAATCCAAAATCTATGGGACACAGCAAAAACAGTCTTGAGAGGGAAGTTCATAGCTCTACAAGCCTACTGCAAAAAACAAGAAACAATGGTAATAAATTACCTAACACTACAACTCAGAGTTAGAAAGTGAGCAACAAGAAAACCCCAGTTTAAGCAGAAGGAAGGAAAAAATAAAGATCAAAGAGGAGATAAACAACATAGAGACAAAACAAAAAACAAAAAAAAAAACAACAATACAAAAGATCAACAAAACCAAGAGCTGGTTTTTTGAATGGATAAACAAGGTTGATGAACCTCTAGCCAGGCTCACCAAACAGCAAAGAGAAAGGACCCAAATAAACAAAATCATAAATGAAAGAGGAGAAATAACAAGAGAACCCACAGAAATACAAAGGATTGTTAAAAATACCATGAACAACTCTATTCCAACAAACTAGACCACATGGAGAAAATGGACATATTCCTAGAAATATACAACCTTCCAAAACTCAATCAGGAAGAATCCAAATATCTCAATAGGCCAATAACACTGGAAGAAATTGAAGCAGTCATCAAAAAGCTTCCAGCAAACAAAAACCCAGGGCCAGATGGCTTCACAGGGGAGTTTTACCAAACATTCAAGTAATAATTAAACCTATCCTCCTCAGACTAGTCCAAAAAATTGAAGAGGAAGGAACATTTCCAAGTTAATTCTATGAAGCCAGCATCACCCTAATACCAAAACCAGATAAAGACAACACAATGAAAGAGAATTACAGGCCAATATCCCTCATGAACATAGGTGCCAAAATCATCAAAAAATTTCTAGCAAATTGGATCCAGCAGTAGATCAGAAAGATCATACACCATGACCAAGTAAGATTTATCCAGGGGTTACAAGGATGGTACAATATCCGCAAATCAATAAACCGGATATGTCACATAAACAAATTGAGAGATAAATACAACATAGTCATATCAATTGATGCAAAAAAGCATTTGACAAAATCCAACATGCTTTCTTGATAAAAACTCTCAGCAATGTGGGAATAGAAGGATCATACCTCAATATCATAAAAGCCATATTTGACAAACCCACAGCCAACATCATACTCAATGGGAAAAAACTAAAACCATTTCCCCTAAGAACAGGAACAAGACAGGGATGCCCATTCTCACCACTCCTGTTTGACATAGTACCGGAAGTATTAGTCATTGCAATTAGACAAGAAGAAGAAATAAAAGGCATCCAAATTGGAAAAGAAGAAGTAAAACTGTCCTTATTTGCAGATGACATGATATTGTACATAAAAAACCTGAAAGACTCCATCAAAAAACTATTAGACTTAATAAATGAATTTGCCAATGTAGCAGGATACAAAATTAACGCCAAGAAATCTATGGCATTTTTATACACCAATAGTGGACTTACAGAAAGAGAGACTAAAAAAGCAATCCCATTTACCATCGCACCAAAAAAATTAAGATACCTAGGAATACACTTAACTAACAAGGTAAAAGACCTATACGCGGAAAACTACTGGACACTGAAAAAAGAGATAGAGGAAGACGTAAACAGATGGAAGAACGAACCATGTTCATGGATTGGTAGAATCAACACCATTAAAATGTCCATACTACCAAAAGCAATCTATAGATTCAATGCATTCCCCATTAAAGTACCAATGGCATATTTCACAGACCTAGAAAGAACTCTTCAAAAATTCATCTGGAATAATAAAAGACCCCGAATAGCCACAGCAATCCTGAGAAATAAGAACAAAGTAGGTGGGATCTCAATACCAGATTTCAAGCTGTATTACAAAGCCACTGTTCTCAAAACAGCTTGGTACTGGCACAAGAACAGACATATAGACCAATGGAATAGAATAGAGAACCCAGATATCGACCCAAACCACTATGCTCAATTAATATTTGACAAAGGAAGTATGAACATACAATGGAGTCAAGACAGTCTCTTCAATAAATGGTGTTGGGAAAATTGGACAGATACATGCAAAAAAATGAAACTAGACCACCAACTTACACCATACACAAAAATAAAATCAAAATGTTTAAAGGACTTAAACATAAGATGAGAAACCATAAAAATACTAGAGGTATCCACAGGCAGAGAAATCTTAGACATAGGTCAAAGCAATTTCTTCACCGATACCGCTCCTAGGGCAATGGAAACTAAAGAGAAAATAAACAGATGGGACTACATCAAATAAAAAGATTTTGCTCAGCAAAGGAAACCATCAAGAAAACAACAAGAAAGCCCACTGTATGGGAGAACATATTTGCAAATATTATCACTGATAAAGGTTTAATCTCCAACATCTACAGGGAACTTATACAACTTAATAAAAGGAAGATAAATGATCCAATTAAAAAATGGGCAACGGACCTAAATAGAAACTTTTTGAAAGAAGACAGAGGGAAGGCCAAGAGACATATGAAAACATGCTCAAAGTCACTAATTATCCGAGAGATGCAAATCAAAACAACAATGTGGTACCATCTCACACCTGTCAGAATGGCAATCATCAACAAACGACAAGTGCTGGCGAGGATTTGGAGAAAAAGGAACCCTCATGCACTGCTGGTGGGAATGCAGACAGGTACAGCCACTGTGGAGAACAGTATGGAGTTTCCTCCAAAAACTAAAAATGGAACTCCCATTCGACCCAGTAATCCCACTTCTAGGAATATATCCCAAGAAACTAGAAACATGAAGCACAAATGATATATGCACCCCTATGTTCATAGCAGCACAATTCACCATAGCTAAGATTTGGAAACAGCCTAAATGCCCGTCATCAGATGAATGGATTAGAAAACTATGGTACATCTACACAATGGAATACTACGCTGCTATATAAAAGAAGGAATTCTTACCATTTGCAGCAGCATGGATGGACCTGGAGAGCATTATGTTAAATGAAATAAGCCAGGCAATGAAAGAAAAATACCACATGATCTCACTCATTTATGGAAAATAAAGAACATTATAACCTGATGAACAAAATGATAGATACAGAGGCAGTAAAGCACCAAACAGACTGTCAAATTTCAGCGGGAAGGCTGGCGAGTGTTGGGGAGAGGGCGAAAGAGATCAACTGAAGGACTTGTATGCATGCATATAAGCCCAACCAATGGACACAAGACACTGGGGAGGTGGGATGAAGGCATGCGACAGTGGGTAGGGGAAGCTGGGGGAAGGTCAATGGGGGGAAAAAAGGATATATGTACTACTATATGTAATACTTTGAACAATAAAAAAAAAGATATATGTACTACTATATGTAATACTTTGAACAATAAAAAAAAAGCTGCAGTAACCAACCTTAAAGAAATGGAGATCTATGAACTGTCAGATAAAGAATTCAAAATTATCCTCTTTAGAAAGTTTAGTGAACTACAAGACAGCATATACAAACAACTAAACAAAGGTAGGGAAATAGTTCAAGAACAAAGTGAGAAGTTTGATGACAAAATAGCAACCATCAAAAAAACACAGGGGGAGGGGGTGAAGTTGGAAGAAGGCATAGAGGGGAAAATAAAATAAAATAAACATTTTAAAAGTTTAAAAACAAAACAAAATCACATGATCATATCAATAGATGCAGAAAAAGCACTCAACAAAATTCAGCATCCATTCATGATAAAAATTCTCAGCAAAGTGGGAATAGAGGGAAACTACCTCGAAGTTATAAACATATATGACAAACCCACAGCCAACATTATACTCAACTAGGAGCCCGAAGTTTCGTGCAATAGACTTTTCCTTCATCTGGCTGCTGGCACCAGTTATCCACCAGCAGCAGTTTTCCTCTGGCCACCCGCCGATCAGAGCACCTCCCGCCAGCACGATCGGCCACCCCGAGAGGAACTCCGATCGGGAGGCGCTCCGATCGGGCGGGTGGCCAGAGGAAAACTGCTGCTGGTGGAAAACTGGTGCCAGCAGCCACGCAATCGGCCACCCCGAGTTCCACCACCAGCATCTTCTGCAGTGCCGGCCGTTTAAGCTGGCGGGAGGACCGGGGGTTGGGGACTCGCGAGTCCCCGACCCCCGCTCCTACCGCCAGCCAATCGGCCACCATGAGTCCCGCCCCGCGCCTCCAGCTGGCCCAATCGTGGGCGTAGCAGAGTGATGGTAATTTTCATATTACCATTTTATTAGGTATGATGGGCAAAAACTGCAAGTCTTTTCCGTAAGATCAAGAATAAGACATGAAGGTTTGCTTTCAGCACTCTTATTCAACATAGTATTGGAAGTCCTAGCCACAGTGAACAGACAAAAAAAAAAAAAAAAAAAGAAAAAGAAAGAAAGAAAATGCATCCAAATTTGAAAGGAGGAAGTATAACTCTCATTATTTGCAGATGACATAGAAAACCCTAAAGATTCCACGAAAAATAAAAAGGAACCTTAGTACACTGCTGGTGGGAATGCAGACTGGTACAACCATTATGGAAAACATTTTGAAGTTTCATCAAAAAATTAAATATGGATCTGCCATTTGACCCAGTGATCCCACTTCTAGGAATATATCCTAAGAAATCCAAAGCACTGACCTTGAGCCCCAGGTCCTGCTCAATGCGGCCCATGACAGTATTGTGATTGGCCTCCTCAGGAACCAGGTAGTGTACCCGGTGGCTCCCAATCTCCTGATGAGTGAAGAGCAGAAGCAAGAGCAGCAAAAATCGGGCTTCCTTGTCACCTGATCCTGAAGGTAACATCATACCTTGATTCTGTCATAAGTTCAAGACCAACATATTTGGTAAAGAAGAGCAAGAAGGAAGATTAAAAATGATGGAAGAGTAAGTGGATGGTGCACGGGCATGCTCCCAGGAACAACCTGGAATTACAACTAAAACACAGAAAATCTCCCTGAATAATCAACAGAAAACTCACAGGAGAGAACCCTGATACCTGAGGAGTGAAAGTGGGGCCGCATAGAGACTGCTAGAAGGGGCAGATGCATGAAAGGGCTAGCTGGGTGCCCACAGACAGCAAGTGAAGTCCTGGAGAGATATCTCAACTTGGGGGAATTCCCACTGAGAACTCTTGGGCCTAATCCCCAGTCTGGAGCCCTCAGCAGAGAGCACCAAAACTGAGGCGGGTACCCACATAACACCTGGCTGTGAAAAGCAGTGCAGGGCTGTCTGCCAGGGAGTGAAAGCTCAAAATTCAGGAACCCTCTTAAAGGGCCAATGCACAAAATTACCTGAGGATCCATCCACCTTGTACTCCAGCAGAGGGAGAGTGGAGTGGTCTGGAGCTGTGAGAGAAGAAACCATGACTAGAGACTCAGGGGATAGAGCTCTGAAAGACAAACCAAGTTTTCTTGGCTGAGCGATTCCCTCATGCAGCAGAAGAAATATTTCCCACATAGACATTTGCCTTGCCTGTGGGGGAGACAGTTGACACACCTTATTGAAAAACACCTTGCCTTGAAGCCACTTAAAAGATTAAAAATAACAATTAGCCCCCAGGCAGAAGAAACTGCCCCACCCTATTGAAAAAAACTCTCAACACTCGAGAATGATTGCCTGGGGACAATTCAAGTCAAAATCCTATCAGTCTGTAGGCAGAGGCTGTCTTTGGAGGCTTTGAGTCTTTGCCTGATCTAGTCAGAAACAGCCTTAAACATTACCCTGCACTACAGATTCAGAGGTGTATAGGATCTACCTAATACATAGTTACAAACCCAAACAGACAGCCAAAAGGAGAAGACAATGAAACAATCCCCAAATGAAAGAACTAGAGAATTCTCCAGAAGAAGGGATAAATGAAACAGAGAAGAAATTTTTCAAAAACAGAGTTCAGAGTAATGATGGTAAAGATGCTCAACAGCATAAAGAAAGATATAGTAACTACGAAAAAAGAACAGTGCAAGGTAAAGAATGACATAACACAAATTAAGAACACATTGCAAGGAATACACAGCAGATTAGGGGAAACTGAGGATCGAATCAGTGAATTAAAAGACAGTTGAAAATATCACTCAAAGAACCAAAAAGAAAAAAAAAACAATTAAAAAACAGGAGGACAGATTAAGGGAGCTGTGGGGAAATGTGAAATGAAACAATATTAGAACAGCAAGTGTTCCAGAAGAGGCAGAAAGGGAGAAAGGCATAGAGAAGGTGTTTGAAGAAATAATGGCAGAAAACTTCCCTAACCTAAAGGAAAAAGTCACACACGTTCAGGAGTCACAGAGAAGCCCAAACAAGAAGAACCCAAACAGGCCCACGCCCAGACACATCATAATTAAAATGCCAAAAATTAAAGACAAAGAATCTTAAAGGTGGTAAGAGAAAAGAAAACTGTTACCTACAAAGGAGTTCCCATAAGGCTGATACCAGATTTCTCATCAGAAACTCTACAGGCCAGAAGGGAGTGTCATGAAGTACTCAAGGTAATGGAAAGCATGGATCTGAGACCAAGATTACTATATCCAGCAACACTATCATTCAAAGTAGACAGTAAATAAAGAGCTTCCCAGACCAAAAAAAAAAAAAAAAAAAAAGCGGGGGAGGGGGGGCTAAAGGAGTGTATCACCACCAACCCAGCATTACAAGAAATGCTAAAGGGATTGCTGTAATGAGAAGAAGAAACAGAGAGAGAAACCTAGTCATATAGAATTAAAATAACAATAAATAAGTACCTATCAATAATAACCCTAAATGTAAATGGATTAAATGTTCCAATAAAAAGGCATAGGGTAGCTGAATGGATACAAAAACATGACACAACTATATGTGTCTAGAAGAGACCCACCACAAAACAAATACACAAAGAGGGTGAGAGTGAAGGAAAGGAAAAAAATTTTCCATGCTAATATGTCAAAATAGACTTTAAAATGAAGGCCATCACAAGAGACAACAAAAGTCACTACCTAATACTAAAGGGATCAATCGAACAAGAGGGTATAACCCTGGTAAACATATATGCGCCCAATATAGGAGCATCTAAATATATAAAAATATTCTAGAGGACTTGAACAGAGAGATCGCCAACAATACAGTCATAGTAGGGGACTTTAACACCCTTCTGACTTCACTGGATAGATTTTTCAGACAAAAAAACTTAACAAGGAGGTCTGGAGAAAGAAAAATGGCAGCGGAATACACAGACGGGTCCCGAGCCTTGTCCTGGAGCAGAAAGAAAGAACAGCTGAGGGTCGCACAGGGAGTATTTGTTAGCAAGTTAAGGGACAGCTATACTCCAGGAGAAGGTGGTGGACTGCTGGACGGGGTTCACCTGACTGGGCAGCCCGCACTGCTTCTGAGTCCCCTTCCAGAGCTACAGGCTCGGATGTGGAGACCACGCCATCTTGAAGGAGAAAGTGGATCTTATTGGAAGCCTGAAAATCTACAACTGCGGCAACCACCGAACAGCTGCAAGCCCCAGAACACCGGTCCCCAATTGGCACAAACACGCAGATTCAGAGGAGCTCTACACTCTACCACAGAAAGGTCAGATTTCGCCTGGGATAAGGAGAGAGAGAAATACATAACCAGACATCCAGAGAAGAGAGACCATGGGGAGACAAAGAAACAGCCCACATATGAAAGAAAAGCAGGCATCACCAGAAAAGGAAGTAAACGAAATAGAGGCAAGCAACCTGTCAGAGAAAGAATTTAGTGAAATGGTCATAAGGTTGATGAAAAGAATGGAAGACAAATTAGACAATATTAGTAAGAACCAAGAGGAAATGAAGAAGAACCAAGAAGAAAAGAAAAATGACATTGCTGCTGTAAAGAACTCAATAGAAAGCATCAAGAGTAGACTAGAAGAAGCAGAGGACCGCATCCGTGAGCTAGAAGACAAGGAGGGAAAAAATACCCAAGTAGAGCAGCTTCTAGAAAAAAAAAAATTAAAAAGCAGAAGGAGAGCCTAAGGGAACTTTGGGACAAAACGAAACAAAAAAAATCCTCATAATAGGGGTGCCAGAAGGAGAGGAAACTGAGCAAGGAATAGAAAACGTGTTTGAAGAAATAATGACAGAAAACTTCCCTGATATAGAAAAGAAAAAACCCACACAAATCCAAGAAGCTCACAGAGGTCCAAGCAGAACAAACCCCAAAAGTCCGATGCCAAGGCACATTATAATTAAATTGGCAAACACCAACGACAAAGTAAGAATCTTAAAAGTGGCCACAGAGAGAGAAAAAGTTACATACAAAGGAACTCCCATCAGACTAACAACTGATTTCTCAACAGAAACTCATCAGGTCAGAAGGAAATGGAATGAAATAGACTAAGTCATGCAAAGGAAGGATCTGAATCCAAGAATACTGTACCAAGCAATGCTATCAATCAAAATTGAAGGTGAAATCATAAGCTTTGCAGACAAAAAAAGGACTAAGGGAATTTATTACCACCAAACCAGCAATGCAAGAAATGCTAAAGGGTCTGCTGTAAAAAAAAAAAGAAGAAGAAGAAGAAGAAGAAGAAGAAGAAGAAGAAGAAGAAGAAAGAAAGAAAGAAAGAAAGAAAGAAAGAAAGAAAGTTAAATGTAAATGAATTAAATGCCCCAATCAAAAGACATAGGGTAACAGATTGGATAAGAAAACATGACCCATATATCTGCTGTCTACAAGAAACCCACCTCAGAAAAGAGACGCACACAGACTGAAGGTAAAGGGATGGAAAAAGGTTTTTCAGGCAAATGGAAATAAAAAAAAGCTGGGGTAGCAATACTTATATCTGACAAATTAGATCTCAAAGTGAAGGACATAAAAAGAGCTAAGGAAGGCCACTTCATAATACTAAATGAAGCAATCCAACAAGAAGAAATACCTCTGGTAAACATATACGCACCCAATACAGGAACACCCAAATACATAAATAAAACTTCTGGAGGATATCAAGGGAGAGGTTGACAACAATACAATCATCGTAGGAGACTTTAATACCCCACTATCACCATTGGACAAATCCTCTAAACAAAAAATCAGTAAAGTAACATCAATCCTAAATGACTCACTAGACCAGATGGAATTAATTGACATCTTCAGAACATTTCAACCCAAAGCCACAGAATATACATTCTTCTCAAGTGCACATGGGTCATTTTCAAAGAAAAACCATATGTTTGGTCTTAGGCAAAATCTCTTCAAATTCAAGAAGATAGAAATCATACCAAGTATCTTCTCAGATCACAGTGGCATAAAACTGGAAAGCAACTACAATAAAAACAATCCAAAGAAATCAAGCACATGGAGACTAAACAGCATGCTATTAAACAATAACTGGGTTACCAGAGAGATCAAGGAAGAAATAAAAAACATCATGGCAACAAATGACAATGAAAACACAACAATCCAAAATCTATGGGACAGAGCGAAAACAGTCTTGAGAGGGAAGTTCATAGCTCTACAAGCCTACTGCAAAAAACAAGAAACAATGGTAATAATTTACCTAACCCAACAACTCAAAGAGTTAGAAAGAGAGCAACAAGAAAAACCCAGTGTAAGCAGAAGGAAGGAAATAATAAAGATCAGAGTGGAGATAAATGACATAGAGACCAAAGAAACAATACAAAAGATCAACAAAACCTAGAGCTGGTTCTTTGAAAGGATAAACAAGATTGATGAACCTCTTTCAAGGCTCATCAAGAACAAAGAGAGAGTACCCAAATAAACAAAATCAAAAATGAAAGAGGTGAAATAACAACAGACCCCACAGAAATACAAAGAATTGTTAAAAATACCACGAACAACTCTATTCCAACAAACTAGACACCCTGGAGGAAATGGACATATTCCTAGAAAAATATAACATTCCAAAACTCAATCAGGAAGAATCAAAACATCTCAATAGGCCAATAACTATGGAAGAAATTGAAGCAGTCATCAAAAAGCTTCCAGCACACAAAATCCCAGGGCCAGATTGCTTCACAGGGGAGTTTTACCAAACATTCAAGGAAGAACTAAAACCTATCCTCCTCAGACTATTCCAAAACATTCAAGAGGAAGGAACACTTCCAAGCTCCTTCTATGAAGCCAGCATCACCCTAATATCAAAACCAGATAAAGACAACACAATGAAAGAGAATTACAGGCCAATATACCTCATGAACATAGATGCCGAAATCCTCAACAAAATTCTAGCAAATCTGATCCAGTAGTACATCAGAAAGATCATACACCATGACCAAGTAGGATTTATCCCAGGAATGCAAGGATGGTACAATATCTGCAAATCAATAAATGTGATACATCACATAAACAAATTGAGAGATAAAAATCACATGGTCATATCAATTGATGCAGAGAATGCATTTGACAAAATCCAACACACTTTCTTGATAAAAACTCTCAACAAGGTAGGAATAGAAGAATCATACTTCAACATAATAAGAACTATCCTATGCAATAAAAGAGTAATATGCCAATTGACCATCACTCCGCTACACTCACAAGCCATGCCCAACATCCAATCAGGCGCGAGTATGCAAATTAACCCAACCAAGATGCCTGTAGGCACAGAGAGAGCAGGAGGGAGGCTTGGGTTTCCCCGGCAATGGAGGAAGCCAACCTTTCTACACACCCTGGATGGCCCAGGCCTCCATTTAAGGTTACAAAGTTTCAATTATAGAAGATAAATAAATCCTAACAGAAATGGCTGCTGCCATGGAGGGAACAGAAGGCTTGGCTCTGCTCCAGGCTATAAAGTTTCAATTGTAGAAGATAAATAAATCCCAGATACCAGGGCCTCCACTTGGGTCGCCAGGAGGCGTGGCTGGCTTACAAACCACAACAGGCTTCTCACCCAGGCCACCCCACGCCCCAAGGGAACCCCCAGAGTGATCCGGGACACCCTTCAGGGCAAACAAGCTGGCTCCCACCCATGAATCAGGCCTCTATCCTATCTAATAAATGAGTAATATGCAGATTGACCATCACTTCAACACACAAGATGGCTGCCCCCATGTGGTCAAAGACCCTGCCCCCATGTGGACACAGATGGCCACCATAATATGGTCAGCAGGGGAGGGCAGTTGGGAGGGACCAGGCCTGCAAGGGAGGGCAGTTGGGGGTGATCAAGCCTGCAGGAGAGGGCAGTTAGGGGTGACCAGGGTGGAAGAAGAGGTTAGTTATGGGCAAACAGGCTGGCAGGGGAGCAGTTAGGCATAAATCAGGCTGGCAGGGGAGTGGTTAGGGTGTGATCAGGCTGGCAAGCAGAAGCGGTTAGGGGCAATCAGGAAGGAAGGCAGGCGAGTAGTTGGGAGCCAGCAGTCCTGGAATGGAGAGGGTGCAGGCTGGGCTGAGGGAAACCAACACCCATGCACAAATTTTGTTCCCCGGGCCTCTAGTATATGATATACACACAACTAACATCATACTCAATGGGCAAATACTGAAACCATTTCCCCTAAGAAGAGGAACAAGACAGGGATGCCCACTCTCACCACTCCTGTTTCACATAGTACTGGAAGTATTAGCCATTGCAATTAGACAAGAAGAAGAAATAAAAGGCATCCAAATTGGAAAAGAAGAAGTAAAGCTGTCCTTATTTGCAGATGACATGATACTGTACATAAAAAAAACCTAAAGACTCCATCAAAAAACTAATAGACTTAATAAATGAATTTGGCAATGTAGTAGGATACAAAATTAACGCCAAGAAATCTATGGCATTTCTATACACCAATAGTGAACTTACATATAGAGAGACTAAAAAACCAATCCCATTCACCATCGCACAAAAAAATTAAGATACCTAGGAATAAACTTACCTAAGGAGATAAAAGACCTATACGCAGAAAACTACAGGACACTGAAAAAAAATAGATAGAGGAAGACATAAACAGATGGAAGTACATACCATGTTCATGGATTGGTAGAATCAACATCATTAAAATGTCCATACTTCCCAAAGCAATCTATAGATTCAATGCACTCCCCATTAAAATACCAATAGCATATTTCGCAGACCTAGAAAAAACTCTCCAAAAATTCATCTGGAATAAAAAAAGACCCTGAATAGCCACAGGATTCCTGAGAAAGAATAATAAAGTAGGAGGGATCTCAATACCAGATTTCAAGCTGTATTACAAAGCCACTCTTCTCAAAACAGCCTGGTACTTGCACAAGAACAGACATATAGACCAATGCAATAGAAGAGAGAATCCAGATATTAACCCAAACCACTACGTTCTATTAATATTTGACAAAGGAGGCATGAACATACAATGGAGTCAAGACAGTCTCTTCCATAAATGGTGTTGGGAAAATTGGACAGATACATGCAAAAAAATGAAACTAGTCCACCAACTTACACCATACACAAAAATAAACTCAAAATGGATACAGGACTTAATCATGAGACGGGAAACCATAAAAATACTAGAGGAATCCACAGGCAGCAAAATCTCTGACATATGCCGAAAGAACTTCTTCACTGATACTGCTCCTAGGCAATGGAAGCTAAAGAGAAAATAAACAAATGAGACTACATCAAAATTAAAAGCTTTTTCAGAACAAAAGAAACCATCAACAAAACAACAAGAAAGCCCACTCTATGGGAGAACATATTTGCAAATGTTATCACTGATAAAGGTTTAATCTCCAACATCTACAGGGAACTTATACAACTTAATAAAAGGAAGATAAATGATCCAATAAAAAAATGGTCAACAGACCTTAATAGAATCTTTTTGAAATAAGACAGTAGGTAGGCCAAGAGACACATGAAAACATGCTCAAAGTCAGTAATTATCCAAGAGATGCAAATCAAAACGTTAATGCGGTACCATCTCACACCTGTCAGAATGGCTATCATCAACAAATCAACAAATGACAAGTGTTGGCGAGGATGCGGAGAAAAAGGAACCCTCGTGCACTGCTGGTGGGAATGCAGACTGGTGCAGCCACTGTGGAGAACAGTATGGAGTTTCCTCCGAAAACTAAAAATGGAACTCCCATTTGACCCAGTAATCCCACTCCTAGGAATATATCCTAAGAAACTAGCAACACCAATCAGAAAGGATATATGCACCCCTATGGTCATAGCAGCACAATTTACAATAGCTAGGGTTTGGAAACAGCCTAGGTGACTGTCAGCAGATGACTGGATCAGAAAACTATGGTACAATGGAATACTATACTATGCTGCCATAAAAAAGAAGGAATTCTTACCATTTGCAGCAACCTGGATGGAACTGGAGAACATTATGCTAAGTGAAATAAGCCAGTCAATGAAAGAAAAATACCATATGATCTCACTCATTTGTGGATAATAAAGAACATTATAAACTGATGAATAAAAAGATAGATACAAAGGCAGTAAATCATCAAGCAGACTCATATTTCAGCGGGAAGGTTAGGGACAGTTGGGGGAGATAAGAGATCAACCGAAGGACTTGTATGCATGCATATAAGCATAACTAATCGACGCAAAACACTGAGGGGTGAGGCCATGTATGGGAGTGGGATGGGGGGGCAATGGTAAGATATGTACACATATAATACCTTAATAAAAAATGGAAAAAGAAAATCTTAATAAGGAAACAGAGACTCGAAAGGACACACTGGATTAGATGGATTTAATTGATATTTATAGAACATTTTATCCCAATGGGGCAGAATATACAGGCAGTTCTTGGGTTACCTCATCGTTTTGTGGTTACATCACCATCTCCCATTTATTTATAAAAAAAAGTTCCATCATTTTGACGTAAGTATATATGTGCTTTATGTTTTTTATTATTTACCAAGAGTAAATGTCAGGAATTGTTATCTTTCTTTTATTTTATTTTTTTACTGTTTCACTTCATTACTGCTTTGTATGTGCTCCATGTGAGTGATGTAGGTGCTTATTTAGGTGGGTTGATACTTATGGTGAAAATTGTGTTATGTTGTGCCGTAGGAACAGATCTCTGACATAACCCAAGGACCTACTCTAAAGGCATACCTCGATTTTAGCATCCAGTGTCTGTTTTGCTAGGTTTTGCATGGCGAGATCTGGGGCTGAAGCTGAGGAAGTTTTTTCTCCTCTCTGCTTTCCAACTAAGTATTTAGCAGAGAACAGTATTAAAATAATTTAGAGGATATATATTTTCTCCTGAACTGTTATGTAAACTTTAAGGCAGCTAAACGAAATCGAAGAAACAGATAACAGGGAACTTCCGGAAAGATGGCGACCGGCAAGAAGGTAGGGAGAGAGAGAGTGTGAGTGAGGAACCCATAGAGGAGAGTGTAGACGTGTAGACGTGAGTGGTGTGTGTGTGGGTATGAGCTAGGGTCAGTTAGATTCTGCAGGGCTTCCAAGGGGCTGCCTAACCGGGCAGTCCTAGACGACGGAGCCCCGCGCACAAAGCAGACACTTCTCGGCAGCTGGTGCGGACGCGGAGACCACGCCATCTTGAGAAACAGAGCTGCCTGAGACTCGGATCCTGGCTTCTGACACAAACCAGGACCCTGCAGCCACTGGGGACAGAGAACTGCTATCACAGCTTCAGTGGAAGAAAACAACAAGAATCCAGACTTCCCGGCAGATTCCCGTGAGTCAAAGAGCCTATCCCCCTCCCCGCAGGCGCACGCTGATAGCACCATAGTAACTAATAGACACGCCCCTCGCTCAAGCTGCAGAGCTTTGCGCAGGGACGCGCGCTCCGCCTTAGGGAATTTGGCGCACAGGACAGAAGCAGCTCACCTTCGGGGAAATCTGTCAGTGCGCACAGAGGGCTCCCCTTCGGGGAATTGGGGGGAATTTGGCTTGCGGGTCACAGCTCCCCTTCGGGGAATCTTAGAGCGTGCACAAAGGGGCTTCCCTTTGGGGAATTTGGCGCGCAGGACGGACTCCGCCCCTCTTCGGGGATTCTGGGAGAGTGCACAAAGGCAGCTCACCTTCAGGGATTTGAGAGTGTGCGCCCTAGCCGGTTTGGCTCAGTAGAGAGAGCACACACAGGACGCAGCTCCACTTCAGGGAATTTGGCAAGCCGAACACAGCTGCCTGGGATCCCTGACTCACAGCGCATTCACACTAAGAGCCAACAACCCCAATTGTTGGTGCATGCACACACAGGGACCCTGATTCTCAACGAGAAACTGCACAAGGCAACAGAGACTCTGACACTCGATTCTTGGTGCAGATACAGGGAAACTCTGACTCCTGGCATATGCTAAGGATCTCATTTTCGGCACATACCAACAGTGTGGTGCTGACAAGGCCCCTGATTCTAAGTGTGCACACGAGACCACACGGAACACTGGGGACACTGACCCTGGGCAAGTCTGGTTCCCACCAACCAAAGGCAGCCACACGTCCTAGTGTCAGAGCACTTCAGTGAAACTCGGGTGGAGCGAAGTCCCCACAGCGCACGGCCGAGGTCCACACAAACGGAAGCTTGAGCTTTCTGGTGATAGCCAGAATGGGGAAACGAAATAACTCACAGAGGAAAGAAAATGTGGAGTCGCCAAGAAAGGAAATTAGTGAAACTGAAGCTTGCAACATGACCGAAAAGGAGTTCAGAGCAATGGTCGTGGAATTTATACATCGGATGGATGAGAAAATCAACAACTTATGCAAGAATCAGGAAGAAATGAAAAGTGATATAGCTACAATCAAAAACACCATGGAAAGTTTCAACAGTAGACTACAAGAAGCAGAGGACCGAATTAGTGAGTTAGAAGATCAGGTACAGAAACAAGCTCAATCTGAACAGCAAATGGAGAAAAAAATTAAAAAGCAGGAGGAAAGCCTAAGGGAGCTTCGGGACAACATGAAGCGAAGTAACATGCGTATAATAGGGCTGCCAGAAGGACAAGAAGAGCAGCAGGGATTAGCAAATCTATTTGAAGAAATAATGACAGAAAACTTCCCGGATATGGGAAAGATAAAAGTTACGCAAGTACAGAGAGTCCCAAGCAGGATCAACCCCAAAAGACCCACACCAAGACATGTCATAATCTCAATGGCAAATATAAATGATAAAGAGAGAATCTTAAAGGCAGCAAGAGAGAGACAGAGAGTTACCTACAAAGGAACACCCATCAGATTGTCAAATGATTACTCAACAGAAACACAACAAGCTAGAAGTGAATGGAAGGAGGTATACAAAGTGTTGCAAAGCAAAGGACTGAATCCAAGAATACTATATCCAGCAAGACTATCAATCAAAATTGAAGGGGAAATCAGGAGCTTCGCAGACAAAAAAAGACTCAGGGAGTTTATCACCACCAAACCAGCAATGCAAGAATTGCTAAAGGGAATACTGTAAAAAGAAGAAATAAACAGGTAAGAAGGAATACAGACACAAAAATAGATATGACGACAAACAAATACCTTTCAGTAATAACTTTAAATGTAAATGGACTAAATGCTCCAATCAAAAGACATCGAGTGGCTGAATGGATAAAAAAAGCATGACCCATATATATGCTGTCTACAAGAGACCCACCTCAGAACAAGAGACTCACACAGATTGAAAGTGAAGGGATGGAAAAATATCTTCCAGGCAAATGGAAATGAAAAAAAAGCTGGGGTAGCAATACTTATATCTGACAAATTAGACCTCAAAGTAAATGCCATAACAAGAGATAAGGAAGGCCACTTCATAATACTAAAGGGAGAAATCCAACAAGAAGAAATAATTCTGGTAAACATATACGCTCCCAATATAGAAGCACCCAAATACATAAAAAAAACTCCTGGAAGATATCAAGGGAGAGATTAATAGCAATACAATCATAGTAGGAGACTTTAATACCCCACTATCACCATTGGACAAATCCTCTAAACAAAAAATCAGCAAAGAAACAGCAATCCTAAATGACTCACTAGACCAGATGGAATTAATTGACATCTTCAGAACATTTCACCCTAGAGCCACAGAATATACATTCTTCTCAAGTGCACATGGGTCATTTTCAAAGATAGACCATATGCTGGGTCACAGGCAAAGTCTCTTCAAATTCAAGAAGATAGAAATTATATCAAGCATCTTCTCAGATCACAGTGGCATAAAACTGGACATCAACTACAATAAATACAATCCAAAGAAATCAAACACATGGAGACTAAACAGCATGCTATTAAACAAGGACTGGGTCACCAGAGAGATCAAGGAAGAAATAATAAACATCATGGCAACAAATGACAATGAAAACACAACAATCCAAAATCTATGGGACACAGCGAAAGCAGTCTTGAGAGGGAAGTTCATAGCTCTACAAGCCTATTGCAAAAAAACAAGAAACAATGGTAATAAATTACCTAACCCTACAACTCCAAGAGCTAGAAAAAGAGCAGCAAGAAAAGCCCAGTGTAACCAGAAGGAAGGAAATAACAAAGATCAGAGCGGAGATAAAATGACATAGAGACCAAAGAAACAATACAAAAGATCAACAAAACCAAGAGCTGGTTCTTTGAAAAGATAAACAAGATTGATGGACCTCTAGCCAGGCTCACCAAGAAGCAAAGAGAGAGGACCCAAATAAACAAAATCAGAAATGAAAGAGGTGAAATAACAAACAGACCCCGCTGAGATACAAAGGATTGTTACAAAATACTACGAACAGCTCTATTCCAACAAACTGGACAACCTGGAGGAAATGGACATATTCCTAGAAAAATACAACCTTCCAAAAATCAATCAAGAAGAATCTCAACAGCTCAATAGGCCAATAACTATGGACGAAATTGAAGAAGTCATCAAAAAGCTTCCGGCAAACAAAAGCCCGGGGCCTGATGGCTTCACAGGAGAGTTCTACCAAACATTCAAGGAAGAACTAAAAACCTATACTCCTCAGACTATTCCAAAAAATTCAAGAGGAAGGAACACTTCCAAGCTCCTTCTATGAAGCCAGCATCACCCTAATACCAAAACCAGATAAAGACAACACAATGAAAGAGAATTACAGACCAATATCCCTCATGAACATAGATGCCAAAATCCTCAACAAAATTCTAGCAAATCGGCTCCAGCAGCACATCAGAAAGATCATACACCATGACCAAGTAGGATTTATCCCAGGAATGCAAGGATGGTACAATATCCGCAAATCAATAAACGTGATACATCACATAAACAAATTGAGAGATAAAAATCACATAGTCATATCAATTGATGCAGAAAAAGCATTTGACAAAATCCAACACCCTTTCTTGATAAAAACTCTCAACAAGGTGGGAATGGAAGGCTCATACCTCAACATAATAAAAGCTATATATGATAAACCCACAGCAAACATCATACTCAATGGACAAAAGCTAAAAACATTTCCCCTAAGAACAGGAACAAGACAGGGATGCCCACTCTCACCACTCCTGTTTGACATAGTACTGGAAGTATTAGCTAATGCAATTAGACAAGAAGAAGAAATAAAAGGCATCCAAATTGGAAAAGAACAAGTAAAGCTGTCTTTATTTGCAGACGACATGATATTGTACATAAAAAATCCGAAAGACTCCATCAAAAAAACTAATAGACTTAATAAATGAATTCGGCAATGTAGCAGGATACAAAATTAACGCCAAGAAATCTATGGCCTTTCTATACACCAATAGTGAACTTACAGACAGAGAGACTAAAAAGGCAATCCCATTTACCATCGCACCAAAAAAATTAAGATACCTAGGAATAAACTTAACTAAGGAGGTAAAAGACCTATACACGGAAAACTACAGGACACTGAAAAAAGAGATAGAGGAAGACGTAAACAGATGGAAGAACATACCATGTTCATGGATTGGTAGAATAAACATCATTAAAATGTCCATACTACCCAAAGCAATCTATAGATTCAATGCACTCCCCATTAAAATACCAATGGCATATTTCACAGACCTTGAAAGAACTCTCCAAAAATTCATCTGGAATAAAAAAAAGACCCCGAATAGCCACAGCAATCCTGAGAAAGAAGAATAAAGTAGGAGGGATCTCAATACCAGATTTCAAGCTGTATTACAAAGCCACTATTCTCAAAACAGCCTGGTACTGGCACAAGAACAGACATATAGATCAATGGAACAGAATAGAGAATCCAGATATTGATCCAAACCACTATGCTCAATTAATATTTGACAAAGGAGGCATGAACATACAATGGAATAAAGACAGTCTCTTCAATAAATGGTGTTGGGAAAATTGGACAGACACATGCAAAAAAATGAAGCTAGATCACCAACTTACACCATACACAAAAATAAACTCAAAATGGATACAGGACTTAAACATAAGACGGGAAACCATAAAAAATACTAGAGGAATCCACAGGCAGCAAAAATCTCAGACATATGTCAAAAGAACTTCTTCACTGATACTGCCCCTAGGGCAATGGAAGCTAAAGAGAAAATAAAACAAATGGGACTACATCAAAATAAAAAGCTTTTTTACAGCAAAAGAAACTATCAACAAAACAACAAGAAAGCCCACTGCATGGGAGAACATATTTGCAAATGGCATCACTGATAAAGGTTTAATCTCCAACATCTACAGGCAGCTTATACAACTTAATAAAAGGAAGATAAATGATCCAATAAAAAAATGGGCAACGGACCTAAATAGAATCTTTTCCAAAGAAGACAGAAGGAAGGCCAAGAGACACATGAAAACATGCTCAAGGTCACTAATTATCCGAGAGATGCAAATCAAAACAACAATGCGCTATCATCTCACACCTGTCAGAATGGCTATCATCAACAAATCAACAAACGACAAGTGTTGGCGAGGATGCGGAGAAAAAGGAACCCTCGTGCACTGCTGGTGGGAATGCAGACTGGTGCAGCCACTGTGGAGAACAGTATGGAGTTTCCTCAAAAAACTGAAAATGGAACTCCCATTTGACCCAGTAATCCCACTCCTAGGAATATATCCTAAGAAACTGGGAACACCAATAAGAAAGGAAATATGCACCCCTATGTTCATAGCAGCACAATTTACAATAGCTAAGATCTGGAAACAGCCTAGGTGCCCATCAGCAGATGACTGGATCAGAAAACTATGGTACATCTACACAATGGAATATTATGCTGCCATAAAAAGGAAGGAATTCTTACCATTTGCAGCAACCTGGATGGAATTGGAGAACATTATGTTAAGTGAAATAAGCAAGTCAATGAAAGAAAAATACCACATGACCTCACTCATTTATGGATAATAAAGGACATTAAAAACTTGAACAAAAAGATAGATACAGAGGCAGTAAAGCACCAAACAGTCTGTCAAATTACAGCAGGAAGGTTAGGGAGAGGTGGGGAAGATAAGAGATCAATCAAAGGACTTGTATGCATGCATATAAGCATAACCAATGGACGCAAAACTCTGGGGGGGTGAGGGCATATATGGGTGTGGTGTGGGGGGGGGCAATGGTAAGATATGTAAACATATAATACCTTAATAAAAAAATTGGGAAAAAAAAAAAAAAAGAAGAAAAACAGAAAAAAAAAAAAAAAAAAAAAAAAAATAAAGGCATACCTCAAAAACAAGAAAAATCAGCAATAAAATATTTAACACTACAATTTAAAGAACTAGAAAGAGAAAAACAAGCAAAGCCCAGAGTAAGTAGAAAGAAGGAAATAATAAAGATTAGAGTAGAAATAAATAACATAGAGACTAAAAAACAATACAAAAAAATCAATGAAACCAAGAGCTGGTTCTTTGAAAGATATAAAAAAAAAAAATTGCTAAACCTTTAGCCAGACTCATCAAGAAACAAAGAGAGAGGACACACATACAAAAAAAAAAAAAAAAAAAAAAAAAAAAAAAAAAAAAAATCAGAAACAAAAACGGATAAGTAACCAGTGACACTACAGAAATAAAAAGGATTATAAGAAAATACTATGAACAGCCGAAACCGGTTTGGCTCAGTGGATAGAGTGTCGGCCTGCGGACTCAAGGGTCCCGGGTTTGATTCCGGTCAAGGGCATGTACCTTGGTTGCGGGCACATCCCCAGTAGGGGGTGTTCAGGAGGCAGCTGATCGATGTTTCTCTCTCATCGATGTTTCTGACTCTCTATCCCTCTCTCTTCCTCTCTGTAAAAAAATCAATAAAATATATTTAAAAAAAGAAAAAGAAAATACTATGAACAATTATATGCCAACAAGCTGGGCAATGTGGATGAAATAGACACATTCCTAGAAAAATATAAGCTCCCAAAAACTGAATCAGGAGGAATCAAAAAACTCCCACCAAACAAAAGCCTAGATCCAGACAGCTTCACAGCAAGTTTCACCATTCAAAGAAAAACTAAAACCTATCCTCTTCAAACCATTTCAGAAAAAATTCAAGAGGAAGGAACATTTCCAAACTCTTTTTATGAGGCCAGCATTATTCTAATTCTAAAACAAGATAAAGACACTACAAAGAAAGAAAATTACAAGCAAGTATCCCTCATGAACATAGATGCTAAAATTTTCAAAAAATATTAGCAAATCGCATCCAGAAATATATTTAAAAAGTTCATACACCATGATCAAGTGGAATTTATTCCAGGGATGCAAGGCTGGTACAATATTTGAAAGTCAATAAACATGACACATCACATAAACAAATTGAAAGACAAAAATCACATGATCATATCAATAGACGCAGAGAAAGCATTTGACTAAATCCAACACCCATTTTTGATAAAAACTCTCAGCAAAGTGGCAATAGAAGGAGGATATATCAACATGATAAAGGCAATATATGACAAACCTACACCCAACATCATACTCAATGGTCAAAAACTAAACGCATTTCTTCTAAGAACAGGAACAAGAAAGGGATGCCCCACTTTCCCCATGCCTGTTCAACATAGTACTGGAAGTGCTGGCTATAGCAATCAAACAAGAAGGGTGAAATAAAAGGCATTCAAATTGTAAAAGAAGAAGTAAAACTGTCCTTATTCACAGATGACAGTATATTGCACATAGAAAACCCTAAAGACTCCATCATAAAACAACTAGACTTAATAAATGAATCCGGCAATGTAGCAGGATACAAATTTAACACCCAGAAATCTATGGGCTTCTTTATACATCAATAATAAAACTCACAGAAAGAGAAACTAAAAAAAAAATACCATTTACCATTGCCACAAAAAAATTAAGATACCTAGGAAATAAACTTGACTAAGTAGGTAAAAGGACTGTACTGGGAAAGTTACAGGACATTGAAAAAGACATAGAGGAAGACATAAACAAATGGAAGAATATACCATGTTCATGGATTAGTAGAATCAACATCATTAAACTATCCATAATATCCAAAGCAATTTATAGATTCAATGCAATCCCCATAAAGGCAGCAAAATCTCTGACATATGCCGAAAGAACTTCTTCACTGATACTGCTCCTAGGCAATGGAAGCTAAAGAGAAAATAAACAAATGAGACTACATCAAAATTAAAAGCTTTTTCAGAACAAAAGAAACCATCAACAAAACAACAAGAAAGCCCACTCTATGGGAGAACATATTTGCAAATGTTATCACTGATAAAGGTTTAATCTCCAACATCTACAGGGAACTTATACAACTTAATAAAAGGAAGATAAATGATCCAATAAAAAAATGGTCAACAGACCTTAATAGAATCTTTTTGAAATAAGACAGTAGGTAGGCCAAGAGACACATGAAAACATGCTCAAAGTCAGTAATTATCCAAGAGATGCAAATCAAAACGTTAATGCGGTACCATCTCACACCTGTCAGAATGGCTATCATCAACAAATCAACAAATGACAAGTGTTGGCGAGGATGCGGAGAAAAAGGAACCCTCGTGCACTGCTGGTGGGAATGCAGACTGGTGCAGCCACTGTGGAGAACAGTATGGAGTTTCCTCCGAAAACTAAAAATGGAACTCCCATTTGACCCAGTAATCCCACTCCTAGGAATATATCCTAAGAAACTAGCAACACCAATCAGAAAGGATATATGCACCCCTATGGTCATAGCAGCACAATTTACAATAGCTAGGGTTTGGAAACAGCCTAGGTGACTGTCAGCAGATGACTGGATCAGAAAACTATGGTACAATGGAATACTATACTATGCTGCCATAAAAAAGAAGGAATTCTTACCATTTGCAGCAACCTGGATGGAACTGGAGAACATTATGCTAAGTGAAATAAGCCAGTCAATGAAAGAAAAATACCATATGATCTCACTCATTTGTGGATAATAAAGAACATTATAAACTGATGAATAAAAAGATAGATACAAAGGCAGTAAATCATCAAGCAGACTCATATTTCAGCGGGAAGGTTAGGGACAGTTGGGGGAGATAAGAGATCAACCGAAGGACTTGTATGCATGCATATAAGCATAACTAATCGACGCAAAACACTGAGGGGTGAGGCCATGTATGGGAGTGGGATGGGGGGGCAATGGTAAGATATGTACACATATAATACCTTAATAAAAAATGGAAAAAGAAAATCTTAATAAGGAAACAGAGACTCGAAAGGACACACTGGATTAGATGGATTTAATTGATATTTATAGAACATTTTATATCCCAATGGGGCAGAATATACAGGCAGTTCTTGGGTTACCTCATCGTTTTGTGGTTACATCACCATCTCCCATTTATTTATAAAAAAAAGTTCCATCATTTTGACGTAAGTATATATGTGCTTTATGTTTTTTATTATTTACCAAGAGTAAATGTCAGGAATTGTTATCTTTCTTTTATTTTATTTTTTTACTGTTTCACTTCATTACTGCTTTGTATGTGCTCCATGTGAGTGATGTAGGTGCTTATTTAGGTGGGTTGATACTTATGGTGAAAATTGTGTTATGTTGTGCCGTAGGAACAGATCTCTGACATAACCCAAGGACCTACTCTAAAGGCATACCTCGATTTTAGCATCCAGTGTCTGTTTTGCTAGGTTTTGCATGGCGAGATCTGGGGCTGAAGCTGAGGAAGTTTTTTCTCCTCTCTGCTTTCCAACTAAGTATTTAGCAGAGAACAGTATTAAAATAATTTAGAGGATATATATTTTCTCCTGAACTGTTATGTAAACTTTAAGGCAGCTAAACGAAATCGAAGAAACAGATAACAGGGAACTTCCGGAAAGATGGCGACCGGCAAGAAGGTAGGGAGAGAGAGAGTGTGAGTGAGGAACCCATAGAGGAGAGTGTAGACGTGTAGACGTGAGTGGTGTGTGTGTGGGTATGAGCTAGGGTCAGTTAGATTCTGCAGGGCTTCCAAGGGGCTGCCTAACCGGGCAGTCCTAGACGACGGAGCCCCGCGCACAAAGCAGACACTTCTCGGCAGCTGGTGCGGACGCGGAGACCACGCCATCTTGAGAAACAGAGCTGCCTGAGACTCGGATCCTGGCTTCTGACACAAACCAGGACCCTGCAGCCACTGGGGACAGAGAACTGCTATCACAGCTTCAGTGGAAGAAACAACAAGAATCCAGACTTCCCGGCAGATTCCCGTGAGTCAAAGAGCCTATCCCCCTCCCCGCAGGCGCACGCTGATAGCACCATAGTAACTAATAGACACGCCCCTCGCTCAAGCTGCAGAGCTTTGCGCAGGGACGCGCGCTCCGCCTTAGGGAATTTGGCGCACAGGACAGAAGCAGCTCACCTTCGGGGAAATCTGTCAGTGCGCACAGAGGGCTCCCCTTCGGGGAATTGGGGGGAATTTGGCTTGCGGGTCACAGCTCCCCTTCGGGGAATCTTAGAGCGTGCACAAAGGGGCTTCCCTTTGGGGAATTTGGCGCGCAGGACGGACTCCGCCCCTCTTCGGGGATTCTGGGAGAGTGCACAAAGGCAGCTCACCTTCAGGGATTTGAGAGTGTGCGCCCTAGCCGGTTTGGCTCAGTAGAGAGAGCACACACAGGACGCAGCTCCACTTCAGGGAATTTGGCAAGCCGAACACAGCAGCTGCCTGGGATCCCTGACTCACAGCGCATTCACACTAAGAGCCAACAACCCCAATTGTTGGTGCATGCACACACAGGGACCCTGATTCTCAACGAGAAACTGCACAAGGCAACAGAGACTCTGACACTCGATTCTTGGTGCAGATACAGGGAAACTCTGACTCCTGGCATATGCTAAGGATCTCATTTTCGGCACATACCAACAGTGTGGTGCTGACAAGGCCCCTGATTCTAAGTGTGCACACGAGACCACACGGAACACTGGGGACACTGACCCTGGGCAAGTCTGGTTCCCACCAACCAAAGGCAGCCACACGTCCTAGTGTCAGAGCACTTCAGTGAAACTCGGGGTGGAGCGAAGTCCCCACAGCGCACGGCCGAGGTCCACACAAACGGAAGCTTGAGCTTTCTGGTGATAGCCAGAATGGGGAAACGAAATAACTCACAGAGGAAAGAAAATGTGGAGTCGCCAAGAAAGGAAATTAGTGAAACTGAAGCTTGCAACATGACCGAAAAGGAGTTCAGAGCAATGGTCGTGGAATTTATACATCGGATGGATGAGAAAAATCAACAACTTATGCAAGAATCAGGAAGAAATGAAAAGTGATATAGCTACAATCAAAAACACCATGGAAAGTTTCAACAGTAGACTACAAGAAGCAGAGGACCGAATTAGTGAGTTAGAAGATCAGGTACAGAAACAAGCTCAATCTGAACAGCAATTGGAGAAAAAAATTAAAAAGCAGGAGGAAAGCCTAAGGGAGCTTCGGGACAACATGAAGCGAAGTAACATGCGTATAATAGGGCTGCCAGAAGGACAAGAAGAGCAGCAGGGATTAGCAAATCTATTTGAAGAAATAATGACAGAAAACTTCCCGGATATGGGAAAGATAAAAGTTACGCAAGTACAGAGAGTCCCAAGCAGGATCAACCCCAAAAGACCCACACCAAGACATGTCATAATCTCAATGGCAAATATAAATGATAAAGAGAGAATCTTAAAGGCAGCAAGAGAGAGACAGAGAGTTACCTACAAAGGAACACCCATCAGATTGTCAAATGATTACTCAACAGAAACACAACAAGCTAGAAGTGAATGGAAGGAGGTATACAAAGTGTTGCAAAGCAAAGGACTGAATCCAAGAATACTATATCCAGCAAGACTATCAATCAAAATTGAAGGGGAAATCAGGAGCTTCGCAGACAAAAAAAGACTCAGGGAGTTTATCACCACCAAACCAGCAATGCAAGAATTGCTAAAGGGAATACTGTAAAAAGAAGAAATAAACAGGTAAGAAGGAATACAGACACAAAAATAGATATGACGACAAACAAATACCTTTCAGTAATAACTTTAAATGTAAATGGACTAAATGCTCCAATCAAAAGACATCGAGTGGCTGAATGGATAAAAAAGCATGACCCATATATATGCTGTCTACAAGAGACCCACCTCAGAACAAGAGACTCACACAGATTGAAAGTGAAGGGATGGAAAAATATCTTCCAGGCAAATGGAAATGAAAAAAAAGCTGGGGTAGCAATACTTATATCTGACAAATTAGACCTCAAAGTAAATGCCATAACAAGAGATAAGGAAGGCCACTTCATAATACTAAAGGGAGAAATCCAACAAGAAGAAATAATTCTGGTAAACATATACGCTCCCAATATAGAAGCACCCAAATACATAAAAAAACTCCTGGAAGATATCAAGGGAGAGATTAATAGCAATACAATCATAGTAGGAGACTTTAATACCCCACTATCACCATTGGACAAATCCTCTAAACAAAAAATCAGCAAAGAAACAGCAATCCTAAATGACTCACTAGACCAGATGGAATTAATTGACATCTTCAGAACATTTCACCCTAGAGCCACAGAATATACATTCTTCTCAAGTGCACATGGGTCATTTTCAAAGATAGACCATATGCTGGGTCACAGGCAAAGTCTCTTCAAATTCAAGAAGATAGAAATTATATCAAGCATCTTCTCAGATCACAGTGGCATAAAACTGGACATCAACTACAATAAATACAATCCAAAGAAATCAAACACATGGAGACTAAACAGCATGCTATTAAACAAGGACTGGGTCACCAGAGAGATCAAGGAAGAAATAATAAACATCATGGCAACAAATGACAATGAAAACACAACAATCCAAAATCTATGGGGACACAGCGAAAGCAGTCTTGAGAGGGAAGTTCATAGCTCTACAAGCCTATTGCAAAAAACAAGAAACAATGGTAATAAATTACCTAACCCTACAACTCCAAGAGCTAGAAAAAGAGCAGCAAGAAAAGCCCAGTGTAACCAGAAGGAAGGAAATAACAAAGATCAGAGCGGAGATAAATGACATAGAGACCAAAGAAACAATACAAAAGATCAACAAAACCAAGAGCTGGTTCTTTGAAAAGATAAACAAGATTGATGGACCTCTAGCCAGGCTCACCAAGAAGCAAAGAGAGAGGACCCAAATAAACAAAATCAGAAATGAAAGAGGTGAAATAACAACAGACCCCGCTGAGATACAAAGGATTGTTACAAAATACTACGAACAGCTCTATTCCAACAAACTGGACAACCTGGAGGAAATGGACATATTCCTAGAAAAATACAACCTTCCAAAAATCAATCAAGAAGAATCTCAACAGCTCAATAGGCCAATAACTATGGACGAAATTGAAGAAGTCATCAAAAAGCTTCCGGCAAACAAAAGCCCGGGGCCTGATGGCTTCACAGGAGAGTTCTACCAAACATTCAAGGAAGAACTAAAACCTATACTCCTCAGACTATTCCAAAAAATTCAAGAGGAAGGAACACTTCCAAGCTCCTTCTATGAAGCCAGCATCACCCTAATACCAAAACCAGATAAAGACAACACAATGAAAGAGAATTACAGACCAATATCCCTCATGAACATAGATGCCAAAATCCTCAACAAAATTCTAGCAAATCGGCTCCAGCAGCACATCAGAAAGATCATACACCATGACCAAGTAGGATTTATCCCAGGAATGCAAGGATGGTACAATATCCGCAAATCAATAAACGTGATACATCACATAAACAAATTGAGAGATAAAAATCACATAGTCATATCAATTGATGCAGAAAAAGCATTTGACAAAAATCCAACACCCTTTCTTGATAAAAACTCTCAACAAGGTGGGAATGGAAGGCTCATACCTCAACATAATAAAAGCTATATATGATAAACCCACAGCAAACATCATACTCAATGGACAAAAGCTAAAAACATTTCCCCTAAGAACAGGAACAAGACAGGGATGCCCACTCTCACCACTCCTGTTTGACATAGTACTGGAAGTATTAGCTAATGCAATTAGACAAGAAGAAGAAATAAAAGGCATCCAAATTGGAAAAGAACAAGTAAAGCTGTCTTTATTTGCAGACGACATGATATTGTACATAAAAAATCCGAAAGACTCCATCAAAAAACTAATAGACTTAATAAATGAATTCGGCAATGTAGCAGGATACAAAATTAACGCCAAGAAATCTATGGCCTTTCTATACACCAATAGTGAACTTACAGACAGAGAGACTAAAAAGGCAATCCCATTTACCATCGCACCAAAAAAATTAAGATACCTAGGAATAAACTTAACTAAGGAGGTAAAAGACCTATACACGGAAAACTACAGGACACTGAAAAAAAGAGATAGAGGAAGACGTAAACAGATGGAAGAACATACCATGTTCATGGATTGGTAGAATAAACATCATTAAAATGTCCATACTACCCAAAGCAATCTATAGATTCAATGCACTCCCCATTAAAATACCAATGGCATATTTCACAGACCTTGAAAGAACTCTCCAAAAATTCATCTGGAATAAAAAAAGACCCCGAATAGCCACAGCAATCCTGAGAAAGAAGAATAAAGTAGGAGGGATCTCAATACCAGATTTCAAGCTGTATTACAAAGCCACTATTCTCAAAACAGCCTGGTACTGGCACAAGAACAGACATATAGATCAATGGAACAGAATAGAGAATCCAGATATTGATCCAAACCACTATGCTCAATTAATATTTGACAAAGGAGGCATGAACATACAATGGAATAAAGACAGTCTCTTCAATAAATGGTGTTGGGAAAATTGGACAGACACATGCAAAAAAATGAAGCTAGATCACCAACTTACACCATACACAAAAATAAACTCAAAATGGATACAGGACTTAAACATAAGACGGGAAACCATAAAAATACTAGAGGAATCCACAGGCAGCAAAATCTCAGACATATGTCAAAAGAACTTCTTCACTGATACTGCCCCTAGGGCAATGGAAGCTAAAGAGAAAATAAACAAATGGGACTACATCAAAATAAAAAGCTTTTTTACAGCAAAAGAAACTATCAACAAAACAACAAGAAAGCCCACTGCATGGGAGAACATATTTGCAAATGGCATCACTGATAAAGGTTTAATCTCCAACATCTACAGGCAGCTTATACAACTTAATAAAAGGAAGATAAATGATCCAATAAAAAAATGGGCAACGGACCTAAATAGAATCTTTTCCAAAGAAGACAGAAGGAAGGCCAAGAGACACATGAAAACATGCTCAAGGTCACTAATTATCCGAGAGATGCAAATCAAAACAACAATGCGCTATCATCTCACACCTGTCAGAATGGCTATCATCAACAAATCAACAAACGACAAGTGTTGGCGAGGATGCGGAGAAAAAGGAACCCTCGTGCACTGCTGGTGGGAATGCAGACTGGTGCAGCCACTGTGGAGAACAGTATGGAGTTTCCTCAAAAAACTGAAAATGGAACTCCCATTTGACCCAGTAATCCCACTCCTAGGAATATATCCTAAGAAACTGGGAACACCAATAAGAAAGGAAATATGCACCCCTATGTTCATAGCAGCACAATTTACAATAGCTAAGATCTGGAAACAGCCTAGGTGCCCATCAGCAGATGACTGGATCAGAAAACTATGGTACATCTACACAATGGAATATTATGCTGCCATAAAAAGGAAGGAATTCTTACCATTTGCAGCAACCTGGATGGAATTGGAGAACATTATGTTAAGTGAAATAAGCAAGTCAATGAAAGAAAAATACCACATGACCTCACTCATTTATGGATAATAAAGGACATTAAAAACTTGAACAAAAAGATAGATACAGAGGCAGTAAAGCACCAAACAGTCTGTCAAATTACAGCAGGAAGGTTAGGGAGAGGTGGGGAAGATAAGAGATCAATCAAAGGACTTGTATGCATGCATATAAGCATAACCAATGGACGCAAAACTCTGGGGGGTGAGGGCATATATGGGAGTGGTGTGGGGGGGGGCAATGGTAAGATATGTACACATATAATACCTTAATAAAAAAATTGGGAAAAAAAAAAAAAAGAAGAAACAGAAAAAAAAAAAAAAAAAAAAAAAAAATAAAGGCATACCTCAAAAACAAGAAAAATCAGCAATAAAATATTTAACACTACAATTTAAAGAACTAGAAAGAGAAAAACAAGCAAAGCCCAGAGTAAGTAGAAAGAAGGAAATAATAAAGATTAGAGTAGAAATAAATAACATAGAGACTAAAAAACAATACAAAAAAATCAATGAAACCAAGAGCTGGTTCTTTGAAAGGATAAAAAAAAAATTGCTAAACCTTTAGCCAGACTCATCAAGAAACAAAGAGAGAGGACACACATACAAAAAAAAAAAAAAAAAAAAAAAAAAAAAAAAAAAAAAATCAGAAACAAAAACGGATAAGTAACCAGTGACACTACAGAAATAAAAAGGATTATAAGAAAATACTATGAACAGCCGAAACCGGTTTGGCTCAGTGGATAGAGTGTCGGCCTGCGGACTCAAGGGTCCCGGGTTTGATTCCGGTCAAGGGCATGTACCTTGGTTGCGGGCACATCCCCAGTAGGGGGTGTTCAGGAGGCAGCTGATCGATGTTTCTCTCTCATCGATGTTTCTGACTCTCTATCCCTCTCTCTTCCTCTCTGTAAAAAAATCAATAAAATATATTTAAAAAAAGAAAAAGAAAATACTATGAACAATTATATGCCAACAAGCTGGGCAATGTGGATGAAATAGACACATTCCTAGAAAAATATAAGCTCCCAAAACTGAATCAGGAGGAATCAAAAAACTCCCACCAAACAAAAGCCTAGATCCAGACAGCTTCACAGCAAGTTTCACCATTCAAAGAAAAACTAAAACCTATCCTCTTCAAACCATTTCAGAAAATTCAAGAGGAAGGAACATTTCCAAACTCTTTTTATGAGGCCAGCATTATTCTAATTCTAAAACAAGATAAAGACACTACAAAGAAAGAAAATTACAAGCAAGTATCCCTCATGAACATAGATGCTAAAATTTTCAAAAAATATTAGCAAATCGCATCCAGAAATATATTTAAAAAGTTCATACACCATGATCAAGTGGAATTTATTCCAGGGATGCAAGGCTGGTACAATATTTGAAAGTCAATAAACATGACACATCACATAAACAAATTGAAAGACAAAAATCACATGATCATATCAATAGACGCAGAGAAAGCATTTGACTAAATCCAACACCCATTTTTGATAAAAACTCTCAGCAAAGTGGCAATAGAAGGAGGATATATCAACATGATAAAGGCAATATATGACAAACCTACACCCAACATCATACTCAATGGTCAAAAACTAAACGCATTTCTTCTAAGAACAGGAACAAGAAAGGGATGCCCACTTTCCCCATGCCTGTTCAACATAGTACTGGAAGTGCTGGCTATAGCAATCAAACAAGAAGGTGAAATAAAAGGCATTCAAATTGTAAAAGAAGAAGTAAAACTGTCCTTATTCACAGATGACAGTATATTGCACATAGAAAACCCTAAAGACTCCATCATAAAACAACTAGACTTAATAAATGAATCCGGCAATGTAGCAGGATACAAAATTAACACCCAGAAATCTATGGCTTCTTTATACATCAATAATAAACTCACAGAAAGAGAAACTAAAAAAAAAATACCATTTACCATTGCCACAAAAAAATTAAGATACCTAGGAATAAACTTGACTAAGTAGGTAAAAGGACTGTACTGGGAAAGTTACAGGACATTGAAAAAGACATAGAGGAAGACATAAACAAATGGAAGAATATACCATGTTCATGGATTAGTAGAATCAACATCATTAAACTATCCATAATATCCAAAGCAATTTATAGATTCAATGCAATCCCCATAAAGATACAAACAGCATATTTCACAGACCTAGAACAAACTCTTCAAAAAAATCATACAACATAAAAAAAACCCTGAATAGCCATAGCAATCCTGAGAAAGAAGTACAAAGTTGGAGGGATCACAACACCAGATATCAAGCTATATTACAAAGCCACTATTCCCAAAACTGCCTGGTACTGGCACAAGAACAGACATATAAACCAATGGAACAGAACAGAGAACCCAGAAATCGACCCAAGCCATTATGCTCAGTTAATATTTGACAAAGGAGGCAAGAGCATACAATGGAATCAAGACAGTCTCTTCAATAAATGGTGTTGGGAAAATTGGTCAGATACATGCAAAAAAATGAGAATAGACCACCAACTTACACCATACACAAAAATAAACTAAAAATGGATAAAGGACTTGAATATAAGATGGGAAACCATAAAAACTTTAGAAGAATCCATAGGCAGCAGAATAGCAGACATATGTCATAGCAATATCTTTAAAGATACAGCTCTTAGGACAATGAAAACTAAGGAGAAAATAAACAAATGGGACTACATTAAAATAAAAGGCTTCTGCAAAGCAAAATAAACCATCAACAAAACAAGTAAGCCCACTGCATGGGAGAACATATTTGCCAATGTTATCTCCAATAAGGGTTTCATCTCCAAAATTTATTGGGAACTCATACAACTTAACAAAAGTAAGATAAATAATCCAATAAAAAAAATGGGCAAAGCACCTAAATAAACACTTTTGAAAAGAGGACACACAAAAGGTCAAGGGAGATATGGAAACATGCTCAATGTCACTAATCATCCAAGAGATGCAAATCAAAACGACAATTAGGTGCCATCTCACACCTGTCAAAATGGCTATCATCAACAAATCAACAACAAGTACTAGAGAGGATACGGAGAAAAAGGAACTCTCTTGCACTGCTGGTGGGAATGCAGACTGGTGCAACCATGGTGGAAAACAGTATGGAGTTTCCTCAAAAAATTAAAAATGGAACTTCCAATTGACCCAGTAATCCCACTTATAGGAATATATCCCAAGAAACCAGAAACACCAATCAGAAAGGATATATGCACCCCTATGTTCATAGCAGCACAGTTTACAATAGCTAAGATTTGGAAACAGACTAAATGCCCATCAGCAGACGAGTGGATTAAAAAACTGTGGTACATCTGCACAATGGAATACTATGCTGCTGTAAAGAAGAAGGAACTCTTACCATTTGCAACAGCATGGATGGACCTGGAGAGCATTATGCTAAGCGAAATAAGCCAGTCAGAGAAAGATAAATATCACATGATATCACTCATTTGAGGAATATAATGACCAACATAAACTGATGAACAAAAATAAAGTCAGAGAAGAAAAATATTTTAGAATATAATAGAAGCAATTCTGTTATTTGCAGATTTTTAATATTTCCTACAACTTTTGTGATATTATACTATGTTAGTATAGTTTGGGTAATATTATTATATTAACATTTTTTCTTGTAATATTAATGTTTATTGCATGTAATATACTTAAAATTATTTTTCTTAAAATATTAATGTTTATTGCATGTTAAAAAAGAAAGAAACCCAAAGCACCAATCAGAAAGAATGTAAGCACCCTATGTTCATAGCAGCATAATTTACAATAGCTAAGATCTGGAAACAGCCCAAATGCCCATCAGCAGATGAGTGGATAAAAATACTGTGGTACATTTACACCATGGAATACTATGCAGCAGTAAAATGAAGAATCTCTTACCCTTTGAGACAGTATGGAAGGACCTGGAGAATATCATGCTAAGTGAAATAAGTCAGTCAGAGAAAGACAAGTATCACATGATCACACTCATATGTGGAATCTAATTAACAAAATAAACTGATGAATGGAGTTGTTCCAGAGACTCTAAGCATGGAACAGAAGGCGGAATCTCAGAAATCGGGGGAGGGTGGGTGGGTGGATGGTAATCAACCAGAGACCTGTATACATATATGCATAACCCGTGGACACAGACAATTGGGTGCTGAAGGCCTGGGGCAGGGTGGGGGGTGGGGGCAGGCTAGAGAGGGTCAATGGGGGAAAAAGGAGGACATATGTAATACTTTCAACAATAAAGAATTATTTTAAAAAAGATTCCAACAAAATACTACTAGATCTCTAATAAATGAATTTGACAAAGTTCAAAATTAATATTCAGAAATTGGTGTCTTCTTTATACATTTTAATGAACTATCACAAAGAGAAACTAAGAAAACAATCCCATTTACTATTGCAACAACAACAACAAATTAAGGTAAATAGGAATACATTTAACCTACAAGTTAAAGACCTCTACTCAGAAAACTATAAGACATTGAAGAAAGAAATTGGGAAAGATATAAATAACTGGAAGCATATATCATGTTCATGGACTGGAAAAATTCAAATCATTAAAATATCCATACTACTCAAAGCAATATATAGATTCAGCACAATTCCTATAAAATACCAATGGTGTATTTCACAGATCTAGAACAAATATTCCAAAAATGTATGTGGAACCAAAAAAGACCCTGACCAGCCTCAGCAATCTTGAGCAAGAACAAAGTTGGAGGCATCACAATACCAGATATCAAGTTATATGGCAAAGACACTGTAATAAAAATAGCCTGGGACTGGCACAAGAACAGGCATATAGATCAATGGAACAGAACAGAGACCCCAGAAATCAACCCATGATTTGATGGTCAATTAGTATTTGACAAAGGACACAAGAGAATACAATGTAGTAAAGACATTCTCTTCAATAAATGATCTTGGGAAAATTGGACAGGTATATGCAAAAAAAAATGAAACTAGACCACCAAATTACACTATACACAAGAATAAATTCAAAATGGATAGAAAGACTTATATGTAAGTTGTGAAGCCACAAAAATTCTAGAAGTGCCCTAGCTGGTTTGGCCCAGTGGGTAGAGTGTGGGTCTGTGGACCAAAGGGTCCCAGGTTCAATTTCAGTCAAGGGCACATACCTCAGTTTTCAGCTCCTCCCTGACCTGGGCTCTGGTCAGGGGTCATGCAGGAGGCAACCAATTTATGTGTTTCTCTCATATCGATATTTATCTCTGTCTTTTCCTCTCTCTTTCACTCTCTAAAAATCAATGGAAAAATATCCTTGGGTGAGGATTGAAAAAAAGTTCTTGAAGAAAACATAGGCAGTAAAGTCTCAGCCATCTCTTGTAGCAATATTTTTGCCGATATATCTCTTAGGGCACAGGAAACAAAGGAAAAAATAAACAAATGGGACTACATCAAACTAAAAAGCTTCTGCACAGCAAAAGAAACCATCAACAAAATGAAAAGGGAACCCACTGTACGGGAGAGCATATTTTCCAATGATACATCTGATAAAGGGTTAGTTTCCAAAATATATAAAGAACTTATACAACTTAACACCAGAAACACAAATAATCCAATTAAAATGGGCAAAGGACCTGAATACACACTCCTCCAAAGAAGGCATACACATGGCCAATAGACAAATGAAAAAATGTTCAACATCACTAATCATCAGAGAGATAAAAACTAAAACAATATTGAGATATTACCTCACACCTGCCAGAATGGCTATCATCAATAAATCAACAAACAATAAGTGCTGGTGAGGATGTGAAGAAAAGGGAACCACACTACACTGTTGGTGGGAATGCAGACTGGTGCAGCCATTATGGAAAACAGTATGGAGTGTCCTCAAAAAATTAAAAATGGAACTGCCTTTTGACCTAGCAGTCCCACTTTTGGGAATATATCTAAGAATCTCAAAACACCAATCACAAAGTATATATGCACCCCCATGTTCATAGCAACACTATTTACGATAGCCAAGATCTAGAAAACAGTGCACGTGCCCATCAGTAGAGGAGTGGATAAAAATCTGTGGTACATTTACACAATGGAATACTATGTGGGTGTAAAAAAGGAATTTTTACCTTTTGCGACAGCATGGATAGGCTTGGAAATTATTATCCTAAGTGAAATAAGCCAGTCAGAGAAAACTAATAGCATATGATCTCACTTGTATGAGGAATTTAATGAAAAAAAATAAACTGATGGAAACAAAATAGAAACAGAGGCATGGATACATGGAACAGTCTGACAGAGTTCTGAGGAGATAGGGAAGGGTGACTGAGTGAAGGTGAAGAGATTAGCTAAAGAACATGTATGCATGACAAACAAACACAGATAGCAGTGGTGATGGCCAGAGGAAAGGGGAGGGGGAGAATGGGAGGCAGGTGGGCAAGGGAGGGTGGAATGGGGACATCTGTAGTAGTGTCAACAATAAAAAATAAAAAAACAAAGTCATGTAACTATCAAAAGTTTTCATGGCATAGTAACTACATGAACTTTTAGACATTTGGAGAGTTATTGCTATATATTTTTTATTATTTTTAATCTCTACTATGAAAAAGGTGCTTTCCAAAAAACTAGTAATGTTCACTGAAATACAAAATCAATTATATATAGGTTTTATGAAAATCCCCTTAGATAATAAGTTACTAAAAATAAATCATTTTAACCCAATTCTTCATCATTTATTTAAAAGTTAGGGTTAAGGGAACCAAGATTGTGGCATAGGTAAACGCCTGTACTCACCACCTCCCACAACCACATCAAAATACAGAAAAATCATCATTCAGAACCAACTGAAAGATGGCTGGATGGAAGTCCTGCAACTAGAGAAGTGAAGAAGAAAGCACATTGAGACTGTAAGGTGGTGCGTAGGTGCAGAACAGGCTGAACCGACACCCATGTGTGCCATTTTTAATCAGAAGGGAGATGGGTCTCTGCAGATGCCCTCTGTGAGGAGCAAGGGGTCCCAGCCCCACACCAGAACCTGAGCCCAGGCTCCCAGATCTGGGAAGAGAATTCCCCATAACTAAGGGCTGTAAAAACCAACGGGGATTGGGGCTCAGTGACATGGAGGCTGCTGGAGATCCAGGTGTTCCTTTTATTATTTTTTTTCAGGTGTTCCTTTTAAAGGGCCAGTGCACGAACTGAACTTACTAATACAAGGTCCCGCTTCCTCTGAACTCCAGTGCCAGAGTGAGGCTCTGGGGGACCCAGACACAAACAAGGAGGAACTAGATTGTCTGGCATTCAGGCAGTAACTTGCGGGGGGCAGCTTTCTCCCAGACTGAGGTGCTCACAGGGGTCATTGTTCCCATGCTGGGACTTAACCTGTTGCAAGGCTGACTGGCAGCCTTATATGTTTGCTCCACCCTGGTGATTTCCTGAGACCCCTCCCCATCCAATTTGCAGCCCCAGCTAATCTGTTTGCAGTGGCTTTTACATATGAATTGCCTATACTTGCTCAGGTTTCAGGCTTTGCTAAAATATCTCAAGCCACAGCTGGGGCAGCATGTCCCAAAGCTATCAATAAGAGACCCATGAGCTAGCACTAGCACAAGCCTACCTTGTTTCACACCTGGGCCTTGCCTGGGCACCTCCAAGCCCAATGCAAATAGCTCCTGCATGGTGGCCCCAATCAGTGGCTGACTTTGCACCTCCCTGGAGGCCCAGAGCCAGTGCACCCAGTGGAAAGCTTCAAACCATGGCAGGCTACAACTCTACCCATCCATAATCTGCCCTTAAGGGGCAGATTCAGTAAGCACCAAAGCCCCACTGAAACAAGACCTGCTCCATAAAGGTGTCTCCTACACAGCAGTTCTTTCATTGTAGATGTAGCTGGTCCTCACAGCCAATTGGCCTGGAGGTCAAGTCCTCCCAGTGATGCCAACAGCAATCAAGGCTCAACTGCAGCAAGACTGTGCACACAGCCCACACTGGGAGGCACCTAGAGTGCCCAGCTCAGGTGACTGGGGAGGCTGTGCCATTGAGTCCTACAGGACACCTGCTACACAAGACCACTCTACCAATTCCAAGAAACATAGCAGCTCTACCTAATACATAGAAACAAACACAAAGAAGCAGCTAAAATGGGGAGACAAAGAAACATGTCACAATGAAAGAAATGTAAGCAAGCAAACTTTTGGATACAGAGTTCAAAACCATGGTTATAAGGTTACTCAAGTATCTTCATGAGACTTTAAAGGATCTTAGTGAGAACATCAAAGACATGAAAAATGACCTGTCAGAAATTAAGCATACACTAACTGAAATAAAGAATAATTTACACGGATTCAACATAATTTATTCAACAATAATTTACACGGAGTCTGATAATCAAGTCAATGATGTGAAATATGGGGAATCAAAAACACCAATGAGAAGAACAAAAACAAAAAAGAATTAAAAAATATAAAGATAGTGTAAGGAGCCTCTGGGACAACTTCAAGCATACCAACATTCGCATTATGGGGCTGCCAGAAGGAGATGAGAGAGAGCAAGATATTGAAAACCTATTTTAAGAAATAATGACAGAAAACTTCTCCTGCCTCATGAAAGAAACAGACTTACATGTCCAGGAAGCTCAGAGAATCCCAAACAAGATGAACCCAAAGAGGCCCACACCAAGACCCATCATAATTAAAATGCCAAGGGCTAAATACAAAGAGATAATCTTAAAAGCAGCAAGATAAAAGCAGTTAGTTACCTACAAGGGAGCACCCATACAACTGTCAGCTGATTTCTCAACAGAAACTTTGCAGGCCAGAAGGGAGTGGCAAGAAACATTCAAAGTGATGAATAGCAAGAATCTACAACCAAGATTACTCTACCCAGCAAAGCTATCATTTAGAATTGAAGATCAGATAAAGAGCTTTACAAACAAGAGAAAGCTAAAGGAGTTCATCACCACCTAACCAGTATTGCAAGAAATGTTTAAGGGTATTCTTTAACAACAACAAGAAGAGATTTAAAAAATATGAATAATAAAGTGGCAACAAATACATCTATTAACAATTGAATCTAAAAATAAAAATAAACAAACAAGAAATCTAATGAACAAATAAACTGGTCAATAAAACAGAACCAGAGGCATGGAAGCATGGAACAGACTGATGAATCTCAGAGGGAAGGGGGCAAGGGCAGTGGGAAGAGATTAACCAAAGATCTTACCTATGGACACAGACAGTAGGGTGGGGAGGTGAAGGCCTGGGGTGGGTTTGGAACTGGGTGGAGAGGGGCAATGGGGGTAAAGGGGAGAACATCTGTAATACTCTCAATAATAAAGATTAAATAAATAAATATCAGTCTTATATATAACTGCTACAAAGTCAAATGGTTTTTATTATTTTGATCAGCTACAATTGACTGCATGCTTCTATGAATAAGTCAGAAGCCACGACAGTACAAAAAGGAAACATTTAATAAAATACTTATGTAAACCTTACCACATATATAGCAATATGCTTAGTGTTGGGATTAGGTAAAGCAGAGATACAAACATGAATGTGAATGGTTCTTTCCTTTACTGGAGCTCACATTCTGGTGGAGGAGACAGACAAATGAGGGAGATAATGAAGTGAGAGAAGTATAGGGGCAAGAATCCTGTGTGTGGAGAGCGTTACTCACTATTTTTGACCCCACCATGGTCCTTCACATGTTTATGCCCTTTAACATGCTAATCCATCTGGTCAGAATGTCTTCTATAATTTCCTTACCTGATGAATCCTCAAAACCAGCTCAAATTTTACTTCCCTTACCTCAGATAACAGAATTACTTATTCCCTCCTTGGTATTCACTTAGCATTTATGAACAAATTTATGAGAACATATTATATTGTTCTGTAGCTATTTGTTTATGTGTTTGTCTCACCTAATAGAATGTGAGTCCCTCTTAGGGACTTGCCATATTTGTTTTAGAACCCTCAATACTTGGAGCAGTGCTGGGCACATAGTATGCAGAGGAGTGAAAAATTAGAACTTCCTAACTTCAAAGATCCAAACTGGCACAGTAATTTTATAATGTGGAAGGGCAGCTTTTGGATATCCTCCTAGTATTAATGTCTGAATAAGTGATGAGTGCAAGCCTAAGAGAAATACTACTTTGACATATTTCTACAGTATAGTTGATTGTGAAGCAACCTATTATGACTGGGATATGAAAATAGATCAGATGGACAACTGGTAGAGAATTTTACAGCTTATAAACAGCTTTTGAATGTTTTGCATTTAATCTTTACAAACCCTTATGAAATAGGTGGCATCATTGTTCTCACTTTACAGGTGAGAAAACTATGGCTCAGAGATATTATAATTTGCCCATGATCCCATAATTAGTTACAGTAGAGTTGGGACTAGCACTTAAATCTACTGACTCTCATTTTACTATAGTTGTCACTATTTATTAAACAGTTCCACCTCTCTCTGCTGTAACAAACAGTAACAATGTCTTACATGTATACAATTTTACAACTTATAACATAATTTTATCATACATTTTCTTGTTCCTTGCACCAGTCCTCTCTGCAGACAGATAAGAAAATAGAATCATAGGTGACATGCCTGCATAGAATCACACAGCTCTTGTAAGTGGTAGAAGGAAGATTTGAACCCATATCTCCTGACTCCAACTTCAAATACAGAAAGTTTCCCACTATTATTTGACTCACCTATTCCTGTTTGGAGCCTTCAAGGATCACCAACAAGCTAGGCCGATGGAGCAGGCAGTAGAGTACATCTGGCATAACATGGTTGACACATTTAGTATAACATCTATTGCATTATTACATATTCCTTATTCTGAAAGCCTCTGAAATATTTTAAAACTATTTCTTTTTTTTTTCGATCCTTACCCAAGGATATTTTTTCTATTGAATTTTAGAGAGAGTGGAGGAGAGAGAGAAAGACAGAGAGAAATATTGATGTGAGAGAAACACATCAATTGGTTGCCTCCTGCACGAGCCCCTACCAGGCCCCAGGCAGGGAGAAGCCTGCAACCAAGGTACGTGCTCTTGACTGGAATAGAACACCAGACTCTTCATTCCATTTTTAAAACTATTTCTTATGAACTTCACTGACCACAGAAGTGTAGTGCTGCTGAGATAGAACAAAGCTGTTGAAAACAACACCATATAACTATCTGAGGAAGTGAAAACAAATAGTGTATTCTGAGGAAGTGAAAACAAATAGTGTATTTATTTTTAAACTAGAGGCCCAGTGCATGATTGAATCATGCATGTGTAGGGTCCCCTACACCACGCTTTTGCTTTTTGCGGTGGAGCTGGGTGCCTGTCCGCTGGTGCACCAGGCCTTTCAGAAGCCTCCGGCTCGGCGGAGGCTTCTGAAAGGCTTGGTTCTGGAGCAGACAGGCACCCAGCTCCCCCAATTTTGATGGTCCGCGGCCGCTGAGGGGGGCTACCCTGCCGTTGAGAGGCGCACCTGGGTGTCCACGGCAGGCCCCCTCAGCGGCCGCGGATCTGGCCGTTGAGAGGCACAGGGGGTGGGAGTCCCACCCCCTGTGCCTCTCAACAGCAGGGTAGCCCCCCTCAGTGGCAGCGGATCTAGTGCCTCTCAATGGCCAGATAGGCCACCCTGAGTCCCGCCCCCCAGCCTCCCGCCGCCCAATCATGGCGTAGTGGAGTGATGGTAATTTACATGTTACTCTATTATTAGATAGGATTTTTTTATTGATTTCATAGTGGAAGGGAGGGAGAGAGAGAGAAAAACATCAATGATGAGAGAGAATCATTGATTGGCTGCCTCTTGCACGCCCCACACTGGAGATCGAGCCTGCAACCTGGGCATGTGCCCCTACTGGGAATCGAACTGTGACCTCCTGGTTTGTAGGTCGATGCTCAACTGCTGAACCACGCTGGCCAGGCAATGTATTGGTTTAAATAAAGAGAATTAAGACTTAGGAGCATCTAATAATATCTGTTCCACCTCCCACCTTTCCCTTCTACTTCAATTTGCCTATCAATACATTTCAGATTTCTTCTTGAGGATCTTTGGGGATAACCAGACTTAAGTTGATGATATCATGGCTGCAATACTGCATCCATCCCTCAGAACTGTCCTGACTATTCAGTCCTTTCTCATTTTAGTCTAATTATTTGCACATGAAGAAAAAAAACACAAAAACAGAATATACTCTAGTCAAAAAAAACAAAACAAAAAAACAAAAACAAAACCAGAATATACTCATTTTTCAAAGCAATTGAATTGGAGAATAAAAAAGATCAAGCTCAGTATTATTAACTGAATGTAATACTTAACACACGTTTATTGCTGTTAAAGTTATAAAACAGGCACTATTTTTTTTCCAATTTATTGGAAGTATAGAATGGGATAGCCACATTTCCCTACAGCTTTTGACCAAGAGTCTTAGGAGTGGGAGTGTGTAGCATAAAGAGAAAGAGAGAGGCCCTCACTGGTTTGGCTCAGTGAACAGAGCATCAGCCTGCGGACTGAAAGGTCCCAGGTTCGATTCCGGTCAAGGGCACATGCCCGGTTGCAGGCTGGATCCCCAGTGGGGGAGGGGGGTGCAGGAGGTAGCCTATCAATTATTCTCTCTCATTATTGATGTTTCTCTCTCCCTCTCCCTTCCTCTCTGAAATAAATAAAAATATATTTTTTAAAAAGAAAGAGAGAGAATGGAGAGGAGGGAGAGAAAAGGGGATAGGTAGAAGAGGAGATAAGAAAGCAAAAGAGAAATAAGGAACTTCACAAATGAGTCATGGAAATTGGAGCCACTTTAATAACAACTCCCCAGGTGTCACTAGAGTGACTAGAGAACACACATTTACTGCACAGTTACTCTAACAGAGACCATCTCCTGTAGTGTATGATGCAGCTTTCCTACATGAATTTAAGCTGATTTTTTCCAGACTTTCTTTATATAGCAAGAAGTAACTAGTAAGTATGTAAACTACAGCTTTCTTGTCCTTCTAGAACATTAAACACTACAAATGCTTTGTGTGGGAGATGGAATCCAGTACAAATTAAGGTTACATTTACCAATATGGTTTTAATTAGTTTTGGCAACAGAGTGTATGTGTGTAATGCAAGGTGTTTTAGATGTGCTATGGACATAAGTCCTTCCTAATGGGATAAATGGTGGTGGAAGGTAGCAGGAAAATGAACCCTAGGTCAAAACCTAGGAATAATGGGTCTTGAAATCAAATCACTATGTGTCTATTATGTTTGAAATCCTAAAAGGATGAATGGATAATGAAAATCAACAGCCTATTATTTTCCTATCAAGATTTTGCCTAAAACTTCAACGTTTGATGTGGGGGCAAGGGACAAGAATTGAAGCCATCTAATCATACAAAGCTATAAAATTTTAAATAAGTTTAGCTGTGCTTAGTTCTTGTGGTGACAATTTTTAATATATTTTCATTGATTTAAGAGAGGAAGGGAGAGGGAGAGAGATAGAAACATCAATGATGAGAATCACTGATTGGCTGCTTCCTGCAGGCCTCCCCCCTCCCCCGCTCCCCCCTCCCCCCGGGGAATGAGCCGCAACCAGGGCATGTGCCATGACTGGGAATGGAACCGTGACTTCCTGGTTCATAGGTCAATGCTCAACCATTGAGCCACACCGGCTGGGTTTGTGATGACAGTTTTTGCTGTGACACACATCTTATTGAGAATACACAGAAGACAAAAAAATGCAACAAGAAAAAAAGAAAAGTCCAATTTTATTTTAGAGGGTAGTGTAAAAACAGACAGTCCAACAAGTATATTCTCAGTGCTTGAGGAAAATATCACTTTCACAAACCATAGAAAATATGCTATTTCTTGTACTTATTTCTTTGCTATTTCTTATACTTATTTCTTTGCTAAGTGTTATGTACCTATAAACCATTTAAGAGTGCATGAATTAGTGGGTGTAACTGGAGATTGAGGAAGCAGTGAAGCAAGTCTTTATCTCCTTTATGATATAATTGCTGTATATAATTTATTTAATATAAATAAAAATGGAAACATTTTATTTTATTTATTTTTAAATATGTTTTTATTGATTTTTTATAGCGAGAGGACAGGAGAGAGAGAGAGAGAGAGAGAAGAATCAATGTGAGAGAGAAACATCAATCAGTTGCCTCCCACAGGCACCCTAACTTGCAACCTGGGTAAGTGCCCTGACTGGGAATCTAACAGGTGACCTTTCGGTGCACAAGGTGCTGATCAATCAACTGAGCCACACTGGCCAAGGTGGAAGATTTTGGATTATCTCAATTAGCCTTCATGTGAACTCTTTACATTTTTATAATCAGTAAATGTTTCAAGCCCCTTTGCTTCCCAAGCATTAAAAAACCTTACACTTTGTTTCTCCCTAGGATTTGTGTAACTTATTCCAATGATGTCCTTGACACAGGGAATTAAAGGTGGGCTATATAAGTTAATAACAACCCAAATCTGGGTTTTATAAGTAATGATGTAGCCCTGTTGATTAAAAGTGTGTATGTGAAAGCACTTAGGTAACTTTAATATGCAGTGCAAATGGAAATGATATAACTATTCCTAAAGTTTCATAGTACAATACAGATTTAGATTTGTTCCTCTTTAAAACTAATTCCTTAAAAATGGTACAGTTCAAAAAGTAGAAACTAAGAAAAGAGCTTAATGTTCTCATGATGACTGAACTATATAGTTCCTTCTCATTTACCTGGGCCCCACTAAAATGCCCACTTAGTACATAATTTTATTCACATATTTTATTTTTAAAGTACATTTTATTAATTTCAGAAAGGGAGAGCAAGAAACATTAATAATGAGAGAGAATCATTGATAGGTTGACTCCTGCACACCCCCTACTGGGGATTGAGCCCACAACTCAGGCGTGTGCTCTGACTGTGACCTCATGGTTCATAGATCGACACTCAACCACTGAACCACACTGGCCAGGCTGTACACATATTTTCTTTGAGGATGCCTGCTATGAAAAAAATGATAAAAGGGAAAGGGAAGGGCAGTTCTCTAAACAGGTATTTCTAAGTCTTTCTCAAAACACTCCTTTATACAGCACAGCTTGAGATTTAACAATTCCACAAATAATAAAGTGGTTTAACCATATGTAGATAATTGAGAATTTACTATTCTGTTCTTTTTTAAAATGTTATTTTATTGTTGAGAATATTATGGATGTCCTCTACTTTCCCCCTCCACCCATCTCCCATCCCATCCCACGCCTTCACCTGTCTATTGTCTGTGTCTATGGGCTATGACTAATTTGTACTTCTAAATCCCTTCACGTTTTTCACCCATTCTCCCAACCCCCCACCCATCTGTCAACCATCAAAATGATCTCTGTATCTATAAGTCTGTTATTGTTCTGCCTGATTGTTTATTTTTACATTTAATTGTTGATAGATATGTATTTATTACCATTTTATTGCTCCTATCCTTGATATTTTTTTCTTCTTATCAAAGAAGACCCTTTAACATTTCATGTAATACTCCTTTAGTTTTTTCTTGTCTGGGAATCTCTCTAACCTTCAATTCTAAATTATAGCTCTGCTGCGGGGAGTAATCTTGGTTGTCGGTCATCTGTTTTATTGACCAGTTTATTTTGTTCATTGAATTTCTTGTTTGTTTATTTTTATTTTTAGATTCAATTGTTAATAGATGTATTTGTTGCCACTTTATTATTCATATTTTTTTAAAATCTCTTCTTCTTGTTGTTAAAGAATACCCTTCAACATTTCTTGCAATACTGGTTTGGTGGTGATGACTCCTTTAGCTTTCTCTTCTTTGTAAAGCTCTTTATCTGATCTTCAATTCTAAATGATAGCTTTTCTGGGTAGAGTAATCTTGGTTGTAGATTCTTGCTATTCATCACTTTGAATGTTTCTTGCCACTCCCTTCTGGCCTGCAAAGTTTCTGTTGAGAAATCAGCTGACAGTTGTATGGGTGCTCCCTTGTAGGTAACTAACTGCTTTTATCTTGCTGCTTTTAAGATTATCTCTTAGTATTTAGCCCTTGGCATTTTAATTATGATGGGTCTTGGTGTGGGTCTCTTTGTGTTCATATTGTTTGGGACTCTCTGTGATTCCTGGAGTTGTATGTCTATTTCTTTCACCAGGTAAGAGAATTTTTCTGTCATTATTTTTTCAAATAGGTTTTCAATATCTTGCTCCCTCTATTCTCTTTTCAGTACCCCCATGATATGAATGTTAGTATGCTTGAAGTTGTCCCAGAGGGTCCTTACACTATCTTCATATTTTTTAATTATTTTTTCTTTTTGCTCTTCTGATTGGGTGTGTTTTGCTTCCTCATATTCCAAATCACTGATTTCATTTTTAGTGTCCTCTATTGTTGGTTCCCTGTAAATATTCTTCATTTAAGTTAGTGTAGCCTTCATTTCTGACTGGTTCTTCTTTATGTTGTTGATGTACTCACTAAGTTCCTTGAAGTCCTCACTAAGTTCCTTGAGCATCCTTATAACCATTGTTTTGAACTCTGTATCTAGTAGTTTGTTTGCTTCCAATTCATTTAGTTCTTTACCTGGATATTTCTTCTGTTCTTTCCTTTGTGACATATTCCTTTTTCTCCACATTTTGGCTACTTCCCTGTATTTGTTTCTATGCATTAGGTAGAGCTGCTATGTCCCTTGGGATTGGTAGAGTGGCCTTTTGCAATAGGTGTCATGTAGGGCCCAATGGCTCAGCTTCCCCAGTCACCTGGGCTGGGAACTCCAGGTGAAACCCTGTGGGAGCTTTGTGCACTGTGCAACTGTAGCTGAGTCTTTCTTGATATTGACACCACTGGGAAGTATTGACCACCAGGCCAAACAGTTAGAAGGATCAGCTGCTACTACAGCAGAAGACCTGCTGTTCAGGACACACCCCTATGGAGTAGGACATGCTTCAGTGGTGCTTTGGTGCTCACCAAGTCTGCCCCGTGAGTGTGTTACTCATGGATGTGGTAGGGTTGTAATTGTGTGGTCAAAGCTGATGACCAGCCAAAACCGGTTTGGCTCAGTGGATAGAGCGTCGGCCTGCGGACTCAAGGGTCCCAGGTTCGATTCTGCTCAAGGGCATGTACCTTGGTTGCAGGCACATCCCCAGTAGGGGGGTGTGCAAGAGGCAGCTGATCGATGTTTCTCTCTCTCATTGATGTTTCTAACTCTCTATCCCTCTCTCTTCCTCTCTGTAAAAAATCAATAAAATATATTTTTTAAAAAAGCTGATGACCAAGTGCACTGGGGCCTCCCTGGAGGTGCAAAGTCAACCACTGCCTGTACCTGGGCCAGCGCCACCCAGCATGAGCTACAAAGCATTATGGAGATGGCTGCTACTTGTGTTGGGCTTGGAGCCTCCAGGAAGAGGCCAAGCTAGGACCCAAGGAGTACCAGGCTGGGGCCAGTTATTAAGAAGTACCGGGCACTCTCACCACTCCTGATCGACATAATACTGGAAGTATTAGCCATTGCAATTACACAAGAAGAAGAAATAAAAGGCATCCAAATTGGAAAAGAAGAAGTAAAACTGGCCTTATTTGCAGATGACATGATATTGTACATAAAAAGCTGAAAGACTCCATCAAAAAACTATTAGACATAATAAATGAATTTGGCAATGTAGCAGGATACAAAATTAAAGCCAAGAAATCTATAGCATTTCTATACACCAATAGAGAACTTACAGAAAGAGAGACTAAAAAAGCAATCCCATTTACCATCGCACCAAAAAAATTAAGATACCTAGGAATAAACTTAACTAAGGAGGTAAAAGACCTATATGCAGAAAACTACAGGACACTGAAAAAAGAGATAGAGGAAGACATAAACAGATGGAAGAACATACTGTGTTCATGGATTGGTAGAATCAACATCATTAAAATGTCCATACTACCCAAAGCAATCTATAGATTCAAGGCACTCCCCATTAAAATACCAACAGCATAATTCACAGACCTAAAAAGAACTCTCCAAAAATTCATCTGGAATTAAAAAAGACCCCAAAAGCCACAGCAATCCTGAGAAAAAAGAACAAAGTACGTGGGATCTCAGTACCAGATTTCAAGCTGTATTACAAGGCCACTGTTCCCAAAACAGCATGGTACTGGTACAAGAACAGACATATAGACCAATGGAATAGAATAGAGAACCCAGATATAGACCCAAGCCATTATGCTCAATTAATATTTGACAAGAAAGGCAAGATCATACAGTGGAGTCAAGACAGTGTCTTCAATAAATGGTGTTGGGAAAATTGGACAGATACATGCAAAAAAATGAAACTAGATCACCAACTTACACCATGCACAAAAATAAACTCAAAATGGATAAAGGACTTAATCATAAGACAGGAAACCATAAAAATACTAGAGGAATCCACAGGCAGAGAAATCTCAGACATATGCTGAAAGAACTTCTTCACTGATACTGCTCCTAGGGCAATGGAAACTAAAGAGAAAATAAACAAATGGGACTACATCAAAATAAAAAGCTTTTGCACAGCAAAAGAAACCATCAACAAAACAACAAGAAAGCCCACTCTATGGGAGAACATATTTGCAAATGTTATCACTGGTAAAGGTTTAATCTCCAACATCTACAGGGAACTTATACAACTTAATAAAAGGAAGATAAATGATCCAATAAAAAAATGGGCAACGGACCTAAATAGATACTTTTCAAAAGAAGTCAGAAGGAAGGCCAAGAGACATATGAAAACATGCTCAAAGTCAGTAATTATCCAAGAGATGCAAATCAAAACGACAATGCGGTACCATCTCATACCTGTCATAATGTCAATCATCAACAAATCAACAAATGACAAGTGCTGGTGAGGATGCGGAGAAAAAGGAACCCTCGTGCACTGCTGGTGGGAATGCAGACAGGTGCAGAACAGTATGAAGAACAGTATGGAGTTTCCTCAAAAAATTAAAAATGGAACTCCCATTTGTCCCAGTAATCCCACTTCTAGGGATATATCCCAGGAAACTAGCAACACCAATCAGAAAGGATATATGCACCCCTATGTTCATAGCAGCACAATTCACCATAACTAAGATTTGGAAAAAGCCTAAATGCCCATCAGCAGATGAGTGGATTAGAAAACTATGGTACATCCACACAATGGAATACTACGCTGCTATAAAAAAGAAGGAATTCTTACCATTTGCAGCAACATGGATCGACCTGGAGAGCATTATGTTAAATGAAATAAGCCAGGCAATGAAAGAAAAAATACCACATGATCTCACTCATTTATGGAAAATAAAGAACATTGTAACCTGATGAGCAAAAAGATAGATACAGAGGCAGTAAAGCACCGAACAGACTCTCAAATTACAGCAGGAAGGCTGGGGAGTGTTGGGGAAGGTGGGGGGCGGGGGAAGAACTCAACTGAAGGACTTGTATGCATGCATATAAGCACAACCAATGGACACAAAAGAGACTGGGGGTGGGGGTGGGATGAGGGCATGGGACAAGGGTTAGGGGAGGCTGGGTAAGGTCAATGGGGGAAAAAAAGGAGATATATGTACTACTATATGTAATACTTTAAACAATAAAAAAATTACAAAGAAGAAGTACAGGGCATGCTGAGACCTGGTGCTGCTTGTTTGAGAGATTTTAGGACAGTCCAAAGCATGAGGCAAAAGAAGCCAGTTGTATGGAAAAGCCACTGGAAATGGCTTGGATGAGCCTGAAAATAACAAGAGGTAGGGTCTCAGGGAATCACTAGGGTGGGGCAAAAAGTGTGATCCAGGTTGATAGAGATTCATATATGGTGCCCTGTCTGCCAGCTGCATTGCAGTGAGGGCTCAGCAAAGAAACAATGTACTCTGCTAGCACTTATGCCTTGGAGAAATCTGTCCCTTCAACTCTTGCCCTGATTCCGGGCAAGTTAGTTCCTCCCCCAATATCCCAGGTTCCTTTCAAGCTGCTACCCTAGCACTGGAGCTCAGTGGGAGTGAGTCTAAGTAAGTTCATGTGTGGGCCCTTTAAGAGGAATTGCCTGGGACTCCAGCAGCTTCCATGTCACTCAGCCACAATTCTCGCTGGTTTTTATAGCCACAAGATGTGGGGACTTCTCTTCCCGGTACTGGAACCCTGGGCTGGGGAGCCTAGTGTGGGGCTGGGAGCCCCCTATTCCTCAGGGAAACCTCCACAGCCAAGATATCCCTCCCGGTTTTAAAACACCACATGTGGGTGTGGAACCAGCTGGTTCGGAGATTCTGCACTGTGTCTCTACCTTTCCTACCAGTCTGGATGTCCTTAGTTGTACGACTTCCAGTCAGCCAGATTTCTGGTGGCTCTGAATGATGGTTGTTCTGCATTTTAGTTGTAATTTTGATATGGTTGTGGCAGGTGGTGAGTCCCATGTTTACCTACACTGCCATCTTGATGGAACTCTCTATTCTATTCTTGATGTAGCATATGCTGGATAGCTCTGTCCTCCATTACTATTGGATTTTCTTTTTAACATTTCCAGTGGTTTTGGCTCAGTAGACATGTCAGGTGTTTCTGTTTTCATGCAGGGTGTTTTTCCCCCCGCATATTTTGATTTCAAAAAATAAAATAACATTTGTAGTAGCACCTAAATATTGATCTTAGAAGATTTTTCTGTGCATATGAAAAATAAATGAATGTTATTTCATGTAAAATGATGGGATTGGAGGAAGAATGAATGGTAATAAGAATATTTTGTTTTGATTTGATTTGTTTTCTCTTTTTTCTTGATGGAAATTTCTTGAGGTCACAATTGGTAGCTTTTCCCTGCATAGGTTTCTCTGCTATTTTAGATTCAAGTGTAAGTTTGCAATCATTTGCTTAATCATATTTGAAAACAAATTATAGGCAAGTTCTGTACTTATAATACGTGGCTATCTTTAAACAAATTACATCCGGTCCTATAATTTAATCTGACTAATGTGATTTTCCAAAGTATGCCAGTCATTAGTTCATTTATTTGTGATTTTTTTCAATCAATAACAATGAAAGATAAAAACTCTTTCAACACCTGTCATAAGTACACGCTAGAACATTATATTTGAAACTTTCTTCACACTAAATTCATTGTGGGGCAAAAGTAACTACTTTCTTTTAGTTATCCTCAATGCTTTTATCTATCACTGCTTATTAGGCATGAGGTTTTGACTAAGGCACAATATCATATTAATCTTCATATACTTATAATTTTAAAAATATTTCCTTGCCCAGAAAATTGTTACTCTTTCCTTTAAGGCTCAACTCATAGCTCTCTATAGTTGACATACAATCCTATATAATAAAGAGCCAATATGTTAATTAGACCGGACTGCAGAACAACCTTCCAGAACAACCAGTGGGCAGGGCTACGAGGCAGCCGGGGCTGTGAGGCAGCAGGGGCCACGAGGACCAAGTCAGCTGGGGCCACGAGGGCCAGGGCAGCCAGGGCCATGAGGGCCTACCCTTGCACAAATTTAGTGCATTGGGCCTCTAGTATTATATTAATTTCAGGTGTACATTAATTTCAAATGTTTAACATAGTGATTAGACATTTGTATACCTTATGATGTGATCAATACATTGAGTCTAGTAAACATCTGTCACCCTGCAAAGTTCTCACAATATTATTGACTATATTCCCCTTCACCTTTTTTCACTCATCCACTACCCTCCTCTCCTCTGGCAATTCTCAGTTTGTTATCAGTTTCTCTGAGTCTGTTTTTGTTTTATTTTGTTTGTTTGTTTTTTAGATTTCACATCCAAGTAAAATGCAGTATCTGTCTTTCTCTGTCTCTTAATCACTTTTCACAGTTTGTAATTATTAATTATGTAATTATTTTATTACTAGAGGATTGGTGCATGAAATTTGTGCATGGGGGAGGTGTCCCTCAGCCCAGCCTGCATCCTCTCCAATCTGGGACCCCTTAGGGGATGTCCGACTGCCGGTTTAGGCCCTATACCTATGGGATCCCAGATTGGAGAAGATGCAGTCTGGGCTGAGGGATTGTAAGAGGGATGTCCGACTGCCGGTTTAGGCCCTATCTATGGAATAGGGCCTAAACCGGCAGTCGGACATCCCTCTTACAATCCAGGGCTGCTGGCTTCCAACCACTCGCCTGCCTGCCTGCCTGATTGCCCCTAACTGCTTCTGCCTGCCAGCCTGATCACCCCCTAACCACTCCCCTGCCAGCCTGATTGATGCCTAACTGCTCCCCTGCCAGCCAGGTTGCCCCCAACTGCCCTCCCCTCCCTGCCTGGTCACCCCTAACTGCCCTCCCCTGCCGGCCTGGTCACCCCTAACTGCTTTCCCCTGACGGCCTGGTCCCCCCTAACTGCCCTCCCCTGCTGGCCTGGTCCCCCCCAACTTCCCTCTCCTGCCGGCCCAGTCACTTCTAACTGCCCTCCCCTGCTGGCCATCTTGTGGCTGCCATTTTGTGACCACATGGGGGCAGCCATCTTGTGTGAGGTGTGATAGTCAATTTGCATATTACCTCTTTATTATATAGGATTGTATGGCTCCACTCCCCACCACCACCACTATAAGTACTTTTATATCCTCAGCCCCTGACACATTTTCTGTTACTTAATTAATAAGTCAAAAAACAACTTTAATATTATATCATTCCTGAATTTTTTTCCTAATACGTTCAACCACCACTCCCTGTCATACTAAGCTAAGTCTCATAGGGTGATTGGAGTGCTGCACAGAGCTGCAACCTTCAGAGTGCATCTTCCTGGAAGGCTCTTTTCAAAGTCTTGGAGAAGTGCTATGTTATGCTGCTATGGCACAGGGGTGACATTCTTACCCCATTCTATAACACCACTACTCCAATCTACAACCCCAGTGACAGCATTGACCATTTCCTCTTCTGTATATCAATGGAAATTTTCAAGTAACTTGAAGGAGTGACGAGACCTCAGGTTTGACTAGTGTTCTGACATAATAATTAACACTCTTCCTTTCATTCCCAAAAGTGTCCCAGTTTGGACTATAATTGGAATGTATAAAATTGTGTTTCAGCACTTTCTAGGGCCACTTCTAGCCAATGTTTTTATTACTTTGCAAGTTCTTTGAGGACATGATCAGTTCTCATTTCTTTTCCTATATCCAGAACTTATCATAGTGTCTGGCACTCAGTGGCTGTTCTTTTTTCATTTGTTTTGTTTGTTGTTGTTTGTTTTTTGGAGTAGCACAATATATTCAACATGATGAAAGACAAAAACCTACAACCAAAAATACTCCAACCAGCAAGGCCACTATTCAGAACTGAAGGTGAGACCAAGATTTCCCCAGACAAGCAACAGCCAAAGTGGTTCATTACCACCAAATGGGCACTACAAGAAATGCCAAAGGGAATTTTTTTAATTAAATTTTTTAAATGTTGCCCTGGCTAGTACTCTCAGTGGTTATCAATGGCCTGAGCACCACAGGGTTGCAGGTTCAATTCCCAGTCAAGGGTACATATTTGGGTTGCAAGTTTGATCCTGCATGTGGGAGGCAACCAATTGATGTGTCTCTCTCACATTGATGTTTCTCTCCCCCGCCCCCCCAACTTCCACTCTCTCTAAAAATCAAAGAAAAAATATCCTCGGGTGGGGATTAACAAAAAATTAAAAAATGAAGTGATTTAAAAATATTTTTAATGTTGACATTACTGCATGTGTCCCCCTTTCCCTCTTTTCCCACCTTCACTCATCCCTGCCTCAATCTCCCTTGGCCTTCACAAAACTACTGTTTGTATCTATTGGGTATGCATATATGTTGTTCTTTTGCATAAAAAGATATTCCTGCTATCTTTACCTCAAGAGGTTTGCATTGTAAAACAAAACAATAACAAAATATACATGACACCTACACACTTACATAGGTTCTAGGACAGACAAAAACAACTTTAAAAAATTATATTGCTGAAGGCTTTGAATAGTAAATCCATGTTTATGTCTGCTAAGTCATTTATTTTTCTTCTACTTTAGGTTATTGAGTAAGAAAATTTCACAATAATAACTAGTAATTTCAATGAGGATTTACTATGTTGTGGGATTTTCCTGAGATTAAATTTGCTATTGTACATCTATGTGAACATGGTAAAGATGCTCACACCAATGTGAACTTGGACAGGTAGTAGAGAAGGAGAAAAACATTCTATGCTCCACTAGCTAAGAGAATTCAAACATGTTTTTTACAGGTACCTCTCATTTGTCACGAAAATATATATTTAGTCTTATAAACAGTTGTTGTTTTTGTTTTGTTTTGTTAATTCTCACCCAATGATATTTTTCCATTGATTTTTTTTAGAGAGAGTGGAAGATGAGAGAGAGGGAAAGAGAGAGAGAGAGAGAGAGATTGTTTCTAGAGAGAAGCATCAATTGGTTACTTTCCGCACTTGCCCCTACTGGGTCTGGGGAATGAACTTTCATTCCAGATATGTGTCCTTGACCAGGAATCAAACCGACGATCCTTTGGTGTTCAGGCCGATGCTCTAAACAATGAGCAACACTGTCTGGGGCTAAACAGTTGTTTTAAGTGAGTTTGGAGCTTTGAATAAATTCAGGGACAGAAATCTCAATGTCCTAGAAATTATTTTGAAGATAATAAAAATTTAAGTCAGATAGTTAATGTGGAACTTATAAAAGGAATAGTCTAAGTGAAATGGGTGTCTATGTGTTGGCTAATTCATTAAATGAAAATATTGAAGTCAGGCAACAACAGCGAACACTGAACAGCTGTGAGCACCAGAACACCGGCCCCCAACCTGTGCAAACACGCGGATTCAAAGGAACTCTTCACTGCACAAAGAAAAGGTCAGATTTTGCGGGGATAAGGAGAGAGAGGACTATATAACCAGACCTCCGGAGAAGAGAGACCATGGGGAGACAAAGAAAGAGCCCCCATAGGAAAGAAAAGCAAGCATCACCAGAAAAGGAAGTAAACAAATTCCAGACAAGCAACCTATCAGAGAAAGAATTCAGAGAAATGGTCATAAGGTGGCTAAAAAGAATGGAAGACAAATTTGACAATATGAGTAAGAACCAAGAGGAAATGAAGAAGAACCAAGAAGAAATGAGAAATGACATCGCTGCTGTAAAGAACTCAATAGAAAGCATCAAGAGTAGACTAGAAGAAGCAGTGGACCGCATAAGTGAGCTAGAAGACAAGATGGAAAAAAATACCCAAATACAACAGCTTCTAGAAAAAAAAATTAGAAAGCATGAGGAGAGCCTAAGGGAACTTCGGGACAACACGAAACAAAACAACATCCGAATAACAGGGGTACCAGAAGGAATGGAAACTGAGCAAGGAATAGAAAACCTGTTTGAAGAAATAATAACAGAAAACTTCCCTGATATAGGGAAGAAAAAACCCACACAAATCCAAGGAGCTCACAGAGTCCCAAGCAAAATGAACCCCAAAAGACCGACGTCAAGGCACATGATAATTAAATTGGCAAACACCAACGACAAAATAAGAATCTTAAAAGCAGCCAGAGAGAGACAGAAAGTTACATACAAAGGAACCCCCATCAGACTAGCAACTGATTTCTCAACAGACACCCATCAGGCCAGAAGGGAATGGAATGAAATATACAAAGTCATGCAAAGGAGGGGTCTGAATCCAAGAATACTGTACCCAGCAAGGCTATCAATCAAAATTGAAGGTGAAATCAGGAGCTTCACAGACAAAAAAGGACTAAGGGAGTTTATCACCACCAAACCAGCAATGCAAGAAATGCTAAAGGATCTGCTGTAAAAAAAAAAGAAAAAAAAGAAATAGGAAGCAAAGAAGGAACACAAGGGTATAGAATAAAAATGGCGACAAATAAGTACCTTTCAGTAATAAGTTTAAATGTAAATGGATTGAATGCCCCAATCAAAAGACACAGGGTAACTGATTAGATAAGAAAACATAACCCATATATCTGCTGTCTACGGGAAACACACCTCAGAATAAAAGACGCATACAGATTGAGAATGAAGGGATGGAAAAAGGTTTTCCAGGCAAATGGAAATGAAAAAAGAGCTGGGGTAGCAATACTTATATCTGAAAAATTAGATCTCAAACGGAAGGACATAGCAAGAGATAATGAAGGCCACTTCATAATACTAAAGGGATCAATCCAACAAGAAGAAATAACTCTTGTAAACATATATGCACCCAATACAGGAGCACCCAAATATATAACAACAACTCCTGGAAGATATCAAAGGAGAGATTGACAGCAATATAATCATAGTAGGAGACTTTAATACCCCACTATCACCTCTGGACAAATCCTCTAAACAAAAAATCAGCAAAGAAACATCAATCCTAAATGACTCACTAGACCAGATGGAATTAATTGATATCTTCAGAACATTTCACCCCAAAGCAACAGAATATACATTCCTCTCAAGTGCACATGGGTCATTTTCAAAGATAGACCATATGTTAGGACATAGGCAAAGTCTCTCCAAATTTAAGAAGATAGAAATCATATCAAGTATCTTCTCAGATGACAGCAGCATAAAACTGGAAATCAACTACAATAAAAACAATCCAAAGAAATCAAACACATGGAGACTAAACAGCATGCTATTAAACAATGACTGGGTCAACAAAGACATCAAGGAAGAAATAAAAAACATCATGGCAACAAATGACAATGAAAACACAACAATCCAAAATCTATGGGACACAGCAAAAGCAGTCCTGAGGGGGAAGTTCATAGCTCTTCAGGGCTACTGCAAAAAACAAGAAACAATGGTAATAAATTACCTAACCCAACAACTCAAAGAGTTAGAGAGAGAGCAACAAGAAAAGGCCAGTGTAAGCAGAAGAAAGGAAATAATAAAGATCAGAGCAGAGATAAACGACATAGAGACCAAAGAAACAATACAAAAGATCAACAAAACCAAGAGTTGGTTCTTTGAAAGGGTAAACAAGATTGATGAACCTCGAGCCAGGCTCACCAAGAAGCAAAGAGAGAGGACCCAAATAAACAAAATCAGAAATGAAAGTGGTGAAATAACAACAGACCCCACCAAAATACAAAGGATTGTTACAAAATACTACGAACATCTCTATTCCAACAAACTGGACAACCTGGAGGAAATGGACATATTCCTAGAAAAATATAACACTCCAAAACTCAATCAGGAAGAATCTAAACAGCTCAACAGGCCAGTAACTATGGAAGAAATTGAAGCAGTCATCAAAAGCTTCCAGCAAACAAAAGCCCGGGGCCAGATGACTTCACAGGAGAGTTTTACCAGACATTCAAGGAAGAACTAAAACCTATCCTCCTCAGACTATTCCAAAACATTCAAGAGGAAGGAACACTTCCAAGCTCCTTCTATGAAGCCAGCATCACCCTAATACCAAAAACAGATAAAGACAACAACAATGAAAGATAATTACAGACCAATATCCCTCATGAACATAGATCCCAAAATCCTCAACAAAATTCTAGCAAATAGGCTCCAGCAGCACATCAGAAAGATCATACACCATGACCAAGTAGGATTTATCCCAGGAATGCAAGGATGGTACAATATCCGCAAATCAATAAACGTGATACATCACATAAACAAACTGAGAGAAAAAAAATCACATAGTCATATCAATAGATGCATAAAAAGCATTTAACAAAATCCAACACCCTTTCTTGATAAAAACTCTCAACAAGGTGGGAATAGAAGTTTCATTCCTCAACATAATAAAAGGTATATATGATAAACCCACAGCAAACATCATACTCAATGGGCAAAAACTAAAACCATTTCCCCTAAGAACAGGAACAAGACAGGGATGCCCACTCTCACCACTCCTGTTTGACATAGTACTGGAAGTATTATCCATTGCAATTAGACAAGAAGAAGAAATAAAAGGCATCCAAATTTGAAAAGAAAAAGTAAAGCTGTCCTTATTTGCAGATGACATGATATTGTACATAAAAAACCCAAAAGACTCCATCAAAAAACTAATAGACTTAATAAATGAATTTGGCAATGTAGAAGGATACAAAATTAACGCCAAGAAATTTATGGCATTTCTATACACCAATAGTGAACTTACAGAAAGAGAGACTAAAAAAGCAATCCCATTTACCATCAGACCAAAAAAACTAAGATACCTAAGAATAAACTTAACTATGGAGGTAAAAAGACCTATACACGGAAAACTACAGGACACTGAAAAAAGAGATAGAGGAATACATGAACAGATGGAAGAACATACCATGTTCATGGATTGGTAGAATCAACATCATTAAAATGTCCATACTACCAAAAGCAATTTACAGATTCAATGCACTCCCCATGAAAATACCAACAGCATATTTCACAGACCTAGAAAGAACTCTCCAAAAATTCATCTGGAATAAAAAAAGACCCCGAATAGCCACAGCAATCCTGAGAAAGAAGAATAAAGTAGGAGGGATCTCAATACCAGACCTCAAGCTGTATTACAAAGCCACAGTTCTCAAAACAGCCTGGTACTGGCACAAGAACAGACATATAGATCAATGGAACAGAATAGAGAATCTAGATATCGACCCAAATCAGTATGCTCAATTAATATTTGACAAAGGAGGTATGAACATACAATGGAGTCAAGACAGTCTTTTCAATAAATGGTGTTGGCAGGTATGCTCAGGACCTACTCAAGAAGGCAAATAATCCCTTCCACCAATATTTATAGGGTAAAATAAGATTGTTGTTAGAGTAATAAATTTGATAGTAAAACAGTAGTCAAGTTTTCAGGAAAATTTAAATTGGCTAGTTGAAACAAGCGAATATTCCAGAAAAATTAATTGTACTGGACAAAAAGGTGTTCCTAAAGTGTTAACTAAAATCTTTATTGGTTCTTCATCTCATGATAAAATTGTGCACCATGTAATGAACCTAAAACAGTAATATTATAGTGCAAAAAATTAAAATTTAAAAGCCATCAAGACTAAATTATAAAATTTTCAAAAGCCTCCTAACATTTAAATCAAAAAAGGAGGGGATAGTAGAGGAATATCATGTAAGGAAAAATATCCTGTAAGTAAATTACATCCAGAAAATTAATACTTTAGAAAATTAATTGTAAGGCTAAAAGCAAGACACCCATGAAAAACACACAAGGTGACAAAACAAGCCAGAGGAAAATCATTTGGGCAAAAAATGAAAAAGCATCCCAAGTCAAATTTATAGAAAATATTCCTTTATTAACTTTTGGTCGAGAATATGTTTGTATATTTTCAGAAAACAACTCCGAGACCATGTGGATTCCAGGAACAGAGAGGAATCGACAGGACTACTCCAGCCATGAAGACAGAAGAGAAGCAGTCCAGAGACGGAAGACGCTGATGTGGCCTTCCCATACTAGCAGTTAGCAGCTGTGCATCACTGCAGGTTGCCCAGGACCAAACCAGACAGAGTCGGACCTGCATTACCACCATTTGTCCACCATCCAGAACTGAAATGTCACTGCTGACATGTACACATAAGGAACTGTTGGACATTGAAATTGGGTCTCAAAAGAACTGTTGACCCAGAAAGAAACTCACTGCACACTGATTCATTTGCCTGTCACCATAACCATTATTGCTTGTCTCATTTTCGGTTCTTATAAGTGTATTTCTAATAGCACATGATCTCACTCATCTAGGGGAAATAATGTACAACATAGACTGATGAACAAGAACAGACCAAGAAACAAGGAGGCATAGATCAGACTGTCGGGTCTCAGGGGGAGGGTAGGGAAGTGTGGGGGTAAAGAGGAGAGATCAACCAAAGGACTTGTGTGCAAGCATATGAGCCTAACCAGCGGTTAAGGACAACAGGGGGGTGGGGGCATGTGTGGGGAGGGGTGAGGGATGGGAATGGGGGGATGAGGAAAAATATGTGATACCTCAATCAATAAAGAAATTTTAAAAAATTAAATAAATGGTGTTGGGAAAATTGGACAGATACATGCAAAAAAATGAAACTAGATCACCAACTTACACCATACACAAAAATAAACTGAAAATGGATACAAGACTTAAACATAAGATGGGAAATCATAAAAATACCAGAGGAATCCACAGGCAACAAAATCTCAGACATATGCCAAAAGAACTTCTTCACTGACACTGCACCTAGGGCAATGGAAGCTAAAAAGAAAATTAACAAATGGGACTACATCAAAATAAAAAGCTTTTTTACAGCAAAAGAAACCATCAACAAAACAACAAGAAAGCCCACTCTATGGGAGAACATATTTGCAAATGTTATCACTGAAAAAGGTTTAATCTCCAACATCTACAGGCAGCTTATGCAACTTAATAAAAGGAAGATAAATGATCCAATAAAAAATTGGGCAATGGACCTAAATAGAATCTTTTCAAAAGACAGAAGGAAGGCAAAGAGACACATGAAAACATGCTCAACGTCACTAATTATCCGAGAGATGCAAATGAAAACAACAATGCGGTACCATCTCACACTGGCCAGAATGGCTATCATCAACAAATCAACAAATGACAAGTGTTGGCGAGGATGCGGAGAAAAAGGAACCCTCGTGCACTGCTGGTGGGAATGCAGACTGGTGCAGCCACTGTGGAGAACAGTATGGAGTTTCCTCAAAAAACTGAAAATGGAACTTCCATTTGACCCAGTAATCCCACTCCGAGGAATATATCCTAAGAAACTGGAAACACCAATCAGAAAGGATATATGCACCCCTATGTTCATAGCAACACAATTTACAATAGCTAAGATTTGGAAACAACCTAGGTGCCCGTCAGCAGATGGCTGGATCAGAAAACTGTGGTACATCTACACAATGGAATACTATACTGCCATAAAAAAGAAGGAATTCTCATCATTTGCAGCAACCTGGATGGAATTGGAGAACATTATGCTAAGTGAAATAAGCCAGACAACGAAAGAAAAATACCACATGATCTCACTCATTTATGGATAATGAAGAACATTATAAACGGATGAACAAAAAGATAGATACAGAGACAGTAAAGCATCAAACAGACTATCAAATTACAGGGGGAAGGTTAGGGAGGGGGGGAGATAAGAGATCAACCGAAGGACTTGTATGCATGCATATAAGCATAACCAATGGACACAAAACTCTGGGGGGTGAGGGCATGTATGGGTGTGGGGTGGGGGATGACAATGGTAAGATATGTACACATATAATACTTTAAAAAATGGAAAAAAAAGAAAATATTGAAGTCATAAGTACTAGTATAATCATTAGAGGAGTTATTATATGTTGTCTGAATGTCAGTTATCAGATGTCAATTCTGTGTGCATATGATGTTTTCAAATGTGACTCTTCTAAGTAAACATGTAGTTGTCCATATTATTCTTAGAACTACTGGTAACTTTTCTTCTTTTTTGTATAAATAAGATTGAAATATAACTGGATTACCCTAGTACACTGATTATACAGATAGTCTAGTTTTAGATTAGTGAACATGTTACTGAGAACCGGAAGAAATCAAGCAATGCTCAGAGAGTTGGGTGTCACACTTTATTCACCGGCTTAGAGAAAATGAATTCAAATTCTAAGCAAAGCTACAAGCAGAACTTCCCTTTTTATTAAAGAGCCAGACCTATGTGTGCTTAGTGGTTATGTTGCTGCTGGCCTTGAAAACAACACAGTTCTATCCAATTAAAAATACACCTGGCATGGCATTGAGAGTATGGGCATATGTAGTCTCTGGCCTACAAGGTTAGACAGCTAAGTTTATCTTCCTCATTATTCAAGCAGGCTAAAGCAGGCTAGAAAGCAAAGTTATTTTTTTAGAATAAGAGGCCATCTAAGAAATAGCAGAGAATTCCAAACAGTAGTTTTATAAAATAAGGGTTAGCCTTCTCAAGCACAGCTGCTATCTGAAGAGCTTGTCAGTGCTCACAGGTCTATAGCCTTCCATTATGGTTAGGCTTCTTTTTTAACTGAACCCCTAGTGGTATCTATTTTGCACCCTTTACATAATTTGAGAACCTAACTATGTTCTGTTCACTTTTCTAAACACTTTTCTTACTCAATGTATGTAATCTTTACCCTGTGAGGTAACTACCAATATACTCACTTTACATATCAGCAAAGCAAGGCTCAAATTGAAAGAAACACTCTGGCCAGTTTAGAACTCAAACCTACCAAGTAGGTGAGAGAAGTTTAGAAATAAAATTGTCCCTGATTCACTTCTGTAATTTATATATTTTTAAATGTTCTACTTTTTCATGCAAGTTGAGTCTATTTTCTTTCTTTTACAATATAATTAAAAGAATTACCAGTACAACAAATAAAAGAGGCTTCAGATACATTTCATGATTGTGCACAAACCTCTTTCCTTATCTGGAGCACACCTCTCTATTTGTTACCCTTCTAGCCTGCTTCAATGGCTTGAAAACAATTTTATTTTATTTTTTTATTAAGGTATTATATGTGTACATATCTTACCATTGACCCCCCCACCCCATTCCCATACATGCCCTCACCCCCCAGAGTTTTGTGTCCATTGGTTATGCTTATATGAATGCATAAAAGTCCTTCGGTTGATCTCTTATCTCCCTCAACTCTCCCTAACCTTCCCGCGGTAATTTGACAGTCTGTTTGATGCTTTACTGTCTCTGTATCTATCATTTTGTTCATCAGTTTATAATGTTCTTTATTATCCATAAATGAGTGAGATCATTTGGTATTTTTCTTTCATTGACTGGCTTATTGCACTTAGCATAATGTTCTCCAATTCCATCCAGGTTGCTGCAAATGGTAAGAAGTCCTTTTTTTATGGCAGCATAGTATTCCATTGTGTACATGTACCATAGTATTCTGACCCAGTCATCTGACGGGCACTTAGGCTGTTTCCAAATCTTAGCTATTGTAAATTGTGCTGCTATGAACATAGGGGTGCATATATCCTTTCTGATTGGTGTTTCCAGTTTCTTAGGATATATTCCTCGGAGTGGGATTACTGGGTCAAATGGAAGTTCCATTTTCAGTTTTTTGAGGAAACTCCATACTGTTCTCCACAGTGGCTGCACCAGTCTGCATTCCCACCAGCAGTGCATGAGGGTTCCTTTTTCTCCGCATCCTCGCCAACACTTGTCATTTGTTGATTTGTTGATGATAGCCATTCTGGCCAGTGTGAGATGGTACCGCATTGTTGTTTTCATTTGCATCTCTCGGATAATTAGTGACGTTGAGCATGTTTTCATGTGTCTCTTTGCCTTCCTTCTGTCTTTTGAAAAGATTCTATTTAGGTCCATTGCCCAATTTTTTATTGGATCATTTATCTTCCTTTTATTAAGTTGCATAAGCTGCCGGTAGATGTTGGAGATTAAACCTTTATCAGTGATAACATTTGCAAATATGTTCTCCCATAGAGTGGGCTTTCTTGTTGTTTTGTTGATGGTTTTTATTGCTGTAAAAAATCTTTTATTTTGATGTAGTCCCATTTGTTTATTTTCTCTTTAGCTTCTATTGCCCTAGGTGCAGTGTCAGTGAAGAAGTTCTTTTGGCATATGTCTGAGATTTTGCTGCCTGTGGATTCCTCTAGTATTTTTATGGTTTCCCGTCTTATGTTTAAGTCTTGTATCCATTTTGAGTTTATTTTTGTGTATGGTGTAAGTTGGGGATCTAGTTTCATCTTTTTGCATATACCTGTCCAATTTTCCCAACACCATTTATGGAAGAGTCTGACTTGTCTCCATTGTATGTTCATGCCTCTTTTGTCAAATATTAATTGAGCATATTGGTTTGGGTCAATATCTGGATTCTCTATTCTGTCCCTTTGATCTATATGTCTGTTCTTGAGCAAGTACCATGCTGTTTAAAGAACAGTGGTTTTGTAATACAGCTTGAAATCTAGTATTGAGATCCCTCCTACTTTATTCTTCTTTCTCAGGATTGCTGTGGCTATTCGGGGTCTTTTTTAATTCCAGAAGAATTTTTGGAGAGTTCTTTCTAGGTCTGTGAAATATGCTGTTGGTATTTTAATGGGGAGTGCATTGAAGCTGTAGATTGCTTTGGGTAGTATGGATATTTTAATGATGTTGATTATACCAATCCATGAACATGGTATGTTCTTCCATCTGTTTACATCTTCCTCTATCTCTTTTTTCAGTGTCCTGTCATTTTCGGTGTATAGGTCTTTTACCTCCTTAGTTAAGTTTATTCCTAGGTATGTTAATTTTTTTGGTGTGATGGTAAATGGGATTGCTTTTTTAGTCTCTCTTTCTTTACATTCACTATTGGTGTATAGAAATGTCATAGATTTCTTTTTTTTTTTTTTTTTTTTTTTTTTTTTTTCTTCCAATTTTTTTATTAAGGTATTATATGTGTACATATCTTACCATTGCCCCCCCCCACACCACTCCCATATATGCCCTCACCCCCCAGAGTTTTGCGTCCATTGGTTATGCTTATATGCATGCATACAAGTCCTTTAATTGATCTCTTATCTTCCCCACCTCTCCCTAACCTTCCTGCTGTAATTTGACAGACTGTTTGGTGCTTTACTGCCTCTGTATCTATCTTTTTGTTCAAGTTTTTAATGTCCTTTATTATCCATAAATGAGTGAGGTCATGTGGTATTTTTCTTTCATTGACTTGCTTATTTCACTTAACATAATGTTCTCCAATTCCATCCAGGTTGCTGCAAATGGTAAGAATTCCTTCTTTTTTATGGCAGCATAATATTCCATTGTGTAGATGTACCATAGTTTTCTGATCCAGTCATCTGCTGATGGGCACCTAGGCTGTTTCCAGATCTTAGCTATTGTAAATTGTGCTGCTATGAACATAGGGGTGCATATTTCCTTTCTTATTGGTGTTCCCAGTTTCTTAGGATATATTCCTAGGAGTGGGATTACTGGGTCAAATGGGAGTTCCATTTTCAGTTTTTTGAGGAAACTCCATACTGTTCTCCACAGTGGCTGCACCAGTCTGCATTCCCACCAGCAGTGCACGAGGGTTCCTTTTTCTCCGCATCCTCGCCAACACTTGTTGTTTGTTGATTTGTTGATGATAGCCATTCTGACAGGTGTGAGATGATAGCGCATTGTTGTTTTGATTTGCATCTCTCGTATAATTAGTGACCTTGAGCATGTTTTCATGTGTCTCTTGGCCTTCCTTCTGTCTTCTTTGGAAAAGATTCTATTTAGGTCCTTTGCCCATTTTTTTATTGGATCATTTATCTTCCTTTTATTAAGTTGTATAAGCTGCCTGTAGATGTTGGAGATTAAACCTTTATCAGTGATGCCATTTGCAAATATGTTCTCCCATGCAGTGGGCTTTCTTGTTGTTTTGTTGATAGTTTCTTTTGCTGTAAAAAAGCTTTTTATTTTGATGTAGTCCCATTTGTTTATTTTCTCTTTAGCTTCCATTGCCCTAGGGGCAGTATCGGTGAAGAAGTTCTTTTGACATATGTCTGAGATTTTGCTGCCTGTGGATTCCTCTAGTATTTTTATGGTTTCCCGTCTTATGTTTAAGTCCTGTATCCATTTTTGAGTTTATTTTTGTGTATGGTGTAAGTTGGTGATCTAGCTTCATTTTTTTGCATGTGTCTGTCCAATTTTCCCAACACCATTTATTGAAGAGACTGTCTTTATTCCATTGTATGTTCATGCCTCCTTTGTCAAATATTAATTGAGCATAGTGGTTTGGATCAATATCTGGATTCTCTATTCTGTTCCATTGATCTATATGTCTGTTCTTGGTGCCAGTACCAGGCTGTTTTGAGAATAGTGGCTTTGTAATACAGCTTGAAATCTGGTATTGAGATCCCTCCTACTTTATTCTTCTTTCTCAGGATTGCTGTGGCTATTCGGGGTCTTTTTTTATTCCAGATGAATTTTTGGAGAGTTCTTTCAAGGTCTGTGAAATATGCCATTGGTATTTTAATGGGGAGTGCATTGAATCTATAGATTGCTTTGGGTAGTATGGACATTTTAATGATGTTTATTCTACCAATCCATGAACATGGTATGTTCTTCCATCTGTTTACGTCTTCCTCTATCTCTTTTTTCAGTGTCCTGTAGTTTTCCGTGTATAGGTCTTTTACCTCCTTAGTTAAGTTTATTCCTAGGTATCTTAATTTTTTTGGTGCGATGGTAAATGGGATTGCCTTTTTAGTCTCTCTGTCTGTAAGTTCACTATTGGTGTATAGAAAGGCCATAGATTTCTTGGCGTTAATTTTGTATCCTGCTACATTGCCGAATTCATTTATTAAGTCTATTAGTTTTTTGATGGAGTCTTTCGGATTTTTTATGTACAATATCATGTCGTCTGCAAATAAAGACAGCTTTACTTGTTCTTTTCCAATTTGGATGCCTTTTATTTCTTCTTCTTGTCTAATTGCATTAGCTAATACTTCCAGTACTATGTCAAACAGGAGTGGTGAGAGTGGGCATCCCTGTCTTGTTCCTGTTCTTAGGGGAAATGTTTTTAGCTTTTGTCCATTGAGTATGATGTTTGCTGTGGGTTTATCATATATAGCTTTTATTATGTTGAGGTATGAGCCTTCCATTCCCACCTTGTTGAGAGTTTTTATCAAGAAAGGGTGTTGGATTTTGTCAAATGCTTTTTCTGCATCAATTGATATGACTATGTGATTTTTATCTCTCAATTTGTTTATGTGATGTATCACGTTTATTGATTTGCGGATATTGTACCATCCTTGCATTCCTGGGATAAATCCTACTTGGTCATGGTGTATGATCTTTCTGATGTGCTGCTGGAGCCGATTTGCTAGAATTTTGTTGAGGATTTTGGCATCTATGTTCATGAGGGATATTGGTCTGTAATTCTCTTTCATTGTGTTGTCTTTATCTGGTTTTGGTATTAGGGTGATGCTGGCTTCATAGAAGGAGCTTGGAAGTGTTCCTTCCTCTTGAATTTTTTGGAATAGTCTGAGGAGTATAGGTTTTAGTTCTTCCTTGAATGTTTGGTAGAACTCTCCTGTGAAGCCATCAGGCCCCGGGCTTTTGTTTGCCGGAAGCTTTTTGATGACTTCTTCAATTTCGTCCATAGTTATTGGCCTATTGAGCTGTTGAGATTCTTCTTGATTGATTTTTGGAAGGTTGTATTTTTCTAGGAATATGTCCATTTCCTCCAGGTTGTCCAGTTTGTTGGAATAGAGCTGTTCGTAGTATTTTGTAACAATCCTTTGTATCTCAGCGGGGTCTGTTGTTATTTCACCTCTTTCATTTCTGATTTTGTTTATTTGGGTCCTCTCTCTTTGCTTCTTGGTGAGCCTGGCTAGAGGTCCATCAATCTTGTTTATCTTTTCAAAGAACCAGCTCTTGGTTTTGTTGATCTTTTGTATTGTTTCTTTGGTCTCTATGTCATTTATCTCCGCTCTGATCTTTGTTATTTCCTTCCTTCTGGTTACACTGGGCTTTTCTTGCTGCTCTTTTTCTAGCTCTTGGAGTTGTAGGGTTAGGTAATTTATTACCATTGTTTCTTGTTTTTTTTTTTGCAATAGGCTTGTAGAGCTATGAACTTCCCTCTCAAGACTGCTTTCGCTGTGTCCCATAGATTTTGGATTGTTGTGTTTTCATTGTCATTTGTTGCCATGATGTTTTTTATTTCTTCCTTGATCTCTCTGGTGACCCAGTCCTTGTTTAATAGCATGCTGTTTAGTCTCCATGTGTTTGATTTCTTTGGATTGTATTTATTGTAGTTGATGTCCAGTTTTATGCCACTGTGATCTGAGAAGATGCTTGATATAATTTCTATCTTCTTGAATTTGAAGAGACTTTGCCTGTGACTCAGCATATGGTCTATCTTTGAAAATGACCCATGTGCACTTGAGAAGAATGTATATTCTGTGGCTTTGGGGTGAAATGTTCTGAAGATGTCAATTAATTCCATCTGGTCTAGTGAGTCATTTAGGATTGCTGTTTCTTTGCTGATTGTTTGTTTAGAGGATTTGTCCAATGGTGATAGTGGGGTATTAAAGTCTCCTACTATGATTGTATTGCTATTAATCTCTCCCTTGATATCTTCCAGGAGTTTTTTTATGTATTTGGGTGCTCCTATATTGGGAGCGTATATGTTTACCAGAATTATTTCTTCTTGTTGGATTTCTCCCTTTAGTATTATGAAGTGGCCTTCCTTATCTCTTGTGATGGCATTTACTTTGAGGTCTAATTTGTCAGATATAAGTATTGCTACCCCAGCTTTTTTTTCATTTCCATTTGCCTGGAAGATATTTTTTTTATCCCTTCACTTTCAATCTGTGTGAGTCTCTTGTTCTGAGGTGGGTCTCTTGTAGACAGCATATATATGGGTCATGCTTTTTTATCCATTCAGCCACTCGATGTCTTTTGATTGGAGCATTTAGTCCATTTACATTTAAAGTTATTACTGAAAGGTATTTGTTTGTCGTCATATCTATTTTTGTGTCTGTATTCCTTCTTACCTGTTTATTTCTTCTTTTTACAGTATTCCCTTTAGCAATTCTTGCATTGCTGGTTTGGTGGTGATAAACTCCCTGAGTCTTTTTTTTGTCTGCGAAGCTCCTGATTTCCCCTTCAATTTTGATTGATAGTCTTGCTGGATATAGTATTCTTGGATTCAGTCCTTTGCTTTGCAACACTTTGTATACCTCCTTCCATTCACTTCTAGCTTGTTGTGTTTCTGTTGAGTAATCATTTGACAATCTGATGGGTGTTCCTTTGTAGGTAACTCTCTGTCTCTCTCTTGCTGCCTTTAAGATTCTCTCTTTATCATTTATATTTGCCATTGAGATTATGACATGTCTTGGTGTGGGTCTTTTGGGGTTGATCCTGCTTGGGACTCTCTGTACTTGCGTAACTTTTATCTTTCCCATATCCGGGAAGTTTTCTGTCATTATTTCTTCAAATAGATTTTCTAATCCCTGCTGCTCTTCTTGTCCTTCTGGCAGCCCTATTATACGCATGTTACTTCGCTTCATGTTGTCCCGAAGCTCCCTTAGGCTTTCCTCCTGCTTTTTAATTTTTTTCTCCAATCGCTGTTCAGATTGAGCTTGTTTCTGTACCTGATCTTCTAACTCACTAATTCGGTCCTCTGCTTCTTGTAGTCTACTGTTGAAACTTTCCATGGTGTTTTTGATTGTAGCTATATCACTTTTCATTTCTTCCTGATTCTTGCATAAGTTGTTGATTTTCTCATCCATCCGATGTATAAATTCCACGACCATTGCTCTGAACTCCTTTTCGGTCATGTTGCAAGCTTCAGTTTCACTAATTTCCTTTCTTGGCGACTCCACATTTTCTTTCCTCTGTGAGTTATTTCGTTTCCCCATTCTGGCTATCACCAGAAAGCTCAAGCTTCCGTTTGTGTGGACCTCGGCCGTGCGCTGTGGGGACTTCGCTCCACCCGAGTTTCACTGAAGTGCTCTGACACTAGGACGTGTGGCTGCCTTTGGTTGGTGGGAACCAGACTTGCCCAGGGTCAGTGTCCCCAGTGTTCCGTGTGGTCTCGTGTGCACACTTAGAATCAGGGGCCTTGTCAGCACCACACTGTTGGTATGTGCCGAAAATGAGATCCTTAGCATATGCCAGGAGTCAGAGTTTCCCTGTATCTGCACCAAGAATCGAGTGTCAGAGTCTCTGTTGCCTTGTGCAGTTTCTCGTTGAGAATCAGGGTCCCTGTGTGTGCATGCACCAACAATTGGGGTCGTTGGCTCTTAGTGTGAATGCGCTGTGAGTCAGGGATCCCAGGCAGCTGTGTGTTCGGCGTGCCAAATTCCCTGAAGTGGAGCTGCGTCCTGTGTGTGCTCTCTCTACTGAGCCAAACCGGCTAGGGCGCACACTCTCAAATCCCTGAAGGTGAGCTGCCTTTGTGCACTCTCCCAGAATCCCCGAAGAGGGGCGGAGTCCGTCCTGCGCGCCAAATTCCCCAAAGGGAAGCCCCTTTGTGCACGCTCTAAGATTCCCCGAAGGGGAGCTGTGACCCGCAAGCCAAATTCCCCCCAATTCCCCGAAGGGGAGCCCTCTGTGCGCACTGACAGATTTCCCCGAAGGTGAGCTGCTTCTGTCCTGTGCGCCAAATTCCCTAAGGCGGAGCGCGCGTCCCTGCGCAAAGCTCTGCAGCTTGAGCGAGGGGCGTGTCTATTAGTTACTATGGCGCTATCAGCGTGCGCCTGCGGGGAGGGGGATAGGCTCTTTGACTCACGGGAATCTGCCAGGAAGTCTGGATTCTTGTTGTTTCTTCCACTGAAGCTGTGATAGCAGTTCTCTGTCCCCAGTGGCTGCAGGGTCCTGGTTTGTGTCAGAAGCCAGGATCCGAGTCTCAGGCAGCTCTGTTTCTCAAGATGGCGTGGTCTCCGCGTCCGCACCAGCTGCCGAGAAGTGTCTGCTTTGTGCGCGGGGCTCCGTCGTCTAGGACTGCCCGGTTAGGCAGCCCCTTGGAAGCCCTGCGGAATCTAACTGACCCTAGCTCATACCCACACACACACCACTCACGTCTACACGTCTACACTCTCCTCTATGGGTTCCTCACTCACACTCTCTCTCTCCCTACCTTCTTGCCGGTCGCCCAGAAATGTCATAGATTTCTTGACGTTAATTTTGTATCCTGCTACATTGCTGAATTCATTTATTAAGTCTATTAGTTTTTTGATGGAGTCTTTTGGGTTTTTTATGTACATTATCGTGTCATCTGCAAATAAGGACAGCTTTACTTCTTCTTTTCCAATTTGGATGCCTTTTATTTCTTCTTGTTGTCTAATTGCAATGGATAATACTTCCAGTACTATGTCAAACAGGAGTGGTGAGAGTGGGCATCCCTGTCTTGTTCCTGTTCTTAGGGGAAATGATTTTAGATTTGCCTATTGTGTATGATGTTTGCTGTGGGTTTATCATATATAGCTTTTATTATGTTGAGGTATGAGACTTCTATTCCCACCTTGTTGAGAGTTTTTATCAAGAAAGGGTGTTGGATTTTGTTAAATGCTTTTTATGCATCTATTGATATGACTATGTGATTTTTATCTCTCAATTTGTTTATGTAGTGAATCACGTTTGATTTCTGGATATTGTACCATCCTTGCATTCCTGGGATAAATCCTACTTGGTCATGGTGTATGATCTTTCTGATGTACAGCTGGAGCCTATTTGCTAGAATTTTGTTGAGGATTTCGGCATCTATGTTCATGAGGTATATTGGCCTGTAATTCTCTTTCATTGTGTTGTCTTTATCTGTTTTTGGTATTAGGGTGATGCTGGCTTCATAGAAGGAGCTTGGAAGTGTTCCTTCCTCTTGAATGTTTTGGAATAGTCTGAGGAGGATAGGTTTTAGTTCTTCCTTGAATGTTTGGTAAAACTCTCCTGTGAAGCCGTCTGGCCCTGGGCTTTTGTTTGCCGGAAGCTTTTTGATGACTGCTTCAATTTCTTCCATAGTTACTGGCCTGTTGAGCTGTTTAGATTCTTCCTGATTGAGTTTTGGAATGTTATATTTTTCTAGAAATATGTCCATTTCCTCCAGGTTGTCTAATTTGTTGGAATAGAGTTGTTCATAGTATTTTTTAACAATCCTTTGTATTTCTGTGGGGTCTGTTGTTATATCACCTCTTTCATTTTTGATTTTTTTTTTTGAGTCCTCGCTCTTTGCTTCTTGGTGAGCCTAGCTAGAGGTTCATCAATCTTGTTTTTCCTTTCAAACAACCAGCTCTTGGTTTTGTCGATCTTTTGTAATGTTTCTTTGGTCTCTATGTTGTTTATCTCTGCTCTGATCTTTATTTTTTCCTTCCTTCTGCTTACACTGGGTTTTTCTTGTTGCTCTTTTTCTAACTCTTTGAGTTGTAGAGTTAGGTAATTTATTACCATTGTTTCTTGTTTTTTGCAGTAGGCTTGTAGAGCTATGAACTTCCCTCTCAAGACTGCTTTCGCATAGATTTTGGATAGTTGTGTTTTCATTGTCATTTGTTGCCATGATATTTTATATTTCTTCTTTGATCTCTCTGGTAACCCAGACATTGTTTAATAGCATGCTGTTTAGTCTCTATGTGTTTGATTTCTTTGGATTGTTTTTATTGTAATTGATTTCCAGTTTTATACCACTGTGACCTGAGAAGATGCTTGATATGATTTCTATCTTCTTGAATTTGAAGAGACTTTGCCTATGTCCCAACATATGGTCTATCTTTGAAAATGACCCATGTGCACTTGGGAAGAATGTGTATTCTGTGGCTTTGGGGTAAAATGTTCTAACGATGTCGATTAATTCCATCTGTGGTCTAGTGAGTCATTCAGGATTGAAGTTTCTTTGCTGATTTTTTGTTTAGAGGATTTGTCCAATGGTGATAGTGGGGCATTAAAGCCTCCTACTATGATTGTATTGCTGTCAATCTCTCCCTTGATATCCTTCAGGAGGTTTTTTTATGTATTTGGGTGCTCCTGTTTTGGGTGCATATATGTTTACCAGAGTTATTTCTTCTTGTTGGATTGCTCCCTTTAGTATTATGAAGTGGCCTTCCTTATCTCTTGTTATGTCCATCACTTTGAGATCTAATTTTTCAGATATAAGTATTGCTACCCCAGCTTTTTTTTTTTCATTTCCATTCGCTTGAAAAACCTTTTCCCATCCTTTCATCCTCAGTCTGTGTGCATATTTTTTTCTGATTTGGGTTTCTTGTAGACAGAAGATATATGGGTCGTGTTTTCTCATCCAATCTGTTACCCTATGTCTTTTGATTGGGGCATTAAATCCATTTACATTTAAAGTTATTATTGATAGGTACTTATTTGTCACCATTTTTATTCTATACCCCTGTGTTCCTTCTTTGCTTCCTATTTCTTTTCTTTTCTTTTCTTTTTTTTTTTTACAGCAGACCCTTTAGCATTTCTTGCATTGCTGGTTTGGTGGTGATAAACTCCCTTAGTCCTTTTTTGTCTGTGAAGCTCCTGATTTCACCTTCAATTTTGATTGATAGACTTGCTGGGTACAGTATTCCTGGATTCAGACCCTTCCTTTGCATGACTCTGTATATTTCATTCCATTCCCTTCTGGCCTGTTGAGTTTCTGTTGAGAAATCAGTTGCTATTCTGATGGGGGTTCCTTTGTATGTAACTCTCTGTCTCTCTCTGGCTGCTTTTAAGATTCTTACTTTGTCGCTGGTGTTTGCCAATTTAATTATAATGTGCATTGGTGTTGGTCTTTTGGGGTTCATTTTGCTTGGGACTCTGTGAGCTTCTTGGATTTGTGTGTGTTTTTCTTCCCTATAGCAGGGAAGTTTTCTGTCATTATTTCTTCAAACAGGTTCTCTATTCCTTGCTCAGATTCCTTTCCTTCTGGAACCCCTATTATGCAGATGTTGTTTAGTTTTGTGTTGTCCCAAAGTTCCCTTAGGCTCTCCTCCTGCTTTCTAATTTTTTTTCTAGAAGCTGCTCTACTTGGGTATTTTTTTCCATCTTGTCTTCTAGCTCACTTATGCAGTCCACTGCTTCTTCTAGTCTACTCTTGATGCTTTCTATTGAGTTCTTTACAGCAGCGATGTCATTCTTCTTCATTTCCTTTTGGTTCTTCTTCATTTCCTTTTGGTTCTTACTCATATTGTCGAATTTGTCTTCCATTCTTTTCATCAACCTTATGACCATTTCACTAAATTCTTTCTCTGGTAGGTTACTTGCCTTTTATTTCTTTTTCTTCCTTTTCTGGTGATGCCTGCTTTTCTTTCCTATGCAGGCTGTTTCTTTGTCTCCCCATGGTCTATCTTCTCTGGATGTCTGGTTATGTAGTTCTCTCTCTCCTGCATTGATTTAAAGGCACAAAATACAACACAACCGTATACAACACACAAGGTACTGAACATCGATGTATTCACGATATTAATAACCTCCAATAAAGGTGACCACCAGAGAAAGACAAATTAGGGGATAGGAGAGGAAGAGGAAGAGTAAAAAGAAAGAACAAAAAAGGAGTGTGAAAATGGACTTGGGAAAAGGGAAAAAAAGAAGTAAGAGATACAAGAATGAGACTAAGAGAGAAAAGGGGAACAAATTATATATATGGGGAGTAAACTCCAATAGAACAACCACTCATCCCAGCATATTCCAGCAACACAAACCTGGAGATTAATAGAAACTACAACACCAACTAATATCAAGTGAGGCAAGGGAAAACAGAAGTAAAAAACAAAGAAAAACAAAGCTAACAAAAAAACCAAACTAATAAAGAATAACCAAAACAATCTCACAAAAAAAGCATAAAAATTCGATCTAATCAACATTCAAACAAACAACAACAAAAGGACAGAGAGAAAAACATTTTTTTTTTTTTTAGTTAAGATAGCATAGAGAGAGATGTGTATGGACTTGGAGAAGGGGATTGGAAATTAGATATATAAGTAGGGTGAAATTTTAGCAGAGGGTAAGCAGAAAGAATAGGGAAAATCTAAAGCTGGAAAGTGTTAAGATAAACAGGAGACCAAAAGGGGAAAGGTTAGGAAGAGAGTGATGGCATAAAGGTAGCATTGAGTTAGGGTAAAACGATGCTAAAGGAAAGATGCAAATAGAATGTAGGACACTAATCCCAAAGTAAAACAAAGAGAAAATCAAATGACACTTAAAAAAAAAAAGGTAAAATAGTAGTAATAATAATGATGATTGAATATAAAAATGTAATAATTTAAAAGGTGAAATTCGAGTGAGGAAAAAGAAAAAAATTAGTTTCTTACATAAAAGATGCAAAAAATGAAAATAAAAAAATTCAAATAAAAAAATTAAAAAATTGAAATAAAAAATAAGAGAAATAAAATGTGCAGTAGTGATGGTCATTCACTTCCTATATTGTTCTGTTTGGTACTCCTGTTTCCCAGTTCGGACAGTATTGCAGCTCCCTGCGTTCCACTGCACCTGTGTTGTAAGCCAGTCCTGATTTTTAAGCAGGCAGTGTCTTAATTTCTCATATTTATTTTTCATTCAGCCCCTGGGTGGCAGTGTTTCTGATTGACTTCTGGGCCTCTCTAGGCTTTTTTCCCTGTGGCACTCAATACCGGTTTGTGGAGGTGTGCGCCTCAGAGCTGGCTATCCGATGGTCACTCCCAGTTCTGATCCCCAGGTTCCAGAAAAACCACTTCCCCCTGTAGTCTCTCAGGGTATCCCCACCTGGGTTTTCCTATGTATTGGGCTTAGTAATCAGAATCGGAAAAAGCCCAAGTGTGTGGACAGTGGGTCCGCGCAAGACTAAGCAGCCTGCACTCCTTTGAAATTCTTAGTCTGACCATCCTCGTCAGATCAAAATGGGATGCTTTTTAGAGATCCCTTCTGTTAGCAGCTCTGAGGACTCCCTTCCACATTCACGGATCACAGCAGCACCAACAGCCAGGGATTTTTCTAGGCACAGACTTCCCTGGTCCTCCAGTTCCTGCCGCTCACGCGTTTCTCTCTCCCGCTGCTGGGACGAGAAACCGAGAAACCTCACCTTATCCCCGGCGAAATCTCACCTTTCCGTGGTGGAGTGAAGAGCTCCTTTGAATCCGTGTGTTTGCGCCGATTGGGAACCGGTGTTCAGGGCCTCACAGCTGTTAGGTGGTCGCTGCAGCTGTGGGTTTTCAGGCCTCCGATAAAATCCTCTTTCCCTTGCAAGATGGCAAGGTTTCCCCATCTGAGCCCGCAGCTCTGGAAGGGGACCCAGCTGCTGTGGGTGCTGTCCGGTCAGGGGAACCCCGCCTAGCACTCCCCCACCTTCTCCTGGAGTTTAGCTGTCCCTTAGCTTGCTAACAAACACTCCCCGTGCGAACCTCAGCTGTTCTTTCTTTCTGCTCCAGGACAAGGTTCGGAACACGTCTCTATTCTACCGCCATTTTCTCCTTTTTTTCTGAAAACAATTTTAATTGTTTTCTAATTTCCCCAGTAGATGAGGTCCCGATATTTTGCATAGAGTAGTGCTGAAAAAGTTGTACTCTTCAAGAGTGGAGATCAACTATAGCAAGAAGCATCCCATTTTGATCTGGTGGCCCTAGCTGGTTTGCTCAGCGGTTAGAGTGTCAGCCCATAGACTGAAGAGTCACAGGTTTGATTTCAGTCAAGGGAAAGTACCTCAGTTGCAATCGGCAGTCAGGGCCTGTGTGGAAGGCAACTAATCAATGTGTATCTCTCACATCAATGTTTCTCTCTGTGTGTTTCTCCCCCTCCCTTCCACTCTCTCTAAAAATCAATGGAAAAAATGGCCTTGGGTGAGGATTAACAAAAAAAAGTTGTGTGTTGTATTTTCTTAAAGAAGGACCTGGTGTGGGATCTTAACCACTTACCTGGCATAAAGGAAGAGAGAGTCCTTTGAAATATATATATATATACACACACACACACATTTGCACCCTGTTGAAGTGTCATGTTTCTGTTTCTCTAAGTTGTGATAAGCTGTTAACTTTAGCTGTGATTTTTTTGGGGGGTGGGGATTATAGCATTATTGCCACCACAGAAAGACATATGTCTAGAATTATTACATAATTTAAAACTCTATATTTTTATGCAAGGCGAGTCCAACTATTTTAAGTAGAAAAATAAAATGTCAGACAACCTGTAGTTTCTTAAGAAGAAATCACTATATTCTAAAATGCTTTTCTAGAATTCTACTAAATATGATTGTGGTATGTGTGTTCATTTGCAGGGACTGGTAACATCTGAACATACCAAATCAAACAGACAAACCTTGCACCACCATTACCACCACACTGTACCACAAAGAAATGCCACTGTATGTGGGTTCCAAGCAGGCTAAAAAGAAAAAGAGTTGATTAGATCTCAGACCTACTAAACGGGATGACGGCCACGGCTGCAGTGGAGACACCAAAAATGAAGAAGAGTGCCTCCAAAGAAGAGAAGCAGCCACCTAACCAAGACAGCACAGAACAGGGCAATGCTGATTCTGAAGAGTGGATGAGCTCTGAAAGCGACCCTGAACAGATGAGCCTTAAGAGCAGCAACAGCAGTGACAATAGCTGCCAACCTGGAGTTGTTCAGTTGAAGAAAAAGGAGATTCCCTCCAAGCCACACCGCCAGCTCTGTAGATCACCCTGCCTAGATTGCCCAAGCTTCTCCCAGAGCAGCATTCTACAGGATGGGAAGGTTGACTTGGAAAAAGAATACCAAGCCAAGGTGGATTTTGCTCTAAAGCTGGGCTATGCAGAGGAACAGATTCAATCAGTGCTGAACAAGCTGGGCCCAGAATCACTTATTAATGATGTATTGGCAGAGCTTGTCAGACTTGGGAACAAAGGTGATTCGGAAGGGCAGGTCAACTTGAGTCTGTTAGTGCCTCGGGGGCCCAGATCCAGAGAGATTGCAAGCCCTGAACTGTCTCTTGAAATTGAAATAGACAGCAGTGACAATTTGAGGCCAGTTGTCATTGATGGAAGTAATGTGGCAATGAGGTAAGACTGGTATATTTTATCTCTCTTTCTTTAAAAGTGCCCTGAGCTCATAGAAATTGTCTTCCTTTGCCAAAGACTATGAGAGGCCCTTGGTTATTGTCTGTAGCTTGTGCTCCTCTAAGTGGACAGAGGCTAAAATGATTCTGCCCTGGCTTTTTCTTTCTCTTTTGAAATGGTTGCCAATTTTTTCTTCAGGTATGCTGAAAGCAGCTTAGACACCAGTGATGCTTCAGAGAAGACATAACCATTTAGCCTTTGTTTTTCTTAGAGTTCCCTCTCCCACCTGTACTTGGCTGTACCAATCATTCTTAAAATGTTGCTTTTATAATGTGACTTGAGTGCATTCTTGGGAACTTAACAGTAACTCCTGATCACCATTCTACCAAATTTGAATCCTTTTGCCTGGCTTTGTAATATGACCTTTTCTTCCTCCCATTTGATTTTATCTCTCACACTTACTGCATCACATAAGTCTCTTTAAAAATCTACATGTAAATTATGCTGATTTCTATGCCCATTACTTGTGTTCATGTCATTTTCCAACCTAGGATGACCTCCTCCTTATCTTCATATCCTTCATGTTGTACCACCTCCACAAACAACGTTCTGACTTTTCTGGTCCCATTGATAGTCTCTGAGCTGCAGTACTTATGGTTGGCTGAATAATATCTCCCTAAAGATGTCTGCATCCTAATCCCTGGAATCTGTGAATATGTTATTTTACATGGTAAAAGGGACTTTGCAGATATGATTGAGTTAAGGATCTTGAGGTGTGGGAGATTATCCTGGATTATCAAGGTGGCCTCAGTATAATCACAAGGGTTCTTATAAGAGTGAGGGAGGCAGCAGGAACAGAATAAATGGTAGGAAATGCAATGACAGAAGGAAGAGTATAGAGTTATGTAAAAATGGAGCCATAGGCCAAGAAATGTGGGCAACTTTCAGAAGCTGAAAAGGCTAAGAAATGAATTATCCCCTGAAATCTTCAGAAAGAACACAGCCTTGCCAACACTTTAATTTTAGACTTCTGACTTCCTGAACTATCCTACATAATAAAAGGGTAATATGCAAATTAACCATCACTCCGCTACACCCACGATTGGGCAGGTGGGAGGCATGGGGGGCGGGACTCAGGGTGGCTGATGGGGCCGGCGGAAGGCGCAGGTGGCAGGACTCGGTGTGGCTGATCACGACAGAGGGAGGAGCGGGGAGTGGGGAGGAGCGAGGGTGTGGGGACTCGCGAGTCCCCGCACCCCCACTCCTCCCACCAGCCTTATCGGCTGCTGCTGAGGGGGGACCGATGGGGCCGGCGGAAGGTGCGTGCAGCGGGACTTGGGGTAGCCGATCGGGCTGGTGGGATGCACTCCGATCGGTGGGTGGCCAGAGCCAAGGCCTGGGTCCCAGGTGCCAGAGGAAAACTGGTGCCGGCAGAAAACTGGCAGCCAGGTAAAGGAAGGTCTATTGCACGAATCTTCGTGCAACGGGCTTCTAGTAAGAGAATAAATTGGTGTGGTTTTAAGCCACTAAATGTTACATCAGCAAATAGGAAAGTAATACACAACCAAGAATGCCTTCATACTTCATTCTATACTCTCTGGTATAATTGTTTATTGCATGTCAGAGAGCCTTAGAAATTCCTTCTTCTGTTTCTCAAATGAGTTGTCATCCAAGTTTGGATTAAACATTCCCAGTGATCAGGAGCCAACTTTCTACTGAATCCACCATTGCTTGATGAGTTCACTGGTATACTTAGACTGTACACAATAAGAACAAATTTTTTATTATACTGTGATATGACCTTTTCTTCCTCCCATTTGATTTTATCTCTCACACTTATTGCATTTACATAAGTCTCTTTAACAATCTCCATGTAAATAATGCTAATTTCTATGCCCACTATTGTTTTATGCCTCCCTTGTTTTCCCCACATCACATAGCCCAGTATTGGATGCTCCCACAGAGATATGAGGGAGCAGGAATAGGGGTAGCTCTTATGAACAATACCATTGCTGTATTCAGGAGTTGCTTAACAGACTAACTGGAGGTACAGTTTAATATATAGTTCTATTTAATCCTCACAGCAACTTTATTTTACAGATGACAGAACTAGAGTTCAGCAAAGTTAAGTGACTTCCTTGAGGTCACTTGCTATAGCACTTGAACTTAAGTTTCTGGCTTCAAATGAATGAAATTAAACTAACATTTATAAATATATATTTTGTACCAGGTCTTTTTGCATATGTAATCTAATCCTCACTAAAAACCCTGAAAGAATGGACTAATTCAGTTTATTTTTACATGTGAGGAGACTCAGGTTCAGAGAGACTGAGTAGCTGCCCAAGTTTGCAGAAGTAATAATTAACAAAGCCTTTATCAAAACCTGAAACTGACTTCATCACCCCTCAACAATATCATGTAACACTACACTGAGTGGCCAGATTATTATGATCTCTGAACGCATAATAATCTGGCCACTCAGTGTATATGGTTGTTAGTGTTATTAAAAATACTTGGCGTTCCTCCTAGGAGCAGATAATACATTTACAGAATTCCTTTTTAAAATCTTTTAAATCATGACGGCAGCATTGCCAGGTGGATAAAGCAGGCTAGACATCTCTCCTGTTTTAATGAGGGGAAACTAGAAGCATGGTAACAAGGAAGTTAAATTCTCTGTACACAAAACAATAATGATGCTGTGGGGCCAGTGGAAAGCAGAAGGTGATTTTTTTTTCAAAGAGTCAAGGGTAACTCTGCTTCCCTCCTAATAGGTATAACCTAGAGTGATTCTTGAGAGGAAGTAGCATGGGATCTGTTACACTCAAGCAGACAACCCTAAACACCTTAGACTGGGCGTAGGGTTTTGTGGGGATGAGAAGAGCCCAGGACTTCTTTGAGGACTTTGAGTACATGATGATATAAAATCTAGTCAATGATTCATAATTATGAAGGATACTATGTGGTTCTTTTACTTTGAAAGGAATAATGATGAATTAATTACCAAGGTAATTTGTTTTGACATATCTAGTTTGTGCCAGTAGCAAACTGTCATACTGATAGGGAGATGAACTATTGTCTTTCTTAAAAGTTGCTTTACTAAATTAAAGATATCTTACACAATTTAAATAAAGCAAAAACAAAAAATAATGCTGAACCTTATTTTTAGGAGTATGTTGTAATAGTGTATAGTGGACCACATGCTTTTGTTTGCCTTTGTTAGTATCTCTTCCCTCATTTGACTAGGTAAGTTACTGGTGAGTCCCATTTATTCTGCAATCACATTTCACATGGTCAAAGTTCAGTGCCATAGTAAGCTTATAAATTTGTTAGTACCATTAATCTAAATTTGGCTTTTCTCATTGGTTACCTGTAAATTTATCATGATTCATACTTCTTAGACAAACTACATAATAACATCTGTTCTTTCTCAGCATGCTGGATAAGCCTGCATTGATATTATAATGCTTTGTTTGTCATTGACAGTATATGTTTAATATTTGCAGTGGTGGTGTACCTGTGATTTACACACTGATATATGCTAAGATACTAAATGATACATTCATTCTTCGAGCTGTTCTTTTGGGAGGAAAAATCCATTTCAGGGGAATTAAGGCTTTCAAATGTAAATGCTACCATATTCTTTGTTAAGTCTGGGAGAAACCCAAATATTTGAACCGTGTTTTTTTAAAAAGCTCAGAGGGAGAGGCTAGTGACCCATCTGCTAAGCAGAATTTGGTTTGTAACCTGAATCATGATTTGTACCTAAGCCAGTTTACTGGACAAAGTAGCATGTAGTGTCACCAAGACACTGTGTGACTTGCAGATCCTAGGCTTTTAGATTGCTTTTCAGATAGGCTTTTAGATCCCAGGTTTTTTTTAATTGCAAAGGGTCTCTTTGTGGGATGGGCTAAAACAAGTCATCTTGGCAAGCTTTACTTTATTTTTCACTCTTTTTATTTATTCATTCCTTAAACATTTATTGAGCACTTCACTTTGCATACTGCACCCTTATGTAGGTCTTCATTACCACCTTGGTAAATGTTGAAAGTGAATTCTGCTTCCTATTGGACATTTGATGCACTTCATGGAATGCTCCAATGACATGGTTTTAATATATATTTCAATGAAATGCTGTAGGTATTTTACATTTTCCTTAACATGATAATGCTGATTGAGAAGTTCTTGTCTCTGGGTGGTTGTAAAATAGATTCTTCAGGTTTTTTAAAAACAATAGATTTTAAGTATTTTCCACATTTTCTACCATAAGTATATATTACTTTTATAATTTTAAAAATAATTTTAAACAAATAATTTGGTAGTAGAAAAAATAGCCCAGCAAGGTGTGGCTCAGTGGTTGAGCATCGACCCAGGAACCAAGAAGTTACCGGTTCAATTCCTGGTCAGGGCAGATGCCTGGGTTGTGGGCTCAGTCCCCAGTCGGGGTTGTGCAGGAGGCAGCCAATCGATGATTCTCTCTCATCATTGATGTTTCTATCTCTCTCTCCCTCTCCCTTCCTCTCTGAAATCAATAAAAAATATTTTTAAACAAGAAAATATAAAGTTGAGGTATCCAACAGCCAATGTTACTCTTGTATTTATTCCTAGTTTTAGACTGTTTTTGAGATGGCACACTTTATAGCACTGAAAAGCCAAGTAAAATGAAATCTCATCCCATTTCTCCAAATTTCTCCTCTAATGGAAATTGTGATGATTTTCTTGTAGTTCATGTTATTCTTACACTTACCAGTATTATAGCAGTGGGAAAAATCACAACTGGACATCTTTCCTATAAGCCAGTATAATAACTATTTAAGAGCCATGGGCTTGCCCAATTTACCCATAGTTCAACTTTTTAGAAGCAATCAGTGGTAGCTAGTTGTCCCTAAGCCTACCTTGGAGTATATTGGCAGTTAAATTTTCCGGCATATAAGATGACTGGGCGTATAGACAACCTCCAACTTTTCCAGTTAAAATATAGAGTTTGGGATATACTCACCATATAAGACTAGCCCTCTTCCAACGCACACCAAATAAAAATTAAAAAAAAACATCAGATTTGATTTCAATATGGTAATTTTAATTCAAATGCTTATGACATGCAGGTACTTAGCAGGAAAACTGTCACTTATAAACATAAGGCTGTTTGTCATCAAACATGTAAACATAAAACAGTGCAAGTGGATTAAACTTTTCCTAATTCACTCTAAAGCTGAAAGGAAGGATAAGACAATAAACCCATGGGAGCTGCCATGCTGTTTGTTTTCTAAGCTGTCAACCAAACTGGAACTGATGATGATAGGAAGAAGATAACAAACAATAGAGAGAGAGCAAGTGCTGGGCAAGTCCCTGGCGAGTTAGCAACACCCATCATAACTGCAAGCTATGGTATTTTTACAGGTTTTGCTGGCGTGACAGTTTACCTTTAAAAGCCTTCAAAATCCTCCTGTTCATCATCTGATATCATAAGTACATCAATGACATCTTGTGATACATTTGTAAGGCAGTCATTGTATGGATCGAATTCCGTATCAGATGGTGTGGTCTCAGCTTCGGCTTCCTCTTCATCTTGCCACAAGTAGTCATCTTCCATACCATCTAATGAATTTGATATGCCACACTTCTTGAAAGACTTGATTACTGTTTCTGCATCAATATCATTCCAGGCTTTTATGACAAACTTGCACAAAACATCCAACTGTGGAGCACGCATGTTCCTCCCTTTTGTGAATGACTTTTCACTGCTAACCATCCATTCATTCCACTGTTCTCGAATGCGATCTTTAAATGTGTTTTTCTGGGCACAGTGCCGCTCTATCTCTTTTTTTCATACCCCTGGTGTCCCGGACGCCTGCAGCTTGCTCCGCCCTTCACTTACACCTTCCCGGTGAGGCGCCCCCTCACCTTGTCATCGGGACCGCATTAAGTCACTTCTTTCCGCGAATCCTGGTGAGTGAATTTTCTTCTACCGTACTTGTACAGTGCCGCCCTTGCTGCTTTCATACGGTCGCCGCATATGGTGCGGGGTAGCTCAAAAATGGCCACGGCCGCATCCCTGCCGTATGCAGCGAGCACCCAGCCGCACTCCATTCATTTCAATGGAGCCGGACGGAGACAATATGCGGCACAAAAAGGAGCCAACTGGAGACACTTGCGGTCTCCGTCTGGCTCCATTGAAATGAATGGAGTGTGGCCATTTTTGAGCTCCCCCCACCGTATGCGGCGACTTCAGATTCTCCAGTCCAGCTCGGAAGTTTCAGCACCCGCCCTATAAGACAACACCCGGCCTATAAGACGACCCCCGACTTTTGAGAAGATTTTCCTGGGTTAAAAAGTCGTCTTATACGCCAGAAAATACGGTATGTTTTCTTTCTTTTACCTTAAGTGCTTCGACTTTTAGTAGAGTAGTAGAATTGCTTTACGATACTTACTGGAGACTTTTAAACATGATTAACATGTTTGGAAATGTCCTTGTTAGGACATTTAATAAATTTTTGTCATGTACCTCAAAAATGATCAGAATGGAAACTCTTGAAGTGCATATATTAATGGGGCCCCTGAGGATATGTATTAATCCACCCAAGATAATTACATCTAATTTCTCTTGTTGAGTGATTATCAGTGAGGAAGTGAGGAATCTAAAGAGAACCCCTATCACATTGTCTTAATTAGTCTTATAGCAAAATGTTTCTTTTCTTCTGAGCAGCCTTGTTACACAGGTAATATCAGTTATTGCAATGGAATTGCTACATGTAAGCCAACTTGTTTTTACCATCCAAACTGTTTAAACTTACTGTAATTTATTGTGGTTTATGTATATGTCAGAGCACCAGATTTCATGCTAAGAGATCAGAATTTTCACAGCCAAACTAGTACACCATTTGTGAGTTTTTAAAGATTATTACAATAAATATATTTTTTCAATTCATCTGCTAATTTTCCCTCTTCTGATTTCCAATCAAGTTAATTTTTTACAGTGTTTGTTCCTACAAGTAATTGTGATACAATGTCTTCTCGTTTTGTATCATGACATAATTTTAAAAGAAATACTTAATTTTGAAGGAATTTGAGAATTAGAGAAAGAAAATAAATCACTTAGAACCTTCTCACACAGAATAACAATTTTTATTAATATTTTGATATATCTATTTTTTAGCATTTGATAAGCTTATACATAGACTGTTTTCTACAAAATTGTGATTGTATTATATATACTAGTCTGTATCCTTTCTTTTCTCTTTTATTATTATACTAGAGGCCCGGTGCACAAAATTTGTGCACGGGGGGGGGGCGGGGTCCCCTCAGCCCAGCCTGCACCCTCTCCAATCCGGGACCCCTCAGGGGATGTCCTGGGGATCGGGCCTAAACCGACAGTCGGACATTCCTCTCACAATCCAGGACCACTGGCTCCTAACTGCTCACCTGCCTGCCCACCTGATCTCCCCTAACTGCCCCTCCTGCTGCCTGGTTGCCCCCAACTGCTCCCCCCGCCAGCCTAGTTGCCACTAACTACCCCCCTGCTGGCCTGGTCGCCCCTTACTGCCCCCCCCCCCCGTGGGCCTGGTTGCCCCACGCAGCCTGCTGCTTGGTTGTTTGGTCACCCCTCACTAACCCCCCTGCTGGCCTGGTCACCCACGCAGCCTGCTGCTCAGTTGTTTGGTCACCCCTCACTGACCCCCTGATGGCCTGGTCGCCCCACACAACTTGCTGCTCAGTCGTTTGGTCAACCCTCACTAACCCCCCTGCTGGCCTGGTCACCCACACAGCCTGCTGCTCAGTCATTTGGTCGCCCCTCACTGACCTCCTCTCCTGGCCTGGTCATCCCCAACTGCCCCCCCCCCTGTGGGCCTGGTTGCACCACATAGCCTGCTGCTCAGTCGTTTGGTCACCCCTCACTAACCCCCTTGCCAGCCTGGTCGCCCCACACAGCCTGCTGCTCAGTTGTTTGGTCTCCCCTCACTGATCCCCCTGCCAGCCTGGTCGCCCCCAACTTCCCCCCCCAGGCCTGGTCACCCCACGCAGCCTGCTGTTTAGTCATTTGGTCGCCCTTCACTAACCCCCCTGCCAGCCTGGTCACCCCACATAACCTGTTGGGTCGTTTGTTTGGTTGTTTCGGATGCAACTGTCACTTAGCCTTCTATATATATAGATTGTAAGCATTTCTCATATCTTAAAATTTTCAATAATATGATTTTGTTGGAGTATTATATTTAATTAAATGTGATAACTATTTTCAGTCAGCATTTATGTGTGTCTTTTTTGCTGTCAATGTTCTTTTTAAAGCTTAATATATGTACTTAAGACTCATCTCCAACTAATCCTCCATATAAACTTTATCTTTTCTCTTGCGATATCTCTTCTTCTTTATTTTTAATTTTTTAAAATTCTTTATTGTTGAAAATATTACATATGTCACCCTTTCCCCCTATTGTCCTCTCCCAGCCTGTACTCACCAACCATCCCCGGCCTTCACTCCCCCATTGTTTGCATCCATCAGTTATGCTTTTATGCATATAAGTTCCTTGGTTGATCTCTTATCCCCCCATATACTCCCTGCCCACCCTCCCCTTCCTTCCCTCTGAGGTTTGACTGTCTGTTCGATGATTCTATGACTCTGGATCTATATTTGTTCATCAGTTTATGTTGTTCATTATGTTCCACAAATGAGTGAGATCATGTGATACTTACCGTTCTCTGACTGGCTTATTTTGCTTAGCATAATGCTCTCCAGTTCCATCCATACTATTGCAAATGGTAAGAGTTCTTTCTTTTTTACAGCAGCGTAGTAATTCATTGTGTAGATGTAGCAAAGGTTTTTATTTTATTTTTTAAAATATAAATTTATATATATTTATAAATATAAATCAATATATATTTATTGATTTTTTTTGCAGAGAGGAAGGGAATGGGTTAGAGTTAGAAACATCGATGAGAGAGAAACATCAACCAGCTGCCTCCTGCACACCTCCTACTGGGGATGTGCCCACAACCAAGGTACATGCCCTTGACTGGAATCGAACCTGGGACCCTTCAGTCCGCAGGTCGGTGCTCTATCCACTAAGCCAAACCGGTTAGGGCGTAGCAAAGGTTTTTAATCCACTCATCTGCTGATGGGCACTTAAGCTGTTTCCAAATTTTAGCTATTGTAAATTGTGCTGCTATGAACATTAGGGGTGCATATGTTCTTTCTCTTTGGTGTTTCTAGTTTCTTGGGATATATTCCTAGCAGTGGGATTGCTGGGTCAAATAGGAGTTCCATTTTTAGTTTTTTGAGGAAACTCCACACTGTTCTCCGCAGTGGCTGCACCAGTCTGCATTCCCCACCAGCAGTGCACGAGGGTTCCCTTTTCTCCGCATCCTCGCCAGCACTTGTCATTTGTTGATTTGTTGATGATAGCCATTCTGACAGGTGTGAGATGGTACTTCATTGTTGTTTTGATTTGCATCTCTCGGATGATTAGTGACTTTGAGCATGTTTTCATATGCCTCTTGGCCTTCTCTGTATGTCCACTTTCGAAAAATGTCATTTAAGTCCACCCATTTTTTGATTGGATTGTTTGCCTTCTTTTTGTTAGGTTGTATGAGTTTCCTATGAATTTTAAAGATTAAACCCTTATCAGATGTAACATTGGCAAATATGTTCTCCCATGCAGTGGGCTCTCTTGTTATTTGTTGATGGTTTCTTTTGTTGTGCAGAAGCTTTTTATTTTGATGTAGTCCTATTTGTTTATTTTCTCTTTAGTTTCCATTGTCTTAGGAGATGTGTCAGTAAACATACTGCTATGAGATATGTCTTCTATTTTGCTGCCCATCGATTCTTCTACGATTTTTATGGTTTCCCATCTTACATTTAAGTCTTTTATCCATTTTGAGTTTATTTTTGTGTATGGTGTAAGTTGGTGGTCAAGTTTCAATTTTTTGCATGTATCTGTCCAATTTTCCCAACACCATTTATTGAAGAGGCTGTCTTGCCTCCATTGTATGCCCTTGCCTCCTTTGTCAAATATTAATTGAGCATAGTGTTTTGGGTTGATTTCTGAGTTCTCTGTTCTGTTCCTTTGGTCTTTATATCTGTTCTTGTGCCAGTACCAGGCTGTTTTCAGAACAGTGGCTTTGTAATATAACTTGATGTCTGACAACTCTTCTTTTTCATCTGTTGAGAATATCCAAGTCTTTGTAAAGAAGGTTATAATAGGAACAGAAAGAGCAGAGAGAAAATTGAAGTAGTGATAGGAAATAACCTATCATTAATAAATTGGGAGTTGTTTTTAACCATCTGTGACCTTGAATGAAGGTGTAATAATGGCAAAATTTGTAATGACTGAATAAAAATAATTTTATTTCCTCTTTTTAAAAATACATTTTCGGCATTATCAAGAAAGAAAATGTTAATCTCTTGCTACTAAGAAAAAGTCTGTTTAAAGTATTTCTTTCCTACCTTTTGTCAGTCCTCTCATCTTACTCTTTGTCTTTCTAAAGCCATGGGAATAAAGAAGAGTTCTCTTGCAGAGGAATACAACTAGCTGTGGATTGGTTTCTAGATAAAGGCCATAAAGATATTACTGTATTTGTGCCTGCATGGAGAAAGGAGCAATCCCGACCTGATGCACCAATTACAGGTATGATTTTAAATAAGACATTTTTTCTCATCCAGAGCAAAGCAGCAAGATAGGTTAGAGAGATGTTGATGGTCCCAATTTAGATAATTATTTTTATAAGTTTATTAAGTATACTTAAAATGTATTTTATTAAGTGTATTTTAAGAATATTTTTTCCAGAGATTAAAAATGGTAGAAGAGTAAGTGGATACTGCACAGATATGCTCCCAGGAACAAACTGGTATTACAACTAAAATACAGAAAAACTTCCTGAATAATCAACTGAAAATTCGCAGGAGAGAACCTTGACACCTGAGGACCAAAAGTGGAGACCACATAGAGACTGGTAGGAGGGGCAGAGGCCTGAAAGGGTGGGTCAGGTGCCCACAGACAGCAACTGAAGTCCCCGAGAGATATCTCAGCTGTGGGGAGTTGCCATTGAGAATTCTAGGATCTAATCCCAAAGCTGGGCCCCCTAGTAGAGAGCACCAAAACTGAGGAGGTACCCACATAACAGTTGGCTATGAAAAGCAGTGGAGTACTGTCTGCCAGACAGTAATAGCTGAAAATTCAGGCACCCTCTTAAAGGGCCAACACACAAAATTCCCTGTGGAGCCACCCACCTTGTGCTCCAGCAGAGAGAGGGTGAAGTGGACTGGAGCTGTGAGAGCAGAAGCCAGGACTGGGGATTCAGGGGATAGAGTTCAGAAGGAAGACACCCCAAGTCTCCTAGGCTGAGTCATTCCCTCACACAACGGAGGACATCTTTCCCACATAGACATTTGCCTTGAGGTGGGTGGGGGGAGGGAAGACAGTTGACACACTCAATTGGAAAACACCTTACCCTGAGGCTATTTAAGAGATTAAAAATAACAATTAGCCTTCAGGCAGAAGCAATTGTCCTACCCTGTTGAAAAAACATTTCACCACACCTGAGGACTATTGCCTGGAGGGCAATTCAAGTCAGAATCCTAACAGTCTGTAGGTAAAGGCAGTCTCTGGAGGCTTTAAGTCTTTGCCTGCTCTAATTTTTAAAAACAGCCTTTAACACTATCCTGTACTAGAGATTGAGAGGTGTAGGGGATCTACCTAATACATAGTCACAAACCCAAATAGAAAGCCAAAATGAGGAGACAAAGAAACAACCCCAAATGAAAGAACTAGAGAATTTTCCAGAAGAAGAGATAAATGCAGAGAGAAGAAATGTTTTTGAAGCAGAGTTCAGAGTAATGATAGTAAAGATGCTCAACAGCATGGGAAAAGATATAGTAACTATGAAAAAAGAACAGTCTGAAATAAAGAATGACATAACACAAATAAAGAATACACAGCAGATTAAGGGAAGGAATACACAGCAGATTAGGGGAAGCTGAGGATTGAATCAGTGAATTAGAAGACAGAGTTGAAAATATCACTCAATCAGAAAACCAAAAAGAAAAAAACAATTAAAAATCAGGAGGACAGATTAAGGGAGCTGTGGGACAATGTGAAACATAACAATATTGGAATAGCAGATGTGCCCAAAGAGGCAGAAAGGGAGAAAGGCATAGAGAAGGTGTTTGAAGAAATAATGGCAGAAAACGTCCCTAACTTAGTAAAAGAAAAAGTCACACAAGTTCAGGAGGCACAGAGAACCCCAAACAATAGGAACCCAAAAAGACCCATGCCAAGACACATCATAATTAAAATGCCAAAAATTAAAGGAAAAGAGAGAATCTTAAAGGCAGTAAGAGAAAAGAAAACTGTTACCTACAAAAGAGTTCCCATAAGGCTGACACCAGATTTCTCATCAGAAACTCTACAGTCCAGAAGGCAATGGCATGAAGTACTCAAGGTAATGGAAAGCAAGGATCTGAGACCAAGATTACTATATCCAGCCAGGCTATCATTCAAAATAGATGGTCAATAAAGACCTTCCAGAGGAAAAAAAAAATAGGCTAAAGTAGTGTATCACCACCAAACCAGCATTACAAGAAACGCTAAAGGGATTGCTGTAATGAGAAGAAGAAACAGAGAGAGAAACCTAGTCATACAGAATTAAAATGGCAATAAATAAGTACCTATCAATAATAACCCTAAGTGTAAATGGATTAAATGCTCCAATCAAAAGGCATAGGGTAGCTGAATGGATACAAAAATATGACACAACTATATGCTGTCTACAAGAGAACTGCCTCAAAACAAAAGACACACACAGGATGAGAGTGAAGGGATGGAAAAAAATTTTCCATGCAAATGAAAAAAAAAAAAAAAGCTGGAGTAGCAATACTCATATCTGACAAAAAACCCAAACTTTAAAATGAAGGCCATCACAAGAGACAACAAAGGTCACTACACAATACTAAAGGGATCAATCCAACAAGAGGATATAACCCTGGTAAACATATATGCGCCCAATAGAGAAGCAACTAAATATATTTTAAAAAAACGTCTACAGGACTTTAATGGAGAGATCAACACCAATACAGTCATAGTAGGGGACTTTAACATGCCTCTGACTTCACTGGATAGATCTCTCAGATAAAAACTTAACAAGGAAACAGAGACTCTAAGGGACACACTGGCTCAGATGGATTTAATTGATATTTAATGAACATTTCACCCCAACGAGGCAGAATATACATTTTTCTCAAGTGCACATGGATCATTCACAAAGATAGACCACATGTTAGGACACAAAACAAGTCTCTACAAGTTCAAGAAGATTGAAATCATATCAAACATCTTATCAGATCACAGTGGAATGAAATTAGAAATCAACTACAGTAAAAACACACAAAATATTCCAACACATGGAGGCTAAATAGCATGTTACTAAACAATGAATGGGTTATGAAGAGATCAAGAAGAAATAAAAAAACTTCCTGGAAACAAATGAAAATGAACACACAACAACCCCAAATCTCTGGAACACAGAAAATGCAGCCCTGAGAGGGAAGTTCATAGCACTACAAGCATACCTCAAAAAACAAGAAAAATCAGCAATATATTATTTAACACTATAACTTAAAGAATTAGAAAGAGAACAGCAAGAAAATCCCATAGTAAGTAGAAGAAAGGAAATAATAAAGATTAGAGCAGAAATAAATGACATGGTGACTAAAAAAATAAGTACAAAAATCAATGAAACCAAGAGCTGGTTCCTTGAAAGGATAAACAACATTGATAAGCCATTAGCCAGACTCATAAAAAAAAAAAAACAAAACCGAAAGGACCCAAATATATAAAATCAGAAATGAAAGTGGAGGAGTAACCTCTGACATCACAGAAATACAAAGGATTGTAAGAAAATACTATGAACAACTATATGCCAACAAGCTGGACAATGTGGATGAAACAGTCAAATTCCTAGAAATATACAATCTCCCAAAACTGAATCAGGAAGAATAAAAAAACCTGAATAGGCCAATAATAATTTATGAAATAGAAGCAGTAATCAAAAACTTCCTACCAAACAAAAGCCTAGGTGTGGAAGGCTTCACAGGGGAGTTTTAACAAACATTCAAAGAAGAACTAACTCCTATACTCCTCAAACTATTTCAGAAAATCCAAGAGCAAGGAACACTTCCAAACTATTTTTGTGAGGACAGCATTATCTTAATTCCAAAACCAGATAAATACACTACAAAGAAAGAATTAAAGGCTAATATCCCTGATGAACATAGGTGCTAAAATCCTCAACAAAATATTAGCAAATTGCATCCAGCAATATACTAAAAAGATCATACACCATGAAGAAGTGGAATTTATTCCAGGGATGCAAGGCTGGTATAATATTCTAAAATCAATAAATGTGATACATCACATAAATTGAAAGACAAAAATCACATGATTATATCAATAGATGCAGAAAAAGCACCCATATTTTATAAACTCTCAGCAAAGTGGGAATAGAGGGAGCATATCTCAACATGATAAAGGCCATATACGACAAACCTACAGCCAACATCATACTCAATGGGAAAAAACCAAATCCATTTCTCCTAAGAACAGGAAAAAGACAGGGATGCCCACTTTCACCACTCCTGTTTGACATAGTACTGGAAGTGCTAGCCATAATGATCAGACAAGAAGAAATATAAGGCATCCCAAATGGAAAAGAAGTAGTAAAACTGTCATTCACAGATGACAGTATATTGTACATAGAAAACCCCAAAGACTCCATAAAAAAACTACTAGACTTAATAAGTGAATTCAGCTATGTAGCAGGATACAAAATTAACACCCAGAAATCTATGGCTTTTTTTACACCAATAATGAACTCACATAAAGAAAAACAATCCCATTTACCATTGCAACAACAAAAAAATTAAGATACCTAGGAATAAATTTAACTAAGGAGGTAAAAGACCTGTACTCGGAAAACTACAGCACGTTGAAAAAGCACATAGAAGAAGACATAAACAAATGGAAGAATATACCATGTTCATGGATTGTTGGAATCAATGTCATTAAAATGTCCATAATACCCAAAGCAATCCATAGGTTCAATTCAATCCCTAGAACAAACTCTCCAATAATTCATAAGCCATAAATAAAGACTCCGATTAATTGCAGCAATCCTGAGAAAGAAGAACAAAGTTGGAGGGATCAAAATACCAGATATCAAGCTATACTACAAAGTCACTGTTCTCAAAACTGTCTGGTACTGGCACAAGAACAGACATATAGACCAATGGAACATAACAGAGAACCCAGAAATTGACCCGAGCCAATATGATCAATTAATATTTGACAAAGGAGGCAAGAGCATACAATGGAGTCAAGACAGTCGTTTCAATAAATGGTGTTGGGAAAATTGGACAGAAACATGCAAAAAAATGAAACTAGACCACCAACTTACACCATAAACAAAAAATAAAGTCAAAATGGATAAATGACTTAAATGTAATATAGGAAACCATAAAAATCTTAGAGGAATCCATAAGCAGCAAATATCAGACATATGTCATAGCAATATCTTTACTGATACAGATCCTAGGACAATGGAAACTAATGAGAAAATAAAACAAATGGGACTACATCGAAATAAAAAAGCTTTTGCACAGCAAAAGAAACCATCAACAAAAACAACAAGAAAGCCCACTGCAGGGGAGAACATATTTGCCAATGTTATCTCTGATAAGCATCTAATCTCCAAAATTTACAGGGAACTCATACAACTTAACAAAAGGAAGATAAATAATCCAATCAAAAATGGGCAAAGGACATAAATAGACGCTTTTTGAAAGAGGACATACAGAAGGCCAAGAGACATATGAAGACATGCTCAAAGTCACCAATCACCCAAGAGATGCAAATCAAAATGACAATGAGGTACCATCTCACACCTGTCAGAATGGCTATCATCAAGAAAGCAACAAACAAGTGCTATGGAGCGTGGGGAGAAAAATGAACACTCTTACACTGCTGCTGGGAATGCAAACTGGTGCAACCACTGTGGAGAACAGTATGGAGTTTCCTCAAAAAATTAAAATGGACCTAACCCTACAACTCAAAGAGTTAGAAAGCGAGCAACAAGAGAAGCCCAGTGTAAGCAGAAAGAAGGAAATAATAAAGGTCAGAGAGGAGATAAACGACATAGAGACCAAAGAAACAATACAAAAGATCAACAAAACCAAGAGCTGGTTCTTTGAAAAGATAAACAAGATTGATTAATCTGTAGCCAGGCTCACCAAGAAGCAAAGAGAGAGGACCCAAATAAACAAAATCAGAAATGAAAGAGGTGAAATAACAACAGACCCACAGAAATAAAACGGATTGTTAAATACTATGAACAACTTTATTCCAACAAACTGGACAACTTGGAGGAGATGGACATATTCCAACAAAAATATAACCTTCCAAAACTCAATCAGGAAGAATCTAAACAGCATAATAGGCCAATAACTATGGAAGAAATTGAAGCAGTCATCAAAAAGCTTCTGGCAAACAAAAGCCCAGGGCCAGACGGCTTCACAGGGGAGTTTTACCAAACATTCAAGGAAGAACTAAAACCTATCCTCCTCAGACTATTCCAAAAAATTCAAGAGGAAGGAACACTTCCAAGCTCCTTCTATGAAGCCAGCATCACCCTAATACCAAAACCAGATAAAGACAACACAATGAAAGAGAATTACAGGCCAATATCCCTCATGAACATAGACGCCAAAATCCTCAAAAAAACTCTAGCAAATTGGATCCAGCAGTACAACAAAAAGATCATACATCATGACCAAGTAGGATTTATCCCAGGAATGCAAGGATGGTAAAATATCCGCAAATCAATAAGCATGATGCATCACATAAACAAATTGATAGATAAAAACAACATAGTCATATCAATTGATGCAGAAAAAGCATTTGACAAAATCCAACACCTTTTCTTGATAAAAACTCTCAACAAGGTGGGAATAGAAGGAGCATACCTCAACATAATAAAAAGCTATATATGATAAACCCACAGCTAACATCATACTCAATGGGCAAAAAATAAAACCATTTCCCCTAAGAATAGGAACAAGACAGGGATGCCCACTCTCACCACTCCTGTTTGACATAATACTGGAAGTATTAGCCATTGCGATCAGACAAGAAGCAGAAATAAAAGGCATCCAAATTGGAAAAGAAGAAGTAAAGCTGTCCTTATTTGCAGATGACATGATAATGTACATAAAAAATCCGAAAGACTCCATCAAAAAACTAAAAGACTTAATAAATGAATTTGGCAATGTAGCAGGATACAAAATTAATGCTAAGAAATCTATGGCATTTCTATACACCAATAATGAACTTACAGAAAGAGAGACTAAAAAAGAAATCCCTTTACCATCACACAAAAAAATTAAGATACCTGGGAATAAACTTAACCAAGGAGGTAAAAGACCTATACGCGGAAACTACAGAACACTGTAAAAAGAGAAAGACGAAGACGTAAAAAGATAGAAGAACATACCATGTTCATGGATTGGTAGAATCAACATCATTAAAATGTCCATACTACCAAAAGCAATCTATAGATTCAATGCACTCCCCATTAAAATACCAACCTCATATTTCACAGACATAGAAAGAACTCTCCAAAAATTCATCTGGAATAAAAAAAGACCCCGAATAGCCACAGCAATCCTGAGAAAGAAGAATAAAGTAGGAGGGATTTCAATACCAGATTTCAAGCTGTATTACAAAGCCACTGTTCTCAAAACAGCCTGGTACTGGCACAAGAACACACATATAGACCAATGGAATAGAATTGAGAATCCAGATATTGACCCAAACCACTATACTCAATTAATATTTGACAAAGGAGGCATGAAAATACAATGGAGTCAAGACAGTCTCTTCAATAAATTGTGTTGGGAAAATTGGACAGATACATGCAAAAAAATGAAACTAGATCACCAATTTACACCATACACAAAAATAAACTCAAAATGGATACAGGACTTAAACATAAGACAGGAAACCATAAAAATAATAGAGGAATCCACAGGCAGAAAAATCTCAGACATATGCTGAAAGAACTTCTTCACTGATACTGCTCCTAGGGCAATGGAAACTAAAGAGAAAATAAACAAATGGGACTACATCAAAATAAAAAGCTTTTGCACAGCAAAAGAAACCATCAACAAAACAATAAGTAAACCCACTGTATGGGAGAACATATTTGCAAATGTTATCACTGATAAAGGTTTAATCTCCAACATCTACCGGCAGCTTATGCAATTTAATAAAAGGAAGATAAATGATCCAATAAAAAATGGGCAACCGATCTAAATAGAATCTTTTCGAAAGAAGACAGAAGGAAGGCCAAGAGACACATGAAAACATGCTCAAAGTCAGTAATTATCGAGAGATGCAAATCAAAACGACAATGCGGTACCATCTCACACCTGTCAGAATGGCTATTATCAACAAATCAACAAACGACAAGTGCTGGCGAGGATGCGGAGAAAAAGGAACCCTCGTGCACTGCTGGTGGGAATGCAGACTGGTGCAGCCACTGTGGAGAACAGTATGGAGTTTCCTCAAAAAACTGAAAATGGAACTTCCATTTGACCCAGTAATCTTACTCCTAGGAATATATCCTAAGAAACTGGAAACACCAATCAGAAAGGATATATGCACCCCTATGTTCATAGCAGCACAATTTACAATAGCTAAGATTTGGAAACAGCCTAGGTGCCCGTTAGCAGATGACTGGATAAGAAAACTATGGTACATCTACACAATGGAAAACTATGCTGCCATAAAAAGAAAGAATTCTTACCATTTGCAGCAACCTGGATGGAACTGAGGAACATTATGCTAAGTGAAATAAGCCAGTCAATGAAAGAAAAATACCACATGATCTCACTCATTTATGGATAATAAAGAACATTATAAACTGAAGAACAAAAAGATAGATACAGAGACAGTAAAGCATCAAACAGACTGTCAAATTACCGCGGGAAGGTTAGGGAGAGGTAGGGGAGATAAGAGATCGACTGAAGGACTTGTATGCATGCATATAAACATAACCAATGGACACAAAACACTGGGGGGTGAGGGCATGTATGGGAGTGGGGTGGGGGGAAAGTGGCAAGATATGTACACATATAATACCTTAATAAAAAAATGAAGCCGAAACCGGTTTGGCTCAGTGTATAGAGCATTGGCCTGAGGACTGAAAGGTCCCAGGTTCGATACCGGTCAAGGGCACGTACCTTGATTGCAGGCACATCCCCAGTAGGGAGTGTGCAGGAGGCAGCTGATCGATGTTTCTCTCTCATTGATGTTTCTAACTCTCTATCCTTCTCCCTTCCTCTCTGTAAAAAATCAATAAAATATATTTTTTAAAAAATGAAAAAAAAAAATTAAAATGGAACTCCCATTTGATCCAGTGATCCCACTTTTAGGAATATATCCAAGAAATTAGAAACACCAATCAGAAAGGATATATGCACCCCTAATGTTCATAGCAGCACAATTTACAATAGCTAAGATTTGGAAACAGCCTAAGTGTCCATCAGCAGATGAATGGATTAAAAACTGTGGTATATCTATACAGTGGAATACTATGCTGCTGTAAAAAAAGAAAGAGCTCTTACCATTTGCAACAGCATGGATGGACCTGCAGAGCATTATGCTAAGTGAAATAAGCCAGTCAAAGAAAGATAAATATCACATGATCTCACTCATTTGTGGAATATAATGAACAACATATACTGATGAACATAAATAGAGCCAGAGGAAAAAAATACTTTAGAATATAATTGAAGTAACCCTGTTATTTGCAGATTTTTGATATTTACTTCAACTTTTGTGATATTATACTATGTAAGTACAGTTTTGGTAATACTATTATATTTAAAATATTTTTTCTTGAAATATTGTTTATTGCATGTAATATATTTAAAATCGTTTTTCTTGAGATAAAAAAGGAATATTTTTCCAAATAAAACCATCATTCTGTTATGGCATACAACAGTTAAATAGAGACACCTTCAATTCAGCAAAGAATCTAGCACACAGTTTGAAAAATGGCGTGCTTTTGTATTTTACCATAGACTACAGACTAAAGGAGGTTGAATCTTGTTATGAACATGACTGTTTCCTAAAAAACTAAAGAAACTTTGGTAGAAAATTAATCTCATTCTGTACCAGAGAATTGATGTGGTATTTGAAATTAGGGGGTAGAATAGATAGAGAGAAGTCTCATGGCAGTCAGAGTCAACTTATCCATGAAACATAGTAGTCCCAGGGCCCAGGGTCCATGATGATAATTTTAGGGTCCCACAGAAATATTTCAAAATTTTACTTTTTAAAATTATTTTTAAAGTCCTCACATGAATACAAGTGTGGGGGGAGCAACTTATCCATGAGACATAGTAGTCCCAGGGCCCAGGGTCCATGATGATAATTTTAGGGTCCCATAGAAATATTTCAAAATTTTATTTTTTAAATTATTTTTAAAGTCCTCACATGAATACAAGGGGGAGGGGAGAAAGAGAGAGAGAGAGAGAGAGAGAGAGAGAGAGAGACTTTGATTGGTTGCCTTCTGTATGTGCCCCAACTGGGGATCCAACCTGCAACCCAGGTATGTGCACTGACTGGGAATTGAACCAGCAACCTTTCAGTGCAATGGACAACGCTCAACCAACTGAGCCACTCTGGCTGGGCAGAAATGCTTTAATTTATTTTCTTTTTAACATCAGGAGGAAAAAATTGGATATAATGATGATTAAATAATAATATATCTAACTAGATCATTTGTTCCTATACCAGTGCAATTGTAAAGTATAATTTTTAATATTTCTTTATGGAAGAAGGGCCCATGAAGGCAAAAGTGCCAAAAATTCACAAAAATCATATGTAGCCCTAATGTTAGGAAGCTCACTGTATTCACTAACAACAATATGTGAAGCTAGCTCTTTATATTTCAGAGTATATAGACCCCAGTCCTCTGAGTATCAGCTGATGTGACAAATTAGAAAGTTCAGTGAATGGCTATTGGAGCTGTCTACCAGCAGCTGAACAGGAGGTTCCCAGACTCAGCCCGAGAGTGGATCCTGGCCCTACATGTACGCAGCCTTCCTTTTCTCAACAATTAAGGAAAGATGGGCAGTACTAACATGCCACAGCTTGATGTTTTCCCTTAGCTGTGGCCTTCCTTTGGGCAGAAGGTAAAAACAGAAGTCCCTAGGAGTGCTGCTTTATTCTCCTAGTGGCAGACACATCCTCAGTATACTGCCCTATTTTCTTCAGCAGCTAAAAACTGGTACATTCACAGTGCCCAGAGAGGGCCCCAAAGCTTTTTCCTGGCTGCCTACTCTGGAGCAGCTGACTAACCAGCTGCAGAGCACATTGATCTGGTTGTAATTGCTTTCATCCTGGAGCAGAGCAAGTTAACACAGTTTAAATCAAGAGCCACATTAGAAGATACTGGCCTGAGGATAACCTCTCATTTCCTACCTTTGAAAGGGGGAACAATTTCAGTCATATCCTAACTTCTAATGTTGGCAGTAAAATGTTGGCACCACTTGTTACCAATGATTGGACCTCAGTTCAGCAACTTCAGTTCAGTAATTGAGTTCTGGCTAGGAAAGAATTCAGAGCCAACCCTCAAACTATAAGAGAAAGTTTATTTAGAAAGTTACAAAGGTAGAAGAAGTCAACGGTGGAAGAAGTGAGCCTCTGAGCTGTATGGGCTCAGGGAACAAGTTACAGAGGCAAAAGAAGGGCCCTTGGATCTTGGAAGAGAGAGGCAAGGAAAAGCACCTAGGGTGAGAAGGGGTGTGTGAGGAAAGGCATGCTGGGTCCTCCTTGATGGTATTTATCTGGGAGGATCCCAGTAGAATATTCATCAGCTTTCCAGGTGTGTCCTTTCAAGATTGAGGTCTCTGTCGTGCCAGAGGTCTCTACTAGTAGTCAGTGCAGCTGGTCCTAATGCCAGCCATGGCCTCACTTGTCTGGTTTTGCTGCTTTCCTGGGCCTAGAACTGAAACTCACTGAGGCCTAGATATATTTGATGCCAGTCAGGACCTCATTGTCCTGGGGGCTTAATGCTTAAGAGCTATTCTCCACCCCTCCTCCCCTTGGTCCTCCCCCTCTAAGAGGGTCTAACCTGCCAGGGGAGGAAAGGTCAGTTGAGGGTCCAAACCACATGACCAGTAACTTACATCTTCCTATGTGTTCTTGTCTCTCCTTGTGGTAGGTAACATCCTGAACTTTGTATTTCAGTCTTTTGCATTTTATAAATGTTTTATATGTTTGCCTAAAAAATATATTATTTTTTGTTTATAAAAAGAATATACTAATGTAGTCTTCTGGACTTGCTTTTTTGGTTAAATATCATGTTACTAACATTTATCCTTGTTACATATGGTTGTAATTCATTCATTTTTACCACTGTATAATCTTCTATTCTGCATAATTTATTTTCTCCCTGTAGACATTTGAGTTGTTTCCAGTATTTATGCTATTATAGACATGTTGCTATCAGCATTTTGTTCATCTGGGTGAACATGTGTCAAAAGTTTCTCTTGAATCTGTACCCAGAATAAAGAATTGCAGGATCATAAAAAATAAATAAATAAATAAATAAATAAATAAATAAATAAATAAATATAAAATAAAAAAAATAAAAACTGGTACATTAGTTTTTTAAAAATATAATTTTATTTATTTCAGAGAGGAAAGGAGAGGGAGAGAGAAATAGAAACATCAATGATGAGAATCATTGATCGGCTGCCTCCTGCACACCCCACACTGGGGATTGAGCCCACAACCCAGGCATGTGCCCTGACCGGGAATTGAACCGTGACCTCCTGGTTCATAGGTCAACCCTCAACCACTTTGCAACACCGGCCAGGCTGGTGCTTAAGTTTTTAGCTGCATAAATTCTAGAATATCAGTGATATTTCTCACTCTTCATGGTAGGTTTAAAACTTAGTTGTTATTGAATCCAGTTCCCTCATTTTTTTTTTACTCACCCGAGGATATGTTTTTATTGATTTTTTCTTTTTAGAGAGAGAGGGAGACACACAGAGAGAGAAACATTGATGTGAGAGAGAAACATCGATTGGTTGCCTCGCAAATGTTCCCCAACCAGAGATTGAACCCGCAACCTAGGTATGTGTCCTGACTGGGAATCTAATCTGCAACCTTTCAGTTTATGGGACAACTCTCCAACCCACTGAGTCACACTGGCCAGGGCTCCAGTTCCTTCATTTTATCTAAAAGAAAGCTGAAATCCAAAGGGAAAGGTGATTTGTCTAAGGTCACAATTCAAATTGGTGCCACAGCCAGGAATAGAGGCCACTTTCTCTCTAAGGGAAAATAATATATTCATCTAGTACCAATTTATGAATTCGTAATGTTGTTAATTTCCAAAGATAATTTCTACTCTGTGGCATATAATCCATATTTTGACAGATCAAGATATCCTACGAAAACTGGAGAAGGAGAAGATTCTTGTCTTCACACCATCCCGAAGGGTCCAAGGCAGGAGAGTTGTCTGCTACGATGACAGGTTCATAGTCAAACTGGCTTTTGATTCCGATGGCATCATTGTATCCAATGATAACTATCGAGACCTTCAAGTCGAAAAGCCAGAATGGAAGAAGTTTATAGAAGAGCGATTGCTGATGTATTCTTTTGTGAATGACAAGTATGTTTCCTTTCTGTAGACTTTGAATAGCCTAAATCCAAGTTACCACTAGAAATAGATTTCATTTCACGTCAGTAAACATTTACTGAACACTTACTGTGTACCATGCATTATGCTGGCTGCCATGGGGATAAAATGCTGGATAAGAAACAAGACTTACCCTTAACAAGAGACAACCATAGTATGTTGTGATAAGTGCTATGGTTAAATTTTTAAATTGCTTTATCTATGTGAAACAATAGGAAAAGGCTTCACAGAGAAGATGACATTTAAGCTGAAGTTTACAGATAGAGGAGAGGGAGCTGCTGGGCATTACAGGTAAAGGAGACATCATGAATAAAGCTATAAAGGTGTGGAAGTGGGTTACATGTTGAGGAAAACCACAGGTATGCTAGTTTGGCTGGGATATATAGTCCATGAGAGAATTATATACAGGAAAAATCATTCATTTTTTGTGATCAAGGGGGAACAGGGAGAAAAAATGCTGGCTTAGCAAAAGATAGACTTGAGACAGGAAGGGCAATTATGAGGCTGTGACAATAGTAATGAAGGTATAAACTTCTGATAAGGGGTATTGGGAACAGAAGGGAAGACATTTATCTCTTGCTTGCTTTCAGATTTATGCCTCCAGATGATCCTTTAGGACGCCATGGCCCAAGCCTTGAAAATTTCTTAAGAAAGAGACCTGTTGTTCCTGAACACAAGAAGCAACCATGCCCTTATGGTGAGTACCTTATGTGCAAAACTGAGTTCTGTACTAAGGAAAGCATAAGGACTCTGTGAATACTTTCTCTTCAAGATTTCCCTTTCGAATGGAAAATTCTGGCTTGTCTACTTTCTGTGAGTTAAAGTCTTGTCTTCATGTATTTTCATTTAGGTATTTAAAGAAACATCCTAGAAACCTGCATGAGAAAAGGATAACTAGAATTGAAAAGATTAGTTGTTACTTGTTAAAATTAGTTGTTACTTGTGTTCTAGCTGCCTCTGTTCTGAGCAGTGTTGCTGGGGCAGGGAAATGCAGAACCCCACAGGGCTTACAGAAGCAGAAAGGACAATGACAAATTGGGTTTTGCCCCAAGAAAGATATCTCTCAGGCAGGTGATTGCACCCTCTGTCAACTAACAAATACCTTTCTCTTCAGATCTGTACTTTCCAATTTGCTTCTAAACTTTGGTTTCATTTACTTTTTAAAAATACAGGTTTATTGAGTACTTTAATGATCTTACTCAAGTCCCTCTGTTACAAAGGTTGTGAGCCTAACAGTGCAACATGGGATGCCTGTTCTGAGGCTACTTTGGATGTTCAGTCTTTTGGGGGTAATCATTTGTTTATGAACATCTGGGTTTTTTTTTTTTTTTTACCTCAATTAACATTTATTTAAATCATAGAGTATTTTCATGTTCATTATCTTCATTTAATCTTTACAACAACCCTATAATATAGGAATAATTGCAAACCTTGTTTACAGAAGAGGAACTGAGGCTCAGGAAGTAGTCACTCCCCAAGGTCATATGGCTAGTAAGTGACATAGCTGGAATTGAAACTTAACTCTGACTGATCTCCAAGCCTGTGCTCTTTGCATTGCACCATACTGCCTGCTGCTGCTCTACACCACTTCAGCACACAGGTTATGCCTAGGCAAAGCTGTGAATTATAGGAAAATGAAGGCTGTTCAACTGCTTAGCTCCTAGCTTTCACACTGCAGTTTCCTCCCCAGCTTTCTTCTTCTTCTCTCTCCCCTCACAGTGTGTGATGCCTCCTTGGTGTTGTCTGTCTCTCATCTTTATGGAAAGTTACTTTTTTGCCTTAACTCCAAACAGTAAAACTCTAACCTGAGTGACCAGATTGTTACGACAGTTTCTGGCACAGAGAGTCACACCACTATAAGAGAGGTCTTACCCCAAGGCATTATTTTTCAGGAAAAAAATGCACCTACGGCCACAAGTGCAAATACTACCATCCGGAGCGGGCCAACCAACCCCAGCGTTCGGTGGCTGATGAGCTCCGCATCAGTGCCAAACTATCCACAGTGAAAACTATGAGCGAAGGCACCCTGGCCAAATGTGGTACAGGGTTGTCTAATGCCAAAAGTGAGATAACCTCAGAAGTCAAGCGTGTGGCCCCTAAGCGCCAATCAGATCCCAGCATCCGATCGGTGGCTGTGGAACCTGAGGAATGGCTGTCCATTACCCGTAAGCCTGAGGCCAGTTCTGTACCCTCACTTGTGACCGCCCTAAGTGTCCCCACAATCCCACCTCCCAAAAGCCATGCAGTGGGTGCACTCAACACCCGTTCGGCCAGTAGCCCAGTGCCAGGATCCTCTCATTTCCCCCACCAGAAGTCCTCACTGGAGCACATGGCCAGCATGCAGTACCCCCCAATCCTGGTTACCAACAGCCATGGGACCCCTATTAGTTATGCCGAGCAATACCCAAAGTTTGAGTCCTTGGGGGACCATGGCTACTATTCAATGTTAGGTGACTTCTCCAAAATGAACATCAACAGCATGCATAATCGAGAATACTACATGGCTGAAGCAGACTCGGGGATGTATGCCAGGAATCCCAACCTCTGTCCAGACAGCCGTATGAGCCATACCAGAAATGACAACTATTCCTCTTACAACAACCTGTACTTGGCTGTAGCTGATGCCCATCCTGAAGGCAGTTTGAAGCTGCATCGCTCAGCATCTCAAAACCGTCTTCAGCCTTTTCCTCATGGTTACCATGAAGCCTTAATGCGAGTGCAGAGCTATGGCCCAGAGGATTCTAAGCAAGCCCCCCACAAGCAGTCGGTCCCCCACTTAGTTCTGCATGCCCAGCACCCAGCAACTGGAGCACGATCTAGCTGTCCTGGAGACTACCCCATGCCTCACAATATCCATTCTGGGGCAACCTCCCAGCCGGGACGTGCCCTGGTGATGACTCGGATGGACAGCATTTCTGACTCCCGCCTCTATGAGAGCAACCCCATGAGGCAAAGACGACCTCCTCTGTGCCGGGAACAACATGCCAGCTGGGACCCGCTGCCTTGTACAACTGACTCTTATGGCTACCATTCCTATCCCTTGAGTAACAACCTCATGCAACCATGCTATGAACCAGTGATGGTACGGAGCGTGCCTGAAAAGATGGAGCAGCTTTGGAGGAATCCTTGGGTTGGAATGTGCAATGATTCCAGGGAGCATATGATCCCAGAGCACCAGTATCAGACCTACAAGAACCTCTGCAATATTTTCCCTTCCAACATTGTTCTTGCAGTGATGGAGAAGAATCCTCATACAGCAGATGCCCAGCAGCTGGCAGCCTTGATTGTTTCTAAGCTTAGGGCTGCACGTTGACATAACATAGTATCTATTTCTTTATACAAATATGAATATTAATACTAATAATGCACTAATACTATGGTAACAGAAACTAATAATTGTGTGTTGTGCTTTAAAAGTTGCAGACTGTTAATGTCATTGAAGCACATAACAACCCTCTGAGGTAAGTTTTACTAATGTGTGTTTGCTAGATAAGGAAACTGAAGCTCAGTGAGATTAAATTATTTGCCAAGGTCACACTGCTAGCAAATGACCAAGTCAGGACTCAAATCCAAGTCCTCTGATTCCAAGTCTCATACCCTTTTGCACTGCACCATGCAGGTAATGGAGGATAAAACCCAGGGGGAGAGGCCCAAGTGTAAGAAACCCCAAGAGATTCCATTATGAACGTTATCATAGCTACACATTTTATATTACGAAATATTGATGACATATCTAATTTAAGAGAACATCAAGATCAGGTCATATGTTGAATTAACCTTTTAGAATTCGTAATAGGAATATTTAAAGCTATTTAAAAGCAAATGCATACTTTATTGCATGGATATCTGACCATTTAATATATTTATTAACCAAGCTATAGAGTCACATCAAAGCTTCTAGAGCTATATTTCAAATCTACTGTTAGTAATTATATTGCATGTATGACTGTATGCATTTAGTTTGAAATGTGTGTGTATCTCTCTATAACTTTTTATATAGTGATAAGATAGGCTCTGCACAGTCCTTAGTCTACAGCTAAACAAATCAAAATCTGAGTTGATAATTTTATGTCACATTTCATAGTTTCAACTCATTTTTAAAGTGAAATTACATGCCAATATTTGAACATTGCTTTCTTAAGCAACAGAGCAAACTATTTCCTTTGCACTTTTTTACTTATCAACATTTATTAACAGTTGTTAGCTTTTAAGTCTCTTCACCTCAGCAATTTAGGGATCAGATTGCTGCCATCTTCTGCAGAATAGCTGATTGATAAGCTCAAGTTTCAAGCATAGTAGGTGTGTGCTAGACAAGCACAGAAGAGTTTGACCAGGGCCAAGGAATTTTCTACCAGAAAGATGGCCAAACTCATGCGGCATTATATGATGAACAAAAAGCTGCACTCAAGAAGGGTCTAATGGATGAGCTTTGGACTTCTGATCTATGCAGTATTCAACATCACAGAATTAAATGTAATGGAGGACAGTGCACAGACATGTAATCCACTTTCTCCTGCTGTCCACTCTTTGGGCAATAAAGTCGAACATTGGTGGAGCAGAATTTCTTTAGGAAACAAAACCAGGGGATTTTCTAGATAGAAAAAGGTAGCTTCCAAATGAGGATGCTACATCTTTTCTAATAGCTGGCTGGCTCAGTTATGCACTTCAAATACATGCCAAGAGAGTAAACTTGCCCTTAGATAATTCTTAGATGCATTACTAAAGAAGGCAGGACTTTGGGTTGAGTGGCATCATTTGCACAACTTATCTTGCTCAGGGTGGGAACCTTTATAGCTAAATGCCTCTAGAAGAGGCATTTGTAGTTTTTCTTTTTTTAAAGCTGTAGTAAATGAACCCCCTTTTGAATCTATTGTATAGTTCAGCATTTTGAACCATGACCAGCTCACTATTTCGTGAGCTGGAACTTGATAATTTCTATGGTCATTTTTTCATAAAAGTTAAGAAGGCCTGGCCTTGGCCTTTTGTTTCTTCATGAGAAGGTGTGACACTGCCTATAAATGTTTCTTACTCTGAAACACTCCGAATGTGAGGCTGTAGTCAGGGTTGTTTCTGGTGGTTTGATAATGGCTTGCCTACTCTTTATTGGCTCTCCATATCTGTCCTAGTTGATCAAAACTATGTATCAACAAATGTTTCCCTTCTGTTAACCATAGCTTCACATTCATGTCCTACCCTCTGATTTTTCCATCGCCCAGTATATTGAGGTGTAAAAGTATTTTCTGTCATGTAGGTCCATAGAGAGTAACAGCTGCCACTGAAGTGCTTCCTATTTCACACAAACACCATTTCATACTTTCAACTTCTCGCACCTTCTAAATCTGTCCTAAATCAGGGTATTTGACAATCTTAGAGGACTCTATTGCCTTTGTGCCAGTTAGTTCATCTTCCTACCAAAATCATCAATGGCACCAGTGTCCACTACCTGCACAATTTACCAGGAAGCACAAGATTAATCTTGTCAGCTACAATTCATCTTGAACATGTTCATGTTTAGTACTCAAAAAAGTATAAGCTCCTCCCAATGCAGGAAATATTTTTAAGGCAGAATATGTATTTCTTATTTCCTAAAAACAATTGTCATTCTCTTCTCATAAAATGTGTATGAACCAAAGCTGCTAGGAGCAATGCCTAAAATAACCAGAAATGACCTTTTGTTGATACAAATTGTATCTCTTTTTTTCCTGATTGTATAGTAACAAATGTATAAAACTCATCTTAAACTAGGTTTGGTACTGACTTTCACCATGATGTTTGTGGCACTGTGTGTCACAGGGAAGTAGCCCAGAAGACATGAAAGAGCTTTTATTTCCAAAGGGCAGTAGTAGTTCATAGACAAAGACAGTTTTTCAAGGCCTCTTTATTACTATGTGCACATTGTATATACAGTTTCAAGCATTATATTGCAATAGATTCTCCTTAGCCTATTAATAATATGTCCTTGAAAAAGGAATTTTGTATACCAAGTGTGTTAGTGAATCATTTGCAAGAATTGGTAAGTAGAGCTATACAATTATGAATGCATAAATCCAGCTTGTTTCTTAGTGAAGTTCTTAGAGAAACATTTTCTTTACATGGAGGCCTGCACACTTCTTGACTTTTACATTGTGTCTGTAATTATAAAACAGCAAATACAAAGAAGCATTGGAACCCCCTTGGCTTCCTTGATAATGAAATCAAGCTTCCTTTATGGACCTAAGTGGGTGTCCTTCAGGATATTTACCTCAAAGCACTCAGCAGGGGTTACTGTACAGTGTTTTGCGTGGTTTTCAAGCAGTAGTACATTTTGCAAGAGGTGCTTTGCAATTTTAATTCTTCCACTGAGTTTCTGAACTCATGGAAAGTCTATGCTTGTTCAGACCTTAGATTTTGTGATTTTGTTGTTGTTAGGTTTTATTTCAATCTGAGGAAGTGTGACTCTGGAGTGGCATGTTCAATCCAGGGAACCTTTTCAAAGGTAGCATACAGCCACTACACGCTCTCTTAAGGTGCAAGGTATGGAAGGGAGAAGGACAGATGTCTTATGGAAATGGTCTACAAACTTTTCTTCTAAGTAATTATTTCTGTCCCTCTCTCTCTCCCTCTCTCTCCCCCTCTCTCTGCTAGTTTCCAGGAGAATACTTCTAAATCCCATTTTTCTATTTTAGAATAAACTGTCTTTATACAATATTCAAACATTGATACCCATTACCATTATATCTATGCTATACAAATGCCCAGTTTGAGGGCCAATTTTCCTTCCTTCCTTCCTTCCTTCCTTCCTTCCTTCCTTCCTTCCTTCCTTCCTTCCTTCCTTCCTTCCTTCCTTCCTTCCTTCCTTCCCTCCCTCCCTCCCTCCCTCCCTCCCTCCCTCCCTCCCTCCCTCCCTTCTTTCCTTCTTTCTTGGAGATACCATTGTATCTATGCTATACAAATGCCCCTTTTGAGGGCCAATTTCCCTCCCTCCCCTCCTTCCTTCTGGATATGTTTTTATTGATGAGAGAGAGAGAGAGAGAGAGAGAGAGAGAGAGAGAGAGAGAGAGAGAGAAAAGAAAGAAAGAAAGAAAGAAAGAAAGAAAGAAAGAAAGAAAGAAAGAAAGAAAGAGAAAGAAAGAAAGAAAGAAAGAAAGAAAGAAAGAAAGAAAGAAAGAAAGAAAGAAAGAAAGAAAGAAAGAAAGAAAGAAAGATGTGAAAGAGAAACATCGATTAGTTGCCTCCCGTACATGCCCCAACCGGGGCTCGAAACTGCAATCTGGGTAGGTGTCCTGACTGGGAATCAAACCCATGACCCTTCGGGGCACAGGGAGATGCTCCAACCAACTGAGCCACACTGGCCAGGGCTGAGGGCCAATTTTAATACACTTTGTTTTACTCTGTGAACCAGGTCTGGAACTACACAGGGAAAGTAATGTTAAGCTGTCCAAAGAGTCCTGCTCAGGTCTCCTGCTAACCCTTCTCTGCCTTCCCCTAGTTTGCTTCTCCTCAGGTTTGACACTGAGGAGTATATAGTCTTCAAATGAAATGATGTTAGTTCTCATTGGAAACCAAACCAGTATATTTTGGGAATCTGCTTGTCTAAAGTAGTCAATGCCTTTGAAAAGACTCAGAATGTTCAATATGTATCCATATTGTAGCTAGCTATACACATAGGCAGACTGACTATTTTCCATCCTGGTTTGTGAAGCATTGAGCTATGGTAGTTTGCTTTATCAATTTGTAGGATTAAACAATACTGTTTAATGGTTGTAAACTTTTATAAAATCTCTTTGGGTTTTTTGTTTGACCCAAACATAATGTAAGTCTCAATGACAAAATATACAAAGCTAACCAGAGGTGAGTGAAAACATATTCCACCCCATTTTGTCTGACTCTGTGATGCATGTGCAATGCTTTGCAATATGTTCTTCCTAGCATGAATGTGCTATGACTGTGAGGTTTTAACTTAAATTAGTGACGGGAAATGGTGTACACTTGACAACAATGAACTGTAACCACACTTACGTACTGCATAAACTATTTGTCTACTAACCAGTAATGGCTTTGCTTCTTTAAGAACACCACCAAAAGTCATACCACACATATATACATACACACTCCGGTTTGCTCCTAAAATAATTAAATTTCTGTCCTTGGAACTGCGATCTTGAGATAAGCTAGAAGGAGAGGGATCTTCCCGAATTAGTTCAACTGAATTTTATCACAGGAGCAGTTTTTGTCTCCTAACACAGCTCTAAAATGGTAGTCAACTGGAGATTCCCACAGGCTTGGGTGGGGCAAGGCATCCACTGGTGGGTCAGAACAAGGTGGGCACCTCAGATTTGAGGCTTATTTCTGTAAAGAACCTATAGTTTATCCCCTGAATAGCCTCAGGGTCACAGAGGCGTCATCTGCTGGGCCTTAGAGCTAGAAACCACCTGGCACTCTATACTTCACAGAAGTCACTCAGGGAGTACTGAGCAGCATCAACTCTATCAGGTTATAGATGTGGGAACTGAGATTCCTAAAAATGAAGTAATTTCACCAAAGCTTAACAGGGAGTTAGTAGCAAAGCCATGAATGAAACCCTGGCCTCAGTGCTCCAGACCAGTGAGCCCTTTATCACAGAGGTCTGCTCTCCCCTCAGTCCCCTCTGGAGCCTCCTACTCACCCCATCCCTGCCACTCCAGGCCAGTCTCATTATAAAGGCAGAGGCGGCTACAGCTGCAGAGGAATTCAGCCTAAGAGCCTTTGGGAGGGGCTATTCGTGAATCTGAGACTATCTTGTTTTTTCTTTCATTTTCCTTCTTGAGATTAAGAGTGCTCATCTCTCCCCACCCTCTTCCTCTCAGTGTCCTTCCCCTTGCTGCCTTTTCACACATTTCTCAGGCATACTTATGTCAAGTTCTTACTGAGTACCAAATAGGGGCCTGGCCTATATTGGGCTAGGGAGAGATGAAGAGGAGGAAACAGTTCCTGTTTTCTGAAACTTGACCTCTAGTGAGGGAATGAAGTACACTTAGAGGAATAAATTAATAAATTAAGACTTTCATTGTTATAGGATTGTACACCTGAAACTTATATAATGTTATTAACTGATGTTATCCTAACACATTTAATTTTCTATTGATGAGAGAGAGAGAGAGAGAGAGAGAGAGAGAGAGAGAGAGAGAGAGATTTGCTGTTCCACTTATTTATGCATTCATTGGTTGATTCTTGTATGTGCCCAGTCCAGGGATCGAACCTTCAACCTTGGTGTATGGAACAATGCTCTAACCAACTGAGTTACTTGGGCAGGGCTAGTACATTTAATTTTCTAAAAAAAGACTTTCTTGGAGGGCAGTAGCAGCATGAGGGTAGGGGAAGTAATAAAAATAGAATTTCAGGAAGGAACAATTCAATGTTCAATGACTCTCCCTAATCATAGGTAGAAAATCAACTAGTCTGACCATAACCCACTGTATGTAGCTTACCTCTCTGGCCTCAGGACCTACATTTTCTTCACATAACACATGTTCCAATCATCCTGAACCCTTCACAGGTGGCCCAACATGCCATGCTCTTTCTTATCCCCTCCAGATATTCCCTTCTTTCTAATCCTTGTTGTGACTAGTACTCTATTGACTTTGAAGACACACTGCTAATGTAATCTCCTCTATTAAGCTGTCCCACCTCCTTGTCCAGATAATGTTAGTCCTCCCTCCAGTGGGCCTTGCAAGTATCTTGAACAATACCTCTATTTTAGTACATGTCACTCTGTTATAATTGTGTTGGCACAGCAGACTCCCCCACAAAACAGGAAGTTCCTTTGGGTCAGGAATCATGAAAGAGTGAATCTCAATTACTGTTGTTAAATAATATAATCTATGCTCCCTTCCCTTGATACCCAACTCTGTTCCAGTTAAATGTGTGCAGTTGAAAGAGTTTCTAATCAATCTCTAGTCAGAAGGAAAAGGTCCAAGGACACTGGGCTAATGTCTTTCCTGGCTGGTCTTCCCCACACCCCCCACTCATCCCAATCCCCACCCTATCTCTGCCATCTGAAGCAGCCCACCCAGGAACCTGGCTCCACAAATCCCAGGTTTTAGGAAGATTTCAGCCAACAATGACCCTTGCCTCTTACTCTCCTTTGACCTGGACTATAAATGAGCTCAGATAGCCTGCTCCTCATCTTTAGGTCAGTCTTTGAAGGCCAGGAGAAAGCACTTTGTCCAAGGTTATATGAAGACCTGAGTCCTGAGATCAAGGCCCACCAACTCTGGTATGAACCCATATCTCTCATATATACAAAGCATCATAAGCTTTACAGAGCACTTTCACATGTTATCTTTTTTGATCCTTGCAACAAGTCTGTGAGGCAAATAGTATTCTCCTACAGATGAATAAACTGTGGCATTATTTGCCTCGGGTTGTACTCATTAAGTGACAGAACTTGCCTGGAACATAGGCCTTTGGGTAGCTTTCTACTCTATACCAGTGCATCTCAAACTTCACCATGCATCAGTCATGTGAAGGGCTTGTTAACCTAGATTGCTGCCCATCTCAACCTTGCTGGTTCTGGTTAGAAGTGGGATGAAGTATTTACATGTCTAACGATTCCCCAGGCGATGCTGATTTTGCAAGAAATGTGGATCTACACCAAGCTATTAAATTGTTCTGTGCCCTTGGGCTATTTCCTTCCCTTTTTGTCTGCCTCAGTGTCTCAATGCCTAAAATGAGAGGTCTAGATTAAAACTATGACCTCCAGGCCCTGGCCAGGTAGCTCAGTTGGTTAGAGCTTCATCTCAATACACCAAGCTTGTGGGTCCAATACCCAGAGTCAGGGCCCATATAAGAATCAACCAATGAATGCATAAATAAGTGGAAAACAAATCGATGTCTCTCTCTCTCTCACTCTCTCTCGATGCATAAATAAGTAGAACAAACTGATGTTTCTCTCTCTCTCAAATCAGTAAAGGGAAAAAAACTATGATTCCAAACTTTTTAGCCACAAAACTCATTTTGCAAAAAAATTAAAAATCCTATGTAGAATACCAATACATACATAGTAGATAAAATTCAGGCTGCTCTAGAGAAGTGGTGGAGGGCAACCAAGAGATTGCAGCACCCATCTTCTCATGGAGCAGGCGCTGAGCTATCTCCCAGAGTACTTTTGCAAGTCTCTTGACTAGATATGGCCTAGATGCTCCTTGAGGGCTCCTACAGCTCTGGATGCAAAAAGACAGCATTTGTCATTGTGGCAGGAGAGCGAAGAGTAAGAGAAAAACTGGCATTAATAAGTGCAGGAGACTGCTTGGCCTGTGCTTAATGCTTAGGTCCACACAGCACAGGAAAGCTTAACCCCGTTGGGCTGCTGGCCTCATGGACCCCACAATGTCCCTTTAGTAATTGGATTCGATCTGTGGACCAGCCCTAGAAAAATTATATACATAGCCACAGAGATATTCAGGATATCCTTTAAAAGGTGTTGAGCAGTCCCTAGAGGTCCTAACTCAAGTTAAAACCATTGACAGAAGGCTCTAGCATAACATTTTCATTAAATTCCTCCTTGGCATTTTTTTTTATTGATTTCAGAGAGGAAAGGAGAGGGGAAACATCACTGATGAGAATCATTGATCGGCTGCCTCCTGCACACCCCCCACTGGGGATTGAGCCCGCAACCGGGCATGTGCCCTTGACCGGAATCGAACCTAGGACACTGCAGTCCACAGGCTGACACTCTATCCACTGAGCCAAACCGGCTAGGGCCCTCCTTGGCATTTTCATAGCATAATCCTTCTCCATCGTTCCTTGGCTGAGCCACTTCTTGGACCAGCTTCTTGACTGGAGAGTTGCCTGGTTCCATCCCTTGCTCCCTTCCCTCCTCAAGGCCCAAACTTGGCCCCACAGAGATGCTCACTGTTGCACACAGTTAATTACTATCCCCAGAGTTGTAGCTGGAGATACTATAGCTAGACTTGACCTCAGTCAACCACCACCCTGGAAATTTCACCCTGAGAAAAACGAAGAACTTGTGGTAGCATACTGCAGATCCCTTATGACATTTATTCCCAGTTCTTTCTCATTGGGAAGAGGGCTCTAAGGAGTGAGAACATGGTTTATTCATCCCTATCTTTCAGTGCCCACCATAGGGAAGTTCATTCTATATTTTCTAGGCCAAAGGAGTGGGAAAGTAATGAAAAAAGGTTACTCTCACTTTCCACTGCTGTTTGGTGCCCAGTGAGAGCAGGCAGGGGAAATGAGTCAGAAACCTGCTGGGTAACATCAGTAAGGTTGGGTCTTCCTGCTGTCTGGGAGGTTCTGAGCAGATTTCCCTGATGCTGGCTGGCCTGTATGTCCAGCAATGCCTCTCTTCTGGGGCCTACAACTGAGAGCAAAAATGGTTTGAGTCAGGAAGAAGGTATGAATTGAGCCTTGTGATAGAAACAATGAGGGGAGATGGGTCCAAGGGGCCCCAGGACCCAGCTCCTGCCCAAAGCCCCATTATGATCCCACCTTCTCTGGAGCCCACAGAATAAAGGGAAAACTACATTGGTCTGCCCCAGCACATACCCCTCATCTCATAAACACCAAAACAACAGTTGCCTGTTTATTATTTTTCAAAAGAACAAAAACAAAAGCAAAAACAATCAAAATGACATTGTGGTAAACGCTGAGCTGATGTGGCTGCCAAGGACTGTCTCCCAGGTTGTTTGATGGAACATCAGGTGCACTGAGGGGTGGGCTCCTGCCCCAACAGAGGTGGTACTGGGGTGGACATCAGAAGAGCTGCAGACCAGTTTTGAGCCTGTGCAGCTGACCTTGGCTCCAGAGAAGGCCCTCCAAGTTGTTGCTGCCGTTGCTACAGTTGCTACTACCGATGCCACAGCTCAGGCCCAGGGTGCTACGGAGAGGTGGGACAGTCAGGGAAGCAGGCAGCTCTAGGCTCTGGAACGGCTAAGGGTGCTCGATTGTGTATCTATGGGAGGGGCCCACCATCCTGCCTGTATTTACAAAGAAGAGACTAGAGCAAATCTAAGAAACCACTTCAGATAACCCCCAGGAGTGGCTCTGTCCTCCTCTCACTTGAGGAAGGGGAGGAATAGAACTTTTCAAATGAAATTTTATGCAGACCCCAGTATATAAACCAGATTAAAGCAGAGATATTTGGGTTGAGGTAGGATGGGGGACCAGCACTACCCCACCCACAGGAAGATATTAAAAGTGACTGCCGTAACAGGCCTCTTCCAAGGCTCTACAGATTGGGGGCCCAGAGAACCCTAGGCTGGATCCCTCCCACCCCAAAAGCTAGTTAAGGGGCTCAAGGCCAGGTTTGAGCTATAGGACTAGGCCCAGCTCCCAAGCCAGGATTTTAACATTGCTTTAGGAAGACACTGCACCCTCCCCTTCCCTGGACCTGCTCAGAAACTCTGGCTTCCCCTGCTTCCTGCAGGTCAAAGGACCTTCCAGGTAGATGAAGGGGACAGTTGAGAGCAAAGCCATCATCCCATCCTCAGGCAGATCCATGGTTATAGTAGAGCAGGGGTCGGCAAACTCATTAGTCAACAGAGCCAAATATCAACAGTACAACGATTGAAATTTCTTTTGAGAGCCAAATTTTTTAAACTTAAACTTCTTCTAATGCCACTTCTTCAAAATAGACTCGCCCAGGCCGTGGTATTTTGTGGAAGAGCCACACTCAAGGGGCCAAAGAGCCACATGTGGCTCGCGAGCCGCAGTTTGCCGACCACGGTACTAGAGCATCTAAAAAAATGTTACAGATGATTTAGTCCCATCCCCACCCATTACCCACCAATTTACAGACAAGGGAATTGAGGCCCAGAAATGAAAAGGGACTTGCCCAAGCCACAAAGCCAAGTCAGGGGGGAAAACCTGGTACAATGGAGGAAGCCTCCCTACTATAGGAGGTGTGGGAGCTGGCCCAAATTAGCTTCCTTCTGGAATTAGTTCTACCTCCCCACACTTCACCTTTAGTACCCTGGTGTTCATCAAGCCAGCTATTACCCAAGGGGAGAGGAGATCTCTCGCCGACGTGTGGACCCCACTCTCAACTACATACTATCTGGCTTCCCCAGCTGCCTTCTCCCCTCTCTCCAAGAAGCCTGCTGTCTCCTAGCCTCGGACAGTGAGTTCATGGCACTGCCTTGGGCCTGGCCAGCTGCTGGCCTGAGTTCTATAGCCCTCTCCCCAAATGTCCAGAGGAAGAGGGGCTCATCTCCCAGGGAGTGGGCAGGCAGCACAAGGATAGACTCTTAGTTTCAGGGACCCACAGAGGTCTCTCTCTGGTACTCACAGGAATCCCCCAGTCACAATGGCCTTCCATTCTGGAATATACAGGCCCACAGGATGGGCTCCTTTGTGTGACGGCCAGCAGAGCTCCTCAGTAAGGGCTGCGTGGTTCCTGCCTCCCTGGTGACCCAAGAGTTCCCACGCCTGTGATACAGAGGTGAGTCTTGATGGAGAGCATGAAGCTCTGCGCAGGCCTTGCTACCAAGATTCCTGTACAGTGTGGGGAGGTCTACTGATTACTCTGTGCACCTTTGGACAAATCCCTTCCCCTTTCTGGGCCTCAGTTTTCTCCTCAGAACATGAGGAAATTGGATTAGAGTATCCATTCTTGACTTTTTGGAGTGGTTGACCCTTTAGAGCAAGCATGTCAAACCTGCGGCCCGCAATGCGGCCCACAACGAATATTTTTGTGGCCCGGCCAATATAACGGGATGTAAGAAACATTTTAATAAAGATTTTGTAACTTAATTTTTACAATATCTTGTTATATGTAATTATTAATAACAAACTACAAGGTTCGCTAATGACTGATTACTATAATTGTGTTGCATTCATTTCCCTTACGTGCCTTACGCACAGGCTCACCATGTCTCTCCACTAATACTAGCAGCGAACATTTTAGCAGCTGATTGCCACGCCTTTAGTCTTGTACTGACTTGTTTGGTGTGCACAACAGAAAATATTTTGCTTTCAGAGAACAAGAAAAATAGGCTTATTTGTGTTATGCTTTTTAATTTGTGCAGTTATTCAGTGTCTGTTAAGTTAATGTTCAAGAAAAAATATTAATTTTTATTAACATGTTCTATTATTTTGTTAACGAGTACTCATTTATTTCAGCCCTTTGTATTCAGCATGTCTCTATCAAAATAAACCTATGTTTCTATGAAAATTGAAGCTTTTGTTTTTTTTTGTGCCCACATAAACTCAAATCTTGTTTATTTGGCCCGTGTTAGCCTTTGACTCTGACATGCTTGCTTTAGAGAATCTGTTGAAAGTTTCAGAACTCTCTCCTTCCAAAATGCACGCATGTGCACGTATACGTATACACACACACACACACACACACACACTTACATATGGACAAAAATTTGATGCAATCTAAGCGAGGACCCAAGCCAGTTCTACGTGGCTGCTTCACTGGCTCCCCTCACTGGGGGCTGGGAGCCCTTACAAGTGCCCAGCCAGAGAATGGGACTCTACATAATTCATTTAGGCCCTGGCTGGGGACAGGTACCTTCCCACTCACCTCACTTTGTGTCTTCTCCCTCCCTTCCTTCTTCCTGCCTCCCTCTTGCAGGAGACAAAAGGGTAAGAAATCCTGCTGTTATGGACACTTACCCTATCTTGCATGTTGGGGGTTCCAGCCGCTGCTCTAGCACAGGCTGGTCCAAAAGATACATGGTGTCGTAATTCTCCAGCATAAGCTCTGCTGGGTCCTCGGTCTGACCTGGCATTCGGCCTATGGGGAAGGTGCCCCACTGCACATCTTCTGTGGAGCAAAGGGAGGAGACAAAAGCAGGTTGATTAGTTAGTCTCAGACTGGTGCACAGGTCTACCTCCCCAATCTACCCACCCATCTCAATGAGCCCACTCAGCATAGGCTCTGTGTATCTCTAGCCTCATTCCTCTCTGCATTACTTCTCTTGAGCTCCTCTCCACCTTAGCACCTCCCCACCCCTTCCACACTCCCCCATAGACCCTTTATGGTCCTTCTTCCTTTTTTGTGTTCACACACACAAACGCCACCTCCACCCACCCCCGCCACCCACACAACATGCACATAACTACAGACACTTTTGTTCCTCTCCACTCTTTGCCCACATCCCCAGAAATGTTCCTACACACAACATCTTCAGATCTGGCTATATCACTATGTAAACCTCTCACCCTCACCCCTATTTCCACACACACACAAATCCTGGGTAGTCTTGATGCCCCAGAATTTCCGCCACATCTCCTCCCCAAACCCACAGACACCTCAGAGCATCTGAATGATCTGGATTTCCTACATATATACACACAAACTCCCTGACCTGCTTGAAGGCCACACCGCTTCTTAGGCCTTGTCTTGTGACATTTACATACCACCTCAGCATGGACTCCCTCTCAGAGATATTATGCTCCCCCCGTTCTCTGCAAGATCCTATTTCCCCCAGCTGCACACACAAAGAACACCCCTTCTCTAGGGAAGGGCTGTCTCACTGCATATCCCAGCCTCCACCACCACCTAAGTACACACAAACACTCAGACCAAGTCCTCTGTTCAACAAATGTTCCGTTTCACTCCCTGCCTCCTACACCTCTCATGCACAGGCACACAACCCAGGAGTCTTTTAAGATTTTTTTATAGGTTTTTATTGATTTTAGAGAGAGGAAGGGAGAGGGAGAGATAGAAACATCGATGAGAGAGAAACACTGATTGGCTGCCTCCTGCACGCCCACACTGGGGATTGGGTCCGCAACCCGGGCATGTGCCCTGACTGGAAATCGAACCATGTCCTCCTGGTTCATAGGTCAACCACTGAGCAACACCCGCCAGGCACAACCCAAAAATCTTAATGTCACTGCATCCCCACATGTGTAGGCACATAGAGCAAGCAATGGCAAAAGTGAGAGGGAAAAGTTTTAATGTTCTAGCTTTTCCATGTTCACAAACTATTACTTACCTCCCCTACCCCACACATACTCCACAAAAAATGGGCTATGTCAGGTACTCTACACCTGCTCTGCTCTATCACTTAAATACCCTCCACACAATATTATACTAAATCCCTGTCCCCATCCTTATACAAGTATATCCAGTGTTTTCAAGCGAAGCTTTCAGTAGTGAGCTTCTCCAAGTAGATCCAGTTTCTGCCTTCTGCGTCTCCCTGGTACCCAAAGAATTCTCCCTGTCACAATGCCCCTAACATTCTGGAAAGTACCAACCCTGGACTAGCGTTTTCTGAAATATATATTTTTATTGATTTTTGAGAGAGAGGCAGAGAGAGATTAGAAACATCTATGAAAGAGAAATAGTTACATTGATTGGCTGCCTCCAGCACTCCCCCTGCTGGGGATTGAGTCCACAACCAGGGTATGTGCCCTGAGCAGAAAGCAAACTGGTGACCTCTTGGTGCATGGGTTGACACTCAACCACTGAGCTACACAGGCGAGGCTGGACTAGCTTTTTATGTTACCCATAAAAGCCCCTCAGAAAGGGCTGTTCCCCTGCTTGCCTATTTCCCCACCCCTGGCTCTTTTACAGGAAGGAAGTTATGCCTGTCTTGATGCCCTACATTGCCCTGTGCATACAAAGACATCTTTGTATACAGGGACCTACCCCCATGTCATTGACGTGACTGACGATCCTTCCTTCCCATCACTAACATCCGCAACTATGTCTACATCACTGCCCCTGCCTCTCTAGTCAAACACCCTTACACATGTTCCTTCAGTGACAGCATGAACATACATAGGTGATCTCTGGATCACTGTCTCACTGCCTGTTCTCATGCCTTTCCATATACCCCACCTCTTTGCTGCCACTTCTCTGCCTCATACAGATACCTCCTGGCAACCCTGCCTCCTCTTCCAAAAACATGCATGACTATGTGTGCATATATACACAGAAGCACATTCAGTGACTTCACAATGATCTCTTTTCACATCCTCTTTCTCTCTCACACAAACACACACACACACACTCCCTGCTTCAATTCCCCTCACTTTTGATATTTACAAAGACCCACAAACACAGACTTCCTTCCCCTGAGATATTTCTGTCACTCTGCCTTGGTTTGTCCAGCACATGCAGGCACACAGCCATTTACACACACACAGACATAGACATATTCTTTCATCCCTACCACTCAGAGCCTTTATGCCCAGCCCTTCCATGCACGTCCACACAAGGGCAAAGGCTCCACTTTTCCCCTACGTTTCTTCACCGCCTCCCCTCTCTCTCCCTGTTGTTCCCCACCATGCCCACCCTACACCACCCTAGTCCCAGCTGTCTTCCCTCCCTCCCTCAGTCTCCATAACAGATTTTGCCCCACATCTAAGTATGTATGCATACACACATGCCCACGCACACACACCAGACTGTTCATTCCTTTGGGGTCTCCCTGCTTTAAGATTCCTGCTCCCTAACCTAAATGAGGGCACTCAAAACACCACCTTTCAGGAGGAACAGATTCATGTTCCCCCACTTTATCACACAATTCTCCCTGCCTTCTCCAAGTTTTGTCTCACTAGCTTGTGTGCTCACCTAAAAACCATGTCACTCCTTATTTCACTATTCTGATCTCACTTCTACTTCTTGACTTAATGCCTCTCGGTTCCTTCTCTCATACACACAGAAAAATCCTGTCTCATCACCATCTAGCCTCCATGTATATATACACATTCCCATATACACAAAAAGCACTCCTTTGTCTCTCTGTCCCTGCACTACTGCATAATGTAAAAAACACATGCAGAATCAGACATATATCTACCCTCTACCTCTCACTTTCTCCTCTATGTTTTGCTACACAGGGCCATACACACACCATCCCCTCTGAATGTGCTCTCTGCATGAAGTAGTTGGCAACATGACAGGGCTTAGGTACCTGGCACCTACATACTGTCCTAAAGGGGAGGGAAGCCAGCTGTCATCCATATACTAGGCTGCCTCCAAGGCTTGCCTCACATGTGCTACATTCTACTACTTTCAATTTCTTCTCCAGGATGGAGAAAAGCCTCAAGAGGCAGCCTGAGAGAACAGATGTGTGTGGGGACAAAGTATATATCAGGCTTCTTACCCGAGCTAACTTGCCACGCAGAACCCTGCAGTGCTCCTCTTTTCTGGGCCAGGAGCCTGGCATTCTCAATAGTGGGGGACTCCTCCTCCAAAGTACCCAACTCCATTCTGTCTTCCTCATCCTCATCTTCATCATCTTCATCATCATCATCTTCATCCTCCTCCTCCTCCCACTTCTCTTGGTAATAATTTTCCTCTTCCTCCTCTTCTACCTGGTCTTCCAAGACCTCACTCTCCTCCATCTCATCTTCCTTGACATCATTAAGGTTGCCCTTCTCCTGCTGCTGGGCTTCTCCTTCAGGCCTAGAGTTGGGGCCAGAGGGTTTGAGGCTCCAATACAGGCTGTCCAGTGTGTATGCAGACTTTCCAATAGGGGAGGCCTCTGAGCCCTCCTCCACCAGGCTGTTTTTTCCATTCTGGGTATAAATGGAACAGATATGCAGCAGCTTCTTCTGATCCTCATCTGGCAGGACCTGCCCCATGGCTTTGAAGATGCTGAGCAAAGGAAGGGATGGGGTAAAAAGATTTAGAATCTCAAGTCACTATATACCCACTACTCCAGAGTTTGAACTTGTCTCTGAGCTTCCACATTTGCCTCTAAAAGGCAGTGTAATAGAGCGAACAGAACACAAAAACAAGACTATGGACCCTGAACAAGCTCTGTGATTCATCTGTGTGGCTCACTTCCATTCTCAGTAAAATGAGGACAATAATGGCACCTGACTGATAGAATGCCTGGCACAGTGCTTGGCACATAGTGGGCATGCAATAAATGATAGCTATTTAAATCTGGATTAAAATGTTATGTAAATATACAAACTAGCCAAAAGGCCTATAGGCCTGGACATGAGAATGGCGTATCTTCTGGCCTAGCTGAGCAATCTCTCCTGAGCTCTAAAAATATGCCTGGAAGTGTGCTGGGCTCCTTCTGAGGGGAACAAAAGTGTGATCCCTCTCTGGGAACAACTACAGCCAGCCTGGAATGGTTAAAAAGAAAAAAGAAAGCAGCATTTGACAAGACAAAGCAGGATGTGGAAGGGATGCCAGATGAGCACTGAGGACTTCAGGCACTACTGGAGCTTGGGGGAGGAAGAAAGCACAAGGATGGCAGGAGAGATCAAGGGAGGACTTCATGCAGAGACAAAAGTGAGTACACTGTGCTGTGTGCATGTGGTGAGACAAGCCTGGTTCAAAGAGGAAGGGCTGTGCTGAGGAGCTGCGTGGAGAACAGGCTGCAAAGGTTAAGTGTGTGTGTTGGGCGGAAAGGATCACCTAATGACTGAGCACAGATGAAGGCTGCCTTTTTGAAGATCACTGTGGTGCTTGTGTGGAGGATGGCCTGGATGAGACAGCCTAGAGGCAGGGAAACCAGGGAGAGTAGGTGAGGGCTGACCTAGAGCACTGGCAGTGGAGATGGGAGGGAGAGAAGCCGTGAGGACAGATAGACAGAGAGCAGGGCTTGATGATCATCTGGCAGGAGTCAGACAGGGGAGAGTTAAAGATGATGATATGGTTCACACAAAGGACGGTACTAACAGCAAAACGAGGAGCAGACAGAGCCACTGGGAAGGAGAGCTCCTGGAAAGGAAGAAGGTGAACACTCCTTGCAGAATCTCACATAGAACTAGGCACCTAGCAGGCACCTGGTCACTGATGGAGGCATGGGTGGGTGGACAGATGGATAGTTTCTTCTAGGTGCATCAAGTTTGAACTGTGAGCCATTCAAGGAAGGGCCATATAGTCTGAGGGGGCTGTTCTTTCTCTGTACCTCACAGGCAGACTGGCCACATATGAGTGGTCTCTGGTCACTGGTCACAAGGGGCAGAGCTGGGGGCTAGTGACTCTACTGAGAGACTGGGGACTTTCTCTTCAGGGCTAATTTCATGTTGCAAGAGGAGACTGGCTCAAATTGAATTTATATTGGCTGGCTGGGGGAAGCTCTTGAAAAGCTTCCAGCCCTATCATAGAAAAAGTCAGAGAGAAACTCTTTCCTCTCATGGTGGCCCATTAGTATGATTAATAATAAATATTACCAGGTACTTGACATTGCCGTGTCACTGCTGTTCATTATTAGCTACCTGCTATCTCAAGCTGCCTAGGCTGACCACAGGTCAGGTTGGTGGAAAGATGGTGGACTTTGGATTTATGAGACATGTGTCCAAATCCCTGCCCCAACATCAACAAACCATGTGACTTCTGGATAAGTCACTTTGCTCCTTAGAGCCTCAATGTCTTTGTTATCTGCAAAATAAGGGTATTAAACCTCTACCTTCAAAGACTGCTGTGTCAAATGAAATAACTTATACAAAAAACACAGCACCATGCCTGACATCTAATTGCCACTGGTATCTTTTCTTTTTCCTCTGGGGAAAACAAAAGTCAAATTTTTTTATGTATCTAATAACACATGCTTTTTGCAATATTGCTATCTAATGGAACACTGTAGAAAGAGCACAGGAGTAAGGACAGTATATCTGGATTTTGGCCTCAGCTCTGGCTTGCAGACTTGCTACTGACTTGTAGCATAACACCTGGGTAAATCCTGTTTCCTGATCTGTGTAATGGGGTGATGTGGACTACATTCCTTGAGTAACTGGGAAAAGCAGGACCTCTGCACAAGAAATCGTGCCTAAGTGAGCCACTATTACTGCTGGCATGTGTATGCTTTGGTTGGGAGATCTCCATGGTCCAGACTTTTCCCAACCAGCAGCTTCTACTCTGCAGGCACTTAGGATTGAAAAGTACCTTGAAGGTCACCTATCCAAACCTCTCCATGCTGCTCTTTTCACAGCCTCCCTCCGTTACATACACATGCTGTGTTCCTTCTGGCTTTGAAACTTCCTTTATTCTTTTCTGTGCTCAAATTGCTCCAATGCCTCATCTGTGATGCTTTCCTGACCCTTCTAGGCCTTTTTGGTTCTCCTCCCAGTTTCCCACCCATCCATATCACTTCCAGTCTAGAGCACACATATCTGGAGATTTGGCTCATTGGTTTAGTCCCATCTCCTACAGGTCTTGCCCTGGCTGACTTTGTATAGAGGCTGCTTTTTTCTCTTATAAGCTACTACTACTACTACTACTACTACTAAAAAAAGAGAAACATGTAAATTGACTGTACCTCTGCGACACCCACCAGTCAATCAGGAGTGAGAATGCAAATTAACCTGACAAAGATGGTGGGTTAATTTGCATACACAGGCGCCAGGCAGAGAGCAGAGCAGGAGAGCTGGTGGAGTGGAGCGGCTTGGGGAACTTGGCTCCCCAAGCCGCCAGACAGAGAGCAGAGAGGAAGGGCTGGAGGCTTGGAGGACTTGGCAGAGCGGGAGGCCATAGGATGGAGACAGAGCAGAAAGAGAAAACCAAGAGTGCAGGGAGCACCAGGAATTCTGGGGAGAGTAGTTCTGATGGCAGCCCCAGGGCCAGAAGCGGAAGCCCAGAGCACAGAGAGCACCAGGAATGCTGGGAATCGTAGTTCTGGTGGCAGACAGATCTCCTAGACACTAGAGCAAAGTGAGCCTGGAGCAAGTTACTGTTGCAGTGGGGGATGGAGGAAAAAGAAAAGTTGAGAGACATAAGTAAAATCAGAGTGTCTAGGAAAAATTAAAGGGAAGATATCCTAAAACTTCCGGGAAATTTCCACCAATGAAGCAAAGAAAAAAAAAAAGCCTCTATTATTCTGTCAGCAACAAACCAAACTGGGTTGGGATCTCAGCCAATTCGCTCATATGATTGCAAAGACAGACAGAAACTCCTGGATTGGAGAGGGCTCCCCTGAGGGCTCCCAGATTGGAGAGGGTGCAGGTCGGGCTGAGCAACCTACCCCCCTTGCACGAATCTTCGTGCACTGGGCACCTAGTAATACTAATAAAAGCAACTACTTGCCCACTGTCATCACTCCTGTTCGACATAAGTGTTGGAAGTATTAGCCATTGCGATTAGACAAGAAGCAGAAATAAAAGGCATCTAAACTGGAAAAGAAGAAGTAAAACTGTCCTTATTCACAGATGACATGATATTGTACATAAAAAACCCGAAAGACTCCATCAAAAAACTATTAGACTTAATAAATGAATTCGGCAATGTAGCAGGATACAAAATTAACGCCAAGAAATCTATGGCATTTCTATACACCAATAGTGATCTTACAGAAAGAGAGACTAAAAAAGCAATCCCATTTACCATCGCTCCAAAAAAATTAAGATATCTAGGAATAAACTTAACTAAGGAGGTAAAAGACCTATACGTGGAAAACTATAGGACACTGAAAAAAGAGATAGAGGAAGACAAACAGATGGAAGAACATACCATGTTCATGGATTAGTAGAATCAACATCACTAAAATGTCCATACTACCCAAAGCAATCTATAGATTCAATGCACTCCCCATTAAAATACCAACAGCATATTTCGCAGACCTAGAAAGAACTGTCCAAAAATTCATCTGGAATAAAAAAAAAGACCCCGAATAGCCACAGCAATCCTGAGAAAGAAGATCAAAGTAGGTGGGATCTCAATACCAGATTTCAAGCTGTATTACAAAGCCACTGTTCTCAAAACAGCCTAGTATTGGCACAAGAACAGACATATAGACCAATGGACTAGAATAGAGAACCCAGATATTGACCCAAACCACTATGCTCAATTAATATTTGACAAAGGAGGCATGAACATACAATGGAGTCAAGACAGTCTCTTCAATAAATGGTGTTGGGAAAATTGGACAGATACATGCAAAAAAATGAAACTAGACCACCAACTTACACCATACACAAAAATAAACTCAAAATGGATAAAGGACTTAAACATAACACAGGAAACCATAAAAATAATAGAGGAATACACAGGCAGAGAAATCTCAGACATATGCCGAAGCAATTTCTTCACCGATACCACTCCTAGGGCAATGGAAACTAAAGAGAAAATAAACAAATGGGACTACATCAAAATAAAAAGCTTTTGCTCAGCAAAAGAAACCATCACCAAAACAACAAGAAAGCCCACTGTATGGGAGAACATATTTGCAAATGCCCATCAGCAGATGAGTGGATTAGAAAGGTTTAATCTCCAACATTTACAAGGAACTCATACAACTTAATAAAAGGAAGATAAATGATCCAATAAAAAAATGGGCAATGGACCTAAATAGAATCTTTTTGAAAGAAGACAGAAGGAAGGCCAAGAGACATATGAAAACATGCTCAAAGTCACTAATTATCTGAGAGATGCAAATCAAAACAATAATGTGGTACCATCTCACACCTGTCAGAATGGCTGTCATCAGCAAATCAACAAACGACAAGTGCTGGCGAGGATGTGGAGAAAAAGGAACCCTCGTGTACTGCTGGTGGGAATGCAGGCTGGTGCAGCCACTGGGGAGAACAGTATGGAGTTTCCTCAAAAAACTAAAAATGGAACTCCCATTTGACCCAGTAATCCCACTTTTAGGACTATATCCCAAGAAACTAGAAACACCAATCAGAAAGGATATATGCACCCCTATGTTCATAGCAGCACAATTCACCATACCTAAGATTTGGAAACAGCCTAAATGCCCATCAGCAGATGAGTGGATTAGAAAACTATGGTACATCTACACAATGGAATACTACCCTGCTATAAAAAAGAAGGAATTTCTACCATTTGCAGCAGCATGGATGGAACTGCAAAGCATTACGCTAAGTGAAATAAGCCAGGCAATGAAAGAAAAATACCACATGATCTCACTCATTTATGGAAAATAAAGAGCATTATAACCTGATGAGCAAAAAGATAGATACAGAGGCAGTAAACCATAGAACAGACTGTCAAACTACAGCAGGAAGGCTGGGGAGTGTTGGGGAGGGGGGGAAAGAGATCAACCAAAGTCTTGTATGCATGCATGTAAGCACAACCAATGGACACAAGACACTGGGGGGGTGGGATGAGGGCTTGCGACAGGGGTTAGGGGAGGCTGGGGGGAAGGTCAATGGGGAAAAAAAGGAGATATATGTAATACCATATGTAATACTTTAAACAATAAAAGGAAAAAAATATATATTTAAAAAAAGCAACTACTGAGCCCCAAAAGGCATCAGGGCTCAAGAAAGACTTTCTGGCCCTAGTCGGTTTGGCTTAGTGTATAGAACATTGGCTCGTGTACTGAAGAGTCCAGGGTTCGATTCTGGTCAAGGGTGTGTATCTCAGTTGCAGGCTTGATTCCCAGCCCTGGTTGGGGCATGCGCGGGAGGCAACCAATCAATGTGTCTCTCTCACGTTGATGTTTCTCTCTCTGTCTCCCCCCACCAACTCTGTCAAAAAAAAAATCTATGGAAAAAATATCCTCCAGTGAAAATTAACAAAACAAAAAGACTTTCTGACTCTATTGGGGGCATCGGGGGACTAAGAGGGTCTTGGCATTCAGATTCCCACTTCATTCATTTCCCAGGCATGGATTTATCTCCCACCAAAGACAGCACTGCTGGCAAAGACAGCAAATTTTAGTTTAGTTCAGCAACATTTACTGAGACCTGTTTGGGGCCTGGATTTGTGTGGTGTGCTGGGGCACAGATGGATAATGCAGAGCCCTTGCCCTTGAAAGGCATAGTATGATAGAGGGAAAGTGACATTAGGAGAAATAGACATGGCAACACAAAATCTCAGATTTGGGAAGTACTTGAGAGTCAACATGACAGGGTAGATAGTGCTGGTACCAAGTGAGATAGGGAGCAGAGGAGGAAGACCATTTTGGGGTTGGGGTGGGGAATGAGATGATCCGTTTTCTTTTGGTCACAGTAAGGTGCCTGTGGGCCATCAAGGGGAGATGTCTGATATGCTGTTAAATATAGGAGGTTGAATCTTGGGCCAAAGGCCTGGGCTAGACAAAGATTTGGGCCTCGGAACATTATAGGAACTAGCAAAAAAGCACAGGCATTTCAAGGAGGGACTGGTAAACAGCATCAATGCAGCGGACACAGCAACGAACAAGGGCCCACTGGATTTGGTAATTAGGATGTCAAAGCAGCTCTGGAGGTGAATGCCAAATTGTGACTGGTTGAAGAGCAAGAGGACAGTAAGGAAATCAAGATTTGTTTAATGCAGATTATTCTTTGAGATGTTCTGACAGGAAAGGAAGGAGTGACAAGCTGGTAATAACCCAACAGAGGGATGCAGGGTCAAATGGAGGTTTTGCTTGGGTTTTTATTGTTTCCTTTTAAGATGAGAAACACTCAGGCACAATTATAGGTTGAAGAACAAGAGCCAGCAGAGCAAGGGAGAGACTAGGATGAGGCCCCAACGATGCTGGCAGAGGTGGCTCCAAAGCACACGTGGAGGGGCACACTCTGAAGCAGGGGAGGCCACCTCATCCTGGAACTGGCAAGTGGGTTGAGTGTAGCCCAAGATCAGTTCACGAGGACTGGACCTTGGATTGAGGGGGCCCTGCAGGATGCCTCAAAGTGGTCAAGGAAGCTAGAGTGAAAGGGGGAGGGGCCTGAGGTGAATGGTAAGGATTTAAAACAGTCAGGAAAGAGGAAAATGGTTAGAAAACAAATACAAGTTCAGATAAGCAGAACTGAGGTTTGGCCTGAGATTAAAAAATCATACCTCTGCAGTGGCAGAAATCTGCAGGGCTATGTGGTTTTCTCCAGCAGAGCTCAGCTCCCTGGGCTGAGGAGTGGGTGAAACAGAGTGGGTATCAATTCCAGCTCGGTTTGCAAGTCAGATACACCAAAGAATGAGCAGAGCCAAGAGTGCTGATGAGTGGCTGAAGTGATCAACACAGGATTGAGGGGAAGCAAGGTCGAGGGAGGTAGGAAATGGAGGGATGGCGGTTGGATGCAGGCAAAGAGCAGATGCCATGGAATGTGAGGATGAGGGCCAGAAATAAGGATAAGAGGTGGTTGTCACTGACTAGGATACTGTGATGTCAGCTTTCAGACACTGAACAGCTCTGAGTGATGGAAATGGATTGCTGAGTGTCATGGAGAATGAAGATCACTGGAGTTGAGGAGCTGCAGAGAGTCAGATGGGTCACTCAAATGAAACAGAAATTACTCCAGAAAGAAGGAAGAGAATCGGGTGCTAAAGCCTCCCATGAGTGTGAGGGAAGTGGCTCAGGGTGAGGAAGCGACAGAGAAAAGGGAAGGGAGACAACCACAGATGTTTATAGGAACCAGTACAATATCCAATTTGACTACAGTCCCCAGGGTGAATGGGTAAAGGGGAATCACATGAGGTGGGGTTACCATGACAGGTTGGGACAGATCTTTGAATGTCATCTAAGAAACCTGGATGTCATCAGGAAGGCAATACAGAGCCACTGAAGGTTGCAGAGCACCTATAGGAGGTATACTTTGGGAAGACAATAGAGAAGACAGCACTAAGCTTAGAGTCAGAAGACTGGGTTCAATAATATACATCAGCTACCATTTATTGTACACTTACTCTGTACAGGCCACTGGCTAACCACTCTAAGGGGGTTGTCTCATCCATTCTTATATTGGACTCAGTCCGGTCTTAAACTGTGTGATCTTAGACAAGAATACCCTACTCCTCTCCAAACTGGGACTCAGTTCTCCCATCAATTAGTAGGAGGGAGATGGGACTAGGTATCCTTGCAAGGGCTGGTCTGACTCTGTCATTCTAAGGCTATGAGGCCCTGAGGCCTGCAGTGCCTCACCCTCTTAACATATGGAATTCAAGAGACTTACAGCTGAAGGAGATGGGGGCTGGCCCAGCAAGGTGAACCCAAGCAGGACTCAACCACCCAGGGCCAGTCAAGGGTTGCAGAGCAGTTGAATAGCCTCCAGCTCTTTCTTGCTTCCCACTGGACTGCAGAAAATCGGCGGGCATTCCGTCCTGAGAGAAAAGAGAGGACCTGAGAAGAAGGAACCAGTAAGCCCCTATCCAACCTTAAACTTTGAAAAGCTTGACTTTGTCCTCCCCATCCCACCCCCAGATTGCCCACTCTATACTGCTCAAAGCATTCTGGAGGCCCTTTGCCTCCAGCTCAGTTTAGCTGGCTCTGAGCAGAAAACAGGTGAAGGAAGATTTGTCCACTATTGCCACAAGGCCCTCTTAGGCAAACCTAAACCTTTAACAAAGTATGTGTCCACCTGGTGCTATTTATCCATGCTGAGAACAGTAGCAGATACTCTTGTCTGGGCTGGGTTAGGCCCTGGGGCTAGGACTAGTCTCCCTCACCAGTCTTGGTGTTAGCCACGATCAGTTCAACCGTCCATCTGAGGATGTAGGTGGGCCGGATCCCACTGTTCCCCAAGGCTGGCAGCTCGGAGAACATCCTCTCTAGCAGGGCCTGAGTGAAGGTCTGGGAGTGCAGGCCCCTGAGCAGAGGCTGCCAGAATTGAGAGAACGGCTTTGGTACCAGGATATCATTGAAGTCCACGTTTTCTGGTTGTAAGGGCCACGCATTGAAAGAAAAAGTGGAGGTGGGGGTGCAAAGGGAGACAGGGAGGGGGGTAGAGGAAAGAAGAGAAGGAAGGATGGAGGAAGAGAAGGGGGAAAGGAAGGGGAAGAGAGAGAAAAAAAGAGAGGGGGCCCCACCACCAACAAAAACAGAGTTGCCATTGCAGAATAGGAGGAAAGACAGGAGCAGAGCAGCAGGGAGAGAAACGAATTAGTATCAGACAAGGAACAACGGACTCAAAACAGTATAAAGAAGAAGAGCTCTGATTTCTAGCTTCAGCTCTGTCAATAACTCACTGTGTGACTCTGTGTTAGTACATTCCCCTCTCGGGACCTCAGTCTGCCCATCTGTAACATGAGGATGTTGAACTAGATGACCTCACAAGGCCCTTCCAGTTCTGCTGTTCTAGCTGTCTAGCAAGTGGCTAAATCACAATTAACACAGCACAATAATGGCATTAAGATTCCCCCAACCCAACCCAACCACACCTCACCCCACACAATTCCAGGCCACCTAAGAAAAGCCCTATAAGGCTTATAAGTGAGGCTACCTGTTCTGCTCAGCCCAGTGGGGCTTCCAGAGGTTATGGAATAGCAGGAAACAACCTTTCACCCCCAGCCCACCCCTGATGTTATTGCCCAAAAAACACAGGACCCTAGGCAGTAGTGAGCCCCCAAGACCCTACCTTCATACTCTATCTGCAAAGCTGCCAACTGCTCAAATGTGGGGATGAGAAAGCCATCATCTAGAAAAGCATCCAGCACAGCTTCCCTGGAGAAAGATGACACTCAATTAAACAAACTGAAGCCAGGTGGAAGACCCTCTCCTACTCCCCTATCTACTGCCAAGGCAACTAGCTAATGCCTCTGGCTCAAGTGGCCAAAGCAGCATGGGGAAAAAAAAGATAGTTGACAGTTGGATCTCAGGCTTCAGCCTCCTGGGCTAGAGACTGAGATCAATGGGTTTTGAACAAGTGTTTACCAAGCACAGGCTGACCTAAGGCCCATAATAAGGGCAGCAGTGACTGAACAAGCCTGAAAGCACAGATAAAGTCTAAGGTCCACGGAGGAGTTAAACATCTGGAGTCAAAGGGTCAAGGGATTTCACACGTTAGTTCCTGCTCAGACTGTGTCTCTGGACAGTGCTCCGGTCTCCTACCTCTCCATTTCTCCCGAGTTGCTCTCTTTCAGATTCTAGAAGCAGAAATTTTGGGGACTTCATTGCTAGACTGAATATGATCCTTATTCCTAGGGACCCCAAGAACCCAGAGCTAAGTTACAGAGGTTGAAAGTGTAGGCAATAGGAGTAATTCCTCACCCCTATCTAGCTCAAACTGAAACCAGCAATAGCCAGCGGTCTCCTCCAGAGCTAGCAGTTTCCCAAGAGAGGCTCTACTAGCTGAACAGGCCTACAGGGGAATCAAGAGTTCCCAAAGTGTCTCAATACCTGGAGAGTTGTCATGCTCAGATCCCGCCCTCCACCAGGCTAAAGAAGGAAAGAGTTGTCTGTCTTTCCATCAATCTCCCATCTCCTCAGGTCATTATTCAGGAAAAGCACTTAAAGCAGCCTACCAGTTGCCTGATCAACACAACCAGGCAGATACTACTGTATATAGGCACAAGGATAGTTTTTCCAACTGCTGAGGGGGCCAGCCAAGAAGCCTAGGCTGAGCAAACATTGATAAAACATGTTTGGACCTAGTAGTATCCTGGAAGTGAAGAAGACTCCAAGAGCAACCCCAACTTTCACTGCAGGATCCCACCTAGGCCTACTCTGCCACTTACATACCACCTTCCTACATACTCTGCTCCATCCCAGATTCATTCATCTCTCTAGCTGGGAAGGTGTAGCACTTCCTCCGTACATTCTCAGTGGAAGGTTCCCCAAAGTCCTTTCTAGCTAAATTTAGGTAGCAAGCCCCCAAGAGCTAGGAAGGAGAGAAATGGATAAACATTGTATCTCTGAGCACTATTGGAGGATTGGGGGGGGGGGGGGGGCTGGTGGCCATACTGAATAGGGAGGGACTTAGTCTTTTGATGAGCCAGGCCCTGGGAAGGCCCCTCCTGTTCCCACAACCACAACTATCCAAGGGTTGCTGATACTCACTGATAGAATTTCAAAACAAAAGACTAGCAATGCCAATCATATATCTTTTACCTCAAATTTGGACAAGGGCTAGGCAGCGAAGTGGCAAGGATTAAGGGCTTTTCATAGTTGCCAAGAGCTCCACAACCACTGGATAGAGAAGAGCAGACCTAGCTAGGAGATGGGTAACAGTAGACCTCCTGCCTCTGGCCATTTAAGTGATTTAGTAGCTGCCAGGGCAGAAGAAAAAGGGTCATGCAGAATGCAGGTCACCCCATGGGGGATCAGAATTATCCCTGAGATTTCCTACAGCAGAGGTTGGCAAGATGAGATATAGAAATCCATTTCAGTAAGGCTGCTACACTCTACTCTAGAGAGTAGGCAGCCCCTGATTACTTAATTACACACCTGTTCTCGCATGTAATGCCCTTGAGTTCTGCCAGGATACAGTCTACAGGCGGGGGCAGTTGATTCCACGCCTTAACGGCCTGAGGTAAATACCTAAATTTCTCCAGTACCTGCCAGCAAAGAGGGTCCCATCAGAAGGCTGGGTTAGCCAGGCAACCCGCCCCCACCCTTTCATGATCCCTTCCCATAAGACCTCTCAGCACCTTCCTTAAGGGGACAGGGCAGGACATACAGGAATGGGCTTACCTCTCCTCTATGGGACCTGAAACTAAAACTATCCTGACCCTCAAATACCAGCTATTCTCCCCTTCCTCCTCCTCCTCCCACTCCTGAATTCCCTGTGGCTCCCAATCACCATATACCCTAATACTGAGTTGTTCATTAGGAGCATTTGGTTGGAGTTGGGCCAAAGGGTGAGGGAAATCAATGGAAGAAAGGTAATCCGGAGACACAAATTCTAATCCTGGTCCCATCGCATGTGACCTTAGGCCAATCCACTTATCCATGGATTCAATTTCTTCATTGGTGAAAAGAGTTAAGCTAAATGGTTTCTAAGCTACCCCCCTTCCTGCTAAAAACAGCATGCCTCAAGCTCACTGGATCTAGGAAAGTTCTTGGGCACCATCTGCTGATCAGTTGCAGTACTGCAGGGCTATGCAACCACCTGTGCCCAATTGCTCCCTACCACTCAGTGGAACAAGTAGATTATCCACAAACTTCCATTATCTGCTCCCTTCCATCGGTGTGGAGGATCAGCCAACTGGACTCTGCTCCTCTTGTCTCCTTCCTAGTCCGCCCCCTCTCTTACCAAGAAGTTCCCTCTAGCTTTGCCATTTTTCTTTCAAATTCCTTCTCAGGACTTCTCTCAGGTAGCTGGCAAAAGGGAAGAAGTGGCTGGGACAGGTGAGAATATGCCACGTCAAGGGCACTTTCTTACCTTAAACTGCTCCTCTTCATATGATACCAGTAGTTCTCGGGCTCTTTCTGAAAACAAAAGAGGGAAACAGGGCAGCCAGCCTAGCCCCTTCTACTGATAGGGGATTCAGAGCCTTTCTCACATCATTTGTTGAGTAACTAGAATTCTTGCCTCTCCTACCTTACAGGACTCAAGGAAGATGGTTTGTGACAATTCTTTTAAGCTAAGACTCACCACAACCCTAGACGAAATGCTGAGCATGGAAAATAACCAGTATTAACCATACACCTGAGTCTTCCAGGTTCATAGATTCCTCTCTGCCCCACCAAAGGACACTTACCATACAGCTCTTTATGTCTCTGAGCCTTCTCCCAATGTGCATCAATCTCTTTGTCACCTGTGCTGTCTCCATCAGCCCTGACATCCAGCTCTGCACCTTTCCCTTCATCCATAGGCTTTGGTTTCTGTTCTGTGATGTCATCAACAATGTTCTTTGATTCCTCTTGGTTGTCTTCATCTGTCTCTTCCTTGTCCTCCTCCAACTCCCAGGTCTCTCTCAGGCTGTTCTCCAGTTGGCGGCACCAGTAGGTCTTCTGGAGCCAATCCAGAACAAAATAGCAACCTAAAAGAGGGGAGGAAGGAAGGCAGTGCCCTAGGAGCAGCCACATGAAAGCTCCTAGAAGCCCCCCAGCTCATTTTGCAAACACTATGGGAAGGCCAAATAGAAGAGGCTTGGCTCCAAGAAGGCACAAATCTTAAACATCCAGAAGCAGGCCTTCTTCCTCTCAGTAATCCCCGTCCTTTGCATTCTCCTGCTTACTAGCACCTTTCCTAGAAAAAAACTAATACCAGATTTACATATGGGAAGCCAAAAATGGCACAGGGCTGTCAAGTGGGAGAACAGGAACAGCCTACTAGATAGTTACATGACCTTGGCCAAGTTTCCCCAACATGAAGGGGCTAGGCTGAATCAGGGATTCTTAGTTGGAATGGAATGTCCAAAGAACTCCTGAGTTCATACACTTGATGGCTTACACCTCTCAACCCACTCCCGCTCACCTCCTCCTCAGGCATAAAATTTAAGGGGAAGCCAGAAAAACTCAATTGAGATCAGAACAATGCTCTGCCAACTCATATTGGAGTCTAAAGCAAAAGAATAATTCAATAACACTAATCCTGTCTTCATTTTAAAATGTTGGTATTTTGTTCTTTATGGGTTTTTCCACATTGAAATGTTATCTATCATGATTACTGAGCTTTTGACTCCCCTTTCAAGTATGCGCCCAAGACGAGTGCCTCACTTGCCTCACCTTAGTCCCAGCTCTGACCCCAGGTGAAGACCCTCCTCCCTCTCCCTCTCTCCCCAGTGCCACCCAATCCAGGACCCCGGGCTCATGACAGACATATTCCCTGGGGATTCACCTCTACGGCAGTCATTTATATGAGGCATTTTCTTGTGAGTCAACTCATGGCGAAGTTCAACAATCCAATCCGGGATGTTCACCTGATTGTGGGGGAGGGTGTGAGTGCAGAAATTAGAAAATGTTAAAGCTGGAGGAGACCACAGAAATGAATTAGCTTGGCCTCTCCCCATTTTACAGATAGAGAAACTGAGGTCCTGAGAGGAGGTTTCAGTCTTTCTGGCAAAGCCAAGATGAGAAACCAGGTCTCCTGATTCTTTTTACTGCTCTGAGGAGGTAAACTAGAAAATAAAACGATACTTGCATCCCCCAACCACCAATCACATTTCTCCAACAAAGAGATTCCTATAAATGAGCATCAAAAACCACCTTCTCCAGACTTCCTCTCTCTTGCCTGTACCAGTCTCTCTCCCTGGGTACCCTTACCTTTCTCCCTCCCTCCCACCCTTCCTCCAGGAAGCTTCACTTGATGGCTAAGAATTCTCCTGCCCTCTACATACCTCACATACTCAGGGCAGGAATACCTGGTATTTTCATGCTGCCTGGCTGAGCTTATCTTCTCCCTCAAACTGTCAGCTCCCAGAGGGCAGGTGCTGTGATGGCCACCTCTTTCCTGGCCCCACCCAGTAATGCATTCCATTTGGGCACCTTAGCTTCACTGGGCTACTCCCAGCAAGATGGGAAGGCCAAGCCCACTGAAGATAGCACTCATAAATAAGGGAGGAAGTTGGCTTCTTTCAAGCGGAAGGCTGAGTCTCTAGGGTTCTTGACTGGCTGGCTGGCAGTGATGGGATGAACTAGCCTTACTGTGTGCCCACATCACCCCATGCCCCATTTACTGAGCTCTCCTGGGGAGAGATAATTGAGCAAGACCACTTTATCATACGCACCTCCTGAGCCAGGAACCTGAGGGGGAGCCTGACAGACTTTGTCTTCCTCTCCGAGATAAGATTCACAAACCTGGGGTTAGGGGAGAAATGAGTGGCACAGCCCAAGTAACTGTTTTACTCAAACCAGTAGGGCTTCAAAACACCTTGCTGAATTACCGACAGCTTGCATTTCCACAACCTTTCCACTGACTGTTCTGTCCTGTTCTTATGGTTGGTGTCAGCCAGAGCAAGGATGGTTCCATACAGTCCAACATTTACTGAGATTCTGCCCTGTACTAAAGCCATATAGATGAATAAGACACTGGAAGAGTTCAGTCTAGGATAAATAGTCATGATATAATATAACATGTTTATGCTAGAACATTCTGGGTTTTAAATGTTAGAACAAAGGACTGCCCGGCTGGTGTGGCTCAGTGGTTGAGTGTCAACCTATGAACCAGGTTACGGTTCGATTCCCAGGCATGTACCCGATCCCCAGTAGGGAGCGTGCAGGAAGCAGAAGATCGATTATTCTCTCTCATCATTGATGTTTCTATCTCTCTCTCCCTCTCCCTTCCTCTCTGAAATCAATAAAGCTAGATTTTTGTAAAAAGAAAGGACTGGGTCAAATGATATGGGGAGCACAGCTAAACAATGGAGAAGGTACAAAGAGCTAGGAATGACCTGAAGTCAGACAAGGGGAATAGGATGAGATGAGCAAAATCTTTGAGATGAGAAAACTCAGTAGCAGCCTTTTTCCCAATGTGCATGAGACAGCTAGAACCACTCTGAGTCACTTTGTAAGTCAGGAACTTCCAGCCCATGTCTCCACTTCCACAACTCAGCAATCATTCAGAGAAGGGTAAAGGGTAATGCTAGGTATGGATGAGGTAGGGTTGGAGAATCCACATTAAATCATGGCCAGGGCACTGAACCATTCAGAAAAGTTCCTCTGGGTAAAAGACATAAAGAGGAAAGAAATAAATCAACCTGTCAAAGCTGGAAGAGACCTACAGAGATCACTAGCCTGAACTACCCCACATTCTAAGAAAGAGAAGGAAAGAAAAATGGAAAAGAGAATGCTCTCAGGAGAAGAAAAGAGGAATGTGTGTTGACAGGGGATAACAAAATCTGTCAAGTCAAGCAATCACAGGGTGACCCATACACATGGACACACAGGGCTTTTTCCTTCAGGTAGCACCTGAAGCCAAGATTTGTTTGTCACATGCTACCCCACCCCATCTCTGCCCCCAAACCACCCTCCACCCCACCCATGTAGGTCTTACCTGACCAATGCCATGCCATAGAGCAGTCTAAGTTCATCAGTGCCCAAGCCACCAGTTACATCCAAGAGCTTACAGCGTACCAGGTCAGCAGTAGAAGCCACTGCCAGGGGCAGTTCGTTGCCTAACCTAAAGAGCCACAGTCCAGCACCATCATAAAGGTCCCTTAACACTGGTCCACCCTCCACCTCAGAACCTAGGTTGCTGTAGATTATTCCAAATACAGGGATGTGCAAAAGTAGGTTTACATTCTGAGTAGTCAAACCACAGCTTATTCTTGTATTATTGTTTATTTATTTTGTATTTATTTGTATTATAACTGTAAATCTACTTTTGCCCATCCTTGCATATACTGACTCAAGTGTACATGAACAGACATAAATCAAGGCGGTGGGAAGAGGAAGGGGAATGTCCCTGGGATCCAATAATATACAGGGCATGAGAGGTTGGGTAGGTTACACAGACAACATCTAACTGCTATGCAATCAACCAACAATTCATCATGGACATGGCCCCTTCTTTCCCCTTATACCCTCAACTCATTCTGCTAGAGAAGACCCTTATTTTCTTGAGACTTTTATACCTTGTCTGCTTCCAAATAAAACTTACCAACTGGACTGAGGCGCCCCATTCAAAAATGGTTTTGCAGGCAAGCTCCCCCCGCCCCGCGCCCCCAACCTACCTAATTCAAATTGGAAATACACCCTAGGATACTAACCTTAAGCCCTGGCACTCTGGCACCCTCCCCAAGATGGGGAAAGGTAAAAGGTCGCAGATTTAACATGAAGGTTGATGAGGCAACACCCCTTTCTTTCCACAAATAGGATTAGTGCTAGAGCTTGGCTACGATTTTCCCCCAGGCACTTGAGAGAAGCAACGCCCAAACCACTCATAGGGAAAATAAGGCCTTATAGGAATCCACAAAGGAAGATGCCAGCAGCATGCAGGCAGGTTGCCTTACCTGCTCCTCCATGCTGTGATGCGGTTCAGTGCATACCGCTGTAATTTATGGTCATCACAGAACAGATACACCGTCACCTGATCCCACTCGGCCTTACTGAGCCAGGCGACTACGATGCGCTGGGCCCAGAGGGGCGACAAGCTTTTATCTTTGACGAACTTCCCACACCACGCACTCCACACCTGATCCATTCTCCCGGAAGGAAGGCCCAGACCTGAACCGGCCCTGGCCCTGGATTCCCACCACACACTCGGCTATACGCCAAGCCTAGGGCCGAGGCACTCCGCAGAAACTTCAGCTCAACCCGCTAGCCTCACTTCAAACCGCCACAGCGCCAGCAGCCAATGGGACAGTGTAACCTCCGACGCAAGCCCTCCTCCCAGCGTTAGCGTGACAAATCGGAACGTGAGAGCTGGGGACTAGCCGAACCACAAATTGAAGGTACGTCTCCGTCAGCCGGAAGTGTTCTTTCTCAAAGTAGCTGTACCAACTACGAGCCTTCGGCCTCAAGGTTCCGCTGATTTCCTGGTTGCTAACAGGTCTCTCTGTCCCAGATCCGGACAGAAGTCTGGAGTGCAGGAGGAATTTTAGTTTGCGCCCCCTGGCGGGTAAGGGAGGAATCGTGACTGTCCTATATACTGGAAATGTGCTTACGAAGCAAAACTACAGAACAAATATCTAATATGTAAATATCCAAAGTTGAGTTGAAAAATCTGCTGGGTTTTCTCATCTGTACAATGAAGGGTTTAGGATGGGTGAGCTCTAGGTTCTCTTTCATAGCTGAAAGTTGTAAGGATTTTACTCTGCCAGCATTCCACTGCTATGTTGGTTTCACCATCCACAAAGGTATACTTAGTTTTTCTAGATAATTCCTTGGAATTCTGCAGTTCTGAGAAGGAAGCAATTTTATGAACGCCTTCTAATTTTACAGGTTAGCTGAAATGTGTTCAGGACTCCGTCCCAATCCTCACATAAGTTACTTTTCAATCTAATATTGGAGAGAGAACTGTTGTTAGCAATCTGAATATCACTGCTGTAAGTAGGTGTGTTTTTTTTCCACTTTGCAGCAACAAATTCCAATCTATTCTCTATATGTACTTCTTTCTCCAGCCAGATTCTCCTATGATATAGTCTGTCCATGGTTCTTGAATGACGGTTACGCTGTCCTGGGTAGTCATGCCAATGAGTTAGCCAGGTATCTGCCAGAAACCAGATACCCTTTCACCTTTAGGATCTCACATTTCTGGAAGTCAGAAGTCCAAAATCTGCATTATTTGGCTAAAATCAAGGTGCTGGCAGGGCTATAGTCCCTCTAGCTGCTCTAGAGGAGAATTTGTTTCTTGTCTTTCCAGCTTCCAGTAGCTATTGGCATTCCTTGACTTGTAGCTACAGCACTCCAATGATCAAGGTCAGCATCTTCAAATGTCTCTCTGCTCTGTCTTCACCTTTTTCCTGTGTTCATAAGATCTTCCTTTGCCTCCTTTTACTACATATGATTGCATTTAGGGCCAACCTAAATAATCCAGGATAATCTCCCCATTTCATGATCTTTAATTTGATTATCTCTGCAATTAGATTTAGTTTAAAATTGATTTTACCTCATAAGGTAGTAGTATTTTATATTTATCTCTTTTACTATATAATGTAATTTTCACAGGTTCCAGGATTATGATGTGGATGTCTTTTTTTGAGGGGGGAACAGGAGGAGTTATTTCTTCAGCCTACTACATATATATACAGGCACATGCTCAAAATCCCAAGAATCTCTAGACACAGAAGAAGAAGAAAGAATCTCTAGGCATATGGTGCTGTAGGACACCTTCAGCTATACCTATGGGCTTGAAGTAAACAAGCACTCTCCAAGTCTAAGGCATAGCCTATGAAATCTTGAAGTTGGTCAACTTTGTCTTCAAACTACTGCTTCCCCTTGTTTGTTTACCATCCCTCTCCCTCTAACTCCCACTTTATGCATCCCACTGACCTAAGTCAGTCCTGAGGCCCCTACTGATTAAACACCTGTATGTTGATGCCCTTCAAGTCTATAGCTCTGGTCCTAATATTTCTCTGGAGCTCAAGATCATAGAATCAATTACCTATTGCACTCAATATTGACCTGTTAAAAAATAAAATACTTTTGCCTGGCCGGTGTTGCTCAGTTAGTTGAGCATAGTCCCATGCACCAGGAGGTTGCTGGTTCAATTCCCAGTCAGACAACTTGGTCTTGAATTCTGGCTTTACTACTTACTATATGTGAAAACTTGAACAAGTTATTTAACTTCTCTATGCCTCATTTTCTTCATCTGAAAATGCAGTAAAAAAGGACACCTACCTCTTAGAACTATTGTATGAATTAAAAGAGATAAGTATAACATTCTTAATACCATTTGTGGAACATTGTAAGCACTTGAAATATTGGCCTATATTGTTATTAATATTACCATCCTTCACTCTTCCACCTCCTCCCTTACCACTTACTTCCCTTCACCACAATTACATAATGTGTCTAGTAAATTCTACTTACTTTCTAATCAATATTTTCCATGACGACCTCATGGCGACTGTGCTAGTTCGGGCCTTGGTCCTCTCTGGCTCATGTACTACCTGCCTAACTGGTATCCCTGCTTCCATCCCTTACACAGCAGAGAAAGGGTTTCATAAACTAGATCCTGATCTTGTTAGCATCATAAATTCCTGGGCTGTTTTCCTGAAACAGTAGGCATTAAGTGGTTTTTCAAAAGTTTTGACAATTTGGTTCAAACCTACCTCATGTCTAATTACTCCTTGTACTACCTTGCAGTTACAGCCAATTTCTAAATATGCAAACCTCTTGCAAGCCTTTATGTTTTCCTCTATTAAGTTAGCCCTATTTAGAATGCTCTCCTTTACCCCCTCTTTCTGGAAAACCACTATTTATCTTTTAAGATTCAGGATCCTTTGTCAAATCTAGTTCTCCCAGGCAGAGTAAATCTGTCAGGTTCTTCTCTGAACCCCCACATCACTTTGTATATTATTCTTTTGGAAGAAAGAAGGAAAATAAACACTTGCTGAATGCCTACCAAAAAAGCAGCCACAGTAGAGAAATTCTCCCACACTTTTGTGTTCCAAAGAACAGTTCATTGTAAAGGACCACATTGCTCTGGAATATTCTGAGAGAGGATCCTCTCCATACTTCCTCATGACTCCCATAAGATTTCTTGATGCCTCCTTTGTTTACCTGCCTCTATAAAACTCCAACTTTGCTTTTTTCCCTTCGAGCCTTCTCCCTATAGATTTAACCTGAATAAAATCATCTCCTTAGTTTCCTGAAGCATTTTGTCTTTCACATAGTCCTCATAATCCTGTGAAGTTGCTTTTGTTCAACTCAATTTACAGATGAAAAAAACAAAATTCAATTGCATGGCCTAAGATGGCACCATTACAAAATGAGGGAAATGCAATTCCCTCCCAGGTCTGTGGCTCTGAAGCCTAGGCTTTTCCCACAATATTCAGACAATGGCTGTGATTTACCTCTTTACAGGCCTGCTTCAGACCATGAGAACTTCAAAAGGGACATCCAGGGCTCCAATTAATCCTTGTTTGCTGAATGAATTCCTGAATAGACCACATAAACTCTCACTAAGGTAGTATTGCAGTGTTTTTCTTTCTTTTTAACCTGAGCCTCTTTTTGAGAAGTAGGAAAAACAAATATGAATGGCTGAAACTCTCAGCTGAAGGAGAATTTACATTTTTTAACTTTTATTTTTTTTAAATTGATTTTAGAGAAGGAGGAAGGTAGAGAGAGGGAGAGGGAGAGAGAGAGATCGGGAATTGAACCTGTGACCTTCTGGTGCCTAGGGCGATGCTCCAACCAACTGAGTCACATCAACCAGGGAAAACTTAAATTTTAAAATGGAGAATATAGTGCCTTATCAAAGTAATGGGGGCCCTCTGAAAAATTTCAGGCCTGGTTGAGGTGGAGGGGCTAATGCCCCCTCCAATACCACAAGCCTTCTAAAACCTTAAAGTGGCAAAATTTCCTCAGAGAAATAAATGACCCACTTGGGTCTGGAAGCTCTTCATTGGCCACTGTATCATATTTGTCATTCTTTCTAACAATAACTCGGAATCAGGTACTGGAAGGTGAAATCCAGATAAATGCATCTCAGGTTAACTGCCTACTTCTGTTGCAGGATTATCTCCAGAATCATAACATTCTTCCAATGGAGGTGGTCCCAGAGGTCATCTTATCCACTCCCCTAATTAGGTTGTATTTCGGTCAAATGGGAACCTATACTTTCTTAAGGATTTGCTATAGACACTCACAGTAGGAAGCCATTATTTGTGTCTAACCTCCCTCTTTTGTGCTGCAGTATCAATGTGGCTTTCTTTCTTCTTTCTGCCAAAATGGTGGACAGCCCTATAGATTCAAAATTTCCACTCAATCAATAATATACCTGAACAGGGACTCTGTTCCAATTCTCAGATTATATATTCTTCTTAACACAGTCAGATATTCCTCTACTACTAGCATGGGACGTTAGGTTGGAGCAGTGCAAACTGGCTGTGACAGGGGATTATTCCTCTAAAGGGTCTGTCAGCATTTCTCTAAGGCAGTAGATTTCACACATTTCTGGATTCAGACCCATTGTAAGAAATACTTTCTATTTCATTATTCATTTCACATGTACATATGTCTAACTGAAACAAAATTTCCACAAAACAGTACTTACTCTTACTGCATGCAATTCAACTCTAGTTAATTTAGTTGTTCTTTAATGGTGGTCATCACCATCATGGAAGGGGGTCATGGATATACACCATTAGCACTTGAGAACCAAAATCTTCTATCCCCATACTTAGCCTGGTCATGGAGAACTGAAAACATGCCTTACTGTGTACACTAATATGATTTTGCTATTTCACTGTCTTCATCAGCATGGCTTTACTTTTCCAGGACTCCCTTCTCAGGCAAATGTTTCATTATAAGAACATCCTGAAAAACTAACTCTTCAGTGGAAAGCATCAACAGAAATTTTGAAATGCCCTAGAATTCTTTAAATCCCTCACTTCAAAAACAGCAAGCTGTTTCCACCAGTGCTGGACTGTTTGTATTATGATCCTTGCCTAATTATAATCAAGTATCTGCATTGAAAGACTAACCTCAAACAAACCTCCAATTCTCAAGTTCTAACCTTGTCTTCCCTCCCTCTGAGACAACATGGCTGAAGCTTTGCAAAGGTGGTGTTCTCCTTTACCCAGTAAGCAAGAAATGCAGCTTGTTCTTATCAACAGGCTATGTTGGTAATATATGGGGAGCCAGCTTTCCACATGCGTCAGGCGACAGTTACAACATGGAGTTTATTGAGGGAAAACTTACAAGCAAGCTGAGAAGTAGCAGAGCAGACTCCCGAACTCTCCTTGTTCCATGGCATAAGCAGTCACAGTTGTTCTATGTGCACTAAAGCCAAAGTCCCAGCAAAGAGGAGCTGCTTGGACAGCAGGCAGACTGTTCCACAGCTAGCACTAAAAGAGAACAGGGACTCTGTGTACACACTGGGAAAAGGGATAAGTTGATTCCTAGTTTCTCTAAGTAACAAGAAATGTATCAATGATCTCTCATATCAGGAACAATGCGAGGGAGTGTGCATGATCAGGTCCAAAGTCTGCATACCCAGGGCCCTAGGAAGAATCTTGTCAGAAATGCTGACATTAGCCAAAGGACTTGTCTTTCTACAGCTGGCTCAGTATAGCACAGCCAACTCTCAGCTAAGCTACTGAAAAAGAGAATGAAATGAAGCACCAGAGATATCCAGAAATGTCTCTCATCAATCACCCCAAAAGTGATTCCACAACTATTGCGTTGCAACCTGCAGTTCAGAAAACACTGTTCTGGCTTCCCTCCCTCCCTAGCTGAAGCCAAGGGTGCCAATAAAAATTGCTACTGTGCATAACCTCAACCTTGCTGGAAACAGTTAACCTAAATAAATACAATTAGCAGTTTTTTCTGTATTGTGGCCAAGGCTCGCATAGAGTTACATGGTAGCTGCCAATGAAACTGAAGCTGCATCTCAACAATAGCAGTATGTTAATGATGTCATATTTCTCCACATTTACATCCCAAACCTTCTTTGTCCCTTGTTACCCAAGCAGGCAAGCACTATTATTGTGCAGAGGAGGACCTCAAAGTTTAGATGGGTAAAAAAAAAACAAATAAAAAACACTGTTCTGTCCTGGCCAGTGTGAGCATCGTACTGTGCACCAAAAGGTGGCAGGTTCAATCCCCGGTTAGGGTTAAGGCATGTGCAGGAAGCAATAGGTCAATATTTCATCTCTCTCTCTCTCTCTCTCTCCCTTTCTCTCTCTCTCTCTCTCTCCCTTTCTCTCTCTCTCTCTTTCTCTCTCTCCCCCTATCTCCATCCTCCTCTCTCCCCCTTCCTCTCTCTGAAATCAATTTTAAAAACAGCAACACTGTTCTCATGGGGTGATTAGGATGTTCATTATATTGATTGTGGCCATGGCTTCAAGAGTGTATTCATATACCAAAACTCATCAAATTTTACACCTTAAAAGCATGCAGTGTATTGTGTAAAAGTATATCCCATTAAAGCTGTAAAAATGAATAAAAGGGATAAGTAAGAGTAGAGGGTATAGATGCAACAAGAATAGTTATATGTTGATAATTGTTAAAGCTACTTTTGTCTGGTTTTGAAAATTTCTTAAATAATTTTAAAATGAATTTTACCATACAGACAGGAAAACAACTCAAAAACACACACCAAAGAACCTGTTCTAAGGATCTGAACCATGGTTGCACAGTTATTATAAGGAGAGTGGAAAGTGAAAGTAGCTCCAAAGTTCATGCAGAAACAAATTCCTTAAGAGTCTTCTGTTACCTTGGTGAAAGAATTTCTAACATCCTAAGGGCAAAGAAGAAATATGGAGACTAAATGGTATTCATGCATTCACTAATTCATTGAAGAAATATTAATTGAGCACCCACATGTCCCAGGGACTCTTCTAGATACTAGGAATGCCAACAGTGAACAGAGCGAAGTCCTGGCCCTCATGGAGCCTACTACATTCCAATGTAAGGATAGAGAGAACCTAAGTAAAACAAATACTGGCTGATATAATTTCAGGTAAATGATAAGGGCTATATTATAAATAAATAAATAAGTACAGAGATAAGAGAGTATCAAGGAGTTCAGGGAAGACCTCTTCAGAATAAGCTTAATCTAGAGTTGGGAGGGAAACACTGAAAATTGAGACAGGGGAAGGAACAGGAAAAGGGGGTTAAATATTAGAAATGAATGTACTTACTGGATATTAGAAGAAAAGTGCTAAAGATAAGGGAGATATGGCTCAAGTAAAATGTGTTAGAGCATGTGCTCTTACCCCTACTAATAGAAGTGAATAAATACAGGGTTTTGGGAGACTAAATCCTAAAGGATTGGGGCTCAGGAGTCTAGTCCCAGCATAAGCCTGAGGCCCTTAGAGGGTACCCAGATGTCTTCATTCTGGGCTGGTTCTGTTAGAGTTGAAATAGCACATTTGGTTTCTGGTTGGTCACCTTTCTGTGTGTCATTTTTCATCTGTTCAATAACTTAGCTGTGCCCTATGTTGCTCAGCAGTTGACCTGTATATTAGGTCAGAAAGCCAGAGCTTGGGGGCTTGGCATTAAGGAACTGAGTTCTTTACTGACTGACCATGATTAAGGCACTGCTCCACTTGTGGGAGTGTGACCTCATATGGGTCCTCGATACTATTGCCATGCCTACTATCATCTTAACACCTGCTAATTTTATATCATTTTAATTATATTCTTCCAAACAGGTTTACATTTACAGATTATATAAATTGTCATTAACTATGTAAATCTGACCATATAAATATTGAGATATTTTGACTAGTCCTTTTTGTGGTAATCCTCATCATTCTCATAATGTATGTTGATATGCTATTATATGTTTTTCCCTGCACATAACCAAATATTCCTATGCATAGATGTACATATTATTTATTTTCTAAAATGGGATCATATCATAAAGACTTTTTTACATATTGTCTTCAATAATATTGCATTAAAGCCCCTTCAAGTCATCTGATATAGCTGCAATTATTTCTTTTTTAACAGCTGCATAATATTCCCTTGTGGAACAATACTGGTTTTTTTTTTTTTTAATACTGTAATTTTTTCAACTGCCCCCTGTCACTGGTGTGGGAGTACAGCTCCTCAGACACCAGGTATTAGACGAAGACATGAGAAGTCTCAGGCATATACTAATACAGGAGAGACTTTATTGTAGACCTAGTAGCCATTGCTACTATAGGAGCCATCAGACAAAGTAGTTCTTCAAAGTAGCTGCACAAAAGCAGCCGTGCAAAGCGGCCTAGTCACCTGGCTGGTCAGTGGCAACTTATATACAGTACATGCTCAAACAAAAAAGGCCTCGATGCCAATTAGTGATACACACTCAAACAGAAAAGGCCTTGTGCCAATTCACGCTGTTTGTGCAACTAGTACATTGACATAAATAGGTTACATCCTCACCTGCACACACGGGTATGGCAAATAGGCCTTGATCATCTGGCGTACTCTGATTAGGGTTCCCACAACTGGTCATTCACTTTGTTACCAACTTTTTGCCACTAAGAACTATGATGCAAGAACATTCTTGTACAGATTTGTTGGAGAAGCAGTACTGCAGTACATAACTCACACAGCTATACCTGGTAGCCCTGCTAGGAAAGGTAAACAGATTCTAAATAAATAAATAAATAAAACACAAACCCTGATTTGTACTGTTTGCTGATTTCCATGCTTTAAATACTTTAATCATAGCTGATTTCAAGCTACCAATGTTAAATCACTGAATGCAGAATTGGGAAGAGATGTACACAATTGGCTCCAACCTGTATAAACAAGCTCCAGGACATCATTGTGAGGACTAACAAGAAATGTGTTCTTTACTTGGTTTTTATTTGTTAACTTCTTTTCATGGCAGGAAGAAAAACCACATCCTTACTAGTAGTGTAGATTTCTGCACTGCACAAATCTACATGGCACCATTCACATCTACATACAGAAAGTTGTACAAAGTGAAACTGCTCTCAGGTGGTCCTGAGGCAGGTTAGTAAGAAACTAGGAAAATTCCCTGGCAAGTGGAAGGAGGACACAGAGACAAATGGCTGAACAAACAACAACCACAACAGGTGAGTAATTAAAAGCCAGCTAATAAATCATGAGACCCTGTCCTCCCTAACTGAAGATACCTAAGAACAGATGGTTTCAATCACCAAATTCAGGATGGTAGAAAACAAAAACTATTAGAGCCAGACTAATCCAAGATAGAGGTGAAAGAAAGCAAGAGAACAATCCATCATTGCAATGAAAACTGACACCATTAGTAGAAGTGGGTGGGGCTCAGGGGTTTGAACACCATGACAGTTCTGGAACAAACCATATTAGGAACAAGACCCCCTCCCAACCAGAAGGCAGAGTCAGAATTTGGGGCCAAGCTTGGAGACAACCTCCTCTTGGAAGCACGTAAAATCCTAAGAATTAACTGACCACGTGCACAACTCACTTGTGAGATGGCCCACATCCATTCAACTGCATACTTTTTGCTTCTTTCACAGCTTATGTCCTCCCTGACCTCTTTCTTTTTCTCTACTTGAATAAAACTTGCTTTGTTCTTACTCAGACTCATCCTTAAAATTTTTCCTGCATAAGTCAAGAACCTGGAGGTCACCTGACACCAAAGGTCCTGGACCTTGCAAAGTCATGGCCAGCCCCTGGCATGAAAGCAGTCTGGTAATAGACATACTTCCTAGTATTCCTAAAATGATATGATTTTGCTTCTTTGTAATTTAGCCTACGGGTACAGGACAGAATGTCTCCAAGTTTAGCTTGTAGCAGAATTACCGGGGGTACTGGTTAAAAGTTAAAAGCAAGATTACTGGGTTTCACCCCCATGGTCTTTGACACTGTAGGTCTGGGGTGGGGCCTGATATTTTGCATTTCTAACGAGTGGTGACATTATTGATTTAGGGACAACCTTTCAAGAACCACTCTATATACTAAACTGCCAGGGTGTTTTCCAGCATCTAGAAGGGTTCAGAAATCTAGAGAAGGGCTGCGAGTAAATTAATAAAGAGACTAGACATGAAATATAAATTTGGAAGGCATTTTGGGGAGCCAAAGGAGACATAGCTTCAGTAACTAAGTTCTCTGAATCTCTGGACCCCTAGATTTTTATTAACACAAATTGCCGTAAAGCAAAGCAGATATACATATCAAAAGTAAGGTTTGGTATACAGTAGGCATTGTCAGGTTGGGGGAACTGCCTTTGGCTGTTCCAGTAGCAGGCAATAATATATGCAGATTTTCAGGTTTGGGGAAATGCTTTCAGCTATTCCAGCAGGCAATGATATGTATCTTCAGCCCTGCTGAAGCCTCAAGGTTCACCAGCCTTTTGATGAAACTTCTTGCATTTATGACATGCTGGAATTAGCCTCCAGCACTAAACTAGGTGTTTTCTCTCTGAGCAGGATATACGTGTCTGGAATACTCAATTAGACTAACTGCCTTAGGGAATAAGGGCTCAGGGTAAAGTGGGGTACCAAACTCAGATGCTTATTAGGCCTGGCAGGTAACCAAAGTATATGTAAGGGCTAGCTGGGATGTAGCAAATGTTACATTTAGGATTAATTCATTTGCTTTGAGGTTTAGTTGTGTTAAAGACAAAAATCCATTGAGTAAATTTGAAGATCTACTTGGCTTTACTAAATAATTCATGAATCAGCCCAGCTGGCATGGCTCAGTGGTTGAATGTCAACCTATGAACCAGGAAGTCACAGTTCAATTCCTGATCAGGGCAAATGCCCAGGTTATGGGCACACTCCCTAGTGTGGGGTGTGCAGGAGGCAGTCTATCAATTATTCTCTCTCATCATTAATCTTTCTATCTTTTTCTCCCTCACCTTTCCTCTCTGAAATCAATAAAAAATATATTTAAAAAATAATTCATGAATCGAACAACATCCTGTCAACTTAAGAAATTTCCAAACCTGTAAGAATTTTTATGAGTTTATTTAAGCCAAACTGATGACAATTACTGGGAAGCAAAATCTCAATGTATTGAGAAATTGCTCCAGAGAATGACAGTTTTGCACCTTATTTCATACATTACAATCAAAGGAGGATGCATAAGGGGTCTGGAAAAAGGAAATTACCCTGGTATTCTAAAGTTATGTTATCTTAGATGCAAAAAGACTATAGACAGGCTCAGTTAAGGTAAAGATTGACCTTTGTCAAGGAAGATACGAGTCAAGGACAACTGCCCACCATGACTACCTTTTAGTTAAGAAGTTTTAATTTCAGACCATCCTATGTGGTTACTTTTGGTCTCTGAGTTTGTAAGGACGCAATGCAGGCCTCTTCTGAGCTTGTTAGGTTTAGTATGTGGCCCCTTTTTCATCCACAATCCCATCTAGCAATTAAAAGTGCACTCTAGCCCTAGCCGGCTTGGCTCAGTGGCTAGAGCGTCGGCCTGCTGACTGAAGGATCCGAAGTTAGATTCTGGCCAAGGGCACATGCCTGTGTTGCGGGCTTGATCCCCAGTGGGGGGTGTGCAGGAGGCAGCCGATTGATGATGCTCTCTCATCATTGTGTTTCCCTCTTTCCCCTTCTCCCTTCCTCTCTGAAATCAATAAAGAAATATATATATATTAAAAAGTGCACTCTAAAGGTGTACTAAATCAAGGGTAGGGATCCTTTTTCTGCTAAGGGCCATTTGGATATTTATAACATCATTCTCAGGCCATATAAAATTATCAGGTTAAAAATTAGCCTGCTCTATTTGGTCAAACATTTAATTAACTCACTCCTAGTGCCTTGGTAGGGCCAGACCAAATGATTTCTTGAGCCTTATATGGCTTGTAGGCTGGACATTCCCCACAACTGTTCTAAATGGAAGGTTTCTATAGGAAGAAGTATGTGGCAGGAGAGTTATTAACAAAATAAAATAAAGGATTATTTTTAGACCAGGACTTCACTTTTGGAGGAAGGGAACAGCCAGGGTTTGATCATGCAGAATGCCTCTTCTTTCTTTGGGAGGGAGAAGTGGAGAGGGCCCATGTGATAGATTATACCTTTGTTGTTGACCAGAAAATTCCAGACTGGTTGGTTAAGATTTTACACTTCTGGTTTTGGTCACATAAGGACAGGAAAAAAGGCCTTTCTTTTTCTTTGCTGTGGCCTTCCACAATTTATGAGAAGCACCTGATAATTAAACCCCAAGATTGTTGGCACCTCTGTTCAAACTGTGGGACAAGATAAGCTACTGTCAAGACTACATTCTGTCAAGGCTACATTATTTTTATTGATTTCAGAGAGGAAGGGAGAGGGAGAGACAGAAACATCAATGATGAGACAGTCATTGATTGGCTGCCTCATTCATGCCCCCTTCTGGGGATGAAGCCCACAACCTGTTAGAGAGTAGGAATTTTTGAGCACTCCGGAGAGGCCGTGGACTATGCCCCAGATAGGGTTGCCAGTGCTGACACCAGGCCAGGCCTTGAGATATGGTCTCATGGTCCCTTCCCCTTGCACCGCACAAAATAGCCTTGCAAGATAGAACACTGCCAGCTTTCTAAAGAATAGGATAACCCTGTAAATAACATGGTCATCAATAGCATGGCCCTGACATTGTTTGGGAAAAACTGTTTTGTCTTGGGTTGCTTACTCTGCAAAAACAGGATATGGTTAATATGCTTAAAAGGTGGTCTTGCACTAAGGGTCGGGGCTGCTCTCTGACCTCCCTATCTGGAAGGCAGAACAGCCACCGGCCGGCAATAAAAGCTCCCTAAAATTTAATTTGGCTTGGACTCCAGTGGTCTTTATTCGCGTTCGCTCCACAACAAACCCAAGCATGTGCCCAGATCAAGAATCAAACTGCAACCTTCTGGTTCATAAGTCAATGATCAACCATTGAGCCACACTGGCTGGGTTCAAGGCTACATTCTTGCATTCCCTTTCTCCCTGCTTTTTTCACAACTCAGGGGTAATTCTCACCAAGGAGTCTCTAGTTAATAGAAAGTTCCCTTCCTCCTTCCCTTCAAACAAGCCTCTTTTGAACTCTTCATAACTTTTGCTCTAAGTAAATTTTATAGGCTTGGGAAAAATACTGATAAGACATCACCCTAGGACATATGCTGGACTGTATCCTGGAAAACAAACAAACTGTAACTTTTCAAGACAGCCCCTGGTATCTGTTCAACACAACCCAAATCCCTTCCTTTCCTTGTTGCTTGGCAACAGCCACTGCTTAAAAGAACAGGCCACCCCTTTGTTTCCAGCCCTGTATTGACTAGCAATACACTGGCCCTTTCCTCCCTTGGAAAGTTAAATAAACTTCCTCGCTGCATCTCTTTTTTAGTTGTGAATTCTTTCATACCCTAAAAGATCAAAACTTCAATTAGGTCAAGTATTAAGTCTAGGTTTGATATCATAGGCTTTAGTACAAGTGATATCATTTGGGGCCTGTAGTTTTCTGTTTAACAGGAGCTTTAGAAAGAACAGATTGACCAAAGTCAAGGGCATTAGGGGAATGGGAGCTAGATAGTGAAGCCAGGAGACGAGGTTGAGGTGAGAGAGTCAACAGCCCAGGACCACATTGTAAAATAGATGTCAAAAGGGAGAGAGGGCCCTGGCGAGTGTTACTCAGTGATTAGAGCGTCGCCTACATACCAAAGGGTCTCAGGGTCAAGTCCTGGTCAAGGGCACATACCTTGGTTGTGGGTTCACTCCCATCACTGGTTGGGGAACGTGTGGGAGGCACCAGTAAATGTGTCTCTTTCACAGAAATGTTTCTCTCTCTGTCTCTCCCTCTCCCTCCTTCCTTTCCACTCTCTCTGAAAAGCAATGAGAAAAAAAATATCCTCAGGTGAGGATAACAAAAATAGGGGGGAGGGAAAGTCTATAGCTTCCTTCCTTTCTAATACTCCTCCACATCCATACCCTAACATCTACCTCAGTATCCTCAAATTCCAGGGTATTAAAACAGCCTGCTGGGTGAGGTGGTGTATTGGTTTGTATCTAGCACTAAAGTGGAAGGGCCTCCTTGGCCTACAAGTTTCAGATTCCAGAGAATGCAGTGACATGACATCTGCACTAGGTGGCAAGATACCCTAGTGTTTCTGTCTCTTCCTACCCAAGGGTCTCAGGTTCATGAGCCAGACCCTTATCTGGATTTCTGTTATCTATAAAATGAGAGCTTTGGGTAGATTGCATCAACAGTTCACTCCTATGGCTCCACAGTGCAAGATGTGGCCCATCTTGAGAGTGGTTTTGGAATCAAGAGCTGGAGATATTCTTGTGGATGTCAAGAAGCATAAAGTGGGCCTTCTAAGAGTATACTACTCTACATTGGCAAAATCATCTTCAAGGGTAAAGAGATGGTGATGAGAAAAGGGGGAGTCCCAGGAAGATGAATCTGCAAGATTGTCTTGGCTCCTTTTGGAGGTATTGCCCTTTAGTATGTTATTGGAAAGGGGACCTGGCCCTGAGCAGGTCTGCCTAGGGCCAGCTGGTAGTGTGTGGGTTCTTTTTTAAAAAATATATTTGTACTGATTTCAGAGAGGGAAGAAGAGGGAGAAAGAGATAGAAACATCAATGATGAGAATCATTGATTGGCTGCCTCCTGCACGCGCCCTACTGGGGATTGAGCCCACAACCTGGGCATATGCCTTGTCTGAGAATCGAACTGTGACATCCTGGTGCATAGGTCGATGTTCAAACACTGAGCCATGCTGGCCGGGCAACATCATTGTTATGGGCCCTGGTGTTCTGCTAAAAGCCCTCTAGGTCTGTTGCAGACACTTGCATGGGAAGCAGTACACCATCTCCATAAGCCCTGTTCTCTTTTGTACTCCAAAACCAGTTTGGACTGTGGCTAGACTAAAGGGAAGCATAGCTATTAAAATGCCCTTGCCCACTTTGCTAATATCTCAATCTCTGCTTTTTTTTCATTGTTTTATAATTATCTATTTATGTCATGTGACTTTCCAGCTGGACTTAAATGAGATCAAAAACTGTCTTAATTATTTCTGATCCCTCAGGAACCAGCATTAAACTTACAATAGAGCAGTGCTCAGGAAGTGATGAAATAAAATAACAAATGAATGAACCCCCAGATACTAAGGACTGAGTATTCAAGTTATATTTTATTGTTAAAGCGCCTAGCTCTCTCCTTAAATCATCATCTGTATGCCCAGAGTCCCATTGTTTTTATTGTAAGAAGTTTTGCTTCCAAGCTATTTGAGAAGCTTCCCCCTACACACACACACACACACACACACACACACACACACACACACACACCCCATTTGGGTTTACTTCCTGGTCCTCTCTGTGCACATGACATTTTCCATCTTTATTCTGAAACTTAACATAGTCTCATAGTGTGTCATATATTTTAGTTCAATCTCAAAGTGGCAGCTCCTGAAGAATGGGTTTGGCTTTGGAATCAGAGAGATCTGGATTGAAACTCTGGCTCTACTACTCATTTATTGGCTGTATGACCTTCAACAAGTGGCTTAATCTCTTGAGCCCAGTATCTGTAATTGTAAAATGACATAAATTATTTGTAAAAATTTTATTTAATCCCTTTGACAATCCTATGGAAGGGGTATAGAATTGTCACAAGGATTATATAAGATAAAGTATGAAAATTGTCCAACATAGTGTTTGGCACGTAGTAGATATTCAATTAATACTAGCTTATCATTTGTTTATGAAAAATAACAATGTCATTACAGAAAAAAGTGTGAAAAATAGAGAAAAGAACAATTATTCATAGTTCTGCTATTTTAACATAACAATGTTTGACTTTGTCTTCAGGGATCCTGTCTTATTCACTTTTGTAGTCCCCACAGTGCCTGGCACATAGTAGACACTTAATGTGTTCTATTCAATTGACTTAGGAGGGAGAAGTTAATAAATGGCAAACATATGTAGAGACCTTGACAGCTTACAAAATCAATGTCTACTACACATCCGTTGCCCACAACTATACTTCAAGGCTAATAGATTGTCATTCCTTTAATTTTACTGAGGAAGAAATTTAAACTCAAAGATGTACAAGTGATTTGCCTGAGTCCACACAGCAATAACTAAATGGCAGTGTTCATGGTGAAATGGTACCAGGTATTAGACATTGGGCCTTGAGTTCAGCTAAGAAAATAATCCAGAGCACTGGCCAGGTAGCTCAGTTGGTTAGAACATTGTCTAGATATGTCAGGATTGCAAGTTTGATCTCCAGTCAGGGCATATACAGGAATAGGGCAATGGGTGTATAAATGGGTGGAGCAACAGATTGATGCCTCTCTCTCTCTCTCTCTCTCTCTCTCTCTCTCTCTCTCTCTCTCTCAAATCAGTTGAGTTAAACTAGGACTCAAATGAAGCCTCCTCTCACACATACATCAACCCCAGGTTCCAACTACTGCAGGAAGCTGACCCACATACCTGTGAGGCCCTCTCTAGCCTGCCTTGATCCCTGAGATGTAAGTATATTTTTACAGATTCATGAAATGTCCCTGAAGATGCTCATGGAGACAATTGAGATGACAGAACTCCAGCAGGAGTATAGCTTTACCAGAAAGTCCTTAAAGAAGGGTGATAACAGGGAGAGTGGGATGTGTCAGGAATGGGGGTTGGAGATGCATGGCCATACCCACCTGCCTCCAGTCTGCTGGGTGTGATGATTTACCTTTCTGGGTCTCAAATGCCACCTGAGTTTGAAGAAAAGAACTCCCAGAATGTTCAAATTTGGATGGACTTTAGAGGTTTTATCCCATCTGAGACCCAGACACTTGTCTAAGGTAAGTTAATGTCAGAGCAGAGAACTGAACCTGCGGAACAATGCCAAGATAATACCTAGTGCAGAGTGGAAATGCAGATGTTCATCCCCTTTTTTCCTCCTGACTTTCTGACCAGGGTAAAGAGGTCAGGGGTGGATAATCAAATCCTGGGCTTCTGAGGGAGAAACCAAGATGGCAGCATAGGTAAACACCTAAACTGCTGCCTCGCACAACAATTATCAAAACTACAACTAAAAGAAAAAACGGACACCATCCAGAACCACAGGAAAGCTGGCTGAGTGGAAATTCTACAACTAGAAGAAAAGAGGAAAGCACATTGAGACTCAGAAGAGCTGCAAAAGGCTGAGGTACAGAGACTCGCACGCGGAGAAGATGGGCGGCTGAGTGCACGGGCAACTGAGTGCGCGGCTGGCTTTCTAAAGTGGGAAGGAGACAGAAGCTCCCAACTGCGCTGAACTCCAGTCCCGGGTGAGTCTCTGGGAATCCAGACTCATTCGGGGGGATCTGGACTGTCAGGAAAAAAGAAAGCATACTGAGACTCAGGGGAGCTGCGGAAGGCAGAGGTCTGGAGGCGCGTGCACACAGAGAGGACGGGCAGCTGAGTGCATGGGCGACTGAGTGCGCGGCTGGCTTTCTAAAGTGGGAGGGAGATGAAAGCTCCCGACTGCGCTGAACTCCAGTTCCAGGCAAGTTTCTGGGAACCCAGACTCATTTGGGAAGAAACTGGACTGTCTGGCAGCAGGCGAAAGTCGAGGATGGCTTTCTCTCAGAGGTGCTTGCAGCGATTACCGAGGGACACTGAGACCCAGGGGCCTCATAGGGCAGGGCTGACAGGAAACCAAGGCTGTCTGCTCAGCCCTGAAACTCTGACCCATCCAAGCTGAGCAGAGAGGCTTTTGCAATTTTGGAAGTCTTGTCTCATAAGGGTGTCTCCAGCACAGAAGTTCTCCCAGCGTAGACATAGCTGATCCTCACAGCCAATTGGCCTGGAGGTCAATTCCTCCCAGTGATACCAACAACAATCAAGGCTTAACTACAGCAAGGCTGTGCACACAGTCCACAAAGGGGTGCATCAAAAGTGTCCACCTCAGGTAACTGGGGGAGGCTGATCCACTGGGCCCTGTAGGACACCTACCACACAAAGCTACTCTACCAACTCAGAGAAGCAGTGAAAATGTGGAGACAAAGAAACAGATCACAAATGAAAGAAATGGAGGAAATCACATGACTGGATATAGAGTTCAAAACCACCGTTATAAGGTTTTTCAAGAATTTCCTAGAAAAGGCCAATAAATTTAGCGAGACCCTCGAGGATATGAAAAAGGACCAACTAGAAATTAAGCATATACTGACTGAAAAAAAAAATATTATACAGAGACCTAACAGCAGACTAGAGGACTGCAAGAATCAAGTCAAAGATTTGAAATACAAAGAAGCAAAAAACACCCAACCGGAAAAGCAAAAAGAAAAAAGAATCCAAAAATTTGAAGATAGTGTAAGGAGCCTCTGGGACAACCTCAAGTGTACCAACATCTGAATTATGGGGGTGCCAGAAGAAGAGAGAGAGCAAAATACTGAAAACCTATTTGAAGTATTCATGACCGAAAACTTCCCCCACCTGGTGAAAGAAATAGACTTACAAGTCCAGGAAGTGCACAGAACCCCAAACAAAAGGAATCCAAATAGGACCACACCAAGACACATCATAATTAAAATGCCAAGAGCAAAATACAAAGAGAGAATATTAAAAGCAGCAAGAGAAAAACAGTTAGTTACCTACAAGGGAGCACCCATACAATTGTCAGCTGATTTCTCAACAGAAACTATGAGAGCCAGACGGGAGTGGCAAGAAATATTCATAGTGATGAATAGCAAGAACCTACAACCAAGATTACTCTACCCAGCAAAGCTATCATTCAAAATTGAAGGTCAGATAAAGAGCTTCACAGATAAGAACAAGCTAAAGGAGTTCATCACCACCAAACCAGTATTATATGAAATGCTGAAAGTTATTCTGTAAGAAGAGGAAGAAGAAAAGGGTAAAGATAAAAATTATGAACAACAAATACATGTCTATCAAAAAATGAATCTAAAAATCAAGTGAATAAAAAATCTGATGAACAGAATAAACTGGTGAATATAATAGAATCAGGAGCATAGAAAGGGAGTGGACTGACAATTCTCGGGGGGAAAGGGATGTGGGGGTGCGGGAAGAGACTGGACAAAAATCATACACCTATGGATGAGGACAGTGGGGTGGAGGTAAGGGCAGAGGTTGGGGTGGGAACCGGGTGGAGGGGAGCTATGGGGGGAAAAAAGAGGAACAATTGTAATAATCTGAACAATAAAGATTTATTAAATTAAAAAAAAAACAACACACGGGGCTTCTGACATTGCCCATTGCCCCTAAAAATTGGACTTGTGACTGCATATTTTTAGAATGCCTCATCCTACAAGTCTCCAGGAGCCGTGAGATCCTTCTCTGCCTGCTAGCAGCCTGTTCCTCTCCACCCCCATTGCCGGAGGCTCATGTTACAATTCTAGTATTTTTTTAGGCTAACCTTTGCATGTACTGTGAGGGTGTCAGATAATGTGCACCTAGTGCATCAGCACATAAGAGCCGGCTGGACATGACTCAGTAATAGGTGTTCCAGTGAGAAGTGAGTACTCAGGTAAAGAGTTGAGAGACCACAACCTATTTCACCCTTCAAAACACCTCTGTACCCCCACTGGGATTGAGGGTTGGGAGAAAAGGCTGACAGGGTACAAAAAGCATGGGCTTGGGAGTCAATAGAACAGAGATGGAAGTTAGCTCCATCTCCCAATTGCTGCATGTCTTTAGGTAAGCCACTTTGCCTTTTGGGGGGTCAGTTTGTATCTCTGTATAATGCAAGAACTGACTGCCCCACAGAGTTCCTGAAGTATCTGTCAGCATTAAAATTTTGTCATTCTTTGGTGATGAAAAAGAGGGGTCTATGGAAAGTCACTTCACAGGGTGATCTGATCATAATTTCTTTACTGGGCAGGTCATGATGGGTAGTCATGGCCCAGGTGTATGTATAATAACTTCTTTTTAAATTTATTTTATTTTTCTTTTTTAAGCTTTTATAAATGAGGTTTAACACATACCGATTTAGGGGAGTGTTAGTACAAGTCTGTACACCTACGCACAGCCATGGCCACAGCAGCGGACATGTCCTCGCGCCTTTAGTCATATTCACGTTTGAAAAACATGAATGTTTCTTGTCTGTCTACATTTTTACAGTCACAGTCAACTACTTCCCAGACTCCATGCTTCACTTCTCTCTCCTGTCAGATCCAGTTTACATGGCACCAGGGTAGGTTTTTAGGCATAAGAAGAGAGGCAACCAAGATCAAGGCCAGAGTATTGATCCCCAAGAATTAGAGAAAGGGGATGGTATCTCTTCCTACTAAGAAGAGGTGAAGGTGAAGGGATAGTCCTCATCCTACGCATTCAAGTACAAACGCAAAGAGAGAGAGGTACCATTAAACAGGTATGAAGAACTGCCAACTGTTCCTGCCAGCTACCCCATGGCAAATTATTTCACATAACTTCTTTACTAAAAGGCTTATCTTTGCCTTGAGCAGCAAGGCTTGTCTGTTGTTGGTGAATCTAGATTAACACACCTTTTAATAAACCCTAATCACTCTCAAGGGAGCACATAATCTTGTGAAATATCCTGTAATCCAATCCCTGCCTTGCTTTCTTTCTCTTGCATGTAACCTTCCTTAGTTTCATACTTTTTAAAAACGCAGCATAAAAACTTTATTTAACAAAAATAACAGGAAATACTTACCTGGCAGGGGAGATATCCTGATCATGAAGGTGGTTTTCCCAGGGTGAGGCTTATCCATTGTACTCCGGATGTGCTGACCCCTGTGATTTCCCCAAATGTGGGAAACTCGACTACATAATTTGTAGTAATGGGGGACTGTGTTCACACTCTCCCCTTGCCAAAAAATAAAAAGTAACAGGTAAAGTCAAACAGGCACTTATATTAAGAGAAAAAGTAACTAGAAGAAATTTCATATTAAGCATCTTAAAGTAACCTACTTGTAGTTGCATTTAATTGAGTTTCTGTTGCTGTGAAGAAAGCTCATGCATAGATAGGTATGGATGAGTGATTTGTACATTTTTCCAGTATTCACTGAAAACTGCCTTATATACACATATACATTAAATTTGAAAAAAGATTCAATTGATGATCCACAGATACACTTCATTTTTGTTGATCTTTTGGGAAAGCTCTTATAATAAAAGGATATGTGGTGCTGGCTCATTAATCACCTAATGAACCCAGCCTAGACTCTGTTGGACACCAAGTCTCCTCCATTCCTCCTTTCACATTGGATGGGTTTGGGGTACTTGTTTGGAAAGTTATCCGGGTAACATGACATGCCATTACTCATAGTGCTCTTTGAAGTATTTGTCTGAGTAGTAGACCTGCTTCTTGGCCATCCTGCCAGCAGGTGAGTGTTGTGGAGGGGGAGAATTGGGGAGGGGGGAACAGGTGCAGCATACCAACCATCTGTGGAAGGCAAAGGCAATGACTGAACTGCCTTAGTTCCATACGTAACCTGAAATGCATAAAAGAAATTGCAAAACTGTCATTCTCCGGAGATTTGAGATCTTGCTTCCTGGCATATGTCAGTTTGACTCAAACAAATTCTCATAAGAATTCTCTACAAGTTTGGACATTTCTTATAGCAACACAGACACATTTTAGTCTCTGAGTTTAGCTCCTATGGGACTCTGCCCCTTTATAAATTACTAGTGGTCCAGTGTGTGAAATTCGTGCATGGGGGTGTGTGTCCCTCAGCCCGGCCTGCACCCTCTCACAATCCAGGACCGCTGGCTCCTAACCGCTCACCTGCCTGCTTGCCTGATCACCCCTAACCACTCTGCCTGCAGGTCTTCTCACCCCCAACTGCCCGCCCCCTGCTGGCCTGCTCGCCCCCAACTGCCCTCCCCTCCTGGCCAGATTGCCCCTAACCACCTCTGCCCCGGCCCCGCCACCATGGCTTTGTCTGGAAGGATGTTCAGAAGGTCTCCCGGTCTAGTTAGCATATTACCCTTTTATTAATATAGATTGTGATTGTGTGTTTTTTTTAATATTTTAGGCTTTTTTATTTTTTAAATAAATATTTATTGTTCAGATTATTACAATTGTTCCTCTTTTTTCCCCCCATAGCTCCCTTCCACCCAGTTCCCACCCTTCCCTCTGCCCTTACCCGCCCCCCACTGTCCTCATCCATAGGTGTACGATTTTTGTCCAGTCTCTTCCCGCACCCCCACACCCTTTTCCCCCTGAGAATTGTCAGTCCACTCCCTTTCTATGCCCCTGATTCTATTATATTCACCAGTTAATTCTGTTCATCAGATTTTTTATTCACTTGATTTTTAGATTCACTTGTTGATAGACATGTATTTGTTGTTCATAATTTTTATCTTTACCTTTTTCTTCTTCTTCCTCTTCTTAAAGAATAACTTTCAGCATTTCATATAATACTGGTTTGGTGGTGATGAACTCCTTTAGCTTGTTCTTATCTTTGAAGCTCTTTATCTGACCTTCAATTTTGAATGATAGCTTTGCTGGGTAGAGTAATCTTGGTTGTTGTAGGTTCTTGCTATTCATCACTATGAATATTTCTTGCCACTCCCATCTGGCTTGCATAGTTTCTGTTGAGTAATCAGCTGACAATCGTATGGATGCTCCCTTGTAGGTAACTAACTGTTTTTTCTTGCTGCTTTTAATATTCTCTCTTTGTCTTTTGCTCTTGGCAATTTAATTATGATGTGTCTTGGTGTGGTCCTATTTGGATTCCTTTTGTTTGGGGTTTTGTGCACTTCCTGGACTTGTAAGTCTATTTCTTTCACCAGGTGGGGGAAAGTTTTGGTCATGAATACTTCAAATAGGTTTTCAGTATCTTGCTTTCTCTCTTCTTCTGGCAACCCCATAATTTGGATATTGGTACACTTGAAGTTGTCCCAGAGGCTCCTTACACTATCTTCATATTTTTGGATTCTTTTTCCTTTTTGCTTTTCCAGTTGGGTGTTTTTTGCTTCTTTGTATTTCAAATCTTTGACTTGATTCTTGCGATCCTCTAGTCTTCTGTTGGATCTCTGTATATTATTTTTTTTTCAGTCAGTATATGCTTAATTTCTAGTTGGTCCTTTTTCATATCCTCGAGGGTCTCGCTAAATTTATTGGCCTTTTCTAGGAAATTCTTGAAAAACCTTATAACGGTGGTTTTGAACTCCATATCCAGTCATGTGCTTTCCTCCATTTCTTTCATTTGTGACCTGTTTCTTTTTCTCTGCATTTTGGCTGTTTTCCTGAGTTGATAGAGTTGCTTTGTGTGGTAGGTGTCCTACAGGGCCCAGTGGATCAGCCTCCCCCAGTTACCTGAGGTGGACACTATTGGTGCATCCCTTTGTGGGCTGTGTGCACAGTCGTGTTGTAGTTAAGCCTTGATTGTTGTTGGTATCACTGGGAGGAATTGACCTCCAGGCCAATTGGCTGTGAAGATCAGCTGTGTCTATGATGGGAGAACTTCTGTGCTGGAGACACCCTTATGAGACAAGAGTGTGTCCCTTATGGATTTGAGGAGTTGTAATCTGGATGGTCCCACTCTTACCCCTGGGTACACGGGCTCTTGGATCTCCAAGGAGGTGCTAATTTAGCCTCTGCCTGAGGCCACCCGGCAGGAGCTATGGAGAGATCTGCAGATTTCTCTTCTTTGTTTGGGTTTTGGAGGTGCCCAGATGAGGACCAGCTATGAAGCAATGCAAGCTGCTGCAGGGCCTTGGGCCTTCTTTTGGGTGTTCTGGGTCTCACTGACTCAGCTGCAGTTTGTTAGGTATGATTAGAATTCAATGGACCAGGCTATTCATATGCAAAAGCCTCTGTGCTCAGCTTGGATGAGGCGGAGTCTCAGGGTGGAGCAAACCGCAACGGCTTCCCATCCACCCTGCTCTAAGAGGCCTCTGGTTCTCAGTGTCCTGCGGTAATCACTGCAAGCACCTCTGAGAGAAAGTTGCCCTCAAGTTTCGCCCACTGCCAGACAGTTCAGTTTTTCCCCCGTATGAGTCTGGGTCCCCAGAGTCTCACACGGAACTGGAGTTCAGAGCAGTCGGGAGCTTTTCTCCCTCCTGATTGAGAAAGCCATCCGCGTACTCAGTTGCCAGCCCTTTTCGCGTGCGCCTCCGTACCTCTGCCTTCCGCAGCTCCTGTGAGTCTCAGTGTGCTTTTCTCTTTCCTTCTAGTTGTAGAATTTCTACTCAGCCAGACTTCCTGTGGTTCTGGATGATGTCCATTTTGTCTTTTAGTTGTCGTTTTGAAATTGTTGTGGGAGGCAGCAGTTTAGGTGTTTACCTATGCCACCATCTTGGTTTCTAGATTATGATTGTTAAAAGTAATAACTGGATACTCACCTAACCATCAGGGCAGATAAGAGCTTCAGCTTGAGAGAGCATTTGAGATCTGAAAATGTTGTCAATTTGGCTCAAATAAACTCTTATAAAATAAAAAATAGCCTGGCCGGCATGGCTCAGTGGTTGAGCATCGACCTATGAACCAAAAGATCAGAGTTCAATTCCCGGTTAAGGCACATGCCCGGGTTGTGGGCTCAATCCCCAGCATGGGGTGTGCAGGAGACAATCAATCAATGATTCTCATCATTAATGTTTATATCTCTCTCTTTCTTGCCCTTCCTCTCTGAGATCAATAAAAATATTTTTAAAAAAAGAGTTTTGGCTCTGGAGCCAGATGGTTTGGACTGGAATCCAGCTCTGCCACTTGTTAGTTGTGTGACCTTGGGCAAGTGACTTAACCTCTCTCTCTCAATTTTTCTGATTTGTAGCTTGGGAAAAATAAGTGCTGAGCACAAGTGCCTGGCACTTAAGAAGTTAGATATTATTATATAAGCTATCATTTATTCCTAATAACACTATGAGGTAGGGACTATAATTATAACCATTTTACAAATAGAAAAATGAGGCTAAAGCAGTTATACAACTTTCCCAAAATCACACAGCAAGTCTTGGCAGTGGGCTTCAAATCCAGGCAGTGTGATTTCAGAGCTTTCCCTCTTAACTTCTGTGCTATGCAGTTTAAAATTTCCCACTTTCCTTCTCCACATGATAACAATATGAGTTTATAATCATGTTATAAATTTTCATATGTGTACACTGCTTTAGCTGTTTACACACCACATTCTCACATACCTCTTTTGATTTCCACAACTACCCTGGGCAGAAGAGATTCATCCCCATTTTACAGCTGAGGAAACTGAGGCTTGTAATCTAAGTGATTTGCCCAAGGTAATACCATTGGCAAACCTAGTTCCAAAACAGAGGCAAGTTGCCTCTTGCTCTACCATTAGAGGCATGAAGGAAGAGTGAGCCAAAATTTAACTAGTTTTGCTTTCCTAATATTTATAGATAATTGTAATTTTGCAGGGCTATTGTGAAGATTTAAAATTCCTATAAACTTTTCAAGTACAGACAGGTAAGTGGGGCATATTGATTCATTCAATAATTCCACAGATACTTATAAAGTGCCCTCTAAGTTACAGATACGCTGGGGACACACTACTGAATAAGCAGGGAAGGTCTGAGGGAGAGTTGAAGGAGCTATTCTGTGGCAAGTCCTAGATTTCCTTAAAACATTTTGTTTTACTTGTAGCTTAAGGATTCATGAAGAACTTCTACAAAATATTCTGTTTAATTCTACCTAATAAAAGAGTAATATGCAAATTAACCATCACTGCTACATTCACAAGCCACACCCACCAGCCACACCCACCAGCCAATCAGAGTGAGTATGCAAATAAACCCAACCAAGATGGCTACAGCCACAGAGATCAGGAGAGAGGCTTGGGTTTCCCTGGTAACAAAGGAAGCCAAGCTTTCCGTGAGCTGTTGTAGGCCTAAGCCTCCACTCAAGGCTACAAAGTTTCAATTATAGAAGGTAAACAAATCCAAACAGAAATGGCAGCAGCCACGGAGCTGGAAAGAGCAGGAGGCTAGGGTTGCCCTCTGCTTTCTGCACACCCTGGCCGGCCCAGACATCCGCGTAAGGCTACAAAGTTTCAATTATAGAAGATATACACAAACCCCAAAAGAAACGGCTGCCTGCCACGGAGCGAGCAGGAGGCTTGGCTCCACTCCAGGCTACAAAGTTTCAATTGTAGAAGGTAAATAAATTCCAGATACCAGGGCCTCCGCTTGGGTTGCCAGGGGGCGTGGCTGGCCTGCAAACCACCACAGGCCCCTCGCTCAGGCCGCCCCATGCCCCAAGGGAACCCCCACCCTGATCCAGGACACCCTTCAGGGCAAACCAGCTGGCCCCCACCCATGCACCAGGCCTCTATCCTATCTAATAAAAGAGTAATATGCAGATTGACCATCACTCCAACACACAATACGGATGCCCCCATGTGGACACAAGATGGCCACCACAAGATGGCCAGCAGGGGAGGACAGTTGGGAGGGACCAGGCCTGCAAGGGAGGGCAGTTGGAGGTGATCAAGCCTGCAGGGGAGGGCAGTTAGGGGTGACCAGGCCAGCAGAGGAGGGAAGTTGGGGGCAAACAGGCTGGCAGGGGAGCAGTTTGACATCAATCAGGCTGGCATTGGAGTGGTTAGGGGGTGATCAGGCTGGCAGGCAGAAGAGGTTAGGGGAAATCAGGAAAGCAGGCAGGCGAGCAGTTGGGAGCCAGCAGTCCTGGATTGTGAGAGGGATGTCCGACTGCCAATTTAGGCCCAATCCCTCGAGGGGTCCCAGATTGGAGAGGGTGTAGGCTGGGCTGAGGGACACACACACCCCGCCCCATGCATGAATTTTGTGCACTGGGCCTCTAGTCTATATATATAAAAAGCCAGCGACTGGAACGACCTGTCTCTATGATGCCCACAGTGGCCAGCGAACCTGCCCGATCGGGAGGTAAGGCCAGCTGGCCAACCTCCCGCACCCTTCCATCCGGCCGGCCCCGCCCCGATCAGTCTGCTGCAAACTGATCGGCCAGCAGCCCCTTCCCCCAGCTGTCCCCGTCCCTGATAGCCCCCCCACCCCAACAGGGGTTGGAGCCCCTCCCCTCAACCAGCTCTGCCCCCAATTAGCCCCCCCTTACCCTGATCAGGGGCAGAGTCTGCTGGCCAACCACCCATGGCCCCTCCCCCAGGCCACTGGCCCCCAATCGGCCCCCCACCCCATTCAGGGGTGGAGCAGGCTGGCCCACTGCCCACAGCCCCTCCCCATGGCTGGCCCCACCCTGATCATCCCCACCACCCTGATTTGCCCGTGGCTTCTCCCCCCAGTCAGGTTCACCCCTGATTGGCCCCACACACACACTAATTGGGGGGTAGGGCTGGCTGGCCAACCTCCCACGGCCCCTCCCCTGGCCACTGACCCAGGATAGGCCCCCCCACCACATTCATGGGTGGGGAAAGCTAGCCCATCCCCAACAGCCCCTCCCTATGGCCGGCCCTACCCCCAATCAGCTCCCCCACACCAATAGGGGGTGGGGCCCGCTGGCCAATCGCCTACGGTCCCTCCACCCAGCTGGCCAGGCCCACCTCCTGCCATCTCCTCCTGCTAGGCCCAGCCCCGATCCACCCCGATTGGGGCTGGGCTAGCCAGACCCCACCCACGTATGAATTCATGCACTGGGCCTCTACCATTAAAATAATGTTAGAGTTATTTACCATTGTAAATGAAAAAGGAGCCACATAGCAAACCTGACAAGCTCAGGGGAAGCCTGCATGGGCCTTAAAAACTCAGAGACCAAAAGTAACCACATAGGCTGGTCTAAAATGAAAATTTCCTAACTAAAAGCAGTTTATGGTATGTAGTCATTGTCCTAAGCTAGAATCTTCCTTGACAAAGGTCAATCTTTATCTTAATTGTTTCTGCCTACTTTTTTTTTTTTCATCTATGATAATATAAGAGCATCACTGTAATTTTCTTTTTCCAGACCCCTCAGGGCACAATTTCCCACCAGAACAGACCACAAAACCCCTATTGTCATTGTTATTGTATTGTTAACTGTTAGCTATCTTATACCCACTAATGTAAAAGAAGTATCTGTTTTATTTTTTATTTAATACAGAGATTTTTCTCCTTTGCTTTCTTCCACCTCCCTAATCTATCATCAACGGATTTTATATAAGTCCTTTTTGCCTTCCCCTTTAATTGTCATGTATAAAATAAGGTGCAAAACTGCCATTCTCTGGAGCATTTCCTCAATCCATTGAGATTTTGCTTCCCAGCAATTGTTGTTAGTTTGGCTCAAATAAACTCATAAAAATTCTTACAGGTATGACATTTCTTATGTCAACATTTTCTTGGCACAGTCAGCAGGATTCTGAAGAAGCCCACACAGGACCACCTTGCAGAGCCGAACTTGTGCTTGGTACCAGCAGGGGCCCATTGTGCCTCACTCTGGCTCCTTGATTTGCATCTGGTGAACTTGGGTGAGTTTTTCTTGGAATTCTAGGCCTTTCTGCTTTAAGGTAAGAGGCCTGATTTTATTTGAGCTGTTTTTTTTTTTCTTTTTAATCCTTAAGGTGGAGCTAAAGGTTAAGAGTTGAGAGAACCCAGGCTAAAGATGAGAGTTAAGAACTCAGGATAAGCCAAAACCGGTTTGGCTCAGTGGATAGAGAGTCGGCCTGCGGACTCCAGGGTCCCAGGTTTGATTCCGGTCAAGGGCATGTACCTTGGTTGCCGGGCACATCCCCAGTAGGGGGTGTGCAAGAGGCAGCTGATGGATGTTTCTCTCTCATCGGTGTTTCTAACTCCCTATCCCTCTCTCTTTCCTCTCTGTAAAAAATCAATAAAATATATTTAAAAAAATAAAAAAAAAGAATTCAGGATAAGAGAAAAAATGGCTGGCTGGTTTTTATCATTGATTGGCTTTTCAATTGGAATTGCTTTCTGAGAGTATGAACAAAATGTTTTTGCTGAATAAGTGAGAGCTTGAACTCTTTCATCTCCAAAGATAAGGGACACTTCCTCCATCCAGCTCGACTTTTGGGTATTCTTAGGTGACTAAGAATCTTTTGGGAGGTGTTAGGGGGTATCCCTCATGATATGCAGGAGCCCCATAGGAAATTCCAACTGTAATTTAAAAATTGACTTGTTCAAGGCCACACACATAAAGGTTGGTTACCTAGCACTCTGAGTCCTCATGGCTATATTAGATAGTCCATGGGAGAAAAAACAATATATGTAAGAGGGTTGAGATAACTGTGGAAAGCCACCGATTGCCAATACTGTCAGTGCACCAGGGAACACAGAAAGCCAATGAACCTGGAGCGTTAGCAGGGCTGACGCTAAGCACAGATTGTTGAGATAGTGGTGGCCAAGGCAATTCCCTAACCTTATAATCCTTTTACTGTTTACCAAACTTTACCTTTGATATGCCTGTATGCATTGCTAGAGGGCAAGATGTGTATCTAAAACTGAATAAAAAGCGGACGGGACCCAATCTCCGGGGTGCCTCTTCGAGAAAAGGTCTCCACCTGGTCCCGCATGCCTTCTAAATTCATATTTCTTGTATAGCATTTTCATTTGTGCGTTGGCCCTTCCTTCAGATCCTGAACCCTGCTGCAAAAGTTGTGGCAGATGACTTGGGAGGTGACAGCCCTATGGAGCTCAACCCATAACCAGCACACCTCAACCTGTGAAAGAATGTAGGAGGCTAGCAGCCTGACTCTGTACCTAATTAACCAGTATCCCTAATGCACATTCTTGTTAGTCTATAATTAAGTCACTGCCCCTTCCTTAATTATCTGGTCTTGCAAGACCTATTTACCTAAATACTCCCAATTTACAAGGGCCATAAACCAAGGATGTAACAGCTTAACTAGAGGGAGGTCACTGGCGCCATCCAGGTTAGACATTTAGACACAATCTAAATTCCCCATTCTAACTGACTCAGGAGGGGCTTTGAAAGTCTACCACAGAAGCCTGGTGGTTAGGAAACAAAGAAACTCAGAAATATATATGGAGAAAATCTCATTATATCATTTGTTCAGGCTTTGGATCTTTGAGTCCCCTGAACCAGCAGCGCTTCTTTGAATAAAGGTTTCCTTTCCTGATACTTTCGAGTGTTCAGCTGTCCCTTCTTCTGCACCAATTCTGTAGCAAACCCACTACACACTACCCCTAGAAATTTTGTTCAGACTCTGCAGATCCCAAAATAAAACTAAAATTAATATGGGAAATTGTACCTACAAGGGTAGAAACTTCCAACCCCCAACCCCCATTAATACTCTTGCAGATATACAATAAATAGAAAACTTTTACTGGCAAGTATGTACAGAAATGGGAAGCTTTACCTAGAAGTGATATCAACTTAAGATGGCCAAAATGAAACTCTTTTAATGCCTAAATTATTTTGGTTTGCCTTTAAAAATGAGAAAAAGTAGGCTCTAAGATTAAACTGAATGAATGGGAAGCTTATCTTGATTGGAAATTAGAAGTTCCAGGCAGAACAGAGATAAACACTCTTTTCTAAAAGAAGTTAAAAGAACTTTTAGAGCTTATCTCTGAAATAAGGAAGGCTCTGAACCTGTTCAATGCCAACATCTCAATTTTCCCTCTTCAACTGTCCTTCTATACCCTTTTCTTCATTGTTTGAAATTACTCTTCTTTGCTCTACCCTCTTTGTGTTTTTTTAAAGTATTTTTTATTGATTTTTACAGAGAGAGGGAGGGAGAGGAAGATAGAAACATTGATGACAAGGGAAACATTGATCAGCTGCTTCCTGCATGCCACCACTGAAGATAGAGCCCACAACCCCAGCATGTGCCCTGACCAGGAATCCAACTGGTAACTTCTCGGTGCATGGGTTGACAATCAACCACTGAGCTACACCAGCCAGGTGATCTTTCCTCTTTCTATTCTTACCTTTTCCTTTTTAAAAAATTATATTATTGTTTAAAGTATTACATATGTCCTATTTCCCCCCATTGACCCTTTCTAGCCTGCTGCCGCCCCTACCCCAGGCCTTAACCATCTTATTATCTGTGTCTATGGGTTATGCATATATGCATACAAGTTCTTTGGTTAATCTCTTCCCACCCACCCACCCACCCTTTCCCACCTTCCCTATAAGATTCCCCAGTCTGTTCTTGCTTTTATGGCTCTGGATCCATTTTGTTCATCTGTTTGTTTTGTTCATTATATTCCACATATGAGTGAGATCAACTGATAGTGTCTTTCTCTGAGTAGTTTATTTCATTTAGCATAATACTCTCCAGGTCCATCCATGATGTCTTAAAGGGTAAGGGAGTCTTCTTTTAAAAAAATCCTTCTTTTATACTGCTGCATAGTATTCCATGGTATAATTGTACCACAGAATTTTTCTCCACTCATCTACTGGTGGGTACTTAGGCTGTTTCCAGATCTTAGCTATTGTAAATTGTGCTGCTATGAAAATAGAGGTGCATATATTCTTTCTGACTGGTGTTTCGGGTTTCTTAGAATATATTCCTAGAAGTGGGATCACTGGGTCAAATGGCAGTTCCATATTTAATTTTTTGAGGACACTCCATACTGTCTTCCTTAATGACTGCACCAGTCTGCATTACCACCATCAGTGTACTAGGGTTCCCTTTTTCTCCACATCATCACCAGCACTTGTCATTTGTTGATTTGTTGATGGTAGCCATTCTGACAGATGTGAGGTGATAACTCATTGTCATTTTAGTTTGCATCTTTCTGATGATTAGTGAGCATTTTTTTCATATGACTCTTGGCCCTCTGTATATCTCCTTTGGAGAAGTGTCTATTTAGGCCCTTTGCCATTTTTAAATTGGATTGTCTTCTTTTTATTAACTTATATGAGTTCTTTATATATTTTGGATAGTAGCCCTTTATCAGATGTATCAGTGCCAAATATGTTATCCCATACTGTGGGTTACCTTTTCATTTTGTTGATGGTTTCTTTTGCTGTGGAGAAGCTTTTTATTTTGATGTAGTCCCACTTGTTTATTTTCTCCTTAGTTTCCATTGTCCTAGGAGCTGTATCAGTAAAGATATTGCTACTACATATGTCTGATATTTTGCTGCCTATGGATTCTTCTAAGATTTTTATGGTTTCTCATCTTATATTTAAGTCCTTTATCCATTTTGTGTTTATTTTTGTGCATGTTGTAAGTTGGTGGTCTAGTTTCATTTTTTTTGCATGTATCTGTCCAATTTTTCCAACACCATTTATTGAAGAGACTGTCTTGACTCCATTGTATGCTCTTGTCTCCTTTGTCAAATATTAGTTGAGTATATACAAAATATACAAGTAAGTCATTCAACTTAACAAAAGAAGACAAATAATCCAATAAAAATGGACAAAGGACCTAAATAGACACTCCAAAGTGCACATACAGATGGCCAAGGGACATGAAAAAAAAATGCTCAGAGTCACTGATCATCAGAGAGATGCGAATTAAAATGACAATGAGGTATTACCTCACACCTGTCAGAATGGCTACCATCAATAAATCAACAAATGACAAGTGCTGGCGAGGATGTGGAGAACAGAGAACCTTAGTAAACTGCTGGTGGGAATGCAGACTGGTACAGCCATTATGGAAAACAGTATAGAGTGTCCTCAAAAAATTAAATATAGAACTGCCATTTGACCCAGTGATCCCACTTCTAGGAATATATACTAAGAACTTGAAACACCATTCAGAAAGAATGTATGCATCCCTATGTTCATAGCAGCATAATTTACAATAGCTAAGATCTGGAAACAGCCCAAGTGCCCATCAGTAGATGAGTGAATAAAAAGTGGTACATTTATAACATGGAATACTATGCAGTGGTAAAAAAGAAGGATCTCTTAGCCTTTGAGACAGCATGGAGGGACCTGGAGGATATCATGCTAAGTGAAGTATGTCAGTCAGAGAAAGAGAAATATCATTATTACACTCACATGTGGAATCTAAATAATAAAATAAACTGATGAACCCAGTGGATCCAGAGACATAGAAGCATGGAACAGAGTTTGAAGGGAAGGCAGGGGGAGGGTGAGTGGGTGGGATATAATCAACCAAAGATCTTGTATGCATATATACATAACCCATGGACACAGACAATAGGGTGCTGAAGGCCTGAGGTGAGGGGCTCAAGGGGGTCAGTAGGGAGAAAAGGAGACATATGTAATACTTTCAACAATAAAGAATTATTTAAAAATATTGAAGCCAAGACCCTCCACCACCACCAAATAAATAAAACAAACAAACAAAAAAAAACACGATGGTACATTTATACCATGAAATACCATGCAGCAGTAAAAAAGAAGGATCTCAAAAAAAGAGAGAGAGAGAGGATCTCTTACCCTTTGAGACAGCATAGAGAGACCTGGAGTGTATTATGCTTAGCGAAATAAGCCAGTCAGAGAAAGATAAGTATCACATGATCTCACTCATATGTGGAATCTAATGAGCAAAAGAAACTGATGAACAGAGTGGATCCAGAGACATGGAAGTAAGAAACAGAGTGAGGAATCTTGGAGGGAAGTCAGGGGAGGGTGGGTGGGTGGAAGGTGATTAACCAAAGAACTTGTATGCATATATTCATAACCATGGACACAGACAATAGGGTGGTGAAGGCCCGGGGTGAGTGACAGGGGCGAGCTGGAGGGACTCCATGGGGGCAGAGGGGAACATCTGTAATACTTTCAACAATAAAGATTTTAAAAAGCCCAGCCAGCATGGCTCAGTGGTTGAGTGTTGACCTATGAACCAGGAGGTCACGGTTCAGGTTCACTTCCTGGGCACATGCCCAGGTTGTGGACTCAATCCTCAGTGTGGGGCTTTCAGGAGGCAGCCCATCAATGTTTCTCTCTCATTGTTGATGTTTCTATCTCTTTTTCCCTCCCCCTTTCTCTCTGAAATAAATAAAAATATATTTAAAAATGAAATAAAATAAAATCTTTTAGTTGAGCATAATGGCTTGGATCGATTTCAGGGCTCTCTGTTCTGTTCCATTGATCTATATGCCTGTTCTTGTGCCTGGGTCTTTCTCAGCATCTAGAAAGGTTCAGGAGTCTGGAAAAGGGGCTGTACATAAATGGATTAAAGAAACTAGAGAAGAAATTTGAATTTGGAAGGCATTTTGGGGGAGCCAGAGGAAGCTTAGTTCTAGTGACTTAAGTTCCCCAAATCTCTGCACACAGGGCTTTTTATTCACACATCTTGCCCTCTAGCAAAGCAGATATACATATCAAAGGTAAAGTTTGGTAAACAATAAAACAGTTATCAGGTTGGGGGAACTGCCTTCAGCTGTTCCAGCAGCAGGAAATAATATATGCAGATTTTCAGGTTTGGGGAAATACCCTCAGCTGTCTGGCAGCAGGCAATAATATGTATCTTCAGCCCTGCTGAAGCCTCAAGGTTCATCAACATTTTGATGAACTTCTTGCATTGGAATTAGCCGCCAGCATTCTTGTGCCAGTACCAGGCTGTTTTGATTATGTGGCTTTGTAGTATAACTTGATTTCTGGTATTGTGATTCTTCCAATTTTGTTCTTTTTTTTTTCAAGATTGCTGCAGCTATTCAGGGTCTTTTTTGGTTCCATTTAAATTTTTGAAGTGTTTATTCTAGGTCTGTTAAATATGCCATTGGTATTTTAATAGAAATTGCATTGAATCTATAGATTGCTTTGGGTAGTATGGACATTTGATTCTACTAATCCATGAACGTGGTATATTTTTCCCTTTGTTTATACCTTCCTCTATCTCTTTTTTCAATGTCCTGTAGTTTTCCGAGTACAGGTCTTTTACCACCTTGGTTAAGTTTATTCCTAAGTATCTTAATTTTTCTGTTGCAATGGTAAGTGGAATTTTTTTTTTTAGTTTCTCTTTCTGAGTGTTCACTATTGGTGAATAAAAATGCTATGGATTTTTGGATGTTAATTTTGTATCCTGCTATGTTTCCAAATTTATTTATTAAATCTAGTTGTTGTTTTTTATGGAGTCTTTAGAATTTTTTTTATGTACAGTATCATACCATCTGTGACTAATGAGGGTTTTACTTCCTCCTTTCCAATTTGGATGCCTTCCATTTCTTCTTCTTGTCTGATCACTATGGACAAGACTTTAAGAGCTATGTTGAACAAGAGTGGTGAAAGAAGGCATCCCTGTTTTGTTCCTGTTCTTAGGGGAAATGGTTTTAGTTTTGCCCATTGAGTATGATGTTGGCTGTATCTTTGTCATATATGGCCTTTATTATGTTGATGTATGTTCCCTTTATTCCCACTTTGCTGAGGGTTTTTATTTTTTTTAAAAAGGTGCTGGATTTTTAAAATATCTGTTCTGCAAAAAAAATAAATAAAAAGAAATAATAAATGATAAAAAATTTAAATAAAAAAGTGGTGTCATTTGATTCAGCTGAGTTTTAATTCCTCATGAGAGCTGGTTGAGGACCCCACTCTTCTGTTCTGTCTGACAATTCTGGGCTTCCTGTTAGGTACTTAGGTGCTGACCACTGTCCGGTTCTGTCTTTTGGCTTTTAGCATCCTGATTGAAGCTCTAGTCCAGGCGTCCTCAAACTACGGCCCGTGGGCCACATGCAGGTGTTTTTGCCGTTTTGTTCTTTTACTTCAAAATAAGATATGTGCAGTGTGCATAGGAATTTGTTCATAGTTTTTTTTAAACTATAGTCTGGCCCTCCAACAGTTAACTGGCCCGCTGAGGGACTGTGAACTGGCCCGCTGTTTAAAAAGTTTGAGGACCCCTGCTCTAGTCTAAGCGATCCACTGGTCCTCTGCTTATGTCTGTCTCTGAAGGCCTTGGCTGCAAGCAGGTGGGGCCAATCTGCTCTCTTTGCCTGTCTGCCAGCTGTCAGTCTTAATCACTCAAGTGTCTGTTTCTGACAGGGCTTTAGATGGGATTTGTGCTGTTTCACTTTCAGGGAATAAGATGGGTGTTTTTTTCCTTACCCAGAGCTACTCCTCCATGAGTGGCTCAAAATATTACTCTGCCCTTGCTTGGTCAGAGATCCTTGTATGGAGACCAATGGGGTTGACTGGCAACCTGGAGTTTTAATTAGTCTGGTTCCCAGAATAACAGAGCGGAGGGCCCCTCTTCCAATCAAGCCACTGAGGACTCCTTGGGAGACTATTCAAACCCTTACTTTTGGTCTCTGCCTTTGTTTCCTCCTAAAGCTCAAAATGCAGGGTGTGGCAGGCTGTATTAGCTGCCCTGGGGCTACTGGTAGGGGCTAGCTCTTCTGGGGAGAAATGGCTGCTTAGGTTTGGAAGGTTCAGAACGTCCCAATGCAGGACTCCTGGCCATGTCTCCCTGCCCTGTTTCTGTCCTCAGCCTCTCCTCAGGTACCTCAAGTCCATGCCGCCCTCCCTGCACCAAAGCCTTGGGTGAATGATTGCAATTGAAAAGTCGTGTGTTCTGGGTTTAGAGAATAAAAACAAAGATAAAACAAAAACAATAAAACCATGGCTTTCTCTCCCCACAGCAACACGCTGCTTTCCCTGAGCAGCGCTGCCTTTTGTGGGGCTGCCTTTCACAGCTGTGGTCTTGGGTCCAGAGTCCCAGGCTGCCAGTAGCCCTGTGGCTTTTCCTTTTCACAGTTGGATGTTTAGCCTAGGACCTACGGATGCAGCTTTGGTGCAACACAGTTTCTTCCTCTCCCCTTGGCCTGCTGGCCTGATGACCCACTGCCCCTCTCAAGCCCCTTTCCCCATTTCTACCTGTCTCCAAGTGTTTTCTGCCCTTCCTTGTAGTAAGTTGTCTCCTCAGGTTTGCCTAATTTGTTAATTCTGGGTGGATGTGCTCTGATCTAGATGTATTTCCAGTCTAGCCCTGGGACAAATTGCACTACCTGTCTGCCTATTGGCCGCCATTTTTTCTTCCTCTCTGCAGTTTCTTTTATGCATTTGAAATTAAGGGGAAAACATAGGAAGATTACATGGAGATGGGGGAAAGAAAAGTGGGGATTGGATTACAGGATAATTAACAAGATTATGTGTTTTCTTGAGGGTGGTTACCATTAATTTAAAAGCTGTGTTAGCCTACATGCGTAGAAACAATGGACAGGACTTCCTTAATCAAAGATAAACCTTTTAGTAAAAAAGTTATATGCCTGGGGTGTGACTACCTACCAAGACCTGCGCAGTTAGGAATTTATGATCAGATCACCCTGTGAGGCTACTTTCTATAGAACCTCCTTTTTTGCTTCACACTGAACAATAGGCCTTGAAAGGACTGACTCCATCCTATACCTCACCCTCCATCTGAACCATAGGCACTCCATCTTGTTCCTGTAACCTCCATTTTGTAAGAACTGCCGTTTAAAATTTTCCACTAAACACAGATGGTTCTTTGTTCTGTTAACTCCAGGAAGTAACTAAACCAGATAGCCTCCCTGATAGAAGTAACTCTGCTATTTCTAGCTTCTGTAAGCACGCTTGCTCAAATAATGGGGAAAATAAAACAGTTTTGGGGAAGGGCTAGCTAGCAATCTGAATCTGTGCCACTAACCTAATGTACATTCTTATCAGCCTATAGTCTAGTCCAGTGATGGCGAACCTATGACACGCGTGTCAGCACTGACACGTGTAGCCATTTCTGATGACATGCGGCCGCATGCCGAGGATGAAATATTTGCTGCTCCTGAGCATGAAACATTTGCGACTAGAGTCTTGGAGTTAGTTTTTTCCTCAAAGTGACACACTACCCGAGTTATGCTCAGTTTTTTGGCGAAGTTTGACACACCCAGCTCAAAAGGTTGCCCATCACTGGAGTCACTGCCCCCTCTTAATTTTCTGGTTCTGCAAGCCCCTCCGCTGGCGTAGGGGTCTGGTCTGTCCTTGGTTCCTCCCATGCCAGGTGTCTTCTGGTTATCTGAGCTGTGCTCAAGGCTGCAAGCTTTCTGCGGGATATCTGCTAAGCACACTGCCCCCATCCCAGCACATAGGTTTTCTTTGCCTTTATAAGATAACCTCAAGTTCATTCGGGGTCGCGAGGTTTTGGAGAGACGTTAATCCTCTTGCGGCCTCTGGCATTTGCAATAAAGACTCCAAATTCGGCCCTCTGACTGTGGCATATTCTGTTTGACTCGCTGGATTCCAATATAACAACACCACACCTACGCTCACTCCATTGAGAGCCTGGTGTCCCAGTCATTCCATTGCTCATTCATCTTTCCCCATCATATTCTTTATGGATGGATGATGCAGACCATGGATCAGGTGGTCCAGTCATCCACTCTGAGAACTCTGATTTTAGCAAGGTGCAGGTTATAGGCCTAGCAAGGCCTCTCTGACTCAGGGATTGTCACAGACTACCAGAAGATGTATGCTTCATAGGAGGAGGTGGTAGAAGAAGGAAAGAGATGGTGTGCACAAGGGTTTAAAAACAAACAATAGTCCTGGACAGCATGCTTAGTGGTTAGAGCATTGGCCTGTGCACTGGAGGGTCTTGGGTTTGATTTCTGGTCAAGGGAATGTACCTAGGTTGCAGGTCCGATCCCTGCCCCCAGTTGGGGTGCGTGTGGGAGGCAACCAATCTATGTGTCTGTCACAATGATGTTTCTCTCTCTCTCTCTCTCTCTCTCTCTCTCTCTCTCTCTCTCTCTCTCTCTCTCTCCCTCCCTCTCTCTTCCCCTTCCTTCCACTCTCAAATATCCTTACTCCTCAAGGTAGAATTAAAATAATGTTTAAAAATAAAATAAAAACAAACAATGAAAAATCTTGTGAATAATCCACTAGTTATTAGTATATGGATAATTGAGAGTTGGCCATGTCCTCTAAGCCTGTTGCAACACTTTCATTATTTGTGTTAAATGTCCCCTCATCTCTTGCTAGCTACCCCTTGGCTTCAACTATTAAAGGACACCAAGTAGACCTGAGGTTTTTATATTGGACAGAGCTGGGACCAAGACAATGGGATGATCAGGGCTTTGATCAGTTCTTCTTGCTTTTAAAATATGTTTTTATTGATTTTAGAGAGAGAGAGAGGAAAGGAAAGATAATGTTACAGGGAACTGGGATAAATCAAGCAATGCTCAGAGAGTTTGGAGTCATACTTTATTACGCGCGGGTCCAGAGGAAAATGTCTCTCAAATTCTGGACCCCAACATAGAAGAATTTTCCCTATTTATATGTTTTTACATTGTCTCCCAAATATGGGGTGTTTCCGGCCCTTTTTGCAAGTTCTTAAAGAGCCCCTATGTGCTGGGGCCTTGAGACCTCAACCAAAGGCCTGGCCTGGTGCCAGCACTGATAATTTTGTCTGGGGAAGGTTTAATGGCCTCTCTGAAGTGGGAGTAGTCTTATTTTCCTTATTATTTAAGCAAGTAAGCATTTACAGAAGCCAAATAGCAGGGTTAAAATTTCAAACAGCAGTTTTTATATAAGATGGATGCTTCATTCCCCACTGGTTTTATGTACATGTGTCAAATCATTGACTCTTGGTCATTGTCAAGGAGGGAGTTATATTTACCCCTGAGGACTATAATTTTAATTTTCTGCCTAATAAAGTTAGTGGGCCTGCTTATAAGATAAGGACCCGGAATAAGGGCCAGGAGTAATCTTTAGAGAGTCTGAAAAGTCCTGGACTCTATTTTTCCTGGGCTGTCTTAAGCCGGATGTGATGAAGCCACATTGGGATTCCGTTGACTTTGACTGCCGTGGAGGTGGTCCTTTCCAGGTAGGAGTCAGTCTTTAGGTGGCAAATTTCTTTACCCAAACAGAGTCACCAGGATGGAAGGGATGAACTGGATCAGAAGTTGGAACAGGCAGAGCATCTCAGATGTGCTTCTGGATTGCTTCCTGGGTAGACTGTAAAGCCTGTAAGAACTTGAATAAAGACTGGTTATGGATTTCAGCTTTTCTAGATTGGGTAGATCAGGGTCTATAAGAGTCACTAGAATCTGTAGAGGCCCCACTGGTTTTAGGGCAGCCTCCCAGGCAGCTTCATCTGTGGTCCGGTTCCCTCTTGCTTCTGTGGAGACCCCTTACCTTGTAAATAGCACTATGTACGTGAGCCATTGTAAATGCGTACCTGCTATCAGTATAAATTGTCACTGATTTTTTTTTTTTTTTTTTGTCTACCAGAGAGCCTGAAACTGGGTGACTCAAGTGTTTGACATCCAGTGCTCTAGTGTGTTCCGGAGTAAAGCCTCGACCTCATGTGGGGCAGTTAGGATTAGTTACTGCCCTAGGGTTAACTTATTTGCTTTTTCAATAAGCATAGCTGTGGCTGCTACCGCCTGGAGGCAAGTATGTCACCCAAATGCAAAGGGGTCAAGTCTTTTGGACAAACAGGCTACTGGCCTTTTCTAAGGGCTGAGACTTTGGGTGAATACCTCTTTGGCTATGCCCTTTGTCTCACATATGTAGAGGTGGAAAGACTTAGTTACATCTGGTAGCACTAGTTGGCCCATTGTCCTTACTCTGCTCATGTCTGTCTAACTGCCTAATGTATTACCTCAAGGATCCTGGCTCTGAATTCTTTTAGGGAAAATGGACGTTGAATTTCTTCTGTAGCTGCTTCATGCTGAGGAGGGACGGAGTTTTCCCTCAGAGTCAAGAGATCCTTGCTGTCTGTCAGAGGGACGATGAGGCCTGGGCACAGAAGGAGGTGGGCTTGTGACCTGGCAGAGACAAACTGTAACAAATGGTCCAGTGGAAGGGAAAGAAAACATTTCAGTTTTAATAACCTTTTTTTTTTTTTAAAATATATTTTATTGATTTTTTACAGAGAGGAAGAGAGAGGGATAGAGAGTTAGAAACATCGATGAGAGAGAAACATCGATCAGCTGCCTCTTGCACACCCCCTACTGGGGATGTGCCCGCAACCAAGGTACATGCCCTTGACCGGAATCGAACCTGGGACCCTTGAGTCCGCAGGCCGACGCTCTATCCACTGAGCCAAACCGGTTTCGGCCAGTTTTAATAACCTTTATTGAAATAGAATTTTTCTCCTCAAAATTACCTCTATGTTTATTAAAAGAGCCAAATCAAGACCAATTTACCTATTGTATTTAATTTGGCCTGATTGTTTGCATAAACACAACAAGAATGGTAACTACCTTTGCCAGAATTTCATGATTGAATCTTAGTGTGCCCCATAGGGCTAGGGAGCCAAGCCATGCAGCTGCCGTCCGGCCTGCCTGCAGTATCTGCTGAGTTAGGTGAATCCCTCACCTGCAGCGACTCCACCTGGGCCCATGCCCTAGGTTTTAAGGCCCATCTCAGTAGCCCTCCTACTTGTCATGGCCTAGAGTGTGTGGGGGTTCCACAGGGATGCAGAGGCATCCTTATTGCTCCCCTTCTACTCTGACCAACCACCAATGATGGTAGGGCATGGGCCTGATGCTCCAGCACCAGCCATTTTCAGGGCTCCCAGCAGGATACCAGGCTTTTCCTTGGCACTCTTATTGGCTTCAAGTCTTCAGAGTTCAGACAGGGCTCTTTAAAACATGATACTCCAGTCAAAGTTTCCGGTCAAAAACACCACTATTGGAAACTGGTCTTATTGAACTTATGCAAAGAAATGTATTGCCATGATTTAGTAAGCATTGCCAAATTTTGGAGGAATTATATAAGGAGAAAAATATACTAACCTGCTTTAAGATCTTCTGATTTTCCTTGTCAGTCCTTTCTATGGATTCTTCAGAGTAATATAACTGTTTTCAAATGGCAAGAAGAAATTCAAAATGTGTCTATATTCAAGTAGACAATTACAGCTGTCCCTGTAGTAGGGTTGCCCCTACTTGACTTGTCCTTAAAATTTCATATGGTCTCTGGGAGAGGTGACATGCCCTCTCAGAAAGGACTAAGGGAGCTTTATTCCTTTACAGGGTATCACATGTCACAGTACCTCATGGAGTCTGTAATTCCTGTAACAAAGGGCTGGTACTCACCACTTCCCTCTGTTCCACACAGGCCTTCCCCAGTTTCATAAAGTTGAGGTTTGTGCCACACCCGACATGGGCATGGTCACAGAGGCCTGCAAGACAGTATACAGGCTGCCAACTGTCTTTTAATAGAGACCAAAACCAGATGGGTATTTTCCTTGCCCATTTTGGCACCTGTCCTTTTGGCAACTGCATTCAAATATGTAAGGTTAATGTAATATTATTAACACAATGAAGTATAATATAGGCACTGTGGCCACCTTAGGTAGCCATATCTTCTGCTACCATATATGACACATGGTAGGGCTATACAAATATCTTAGGGAGGTGACTAAGGTCTATTCTTGACCTTCCCACACAAAGCAAAATTGTCTTTGTCTTTCTGGAGTCATGTCCATGAAGACGCAGGCATCATCTAAGTCTATTATACAGTTTTATGCAGGCCGCTGTTAGGGCTGTGAATGGTGGCCAGTTCTTCTTTCTAGCCACAAGCACAGCCTGTCTAATTTCCCTAAAATTTATTCTGGCATGGGAGAAAGTTGTTTTGCTGTAAACAGGCAGCTGAACCCCTACATAACTGGGCTTGGACATCTGCCTAGAAAGCCGTAATTTATAAGTTTAACATGTGGCCTTAGGTCCTTCCAACCCAACAGGGTCTTTGCCATCCCTCAGTCAGAATCCTTCTCTCTTGGAGAATCTCAAAATCCTGAAGGCTCCCCAGTCCAAGGAGAGTGCCTTTCCTTTGCTCTTTGACTTTAAGCTGCCAGTCCAAAACAGCCAGAGTTGCAGTTAGAAACAGCTTTGCATATTGCAAAGAGCTTCTGTGGCAGTGGCTTGGGTATTAGGCCCCTTGTCTTCCCGCCAGTCCCCTTTGTGGCAGAGCAGCAACCAGGCCTCTCCCAAGGGAGTGAACTGGAAGGGGATCTCAGCCCCTCCTTTTCCAGCAGCAACAGGTACTGAACCCTTTCAGTACATTTGCAAACAGGGAGCTTTCACTAGCTCTATCTGCTGCTTTTACAGATCCCGGGCCTGCTGCTCTATTCCTGGGGCTGCAGGAAGGCTAGTAGCAGTCACTGGCTTCTGGTTTAACTGCTGCAACCAGCAAGCTAAAGGCCTAAGTCTTGTATTGCTTGTTGTAAAATGCTCATTACTCACTGGGCAGCAGCGGGGCAGCTAGATTAATTATGCTTGCAGAAAACTTGCGACCTTGAATCTAGTGAAGTTCTGATAAGACACCTGGACCAGACCCCTATGCCAGCAGAGCAGTCTGCAGCTAGTAAAAATCAACAAAAACCTATCTCTCCCTGCTTCATAATTAACTGTTGCCACTCTCCCTCCCCCCTTTTCGGCATTAACCATTTTCTCTGTCCTGAAACAAGGCAAATGGTCTGAGATCCTGTATATTTAGGATTTTTACATTTAAGGATACTTTTTTCTTTCTTTAACCATTGTTTTCCCTCATAGATTTTTACTCTAAGCCCCTAGACTCCTAGAGTATCTTAAATCCTCCTCCTTTACCACTCTTGATTTCTCCGACCATTCCTGTTCCCCAGTCCAGTTGCTTGTCTCCCTTTCCTATTGTGAGTCAGAGGAAGACAATTCCTACAGAGGGGAGAAATAGAAACAGTGGGAGTTTCAGAGAAAACTACAGACTACCGCTGTAGTAGTCCTCCCTTTCGAAGGCTGAGGTCTGACCTGTGGAGAAAAAATGACTCTTAGTCAGCCTGGAAAGATAGCAGATGAGGATAAGGGTGTGTAGGGAGATTTCTTGTGAACTGAAAGCCTGGATGGCCTCCTGAAAGAAAATATCTTTAATCCAGTTACAGATGCTATTAGAATCAGGATGAGAGAGGAAGGGAAAGACTAGGTTATGTCCTCTATGAGGATCCTAATAACTGAAAACAGCAAGTCAAACAAAACACACAACCACGAAGACAACAGACCACACAAGACACACAACCAGGTTTAACGGAGTCCATAGACAGTTAATAATAACTTCAGCCTTAGTTCCGCCTCAGGTGGCTCACGTTGGACTATGATGTCACAGGCAGAGACAGGGCCTGTAAATCTCTCTGCCCTGTGGAGTTGTAAGCCCTGCCCCTGGAAGTCTCCGACCACCAAAAAAGATAAGAAAGCCATAAATAAAAGTTCTTTGTTCTTTGAAATGTCACAAATTTATACCTTTAAATTAACCCCAGGACTTTAAAATTTCAATTTAATACAGCAAATTCACAAATCAGAGCAAACTGAAACCCATACTTATACAAAATTAGAGAGAAATTTTTATTAGCTAAGTGGGCTGATTCCCTCTCTGACAGAGAGCAAAAGACTCTGAGAAAAATAAATTTCAGCAGCTGCTAAAGACTTTTGCATTCCGTCACAGCAGGTCCGCCCTATCTTTAAACAAATTAAACAAAAGAAAGAGATAATACTCTCCTGTGTACAGCCAGAAGGCACAAAGTGGCTTTTGCTTCACACAGACCAGTTAATGAGCAGATAATTATGTCAAGACAGACAAACATCCGTACTCACACTCTCTCAGTAGACTAGCCTAGACTGGAGCTGAGCAGATAAATGAAACAATGCCCAACTCCCCAGACGGGCTTAGGGGCACTCCTGGCACCCATGCCCCAGAACAGAATTCTCGACCAATGTCTTGGTGAGAACCTACCGGAGGAGTTAAGACTGTGTCCAGTCCCCCTTCTCAGTAGTAAATTGGCTAGTCCCACACAAACAAACAGCAGAGTGAACTCATAATTCCTTAATCGAATCTGAATTCTTTCACCTCCAGAGTCCCACATTTATATACTAGCTAGTCCGAGTTTTTGACTTCTACCAGATATTTACCCAGAGTTTAAACAGTCCACCTGATTCCTTGTCCTCCTAACCAAATGGGGTCTCGGCTAGTTCCCAAGGAAGTCCTTGACTTCTGGGGAGGTAATCAAGCTCCCCCTTCCACTCACTTGGAGTGGGCCTAACTGACGGGGCCCCTACCTTACTGATTCTGTCAACAGGTCCTGAAGTGTCCGTCCACTCTCTCCAGATGCCTGCTGGGTCCTGGGCTGAGGTCCAGGAGTGCCTGGAGTCCCCTGGTTCAATTCTTCTAAATCAGCAGAGCAGCACCACCCGGAGGCCTATCCGGCTCCCCCGGGCCCCAAACCGGTCCACTCACCAGAGGCTAAAAAGCCAAGCATGGGTTGGTTTTCTCAATCAGGGAACCAATAATGTTACAGAGATCCGGAATAAATCAAGCAACGCTCGGAGAGTTTGGAGTCACACTTTATTACGCGGGTCCAGAGGAAAATGTCTCTCAAATTCTGGGCCCCAACATAGAGGAGTTTTCCCTATTTATATGTTTTTAACTACTTTGTCTCCCAAGTATGGGGTGTTTCTGGCCCTTTTTGCAAGTTCTTAAAGAGCCCCTGTGTGCTGGGGCCTTGAGACCTCAACCAAAGGCCTGGCCTGGTGCCAGCACTGATAATTTTGTCTGGGGAAGGTTTAATGGCCTCTCTGAAGTGGGAGTAGTCTTATTTTCCTTATTATTTAAGCAAGTAAGCATTTACAGAAGCCAAATGGCAGGGTTAAAATTTCAAACAGCAGCTGAAACCGGTTTGGCTCAGTGGATAGAGCGTTGGTCTGCGGACTAAAGGGTCCCAGGTTCGATTCCGGTCAAGGGCATGTACATTGGTTGTGGGCACATCCCCAGTGGGAGTTGTGCAGGAGGCAGCTGGTCGATGGTTCTCTCTCATCGATGTTTCTAGCTCTCTATCCCTCTACCTTCCTCTCTGTAAAAAATCAATAAAAAAAAAAATTTCAAACAGCAGTTTTTATATAAGATGGATGCTTCAATATAAACATGAATGATGAACGCCCTCCACCAGGGATCAAGCCCACAACCTAGGCATGTGCCCTGACTTACAATTGAACCGTGACCTCCCGGTTCACAGGTCAGTGCTCAACCACTGACCCACACTGGCTGGGCTTTGATCTCTTCTTGATTATCTTAGCCTTCACATTTAAGCAACTGATTTGCTGTATGAGCATAGGTCATGGAGGCAAATAGTCCTGAGGTGGATTCCTGGCTCTGCTATTTCGTAGCTATATTAGTTCCGTAGGGCTTCCATAACAAAATACCACAGGCTAGGTGGCTTAAACAACAGTCTGAGGGGTAGAAGTCCAAGATCAAGGTGACCTGAGGTTTGGTTTCTTCTGAAGCCTCTCTCCTTGGCTTGCAGATGGCCATCTTCTCTCTGGGTGCTTACATGGTCTTTTCTCTGTGCATATGCATCCCTGTGTGTTCAGGTTTCCTCTTATAAGGACACCAATTAGATTAGATCAGGGCCCACCCTTACTGCCTCATTTTAACTTAATCGCCTCTCCAAATACTCTGGCTTTCTGGGGTACTGGATATTTCAATTTTAACGTATGAATTTTGGCGGGACATAATTCAACCCATAACACTAGCTGTGTGATCTTGGCCAAATCATTTCACCTCTCTGAATCTTGGTTTTCCCCCAGAATAAATGGAGATAATTAGAAATGATATATAAAATATTTAACACTTGGTAGGGACTCTGACCAGCCTAAAACTTTGGAGGCCCTAGTGCTAGAGCAGAGTCTAAGAGGCCTTCTGCTATGCCAGGCATTTACCTTTTGGTTGCTAGATTGTGTGGGGAGTTCTGAGTGGGGTAGATCCCCCAAAAGGGATCAGGGTGGAGGTGGTGGGAGTGAAGGATGATACCAATAAGTACAAGTGCTTTTTAATATTTTTAACAACCTGTACAATTCTACCTATGTGTACCACCCGGATATCAGTCCCAAGTATATAATGCCTACCTCCATAATCTAATTTCCCCACACACACGAGTGGTGACTTCCTCTCCAAATACTCACTTTTGGTTTCTCTAAGGAAATTCCACAGAGCTCAATTGTAGGGTCTTGAAAACCCTGCCACTCTAAGGCTGAAAAGCTTGTCTCTCCTGTTAAATATAGTATGATGTTCACCAAGACAAAGTAGCTGGTCGCTGTGTGGGGCATGCTCTCTGGGCTCCCTGAGGAAGACACCTGTCTACATGTCCTGGAAGGAGTGCTTTTTTGTCTACACTGTCAGGGTGCAGCAACAGGTTAAGATTCCAGTCTGGGCTTAACTACTTCTTCACCTATCCTTCACCTTGGTGGGCCTCACTCTTCCCTCTGTCATACAAGGGGTTGGACTGTCCAATTACAAAAGCCTTTGTTGTGAAGCTGAAAGAAATTTGAACAGTAATCATTAAATTAGAGGAATCATCTCTCTCCCTCTTTCTTGTCACTTGACTGAAGGCCACAGCCCTAGCAACTCCTTAACTGTCTCACCCCCATCTCTGACTAGGCAGTGTGGTGGAGGAAAGGTAGGGACAAAGTTTTTACTTATGGTGGGGGCTCCTTCATTAGAACTCAGCCCACAAGAGGATAATGAGATATTTTGTTAAAGGCAAATGGTACCAGATGTTAGACTGCAGTCCTTGGGTTTGGCTAAGAAAATAATTCAGAGCCTAGGAACTCCAATACAAGCAAATGTTTATTTAGAAAGTTATAGAAGTAGTGTTGTAGGTAGCAGGAATGGCACTGGGTATTAGGCTGGTGGGGTCAGACCAGACCTGGGTTCAGAAACCTTGGTACTTGAGTTCTGGCTAGGAAATAATTCAGAGACAAGACTCAAACCATAAGAGAATATTTATTTGGTAAATCACAGAAATAAAAAAAGTAATTCCTATAAGAAATGGGCTTAGAAAACACGTTATAGAGGTAAAGGAGGGGCCCTTGGAGTTGGGAGTGAGAAAGCTAATGGTAACACAACTGGGGGGAGTGGGGAGGAGAAAGGAAAAGGCACGGACTTGCTCCTGGGAGGGAGAGCCCCATGGGTCCTCCCTCCTAAGGGTTTTAAAGGTGGAAATTTTAGGGGAGATCCCAGAGGAAGATCTCAATAGAATATTCAGTAGTTTTCCAGGTGTGTCCTTTCAGAGTCTAGTTCTCCACTGATTGATTGGTGGGCACCAGAACAGGGGGTATGCTGCTGGTCCTAACATCAGCTGTGGCTGGTTTTGTTGCTTATCTGGGCCTGGAGCTGAAATACAACTGAGGCCTAAATGTTATCTCTAGAAAGGACAGGGGGTCCAAACACCAAATCCATCAATATTCTAGGGAAGAAAAAGCACCCTGGGGGCAAGGTCCCACCTTACAACTGTCAGTTAATAGGCACCTGTGGCTTTCCACCTGGTGACCTTCTGTACCTAGATCAGTTTCAGGGCAGGCTCTTGATACCAAGCCTCATGGTTTAGCAGGACCTAGGTGATGGGTGAAATCAGCTTCACTGACTCAGCACTCCTGGGGCTGTTTAACAGTGTTCTTCAGAGAGAGAGAGAGAGAGAGAAGCTGTATCACAGTGGTAGCCAGTCAGAGATGGAGCAGGACATCCCAGAACATTCTAGGAAGTTATTTACAACTAGCTCCCAGATTGTGAAGATAGTGATTATAAGCAAGACTTGCTGGGATGAAGGTGGTTTGGGAGACTTGAAAATCAGAACTGCTTGATCTGTAATGTTCACATGGCTGCTGAGATTCTGGCAGCATCTTTGAGGTATTTGGGGACCATCTGGATAAGAGGAGATACTCTTTCAGAGACACCCACCTCACTATAAAAGTGGAATCACATAGAGCAACTAGAACCTCTGTGCATTTCTGCCACCATGGGTGAGAATCCAGAAAAATAAGACTTTCTTGCTTTTAAAAATCTATATATATAAAAATCTAAGCAACCGAATGACCGAACACCCGAACAACCGGTGACTGGTTGCTATGATGTGCAGTGACCACCAGGGGGCAGACGCTCAATGCAGGAGCTGCCCCCTGGTGGTCAGTGTGCTCCCACAGTGAGAGTGCCATTCAGCTGACTGGCAGGCACCAGACATCTGGCTCATGGCTGGCAAGCGCAGCTGTGGTGGCACAAGCCTCTCCTGCCTCTGCAGCAGCACTACCGAGAGTGATGGCGGAAGGCACAGTGGGGCTGGGATGAGCAGGAGCAGCGTGGTGTCTGGCCTGGGCTTGGGCTCCTCACTGGCTGCCTGCCGCTTTGTGCACTACTACATTCCTTGGGGGATGTCGGACTGCCAACATCCCCCTAAGGGTCCTGGATTGCAAGATGGCTCAGGCCAGGCTGAGGGACCCCACCGGTGCACGAATCCGTGCACTTGGCCTCTAGTACATCCATAAAAGATATGTGGTACAGTGCTCTGACTCTGGTCCCTGCTAAATTATACTCATTTGCCATGACAAGAAAATATATAATTTGGGCTTTGACCAACATATATTCACCCTTAGACTTTAGCCCTGCCTAGTGGAAGTGGCAAAAATAATCACTGAAACACTTTGGCATGACAGTATTCACTTTCTAAAATTTTTGTAATAGATAAAAGCAATTTTTAAACTAAATGTTATAAAAAAATTAAAACAATATGTGCACATAGTTAATAATTTAAAAAGTGCAAGCTGCAAGAATGCCAGGTTTACTCTTCAGGAGGTAACCACTTGTAACAGATTCTTTTTTTTTTTTTTTAATTTGAAATCTTTATTGTTGAACGTATTACATACTGATATGTCTCCTTTTCCCCCCATTGACCTCTCCCCAGGTGCTCCCCACAACAGCACATGTCTCCACCCCCCTATTTTTTGTGTCCTTTGGTTATACTTAAATGCATGCATACAAGTCCTTTGGTTGATCTCTTTCCCCACCCCACTCCCCTGCCTTCCCTCTGAAGCTCACAAGTCTGTTCGATGCTTCTGTATCTCTGGATCTATTTTAGTTCATCAGTTTATGTTGTTTATTATATTCCACATATGAGTGAGATCATGTGATATTTATCTTTCTCTGACTGGTTTATTTCACTTAGCATAATGCTCTCCAGGTCCATCCATGCTGTTTCAAATGGTAAGAGTTCCTACTTTTTTTTTTACAGCAACGGAGTATTTCATTGTGTAGATGTACCACAGATTTTTTAAAATTTTATTTTCTTATTTAAAGTATTACAAATAGTAGCACAAATGTCTCCTTTTTGCCCCATTGACCTTCCCGTGGCCTCCCCTACCCCCCGGGCACATGCCCTCACCCCCACCCAGTGTCTTGCTTCCATTGGTTATGATTATATGTATGCATATAAGTCCTTCGGTTGATCTCTTAACCCCCACAAACCCTCCCCAGCCTTCCTGCTGTAGTTTGACAGTCTTTTTGATGCTTCTTTGCCTCTGGATCTATTTTTGTTCATCGGTTTATAATGTTCTTTATATTCCACAAATGAGTGAGATCATGTGGTATTTTTCTTTCACTGACTGGCTCATTTCACTTAGCATAATGCTCTCCAGTTCCATTCATGTTGTTGCAAATGGTAAGAATTCCTTCTTTTTTACAGCAGTGTAGTATTCCATTGTGCAGAGGTACCACAATTTTCTAATCCACTCGTCTGCTGATGGGCATTGAGGCTGTTTCCAAATCTTAGCTATGGTGAATTGTGCTGCTATGAACATAGGGGTTCATATATCCTTTCTGATTGGTGTTTCTACTTCCTTGGGATATATTCCTAGAAGTGGGATTACTGGGTCAAATGGGAGTTCCATTTTTAGTTTTTTGAGGAAACTCCATACTGTTCTCCACAGTGGTTGCACCAGTCTGCATTCCCACCAGCAGTGCACGAGGGTTCCCTTTTCTCCGCATCCTCGCCAGCACTTGTCATTTGTTGATTTGTTGATGATAGCCATCCTGACAGGTGTGAGATAGTACTGCATTGTCATTTTGATTTGCTTCTCTCTGATGATTAATGACTTTGAGCATGTTTTCATATGTCTCTTGGCCATCTGTATGTCCTCTTTTGAAAAGTGTCTATTTAGGTCCTTTGCCCATTTTTTGATTGGATTATTTATCTTCCTTTTGTTAAGTTGTATGAGTTCCCTGTAAAATTTGGAGATGAAACCCTTATCGCAGATAACATTGGCAAATGTGTTCTCCCATGCAGTGGGCTTTCTTGTTGTTTTGTTGATGGTTTCTTTTGCTGTGCAGAAGCTTTTTATTTTGTCAGATGTAAATATTGCTACTCCAGCTTTTTTTTCTTTTCATTTCCATTTGCCTAAAAAAAATTTTTTTTCATCCCTTCACTTTCAGTCTGTGTGAGTCCTTTGCTCTGAGGTAGATCTCTTGTAGACAGCATATATATGGGTCATGTTTTCTTATCCATTCAGCTACCCTATGTCTTTTGTTGGAGCATTTAATCCATTTAGGTTTAAGTTTATTATTGATAGATAATTGTTTGTTGCCATTTTAATTCTTTATGCCTGTTTTTCCTCCCTCCCTTTCAATTTCTTCTTTTTACAGCAGTCCCTTTAGCATTTCTTGCATTGCTGGCTTGGCGGTAACCAACTTCCTTACCCTTTTTTTTTTTTTTTTTTGTCTGAGAAGCTCCTGATTTCACTTTCAGTTTTGAATGATAGACTTGCTGGATAGAGTATTCTTGGTTTCAGTACCATGCTTTTGATCACTTTGTATATTTCATGCCATTCCCTTCTGGCCTTATGTGTTTCTATTGAGAAATCAATTGATAGTTTAATGGGAGATCCCTTGTAGATAACTTCCTATCTCTCTCTTGAAGCCTTTAAGATTCTTTCTTTGTCTTTTACTTTTGCCTATTTAATTATGATGTGCCTTGGTGTAGGTATTTTTGGATTCATCTTGGTTGGAACTCTCTGTGCCTCTTGACTTGTGTGACTTTTTTCCTCGCCAAGTCAGAGATGTTTTCTTACATTATTTATTCAAACAGATTTTCTATCCTTTTCTCTGCTTCCTCTCCTTCTGGAACCCCTATTATGTGGATATTGTTTTGTTTTGTGTTTTCTAAAACTCCCTTAAACTATTCTCCTGGCTCTTCAACAGGGAGAAGCTTATGGCAGTATTAACTCGGGTGGCAGCTTGTGGTTCCCTGGGGGCACATTACTTTTTCTTTCCAAGGAAGGAACAGCTTTTCCAGGGCCTGTCGTGGGATGCACTGTGGTTTAGAGGGATGGGTCAGGAAACCAGGAGTGTTGGTGTGCCTGTACTATCTCTCATAGGGCCCCAGCGGGGTCACCAACATCCCTCAGTGTCCTTGTTCAGCCCCTCGTACAGGGCTGTGATAGAAAAGGAGGAGACCTGCTTTGTATCTTGCCTATAATTAACAATACTGTATTTTACATTTTTAAAGTTGTCAAAAATGTAGATCTCATAAATGTGTTTTTATAACAATAAAAAATATTTTTTCTTCTAAAAAAAAAAGCAACAAAAACCTCCTCCTGCTCTGCTTGGCTGTTTTTACCTACCTTGTCTTCTAACTCGCTGATTTGGTACTCAGCTTCTAGTCTACTATTGAAACATTACATTGTGTTCTCTGTTGCTGCTATGTCATTTTTCATTTCATGTTTATTCTTATTTATGTTGGTTTATTTCTCATTCAGTTTCTTATAATTTTCATTGAGTTACTTGTAATTCTCATTCAGACATTTGAACAGCCTTGTAGCTATTACTTTGAATTTTTTTTCAATATATTTTATTGATTTTTACAGAGAGGAAGGGAGAGGGATAGAGAGGTAGAAACATCGATGAGAGAGAAACATTGATCAGCTGCCTCCTGAACACCTCCTACTGGGGATATGCCCGCAACCAAGGTACATGCTCTGACTGGAATCAAACCTGGGACCCTTCAGTCCGCAGGCCGACACTCTATCCACTGAGCCAAACCAGTTAGGGCTACTTTGAATTCTTTATCTGACAAATTATCTCCATTTCATTTAGTTCCTTTTCTGGTGATTCCGCCTTTTCTTTCATTTGGGGATTGTTTCTTTGTCTCCCCATTTTTGCTGTTCCTTTGTATTTGTTTCTTATGCTACCCAGATTTTTGGGGTTGGTCTTATGTTGTAGGTGTTTTATGGGGCCGAGTGGGGCTGTCTCTCAGGTCTTGGGGGCTTTGTGTTCTAAGAAGGCCCCCTGCTTGAGATATTTGTGTTCTCCTGTTGAAGTTGGCTCTTGAATGTTATTGTCTCATTCATGGATGGAGTCCCCTCTCAAGGTGTCTGATTATGTGGCTTACCCCTGACCATGTAATGCCATCCATTGGGGAGGTACTGACGAAACAACATAATATACAACAAGACAAAAAATGACAAAGGAGGGAAGTGTGAAGATGGCTGCCGATGGGAAGGCAGACTGCAATATAGTGTGTGAGTGAGAGAACAAAGGGAGAGTGTGTGATCGCATGGGGAGTGTTTGTTGGTGAGTTGAGGAACAGCTATACTCCAGGGGACTGTGGGGGACTGCTGGACGGGGTTCCCCTGACTGGGCAGCCTCCACTGCTGCTGGGATCCCTCCTGGAGCAACTGGCTCTGATGTGGAAACCGCGCCATCTTGAAGGGGAGAGTGGATGTTATCAGAAGCCTGAAAATCTCAGGAACCTACAACTACAGCACCCAGTAAACAGCTGCGAACCTGAGAACACGGGTCCCCAAGAGACGCAAGCAAGCAGATTCGGAGGAGCTCTGCACTCCCTCACGGAAAGGTCAGATTTTGCCGGGGATAAGATGAGGTCTGTGGTCCGGGCAGAAGAGAGAAACATGCATAGCAGGAGCTGGAGTACACGGGGAAGTCTGCACCTAGAAATATCGATGGCTGTTGGGGCTGGCATGATCCACGAATGTGGAAGGGGACCCGCAGAGCTGCTAACAGAAGAGAACAGTAAAAAGCAACCCATAGCTGAACAGGGAACAAAAGGACAGCCTAAAATTTTTATAACTGTGCTGGCTGTTTAGACCCAAGGGGAAAAAGACTGCACAGACTTGCGTGCAGTGCCAGAGTTCGCACACTTTCTCTCTCTCTCTCTCTCTCTCTCTCTCTCTCTCTCTCTCTCTCTTTCTTCTTTTTTTCTCTAAATCCTTGCTTTTGATTACTAAGCCCAATACATATGATCACCCAATTGGGGACACTCTAAGAGACTGCAGGAGAAAGTTGTTTTTGTGGAATCTGGTGATCAGAGCGGGGAATAACAATCAGAGAACCAGCTCTGTGGGAGCCCATTCCCCCAAACCCATATTAAGTGCTACAGGGAAAACAAATTCTAAACACTAGCTAGAGAGGAACTATAGACCTGGAGGTCAATCCAGAAACACTGCCACCCAGGGGCCAAATCACAAATTGACTCTTGTAAACACAAATAAAGGAGTATAAGAAATAAAGACGTACTGCCTGCTTGAAAATCAGGACTGTGGCCTACAACACTGAGGAGCCGTGGAACGCAGGGAACTTCAATACTGTCCTGACTAGGAAACTTGCGTGCCAAACAGAACAGTAGAGGAAGTGAATGACCTTCAGTACTGTACATGTTTTTATTTATTTTTTCATCTTTTACTTAAGAAACTAATTTTTTTCTTTTTTCCTCACTTGATTTTCCCTTTTTAATTATTACATTTTCAATCAGTATTATTACTACTACTATTTTACCTTTTTTTAAAAAGTGTCATTTTATTTTTTCTTTATTTTACTTTGGAATTGGTGTTCTAAATTCTATTTTCATCTTTCCTTTAGCAACATTTTACTCTATCTCAACTTTACTTTTATGCCAACACTCTCTTCCTCACTTTTCCCCTTGTGTTGTCCTGTTTCTCTTACCCTATTCCTGCTTTAGATTTTCCCTATTCTTTCTTTTTACCCCCTGTTAAAATTTCACCCTACTTATATATCTAATTTCCAATCACCTGCTCCAAGTCCATACACACCTCTCTCTTTTCTTTCTTCACTATCCAAAATTTTTCTGTCTCTTTCCTTTTGTTGTTGTTTGCTTGATTGTTCATTATATCGGTTTATTTATGCCTGTTTGTGAGATTGTTTTGATTTTCCTTTTTGTTTTTTTTTGCTTTATTTTTGTTTGTTGTTTTTTTTTTTTTTTGCTTCTGTTTTCCCTTGCCTTGCTGATATTAGTTGTTGTTTGTAGTTTGCATTCATCTCTAGGTATTTGTTGCTTGCATTTGTTGGGATTAGTGTATGTTCTATCGGAGTTTTCTCCCCATATATAAATAGTTTTTTTTCCCCTTTTCTTTCTTATTCTCTTTCTTCTCTCTCTTACTTTTTTTCTTTTCCCAATTGCATTTTTGCCCTCCTGTTTTTCTTCTCTTCTTCTTTATTTCTTCTCTTCTAATTTGCTTTTCTCTGGTGGTCACCTTTAATTGGGGTTATTAGTATCTTGAATACATTTGTGTTCAGTGCCTTTTGGATTGTGCCCTGTTGTGTTGTATTTTGTGCCTTTAAATTAATGCAGGAGAGAGAGAACTACATAACCAGACACCTGGAGAAGATAGATCATGGGAAGACAAAGAAACGGTCCGCATATGAAAGAAAAGCAGGCATCACCAGAAAAGGAAGTAAAGGAAATGGAGGCAAGCAACCTGTCAGAGAAATAATTCAGAGAAATGGTCACAAGGTGGATGAAAAGAATGGAAGACAAATTCAACAATATGTATAAGAACCAAGATGAAATGGAGAAGAACCAAGAAGAAATGAAAAATGACATCGCTGCTATAAAGAACTCAATAGAAAGCATCAACAGTAGACTAGAAGAAGCAGAGGACCGCATCAGTGAGCTAGAAGACAAGGTTTGAAAAAATACCCAAGTAGAGCAGCTTCTAGAAAAAAAAATTAAAAAGCAGGAGGAGAGCCTAAAGGAAATTTGGGACAACACAAAAGAAAAAAAACATCCACATAAGACGGGTGCCAGAAGGAGAGGCAACTGAGCAAGGAATAGAAAACCTGTTTGAAGAAATAATGACAGGAAACTTCCCTGATATAGGTAAGAAAAAACCCACACAAATCCAAGAAGCTCACAGAGTCCCAAACAAAATGAACCCCAAAAGACCGATGCCAAGGCACATTATAATTAAATTGGCAAACACCGACGACAAAGTAAGAATCTTAAAAGTGGCCAGAGAGAGACAGAAAATTACCTACAAAGGATCCCCCATCAGATTAGTGACTTATTTCTCAAGAGAAACACATCAGGCAAGAAGGGAAGGGAATGAAATATACAAAATCATACAAAGGGATGGTCTGAATCCAAGAATACTGTACCCAGCAAGGCTATCAATCAAAATTGAGGTGAAATCAGGAATTTCACAGACAAAAAAGGACTAAGGGAGTTTATTACCACCAAACCAGCAATGCAAGAAATGCTAAAGGGTCTGCTGTAAAAAGAAGAAATAGGAAGTGAAGAAGGAACACAGGGGTAAAGAATAAAAATGGTGACAAACAAGTACCTATCAATACTAAGTTTAAATGTAAATGGATTGAATGCCTCAATCAAAAGATATAGTGTAAAAAAAAAAAGATATAGGGTAACTGATTGGATAATAAAACATGACCCATATATCTGCTGTCTACAGGAAACTCACCTCAGAAAAAATGTGCACAGACTGAGGGTGAAGGGATGGAAAAAGGTTTTTCATGAGAATGGAAATGAAAAAACAAGCTGGGGTAGCAATACTTATATATGACAAATTAGATCTCAAAGTGAAGGACATAAAAAGAGATTAGTAAGGCCACTTCATAATACTAAAGGAAGCAATCCAACAAGAAGAAATAACTCTGGTAAACATATACATACCCAATATAGGAGCACCCAAATACATAAAAAAAAAACCTCCTAGAGGATATCAAGTGAGAGACTGACAACAATACAATCATAGTAGGGAACTTTAATACCCCACTATCACCATTGGACAAACCCTCTAAACAAAAAATTAGCAAGTAAACACAAATCCTAAATGACTCACTAGACCAGATGGAATTAATTGACACCATCAGAACATTTCACCCCAAAGCCACATAATATACATTCTTCTCAAGTGCACATGGGTCATTTTCAAAGATAGACCATATATTGGGTCACAGGAAAGTCTCTTCAAATTCAAGAAGATAGAAATCATATCAAGCATCTTCTCAGATCACCGTGGCATAACACTGGAAATCAACTACTATAAAAAACAATCCCAAAAAATCAAACACATGGAGAATAATAGCATGCTGTTAAACAATGACTGGGTTACCAGAGAGATCAAATAAGAAATAAAAAACATCATGGCAACAAATGACAATGAAAACACAACAATCCAAACTCTATGGGACACAGCAAAAGCAGTCTTGAGAGGGAAGTTCATAGCTCTACAAGCCTACTGCAAAAAACAAGAAACAATGGTAATAAATTACCTAACCCTACAACTCAAAGAGTTAGAAAGAGAGCAACAAGAAAAGCCCAGTGTAAGCAGAAGGAAGTAAATAATAAAGATCAGAGTGGAGATAAATGACATAGAGACAAAACAAAAAAACAACAATACAAAAGATCAACAAAACCAAGAGCTGGTTCTTTAAAAGGATAAACAAGATTGATGGACCTCTAGCCAGGCTCACCATGAAGCAAAGAGAGAGGACCCGAATAAACAAAATCAGAAATGAAAGAGGTGAAATAACAACAGACCCCACAGAAATACAAAGGATTGTTAAAAAATACTATGAACAGCTCTATTCCAACAAACTGGACCACCTGGAGGAAATGGACATATTCCTAGAAAAATACAACCTTCCAAAACTAAATCAGGAAGAATCTAAACATCTCAATAGGCCAATAACTATGGAAGAAATTTTAGCAGTCATCAAAAAGCTTCCAGGAAACAAAAGCCCAGGGCCAGACGGCTTCACAGGGGAGTTTGCCAAACATTCAAGTAATATTTAAACCTATCCTCCTCAGATTATTCCAAAAAATTCAAGAGGAAGGAACACTTCCAAGCTCCATCTATGAAGCCAGCATCACCCTAATACTAAAACCAGATAAAGACAACACAATGAAAGAGAATTACAGGCCAATATCCCTCATGAACATAGATGCCAAAATCCTTAACAAAATTCTAGCAAATCAGATTCAGCAGTACATCAGAAAGCTCATACACCATGACCAAGTAGGATTTATCCCAGGGATGCAAGGATGGTACAATATACCCAAATCAGTAGACGTGATGCATCACATAAACAAATTGAGAGATAAAAACCACATAGTCATATCAATTGATGCAGAAAAAGCATTTGACAAAATCCAACACCCTTTCTTGATAACAACTCTCAACAAGGTGGGAATAGAAGGATCATAACTCAACATCATAAAAGCCATATATGACAAACCCACAGCCAACATCATACTCAATGGGCAAAAACTAAAACCATTTCCCCTAAGAACAGGAACAAGACAGGGATTCCCATTCTCACGACTCCTGTTCGACATAGTTCTGGAAGTATTAGCCATTGCGAATAGACAAGAAGAAGAAATAAAAGGCATCCAAATTGGAAAAGAAGAAGTAAAACTGTCCTTATTTGCAGATGACATGATATTGTACATAAAAAACCCTAAAGACTCCATCAAAAAACTATTAGACTTAATAAATGAATTCAGCAATGTAGCAGGATACAAAATTAACAATAAGAATTCTATGGCATTTTTATTCACCAATAGTGAACTTACAGAGAGAGAGACTAAAAAAGCAATCCCATTTACCATCGCACCAAAAAAATTAAGATACCTAGGAATAAACTTAACTATGGAGGTAAAAGACCTATACGCGGAAAACTACAGGACACTGAAAAAAGAGATAGAGGAAGACATAAACAGATAGAAGAACATACCATGTTTATGGATTGGTAGAATCAACATCATTAAAATGTCCATACTACCCAAAGCAATCTATAGATTCAATGCACTCCCCATTAAAATACCAATAGCATATTTCACAGACCTAGAAAGAACCAAAAATTTATCTGGGATAAAAAAAAAACACCCCCAATAGCCACAGCAATCCTGAGAAAGAAGAACAAAGTAGGAGGGATCTCAATACCAGACCTCAAGCTGTATTCCAAAGGCACTGTTCTCAAAACAGCCTGGTACTGGCACAAGAACAGACATATAGACCAATGGACTAGAATAGAGAACCCAGATATCAACCCAAACCACTATGCTCAATTAGTATTTAACAAAGAAGGTATGAACATACAATGGAGTCAAGACAGTCTCTTTAATAAATGGTGTTGGGAAAATTGGATAGATACATGCAAAAAAATGAAACGAGACCACCAACATACACCATACACAAAAATAAACTCAAAATGGATACAGGACTTAAACATAAGACAGGAAACCATAAAAATACTAGTGGAATCCGCAGGCAGAAAAATCTCAGACATATGCCGAAGCAATTTCTTCACGGATGCCGCTCCTAGGGCAATGGAAACTAAAGAGAAAACAAACAAATGGGACTACATCAAAATAAAAAGCTTTTGCACAGCAAAAGAAACCATCAACAAAACAACAAGAAATCCCACTGTATGTGAGAACATATTTGCAAATGTTATCACCGATAAAGTTTTAATCTCCAACATTTACAGGGAACTCGTACAACTTAATAAAAGGAAGATAAATGATCCAATAAAAAAATGCGCAACGGACCTAAATAGATACTTTTCGAAAGAAGACAGAAGGAAGGCCAAGAGACATATGAAAACATGCTCAAAGTCACTAATTATCTGAGAGATGCAAATCAGACGACAATGTGGTACCATCTCACACCTGTCAGAATGTGTATCATCAAATCAACAAACGACAAGTGCTGGCGAGGATGCGGAGAAAAAGGAACCCTTGTGCACTGATGGTGGGAATGCAGACTGGTGCAACCACTGTGGAGAACAGTATGGAGTTTCCTCAAAAAACTGAAAATGGAACTCCCATTTGACCCAGTAATCCCACTTCTAGGAATATACCCCAAGAAACTAGAAATACCAATTAGAAAGTATATATGCACCCCTATGTTCACAGCAGCACAATTTATAATAGCTAAGATTTGGAAACAGCCTAAATGCCCATCAGCAGATGAGTGGGTTAGAAAACTATGCTACATCTACACAATGGAATACTATGCTGTTATAAAAAAGAAGGAATTCTTTCCATTTTCAGCAGCTTGGATGGATCTGGAGACCATTATGTTAAGTGAAATAAGCCAGACAATGAAAGAAAAATACCACATGATCTCACTCATTTATGGAAAATAAAGAACATTATAACCTGATGATAAAAAATATAGATACAGAGGCAGTAAAGCACCGAACAGACTGTCAAATTACAGCGGGAAGCCTGGGGAGTGTTGGGGAGGCGGGGAAAGAGATCACCCGAAGGACTTGTATGCATGCATATAAGCACAACCAATGGACACAAGACACTGGGGGGGTGGGATGAGGGCATGGGACAGGGGGTAGGGAAGGCTGGGGGAAGGTCAATGGGGGAAAAAAGGAGATATATGTACTACTATATGTAATACTTTAAACAATAAAAAATAAAAAAAATAAAAATGTGAAAAAAATTACAAAGGAGATATAGGACAAGAATGTACACAAGACCCCTATAGCCCCAAGAAAAGTGACCACCAAAGAAAAGAAAATTTGAAAAGAGAGCAAGAATGATAGTAAAAAAGAAAGAAAAAATATGGTTAGGAAATACAACACAACACAACAAAGGAACCAAAAAACATAAATAAAAAAATACCAAGCAAGGGGGGGCGGGCAGAATCTGTAGATGCAGAGTTTTTTTTTTTTTTGAGAGTGGAAGGGATAGAGGAAGGGGGAGAAGGAATGGGAGAGGGGGTGGGGAAAGAAAGAGAGAGAGAGATAGAGGGAAAGACAGAAACAGAGAGAGGAGAGAGAGAGAAATGTCTGTAGATGCAGAGTTTAAATAAATAAAATAAGAATAAAGATTTAGAGGACTAGGGGAAGGAATATGGTTTAGAATAAAGGATGGAGAAAAGAAATGAGAAGACAAGAAAATAAAATTGAAAATGATAATAGAGGAGAGAGCAGATAGACCCCAATTTTGGAAGTGAAATAAGGTAAGAAATTAGGAGAAGAAGAAAAGAGAAGGAGAAAGGACAACAAAAATTGAGTAGTGAAAAAAAGAAAAGAGAAAGGAAAATTGAGAAGGAGCAGGGAAGAGGAAAATTATACATATGAACAAGAGAGACTAGAATAATAACAAATCAATAAAGCAGAAAGATAAGGAAGATCACTTTTTAAGAGTGGAAAAAAAGAAAGAAGAGAGAAACTAAAAAGGAGAAAGGAGAAGAAAACAGGAGGAAAAAAGAGAAGAGAGGAAGAAAAAGATGCAAAAAAAAAAAATGAAGTGTTGTGAGTTTCAGCCGAATTTTAATGCCCCTTAGGAGCTGGATTAGGACCCTACTCTTCTGTCTGCCAATTGTGTGCTTCCTGTTAGGTACTTAGGTGCTAACCACTGTCAGGCACTGTATTTTGATTTTTAGCAACCTGCTTGAAGCTCCAAGCATTCCACTGGTCCACCACTTGTGTCTGTCTCCACAGGCCTTGGCTCCAAGCAGGAGGGGCCAATCGTCCCTCTAGAGGAGGTTTGTTAGCCGCTGGGAGCCCAGAGCTGGTTCAGCACACTTCCCTTGATTCCCCATGTTCCACCTCTGCCCACCTTTGCCTGTCAGCCAGCTGTCAATCTTAATCACTCAAAAGCCTGTTTCTAACAGGGCTTTAGGTAGGGTAGGTGCTGTTTCATTTTCAGGGAATATGATGGGTGTTTTTTTTCTGTCCCAGAGCTACTCCTGGCCCAAAGTATTACTCTGCCCTTGGCTGAACAGAGATCTTTGTATGGAGACCAATGGGGTCAGCTGGGACCCTGGAGTTTTTATCATCTGGCTCCTAGAATGGTGGGGCTGATGGCCCCTCCTCCAATCCTGTCAGTGAGGGCTCGTTGAGACTTCAGACCCATAAGTAAGCTTGGCCTTTTCCTTTGTTTCCTCAGTAAAGCTCAAAATGCAGGGTGTGGCAGGCTGTATCACCGGGAGCCCATTTTTTTCCATTTTATCTGCCCCCTGGGTGTTGGGAACAGCTAGCTCCTTCCAGAAAAAAATGATTGTTTCAGAAGTGTGAAAAACCCAATGCAGGATTCCTGGCTACTGCTTTTCCAAGTCTCCCTGCGCTGTTTCCCACCCCTGCCTCTCCTCAGGCATCTCAAGTCCGTGCCTCCCTCCCTGTGCCAACGCCACGGGTGTGTAGCTGTAAATGAAAACTGTACTCTGGGTTTAGAGATTTTTTTAAGCAACAAAACTGTGGATCTTTCTCCCACTGGCTCTGGACTGCCACCAGCAGTCCTGCTACCTTTTGCAGCTGATTGGATGATATGTGCACTGTGGATTGCACATGGGGTCATGCCACAGGTCAGGTCATGCCGCCACAGGTGTGTGGAGCCCAGACTGTGTTCCTGGCCTCTATTTTTCTTTTTTATTTTTAACCCTATTATGCTTTTTTAAAATTTAAATCCTTTATTATTGAAAGTATTACATATGTCTCCTTTTTCCCCCCATTGACCTCTCCCCGACAGCTCCCTCCCCCCTAGTGTCTGTGTCCATTGGTTATGCTTATCTGTGTGCATACAAGTCCTTTGGTTGATCACTTACCCCCCTCCCACCCCACCCCCGACTCCCACTCTGCCTTGCCTTCCCACTAAAGTTTGATGATCTGATCGATGTTTCTCTGTCTCTGGATCTGTTTTTGTTCATCAGTTTATATTGTTCATTATATTCCACAAATGAGTGAGATCATGTGATATTTATCTTTCTCTGACTGGCTTATTTCACTTAGCATAATGCTCTCCAGTTCCATCCATGCTGCTGCGAATGGTAAGAGTTCTTTTTTTTACAGCAGCATAGTATTCCTTTGTGTAGATGTACCACAGTTTTTTAATCCACTCATCTGCTAATGGGAAGGCCTCTATTTTCTGAGGGAACAGTTCTCCCTGTAGTGCAGTATTCCCTCTTCTCCAGCTTCCCTCCTTTCACAACCTCACCCTTCCTACTAGTCTCCAGGTGTTTTCTGTCCTTCCTTGTTATAAGTCACCTCCTCAGCTGGACCTTAGTTGGTAACTCCAGGTGAATTTTCTCCAATTTAGTTGTATCTCCAGTCTGGACCTGGGACGAGATGCCCGACAGGTCTGCCTATTTGGCCACCATTTTCTCTTCCCTTTCTTTCCTTTCATTTCCCCATCCTTGCTCCTTAGAAAATCCATTTCTTCCTTTAAATTTAACAAATGCCTCCTCACCAGGAAGTGCTTTTTAAGAGGCAGTAATGTAAGGAACTAGAAAATGGCTTTCCTCAGCATGGAAATGGCTCTGCCTTCACCCAATGTTTCCCTAAGTCCATAAAGGGAAAGAAGAATTGTATCCCTTCCCACTGCTTCATTGAGTCTCCTGCCAAAAGGAGTGAATGTGTGGTCTGGATAAGATGAAGTCCCTGCTAGGAGAGGGGAAGCAGTATATTCAGGGCTGAGCCCTGGGTTAGAAGTCCGAAGCCCTCCATAGGCTCCTGGGAGAGAGGTAAGGAGGTAAAGAGGTAAGCAGGGAGGGAGAGAGAGGTAAGGAGGTAGGTAAGGGGAGGGAGGGAGGAAGAGAGAGGTAAGGAGGTAGGTAAGGGGAGGGAGGGAGGAAGAGACAGAGAAGAGAGAGAGAGAGAAGAGAGAGAGAGAGAGAGAGAGAGAGAGAGAGAGAGAGAGAGAGAGAGAGAGATCTTTCCCACAGGCTCCTGTTCTTGCATGGAAGTGGGGTCCAGGCCTGGCATAGGATAGGGATAGGAGTGCCTCTGTCCTCTGTGCTCTGATCATCCAAGTGAGGTGAAAATACTAGAACACCAAGTCAGACTCAGACATAGTGTTTTCATGAATCAAAAATAAGGTCTGGGAAAGCAAAAAATTCAGTGGGAGAAAATGTATTCGGTCATATTCATACCAAGAAGCTCTACTGGTTAATTGTTTTCCACTGACTCAATCAGGTGCATTAAGTTGACGAAAACTGAACAAATGATCTGCTCAATTTTAATGTCATATGGATAGTAACTTCTCTCTGGGCCCCAGTTTTCCTAATAATAGTAGTTTTATGTATGCTGACTATCCTATATCGTGAAGAGCTAATATGCTAATAGTTGTGATGCCCTCATGCTGTAATGACTGTTCAGCAGGAGGCTGTATGCACGGCGGGGCGGAGCCGCTGCATTGCTCCAGAGAGGAGGTGGAAGCGGGGAGGCGCCGGGAAGAGGCAGGACCATCCCGTGGCAGGGAGGGCAGGGGTGAGAGCCCATAGCGCCGCCCTCACCAGTCCTTCGCCACCCACCGCTCATACTCAGTGCGCCCGCCACCCACCTGCCAGGGGACGGAGCACAGCACGTGTGCCACCAGGAAGTGGAGCTCAAAACTCCACAGCAGGTGGGAGGCTCCCACGCTCTCCTCTGGCGCCATGACAGGGCGGAGCCGTCACATTGCTCTGGAGAAGGGGCGGAAGCGGGGAGGCACCTGGAGGAGGCCGGTCGGCCCGAGGCAACTTGCAGGACCGAGGCGGGGCTTGAAGCAGCCAGAGAAGGCCAGAGGGGTCGGGGGCGGGGCCAGGCGTGCTCGAGCTCTGGGTGGAGAGGTTAGGGTGTCAATGTGGGGTGGCAGGCGGGTGGGCGGGGCTGCACGATTTCACTCGCTGGGTCATTAGTTACTTATATAATAACTGATAAAATTATTTCTAGGGCTAGCTTCTCAGGTTCTGGATGCCCTCCATCCCCAGCCCCAACCCTAAAACTAGTTCAGAGCTGGAGGGAGCTGGATTCTTCTTTTTTACTAGTATTTCAGTCTTTGACATTATGACAAAGGATGAGGAGATGTTCATTTGCAATGTGGCAACTGCTATCCCAAATGGTCTTTACAAAGTATCCCAACTGTTGTAGAATTCCAAATTGAATCATATGCCATGCTGTCACCTCTGACCAGCACCCAAACTCAATCCCAGGCTAGCTGGAAACCTTTCAAGTCTCCTGAGTTCCATGGAGTTGGCTATACTTCCTCTTTCCCTCCCATTCCAGCCTCACCCCAGACCTCCCATCCTGATTCTGGCCCAGATGCTTTTCTAAAATACTCTCTTATTTTCATCACTCGCCCATTTGTTATTTCCTCCATTTGCTTAGGTACTCTTGCCCTTCTCCTCCCTTGAGTCTTGAGTTTTCTACAACATAAGAGGATGTCTGATGCAAACCAGCTAAAGCCACATAAGAGCTTCCAACTTGGGAAATAACAAGCATCCCAGCTCTTCTCTAAACTCAGCCTAAACCCTAGATTCCTAGTTCAGACTCCATACCTAATAGGATGTGGGCTTGAGACAAAGCCTGTCTCAGATCATAATGATTTCCAAGTAGATGGAAGTGTTCAAGTACTGCTGCATCTCAGTCATTGGACATGAGCATTAAGGAGTAGAAGGAGTTGGGAATTGAGCATCAAAAGGTCATTTTCCTTCTTTTAAAAAAATGTTTGCAACTTCATTGGCTGTGATCAAGAACAGATAAAGTAGCCCCAGTATCTACAAGGGTCTTAGTAATTTCCCCTTTTTCAATTTCTCCTAAACTATTAGTAAGAAGGGGAAACACCCTCTCATAGTCCTTAAAGCGATCCTATATCTAAATTATGTTGTTTTGCTCCCAGAAACCAGTAGGTATATCAATTGGAATAGATTGGAATAGCCATGATTACATGTTCTAACAGTTAAATTTAATTCCTTTGTTACCCATTAGGGTTCTGGAAAAAGTTGGGGAAATCTTTAGGTAGATTCCTTAATTCTGTTTTAGTCCAAGGAATGTATACAATCACTGGTTCCCCTCTGTCTGAGACTGACTTTTCTCCAAAGAAAGCTACCAGAATATTTTTTCTAGTCTATTCTGATCTGATTTTCCATTCTGAGTATCCCCTAGGTCAGTAGGGAGCTGTGGTGGAGGACGTGAGAGAAGAAAGAGAAGAGGGAGGAGAAAAGGAGTGTAATTTGGACAATGAAGTAAAGGGTACTGAAGGACAGTTGGGGCAGAGGGAAAAGTGAGGTGTTGGCATTGAGCAGCTTCAGAAGCCTTCCTTAGTTCTTACTAACTTCTTGTAGAAAATAGAATTTACCTGTGTTCCTCCCAGAAGTTTCTAGTTTCCAATCAAGACAAGCTCCCCATTCATTCATTTTAATTTTAGAGCTGGCTCCATTTTGTCATCTTAAGTTAATATCACTTCTAGTTAAATCTTCCCATTTCTGTAAGTACTTGCACATAAAGGCTTTCTGCAGGAGTGTTAATGGGGGCTGGGGGCTGGGAGTTTCTGGCAAAAGGTGATTTTGACTAGAGTGGTTTTAGAGCCCTCCAGCACTGAAATTGAGTCAATTAACTTCATCTCTCTGAGTTTCAATATCCTCATCTGTAAAATGGAGATAACTCTCCCTGTCCTGCCAACATCACAGAACTATGGGGTAACACTTAGATGGCCATTTGGGTGGTAACTTGTCATAGCCAGATTGTCCGTGTTTTAATTGAGTGCTGGGTGTTGAAAGGTAGTTGAAGGATATGGAATACTCCACGGATTTAAAGGGCTTAAACAAATGAGTGTTAGAATCATACCAACTTCAAAATCAGCATCCCTCTGGGGTAGAGGGACAACTCTAGGGGACAATGGCATCATGTGCTCTGGGCCTGAGGATGGAGGTAGATGGAAGAGGAAATTGTGGTCTGAGATCTTGGCTTGGGATAGGGTGTCTTACTCTGTTTGTAGGAGTTCCAAGCCAACCAGAAAGTCAGTTTTCAAGATCATTTCATTTAAACATCATTTGGCTGCCTAAATTCCACCTCAGTCCACAAAATGTGATTCAGCCCCATGTCTAAGCCCCCGTCACCCTTCAGTGCTCTCCATTTTCCATCTCATTATCATTCTTTCTTCCCTTACCCAGCTTTTTAAGGAGGCCTTTCATCCCCAGCCTGCCAGCAACCAGCTTATTCAGGGCCCCATCCTTTGGACAGATTCCTGGAACTCTAAACCCAGTTGGGAGAGGAATGAAGAAAGAGGACTCCTGCCTGATTTGTCGTTGGGCCTCTGCCTGATATATAGTCATCTGCCCCCAATTTCATTCTGGAACCGGGCTAGGGCCAGGCCTTATTTTCCTAGCAGTCCAACCCCTCCCCACCTCTTTCTACCCAGGCATTCAGCCATAGGCCAGCTGGAGGTCAAGGATGATGGCTTATTGGAGGCGCCAAGCAGCTGGCCTTGGCCTAGATGCAGCCCCAGGGAGCTTCTTGTTTCCTAAACTTCCAAGAATCTCCATTCTCAGATGAAGAATGCTGTCAGTTTTTGGGAAAATGGCACAAAACCTGCCTATCTTTTCCTTTTCTGCCTGAAATTAAACCTTCCTTTCCTCTGATCTACAATGTAGATGATTCCTATTAGGAGCTTGACTAAGAAGGCTTTGGGAGATCAACTAGGGTGCAGTTCTGTGTCCAAAGGGAGAAAGGCCCAGCTTTTTAACCTCCAGACTAGCTTGTTAAAAGCCCTATTGAAAGAATCTGGGAATATCCTCTCTAGCTCTGTACCCTGGGTCTTCAGTTCTGCATATTCTAAATAGAGGGGACTGTGTCAGGCCCAGGGAACAGCTTTCAGAGCTGGTTCAGAGAAGGAAGGTCTGAATCTCCTCTTCCAAGTCCCTTTAGGGAACTGGACTCTCTGGCTCCCAAGCTGTCTGTTATCTACACTCTTCAAACTTTCTTGGTGAAGGTGTGTAATAATACATCTGGGTTCTGTTTCCTGCCTACAGAAAGTTCGGCTATATGGATATCCTATGGATTATTCCTGGAGGGTGGCTTCCCTGTCCCCTCATCCTTCAGGGCAGAAAGGGAGAGCAGGGTGTGGCTGGGAATTCCACTTTCTAGGAACAAGGCCAGTAGGTGAAGCTAAGCCTCTTAGCCACTGTGTGGCACAATTTACCCACTTTTCTGTGCAAGGCTCATGGGTGGTGGCTGGGTACAAAGCAAACTGAAAATTCTGGAAACTTTTCAGTGATTTACTTCTGACTTGGTTATTAATATGATGAGGGTGTTTGGGTAAATATCATGCCCATTGTGAGTTTCAGTTCTTCATTTTGTGACCTGGGAAGCAAGTAGGTGAGTGTACTACGACAGTCATCTGAATGGTGCAATTTTGGACTTTCGGGATGAATATAGAAAAACACACAAGGCCCAAGGTCTGTGTGTGGAGTTGGGGATGAGGAGTACGTGGGTTATGGAAGCAGAAAGACTTTCCAACACATGGACCAAGATTTCTCCTGAGCCTTCCATTGTACCAGGGAAAAGATGAGCGAACCATTCGTTTGCTGGGTAAACAGTGACTGATTCCAGGCACTGTGTGATGGAGGTAAGGCTGCAGTGGTGGGTGGGAATAGAGTGGATTGTGGGTGGGACACCAAGATGAATACACCCCAGAGGTGGAGAAGCTAAGGAGTAAACAAATAACCAACACACAAGGGAGAATGGAGACTATGCTAAATAGAACTATAAACTGCTGGGGAGATGGAGAAGGAGGAGGAATAAATTCTGACAGAATGGTAAGGAAGGTCTCACAGAGGAGGAAATATTTTAGCTGGGCTTTGAAATTGTGTGTGTGTGTGTGTTCTGGAAAAAGAGAGGGCATGATGGGGGAGGAAAGGCAGATATTCTTGACAGAAGGAATGGCTTAAGAAAAAGTAAGGGGATGAGTTCATTTATGCAGTTTGGGAGTATTTTCCTGGATTATCCGGGTGGCACCAATGTCATCACAAGGGTGTTAATAAATGGAAGAGATGGGAGGCAGAAGAGATGGTCAGAGTGGTGAGGTGTGAGAAGGACTCAATCCATTGTTACTGGCTTTGAAGATGGAGGGAGAGGGCTAAGAGCAAAAGAATGTTGAGTGGCCTGTAGACGCTAGAAAAATCAACAAAACAGATTCTCCCTTAGAACCTCCAGAAAAAAATGGAGTCCTGCCAATACTTTGATTTTAGTCCAGTGAGACCTGTGTTAGCCTTCTGACCTTCAGAACTGAAAGACAATAATACATTTATGTTATTTTGAGCTACTGAATGTGTAGAAATTTTTATAGCAATAATTAGAAAACTAATACAGTGGGGAAATGGACACATGCACAATAATGTTTTAGTAAGAAAAGTGCTGTAGAATAAAAACCTCAAAGCAGGTTTGAGAATGTAGAGGACAGGACCTTGTTTTGGGGAGAAGGATTCAAAGAAGGTTCTCCCAAAGAGGTGATACTGGAGATGGATGTGGAAGAATAAGTACCTAATAGATAGCTGGAAGGGATAGGACAGTCATGAAAGAGACTGGTTATTTTAGGGATTCAAGAAGGGCTAGTATGGATGAGGGGCAGGACACAGGAGGGAAAGGGGGTGGGGAAGTGAGAGAGAAAACTAACTGTTGCCTCAACCCTTCTCACTTGGAAAGTGCTGAAGTGCCCAAGTTATTGCCTGCCCTCCTTGGCTGATATAAGAATAGGCTTAGTGGAGTTAAGGCCTGCCACAGCTGTGTTTGTCACCACCACCTACTCCTCTCCCCATTCTCACCATGAGTCCACTGAAGGGACCTTCCCCTCCACCAGCCCCACAGCAAGGCAGTGATTAAGAGGGAAGAGAGAAGTGAGGAGCCTGTTTGCATGTCTTGAAACTCAATCCAATTGACTCTGGCTCTGAGAGATGGACTGAAAAGGAAGAGCTAGGGAGTATGTTAAATTGTGGTATGAATCTATATTCCTCCTAGAAATTTTGGGTCTGGTGATGAGAGAGGCATTTCGGAGCTGGGCCAAGAGGTGGGGGTGGGGCTGTCTTGGAATTTAGGATCTTCTGAGTACTTGATAAGCAAACTCTCATCAGTAGCAAAATAGGAGACTGGCCTAATTCCCAGGAAGGGGTCCTGGAGGCAGAGGTGGAGGAAGAAATGAGAAAGAGGGGGAGGAGGGAATGTGGCTTATCTCAAGGGGCTGGGGATGCTGCCAATCCTGGCATAGGTCATGAGCAAGCAGGCTTTTCTCTGAGGCTGCTTGTTCCCCATGCCCCTGTCCTTCTCCAATTCCTACGCCCATCCTTGGCACCAAGGCCTCTGGAGAAAAGGGAAGAAAAATTAGTGCGGGAGGGGAAAAAAAAGAAAAAGAAAAAATGAGTGGGCAGAACAGCTAGATACAGCCAAGAGCACATCTAGCCTCCCAAGCTATCTTCCTCACTTCCCTCTCCCCCCACTCCCCTTCCTCCTTTTCAGGCTTCTGATGAGAGGACTGTAGTGGAGCTGGGGGGAAGGTGGGGAATTAGAGTGGGGATGGGTGGGGTGGGGTGGGGGAAAAAGTTGTTCGAAATATTAACTGGTCCTGTGATGTGGCTTCTTGGCTGGAGCCTGACTACCTAACTTCCTGTTTTTCTTCCAGCTGCCTCCTCCCCTCCCTCTGCTCTGGGCTGGAACTAAGCTGGGGGAGGAAGGAGGAGCAGCAAAGTTGGCCAGGGTCTCTTGTCTGATTCCCTGCAGGCTGGGGGCCAGGAAGCCCTTCCTAAACAAGCAGGCAGGAACACATATAGCCCTGAATCAGATTGTTGCCTCTCAGCCCTTGCTCCTCTGGCCACAGCAGGAACGGGAGGCTCCTGGAAGGCCCCAGGTCCTTGCCAACTCTTCCATGAGCACACCCTGGTCCTGAGGCCTCTGAGATCTCTCCATGCAGGAGCAGTCAAGAACTCCGGAGGCAGCAGCAATGATGGCCACACCACCCGCCCCACCGTCTCCAGCCCCTCTGCCCAGCCAGCCGCTGGTCCCTTCACTGCCAGTGTTTGTGGATCATGCAAAACAACCAAGTGAGTAAGGAAGGACTGACTGAGAGGTGGAAGGAATGGGAGGTGGGTGTGTGAGGTGTGTGATGTTCTCAGACTGGAGGTGGCTGCCTCTGCCCTCATCCTTTTTTGCCCTCAGGGACAAACATGGGAGGCCCCAACAGGCTGCCAGTTAGGGGGGTATGGGACACTGAAATATTGATCTAGGTAGGTGTTTTGACCCCCATGGTTTGCCTTTCTGTGCTCCTACCACCCTCTCTCTCTCCTCTGCCCCCACTCTCTTCTTGCCCCTTTTTGTTCCCAGGCAAGGAGCTCATTAAGCCCAAAGCAATTTTAGGGCGCCTAGTAGAGAGACCAATGGATGCTGCTGCTGCTGCTGCTGGTACTGCTGGTGCTTTTGGTGCTGTTGGTGCTATTGGTGCAGTTGCTGCAGTTGCTGCTGCTGCTGAGTGCCCGGACCAAGTGCCAGGGAAGTCGGAATCAAAAATCATCGTTGTCAGGTCTGCCGACCCCCCAGCCCGTTTCTGAAGTCAGGCACTTCCTACTCCTTGTGGAGGCCAAGGGATCTCTAAGGCCCTCCAGCTTCCTCAGTCACTCCCATCTTAACTCCATTTCCTGCACTTAGCCTCCCTTGGCAGCTTCTCTTTTCACCCGCCCCCATCTCTCCCCAACCCCAAGTTTTCAAAGTGTTAGAGGATTAAGAGATGTTCCTGACCCCATCTTGCCCATTTAGTCTGCCATTGCTTGTCTGTGACTCCTCTGCTGTATACCATGGCACAATTGTTCTCTCAGAGTCACCAGGCATCTCCTAAGAGCCCCTGAAAGACATCTGTATCCAGGCTAGGTTGGTTTTTCTCCTGGAATTGCTGGGCCCAGGAGAGACTCTGGCTAGTCACTGTGACTACATCTGAGAGTTGGCTGTCCTCCTGATTCTTAAAGACCCAGGAGGAAGAGACACCTCCAGATCCTAGCCTGGGGTAGCCTCCCTTGGGTATCTGGGCTGCCATATCACTTCTGTGGCCCTCAATTCTCTCCCTGCCCTGGATAAGCCTTGTCCTAACCCCTGTCATCCCTCCTCTTGCCAGCGGATCCGAGCCAGCTGAGAAGCAGGCTCACAGTTTGCCATGGAGGGCTTGGATGATAAACTGATCCTGAACGTGGGGGGCATGCGCCATGAGACCTACATCAGCACTGTGCGGGCCTTCCCAGGCACCCGTCTCTACAAGCTGACCGAGCCACCCCCACCTGGCACCTCAGCTGTTCAGGGTCCACCAGTTCGAGAGTTTTTCTTTGACCGAAATCCTGAACTCTTTGGCTACGTGCTAGGCTACTACCGTACTCGGCAGCTGCACTGCCCTGCCAACGTTTGTCGGGATGTCCTAGAGGAGGAGTTGGCTTATTGGGGCCTGGCAGAAGCACCGCTGGCACCTTGCTGCTGGCTCAAGCTGAGTGGCAAGGAGACCCAAGCCCAGGACTTTCTGTCTTGGGAGGTCTGTGAGAATGCCCACATGGATGAACACCTTTTGCTGAACCCCATTGAAGACCAGGGACTGTGGAGTGCTTGGAAGCCATGGCTCTGGGTGCTTCTTGACCAACCCCAATCTTCCTTAGGGGCCAAGGTAACTTATTAAAAGTGTTGTAACACCATGTTAAACACTCTTACTCACAAAGGGCCCTGCCAAGATGCCACAATGGCCACACACTTGGCACAGTGCTTGGTCCCTGAACCTACAAACACCCAGGACAATTTGAGGGGATTCTCAAAAAAGGGAGGCAAAGAAGGGTGGGTTGGGTCCAGTTAGAGAAGTGGAGGTGATTGTAAATGGGGGTACTTCTGACATGCCTCTTTTCCCCCAGTGCCTTTCCCTGATCTCCACACTCTTTGCCGTGTCTGCTCTGGTCACCTTCTTCCTGGAGACAGAGGTCCAGCTGGATTACTTCTCTGCCAACTTCACTCCTATGGGACATGGGGTAGGGGTAGGGGGAAACCATCAGGAGAGGCAGAACAATGGTCTTGTTTACCGCCGTGCCCCCCACCTACTCTACCTGGAACTGCTCTGTGCCCTTTGGTTTGGAACTGAGCTCTTTGCACGGGCCATTTCCTGCCCTGATAAGGTGCGCTTCCTGTGTAGCCCTCTCAATCTAGCCGATATTTTCTGTCTTTTCCCTGTGCTGGTGGAATTGGTGATGGGTGACAAGGCTGAACAGCAACCCCATCTCAGCCTAACACTTGGGGCCATTCGTTCTCTCTATGTCCTCAAACTAGTTCATCTCCTGGGCTTCCTTGAAAAGTCCCTGGCTATGAGAGTCCTAGTTCACACCCTTCATTCTTCTTGGAAGGAGGTGTGTGCTTTTCTCCTGATTTGGGTAGCTGAGATCTTATTCTTTGGCTTGCTCTTCCTCTATGGGGAGCTCTTGGGCATGTCCACCCCAGGTCAGGGTGAGCCCCATTTTGGAGACATCTTTACATGTCTCTGGTGGACTGTCATAACTCTCACCACTGTTGGCTATGGAGACGTCTATCCCCTCTCTTCTCTGGGCCAGCTCACTGCTGCTGTCACAGCCACAATGGGCATGTGCACTGGTGTCTTGCTGGTGCCTGTGCTCCTTGTCCGTTTCCAACACTATTATGCTGTAGCTCTGGCCCACCAGAAACTGAGGCCCAATGGCATCCTGTAATGGGCCCATTGGTCAAGAGGGGTAGACCCCACCATCCCTACCTTCCTCTTGCCAGTTTTTGGTTAAAAGATAAGGATTTCTAAACCTGTATTTGGCAAAGAATCCTTCAAGAGAAGTCCCAGGTTATCGCAATCTCTGCTAGTCAGTATTAGCTAGAATTAGCCTGAAGGGTAGACTCCCCATTATCAGGTGGGCATCCTGAAGGAAGGGGCTTAGGGGCAAGGCCAGCTAGGCCTCAGCTTCCCCCTGTCCCACCCTAGGCCTTTCTTTTAATCGTGAAGTGACCAGGAATTATAGAGGATAGTTCTTCTTGGATTGGTGCTATAACCCTCTCTCACCCAGCTGCCCTCTCCCATCCCTTTATCCCTTTCTCCCTTCCCCCCAACTAGACCATAGTTTAGATGGGGGACTTTTGAATCATGATAGTAATAAGATATTAACATCAATGGATATCAATGGTGATTGCCTGTGGGTGTTAATAGCAACGGTCTGTGGATATCTGACAGCAACTGGTTATGAGTATTGATGGCAATCAGTGCCAACAGTGCCCAGGCATAGCCGGATTGTAGCATTGATCTACATACTGGCTCTGGGACAAATGCTCCATAGAGCCTTAAGGAGGCCTGTGGAGCCTTCTCATAAACTCCACACAGGTGTGGATCAGCCAGGTCTGAATTTGGGAAAGCACTCTAACTTCCTGGCCTTCTTATTATTCCAGTATATCTTTCCCTACTCCTTCCCTCTTTTCCCATCTCAGTGATTTTTTTTCATAATATTTTATAGTATTAACTATCATTAACCACAATATATTAGTCAACATTAACCATGCTATCTCAGCTACAATAACAATATGTAGTCACTAATAGACATGAAATATTATTGCTGCACATTGCATAAGTGGGATGGAGGAAATTGAATTTGTTGGCAAGAAAAGGCAAGTGATTTCCTCTTCCAGATTTTTAAAAATATATTTTTGGATATACGCATTTACAATTCTTTTTAAAAATTTCCAAACACTTTTCAGTACCCACAACGGGTCTACCTCCAACCCTTGCTGCTATTGATTATTCCCTCTTTTCCACCTCGTGTCCTCCTTTTTCTACTACCTGTATGCTCTTCACTCCTGGCTTTTCCTGTGGTGCCAACAACCATGTACCTCTCCTGGAACTGCCTTCCAGGAGGGAGAGAAGGGACCTCCTCAGGTCTGACTTCAAGCTTCTGAGGTGTCTGAGGAAGTGCTCCAGGCAACTGAGCTGATCAGGGAGGTTTAATTGAACTCTCACTGTTGCTGAAGCTGTGAGCATAATTCTGTTTACAAAACCTTTAAATAAAATATCCTTTGAACTCTCCATTCCAAGGTGTATCTGTGATTTGGGGGGTAGAAGCTTATGGACATGAGCAGGGATAGGGTTGGTGTAATAAAAAATGACAAGATGTGTGGGCAAATTATTTGATAGGGTAAAAACAATTTGCTATCTTTATTGTACCTGTTCCTCAGAATAAACTATTATTACACACCTTGATGAGAGAAGAACTTTTGTTTTTAGTGGGAACAGGGTGGGGTGGGGAAGCGGGCAGGCCCAGGAATTGAGGAAGTAAAATAGAAGACTTGCTGTCCTGTTTAGGGAATGGTGGTGGAAAACTTGGGCACTTATCAGAAGTAGGAGCTTGTGTGGGGAGAAGTTTCAATTTAAGAAACACTGAAAGAAGCCCAGCCTGTGTGTCTTAGTGGTTTAATGTTGACCTATGAAACAGGAGGTCACGGTTTGATTCCTGGTCAGGGCACATGCCCAGGTTGCGGGCTCAGTCCCCAGTAAGGGGCGTGTGTGTGGGGTGGTGGTGACGGATAAATGATTCTCTCTCAACATTGATGTTTCTCTCTTCCTTTCTCTCCCTTCCTCTCAGAAATCAATAAAAAATATATTTAAAAAAATAAGCCTGTGCGTAGCACTAGAAGGGATGGTAGGGAAAGTGTTCTATTAAAAAAAACACAAACAGGTAGAGTGAATGTCAGGGCTGGGAAAAGCCTGGGAACTCATCAAGTCCAACCCCCTTTTGTTTCAGGTAGGGAAACTAAGGCCCAGAGAAAGGCTGGGGCTAGGCCTTGGTTATATAGTGAATCAGGAGCAGAACTAGAACTGCAACCATCTTTGTCACACAATAAGGAACAGTTTTTCCCTTTGCATTTGGGTTGGATGGTCAGACATTTTAACCCAAGAAGGGGAGAAAGGATAGGGGAGTATAGATTTTCATGACCTGACTACTACTTCTATAATGAATCATTATGGAATGACAGTGATGAAAGGCTTAGTATATGCCTATTTATGTAACGAAACCCTATATTTGCATCTCTCCTAAGCCTCACATAATGCTCTGCAATAATGAGTCCACAGATTGCCCCAAATTTAGTGATACTCCAAGACTGAGTTAACAAATCCCCTAGATCAGTGGTTGGCAAACTCATTAGTCAACAGAGCTAAATATCAACAGTACAACGATTGAAATTTTTTTTGAGAGCCAAATTTTTTAAACTTAAACTTCTTCTAACGCCACTTCTTCAAAATAGACTCACCCAGGCTGTGGTATTTTGTGGAAGAGCCACACTCAAGGGGCCAAAGAGCCGCATGTGGCTCGCGAGCCGCAGTTTGCTGACCACGGCCCTAGACTTTAGGACCATTCTTGAATATCGAGCTTTCCCCAGTATTTAATCTTCTCATGATTTAGATTCTCATTTCTATACTAAGGTCATCCTAGGTATTTTGCCCAGGCATGAACTTCTTCTATTCCAAGGAGGGTAGGGAGTAGATGAGGATGCTGAAAAACACGTTAATTTGAGTAGCTTCTTTCATATCTTATGAAGAGTTCTTTGCCTCACATGTTAAAACTTATCAGCCATGAAAATGATTCATTCTCATACTCATCTTCAGAGCACAATCACAATCCATCTTCAAACATTCGTGCACATCCCCCCAAATGTGTAGGCAAATTATTCGATAAAGTAAAAAAGATTCTTTTACTTTACCTATGGCAGAGACCCCACTGACCATGAGCTCTATAGGCCTGATAAGTCTCTAGTTACTTACTGATGACTGGGAAGGAATGTGCAATATCCCAGTACACACTACTATCCGGACCCCTCTTATTAGGACGGGGCCGGGAAGTCTTTGTGCCAATCCTAGTCTATGTGTCTGGCCCTATCTGGTGAAGCAATCCAGTTGTCTCTCTGTGTTTCACTCTCGTCTCTAGCTGGGCCTGCACTTTCAGGTCAGACCTATAGAGGGCAACCACTGCTAGTTTATGAGAAATTATTCTGGGCGTGGCTTCACCTCCCTTCACTTCCTTTTTCAGTGCCTGTAAGATTCTAGAACCAGAGGCTGTTAGAATCAGAGGGTGTGTTTAAATAACTTATAGTTGGATTCCCTCATGACACAGATAGGGAAATTGAGGACCAGAAAAAGGAAAAGACCAGTCCAAACTCAGACAATGATTTACTTTGTGGTGTTAGAGATAGAAGTCAGATTTCCTGAATCTCAGTCCAAAACTCTTGAAATACAATGCTAAGCATCTAATGCAAATGCCTCATTTTATAGTAGCAGAAACTGAGACCCAGGAATAAACTTGTCTAAGGTCATACAGTTGTTAAGACAGAGCTAGGACTCAAACCCAGGTATTCTAAATCTGGGAATCTTGAAAGATAATGTTAGGTATCTGAATCATTCTGTATATTGAAGATGTAAAGGGCTCAGAGAGGGAATGCAATTTACCTGAAGTCGCAGAGTAAATTAATTATAATCAGAAATAGAGCCCAAGGCTGGATGTAAACTGGGACTGAATAAAATTTTAGGATTCTAGCTTCTCATCTCTAAGAAACCCCAATAGCTTGGGGACTTGGTATCTCAGAATTAAATAGCAGAGGAGAGGTGAAGTCCTTGCTTAAGCTGGCTGTTTAGCTCTAAGGAGGCTGGAATTTGGGGCACAGTGTGTGTATGTCTGTAGTAGGTGGCTCTGTGCACTCCTGTTTTGGCCCCCCTTCACAGAAATAAAAACTCAACAAAAGGCTCACCTCATTTCTCCCCTTTCAAATCCTCTGGCTTTGAGAGTGAGAGGATGACTCACTGGGTGCCCACAGTCTCTGAGAACATAATTGCTAGCTGGGACATCACCCAGCTATCACATTTGCAGAGGGCTGCCTTGTTTTTGTCAAAGCTCTTTCCTATCCTTTATTTTAATTGAAACTGCTCCAAGTTCCAGGGAGGCAGATGGGGCATATATCATTAATACTGTTACAAAGAAGAAATGAATTTATGGGTGTTGGTGGTGTGGGGACTCTCTCTTTTTTTAAAAAAAATATTTTATTGATTTTTCACAGAGAGGAAGGGATAGGGATAGAGACCTAGAAACATCGATCAGCTGCCTCCTGCACACCCCCCACTGGGGATGTGCCTGCAACCAAGGCACATGCCCTTGACTGGAATTGAACCTGGGACCCTTGATTCCGCAGGCCGACGCTCTATCCACTGAGCCAAACAGGTTTCGGCATGGGGACTCTTTTTTTAAAAAAATAAATCTTTATTGTTCAGATTATTACAGATGTTCCTCTTTTTTCCCCCATAGCTCCCCTCCACCCAGTTTCCCCTCCCCACCTTATGCCCTTACCCCCACCACTGTCCTCATCCATAGGTGTAAGATTTTTGTCCAATCTCTTCCCACGCCCCCTCCCCTGAGAATTGTCAGTCCACTCCCTTTCTATGCCCCTGATTCTATTATATTCACCAGTTTATTGTGTTCATCAGATTTTTTATTGACTTGATTTTTAGATTCACTTGTTGATAGATATGTATTTGTTGTCACTTTGTTGTTCATAATTTTTATCTTTACCTTTTTCTTCTTCTTCCTCTTCTTAAAGAATACCCTTCAGCATTTCATATGATCCTGGTTTGGTGGTGATGAACTCCTTTAGCTTTTTCTTGTCTGTGAAGCTCTTTATCTGACCTTCAATTCTAAATAATAGCTTTGCTGGGTAGAGTACACTGAGTGGCCAGATTATTATGATCTCTTAATGCATAATAATCTGGCCACTCAGTGTATATATATTAGAGGCCTGGTGCATGAATTCGTGTATGGGTGGGGTCCAGCCAGCCTGGCCAGGGGGAGGGGATATGGGTGGTTGGCCAGCCTGCCTGCTGGTCGAACTCCTGGTGGGAGGACAATTTGCATATTAGCCTTTTATTATATAGGATTTACACTGAGTGGCCAGATTATTATGCATTCAAAGATCATAATAATCTGGCCACTCAGTGTAATCTTGGTTGTAGGTTCTTGCTATTCATCACTTTGAATATTTCTTGCCACTCCCTTCTGGCCTGCATAGTTTCTGTTGAGAAATCAGCTGACAGTCGTATGGGTACTCCCTTGTATATAACTAACTGTTTTTCTCTTGCTGCTTTTAAGATTCTCTTTGTCTTTTGCCCTTGGCATTTTAATTATGATGTGTCTTGGTGTGGTCCTCTTTGGATTCCTCTTGTTTGGGGTTCTCTGAGCTTCCTGGACTTGTAAGTCTATATCTTTCACCAGGTAGGGGAAGTTTTCTGTCATTATTTCTTTAAATAGGTTTTCAATACCTTGCTCTCTCTCTTCTTCTGGCACCCCCATAATTCAGATGTTGGTATGTTTGAAGTTGTCCCAGGGGCTCCTTACACTATCTTCATATTTTTGGATACTTTTTTTCTTTTTGCTTTTCCAGTTGGGTGTTTTTTGCTTCCTCATATTTCAAACCTTTGACCTGATTCTTGGGATCCTCTAGTGTACTGTTGAATTTCTGTATATTATTCTTTATTTCAGATAGTGTATGCTTAATTTCTGACTGGTCGTTTTCCATTTTTTTGGCATTCTCATTAAGATCCTTGAAGGTCTCACTAAGTTCCTCGGAGGTCTCACTAGGTTTCTAGAAGATTCATGAGTAACCTTATAACTGTGGTTTTGAACTCTATATCCAGTAGTTTGCTTTCCTCCATTTCTTTCATTCGTGAGATGTTTCTTTGTCTCTGCATTTTGACTGCTTCCCTGTGTTGATAGAGTGGCCTTGTGTGGTAGGTGTCCTATAGGACCCAGTGGCTCAGCCTCCCCAATCACCTGAGGTGGACACTCTTGGTGCACCCCTTTATGGGCTGGGTGCACAGTCTTGTTGTAGTTAAGCCTTGATTGCTGTTGGTATCACTGGGAGGAATTGTCAATTGGCTGTGAGGACCTGCTGTGTCTATAATGGAAGAACTGCTGTGCTGGAGACACCCTTATGGGGCAAGACTTGCTTCAGTGGGGCTTTGGTGCTCACTAAGTCTGCCTCTTGAATGTATCACTTATGGATGTGAGGAGTTGAAATCTGGTATCGTCTCACACTGACCACTAGGTACACTGGCTCCTGGATCTCCAAGGAGGTGCAAAGTCAGCCACTGCCTGAGGCCACCCAGCAGGAGCTACAATGAGATCTGAAGATTTATCCTCTCTGTTTGGGGTTTGAAGTTTTGGAGCTCTCTGACCCAGCTGCAGTTTGTTAGGTTAGGCTGCGAAAGGACAGGCCATTCATATGCAAAAGCCGCTGCACACAGCTTGGGTGGGGTTGTAAATTGGGTGGGGCGGGGTCTCAGGGAATTACCAGGGTGGAGCAAACAGCGATGGCTGCCAGTCAGCCATCTCTGCATCTCCACGTCTCCGTGTCTCCATGTCTCCGCGTCCCCGCGTCCCTCGCCCCCACGCAGTAACAATGATCCCTGTGATCATTCTCAGAGCACCTCTGAGAAAACCACCCTCACTTTCCAACCTGATGCCAGACATTCCAGTTTCTCCCCGTAGGAGTCTGGGTCCCCAGAGTCTCCCGGAAACTGGAGTTCAGAGCAGTTGGGAGCTTGTCTCTCCCTTCCAATTGAAAAAAACAGCACACCCAGTTGCCAGTCTGTTTTGCGCACCTCCATACCTCTGCTCTTCTGCACCTCTGCACCTTCTACCCAGTCTCAATGTGCATTTTTCTTTCCTTCTAGTTGTAGAACTTCTACTTAGCCAGCTTTCCCATGGTTCTGGATGATAGCCATTTTGTCTTTTAGTTGTAGTTTTGGTGTGGTTGTGAGAGGCAGCACGTACAGGTGTGTACCTTATGCCACCATCTTGGTTTCTCTCGGTGTGGGGACTCTTGACCTAGCAAGTTAACAACATACTAAGACTAAATCCCTTCATCCTTTGATTTCAAGGCTTCTGGAGTGTGGTATGTAAATACCCAGAACCCCAGAGAAAGCATCAGTGTCCCTCAAGTGACCTGATGGAGGCTCTCTCCCTCATTTATTCATCATTGAGCTACAGTGAGACACTCTATTGGGTTTCCATTGGAGACAAAGGAGACCTGAATCCTGTCCTTGAGTGTTCTCAATCTGGATATCTATGGAGTCTCCAACTCACCCATCAATAATCCCCAGTCTTCTCTTCTCCTAGCAAAATACTCATGAAAAGTCCCTTTCAACTGATGGTGCTGAATCAGTTTTTTTTTTTTTTTTTTTTTGGGAGTTTTCATTTCAACACGTGTGTCATACCGGCTTTTAAAAGGCACATTAAAACACTACTGGGAACACTAGCCTAACTACCATTTTCATTTCTTAGTGTTCTCAGTACTTTCATAGTGTTCTATAGCTCTAGGAAAATGAATTTTTCAGTGTTTCACCAATTCCTTTTCCCGGAAACGCCAACTCCTTTGGACGGGAAAAATAAATGTAAACAGTGTCACACTCTCTTCTCAGCTGTTTGAACAAGATTTCCCAGTGACAAAATTGGGCTGTTCAGATATTCAGTGTATTGGAACATGTATTCCTGAGTATGAAGCACAATTCTAAATATTTCCCTAGTCTGGAGTTGTGAATTCTCAGTGCGACACTCCCATTTGTCCAGTGGTTGTAGCTCATTCATTGTGAATTCCCAATGTTACTACACCGTTACCCTAACCCTGTCCCTAAACCTCTAACCCTATCCCTATACCTAGCCCTAATCTGCGTCGGAACCCTAGCTAGCCCGAACCCTTATCCTAACCCTAACCCTAGCGAAACCCCTGAATCAGTTTTATAGTCTTCTCAGAGCACTTTATTATGAGTCAAGAGACCAGCACTCTAGTTCCAGTTCTTCCATTACTTGACTGTGGAATGGTGAGCCATTCCTTTCCTGTCTGTATCCTGTTTTCTTTTTTTTTTTTTTTAATATATTTTACTGATTTTTTTATAGTGAGGAAGAGAGAGGGATAGAGAGTTAGAAACATCGATGATGAGAGAGAATCATCGATCAGCTGCCTCTTGCACACCCCCTACTGGGGATGTGCCCGCAACCAAGGTACATGCCCTTGACCGGAATCGAACCTGGGACCCTTCAGTCCGCAGGCTGACACTCTATCCACTGAGCCAAACCGGTCCTGGCTGTATCCTGTTTTCACATCTGTAAAATGATGGGTCGGAGGAGTTGAAAAAATGAGTATATGGTGGTTAAGAATCTCTGGCTCAGATCATCTAGGAGATGGAGAACCTTTGTGACCTGTGAGCAATGTCCTCTCTTTGGGTGAAAGCCTGGAGGGTAGGAGCCAGTTGGCCTTGTTATGAGATCCTTCATCCTACTGCCTTCCTCCTTAGCTCTGTGAGCCCTTTCTGAGTGGAGAGGTGGGGGATGGTTGATCTTCCCGAGACCCTCAGGGGGATATCATTTCTACCTCTACTCAATAACAGCACTTAGAAAGCACTGGAGCTATTTTGCGTTGGGAGCTATTCAGCCAGATTCACACCCTAGGGCTGGGGGTGGGGAAGAGAGAGTGAGATTGAATAAGAGACAGAGAGATGTAGAAGAGAGAGAGGTTGAAAGGAAAAGGAAGAGAGACAGACTAAGAGATACAGGAAGAGACAGAAAGACAGAGAGACAGAAGAGAGAAGGAAACAAAGAAAGGAGAGAGAGAGAGAGAGAGAGAGAGAGAGAGAGAGAGAGAGAGAGAGAGAGAGAATTATAATGATAGTGGACATACTTATTACCAGATGTACTCATGGGAATAGCTGCATAAAACCCTTCATCTTACAATAATAAAATCCAGAACTGGAAGGATCCTTGAAAAAATCAAGGCCAGAGATGGGTTGAGACTTGCTCATAGTCACACAAAAAGCTAGTGGCAGTACCAGGACTCAAATCTATGCCTAGAATCAGATAGCTCCTGCCAAAACCGGTTTGGCTCAGTGGATAGAGCGTCAGCCTGCGGATTGAAAGGTCCCAGGTTCGATTCCGGTCAAGGGCATGTATCTTGGTTGCGGGCACATCCCCAGTAGGGGGTGTGCAGAAGGCAGCTGATCGATGTTTCTCTCTCATCGATGTTTCTAACTTTCTATCCCTCTCCCTTCCTCTCTGTAAAAAATCAATAAAATATATTTAAAAAAAAAATAAGATAGCTCCAAAGAGGCTGGCCTGAGACTTCAGAGGCCTGGGCTTTGTAAGTCTGTCTTTGCAGGACTATGACCAATGCAGTAACACAAGAAGAGTGCCAGCCCATTGTCTGCCCTAGAGGAGGCACTAGCATCAGGAAGTTTTGTTTTATCCTCCATCAGCTCTCCTTTGTGCACCAAGACATACACACCTGTGAAGGCTGAATGGAGGAAGTTCAATTCTCTAATATAGTGCTTTTAATAGATTAGAGGCAGACTTCATGAAGGAGGTAACTTTAGGGTTGGGCCTTGAAGGATAAGAACATTAAAAATCTTTTAATGTCAAAGATGTAGTCATCCTTCTAAAGAAATACAAACAACCCAATTAAATTTAAAGTGGGTAGGATTTTGATAGGTGGAAAGGGAGTGGTTCTAGCTAAAGGGAATAGCACAGGGTGCAGGAAAGCATGGGGTGGGCATGGACAGGGAGAGGGCAGAGGACATAAACAGGGGCAAGGAGCCCCTGGTATTATTTACCCCATGAATGCCATGTGTCTGGGTTGGCTTGTGCTGACAGTGGAAAGGAAAGGAAGGATTTTTAGCAGGGACAAAGCAAGAACAGCGCTGATCTCTAGAATGATTCCCTCTGGCAGGCAGCCTCATGGAAGATGGAGTAGTGGAAAGATACTGACATCAGGGAGCCCTGATCAATGCTTTTTGCTATAGTCCAGACAAATAAGTAACAAGAGTCTGATGTGGTGAAGTGGGAGTGGGTATGGATGTAGTGGAGTGCAGGGTGGTTTTCTAAAGCGTATATAAAAAAAATACACTATAGTATTTGAATTAGGACAATTTGGAAGAGGAAGGAGAAAGATGAGCAGGGAGTCAGAATGTAGACCACCACCCCCCCCCCCCCGAGAACTCCCAAATAAATAGCTGTCTTCTTCTAGCTTCTGGTTGGTGTGCATGTGTGTGTGTCTTTTTGTGTGTATATCAGTGGCTTTTGAGTGTGTTTGTGTGTGTGTGTGTATGTGAGTGTGTTACTTTGTGTTTCTCAATGTGTGTTGCAGCCTCCTGCATCTGCATATAGATGCACATCTCCAGGCATCTAAATGCATCCATATTATCTCTGTGTGTTTCATCTAATCCATACTGTGGTTAAATTGATTGGCTAATAGAATAACTTCACATTGCCTTGTGCATCTTTGGGTGCAGGAATAGGCACATTTTCCTTAAATGTGTCTCTGAATTCTACTTGATTGGTTAATAAAGCTATTTCAAATTCCCTGTACTCCATGGCACAGCTTTGGCTTGAAATCCAATTACTGCTGACTGCAGAAATTTCCATAATGCATTTGTCTTGATTTTCCAGACAGTAATTTAGAATCCCACCACCTCTACATTCAAATCTATCCAGCTAAATGAGACCGGAATTTGGAAACTCTTTTGCAAACAAAGCTCTGGCCCAATAAGAGCTCTCTACTGCCTTGTAAAGGGAATGGTAAGGAAGTTGCAGCCCTGAAGAACCCCAGACCTCTTCTTATGGTTTAATTCTGCCTAGAGACAGAGGTAAGGGTTCCACATTGTCTTTAGGTCTCCTACAGAATTCAGACCATCTCTTTCATTTTCTTTCCATTCCAACCCGTGAAATGGGGAGTGTTCTCATCATGCTTTCTTCTAATTTCCAGGAGCCACCAGCTCTACCAAGCACAGTAGGTTCTCAATAAATATTTGTTGCCTTTAATTGAATTATGGCTGTCTAAGCTAAGGTCCAAAGAAAAAAAGGAATTTACCCAAGCTTTCAAAGAGAATTATAGCTCAAATCTTGGTTCTGAATTTCCCATTAAGAGCTCTTGCAACTATGTTATTCTGTCTCAATATAGCTCAGGTTCAGACCTCTCGCAGTGGATGGCTTATGCTGCACTGACCAGTTGTGTGACTGGGACCAGTCTCTTTCTCCTCTCTGAGCCTCACTGCTCTCATCTACACCATGGAAAGATTAGGACAAGGTCTTGAAAACGCCCTTACAGTGCTATTTCTAGGAATTTGTGACCAACACTGACAAAAAAACTGCATGCTATTGGGTGGGGAGGAATCAGAGCTTGTCCCGGACGCTATGTCATATACTCCTCCTCCTCTTCTGACTCAAAAATCTATGTTAAAAGAAGTAAAATAACTTGTCCGGTTTGGGAAATCTTGCTCTGGCCCATAAGCCACTGTGCCTCTGGGAAGTGGGACAGCATGTCCAGCATGCAGCGTCCAATGCCTTATAGGGCTAGAAAGGTCTGACTGACTGGCTGGGCAGGTGGGGAATGGTTGGCTGGGAGAAATTCTCCAGTTCCGGAGGATCTAACCCTGAGAGCAACTGCCACTCAGCCTTGGGCATGTTGGCAGGCTGGGCTAAACAAATGTGTTCTGGAAAGGCCAGAAATGATGTCATGGGACGCTTTGGGCTGCAACAACAGGAAACCACTGAGTGTTTACATTGGCTAGCAGAGCCCAGGCGGCCTGTTTTTTTTCTTCACTTCCTCAGTCTATCTGTTTCCTCTGATTCAAATACTATGAAGAGAGACTCACTGCCCAAGCCAGGGAAAGCGGAAGGGAGGCCCCCCCAGGAGAAACAGCCTCCTTCCCAGCCCAGAGGGCTAGATGATTGGTAGGAAAGGCCAGCTTTACTCTAGCTGGGGCATTGCCTAGGTCAGACCTTAGGGTGGGAAAAGCAAGGTAGTTAGGAGATGCTTTGAGCACTCCAGTTCCATGGAAAGCAACTTCAGAATTCTCATTAAGACTGAAGTTCTAGCCCTAGCTGGTCTGGCTCAGTGGACAGAGTGTCGGCCTGCGACTAAAGAGTCCCAGGTTCGATTCTGGTCAAGGGCACATGCCCAGGTTGAGGGCTCGATCCCCAGTGGGGGGCATGCAGGAGGCAGCAGATCAATGGTTATCTTATCATTGATGTTTCTATCTCTCTTTCCCTCTCCCTTCCGCTCTGAAATCAATAAAAATATATTAAGCAACAACAACAAACAAACACAAAGTTCTAAACCTGAAAGCCATCTTGGTCTTCTCCTTAGATCAAATCAGTCGCCAGGTCTTATGAATGCAATGTATTTGAATCCTGCTAATCAACAATGGAGTTGTGTGCAAAGTGTTGTATAGTACTATGTATGTATTTATGTAGGTAGATAATACAGGCAAGTGGTGGGATACAAAAATGAAAAAGATAGTTCTTAACCTCAAGAAATTGACAATAGAGTGATAGAGTGGCAGTGGGATGTCCTTCATCTGTTCTGTTGTCTTTATTTCCAAGGTTATTGCCTCAGTTCAGGACACTCTTTACTTGCTACCTGTACAACAGTTTCTTAATGGGTTTCCATGTTTCCAGTCTTTCCCCCTTCAATGCCTCCTTCATAATTATACTGGAGTGACTGATCTACCTCTCCAACCCCACTCTCTCCCCTCAAGAATCCTAGGTAGCATTACAGGGTGGCTCAGAATGTGGTCTTGGTGCCAAGCAGAACTGGGTTTGAATGCCTACCTTATCACTCACTATTGGCTGTCTGAAAGTGGGCAGTGGTTTTGCCTTCCCAAATCCCTACTTCTCTAGCTTCAATTTTGTTTTAATTGGCTAAATGAGGATAATGACTATCTCACAGGGCTGTTGTGAACATTAAATGAAATAATGTATGTATGGTGCCCAGTGCAGAGTTAGAAGTTGATAAATGGCAGCTCTAATAACTATCCTTCAGATGTGCCATGTCCTTTTCTATTTTAACTTCTTGTTGCCATCTGTAATAGGAGCTTTTCCCTTAAAGAGTACTGCAACTGGTAGGGCAGAGACACAATCGAGAGCGCAATCGCCCTACTGAGGCAAATGAGGGGGAAAAAATGTACCTAAGGTTGCACAAAAAATGAATTCCAGAGTTATGGCTAGAACTACATACTACTACAACTAGAAGAAAGAGTCTCCAGAATCCTAGCCCAGTAATGGTTTTAGTGTGCCATGCTGAAATCACATAATACCACCAACTGTTGGACCCTGAGCCCTGAAGATTCATCAACTAGTAATGTTATTTTTCTCTGAGTGGCAGGGGGCAGGGAGGTGTGTGCACACGTGCGTCCACAAGTATTAACTAATTTCATCTTTACAACAACTCTTTAAGGTAAGTACTATCAGTAGGCCCATTTAATAGATTAAAAGATGGCCTATGTTATTTGGCTAAGGTCACACAGCTGTAAGTGACAGATCCAGGATATAAATCTAAATAACCTAACTCTAAACTGATGAGCACTTGAAATGGGATTTACTGTGACTAAGTAACTTACTTTTTAATGATTTTATTTTAATGAACCTAAAGTTTAATAGCCACTTGAAGCTAGTGGCTACCATAGTGGACAGAGAAGCTATAGGCTATATTGTTTCTCCAGACTCTAGGAGGATAAGAATCATCCCATATAATAAAGAGGGAATATGCAAGTTGACCGTCACTCTGCCACAAAGATGGCGGTGCCCACAGCGGAGGCAAGGTTTCCGTAACACAAGATGTCTGCACCCACAGTGGAGGCAGAGTTCCCATAATGAGCCTTAACGAGCAATCAGCAGGGACCTCAGGCCGTGCCTCCCACCCTGGCGCCAGGCCAGAGGACCTCAGGCCATGCCCCCCACCCAGCAGGGCTTGACAGGGGACCTCAGGCCACACTCCCCACCCTGGCACAGGCTGGGGGACCTCAGGCCATGCCCCCCACTCAGCAGGGCTTGACAGGGGACCTCAGGCCATGCCCCCCACCCTGGTACCAGGCTGGGGGACCTGAAGCCACATGGCCCTAGCTCCAGTCCAGGGGACCTGAGTCCATGCCCCCTGCCTGGCAGGGCTTTACAGAGGACCTCAAGGTGTAGCCCCCCTGCCCCAGTGCTGGGCCAGGGAACCTCAGGCTCTCCCCTTTCCCCGGGCCGGGGGACCTCAGGCTGCACCCCCCAGCGGAATTTGACGGGGGACCTGAGGCTGCACCCCCCTCCTGGTGGGGCTTGATGGGGGACCTGAGGCTGCATCCCCTGCCCAGCGGGGCTTGACAGCAGACCTCAGGCCATGCCCCCCACCTGGCGGGGCTTGACAGGAGATCTCAGGCCACGTCCCCAACCCGGGGCTTGATGGGGGACCTCAAGGCATGCCCCCCACCTCAGCCTGGGCTGGGAGGCCTCAGGCCACGCCCCCCACCCCAGTGCTGTGCCAGGGGACCTTAGGCTGTGCCCCCCCACCTGGCGGGGCTTGACAAGGGTGGGACTGGCTGGGTCTGTATCTATCCCAATGCGGGGGGTGGCCAGGTCTGGGTCTCGTGCGATTTTGATGTGCACGTGGGTGGGTGGGGACTTGACTGTAGGTCCCGTGGTGCACCCCAGACTCTGACAGGAGGAAGATTTTTATATACATTTTACTAATTTTCTTTCATCTCTGACACTTCTATTATAGAGAAAGGGCAAATAACAATATTAAAATATTTCCTCAAATTAATCCCCTTTTAATGTGCATAAATTTTGTGCACTGGACCACTAGTATTTAATACACAGTTGTGTCATGATAGTGCCCCACACAATACACGACACATCTGTTATGTTCAAATTCAACTAAGTTAGAAAGCTCTTGACATTTATGAAAGATGGGAGTCTACACTATGGCAGTCATAGTCAGTAGGGACAGAAGGGGACATATTTGAGAGATTGTTGTTATCATCATCACCATTTTCATAAATAGCTAATAGGTAATAAATACTATGTGCTAGGCAACTGTTATAAGTGTTCTACCTAGATAAATTCATTTGATCCTCACAACAACCTTACGAAGTAGGCATAGATGCTATTTTTTAAAATTTAATAAATCTTTATTGTTCAGATTATTACAATTGTTTCTCCTCCCCCCCCCATAGCTCCCCTCCACCCGGTTCCCACCCCACCTTCTGCCCTTACCTCCACCCCACTGTCCTCATCCATAGGTGTATGATTTTAGTTCAGTCTCTTCCTGCACCCCCTACACCCCTTTCTCCCTGATAATTATCAATCCACTCCCTTTCTTTGCCCCTGATTCTATTATATTCACCAGTTTATTCTGTTCATCAGATTTTTTATTCACTTGATTTTTAGGTTCACTTGTTGATAGATATGTATTTGTTGTTCATAATTTTTATCTTTACTTTTTTTCTTCTTCCTCTTCTTAAAGAATACCTTTCAGCATTTCATATAATACTGGTTTGGTGGTGATGAACTCCTTTAGCTTTTTCTTATCTGTGAAGCTCTTTATCTGACCTTCCATTCTGAATGATAACTTTGCTGGGTAGAGTAATCTTGGTTGTAGGTTCTTGCTATTCATCACTTTGAATATTTCTTGCCACTCTCGTCTGGCCTGCATAGTTTCTGTTGAGAAATCAGCTGACAATTGTATGGGTGCTCCCTTGTAGGTAATTATCTGTTTTTCTCCTCCTGTTTTTAATATTCTCTCTTTGTCTTTTGCCCTTGGCATTTTAATTATTATGTGTCTTGGTGAGGTCCTCTTTGGATTCCTTTTGTTTGGGGTTCTGTGCACTTCCTGTACTTGTAAGTCTATTTCTTTCACCAGGTGGGGGAAGTTTTCAGTCATTAATTCTTGAAATAGTTTTTTAGTATCTTGCTCTCTCTCTTCTTCTGGCATCACCATAATTCTGATGTTGGTACGCTTGAAGTTGTCCCAGAGGCTTCTTATACTATCTTCAACTTTTTGGATTCTTTTTTCTTTTTCCGGTTGAGTGTTTTTTGCTTCTTTGTATTTCAAATCTTTGATTTGATTCTTGCATTCCTCTAGTCTGCTGTTGGGTCTCTGTATAATATTTTTTTATTTCTGTCAGTGTATGTTTAATTTCTAGTTGGTCCTTTTTCATATCCTTGAGGGTCTTGTTAAATTAATCGGCCTTTTCTAGGAAATTCTTGAAAAACCTTATAACCGTGGTTTTGAATTCTATATCCAGTCATTTGTTCTCCTCCATTTCTTTCATTTGTGGTCTGTTTCTTTGACTCTGCACTTTCACTGCTTCCCTGAGTTGGTAGGGTAGCTTTGTGTGCTAGGTTTCTTATATGGCCTGGTGGGTCAGCCTTCCCAGTTACCTGAGGTGGACACTCTTGGTGCTCCCCTTTGTGGACTGTGTATACAGCCTTGTTGTAGTTAAGTCTTGATTGTTGTTAGTATCACTGGGAGGAATTGACCTCCAGGCCAGTTGGCTGTGAATATCAGCTGTGTCTACGCCGGGGTACCTTCTGTATTGGAGATAGCCTTATAGGACCAGACTTGCAAAATTGCAAAAGCCTCTTGCTCAGCTTGGATGGGGCGGAGTCTCAGGGATGAATAGACAGTCTTGGCTTCCCGTCAGCCCTGCCCTTGTGCATGCGCCTCCAGACCTCTGCCTTCCACAGATACCCTGAGTTTCTACCTGACAGTCCAGATTCCCCCTGTGAGAGCGTGGGTCCCCAGGGGCTCGCCCAGAACTGGGTTTCAGTGCAGTTGGAACTGGGATTCAGTGCATTCAGGAGCTTCTGACTCCTTCCACTATGGAAAGCCTGCGACAACCTCCGCAGTCAGCCTTCTCTGCATGCACACATGCACGCATGCGCGTGCCTCCAGACCCCTGCCTGCTGTGGCTCCCCCAGTCTCTGAGTTTCCGTGTGCCTTTCTCTACAGCCCAGACTCCACCCATATGAGCCTGGGTCCATGGGGTTTCGGCCGGAGCTGGGGTTCAGTGCAGTCAGAACTGGGGTTCAGTGCAGTCAGGGGCTTCCTTTCCCCTCTCGCCAGCCAGGCACTCAGCCACCCTTCCTCTCTGTGCACGCATCTCTGTACCTCAGTGCTTTGTGGCTCCTCTGATCTGTGAGCTTTCCTCTTTCCTTCTAGTTGTAGAATTTCCACTCAGCCAGCTTTCCTGTTGTTTTGGATGATGTCCGTTCTGTCTTTTAGTTGTTGTTTTGAAATTGTTGTGCAAGGCAGCAGTTTAGGTGCTTACCTAGGCCGCCATCTTGGTTTCTCCAGCATAGATGCTATTATCATCATTCCCATTTTGCAGGGGAAGGCACTGAGACACAGAAAGTTTAAGTGACTACTAAATTTTAGAGCCAGGATATAAGTCAGGGGTTTCTGAAAGCTGGTTTCAGAATCCAGTCTCTTAACCATTACTCTATACTGTGCGGAAGTTAGCATCTGTGGGGCTCGGTGTTAGTTTAGGTGTGGGGGCTAAGAGCAGTCAAAGATCAGTATGTGTTCCTTGGACAGTGAACACTGGAGAAGAGGAACAGCTATACAGGAAGAAATATGAAGACATTGGTTTGGTTCATGGTAGGGTTGTGGTGCATGTGGCACTTCCAGGATAAGCTACCAAGTAGATGGTTGACCATGTGAGTTTGGAGCTCAAAGGAGAATACAGGGCTAGAAATAGAACTGTTGGAAGTAATCAGGATAATAATGGTAATTAAAGTCAAAGAAATAGATTGTGATCTCCTCGGGACATGTGTGCTGTTAACAGAGGTCAGAAAACACTATGCATAAACATGAAGGGGAGATTCTCTGATGGTGGAATTTAATGTAGAACATATAAGCTCCTTTTGAAGATTGATGCAGATAAGCAAGAAGTAAAAGAAGCAAGGACTGAATCTGTTCCCCTATTGGGGAAACTTTCCTGGTTTCTCCCAAACCTGCTCTTCCCCAGTGGTCTCTAGCTCAGACTATGGCTTCACCATCAACACAATTGGACAAACCCCAAATCTGAGGGTTATCTCTGACCTTTCCATCTCCATTGCCTCTCATATACAATCTATTATCAAGGTCTATCGACTGTTTTTCCAAAATATATCCTGAACCTGACCTCTTTTCCCCATCTCCACCACCACTGCTCTGGTCCAAGCTAGGATACTGTTTGGCCTTTATGACTGAAGTAGCCTTTTTTCTGGTCTTCTTGCTTCAATCCTTTCCTCGTTACAGTCAGTTTTCACCTCAGCATCCAGAATGATAATATTAAAACGAAAGTTCATGTTTCTTTTCTGTTCATAATTGGCCCATGGGTCCCCCAGCATATTCAGGACTTAAAATTCTATTCAGGATGTCCTAGCTTCTCTTCTTTGCTTCAGACTAAAGTTTGACATCTCCATTTGGATGTCTCACTGGTAAACCAAAGATAACTAAAACGGAACTTTTGTTTCCTTCCACCCCAAACCTTGTTCCTCCATAATCTTCCCTATCAAAGAAAGATGACATCACTATATATCCAGGTGGCAAGTCAGAAACCTAAGAGTTGTCTTTGTCTCCTCATTATCATCCCATAGCCATCCAGTCTATCAGCAAGTGTTGCTACACTCAGAATATATCTCTAATATATCCACATCACTCCTCATTTATTTCCCACCAACCAGGTCATTATCTCTCACCTGTACAACTGCCCTAGCCTCCTAATAGGTCTCTCTGCTTCTACCCCTGACCTTACAAAACATTCTCTACAAGGAAGCCAGAAGAATTTTTGTAAAACATAGATCATGTAATTACCCTACTTAAACCCTCTAAAGGCTTTTCATCACATGAGGACCACGAGCCAAATTCTTTACTAGCCCATAAGGCTCTACATGATCAGGCCCCTGCCAATCTCTCCGATCCCAATTCCTACTATTCATTTACTTTCTCACCACAATCCAGCCATGCTTATTGTTTTTTGATCTTTGAACAACCTCTTTGATTGTTAGCTCTACCAAACTGTCCTTCCCTGAGGTTCAGTCTAAAGTTCATTGCTACATTTTCTCTTTGCTTGTCACCTGATTCACTCCTTCAGTCTCAGATGGTCATTGGCTCTAAGAGATTCCCTCTAATCTCCCAAACTAAGAAATTCCTTTTGTATGCCACTCTTATAGCACCCTCCCCTCTTTTTTCCCACAGCATTCACCCCAAGTTTAATTATTATAGTGGTTATCAACTTAATGATTATATTTTAAGCTCCACAATGACAGATATTGTTTGTCTTAGAACTTTATCTTACATTTCTAACATAGTGCCTGAAATATAGTATTCACTCATTAGCTTATTAATTCAAAACAGACATAAAACCCTTGCTCTCATGGAGCTTACATTTCAGTGGGATATACAGTGAGTGGCAGGTATTATATTTGATATTTATTGGATCTGTGTTCTTGATCATGAGTTGAACTGTATTACTGAGTTTATTTATTTATTCAACAAACATCTATTGAGTATTTTCAGTGAATCAGGGACTTTTGCATCCTCTCATTTAATCCTGTGAAAGAGATACCACCATTAACCCCATATCTAGGACAGAGTAACTGAGGTCAGAAATATTTAGCAACTTGCCTTAAGTCACACTAGTAAGGAGTCAAATGCAGGCAGTTTGACCACAAGACCTGCTAGCTTACTCATCACACCGCAACACAATGGTTTTGACACATCACTTCTGGACCTAAAACGATACGCAGAAACATCTGTATGACCCTGCTCTTAGAAAGACCTTGAGAAAATTCAGACACATAGAATGCTCTCAGCCTAGACCAGGCCTGATATGGCACCTGTTGCACTGTCCATCTCTCATAGTGATAGTATAGACATTATAATTGGTTTCTATTTGACAGATGGGAGAAAGAGAGTCAAAGGATCAGGGAGAGAGTCACCTGAGGACACATTGGCAATGAAGAAAGACCCTGGCACCCTGGTACCCAAGGGATCATAGAATAGGGCACTGGAGGTTAACTCTAGGAAGAGGGAGGGCAGTGGAGCCATAGAACAAGTACTCAATTGGCACTCTAAAACCTGGGCTCCTAGGGAAGATCCTGCCTCCATGCCTTTATATGAACCTTCTTCTCCCATTCCTCCCTACTCTGAGCAGAGTATCTGGAAGTTAGGAGGCAGAAGAGATGATTCTGTGGTTCACCCTTTCCCACCATAAAAGCATATGTAAGGGAAAAACTACAACACTGAAATGGGGGCAAAATGCAAAGACAGGTAAAAGTAGGCTTAGCTCTACCAAACTGGCCTTCCCTGAGGTCCAGGGAAGAGCTCTTTTTGCACATCCACCTTCTGCTAAGTGACTACAAATGCCACAGCATAGAGAAGACAGACAAAGGAAGGGATAAAAAATTGGCAATTCCTGGGTATGGCCTGGGCTGGGCCTGTCAGTGATAATGAGACTGTGTGCAGTGTTTATATGTGGGTGAAATGAAGACAGCGTGGCATGGAATCAGAGAAGGTCTGGGAGGGGTGTAAATATGGGGTGGAATGTGGTAAAATGAGTGAAAAATCTCAGCTTAGATTTGTTGCCAGAACAGTGTTACCATGTATTTATGAGAAGCATGTTCATACAGGGGTGGGTGCATGGGGGCTGGGTAGGAGGCATAGCTTATCATATTCACAGTCTGTGCAGGCACATGTGTATGTATGTGTGTGAAGTCAGGGGAGGAGGAGTTGTGTCATTGTCTTTGTAATCTGTCTAGATGTGCATGTCAGTTTCTGTGTGATATTCAAGGAATATAGACAGTATGTCTGAGGGAGATGTTATAGGTAAGGTGTGCAAGAGAAACATGGGGTGAATTATGCATGTATGAATTATCTTTTTTATTACATTTATTGGGGTGACATTGGTTAACAAGATTATATGTGTTTGTTTTTCTTGTTTGATAATTTGTTGCTTTCAGTTTTACATTCCACATGTGAGTGAAATCATATGGTTCTTAACTTTTTCTGTCTGACTTATTTTGGTTAGCATGATATTCTAAAGATCCATCCATGTTGTCGTAAATGGCAGTATTTTATATTTTCTTATACCTGGGTAGTATTCCATTGTATATATGTACCACATCTTTTTTATGCAATCATCTATTGAATAAAACTTTGGTTGTTTCCATGTATTGGACACTGTGAATAATGCTGCAATGAGCACAGGGGTGCATATGTCTTTGTGAATAAATATTTTCAAATTTTGAGGGGTAACTTTTGAGATTGACTTTTAAAATTCAGCGTAATTATTTTGAGGTCCATATAAACTGTTGTATTAATAGTTTCTTCCCTTTTTATTGCTGAGTACTATTCCATCCTATGATGTGCCACATTTTGTTTAACCATTCACCCATCGAAGGACATTTGAATAGTTTCTGGTTTGGGGCTATTATGGATAAAACTGTTATTAACATTCATGTACAGGTTTTTGTGTGGGCAGAAATTTTCATTTGTCTGGTATAAGTGCACAAGAGTTCAATTGGTAGCTTATATAGTAGTTGTATTTTTAGTTTAACAAAAAACTGCCCAACATTCTGAGAACTATGCCTTTTTGCATTGCCACCAGCAATGTATATATGAGTGATTCAGTTTCTTCATGTCATTATCAGCATTTGGTGTTGTTACTGTATTTTATCATAGACATTCTGGGGTTAATAGTGATATCTCATTGTATGACCTAAGCTATTTTATAGTGTCCACCTTAATGGGGTTCATGTGAGAGAATCCATGTGTGTAAAGTGTCTGGTACAGTTAGATAAATGTCAGCTATAATCCTATATAATAAAGAGGTAATATGCAAATTGACTCTCATGCCCTTGCACAAGATGGCAGCCCCCATGTAGTCAAAGATGGCTGCCACAAGATGGCCAACAGGGGAGGGCAGTTGGGGGTGACCAGGCTGGCAGGGGAGGGCAGTTAGGGGTGACCACGCCTGCAGGGTAGGGCAGTTGGGGGTAACTGGGCTGGCAGGGGAGGGCAGTTGGGGGAGACCAGGCCTGCAGAGAAGGGCAGTTGCGGGGGCACCAGGCCTGCAGGGGAGAGCAGTTGGGGGCGACCTGGCTGGCAGAGGAGGGCAGTTAGGGGCAACCAGGCCAACAGGGGAGGGCAGTTGGGGGCTGGAAGTGGATCAGTTAGGCATTGATAAGGCTGGCAGGGGAGTGGTTAGGGGGTGATCAGGCTGGCAGGCAAGCGAGCAGTTGGGAGCCAGCAGTCCCGGATTGTGAGAGGGACTAAACCGGGCAGTCGGACATCCCCTGAGAGGTCCCAGATTGGAGAGGGTACAGGCTGGGCTGAGGGACACCCCCCAGTGCACGAATTTCGTGCACCAGGCCTCTAGTTATTATTATAAAAATGGAGATAATATGCTCTTCATTCTCATAATATTCATTATCTTATGGAAGACAACGACATGGAAACAAATAATGTCAATCTAGGTTGCTAAATGGAGGAGGCATGAACCAGAAATTATGATCCCAGACTGGGGATGGAGAATGGCAAGGGAAGATTTCCCAAGGAACGTGATCTTTAGCTAAGCCTACAAGAATAAGTTGCCTTAATTAATCAAAGGGAAGGGTGCCATGGATACATTTTAGGCAGAGAGTACACACATGTAGGGTGTGGTGGCCAGCATTTAATATGACTGTAGTTCAGGGAGATAGAGATGGAAAAGAGCCAGAAATGAGGCTGGGAGGAAGGTGGTAAAGGATTAAGCCAGGATTTATATACTACAAAAAGTAGTTCAGAATCAACCTTATAGGCACTGGGGATCCATGGAACCCCCAAGAGTTACATTTTGCCAGGTTGGAGACTTTCATGGTGCCTCTCAGCTCCTAGGACTTCCTGCCCAAACTCCCACTGGCAAGAAGGTATCTACTTCCTGGATCCCTGGTGGACTGGCCATGCTCCCCTTTCAAGGGTTTCTGTTATAAAAACCTTTTTTACATACTGGACATATTTACAATTCTTCTCTAAGCCATCACTGAACAAAGCCCAAGCATGGCCACAAACAATTAATTAAAGCTTAGTTTTTATTAAGACAAAAAACTCAGATTTGCATTCTTTAACTCCTTGTTCTAGTTTACCCTGTTTTCCCCAGTCCTTTCTCTGGCTTTCTTGCTCTGTCTTCCTGTTACTACCCTAGTAAAATTCAGAGAGCCTTGGTTGCCTCATTTGTACCAGGAGATATGTTATCCTTAATGGTCTGACATTCCCTAAAGCTATTTGTAATAATAGGAACTCTTCTCACACTTGTAGTTTCTAATGGTTTATTCTTCTGATAATCTCATGAGAACTCTAGCACAATGAGTATTAGTTCCATTTTACTAAGAAGGAGGTTGAATTTCAGAAAGGTGAAGTCACTATCCAAGGACACACATTTCAGGGTCAGTGTTGGGCCTTAAACCTATGTGGTCCTATGCCTTACTTCTTTTGCACCTTCTTGGCTAAATGTCTTTACTTTCTCTCCCCTCCCCCCCGCCCCCGTTCCTTCCTTACAATCCCCAAATGAGAGGTTTTTGCTAAAAAATTTCTAGTTCTTATCCAGAAACCCTGGTAAAGATGACTGAGATGAGGCAGTCAAAGAGGTATCCAAACAGGCCTAGAGGGGGAGCATGTCCTTCCCATTACCCTACACCAGTGGTCGGCAAACTCATTAATCAACAGAGCCAAATATCAACAGTACAATGATTGAAATTTCTCTTTTGAGAGCCAAATTTTTTAAACTTAAACTTCTTCTAATGCCACTTCTTCAAAATAGACTCGCCCAAGCCATGGTATTTTGTGGAAGAGCCACACTCAAGGGACCAAAGAGCCGCATGTGGCTCGTGAGTCGCAGTTTGCCGACCACGGTCCTACACTAACACCCAGTACCATGGTGTCAGGTGAGGTGAAGACTTCTAAAGGCCCTAAATGATGGACAAATTGTGGTTTCCCTGCCCATATATAATTCAAAATAAAAACAATAATAAGCCATTGAGTCTGGCCAGTGTGGCTCAGTAGTTGAGCATTGACCCGTGCACCAGGAGCTCACTGGTTTGATTCCTGGTGAGGGCACATGCCTGGGTTGTGGGCTTGGTCTCTGGTGGTGGCAGCCAATCAATGTTGATGTTTCCCTCTCATCAATGTTTCTATCTCTCCCTTCCTCTCTCTCTAAAATAAATTGAAAACATTAAAAAATAAGCCATTGAAATCAATATAAAGAAGTTTATAAATATTCTGATATCTCTTATAATGACTGATTTGAAGTCTTTTAAAATATCAGCTAGAAAACAGTTCTCATATTGGGGGCCATTTTGTGCACTTGTATTGAGGATGACTATTTATTGGCCTATCTGTAGTACATTGTGAGTGTGAGTTTCTGATGACAGCACTGTGCAAATATGAGGGCTGATTGATCTCACTGCCACATTTTCTTTGATCTCTCTGTCTGTTGTGGCCTCTAGGGGGCCCTGTCAATTCCCACCCCTGAGGTATTGGGTTCCATAGGACTACCTCCAGGACTAAGTTCAAAAGGTCTCTAGCCACAGAATGTTGGCTTGATGCAGGGGTTTAGGGCAGGACAAAGCAGTTAGGCTCCTCTTTTCTCTGGCTCCCACTTTTCCTTTCTCTGATTCTACATATCGTTTTCATTCTTCCACTTTGCCTTTTTCTTGCCCTCTCTATTCATTTCTATTTCAGTTTTTCTCCTTTGCCCCAGACTCTCAGATTGTTCCTTGTTTAATCTCATCCTTTCTGTTTCTCTTTTTGTCATCCTGTCTTTCCTCATATCCCAGTGCCTCTAGCTTCTTAGCCTCTGTGAGTGTGTATCTTGGTCTCAACCTCTTCCTGTCTTTGTCTTATTTTCTTTCCCATTTCAGAGCCCACAAGAACTTTTAGAAAGGATAAGCTGGAATATCCTGGGCTCTTTCTTCAGAATGAGTTAGGGATGAAGACTTAGGACTAAATTTAAGCTTTTCAAGGTTGGGTGGGGACTTCCAAGGAGACAGCTAAGGAAGGAGGGAAACTGGCTTATTCAGTAAGAGGATGAGGCCTGGAGTGGGAACTTGGCAAAGACTGTGAGTTCCAATGTGCAGTCAATGTCCTGAGCTCTCTGACTGAGGCCTTGAGGTTATTTTTGGAAGCTTTCAAAATATCCCAGAAGGCTTCTACCCACTCCATTCAGCCTGGGATACTAGAGGATACAAAGATAGAAAAACTGAGGCCTGCCTGAGCTTCCACAAGCCCTCAGAAAACAATAGTAACACTGCCCAATATTGGGGCACTTGGAAGAAGAAGGTAGTAGTTGTAGAAGATGATGAGTCAGCCAGAGAACAGGAAGGAGGTGAATAAAGTACCTCAAATTCCAAGACCCCAAAGTGTCTTAGCTGATCCTAGAGATCAGCTGGTTTTACTCCCTCAATATTTATATGTGTGGAAGACTGGAGGGGGCGCTATCTCTCAAAAAAAAAGGAAGGCAGAGAAAAGGACTTTCTTAGATCCATTCCCTTCACCTCTGCCCAGTTTGCAATTTCCAGCATGGATTGCTGCAATAGCTTGGTTATTCTGCTTCCAGACCCTCTTTGGGCAATCTAGACTTCATATTGGCCAGAGAAACCTAGCATATTTTGGAATGGGGTTGGGAGTGGAGAACCAGCTCTGACTGTCACTCCTGCTTAGAGTCTTCAAGAGCTTTCCAGTACCTATTAGATAAAATTCAAAACCCGTTAGCCTAACACACAAGCCTAAGACTGTTTGTGATTTAGTCCTTGCTTACCTTTCAAATTCTTCTTTTGTAATGAGTGATTCCCTTTGGAAACTTCAAAACTGTCTGCCATTTCTTCTTTCTCTCTCTTTCTCTCTCTCCCACTCTCTCCCTCCCTCCCCCCTCAAAAAAGTTAAAGCATGTCTATGGGTAAATATTAAAAAAGCATAGTTACCCCCATCCAACGATAACCACCTCCTACCTCTCTGACTACTTCCCTGTTATTCTCAATCTCTCACTCTGATCCAGGTTGTTTCTAGGACCTATGAGCTCCCACCTCAAGACCTATGCCCTTGCTAATCCTTCTGCCTTTCCCCAGATATCTTGTTTGTTCCCTCAGTTTCTTCAGGTTGCTACTTAATTGTCATCTTCTCAGTGAGGCCTTCCCTGACTTCCCTTATCTAAATTTTCAGCTGCCACCACATCTCCTATTTACGTCCCTGATTTATTATTTAGCACTTATCACCATCTAATTACTACATATTATACTGACTTATTTGTTTATTGTCTGTCTCTCTTACTGTTTTTTGATCTTTGTGTAAGTTCCATCAGGACAATGGTTTTTTTCACCACAGCTGTATCCCCAGTACCTAATAAAGCACCTATCACATCATAGATTTTCAACAAAAATATTCATTGAATGACATTTAATAGGTGATAGCTATAAATTCTCTTATGTATTTGAGACTGTCTATACTCTATTCTGACCAACTGATTTGTTTATTCTTTCTTTGGTACCGAAAGGCTTTCATTGCTGCAGTTTTTTAAAAAACATATTTTTATTGATTATAGAGAGAGAGCAAGGGAGAAAGAGAGAGAGGTAGATACACCAACAATGAGAGAAAATAATTGATTGGCTGCCTCCTGCATGCCCCCTACTGAGGATTGAACCCACAACCTGGGCATGTGCCCTGACCAGGAATTAAACTGTGACCTTCTGGTTCATTGGTTGATGCTCAGCCACTGAGCCACACCAACTGCGCTGCAGGGTTTTTTGTGTTTTTTTTTTTGAATAGTTGAAGTATACTCTCACATTTCTGGCTTCTGTACATGCTAGCCCCTCTGCCTGGCATGAGTTTCCCCTTCCTGATCTATGTGGAGAACTGCTGCTCACTCTTCAGGTCTCAGCTCAAGCTCTATCTTTCTGTGAAATCTTTGCTGCTTCTGTAAGGTTGATACCCCTCCTACAGTCTCCCATAGTCTCTCTACCATTATACTTTATCACCCTGTGCCTTGATCATCTATTTACACATCTGCCTCCCCTGCTAAACTGTAAATACCCTGAAAAACCAGGACTTACTGATGATGGTATCCCTAGTGCCTAGCATAGTGCCTAGCATTCAGTAGGAGCAGTTGTAATTGGACAGACCTGAATTTGAATTCAATTCTACCACTACTTAGCTGTGTGATCTTGGACAAGTTACTTCACCCTTCTGCATCTTAGTTTCATATCCTGTAACACAGGCATAATGATACTCACCACATATAGTTGTGGTGAAGATGCAATGAAATAACTCTGTATGCAAAAAGTGCTGTAACAAATATGTGGAACTCTAGTTACCTCACTTGTTCCTCATGAGGGAAATGGGGCAAGTATTATGCACTCCATTTTTTTCATATCCCCAGAGAAGTGAAAGTGAGTTTTCCAATGTTAAAGGATAAATAAGTGGCAAAGCCAATTTCCTAATCTTACTCTCCCAGATTAGATCAACTCTTTGTCTGGGAAGTAAGAAGGTTATTAATTCCATGGCTCCTGGCTCCTACACCAGCATATGGGTGTGGTGTACTACCATCAGAGAAAACTGATACCTCTTTGGCAGCATGCCCTACCCCACTGAGGGAAATAGAGAGCAGTCCTCCTTTGTCCTCAGTTCCTCCTTAGCCTTGGGGATTTTAAATACTGCAGCTTCTTAATCATGGAGAAGGAGACAGTTCCCTACTGTCTGAGGTTGGAGGGAGGAGAAATATAAAAGTTTTCTTCCATAAGGGCAGCTGAAGGCTGGGCATACTCTGAGGGGATTCTGAGAAGGAAGAAGAGCTCAGGAACCACTGTACATACTGACTACTGTTTGCCAGCCTCTTTATTATGTGCACATTCATTCAGGTAATGAACATTTACTGAGCACCTACTGTTTGTTAGGTATTGTACTAGATATTGGCAGTGCAGTGGTGAATGAGACTAAAGGAGCAGGACACAGATGGAAAAACAGGTGATAATTATAAAGAACACATGACGATCTCCTCATATTATGGATGAGAAAATTGGGTCTCAGAAATAAAAATTGATCACAACACAGCTAATTCTGGGATCCAAAATGCAGGTTTGTCTAACTTTAAACTTGTTACTCTTTTCACTATACCATCTACCTCCCTGATCCTGCTTCCTCCACATAATTTCCTTCACCTACCTATCTTAGTATTCAAAATGACACCCTTAAAGAAGTACTCCTGTAAGGTAATACTTACTTGCAAGAATTCCCTAGCAACATGTCATAACAGCATTCCTGTGAGCCTGAGAACATATAAGCAGCTGTTGGCATATCTCAGTTTATGAACTTTAATCCAATAGTCACCTAGAAGGAAGAAGAGGAACATGGTACCAGATTGTGAGTTCTGATGAATGGCAGAGGATGGTGAAGGAAAGGTATAGGAGCTGGAATGAGGGCCTAAATGTATAGAAGTAAATATGGAGTAATATTTTTATAACCTTGGCAAGACAAGATAAATAACAAATGAATACTGGTAAAATTGACAATAAAATTAAAATAATTTTTTGTAAAAATTAAATGACAACAAAGGACAAACTGGAGACATATTTGCAAGTTATTTGACATATGAAAGACTGATATTTAAAATATAAATAAGTTTTATATGTCAATAATAAAAAGAAAACTTGAACAAAGTACATGAATCAATCTCACTAGTAACTAAATAATTAAAAATAAACACAAAGGGTATTTTTGTGTGCTCTAGCACATTGGTAAAGATTTAAATGACTGATACCTAGTATTAGTGGGATAAAAATACTTGCATGCACTGCTCATGGAAATAGAAGTTAGAATAATATCTCTGAAGATTATTTGGCAATATGTATCAAAATTTAAAATTTGCTTACCCTTTGATCTACTGAGGAATAATTATGGACCAGTGTGTAGAGATATATGCATAAAGTTATTCATTACTGTTTGTTAGTACAAAATTGAAAGCAACCCCAATATCCTTCAGTAGCAAAATTGTTAATTAAACTAAGGTACCTCCATGCAATGAAACACTATGCAGCCACTTAAAGTGGTGAAATAGTCTTATATTAGCTGACATACAAAGATGCCCATAAGAAAGAAAAACAAACAAACAAAAAAACTAAAAAAAAGGATGCCTATGAGAAATATTGTTGAGTGAAAAAAAGCAGATTATAAATCAGTAGAGAGTGTAAATTATGGGGTGTGTGATATTCTGGACTATCTATACTAATACAAGAGTAATATGCTAATTAGACCAGACATCTTCTGGATGTCCTTCCAGACAAAGCCATGGTGGTGGGGCCAAGGCAGAGGTGGTTAGGGGCGATCAGGCCGGCAGGGGAGCAGTTAGGGTGATCAGGCCGGCAGGGGAGCAGTTAGAAGCATCAGGCAGGCAAGCAGAGTGGTTAGGGACAATCAGGAAGGCAGGCAGGTGAGCGGTTAGGAGCCAGTGGTCCCGGATTGCGAGAGGGTGCAGGCTGGGCTGAGGGACCCCTCCCCTCCATGCATGAATTTCTTGCACTGGGCCTCTAGTATTAATATAAATATCATTTCTAGAAGAAGTTCATCTCTATATTTGGCAGAATTCTCCAGGGTCAAGCTTCAGCATGTCGTGTTAACAGGCACACAGACAAATGACAAATTGGAATCTCTCCAGAGGGAAGTAAGTAGGCTAGGAGGGGGTTGGCTCAACTCAGGGAAACAGTTGAAAGAGCTGAAGCTAGAAATACTAAAAATTACAGGGAAACAGATTTGGGATTAAATAAAAGAAGCTCTTCAAATGCTCTAGCTCTCTTGTGAGTGAGTAGGCTGTCTAGCTAGGTATGGAGAGTGAGCTTCTCACTACTAGAGGTGTGTAAGGCAGGGTCAGGGAGTCAGATTGCCTCCAAATCAGTTCCCTTCTAGTTTTTGAGAGCCTCAGACTTGACAAATGTTATGGATCTGCACTGCCCGCCTTGGGCCAACAGGAAAGGCAAGAACAGCGTCCTATGGGAATAAAGCCCAGTGAGATGTACAGTGAGTTCAAGTAAAGACAATGAAAAAAAAAAAAAAGACCACAATCAACCTGATGTCCCAACCCCATCCCCTCAGAGAGATTTCCCCTTCCCTTGCCTGGCCTCTCCGTTCTCCCAGAGCATCTTACCTGTGGAAACTGTAGGACTTCCAGCAAGGAGATTGAAACTCCCATAACTCTTCCCTCCTTTTGGGCCACAGAGTTTAAATTGGCTCTACTATTAGGCTGAATAGGTAGGCTGTTACCTAGATGGTGTTATTACAGGGCACTAGACCAACCCATCTCCCTGTTTTAAGAGACCTCCCCAATGTCTGATTGTTCACCATTAGTGCTTTGTCCTTTGAATCTTGAATGATTTCCAACATTCCTTTGCAAAAATTCCAATAATTCCAGGAAGGGGATCACCTTAAACTGCCAGGAAAAGGGGAGGGATGTGGAAAGGCTTCTGCATTCTGCAGAGGGCCTCTTAGTGTCTAGATTCTAGAGGAAGTTTTATAAGCTGGGAGCAAGGCAGAAGAAGGGAGGAGACTATGTGGGAGGAATTTTTCTATCCAGGGGCCCAACTTACTCTGTGGTTAAAGTTTAGAACAGCTAGACTCAGTAGTTCCTAGGCCTGGCTGCACATTAGAATCACCTAAAAAGCTTTTAAAAATACTGGTGCCCAGACTTCACTCAAGCCCAAAGATTCTAATTTAATTAGTCTAGGGTGGGGTCCAGACATAATTATTTTTGAAAATCTTCCCAAATGATTCTAATGTGCAACTAAGCCAAGAGAGACCCAGTCAGATGTAATACTGCTTGGGGGAAAATTAGATTAGCCTCCTGGTCCCCAGTAGGTCAGGACCATGGGGAAAGGACGGTGCTACCCCACTGCTCCCCAGTTATAGCCCCTTGCCTCAAGGGTATTTAGGGGAAGGAGAGATAGTTTTTTTGTGTAGATAGTCAAGCTTTCTGGTGTGCCTGGAACTTTTCTGGTTTTAAAACTGAAAGTCCCACATCCCATGCAAACTGGAAAGATTGGTCCCTCTACACAGGACTACTGCAAGTACTTAAATCTTAAGTCATTTTTTAAAAATATTTTTTTATTTATTTCAGAGAGGAAGGGAGAGGGAGAGAGAGACAGAAACATCAATGATGAGAGACAATCATTGATTAGCCGCCTCCTGCATGCCCAGTTCTGGGGATCGAGCCCACAAACCCGGGCATATGCTCTTGACTGGAATTGAACCTGGGACCCTTCAATCTGAAGGCCGATGTTCTATCCACTGAGCCAAACCAGCTAGGGCAAACCTTAAGTCATTTGAGCACTGATTGAGATATCCACATTTTTCTCTCTCAGTTTTGTCTTCTGTAAAACAAAGATAGCTTTTAAATGCTCAAATAGATATAGAGATGGAAGCCTAGAAAGGTAAAATAACCAACCTAAGATTATAGGGGTCATTAGAAGCAGAGATGTGACTAAAACTCTGCACACCTTGATGGTCAGCCCCTTCATTCCAGAGTTGCATAACATTGTCCAACTACCTCCCTGACTCCCATAAGCCCAAATGTCCTTTTGGGAGGCATTGTATTTTTTTAAAGAAATTATTTTCAATTACAGTTGACATACAATATTATCTTAGTTTCATGTATACAACATAGTCATTAGACATTTATATAACTTATGAAGTTATCACCCCAATAAGTCTAGTTATTATAATACTATTGACTATATTCCCTATGCTGTTCTTCACATCCCCATGATAGTTTTTACTAGTATATCTGGCAATTTGTACATCTTAATCCCTTCCCCTTTTTTATCCAATGGGGGGCATTGTATTTAATTTCTCTAACAAACACCAAGTACAAAGAAAAAAGGAAACTCAAGGGACTGTGGGAGCTCAGGGTAGAGGAACCAAATTCAGCTGGGAAAGTGGCAATTGTCAGGGAGGACCTCTCAGGTGTGGTAAGCTGATATTAGAAGGAAAGTAGTAGTTTTTCAGGTAAACAGAGGAGGAAACCAGAAGGACATTTTAGGCAGTGAACACAGCATGTCCAATGGCCCAGAGGAGTCAGAAAATATGGCTGTACAGTTCAGTCTAGTGTTTGGTATGACTGGAGAGCAGAGTGATGAATAGCTGAACAGATGAGGGTGGTCATATATGTTCTGCTAAAGAGCTTGGACTTTAGCCTGTAGGTGTCAGAATACAATGGAAAGGTTTTAAGCTTGAATCAGATAGTTAACTTCTTTAACCAGTTATAACTGCAGGGCAAATAGAGAGGGATTAACAAAAAAAATGCAAAAGTTAGAGTTATCCTCAATCTCAGAACAAAACTAACACTAACTCTTCTGGCCCAAGCTGCTGAGTAATAGAGCTGACGCCTAGCCCTGACTCATCACTGGAAAGCCCAACTCCTGTGTGGAGGTTTAGCCCCACCCTCCCTTGACTGATCTAAGTATATAGGCTAAGACAGGTTGACTTTGGGCCCAGGCTGGCAGGCCTTCAGGCCATTCCTCCCAGAATGTGCCTCCCAGGTTTCTCTGGGGCCAGGGGCCCAGGCAGCTCCTCTAACCCTAGAAGGTACTGTGCCCTCGCATTGCATCCCCCAACCTCTCATTTTTGGCTCTTGTTCCCATCTGTATAGGGGAAGTTTCCCCATATGTCTTCTGGGTTTCATGTAATTACCCTTCCTACACTCAGGTCTCCATAATACAGGGTTCTCTTTATCCTCCATGAAGACTCCCTGTTGCATGTTCATTAGCTGACAGTCTAATAGAGAAGGCAGACAAAAGTAATTATAGGACAGTGGGAGAGTTGAGTGTCAAAAGCATAGTGGGAGGACAGAGAAAGAAGGGACTGTCTGTGGGGGTGAGGAAGCTTCCCATAGGAAACGACATTTGACTTGGGTTGTGAGAAATAAATAGGAGTTGGTCAGGTAGAGAAGGATTACAAAACTGATGAAATAATAGGTTTGAAGGAACAGAACTTTGGAGTTACCTGGGGATCATTAGGTGTAGTTCCAACATAGAGGAAACACAGGGTGGGATGACGGAGGTCAGGGAATGTGAGCTGGGGTGTTGAGATGAGACTGCTCAACTGCCTCCTGGGCCTTTCAACTTGGATGGTTCATGGGTACCTCATACTCACCATGTCTAAAAACGCCATCATATTTTTCTTGCCCTGCAAACTGGTCTTCTTCTAGGCTTGTAATCACTAAGTCCTAGCAATTCTACTTCTTTAATCTGTCTCTAATTTCTCCTCTTCTTTTTTTATTTATTTGGGGGAGAGAGAGAGAGAGAGAGAGAGAGAGAGAGAGAGAGAGAGAGAGAGAGAGAGAGAGAGAGAGAGAGAGAAAGGAGAGATTAGTTGTCCTACTTATTTATGCATTCATTGGCTATTTCTTGTATGTGCCCTGACCAGGATTGGAATCTGCAACCTTGGTGTATTGAGACGATGCTCTAACCAACTGAGCTACCCAGCCAGGGCTATGATGATGATGATGATGATGATGATGATGATGACTACCGTTCAAGTAGAAAACTAATTAATGAATATGCCTTTTCTTTTTCTTTTTTTAAATTTAAATTCTTTATTGTTTAAAGTATTATATATGTCTCCTTTTTCCCCCCTTGACCTCTCCCCACCCGCCCCCACCCACCAGCACATGCCCTCACCTCCCTCCTGCCCACAGCCTGTGTCCATTGGTTATGCTCATATGCATGCATGTAAGTTCTTTGGTTGATCTCTTATCCCTTCACCCCCTGCCTTCCCTCATAGGTTGGGCAGTCTGTTTGATGCTTCTATGACTCTGGTTCTATCTTTGTTCATAAGTTTATGTTATTCATTATATTCCACAAATGAGTGAGATCATGTGATATTTATCTTTCTCTGACGGGCTTGTTTCACTTACCATAATGCTCTCCAGTTCCATCCATGCTGCTGCAAATGGTAGGAATTCCTTCTTTTATACAACAGTGTGGTATTCCATTGTGTAGGTGTAACACAAGATTTTAATCCACTCATCGGCTGATGGGCACTTAGGCTGTTTCCAAATCTTTGTTATGGTGAATTGTGCTGCTATGAACATAGGGGTGCATATATACTTTCTGGTTGATGTTTCTGTTTTCTTGGGATATATTCCTAGAAGTGGAATTACTGGGTCAAATGGGAGTTCCATTTTTAACTTTTTGAGGAAACACCATACTGTTCTCCACAGTGGCTGCACCAGTCTGCATTCCCACCAGCAGTGCACGAGGGTTCCCTTTTCTCTGCATCCTCACCAGCACTTGTCATTTGTTGATTTGTTGATGATCGCCATTCTGACAGGAGTGAGATGGTACCTCATTGTTGTTTTGATTTGCATCCCTCAGATGATTAGTGACTTTAAGCATGTTTTCATATGTCTCTTGGCCTTCTGTATGTCCTCTTTTGAAAAGTGTCTATTTAGGTCCTTTGCCTATTTTTTGACTGGATTGTTTATCTTCCTTTTGTTAAGTTGTATGAGTTTCCTATAAATGTTGGAGATCAAATCCTTATCAGAGATAACATTGGCAAATATGTTCTCCCATGCAGTCGGCTTTTTTGTTGTTTTGTTGATGGTTTCTTTTGCTGTGCAGAAGCTGCTTATTTTGATGTAGTCCCATTTGTTTATTTTCGCTTTAGTTTCTATTGCCCAAGGGGTTGTGTCAGTAAAGATATTGCTACAACAAACGCCTGCTATTTTGCTGCCTATGGCTTCTTCTAAGATTTTTATGGTATAGTTTCCTGTTTTACGTTTAAGTCCTTTATCCATTTTGAGTTTATTTTTCTGTATGGTTTAAGTTGGTGGTGTAGTTTCATTTTTGTGCATGTATTTGTCCAATTTTCCCAACAGCATTTTTTAAAAATATATTTTTATTGATTCCTTCCTTTTTTTAAAATTTCTTTATTGATTACGGTGTTACATATGTGTCCTTATTCCCCCATTACTACCCTATCCCGCCCCCCCCATGCCCTCACCCACCTGTTGTCTGTGTCCATTGGTTAGGCTTATATGCATGCATACAAGTCCTTTGGTTGATCTCTCCCCCTTACCCCCACCCTCCCCTACCTTCCCTCTGAGGTTTAATGGTCTGATCGATGTTTCTCTTTCTCTGGATCTATTTTTGTTAATCAGTTTATGTTGTTCATTATCCTCTCTAATAAAATGGTAATATGCAAATTAACCATCACTCCACTACATAAGCCACGCCCACCAGCCAAGCCACGTCCACCAGCCAATCAGGGCGAGTATGCAAATTAACCCCAGCCAAGATGGCTGCAGCCAGAGAGCAAGGTTTCCAGGTAACAGAGCAAGCCAAGCTTTCCATAGCCGTTGCAGGCCTAAGCCTCCACTCAAGCTACAAAGTTTCAATTATAGAAGGTAAACAAATTCAAACAAATGGCGGCAGAATGGAGCTTGAGAGAGCAGGCCAGGGTTGCCAGTGGCAACAGGGGAAGCAAAGCTTTCTGCACACCCTGGCGGGGCTCACCTGCTTAAGGCTACAAAGTTTCAATTGTAGAAGGTGAATTAACTGCCACAGAAATGGCTGCCAACCATGGAGGGAGGAGCAGGCTTGGCTCCGCTCCAGGCTACAAAGTTTCAATTGTAGAAGGAAAATAAATTCCAGATACCAGGGCCTCCGCTTGGGTCGCCAGGGGGCGTGGCCAGCCTGCAAACCACCACAGGCCCCTCGCTCAGGCCGCCCCATGCCCCAAGGGAACGCCCACCTGATCTGGGACACCCTTCAGGGAAAACCAGCTGGCCCCCACCCGTGCACCAGGCCTCTATCCTATCTAATAAAAGAGTAATATGCATATTGACCATCACTCAAACACACAATATGTCTGCCCCCATGTGGTCAAAGATCCTGCCCCCATGTGGACATAAGATGGCCACAACAAGATGGTCAGCAGGAGAGGGCAGTTGGGAGGCACCCGGCCTGCAAGGGAGGGCAGTTGTGAGGGACCAGGCCTGCAAGGGAGGGCAGTTGGAGGTGATCAACCCTGCAGGAGAGGGCAGTTAGGGGTGACCAGGCCAGCAGAGGAGGGAAGTTGGGGGCAAACAGGCTGGCAGGGGAGCAGTTAAGCATCAACCAGGCTGGCAGCGGAGTGGTTAGGGGGTGATCAGGCTGGCAGGCAGAAGCAGTTAGGGGCAATCAGGAAAGCAGTCAGGCAAGCAGTTGGGAGCCAGCAGTCCTGGATTGTGAGAGGGATGTCCGACTGCCCATTTAGGCCCGAGGATCGGGCCTAAATGGGTAGTTGGACATCCCTCCAGGAGTCCCAGATTGGAGAGGGTACAGGCTGGGCTGAGGGACAACCCCCCTCCATGCACGAATTTCATGCACTGGGCTTCTAGTATTCCATAATTGAGATCATGTGATATTTATCTTTCTCTCCCTGGCTATTTCACTTAGCATAATGCTCTCCAGTTCCATCCATGCTGTTGCAAATGGTAAGAACTCCTTCTTTTTTACTGCAACGTAGTATTCCATTGTGTAGATGTACCACAGTTTTTTAATCCACTCATCTGCTGATGGGCATCTAGGCTGTTTCCAAATCTTAGCTATTGTAAATTGTGCTGGTATGAACATAGGGGGTGCATATGCCCTAGTTTCTTGGGCTATATTCCTAGAAGTGGGATCACTGGGTCAAATGGGAGTTCCATTTTTAGTTCTCCACAGTGGCTGCACCAGTCTGCATTCCCACCAGCAGTGCACAAGGGTTCCTTTTTCTCCGCATCCTCGCCAGCACTTGTCGTTTGATGATAGCCATGATTTTTTGCAATAATTTGTTGATGATAGCCATTCTGACAGGTATGAGATGGTACCTTACTGTCGTTTTGATTTGCATCTCTTGGATAATTAGTGACTTTGAGCATGTTTTCATATGCCTCTTGGCCTCCCTTCTGTCTTCTTTTGAAAAGTATCTGTTTAGGTCCGTTGCCCAATTTTGATTGGGTTGTTTATCTTCCTTTTGTTGAGTTGTATGAGTTCCTGTAGATGTTGGAGATTAAGCCCTTATCGGTGATAACATTGGCAAATATGTTCTCCCATGCAGTGAGCTTTCTTGTTGTTTTGTTGATGGTTTCTTTTGCTGTGCAGAAGCTTTTTATTTTGATGTGGTCCCATTTGTTTATTTTCTCTTTAGTTTCCATTGCCCTAGGAGAACTATCAGTGAAGAAATTGCTTCGGCATATGTCTGAGATTTTGCTGCCTATGGATTCCTCTAGTATTTTATGGTTTCCAGTCTTAAGTTTAAGTCCTTTATCCATTTGGAGTTTATTTTTGTGTATGGTGTAAGTTGGTGGTCTAGTTTCATTATTTTGCATGTATCTGTCCAATTTTCCCAACACCATTTATTGAAGAGACTGTCTTGACTCCATTGTTTGTTCATGCCTCCTTTGTCAAATATTAATTTAGCATAGTGGGTTGGGTCAATTTCTGGGTTCTCTATCCTATTCCATTGATCTATATGTCTGTTCTTGTGCCAGTACCAGGCTGTTTTGAGAAGAGTGGCTTTGAAATACAGCTTGATATCTGGTATTAAGATCCCACCTACTTTGTTCTTCTTTCTCAGGATTGCTACAGCTATTCGGGGTCTTTTTTTTTTTAATTTCTTTATTGATTAAGGTATCACATATTTGTCCTCATCCCCCCATTCCCATCCCACACCCCTCCCCACACAAGCCCCCACCCCTCTGTTGTCCTTAGCCGCTGGTTAGGCTCATATGCTTGCACACAAGTCCTTTGGTTAATCTCTCCCCTTTACCCCCACCCTTCCCTACCCTCCCTCTGAGGCCCGACAGTCTGATCCATGCCTCCTTGTTTCGGGGTCTGTTCTTGTTCATCAGTCTATGTTGTTCATTATTTCCCCTAGATGAGTGAGATCATGTGCTATTGAAATACACTTATAAGAACCGAAATGAGACAAGCAATAATGGTTATGGTGACAGGCAAATGAATCAGTCTGTAGTGAGTTTCTTTCTGGGCCAACAGTTCTTTTGAGACCCAATTTCAATGTCCAACAGTTCCTTATGTGTACATGTCAGCACTGACATTTCAGTTCTGGATGGTGGACAAATGGTGGTAATGCAGGTCCGACTCTCTCTGGTTTGGTCCTGGGCAACCTGCAGTGATGCACAGCTGCTAACTGCTAGTATGGGAAGGCCACGTCAGCGTCTTCCATCTCTGGACTGCTTCTCTTCTGTCTTCATGGCTGGAGTAGTCCTGTCGATTCCTCTCTGTTGCTGGAATCCAGATGGTCTCGGAGTTGTTTTCTGAAAATATACAAACATATTCTCGACCAAAAGTTAATAAAGGAATATTTTCTATAAATTTGACTTGGGATCCTATTTCATTTTTTGCCCAAATGATTTTCCTCTGGCTTGACACCTTCTGTGTTTTTCATGGGTGTCTTGCTTTTAGCCTTACAATTAATTTTCTAAAGTATTAATTTTCTAGATGTAATTTACTTACATGATATTTTTCCTTACATGATATTCTTCTATTATCCCCTCCTTTTTTGATTTAAATGTTAGGAGGCTTTTGAAAATTTTATAATGTAGTCTTGATGGCTTTTAAATTTTAATTTTTTGCACTATAATATTACTGTTTTAGGTTCATTACATGGTGCACAATTGTATCATGAGATGAAGTACCAATAAAAATTTTAGTTAATACTTTAGGAACACCTTTTTGCCCAGTACAATTAATTTTTCCAGAATATTCGCTTGTTTCAACTAGCCAATTTAAATTTCCCTGAAAACTTGGCTACTATTTTACTGTCAAATTTATTACTCTAACAACAATCTTATTTTATCCTGTAAATATTGGTGGAAGGGATTATTTGCCTTCTTGAGTAGATCCTGAGCATTCCTGGTGGTAGGCTGGATTTAGATATCATAAACCCACTTCCCCACACCATGGGTACAAGACAACTCAAACAATTCTTGTTGGAATGAGAGGGCAGCTGCTGTCGGCCAAGTTACCTGGGTCCTGATCTGAGGTGGGCATGGGAAGCATGAAGCAGCCATGGGGGCAGGAGACCTCCCTCAGAAGGGGCTAGGGTTCAGGCCCCTGCAATGTTGGGGGGGTGAGGGTCATTGCCCCAACTCTGTTGATCCCCAAATTCTCTCCTGATGGCCCCTCTGTGACTGTGCCTGTCTTAGGTTGTTCCTTCCTTGAAGAATCTTACGCGTCTCTGACTAACGAGCCATCCTCCGGGGCCAAGCAGGGTGACGTGAGGTTCAGTTTTGTCTCCATGGTAGCCTATGCCCCCATGGCCTCCATGCCCAGCACCTACCTTGGGATCCCTTCGCATGCTGGCGGGGCCCCAGCACTGATCACATATCTTGTGGAACCCGGGTTTCTTCTCCAAGGAGGGCTCAGTTCGCCCCACTGGGTGAGAGACAGATCCATGGCACCAGTCATCACGAGACTTCAACCTCAACATGAACAGAGAGCTCATGCAACAGCTGTGAGCAATTGAATTGTGAGAAGAGGGTCTCTCTTGGCCTAAAGGGTAAGAGGGACCAATATAGAATGCTCAGGTGCCTTCCCAGGAGGTCCTCTACACAATGAGAAGGATTAAATCCTTACGTGTCCTTTTTAAATTGCTGCCAGACATTCAAAGAATTAGTTTGTACGTTTGCTTGGGATAATTGTATATTATGCTGTTGTAATTCTAAAGTATCAAGAGACATGTTAAGTTTGTCTCCAAGCACCAAACAGATGATTTTTTTTTTATCCCCAAGGGTGCGAAGAACTATTATCAATACTGGGGGTGATCCAAATCTGGGAAAAAATTTAATGATAGTGTAGAATAATATCATGTAAGGATATTCTTTGTTCTAGTCCATGGCAATTCCGTTTCAAACTGGCTGTTCATTTCTTTTTATATAGACAAGATCTTAGTTACATTTTCTGTACCTCTACCAGGGGCAAGTAGTAATAGTAGTGACACCCTTTCTTTGGTGTCCACAAAAGCCAGAAACCTCTCTTTAATTGTACACACCAAGGGCATCGTTTTGATTTTGTGTCATACAAAAGGGAATCCGGGTGGAGACGCCTGTGTATTTATACTTTCTTGCCCCACCCATGGACATCCTGGATGACCAAGGTGTTTGGTATTATTGGTAACTACATTAGTCAGGGGTTCAGCCCACTTAAGGGGTCTTACCCATGAAGGGTCAAGAGCATAAGATCAAAATACTTACTCTCTTGTAAAATTACCGTACATCTGATGATTGTTAGCATGGCTAGAAAGGCGTTCTCAGGCATTCTTGGGTTTCTGGTTACCTCACAATTTCTTCTGTAAGGTTTGACGTTCTGATTGATGTTTCTCTGTTTCTGGATCTATTTTTTCCCCATCAGTTTATGTTGTTCATTATATTCCACAAATGAGTGAGATCATGTAATATTTATCTTTCTCTGCCTGGCTTATTTCACTAAACATAGTGTTCTCCATCTCCATCCATATTGTTGCAAATGGTAAGAGCTCCTTCTTTTTTACCGCAGTGTAGTATTCTATTGTGTAGATGTACCACAGTTTTTTAATCCACTCATCTGCTGATGGGCACTTAGGCTGTTTCCAAGTCTTAGATATGGTGAATTGTGCTGCTATGAACATAGGGGTGCATATATCTTTTCTGATTGATGTTTCCAGTTTCTTGGGATATATTCCTAGAGGTGGGATCACTGGGTCAAATGGGAGTTCTATTTTTAGTTTTTTAAGGAAACTCCATGCTGTTCTCCATAGTGGCTGCACCAGTCTGCATTCCCACCATCAGTGCACGAGGGTTCCTTTTTCTCCACATCCACACCAGCACTTGTCATTTGTTGACTTGTTGATAATGGCCATTCTGACAGGTGTGAGATGGTACCACATTGTTGTTTTGATATGCATCTCTCTAATGATTAGTGATTTAGAGCCGGTTTTCATATGTCTCTTGGCCTTCCTTCTGTCTTCTTTTGAAAAGTGTCTATTTAGATCAGTTGCCCATTTTTTGATTGGGTTGTTTATCTTCTTTTTGTTAAGCTGCATGAGTTCCCTGTAAATGTTGGAGATTAAACCCTTATCGTTGACATCATTGGCAAGTATGTTCTCCCATGCAGTGGGCTTTCTTTTTTTTTTTTTTTTTTAATATATTTTATTGATTTTTCACAGAGAGAAAGGGAGAGGGATAGAGAGCTAGAAACATCGATGAGAGAGATACATCGACCAACTGACTCCTGCACACCCCCCACTGGGGATGTGACCGCAACCAATGTACATGCCCTTGACCGGAATCGAACCTGGGACCTTTCAGTCCACAGACCGACGCTCTATCCACTGAGCCAAACCGGTTTCGGCAATCCTTTGTATTTCTGTGGGGTCTGTTGTTATTTAACCTCTTTCATTTCTGATTTTGTTTATTTGGGTCCTCTCTCTTTGCTTCTTGGTGAGCCTGGCTAGAGGTTCATCAATCTTGTTTGTCTTTTCAAAGAACCAGCTCTTGGTTTTGTTGATCTTCTGTATTGTTTTTTTGGTCCTTATGTCATTCATTTCTGCTCTGATCTTTATTATAACCTTTTTTCTGCTCACTGTGGGCTTTTCTTGTTGCTACCTTTCTAATTCTTTGAGTTGTTGAGTTAGATGATCTATTACCATTTTTTCTTGTTTTTTGAGATAGGCTTGTAGAGCTATACACTTCCCTCTCAGGACTGCTTTCATTGTGTCCCATAGGATTTGCAATGTTGTGTTTTTATTGTCATTAGTCTCCAGGATGTTTTTAATTTCATCTTTGATCTCATTGATAACCCAATCATTGTTTAGAAGCATGCTATTCAGATTCCAAGTGTTTGAATTTTTTGGAATGTTTTTATTGTAGTTTATTTCTAATATTATGCCATTGTGGTCTGAGAAAATGCTTGATATGAATTCAATCTTCTTGAATTTGGGGAGACTTTGCTTGTTACCCAATATGTGGTCTATTTTTCAGAATGTCCCATGTGCACTTGAGAAGAATGTATATTCCATGGCTTTGGGGTGAAATACTCTGAAGATGTCAATTAGGTCCATCTGATGTAGTGTGTCATTTAGAATTGCTGTTTCTTTGCTGATTTTTTTCTCCAGAGGATTTATCCATTGATGTCAGTGGTGTATTAAAGTCCCCTACTATGATTGTATTGATGTTGATCTCTCCCTTGATACCTTCCAGGAGATTTTTTATGTATTTGAGTGCTCCTGAATTGGGTGCATATATGTTTACCAGAGTTATATCTTCTTGTTGAATTGCTCCCTTTAGTATTATGTAGTGGTCTTCCTTATCTCTTATTATGGCCTTTACTTTGAGGTCTCTTTTATCTGATATAAGTATCGCAACCCCAGCTTTTTTCTCATTTCCATTTGCCTGAAAAAATGTTTTTCCATCCCTTCACTCTTAGTCTGTTTAAATCCTTTGCTCTAAGGTGGGTCTCTTGTAGACAGCAAATATGTGGGTCATGTTTTCTTATCCATTCAGCTACCCTATGTCTTTTGATTGGTGCATTTAATCCATTTACGTTTAATGTTATTATTGATAAGTACCTGTTTGTTGTCATATTTTTTCTTAGTATTTGTTTCTTCTTGCCTTTCTCTTTCTTCTTTTTACAGCAGACCCTTTAGCATTTCTTGCATTGCTGGCTTGGTAGTGATGAACTCTCTTACCCTTTTTTATCTGTGAAGCTTCTGATACCACCTTCAATTTTGAATGATAGCCTTGCTGGGTATAGTATTCTTGGATCCAGTCCCTTGTTTTGCATCACTTTGTATATTTCATTCCATTCCCTTCTGGCCTGGTGTGTTTCTGTTGAGAAATCAGTTGTTATTCTAATAGGAAATCCCTTGTATGTTACTTTCCATCTCTCTCTGGCAGCCTTTAAGATTCTTGCTTTGTTGTTGGTGTTCATCAATTTAATTATGATGTGTCTTGGTGTCGGTCTTTTGGGGTTAAATTTGTTTGGGACTCTCTGTACTTCTTGGACTTGGATAGTTTTTTTCTTGCCAATATGAGGGAAGTTTTCTGTCATTATTTCTTCAAACAGGTTTTCTATTCCTTGCTTCTCTTCCTCTCCTTCTTTTATCCCTATTATTCGAAGGTTGTTTCGTTTTGTGTAGTCACATAGCTCCCTTAGGCTCTTCTCTTGCTTTTTAAGTCTTCTTTGCTGTGTTTGTGTGTTTTTTCCTAACTTGTCTTCTAATTCGCTGATGCAGTCCTCAGCCTCTTCTACTCTACTCTTTAGTCCTTCCATTGTGTTCTTTATTGTAGCTATGTTGTTCTTCATCTCCTCTTGGTTCTTTTCATGTTGGTGACATTTTCATTCAGCTCCTTATAGTTCTCATTGAGTTTTGTGTATTTGTCATCCATCCACTTAAACATCCTTATGACGAATACTCTGAATTCTTTCTCTGTTAGGCTGCTAGCCTCAAGTTCATTTAACTCCCTTTCTGGTGATTCTTCTTTTTATTTCCTTTGGGGATTTCCTTTTTGTCTGCCCATGTTTTCCTGTAATGTTTTTTTTTCCAATTTTTTTATTAAGGTATTATATGTGTACATATCTTACCATTGCCCCCCCACCCCACTCCCATATATGCCCTCACCCCCCAGAGTTTTGCGTCCATTGGTTATGCTTATATGCATGCATACAAGTCCTTTGATTGATCTCTTATCTTCCCCACTTCTCCCTAACCTTCCTTCTGTAATTTGACAGACAGTTTGATGCTTTATTGCCTCTGTATCTATCTTTTTGTTCAAGTTTTTAATGTTCTTTATTATCCATAAATGAGTGAGATCATGTGGTATTTTTCTTTCATTGACTGGCTTATTTCACTTAACATAATGTTCTCCAATTCCATCCAGGTTGCTGCAAATGGTAAGAATTCCTTCTTTTTTATGGCAGTATAATATTCCATTGTGTAGATGTACCATAGTTTTCTGATCCAGTCATCTGCTGATGGGCACCTAGGCTGTTTCCAGATCTTAGCTATTGTAAATTGTGCTGCTATGAACATAGGGGTGCATATATCCTTTCTTATTGGTGTTCCCAGTTTCTTAGGATATATTCCTAGGAGTGGGATTACTGGGTCAAATGGGAGTTCCATTTTCAGTTTTTTGAGGAAACTCCATACCGTTCTCCACAGTGGCTGCACCAGTCTGCACTCCCACCCACAGAGCACGAGGGTTCCTTTTTCTCCGCATCTTCGCCAACACTTGTCGTTTGTTGATTTGTTGATGATAGCCATTCTGACAAGTGTGAGATGATAGCGCATTGTTGTTTTGATTTGCATCTCTCGGATAATTAGTGACCTTGAGCATGTTTTCATGTGTCTCTTGGCGTTCCTTCTGTCTTCTTTGGAAAAGATTCTATTTAGGTCCGATGCCCATTTTTTTATTGGATCATTTATATTCCTTTTATTAAGTTACATAAGCTGCCTGTAGATGTTGGAGATTAAACCTTTATCAGTGATGCCATTTGCAAATATGTTCTCCCATGCAGTGGGCTTTCTTGTTGTTTTGTTGATAGTTTCTTTTGCTGTGAAAAAGATTTTTATTTTGATGTAGTCCCATTTGTTTATTTTCTCTTTAGCTTCCATTGCCCTAGGGGCAGTATCGGTGAAGAAGTTCTTTTGACATATGTCTGAGATTTTGCTACCTGTGGATTCCTCTAGTATTTTTATGTTTTCCCGTCTTATGTTTAAGTCCTGTATCCATTTTGAGTTTATTTTTGTGTATGGCGTAAGTTGGTGATCTAGCTTCATTTTTTTGCATGTGTCTGTCCAATTTCCCCAACACCATTTATTGAAGAGACTGTCTGTATTCCATTGTATGTTCATGCCTCCTTTGTCAAATATTAATTGAGCATAGTGGTTTGGATCAATATCTGGATTCTCTATTCTGTTCCATTGATCTATATGTCTGTTCTTGTGCCAGTACCAGGCTGTTTTGAGAATAGTGGCTTTGTAATACAGCTTGAAATCTGGTATTGAGATCCCTCCTACTTTATTCTTCTTTCTCAGGATTGCTGTGGCTATTCCGGGTCTTTTTTTATTCCAGATGAATTTTTGTAGAGTTCTTTAAAGGTCTGTGAAATATGCCATTGGTATTTTAATGGGGATTGCATTGAATCTATAGATTGCTTTGGGTAGCATGGACATTTTAATGATGTTGATTCTACCAATCCATGAACATGGTATGTTCTTCCATCTGTTTACGTCTTCCTCTATCTCTTTTTTCAGTGTCCTGTAGTTTTCCAGGTATAGGTCTTTTACCTCCTTAGTTAAGTTTATTCCTAGGTATCTTAATTTTTTTGGTGCAATGGTAAATGGGATTGCCTTTTTAGTCTCTCTGTCTGTAAGTTCACTATTGGTGTATAGAAAGGCCATAGATTTCTTGGCATTAATTTTGTATCCTGCTACATTGCCGAATTCATTTATTAAGTCTATTAATTTTTTGACGGTGTCTTTCAGATTTTTTATGTACAATATCATGTCGTCTGCAACTAAGACAGCTTTACTTGTTCTTTTCCAATTTGGATGCCTTTTATTTCTTCTTCTTGTCTAATTGCAATAGCTAATACTTCCAGTACTATGTCAAACAGCAGTGGTGAGAGTGGGCATCCCTGTCTTGTTTCTGGTCTTAGGGGAAATGTTTTTAGTTTTTGTCCATTGAGTATGATGTTTGCCGTGGGTTTATCATATATAGCTTGTATTATGTTGAGGTATGAGCCTTCTATTCCCACCTTGCTGAGAGTTTTTATCAAGAAAGGTTGTTGGATTTTGTCAATTGCTTTTTCTGCATCAATTGATATGACTATGTGATTTTTATCTCTCAATTTATTTATGTGATGTATCACGTTTATTGATTTGCGGATATTTTACCATCCTTGCATTCCTGGGATAAATCCTACTTGGTCATGGTGTATGATCTTTCTGATGTACTGCTGGAGCCGATTTTCTAGAATTTTGTTGAGGATTTTGGCATCTATGTTCATGAGGGATATTGGTCTGTAATTGTCTTTCATTGTGTTGTCTTTATCTGGTTTTGGTATTAGGGTGATGCTGGCTTCATAGAAGGAGCTTGGAAGTGTTCCTTCCTCTTGAATTTTTTGGAATAGTCTGAGGAGGATAGGTTTTAGTTCTTCCTTGAATGTTTGGTAAAACTCTCCTGTGAAGCCGTCAGGCCCCGGACTTTTGTTTGCCGGAAGCTCTTTGATGACTGCTTCAATTTCGTCCATAGTTATTGGCCTATTGAGCTGTTTAGATTCTTCTTGATTGATTTTTGGAAGGTTGTATTTTTCTAGGAATATGTCCATTTCCTCCAGGTTGTCCAGTTTGTTGGAATAGAGTTGTTTGTAGTATTTTGTAACAATCCTTTGCATCTCAGCGGTCTGTTGTTATTTCACCTCTTTCATTTATGATTTTGTTTATTTGGGTCCTCTCTCGTTGCTTCTTGGTGAGCCTGGCTAGAGGTCCATCAATCTTGTTTATCTTTTCAAAGAACCAGCTCTTGGTTTTGTTGATCTTTTGTATTGTTTTTTTGGTCTCTATGTAATTTATCTCCGCTCTGATCTTTGTTATTTCCTTCCTTCTGGTTACACTGGCTTTTCTTGCTGCTCTTTTTCTAGCTCTTTGAGTTGTAGGGTTAGGTAATTTATTACCATTGTTTCTTGTTTTTTTGCAATAGGCTTGTAGAGCTATGAACTTCCCTCTCAAGATTGATTTTGCTGTATCCCATAGATTTTGGATTGTTGTGTTTTCATTGTCATTTGTTGCCATGATGTTTTTTATTTCTTCTTTGATCTCTCTGGTGACCCAGTCCTTGTTTAATAGCATGCTGTTTAGTCTCCATGTGTTTGATTTCTTTGGATTGTATTTATTGTAGTTGATTTCCAGTTTTATGCCACTGTGATCTGAGACAATGCTTGATATAATTTCTATCTTGAATTTGAAGAGACTTTGCCTGTGACCCAGCATGTGGTCTATCTTTGAAAATGACCCATGTGCACTTGAGTAGAATGTATATTCTGTGGCTCTGGGGTGAAATGTTCTGAAGATGTCAATTAATTCCATCTAGTCTATTGAGTCATTTAGGATTGCTGTTTCTTTGCTGATTTTTTGTTTAGAGGATTTGTCCAATGGTGATAGTAGGGTATTAAAGTCTCCTATTATGTTTGTATTGCTATTAATCTCTCCCTTGATATCCTCCAGGAGTTTTTTTATGTATTTGGGTGCTCATATATTGGGAGCATATATGTTTACCAGCATTATTTCTTCCTGTTGGATTTCTCCCTTTAGTATTATGAAGTGGCCTTCCTTATCTCTTGTTATGGCATTTACTTTGAGGTCTAATTTGTCAGATATAAGTATTACTACCCCAGCTTTTTTTTCATTTCCATTTGCCTGAAAGATATTTTTCCATCCCTTCACTTTCAATCTGTGTGAGTCTCTTGTTCTGAGGTGGACAGAACATATATATAGACAGCATATATATGGGTCATGTTTTTTTATCCATTCAGCCACTCGATGTCTTTTGATTGGAGCATTTAGTCCGTTTACATTTAAAGTTATTACTGAAAGGTATTTGTTTGTAGTCATATCTATTTTTGTGTCTGTATTCCTTCTTACCTGTTTATTTCTTCTTTTTACAGTATTCCCTTTAGCAATTCTTGCATTGCTGGTTTGGTGGTGATAAACTCCCTGAGTCTTTTTTTGTCTGCAAAGCTCCTGATTTCCCCTTCAATTTTGATTGATAGTCTTGCTGGATATAGTATTCTTGGATTCAGTCCTTTGCTTTGCAACACTTTGTATACCTCCTTCCATTCACTTCTAGCTTGTTGTGTTTCTGTTGAGTAATCATTTGACAATCTGATGGGTGTTCCTTTGTAGGTAACTCTCTGTCTCTCTCTTGCCGCCTTTAAGATTCTCTCTTCATCATTTATATTTGCCATTGAAATTATGACATGTCTTGGTGTGGGTCTTTTGGGGTTGATCCTGCTTGGGACTCTCTGTACTTGCGTAACTTTTATCTTTCCCATATCCGGGAAGTTTTCTGTCATTATTTCTTCAAATAGATTTTCTAATCCCTGCTGCTTTTCTTGTCCTTCTGGCAGCCCTATTATACACATGTTACTTCGTTTCATGTTGTCCCAAAGCTCCATTAGGCTTTCCTCCTGCTTTTTAATTTTTTTCTCCAATTCCTGTTCACATTGAGCTTGTTTCTGTACCTGATCTTCTAACTCACTAATTCGGTCCTCTGCTTCTTCTAGTCTACTGTTGAAACATTCCATGGTGTTTTTGATTGTAGCTATATCACTTTTCATTTCTTCCTGATTCTTGCATAAGTTGTTGATTTTCTCTTCCATTCGATGTATAAATTCCACGACCATTACTCTGAACTCCTTTTCGGTCATGTTGCAAGCTTCAGTTTCACTAATTTCCTTTCTTGGCGACTCCACATTTTCTTTCCTCTGTGAGTTATTTCGTTTCCCCATTCTGGCTATCACCAGAAAGCTCAAGCTTCCGTTTGTGTGGACCTGGGCCGTGTGCTGTGGGGACTTCGCTCCACCCAAGTTTCACTTAAGTGCTCTGACACTAGGACGTGTGGCTGCCTTTGGTTGGTGGGAACCAGACTTGCCCAGGGTCAGTGTCCCCAGTGTTCCGTGTGGTCTCGTGTGCACACTTAGAATCAGGGGCCCTGTCTGCACCACACTGTTGGTATGTGCCGAAAATTAGATCCTTAGCATGTGCCAGGAGTCAGCGTTTCCCTGTGTCTGCACCAAGAATCGAGTGTCAGAGTCTCTGTTGCCTTGTGCGGTTTCTCGTTGAGAATCAGGGTCCCTGTGTGTGCATGCACCAGCAATTGGGGTCGCTGGCTCTTAGTGTGAATGCGCTGTGAGTCAGGGATCCCAGGCAGCTGTGTCAGGCGTGCCAAATTCCCTGATGTGGAGCTGCGTCCTGTGTGTGCTCTCTCTATTGAGCCAAACCGGCTAGGGCGCACACTCTCAAATCCCTGAAGGTGAGCTGCCTCTGTGCACTCTCCCAGAATCCCCGAAGAGGGGCGGAGTCCGTCCTGCGCGCCAAATTCCCCAAATGGTAGCCCCTCTGTGCATGCTCTAAGATTCCCCGAAGGGGAGCTGTGACCCGCAAGCCAAATTCCCCCCAATTCCCCGAAGGGGAGCCCTCTATGCGCACTGACAGATTTCCCCAAAGGTGAGCTGTTCTGTCCCATGCACCAAATTCCCTAAGGCGGAGCGAGTCCCTGCGCAAAGCTCTGCAGCTTGGGCGAGGGACATGTCTATCAGTTACTATGGCGCTATCTGCGCATGCCTGCGGGGAGGGGGATCGGCTCTTTGACTCACGGGAATCTGCTGGGATGTCTGGATTCTTGTTGTTTCTTTGTCTGAAGCTGTGATAGCAGTTCTCTGTCCCCAGTGGCTGCAGGGTCCTGGTTTGGGTCAGAAGCCAGGATCCGAGTCTCAGGCCACTCTGTTTCTCAAGATGGTGTGGTCTCCGCCTCCGCACCAGCCACCGAGAAGTGTCCGCTTTTGTCCTGTAATGTTTTAATTGTAGATCCAGTTGCTTTGCTGCCCAGGTTCTTTTGGGGATGGTGCTACTGGATTAATCTCAGTTTTCCTGGGTTTGTTAATCTAGTGTAGCTCCTACTCGAGCTATTTGGGTTCTCTTGATGTAGGCCTGCGAGCTTGAGATGCACAACTGTGGCGTCTAGATGTCAGCAGCTGTGGGTGGGAGTGTCTCAATTTTTGCTGTCTTGCACCCTTAATTGTAATCACACGTGCCCAGCAGGGACTCACAGTGGCCCCCAGGTACCGTCTGTTGGGGTGTTGGGGCTCAGGGGATCTGGTCTTTGAAAGGCGTGGCTGCGGTGCCCTGAGATCTGCAGTCGTGGGGTGAGCAGACCCAGCTTTTTCTGTTGCACCTGTGGTGGATAGGTGCTTACTCCCAGCGGTGTTTTACAGGAGCACCCTTGGTACTTTTGCCAGTGAGGCACACTGAAGGGCTCTGAAGGGCCCTGGCAGTGTAGTCGGGTAATTCGGGTGCCTGTGGGCTGGTATCCACGGTAAGTGAATTCGAAGCTCTACTGCTGGAGGTGCGTGCACCCCCGCTTGTTCAAGATCACACCCAAGGAGAGCTCACAGTGGCTCCCACTAGCACCCTGTGGTTGGTTGGGCTCAGTGTGTTAGTATCTGTGGAGGCGCGCTCTCTGGTCGCAGAGCTCTGATGCACTCCGAGGGGTCCTGGCACTAGTGTTGAGTAGCAGGGGTTAATGTGGGCAACCCTCCAGGAAGAGGGAATTCAGAATTTCCACTAAGGTGCCGTGTGCCCCCATCTACGCAGATTCACACCCTTGGGTGCAAACCCTGAGCAAAGTGACCTGGGGCTGAGAACGCACAAGTGCGTGTGCAGCTGGGGTTAATGTCGGCAACCCTCCAGGAAGAAGGAAGAAGGAATTTCCACTGCGGGGCTGGGGGCTCCGTCTGCACAGAATCTCACCCTCGGGTGCAAACCGGAGTGAAGTGTCCTAGGGATGAGACCACACGAGTGCGTGTTCGTGCGTGCGCGCGGGAACCAGGGGTTCTGCTGTTGGGGAGGGGAAGTTGCACTTACAGCTGCGGAAAGCTGTGTCTTTGGAGGTGGAGGTCCCAGGTTCCGCGAGTCTGCAGCTGGGGTAGCAGGATGTTGGCAGGAGTGGGTGCAAGGTCGCGGGGCAGTTCCAAGGCCTGTCTTGTTGGTGATGTTGATGAGTTTCTATGTAAGGCCGTTCTCCACTCAAGATGGCGTGGGCTCCCTCTGTGCTAGGGTCCCGCCATCCCGGGAGTGCCCGCAGTGGTGGTAGTCTCTCTTTGTCAAGGAGAGGCTTTCTGCCAGCCCCTGCTGCTCCTGTGAGATTTAACTTTCCCTCACTCACTGTCACACACCCCACGCACAACCACACACTCTCCTTTTATACCCTCACTCACTCACTTCCTCTCTCTCCACTCCTTCCTGCCAGCCGCCATCTTCCCGTCTCTACCGGGGTCTTTTTTTATTGCAGATGAATTTTTGGAAAGTTGTTCTAGGTCTACAAAATATGCCTTTGGTGTTTTAATGGGGTGTGCATTGAATCTATAGATTGCTTTGGGTAATATGGACATTTTAATGATGTTGATTCTACCAATCCATGAACACGGTATGTTGTTCTATCTGTTTATGTCTTCCTCTATCTCTTTTTTCAGTGTCCTATAGTTTTCCGCGTATAGGTCTTTTACCTCCTTAGTTAAGTTTATTCCTAGGTATCTTAATTATTTTGGTGCGATGGTAAATGGGATTGCTTTTTTAGTCTCTCTTTCTGTAAGTTCATTATTGGTGTATGGAAATGCCATAGGTTTCTTGTTGTTAATTTTTGTATCCTGCTACATTGCCGAATTCATTTATTAAGTCTAATAGTTTTTTGATGGATTTTTTAGGGTTTTCTATGTACAGTATCATGTCATCTGCGAATAAGGGCAGTTTTACTTCTTCTTTTCCAATTTGGATGCCTTTTATTCTTCTTCTTGTCTAATTGCAATGGCTACTACTTCTAGTACTATGTTGAACAGGAGTGGTGAAAGTGGGCATCCCTGTCTTGTTCCTGTTCTTAGGGGAAATGGTTTTAGTTTTTGCCCATTGAGTATGATGTTGGCTGTGGGTTTGTCATATATGGCTTCTATGATGTTGAGGTATGATCCTTCTATTCCCATCTTGTTGAGAGTTTTTATCAAGGAAGGGTGTTGGATTTTGTCAAATCCTTTTTCTGCATCAATTGATATGACTAAGTGGTTTTTATCTCTAAATTTGTTTATGTGATGTATCACACTTATTGATTTGCGGATATTGTACCATCCTTGCATCCCTGGGATAAATCCTACATGGTCATGGTGTATGATCTTTCTGATGCACTGCTGGATCCGATTTGCTAGAATTTTATTGAGGATTTTGGCATCTATGTTCATGAGGGATATTGACCTGTAATTCTCTTTCATTGTGTTGTATTTATCTGGTTTTGGTAATAGGATGATGCCAGCTTTATAGATTGAGCTTGGACTGGTTCTTTCCTCTTGAATTTTTTGGAATAGTCTTACTAGGATCGGTTTTAGTTCTTCCTTGATTGTTTGGTAAAAATCCCCTGTGAAGCCATCTGGCCACAGGCTTTTATTTGCTGGAAGCTTTTTGATGAGTGCTTCAATATCTTCCATAGTTATTTGCCTATTAAGATTTTTAGAATCTTCCTGATTGAGTTTTGAAAGGTTGTATTTTTCTAGGATTATGTCCATTTCCTCCAGGTTTTCTAGTTTGTTGGAATAGAGTTTTTCATAGTATTTTTTAACAACCCTTTGTATTTCTGTGGGGTCTGTTGTTATTTTGCCTCTCTCATTTCTGATTTTGTTTATTTGGGTCTCTCTCTTTGCTTCTTGATGAGCCTGGCTAGAGGTTCATCAATCTTGTTTATCCTTTCAAAGAAACATCTCTTGGTTTCATTGATCTTTTGTATTGTTGTGGTTTTTTTTGGTCTCTATGTGATTTATTAATGCTCTTATTTTTATTATCTCCTTCCTTCTCCTCACTCTGGGCTTTTCTTGTTGCTCTCTTTCTAATTCTTTGAGTTTTAAGGTTAGATGATTTATTACCATTTTTTCTTGTTTTTTGAGGTAGGCTTGTAGTGCTATAAACTTCCCTCTCAGGACTGCTTTCATTGTGTCCCATAGATTTTGGATTGTTGTGTTTTTATTGCCATTAGTTTCCAGGATGTTTTTAATTTTTTCTTTGATCTCTTTGGTAACCCAATCACTGTTTAATAGCATGCTATTCAGCTTCCAAGTGTTTGAATTTTTCGGGCTGTTTTTATTGTAGTTTATTTCTAATATTATGCCATTGTGGTCTGAGAAAATGCTTGATATTATTTCAATCTTCTTGAATTTGGGGAGACTTTGCTTGTGACCCAATATGTGGTTTATTTTTGAAAATGTCCCATGTGCACTTGAGAAGAACATATATTCCGTGGCTTTGGGGTGAAGTCTTCTGAAGATGTCAATTAAGTCCATCTGAACTAGTGAGTCATTTAGGATTGCTGTTTCTTTGCTGATTTTTTGTCTAGAGAATTTATGCAGTGATGTCAATGGTGTATTAAAGTCCTCTACTATGATTGTATTGTTGTCGATCTCTCCCTTAATATCTTCCAGGAGGTTTTTTTTTTTATGTATTTGGGTGCTCTTGCATTGGGTGCATATCTGTTTATCAGGATTATATCCTTTTGTTGTATCAATCCCTTTAGTATTATGAAATGGCCTTCCATATTGCTTGTTATGGCCTTCACTTTGAGGTCTATTTTGTCAGATATAAGTATATTGCTACCCCAGCTTTTTTTTCATTTCCATTTGCCTGAAAGATATTTTTCCATCCCTTCACTTTCAGTCTGTGTGAATCCCTTGTTCTAAGTTGGGTCTCTTGTAGACAGCATATGTATGGGTCATGTTTTTTTTATCCATTCACTCACTTGATGTCTTTTGATTGGAGCATTTAGTCCATTTACATTTAAAGTTATTATTGGAAGGTAATTGTTTGTAGCCATTTTTATTTTTGTGCCTGTGTAGTTTCTTACTTTTTTATTTCTTCTTTTACACAAGTCCCTTTAGCATTTCTTACATTGCTGGTTTGGTAGTGATAAATTCCCTTAACCTTTTTGGGTCAGTGAAGCTCCTTATTTCCCCTTCAATTTTGAATGATAGCCTTGCAGGATAGAGTATTCTTGGATTCAGTCCCTTGCTTTGCATCACTTTGTACTTCCTTCCATTCTTTTCTGGCCTGATGTGTTTCTGTTGAGAAATCATTTGATAATCTAATGGGAGCTCCCTTGTATGTAACTTTCTGTCTTTCTCTTGCAGCCCTTAGGATTCTCTCTTTGTCCTGAACATTTGCCATCGTAATTATGATGTGTCTTGGTGTGGGTCTTTTCGGGTTCATCTTGTTTGGGACTCTCTGAGCTTTTGTTACTTTTTTCTTCCCCACATCAGGGAAGTTTTCTGACATTATTTCTTCAAATAGGTTTTCTAACCCTTGTTCCTCTTCCTGTTGTTCTGGCACCCCTATTATTCGTATGTTGCTTCGTTTCATGTTGTCCCATAGCTCCCTTAGGCTCTCCTCCAATCTTTTAATTTTTTTCTCCAATTGCAGTTCAGTTTGAGTGTGTTTTGCTTCCTTGTCTTCTAATTCGCTAATTCGGTCCTCTGCTTCTCCTAGTCTACTGTTGAAACTTTCCATGATGTTTTTTATTGCAGCTATATCACTCTTCATTTCTTCTTGATTCTTACATAAGTTATTGATTTTTTCATCTATTTCTTCTTTTTAAAAAAAAATATATTTTATTGATTTATTACAGTGAGGAAGAGAGAGGGATAGTTAGAAACATCGATGAGAGAGAAACATCGACCAGCTGCCTCTTGCACACCCCCTACTGGGGATGTGCCCGCAACCAAGGTATATGCCCTTGACCAGAATCGAACCTGGGACCCTTGAGTCCACAGGCCGACGCTCTATCCACTGAGCCAAACCGGTTTCGGCTCATCTATTTCTTCTTGATTCTTACAAAAGTTGTTGATTTTTTCCTCCATCCGGTTTATGAACTGTATGACCCTTATTCTGAATTCTTTTTCTGCCATATTGCTTGCCTCTGTTTTGCTTAGCTGCTTTTCTGGCGATCCCTCCTTTACTTTCCTTTGGGGGTTTCTTTTTCTACCCATTTTTGGTCTCACCAATTGATCTAGATGTAGAGTCATGCAGGGGCTGCTCCTCGGGTGGCAGTGGCTCCTCGGGCTGCAGTTGCTCCTCAGGCGGTCGCTGAAGTGGCAGCGGCTCCTCCGGTGGGTGCTGTTTGCAGCTATGGTGTCTCCTCTGGCTGGTGGGAAAGGCTGCTCACACAGCTGCTGTTCCTTGGATGGGGGGTGGGTTGCTTGCATGGCTGCTGCTCCTCGGACAGAGGCGGACAGCTCATGTGGCTGCTGCTCCATGGATCAGGGCTGGCTGCATGCTAATGCTGTTCCTCAGATGGGGCGGGCTGCTCGTGAAGCTGCCACTTCTTGGACAGGGGCAGGTTGCTTGCCAGGCTGGTGCTCCTCGTATGGGTGCAGGCTTCTTGTGCAGCTGCTGCTCCTCGGACGGGGCACAGGTTGCTTGCTTGGCTGTTGCTCCTCAGGTGAGAGTGAGCTGAATGTGCAGCTGCTGCTCCTCAGACGGGGGTGGGCCGCTCACCCAGCTGCTGCTTGTCGGACAGGTGCAGGTTGCCTGTGGCTGCTGCTCCTCGGACCAGTGCAGGCTGCACAGGACTGCTGCTCCTTGGACTGGGGCATTTGGGTGGTCTGCTTGTCTGGCGGCTGCTCCTTGGTCTGGGGCGGGCTGCTTCAGCAGCTTCTGCTCCTTGAATGGGGGTGGGTTGCTCACAGCACTGCTGTTCCTCGTACAGGGCCAGGCTGCTCACACAGCTGCTGCTCCTTGGACAGGGGTTGGGCTGCTTGCATGGCTGCTGCTCCTCTGGTGGGAGTGAGCTGTATATGCGGCTGCTGCTCCTTGGCTGGGGGTGGGCTGCTCAGCCAGCTGCTGCTCGTCGGACTGGTGCAGGCTATGTGTGGCTGCTGCTCCTCAGACCAGTGCGGGCTGTGCAGGGCTGCTGCTCCTTGGATGTGGGTGGGCTGCTCAGGCGGCTGCTGCTCCTCGAATGGGTGCAGGCTGCTCACACTGCTGCTGCTCCTTGGATGGGGGAAGACTGTTTGTGCGGCTGCTATTCCTCCAACAGGGGCAGGTTGCTCACACAGCTGCTGCTCCTCGGACAGGTGCAGGGTGCGGGCTGTGCACAGCTGCTGCTCCTCAGATGGGGGCAGGCTGCGCGGGGCTGATGCTCCTCAAATATGGGCGGGCTGCTCTTGTGGCTGCTGCTCCTCAGATGGGGTGGGCTGCTCATGTCGTTGCTGCTCCTTGGATGGGGGAGTTGGCCACTTATACAGCTGCTGCTCCTTGGACAGGGGCAGGCCACATGAGGCTGGGGCTCTTAGGCCTTGGGCAGGCTGCTTGCGGGGTTGATGCTCTTTGGACAGGAGTGGGCTGCTCACGTGTCTGCTGCTCATGTGGTTGCAGTGCACCGGGCCGCTGAGTCTCCTTCGCCAATTCGGGTTGGATGTTACTCATTTCAGCTGTTCTTTCTATCTGCTCCGGGACAAGGCTCAGGACACGTCTGTCTGTTCCACTGCCATTTTGTCTCTCTCTACCCAACAGCATTTTTTGAAGAGAATGTCTTGACTCCATTGTATGCTCTTGCCTCCTTTGTCAAATATTAACTAAGCATAATGGTTTGGGTTGATTTCTGGGTTCTCTGTTCTGTTCCATTGGTCTGTATGTTTGTTCTTGTGCCAGTACCAGGCAGTTTTGAGGACAGTGGCTTTGTAGTATAGCTTGATATCTGGGATTGTGATCCTGCCAACTTTGTTATTCTTTCTCAAGATTGCTGTAGCTATTAGGGGTCTTTTTGTTGTTGTTGTTCCAGATGAATTTTTGGAGAGTTTGTTCTAGGTCTTTGAAGTATGCCATTGGTATTTTAATGGGAATTGCATTGAATCTATAGATTGCCTTGGGTAGTATGAACATTATAATGATGTTGATTCTACTGAACCATGAACACAGTATATTCTTCCATTTGTTTATGTCTTCCTTTATCTCTTTTTTCAGCATCCTGTAATTTTCTGAGTAAAGGTCCTTTACCTCCTTGGTTAAATTTATTCCTATGTATCTTAATTTTTTGTTGCAATGGTAAATGGAATTTTTTTTTTTTTACTTTCTCTTTCTGTGAGTTCATTATTGGTATATAAAAGCCATAGATTTCTGGGTGTTAATTTTGTATCCTGCTACATTGCCAAATTCATTTATTAATCATAGTAGTTTTTTTGGAGTTTTTAGGGTTTTCTATGTACACTATCATGCCATCTGCAAATAATGAAAATTTTACTTCTCCTTTTCCAATTTGGATGCCTTTTATTTCTTCTTCTTGTCTGATCACTATGGCTAGCACTTACAGTACTATGTCTAATAGAAGTGGTGAAAGTGGGCATCCCTGTCTTGTTCCTGTTTTTAGCAGAAATGGTTTTAGTTTTTGCCTATTGAGTATGATGTTGGCTATAGGTTTGTCATATCAGGCTTTTATTATGTTGAGGTATAATCCCTTTATTCCCACTTTGTTGAGAGTTTTTATAAGGAAAGGGTGTTGGATTTTGTCAAATGCCTTTTCTGCATCAATTAATATGATTATGGGATTTTTGTCTCTCAATTTGTTTATGTGGCATATCACATTTATTGATTTGTCAATATTGTACCTTCCTTGCATCCCTAGAATAAATCCCACTTGGTCATGGTGTATGATCTTTCTAATGTAATGCTGGATCCAATTTGCTAAAATTTTGTTGAGGATTTTAGCATCTATGTTCATCAGGGATATTGGCCTGTAGTTCTCTTTCTTTGTGGTGTCTTTGGTTTTGGAATTAGGGTAATGCTGGCTTCATAGAAAGAGATTGGAAGTGTTCCTTCTTCTTGAATTTTTTGGAATAGTCTGAGAAGAATATGTTTTATTTCTTTTTTGAATGTTTGGTAAAACTCCCATGTGAAGCTGTCTGGCCCCAGGCTTTTGTTTGCTGGAAGTTTTTTTATGACTGCTTCAATTTCCTCCTTAATTATCGACATGTTGAGATTTTTTGATTCTTTTTGGCTGAGTTTTGGAAGGTCGTATTTTTCTAGGAATATGTCCATTTCCTCTAGGTTGTTTAGTTAGTTGGAATAGAGTTGTTCATAGTATTTTTTTACAATCCTTTGTATTTCTGTGGGGTCTGTTGTTATTTCATCTCTTCATTTCTGATTTTATTTATTTGAATCCTCTCTCTTTGTTTCTTGGTGAGCCTGGCTAGAGGTTCATCAATCTTGTTTATCCTTTCAAAGAACCATCTCTTGGTTTCATTGATCTTTTGTATTGCTTTTTTGGTCTCTGTGTCATTTATTTCTGCTCTGATCTTTATTATCTCCTTCCTTCTGCTCCCTCTGGGCATTTCCTGTTGCTTACTTTTTTAATTCTTTAATTTCTAGAGTTAGATAATTTATTACTTTTTTTTTTTTTTTTAGGTAGGCCTGTAGAGCTATGAACTTCCCTCTCAGGACTGCTTTCACTGTGTCTGATAGGTTTTGGATTGTTGTGTTTTCATTGTCATTCATTTCCAGGGTCTTTTCAATTTCTTATTTGATCTCTTTGGTAACCCAATCATTGTTTAATAGCATGCTATTGAGCCTCCAAGTGATTGAATTTTTTTTATTGTAGTTTATTTCTAATATTATGCCATTGTGGTCTGAGAAGATGCTTGATGCGATTTCAATATTTTTGAATTTGGATAGACTGCCTGTGCCCCAATACGTGGTCTATCTTTGAAAATGTCCCAGGTGCACTTGAGAAGAACACATATTCTGTAGTTTTGTGGTAAAATGTTCTGAAGATGTCAATTAAGTCCATCTGATCTAGTGAATCATTTAGATTGCTGTTCCTTTGCTGACTTTTTGTCTAGAAGATTTATCCAGTGATATCAGTGGGGTATTAAAGTCCTCTACTATGATTGTATTGTTGTCAATCTCTCCCTTGATTTCTTCTAAAAGTTTTTTTAATCCATTTTGGTGCTCCTGCATTGGGTGCATAAATTTTTACCAGAGTTATATCCTCTGGTTGTATCGATCCCTTTAGTATTATGAAGTGCTCTTCCTTATCTCTTGTTATGACCTTCACTTTGAGGTTTATTTTGTCAGATATAAGTGTTGGTACTCCAGCTTTTTTTTCATTTCCATTTACCTGAAAGATATTTTTCCATCCTTTCATTTCCAGTCTGTGTGAGGCCCTTGTTCTGAGGTGGGTTTCTTGTAGACAGCATATATATGGGTCATGTTTTCTTATCCATTCAGCCACTCAGTGTTTTTTGATTGGAGCATTTAGTCCATTTACATTTAAAGTTATTATTGATAGGTATTTTTTTCTAGCCATTTTTATTTTTTGTGCCTGTGTTCTTTCTTCCCGCTTTTTTTTCCTTCTTTTTACAACAGTCCCTTTAGCATTTCTTGAATTGCTGGCTTGGTATTGATAAATTCCCTTCACGTTTTTTTTTTTTTTTTTTTTTTTTTTTGTCTGTGAAGCTCCTGATTTCCCCTTCAATTTTGAATGATAGCCTTGCTGGATAGAGTATTCTTGGATTCAGTCCCTTGCTTTGCATTACTTTGTATACTTCATTCCATTCCCTTCTGGCCTGAAGTGTTTATATTGAGAAATCATTTGATAATCTAATGGGAGATCCTTTGTAGGTAACTCTTGGTCTCTTTCTTGCAGCCCTTAAATTCTCTCTTTGTCCTCAGTGTTTGCCATTGTAATTACAATGTGTCTTTTGGGGTTCACTTATTTGGGACTCTCTGTGCTTGTGTCACTTTTTTCTTTCCCCATATCAGGGATGTTTTCTGCCATTATTTCTTCAAATATGTTCTCTGATCCTTGCTGTCCTTCTTGTCCTTCTGGCACCCCTATTATTATATTTTTTATGTATGTTACTTTGTTTCATATTGTCCCAAAACTCCCTTAGGCTCTCCTTCTGTTTTCTAATTTTTTTCTCCAGTTGCTGTTCAGATTGGGCTTGTTCCTCTACCTTATCTTCTAGATCACTAATTTGGTCCTCCACTTCTCTTAGTCTACTGTTGAAACCTTCCATCATATGTATTGAAGCTATATTACTTTTGATTTCTTCTTGATTCTTACGTAGGTTCTTGATTTTCTCGTCCATCTGGTATATGAACTGTGTGACCATTATTCTGAATTCTTTTTCTGACATATTGCCTGCCTCTGTTTCATTTATTTCCTTTTTTTTGGGGGGGGGTAGTGATTCCTCCTTTTCTTTCCTTTGGGGATTGCTTTTTGTCTCCCCATTTTTGTTGTCACTGAAGGGTCCAGTCAACGAGTTGTGCAAGGGCCTGAGCTGTGGGGAGGGCTGGGTGAGAGGGTAGTACACCTCAACAGTCAAGGGCGGGCTCAGGGTATTGGGCAGCCTGGCCTCACAGGTCAGCAGGAACCCTGCGCTGCAAGTCAGGGGCTGACTGGGGTGCCCAGGAGACACAGCCACTGATAGTCAGGGACCAGCTGGGGTGTCTGTGAGATGTGGCTAGTGGGAGCAGTGGATGCCAACAATCAGGGCCAGCTCGGGTGCCTGGGAGTTACAGCTGGCAAGAGCCGTACTCGGGTGCATTCATAGACAGTCAGTTCTGGCTCCAGTGCCCAGGAAGCACAGCTGACAGTGCCCCATGCACAGACAGTCAGGGCTGGCTTTGGTGCTCGGGAGACCGCAGCTGCCACAGTGCTGTGGGAGTCGCACACTGACAGTTAGGGGCTGGCAGGAGCCACACATGCTAACAGTCAGGGGTGGCTTGGGATGTGTGGGACCTATGCCCTGGTGGTGGGTAGGCAGGAGGGGAATGCCCTCTGGGACTCACAGGAGCCTGAGACCAGGGTGGCTTGAGTCTTGGTGTCCATGAGTCTGCAGCTGTGGTAGCAGGTCTTTGTCCAGAGTGGCTATAGAGTCTTGGTTTTCATCTGAGGCCAGTCTGGGTTCCTAGTCACAGCAGCTCTGCCCTTCAAGATGGTGTGGTTTCTGTGCCAGTGTCACCTCAGGAGAGTTCTTGCAGTGGTAGTGGGGGCTCCCTGTCAACGAGAGCTGGCTCCACCAGCCCCAGAAATCTTGCAGGATCTAACTGTCCCTTGCACACACACGCACACACACACACACACACACACACACCACATCCACCCACTCTCCTTTTGCTTTCTTACTCTTTCACACTGCCTTTCTTCCTGACATCCTGCCAGCTGCCATCTTCCTTCCTAGCCTTTTCTTTTCTATAGTGAAAACTATGTGACTGGCCTTAGCTGGTCTGGCTCAGTGGATAGAGCATTGGCCTGCAAACTGAAGGGCCCCAGGTTCAGTTCTGGTCAAGAGCACATGCCCTGGTTGAGGGCTCCATTCCTGGTAGGGGACATGCAGGAGGCAGCCAATCAATGATACTCTCTCATCATTGATGTTTCTATCTCTCACCTTCTCTCTTCTTCTTTGAAACAAATAAAAATATATATTTAAAAACAACAACAAAAACTATGTGACTGACCATTTCTCTCTTTTCACACAAACTCCAAGAGGATCAGAGTCAAATTCACAGCTCAACTGTGTGAGGCCTAGTAGCTTCCATAGCTGCACTCTATTCCTACTTATCCCCCCTTCCTTTCTCAGCAGGGTTTCTCAATTTTGACTTCCTGATACTGATGTCTGTCATCCTGATTTAAACTTTTGTTTGTTTGTTTATATAATTGTACTGCATTTCTGTGCTGAGTTACTTCAGATCATTTGTATTCCTCATTATTTTTGCCTGAACTATTACAATGTCTTCCAAACTGAGTTCTATATCCCACATTTTATCTTATTCTTTCCAATCTGTATTCTTCTGTCCTGCATCATTATCCTTTCCAAAAGCAAAACCTGATCCAATCACTCCCCTGCTTTAAAACTATCAGCAGATCCTCATTTCTGTGTGGATAACATCAAAGATTCCAAAAGTGAGGTGGAGGACCCTTTGTGAACTTACCACCCTTCACTTATTCACATTTATTGAGTACCAACTATACTATGTGACAAACAGCATGCTAAGTACTGGCATTCAATAGTGATAAAAAAATAAACATGGCTTAGCTGGTTTGGCTCAGTGGATAGAGCATCAGTCTGTGGACTGAAGGGTCCCAGGTTTGATTCCGGTCATGGCACATGCTCTAGTTTCAGGCTCGATCCCCAGTAGAGGACATGCAAGAGGCAGCTGATCAATGATTCTCTCTCATGATTAATGTTTCTATCTCTCTCTTCCTTTCCCTTCCTCTCTGAAATCAATAAAAATATATTTTTAAAAAATGGACACTGTTCCTGCCTTTATGGAACTTATGGTCTACGTGAGGAGACAGATATTAATCATCGTTAGACTCACATTTGTAAATGTATACTTATAAATTGTGGTTATTTCTCTAGAGGAAGGTTGGCTAGTTCTTTGAGGACATATTCCAGGGGGCCCAAGTTTCAGGAAACTCTACAAGAATTAACATTTGATCTAAAGGAAGGATTGGGTTAGTGTTAACCAGGTGAATTGTAGGTGTGGGGAAGCATGTAGCCCCTGCAGAATAAATAATATGCAACAATCTTTGTATGGGATGGATTGGACAAGCATGATACATTTCAAAAACAGAAGGAAGGCCAATGTAGCTGGGAGGAAAAGTAACAGGGAGAGTTGGTTTGAGAGATAGGCAGGAACCAGACCATACCCAGCTTTTAAAGGTCCTGACAAAGATTCTATTCTGCATGATAAGAGCAAAGGGAAGAAGTCATCAAAGACTTTTAAGCTGGCAAGTGACATGATTAGATTTTCATATTGAAAAGATTCCTATGGCTACTTTGTGAAGAATAGATTAGAGAAGATCCAGAAAGGATGTGGGAAGATCATATAGAAACTTGGCTCAGTTGTCCATTCTACTAGGCCGGGACCAGGGCAGTGACAGTAGGGATGGAGAGAAGTGGGCAGATTTGAGAGCTATTTAGGAAATCTATTGGTAGGACTTGGAAATGGACTAAAATGAAGGGGTGGGGAAGAAGAACATGTGAGGACAGGTTTGAGGGAGAAGATCAAAAGGTTTTTAAATATATTGAATTAGAGGCATCTGTGAGGTGGAAACTCTTTGCCACATGACCTTGTGCTCTAGCATCATCACAAGTCTCTAAATTTCTGGGATCTCTCTTGCTTCCTTGACTTTGTAGATCCTGCTCCTTCTGTCTGATGTATTATTTCTCCTCCTGCCCATCCTCACTTTTCAGAAGGAAGGCGTAGCGAGAGAAAGTCTCTAAGGTGTGAATATGAAGGGTGTGTGTTTATGTGTGTGTATTTAAATATAGAGTAACTGAGTGAGTGTAGTGGTTAAAAGTGTGGGTCCTGCATCAGAGCATCTGGGCTCATATCTAGCCATCTTCAGGTGTCAATGACTTTGAGCAAGTTACTTAATCTCTCTCAACTTCAGCTTCCTCATCTACAATGTGGATATAATAATATCTATGATTTGAAATTGTTCTGAGGATTAAGAGAGATATTAATGCACATCAGGTGCTTAGAAAGGTGCCTGACACATAATAAGCACTCAATAAATATTGGCTGTTGACTGTAGTTAATGCTGTTGAGTGTGTGTGTGTGTGTGTGTGTGTGTGTGTGTGTGTGTGTGTGGTGGGGTGAGGGTGGACATGGGCAATGAAGACACCAGCCTGACTAGAGAAGTTGAGATGCATTTAAAGGGAGAGTTGGGACTGGCTGTGGACTGGGAGAGAGTATCAAAGGTTACACCATCCATAGTTGCCCAGTGAGCACTTAAACCTAGACTGGGATGCCAAATACTGCGATATTTCTACTCAATTTGCTGCTCCCTTTCACTAGGAAGAAAAAAGTGGTTGCTAAAAGGCTCGATGTATTACTTTAGCAGGGAAAAGTTGAAATGCTTAGGAAGTGGTCTGAAGGAAGAGGTAAGATAGATCCACTGTCACTGTCACTATGTTGTACATCTGAAACTAATGTGATGTATGTCAATTGTAATTGAAAAAAGAGATAGGTCTACTGTATGGAAGATTCTGTATAAGCAGTGGAGGTAGGTGGTAGGTTAAAAAATAAGGCTATTACTTTAAAAAAAAGAGTTTGGTGTCTGGAGAGCCAGATTCTTTTTCTGAGAAATAAAAAAATGTGTTTCCAGGTTTCCAACTTCTCTATACTACCAAACACTGGCTGGGAAAGTATTGGCTTCCCTTGGGCTCAGCCACTTGGATAGAAGGCCACTCCATAATGAGGGGCATTATGAAGAGATGATATGTAAGTCATGTGCATGCTCAGGCTTCATCTATGTATCTAAACCAACCAATATTAATTGAGATACTATTTTGCGCGAGGCACTATACTGCATGCTGGTCCTGTGATATTGAGCCAAACATAGTTCCTGCCCTTATCAAAATCATTAGAGGCCCAGTGCCGTGCACCAGTGGGGTCCCTCGGCCTGGCCTGTGCCCTCTTGCAATCCTGGAACCCTCGGGGGATGTCAGACTGCCGGTTTCTGCCCAATCCCCACAGGCCAGGCTGAGGGACCCCACTGGTGCACAAATCCGTGCACCGGGCCTCTAGCATGCATATAAGATCTTTGGTTAATCTCTTCCTTCCCTCCCCCCTTCCCTCTGAGATTCACCAGCCTGTTCCATGTTTCCATGTCTGTGTGTTGAGCGTCTGCCCTCTGGTGGTCAGTGCATGTCATAGCTACTGGTCAAATGGTCAACAGTCAAACGGTTGCTTAGGCTTTTATATATATATATATATATATATATATATATATATATATATATATATATATATATATATTAAGTCTAATGGGGAGTGTGACAGTATTTTTATGGCTGCTGTAATAAATTACTACAAACTTAGTGGCTTAAAGCAACACTAATTTATTCTCTTACTGTTCTAGAGACCAAAAGTCTAAAATGGGTCAGCAGGGCTGCATTCCTTCTGGAGGATCTAGTAGAAAATCTGTTTCCTGGCATTTTCCAATTTATTGAGACTATCTGCATTCTTGGGGTTGTGGTACTTTCATTTATATTCAAATGATCTGAATCTTGATCAAATAACTCTGACCTCCTCTCATGCCTCCCTATTCCACTTATGGGGAACCTTGTAATGACATTGAGCCCACCTGGGTAATCCAGGGTAATCTCCTAATTTTAAGGTTAGCTGATTAGCAACCTTAATTCCACATGCAACTTTGTCATGTAATAAAACACATTCACAGGTTCTGGGGATTATGATGTAGACATATTTGGGGGGGCATTATTCTGTTATTATGCCTACCACAGGAAGGTAGATATTAAACAAGTACATAGATAAAATACACTATTACATACATTAATACAAACTATAGTAAGTGCTGTGGAGGGAACAAATTTCTGAGACTGAGAATAAATGTTTTGTTTTTTTTTTATAGAGGCAGGCAAAGGGAATTCTATTTTAGAAAGAATGGGCAAGAAAAGGAGTTATATGTTTAAGCTAAAATCTAAAGGAAGGGAAGGAGCCAGCTATGCAAATAACCAAAGGAAGCGTGTTCCAGGAAGAGTGTACTGAGTGAAGGAATAGCATCTGCAAAGGCCCTAGAGGGAAAAAAAAATATGGTACTGAACAGGAAGTAGAAGTAGCCCAAGTCCAGCCTTGCCTAGGAAGTGGGAGAGCTCAGGTAGGAGCAGAACACCTTGAAGAGGTAAATGAGACAATAAATGAGTAAATGCAATGAAGTGAAGGGTTTTCATTACCTCTACCTCCATTACCCATAAAGTCTATAAAGTCAGAGCCTTAGGGATGAGAAGTAACCCCCTACCCAAACACTAGGCAACCCTATGATCCTTGGGGTATACATGCTGATCCAGCTCACTAGAAGATGGAAACAATCAGAATGTGGAGCACTAGAGAGCTAGTGTACTTGTAACTCAAGGACACAGCCAGCAGTGGGTGAATACAGACAGAAGTCTGTGCCCAGGAAGCCAGGTTGATCTCATCTCTATGGCATGCATCATCAATCAGGAGGTCTAGAACTGGGGATGTTTCTGGGAGATGAGGAGAAAATGCAAGCTATGACCTTAACTTCAGGAGCTTTTGTTGGAAATCTGGAACTCATGTAACAGGAGAAACAAGACACATGCCCGCCCAGTTTCCAGATCAGTAGTTGGACAAGAGAAGCTAGCATGTTTCTTGGGTCTCAGATCCTGCCCTGAGCAATCATAGGTACTCTGTCCAGGTTTGCTATTTGCAGGGAGACCCATCACCCAGGCTCTGTACCTGTATTTCCTTCCTTAAGAACCACAGAGCTTCTATTTTCAGGAGATCTCCCCAAAGCAACAGAACTATAAGATCATTCCTTTTTTTTTTCCTAACTTGATTGATCTTTATTATCCTTGAGTTTGGTGACCCAGCAGAAAGAACACTGGCCTGGGAGTCAGGAGAGCTAGGTTTTCCTCTGAGCAAGTCCATTTGCTTTTATTGGCCTTAGTTTCCTTACATATAAAATGGTGACCTATAGCCCCTAGATGATATTCAACATCAGTTATTCTAGGATTCTGATTCCCATTTTCATTCTTTTTCTGAAACTAAATGTATATATTAATATCAAACAAAGTATATCTCAGAGATGTGAGATATGGGAGAGATGAGGTTAAAGCATTGATGAAGAACCAGTCTAGCTCTAAGATTGGGTGTTACATTTACTTTTTTTAATCCTCACCCAAGGATATGTTTTTATTGGTTTAGAGAGAGAGAGAGACAGAGAGAGAGAGAGAGAGAGAGAGAGAGAGAGAGAGAGAGAGAGAGAAAGAGAGAGACATTGATATAAGTGAGAAACATCAATCAGGTGCCTCCCATATACACCCTGACCAGGGATTGAACTCACAACCTTTTGGGGTAGGGGATGATGCTCCAACAAACTGAGCCACCTGGCCAGGTCTATGATTGGGTGTTTCTATGAATTAAACATAGGGCTCTCTTTCTTCTCTCAAACATTCTGACACTCAGAATAATTGGCTAGATATCTTTGAACCCAGTCATCTGGCAGCACATTTGATGTTTTGTTTACCTGAGGAAAGTAGAGCCAGCCCTCTTGGCCCTAAACCCAAAGCCTTGGAAAAAGTGAGTCTGAGGGGTTTGGGAGTAATATGTGGGTGAGGGAAAGTGGAGAATTGCTCCTCTTCCCCCAAGTCATTATACCACCCATTAGCAATTCTCTGGAGCCACAGGTGAGGTCCAGGAACATATTATATGGCTAGTACTGAGGGGCACATAGTACTGGTAGAAGGGCCTGAATTTTCCCCATTGAAACAAATCCACACGTGGTTTCTCACCTATAAGTTCACATGTGGCTCTGTTGAACATAAGCAAAGTGTCTTTGGGAAGTGGGAATGAATGGAAGGGCTCTCAAAATATAGTTGGAAATATTTGAGACCTACATTTCTTAGATAAAAGAATGTTCTAATATTTTCTGGTCAGAGATTATGGGTTAATAAATGTGAAAAATTATTTTAGGTTGATGAATCTATATATCAATATCTTAGAAATAAACATTAGACCCATGCACACACATATATGCAAATGGACACATAAACAGGCAGGCATGAGAGCATACAGAAAGCATATAGTCAAAGAGCGGCACATCTGGGCCCGGGAAGACCCTGGGGGGAGAAGAAAAAAGGATATAGGAGTAGGAGACTCTGTTTCATTTGTTGGTTTTGTCTCCTAACAGGAGAAATTGAGGCAGTATAAGGGGGAACTTGGGTCTTTAGAGAATCTGGACAAAATACAAGTAGACAGACCTTCAGACAGGGCATGAGAATGGTATACCTTCTGGCCTAGCTGAGCAATCTGTCCTGAACTCCAAAAATATGCCTGGAAGTGTGCTGGGCTTCTTTTGAGTGGAACAAAAGTGTGATCCCTCTCTGGGAACAACTACAGCCAGCCTGGGATGGCTAAAAAAAAAAAAAGAAAAGCAGCATTTGACAAGACAAAGCAGGATGTGGAAGGGATGCCAGATGAGCACTGAGGACTTCAGGCACTACTGGAGCTTGGGGGAGGAAGAAAGCACAAAGATGGCAGGAGAGATCAAAGGAGGACTTCATGCAGAGACAAAAGTGAGTACACTGTGCTGTGTGCATGTGGTGAGACAAGCCTGGTTCAAAGAGGAAGGGCTGTGCTGAGAAGCTGCGTGGAGAACAGGCTGCAAAGGTTAAGTGTGTGTTGGGCGGAAAGGGTCACCTGATGACGGAGCACAGATGAAGGCTGCCTTTTTGAAAATCACTGTGGTGCCCATGTGGAGGATGGCCTGGATAAGACAGCCTAGAGGCAGGGAAACCAGGGAGAGTAGGTGAGGGCTGACCTAGAGCACTGGCAGTGGAGATGGGAGGGAGAGAAGCTGTGAGGACAGATAGACAGAGAGCAGGGCTTGATGATCATCTGGCAGGAGTCAGACAGGGGAGAGTTAAAGATGATGATATGGTTCACACAAAGGACGGTACTAACAGCAAAACAAGGAGCAGACAGAGCCATTGGGAAGGAGAGCTCCTGGGAAGGAAGAGTGTGAGCATTCCTTGCAGAACCTCACATAGAACTAGGCACCTAGCAGGCACCTGGTCACTGATGGAGGCATGGGTGGGTGGACAGATGGATAGTTTCTTCTAAGTGCATCAAGTTTGAACTGTGAGCGATTCATGGAAGGGCCATATAGTCTGAGGGGGCTGTTCTTTTTCTGCACCTCACAGGCAGACTGGCCACATATGAGTGGTCTCTGGTCACTGGTCACAGGGAGCAGGGCTGGGGGCTAGTGACTCTACTGAGTGACTGGGGACCTTCTCTGCAGGGCTAATTTCATGTTGCAAGAGGAGACTGGCTCGAATTGAATTTATATTGGCTGGCTGGGGGAAGCTCTTGAAAAGCTTCCAGCCTTATCAGAGGAAAAGTCAGAGAGAAACTCTTTCCTCTCACGGTGGTTCATTAGTATGATTAATAATAAATATTACCAGGTACTTGACATTGCCATATCACTGCTGTTTATTATTAGCTACCTGCTATCTCGACCTGTCTAGTCTGACCACTGAGGTGCAAGTGTGGTATGAATCTTAAAAATGTATCTCCTTTCTTGGGTTTGCCAGTCACAGGTCCAAATCCCTGCCCCAACATCAACAAACCATGTGACTTTTGGATAAGTCACTTTACTCATCAGAGCCTCAATTTCCTCATTTTCACCTAGAAAGATTCTTGTTAAATTTTTAAATGGCCTCATCACTGCTCAGCACATGATAGATGCTGTTGTATCTTTTGCTCTTTCGTTCAAATTAGCTTTTGTTTCCAAGAAATGGATGGAAGATTGAAGATGATTAAAAGAAAGATTTCCCTACTGCTGTGGATTATACCAAGAAGACCTCTTTGCCTGAGGGAGAAAGTGGTATATTCTTCTGCCTGTTCTCTTGTTTGTGAAAAGGCAACAGCTAGCCTAGTGCTTGGGCTACTGACCTGGGAGAAGGAAGAGAGAGAAGGCCTCAGAGCTAATGTTTTTTCTTCTCTCACACCATATTTCTCTTCTGAGAATGAGAAAAATAACATCAGAATCTTAGTTAATTCCTCCCCCAAGCATCATTTAAGAGCAATTGTACTGTAATAATCTGAACAATAAAGATTTATTAAATTAAAAAAAATAAAGTTCTGGGCTATGTCTCCTCTGCTAAAAAAAAAGAGCAATTGTACTGAGTGAAGCAGAAGAGGTCTAATTTAGATGTAAAGTAGGACTTTCCAATAGTGATTAAAATGAATAGAAGCCCTCAGAAAGTTTGAGTGAAGGCCTATCAACTGTTACCATCCAGGAGGTCCCCCCTGAGGAGCAAAGGGTCCAGCCCCATACCAGGACCCCCATCCCAGGGTTCCAGTTCTGGAAAGAGAAGTCCCCATAACTTCTGGCTGTAAAAACCAGTGTGGATTGAGGCTGAAGGAGATGGAGGCTGCTGGAGTCACAGGAAGTTCCTCTTAAAGGTCTCAGCACAGACTTACTCGGACTCACTGAGGAAGCAGCTCAAAAGGCACCAGGGACACACAGGGAGAAACTGAAGTGTCTGGCATCAGGATAAGAGCTGAAGGGGCAGCTTTCTCCCAGAAAGAAGTGCTGGCAGAGGCCATTATTCCTTTTCCCACATAATGAGCACGATGCCTGAATCTCCATCAACCTAGTTATCACTGTTTGCCCCACCTTGGTGATTCCCTGAGACCCTAGCCCACCAACTTTTGGGCCCACTCAAAATGTTTCCAGAGGTTTTTCCATATGCATGGCCTGTGTTGGTTCATGCTTCAGACTTTCCTAAAATCTCCCAAACAAGCAGCATCTGGCCTTGGTATGCTCTGTACCTCTCACTAAGTGGTCCCAGGCTGTTCACAGCTTGGCCTTTTCTGGACACCTCCAAGCCCAGCCCAAGTAGAGGGCATCTGAAGATCACTTTGTACCTACTGCCAGGTGACCCTGGGCAGAACACAGGTGGTAGCTGACCTTGGCTTGCACCTCCCAGGGGGATCCAGAACCATTGCACCTGGTGGACAGCTTTAGACCACATCGTAGAACCATCCAAGGCCCTCCAAAGTGGCATATTCCAGGGATGGACTGAGTGGGAACTAGAGTCCAGTTGAAATAAGTCCTGCTCTGTGGGACCATCCCCTGCACAGCTGATCCATCATGGTGATTAGTGGTCATATTTAGTCCTCACAGCCAAACAGCCTGGGACTAAATCTCTCCCATTGGTGTGCCAACAGCAATCAAAGCTCAACTGTAATAGGAGGGTGTACACATCCCACAGAGATAGTGGTGCACCTGGAGTGCCCAGCTTGAGTGAATGGGGAGGCTGTGCCACTGAATCCTACAAGACACCTAGTACATTAGGCCACTCTACCAAGCCCAGAGACATAGAAAATCTATCTAATACATAGAAAAACACCCAGGGAGGCTGCCAAAATGAGAAGACAGAGAAACATGTCTCAAATGAAAGAACTAAACTCCAGAAAAAGAAGTAAACAAAATGGAGATATGCAATCTACTAGCTGCAGAGTACAAAATACTGGATATATATAGTGAGAACTTCAACAACATAGAAATGGGCCAGTCATAAATGAAGGATATAGTAACTGAAATGAAGAATAATTAACAGGGAATCAACAGTAGAGCAGATGAAGCCAAGAATCAAATCAGCGATTTGGAATATAAGGAAGCAAAAAACACCCAATCAGAACTACAAAAAAAAATAATTCAGAAAAATGAGGATAGTGTAAGGAGCCTCTGGGACAACTTCAAGCCTACCAACATTCACATCATGGGGGTGCTGGAAGGAGAAGGGAAAGAGCAAGAAATTGAAAACCTATTTTAAGTTCTAGCCAGTTTAGCTCAGTGGATAGAGCATCAGCCTGCAGACTAAAGGCTCCCGGGTTTGATTACGGTCAAGGGCATGTATCTCGGTTGCAGACTCCTCCCCAGCCTGGGCCCTGGTCGGGGCTCATGTAGGAGGCAACCAATTGATGTGTTTCACATTGATATTTCTCTTTGTCTTTCTCTCTTTCTTCCATTCTCCCTAAAAATCAATGGAAAAATATCCTTGGGTGACGATTAATGAAACAAAACAAAACAGGGGAAGGAGGATGGCTGCCGATGGGATGGCAGACTGCAAGATAGTGCGTGAGTGAGAGAACGAAGGGAGAGTGTGTGGTCCCACGGGGAGTGTTTGTTTGTGAGTTGAGGGACAGCTATACTCCAGGGGACTATGGGGGACAGCCAGATGGGGTTCCCCTGAACAGGCAGCCTCCACTGCTGCTGGGACCCTCCCGGAGCGACCGGCTCTGATGTGGAGACCATGCCATCTTGAAGGGGAGAGTGGATGTTGTTGGAAGCCTGAAAATCCTGGGAATATACAACAACGGCACCCAGCGAACAGCTGTGAACCCGGGAACACTGGTGCCCAAGTGATGTGAGCACGTGGATTCGGAGGAGCTTTGTGCCTCCTCACAGAAAGGTCAGATTTTGCCTGGGATAAGGTGAGGTCTGTGGACTGGGCAGAAGAGAGAAACGGGCATGGCGGGAGCTGGAGGATCTGGGGAAGTCTGCGCCCAGAAAATTTCACAGCCATTGGGGCTGGCGTGATCCGCAAATGTGGAAAGGTATCCGCAGGGCTGCTAACAGAAGGGAACTCTAAAAAGTAACCCATAGCTGAACTGGGCATAAAAGGGCAGCCTAAAAACTTTAACAGTGTGCTGGCTGCTTAGACCCAAGGGGAAAAAAGACTGCACAGACTGTGCCGCAGCGCTGGAGTTTGCGCACTTACTCTGGCTCCTTTCTCTCTCTCTTTTTTCTTTTTAAATCCTTGCTATTGATTACTAAGCCTAATACATAGGATAACCCAATTGGGGACACTAAGAGACTGCAGGGGAAAGTTGTTTTTGTGGAACCTGGGGATCAGAGTGGGGAATAATGATCAGAGAACCAGCTCTGGGGCAGCCCATTCCCCCAAACTGGTATTAAGTGCCACAGGGAAAACAAAATCTAAACACTAGCTAGAGAGGACCTATAGACCCGGAGGTCAATCCAGAAACACGGCCACCCAGGGGTTGAATCACAAATTGACTCTTGTGTAAACACAAATAAAGGAATATAAGAAACAAAGAAGTACTGTCTGCTTGAAAATCTGGACCGTGGCCTACAACACTGAGGAGCAGTGGAACACAGGGAACTTCAATACTGTCCTAACTAGGAAACAGACAAGCCAAACAGAACAGTAGAGGAAGTGAATGACCTTCACCACTGAACATTTTTATTTTCATCTTTTACTTAAGAAACTAATTTTTTTTCCTTTTTCCTCACTTGATTTTACCTTTTTAATTATTATATTTTTATTTTTAATCAGTATTATTACTACTACTATTTTACCTTTTTTAAAAAAGTGTCATTTTATTTTCTCTTTATTTTATTTTGGGAATAGTGTTCTATATTCTCTTTTCATCTTTCCTTTAGCATCATTTTACTCTATCTCAACATTACCTTTATGCCAACACTATCTTCCTCACTTTTCCCTTTTGTTGACCTGTTTCTCTTACCATATTACTGCTTTAGATTTTCCCTATTCCATCTTTTTACCCCTGTTAAAATTTCACCCTATTATATATCTAATTTCCAATCCCTTGCTCCAAGTCCATACACACCTCTCTCTTCTCTTTCTTCACTATCCAAGTTATTTTTCTCTATGTCCTTTTGTTGTTGTTTGTTTGATTATTGATTATATTGGTTTTTTAATGCTTGTTTGTGAGATTCTTTCACTTATTCTTTTTTTTTTCTTGTTTTTTGCTTCTGTTTTCCCTCACCTCGCTTGATATTAGTTGCTGTTTGTAGTTTGCATTCATTTCTAGGTATTTGTTGCTGGAATTTGTTGGGATTAGTGGCTGTTCTACTGGAGTTTTCTCCCCATATAAATAGTTATTTCCCCACTTCTTTTTTATTCTCTTTCTTTTCTCTCTTACTTTTTTTCCTTTTCCCAATTTCATTTTTGCACTCCTTCTCTCTCTCACTCTCTCTCTCTCTCTTCCTCTCACTTTTCTCTTCTTCTTTCTTTCTTATCCACTAATTCTCTTTTCTCTGGTGGTCGCCTGTATTTGGGGTTATTAATATAGTGAATATATTTGTGTTCAATGCCTTGCGCGTTGTGCCCTGTTGTGTTGCATTTTGTGCCTTTAAATCAATGCAGGAGAGAGATAAGTACATAACCAGACAGCCAGAGAAGAGAGATCATGTGGAGACAAAGAAAGAGCCCGCATATGAAAGGAAACCAAGCATCACCAGAAAAGGAAGTAAATGAAATGGAGGCAAGCAAACTGTCAGAGAAAGAATTCAGAGAAATGGTCATAAGGTGTATGAAAAGAATGGAAGACAAATTCAACAATATGTGTAAGAACCAAGAAGAAATGAAGAAGAACCAAGAAGAAATGAAAAATGACATCGTTGCTATAAAGAACTCAATAGGAAGCATCAACAGTAGACTAGAAGAAGCAGAGGACCGCATCAGTGAGCTAGAAGACAAGGTAGGAAAAAAATACCCAAGTAGAGCAGCATCTAGAAAAAAAAATTAAAAAGCAGGAGGAGAGCCTAAGAGAACTTTGGGACAACATGAAACAAAACTACATCCAAATAATAGGGGTGCCAGAAGGAGAGGCAAATGAGCAAGGAATAGAAAACCTGTTTGAAGAAATAATGACAGAATACTTCCCTGATATAGGGAAGAAAAAACTCACACAAATCCAAGAAGCTCACAGAGTCCCAAACAAAATGAGCCCTGAAAGAATGACACCAAGGCACATTATAATTAAATTGGCAAGCACCATCGATAAAGTAAGAATCTTAAAAGCGGCCAGAGAGAGACAGAAAGTTACATACAAAGGATCCCCCTCAGACTAGCGACTTATTTCTCAAGAGAAACATATCAGGCAAGAAGGGAATGGAATGAATTATACAAAGTCATGCAAAAGGAGGGTCGGAATCCAAGAATACTGTACCCACCAAGGCTATCAATCAAAATTGAGGTAAATCAGGAACTTCACAGACAAAAAAGGACTAAGGGAGTTTATTACCACCAAACCATCAATGCAAGAAATACTGAAGGGTCTGCTGTAAAGACAAGAAATAGGAGGTGAAGAAGGAACACAAGGGTAAAGAATAAAAATGGCAATAAACAAGTACCTGTCCATAATAACTTTAAATGTAAATGGATTAAATGCCCCAATCAAAAGACATAGGGTAATGGATTGGATTAGAAAACAAGAACCATATATCTGCTGTCTACAAGAAACCCACCTCAGAAAAAAAGATGCACACAGACTGAAGGTGAAGGGATGGAAAAAGGTTTTCCAGGCGAATAGAAATGAAAAAAAACCTGGGAAGTAATACTTATATCTGACAAATTAGATCTCAAAGTGAAGGGCATAACAAAAGATAAGGAAGGCCACTTCATAATACTAAAGGAAGCAATCCAACAAGAAGAAATAACTCTGGTAAACATATATGCACCCAATACAGGAGCACCCAAATGTGTAAAAAAAATCCTGGAGGATATCAAGGCAGAGATTGACAGCAATACAATCATAGTAGGAGGCTTTAATACCCCACTATCGCCATTGGACAAATCCTCTAAACAAAAAATCAGCAAAGAAACATCAATCCTAAATGACTCACTAGACCAGATGGAATTAATTGAAATATTCAGAACATTTCACCCCAAAGCCACAGAATATACATTCTTCTCAAGTGAACATGGGTCATTTTCAAAGATAGACCATATATTGGGTCACAGGAAAGTCTCTTCAAATTCAAGAAGATAGAAATCATATCAAGCATCTTCTCAGATCACCATGGCATAACACTGGAAATCAAGTACAATAAAAAAAATCCAAAAAAATCAAACACATGGAGACTAAACAGCATGCTATTAAACAATGACTGGGTTACCAGTGTGATCAAGGAAGAAATAAAAAACATCACCGCAACAAATGACAATGAAAACACAACAATCCAAAATCTATGGGACACAGCGAATGCAGTCTTGATAGGGAAGTTCATAGCTCTACAAGCCTACTGAAAAAAAACAAGAAACGATGGTAATAAATTACCTAAACCTACAACTCAAAAGGTTAGAAAGAGAGCAACAAGAAAAGCCTTGTGTAAGAATAAGGAAAGAAATAATAAAGATCAGAGAAGAGATAAACAACATAGAGACCAAAGAAACACTACAAAAGATCAACAAAAGCAAGAACTGGTTCTTTGAAAGGAAAAACAAGATTGATGAAACTCTAGCCAGGCTCACCAAGAAGTAAAGAGAGAGGACTCAAATAAACAAAATCAGAAATGAAAGAGGAAAATAACAACAGACGCCACTGAAATACAAAGGATTGTTAAAAAATACTATGAACAACTTTATTCCAACAAAGTGGACAACCTGGAGGAAATGGACATATTCCTAGAAAAATATAACCTTCCAAAAATCAATCAGGAAGAATCTAAACACCTCAAGAGGCCAATAACTATGGAAGAAATTGAAGCAGTCATCAAAAAGCTTCCAGAAAACCAAAGCCCGGGGCCATATGGATTCACACGGGAGTTTTACCAAACATTCAAGGAAGAACTAAAACCTATCCTCCTCAGACTATTCCAAAAAATTCAAGAGGAAGGAACACTTCCAAGCTCCTTCTATGAAGCCAGCATCACCCTAATACCAAAACCAGATAAAGACAACACAATGAAAGAGAATTGCAGGCCAATATGCCTCATGAACATAGATGCCAAAATCCTCAACAACATTCTAGCAAATCGGAACCAGCAGTACATCAGAAAGATCATACACCATGACCAAGTAGGATTTATCCCAGGAATGCAAGGATGGTACAATATCTGCAAATCAATAAACGTGATACATCACATAAACAAATTGAGAGATAAAAATCACATAGTCATATCAATTGATGCAGAAAAAGCATTTGACAAAATCCAACACCCTTTCTTGATAAAAATTCTCAGCAAGGTGGGAATAGAAGGATCATACCTCAACATAATAAAAGCTGTATATGATAAACCCACAGCTAACATCATACTCAATGGGCCAAAACTAAAACCATTTCCCCTAAGAACAGGAACAGGACAGGGATACTCACTCTCCCCACTTCTGTTTGACATAATATTGGAAGTATTAGCCATTGCAATTAGACAAGAAGAAGAAAGAAAAGGCATCCAAATTGGAAAAGAAGAAGTAAAGCTGTCCTCAATTGCAGATGACAAGATATTGTACATAAAAAACCTGAAAGACTCAATCAAAAATCCAATAGAATTAATAAATGAATTTGGCAAAGTAGCAGGATACAAAATTAACACCAAGAAATTTATGGTATTTCTATACAGCAATAGTGAACTTACAGAAAGAAAGACTAAAAAAGAAATCCCATTTACCATCACACACAAAAAAATTAACAAACCTAGGAATAAACTTCACTAAGGAGGTAAAACACCTATACATGGAAAACTACACAACACTGAAAAAAGAGATGGAGGAAGACGTAAACAGATGGAAGAACATACCATGTTCATGGATTGGTAAAATCAACATTATTAAAATGTCCATACTACCCAAAGCAATCTATAGATTCAATGCACTCCCAATTAAAATGCCAATGGCATATTTCACAGACCTAGAAAGAACTTTCCAAAAATTCATCTGGAACAAAAAAAGACCCCAAAGAGCCACAGCAATCCTGAGAAAGAAGAATAAAGTAGGTGGGATCTCAATACCAGATTTCAAGCTGTATTGCAAAGCCACTGATCTCAAAGCAGCCTGGATATCAGCACAAGAACAGACATATAGACCAATGGAATAGAATACAGAATCCAGATATTGACCCAAACCACTATGCTCAATTAATATTTGACAAAGGAGGCATGAAAATACAATGGAGTCAAGACAGTCTCTTCAGTAAATGGTGTTGGGAAAATTGGACAGATACATGCAAAAAAATGAAACTAGATCACCAATTTACACCATACACAAAAATAAACTCAAAATGGATACAGGACTTAAACATAAGATGGGAAACCATAAAAATACTAGAGGAATCCACAGGCAGCAAAATCTCAGACATATGCTGAAAGAACTTCTTCACTGATACTGCTCCTAGGGCAATGGAAGCTAAAGAGAAAATAAACAAATGGGACTACATCAAAATAAAAAGCTTTTGCACAGCAAAAGAAACCATCAACAAAAAAAAGAAACCCCACTGTATGGGAGAACAAATTTGCAAATGTTATCACTGATAAAGGTTTAATCTCCAACATCTACAGGCAACTTATACAACTTAATAAAAGGAAGATAAATGATCCAATAAGAAAATGGGCAACGGACCTAAATAGAATCTTTTCGAAAGAAGACAGAAGGAAGACCAAGAGACACATGAAAACATGCTCAAAGTCACTAATTATCCGAGAGATGCAAATCAAAACGACAATGCGGTACCATCTCACACCTATCAGAATGGCAATCATCAACAAATCAACAAACGACAAGTGTTGGTGAGGATGGGGATAAAAAGGAACCCTCGTGCACTGCTGGTGGGAATGCATACTGGTGCAGCCACTGTGGAGATCAGTATGGAGTTTCCTCAAAAAAATAAAAATTGAATTCCCATTTGATCCAGTAATCCCACTAGTAGGAATATATCCTAAGAAACTAGAAACACCAATCAGAAAGGATATATGCACCCCTATGTTCATAGCAGCACAATTTACAATAGCTAAGCTTTGGAAGCAGCCTAGGTGCCCCTCAGCAGATGACTGGATCATAAAACTACGCTACATCTACACAATGGAATACTATGCTGTCATAAAAAGAAGGAATTCTTACCATTTGCAGCAACCTGGATGGAAGTGGAGAACATTATGCTAAGTGAAATAAACCAGTCAATGAAAGAAAAATTCCACGTGATCTCACTCATTTGTGGATAATAAAGAACATTATAAACTGATGAACAAAAAGATAGATACAGAGGCAATAAAGCATCAAACAGACTGTCAAATTACAGCAGGACGTTTAGGGAGAGGTGGGGGAGATAAGAGATCAACCGAAGGACTTGTATGCATGCATATAAGCATAACCATTGGATGCAAAACACTGGGGGGTGGGGCATGTATGGGAGTGGGATTGGGAGGGGAGCAATGGTAAGATATGTACACATATAATATCTTAATAAATGAAATAAACAATGACTGGGTTACCAGACAGATCAAAGAAGAAATAAAAAACATCATGGCAACCAACAACAATGAAAACACAACAATACAAAACCTATGGGACACAGCGAAAGCAATCTTGAGAGGGAAGTTCATAGCTCTACAAGCCTATTGCAAAAAACAGAAACAATGGTAATAAATTACCTAAACCTACAACTCAAAGAGTTAGAAAAAGAGCAACAAGAGAAGCTCAGTGTAAGCAGAAGGAAGGAAATAATAAAGATCAGAGCACAGATAAATGACATAGAGACAAAAAAAAACCAAAAAACCACAATACAAAAGATCAACAAAACCAATAGCTGGTTCTTTGAAAGGAAAAACAAGATTGATGAACCTCTAGCCAGGCTCACCAAGAAGCAAACAGAGAGGACCCAAATAAAGAAAATCAGAAATGAAAGAGGAGAAATAACAACAGACCCCACAGAAATACAAAAGGTTGTTAAAAAATACTATGAACAACTCTATTCCAACTAACTGGACCACCTGGAGGAAATGGACATATTTCTAGAAAAGTACAACCTTCCAAAACTCAATCAGGAAGAATCTACACATCTCATTGGGCCATTAACTATGGAAGAAATTGAAGCAGTCATCAAAAAGCTTCCAGCAAACAAAAGCCTGGGGCCAGACGGCTTCACAGGTGAGTTTTACCAAACATTCAAGTAGTAATTAAAGCTATCCTCCTCAGACTATTCCAAAAAATTCAAGAGGAAGGAACACTTCCAAGCTCCTTCTATGAAGCCAGCATCACCCTAATACCAAAACCAGATAAAGACAACACAATGAAAGAGAATTGCAGGCCAATATGCCTCATGAACATAGATGCCAAAATCCTCAACAAAATTCTAGCAAATTGGCTCCAGCAGTACATCAGAAAGATCATACACCATGACCAAGTTGGAATTATCCCAGGAATGCAAGGATAGTACAATATCCACAAATCAATAAACATGATAAATCACATATACAAATTGAGAGATATAAACTGCATAGTCATATCAATTGATGCAGAAAAAGCATTTGACAAAATCCAACACCCATTTTTGATAAAAATTCTCAGCAAGGTGGGAATAGAAGGATCATACCTCAACATAATAAAAACCATATAAGACAACCCCACAGCCAACATCATACTCAATGGGCAAAAACTAAAACCATTTCCCCTAAGAACAGGAGCAAGACAGGGATGCCCACTGTCACCACTCCTGTTCAACATAGTACTGGAAGTATTAGTCATTGTGATTAGACAAGCAGAAGAAATCAAAGGCATCCAAATTGGAAAAGAAGTAAGACTGTCCTTATTCCAGATGACATGATACTGTACATAGAAAACCTTAAGAACTCCATCAAAAAACTATTAGACTTAATAAATGAATTTGGCAATGTAGCAGAATACAAAATTAATGCCAAGAAGTCTATGGCATTTTTATACAACAATAATGAACTTACAGAAAGAGAGACTAAAAAAGCAATCCCATTTACCATCACACCAAAAAAATTAAGATACCTAGGAATAAACTTAACTAAGGAGGTAAAAGACGTCTACTCAGAAAACTACAGGACATTGAAAAAAGAGATAGAGGAAGACATAAATAGATGGAAGAGCATACCGGGTTCATTGATTGGTAGAATCAACATCATTAAAATGTCCATACTACCCAAAGCAATCTATAGATTCAATGCACTCCCCATTAAAATACCAATGGCATATTTCACAGACCTTTAAAGAACTCTACAAAAATTCATCTGGAATAAAAAAAGACCCTGAATAGCCACAGCAATCCTGAGAAAGAAGAATAAAGTAGGAGGGATCTCAATACCAGATTTCAAGCTGTATTACAACGCCACTGTTCTCAAAACAGCCTGGTATTGGCACAAGAACAGATATATAGACAAATGGAATAGAATAGAGAATCCAGGTATTGATCCAAACCACTATGCTCAATATTTGACAAAGGAAGCATGAACATACAATGGAGTAAAGACTGTCTCTTCAATAAATGGTGTTGGGAAAATTGGACAGAAACATGCATAAAAATGAAACTAGACCACCAACTTACACCATACACAAAAATAAACTCAAAATGGATACAGGACTTAAACATAAGACGGGAAACCATAAAAATACTAGAAGAATCCATAGGCAATGAAATCTTAGATATATGCCAAAGGAATTTCTTCACCGATACCGCTCTTAGGGCAATGGAAACTCAAAAGAAAATAAACAAATGGGACTACATCAAAATAAAAAGCTTTTGCACAACAAAAGAAACCATCAACAAAACAACAAGAAACCCCACTGTATGGGAGAACAAATTTGCAAATATTATCACCGATAACGTTTTAATCTCCAACATTTACAGGGAACTCATACAACTTAATAAAAGGAAGATAAATGATCCAATAAAAAAGTGGGCAACGGACCTAAATAGATACTTTTTGAAAGAAGACAGAAGGAAGGCCAAGAGACATATGAAAACATGCTCAAAGTCACTAATTATCCGAGAGATGCAAATCAAAACGAAAATGCGGTACCATCTCACACCTGTCAGAATGGCAATCATCAACAAATCAACAAATGACAAGTGCTGGCAAGTATGGGGAGAAAAAGGAACCCTCATGCACTGCTGGTGGGAATGCAGACTATTTCAGCCACTGTGGAGAACGGTATGGAGTTTCCTCATTAAACTAAAAATGGAACTACCATTTGACTCAGTCATCCCACTTCTAGGAATATATCCCAAGAAATTAGAAACACCAATCAGAAAGAATATATGCACCCCTATGTTCATAGCAGCACAATTCACCATAGCTAAGATTTGGAATCAGCCTAAGTGACCATCATCAGATGAGTGGATTAAAAAACTGTGGTACATCTACACAATGGAATACTATGCTGATTTAAAAAAGAAGGGTCTTTTACCATTTGCAGCAGCATGGATGGAACTGCAGAGCATTATACTAAGTGAAATAAGCCAGGCAATGAAAGATAAATACCACATGATCTCACTCATTTATGGAAAATAAAGAACAGTATAACCTGATGAACAAAAGGATAGATACAGAGGCAGTAAAGCACTGAACAGACTGTCAAATTACAGCGGGAAGGCTGGGGAGTGTTGCGGAGGGGGGGAAAGAGATCAACCGAAGGAATTGTATGCATGCATATAAGCACAACCAATGGACACAAGACACTTGGCGGGGTGGGATGAGGGCATGCGAAAGGGGGTAGGACAGGCTGGGGGAAGGTCAATGGGGAAAAAAAAGAGATATATGTACTACTATGTGTAATACTTTAAACAATAAAATAAAATTTAAAAAGAAACGAAACAAAAAAAAAGAAAAACTATTTTGAAAACTTTCCTAACCTGGTGAAGGAAATAGACATACAAGTTCAGGAAGTGCAGAGAGTCTCACACAAGATGAACCCAAAGATGCTCACACCAAGACACATAATTAAAATGCAAAAGGTTAAAGACAGAATCCTAAAATCAGCAAGAGAAAAGCAGTTAGTTACCTACAAGGGGGCTCCCATAAGACTGTCAGCTGATTTTTCAGCGGAATCTTTGTAGACCAGAAGAGATTGGCAAGAAATATTCAAAGTGATGAAAAGCAAGGACCTACAAACAAGATTCCTATACCCAGAATATCTATCATTTAGAATCGAAGGACAGACAAAGAGATTCCCGGACAAGAAAAATAGAAAGGAGTTCACTCTCATCAAACCAGTATTACCTGGACTGTTAAAGTGTCTTCTTTAAAAAGAAGAAATGCATCGCTGGTGTGGTGCAATGGTTGTCAACCCATGAACCAGGAGGTCACTAGTTTCCAGTCAGGGTACATGCCTGGGTTGTAGGTTCCATCCCCAGTTGGGGGCATGCAGGAGGCAGCCTATGGATGATGTTTCTCTCTCACTGATGTTTCTATCTCTCTATCCCTCTTCCATCATCTCTTTCTAAATATCAATAAAGGGGAAATTTTTTTAAAAAAAGAAGAAAAGATAAAAATGATCAAACATATGAACAATAAAATGGTAATAAATACATATCTATCAGCAATTAAATCTAAAAAACAAAATAAATGAGCAAGCAGAACAGAAACAGACTCAGAGATATAGAGAACATTTTGTTGGTTGCCAGATGAGAGGTGGGAGGGGGTTGGATGAACAAAGTTACGGGATTAAGAAGTACAAATTGCGCCCTGAGAGGTATAGCTCAGTGATTAGAGCATTGGTCTGCACACTGAAGGGTTTATTTTATTTTATTTAAAAAATATATATCTTTATTGATTTCAGAGAGGAAGGGAAAGGGAGAGAGAGATAGAAACATCAATGAGAGAGACTCATCAGTTGGCTGCGTCCTGCATGCCTCTTACTGGGGATGGAGCTCACAACCCCAGGCATGTGCCCTTGACCAAAATTGAACCCAGAACCCTTCTGTCTGCAGGCTGACACTCTATCCACTGAGCCATACTGGCTAGGGCTCCACATTAGGGTTTAAAGTTCGATTCTCCATCCAGGGCACATAACTGTAGGTTTGATTCCTGGCCCTGGTGGGGGCACGTGCAGGAAGCAACCAGTTGATGTGTCTCTCTCCCATCGATGTTTTTCTCTCTCTCCCCTCCCTCCCTTCCTTTCAACTCTTAAAAAAATATCAACGCTCAGCCGGCATGGCTCATTGGTTGAGCATCCTCCTGTGCACCAAAATGTTTCCAGTAAAATTCCCGTTCAGTGGACATATCTGGGTTGTGTGTTCAGTCCCTAGTCAGGGCATGTATGGAAGGCAACTAAATGATGTTTCTCTCTCACATGGATGTTTCTCTCTCAATTGCTTCGTAAGTTATATAATGTCTAATCACTAGGGTGTACACCTGAAATTAATATAATATTGTATGTCAACTGTAATTGAAAATTAAAATATGATTTAAAAAATTGTTACCATCCAATGGTTTGGGAGCAGTGATTCTTTATCCAAAGTATCCCTGGGATTCAGAATTGTTTCCTATCCAATATCTCTCAAGTATTGCCTCTCCTGAACTATTGTGTCCTCTGAAGGAGGAATGCCATTTAGAAAGCAGAAGCTTTTTTATTGTAGTGAACTTAAGTCTTGGGTTGGAGGTGATTACAAGTCCAATCTTATTTCTCTCTTGAGTTTGGCATAGGCTTTCACATAAAACAGTCTTATGCATTTTCTGCTTGCTATTTCTTTGACTTTGACACTCAAACTTGCTGCAACTCCAGAAAAGTCTCAGCCCCCTAGGAATTCTGAGCCTTTTCACCTGGACCCCATGCCTGGCCCTAAAACTTATATAAAATCTTCTCCTTTTGCATCTCCTAATCCCTGATTTAGATGCCCCCAGCTTCTTTGGAATCCAGATCCAGAATGTCTCTGTACCGCTCTCTGCTCATACTGGCCCTCATCTAGCTTTACTGCTTGAAAAATATTTGTCTGTTGCTCCTTGACCATTCTGAATTCAGCTCTTCTGAAAACCCAATTGTCTTCATACCTCTTACTTCCCTCACCGAGGGTAGCAGACATATGTGGGGGTGTTTAGCCCTTAATCCCATGTCTTGTCTCTATAAACACAGTCATATATCTCATCATATCTAAATCTAATTGTAGAGATTACTGTGATCCTAGGAAGATTGAGCTAACTCTCACTTCACATGAGATCATGGTAAGGAGTGAGGTGGGTAGAGATCAGAAATTCTGGCCATATAGGCATGAAGTGTTGTTTTTTAAAGGTAGGAAACAAAGGTGTGTTTCCCTGGCCATCTTGAAGAACAAGAGAACAAACCCCTAGATGCCTATGTTCTGAGATGGGTCCCTCCTAGCCAGAGGGTTTCAAGTGTAACCTTCAAGCAATATCCAGCTACTTGACCATAATCACCATAACCAGCTTCTATCTGGTGAAGTGAGAGGGAGAGGCACTACTTCCCTTATTCTTGCCTTCAAAATTTTTTTCATGTATTATTTCAATAGTTTCACTGAACTCTTTGTATTCTCTATTACCTGCGGAATCCATTCTCCACATTGGTAGCTCCATCTTCGTAAATCCTTTCCTCTTTCTGATATTCAGTTTCCTTGACCTTAATGGAGGCTGGACTAAACAGTCTTTGATAGTCTATGATTTCCTTCCAATCCCACCCTTTTCCTCCCCAGAGTGCTAAACACATTCCTCTCTCTCAGCCCCACTTTCCATCAACTTCATTAGCTTCCCCACCATCTGACCTCCCATCACCCAATTGGACTCTAGTGCCCCCTTTTCCTTTCAGTAGTGTGTTCAGCTGCTTGGCACTCCTTAACCAGCTCTCTCTCTCTCTCTCTCTCTCTCTCTCTCTCTCTCTCTCTCTCGCTCTCTCTCGTGTGTGTGTGTGAGTGTGTGTGTGTGTGTGTGTGTGTGTGTGTGTGTGTGTGTGTTGGGGGGAGGTTGGCATGGGACATGGGGAATGACACACAGGGGGTTTCCACTTTCCAGAATGGATAATGAAAGTTGGAGACTTTAATCAACTTCCCCTCACCCTTTAGGCACTTAGCATAGTTCCAGGCCCTTGTGGGCCATAGGAGAAAATAAATGAGGGAATCAGTGAGTTCTTTGAACTTCTGGGAGAAAAGGGCCATGGTAATGCTAAAGAATGTGGTTGGCTGCCATTGCTACCCCTGCTGTTGAGGCTTTCTGAAGAGTGCTGCTCTTCCTCAGGTCAACTGCTCAGCTCAAGGAGATGGACTTTAGCACACATCAATGAATCATGGCAGCCAGGAGAGAGACTGAGGCACATTGACTCATGAACACTGGGAATCAGAGAAGCAGGGAATAGGACTACTGATTGCTGAGTACAAATGTAAGACAAGTCTTTAAGCAACCCTGCTAAACTCATATGTTTTTCCTAAGGACTCTATTCCCTTTCCCATCATTTTATAATGTCAGCGTGGGAAAGGACCTTGGAAGCCCAGGAGTCTAGCCCTTTCTTCTCTGGGCTTGAAGGGGAAACTCAAGCCCAGAGAAGTGAAGGGGGTTGACTAAGGCCATACAGTCAGTTAATGTCAAAGCTATGACTAGAAGCCAGGTGTCCTGACCACACCTCTCAAATATCCTTTCGATTGTCTCAAGTTGGCTCATCATCCCTGAGGTATGTAGTGCTCTCCTTCACAAAGGATACTCAGAACAGTTGCCAGTGGATAGCAGAAAAAATGACCATGGCCAGTCACTTTCAAACTAAAACTCAGACAACCAGTTAACTGCTACAGTCTAGAAACTACTGTCCTGGGATTCTGTGATATTGACAAGTAGAGAAGGTGCTGGAAGATATATCTCAAGGGAATGAAGTAGGAGTGTCTCTAACCTTGGGAAATTCTAGCCTTAACAGAAAGTGAATCATGTAAATAGGTGAATGTGTTGGGGGACAGGCTAAAGGATCAAGACATTGATTTAAAGAAGGTGGATACGGGGTTTGAAGGAAAGGAAGTAGTAGAGGACAGATATTGGGAGAAGCCCAATTCTGAAGAAAATGAAGTTAAGCAAGGATGAGGAGGAAATATGATGGGAAAAAGGGATATACAGTAGAGTCCTACAGAAGAGAATGGATGAAGTGTTGGAGGAGCTGAGGCAGTTTAGCCAAGCGGAAAAAAAAGTTTCAGAGGGACATGGGTTTTCCAGATCTCTGAAGAGTTGTTATAGACAGAAGGGAATTTGTGTGGCCCCAGGGAGCAGATGCGAGATTCGCAGGCAGAGGACACAGAGAAAAAGGGTTCAGATACAAACAGGAAGAAATTTCAAAGTCAGAGCTGTCTAGAAAGGGATCAAGCAATTTTGATAGGTAGCGAGATCCCCATCAGTGGAAAGTTGCAGTCAGAGGCTGCTGAAATCTCTGCCAGGGTGCGGCCCAGTGTTGGGACCTCCTGTGGATGGCTCGGATACTTGGGGCTAAGGGCTGTGAAGGGGATGGGAGAGGAGCAGGGTGGGGCTGGGTGGGGGATGGGCACCCCCTTGGGAAGCCCAAGCCCAGTCCGGCCTCCAAGTGGTCGGTGTGGCGGGCTAGGGCGTTGGGCTGGGCGGGGCCAGGCCTGAGGCCGGCAGGGAGGCGGGCGCGAGGGCGGGGAGCAGCACGGAAGCCCGGTCACATAAAGGAGCGGGCGGCACCACGGGGGCGGCTCTTTCCTGGGTGGGGTTTGTGAAGTCGTGGCCCGTTAGCAGGAAGCCGAGCAGTTGCCCCGAGGCTAGCGAGGGACCCAATCCGAGCCCCCAGTCCCCGGAGTCCGAGCCCTGTGTACTGCGCGTTCAACGCTGTCCTACAGCTCCCAGCCAAACTTTGCCAACTCAACCGCCTTTGCCGTCACCATGCCCAAGACGGTGAGTGCAGGGGGTGGGCGCTGCTGGCCCCACAGGCTCTAGCTGACCCTTGTAGCCCCTTGATGATAGCTGGGGCGGGGGGGGGGGGGGGGGGTTGGCCAGCCACCCGCCCGCTCGGGATGCCGCGCCCTCAACCAAGGCCTGGGGTGGGGAGGGGTGGGAGTGGAGACCTGGTAAGTCGCGCCCTCGTGTGGGGGTAGGGGGTGAGGTGGTCCCTGACTAGAAGCGTGGACTGGGCGGGGTTGGCCTGTTTTTTAGACTGCAGTTCCCTGCTTCTGGGATGAGACAGTAGGGAAGGCTTCCTGGGGGCCCAAGTTCTCCTTTTGTCCCTGACAGGCCATGGGAGTGGGGGAAAAAGACTGGTCCAGAGAACACGTCCCCCAGTCCAGGAATTGGACCTTCTGGGCGAGGCTGCCACTGTCTAGGAGGGGCCCTGGGAACTGAGAAGCGAGGAGGAGGGAGATGTTAAGGGTGGATCCCCGCACCGGGACTCATCTTTCCCATAGACTCCCCAGACAGCCTCAGCTGTTTCCCACTAGTAAGGGAGGATAGAGTTGTGGAGGAACTCTTGGAGGCTGCTTGCTTTTACGCAGTAGTCATAACACTTCACTAGGCACCAGTCTGAGGGCTGGAGGTCTGTCCTATTCCTACGGGAGAAGAAGACTGGTTTCTTCCTCCTCCCCAAATCCCTGCCCTTCCCATTATTTAATGGCTCTCTATCTCTTCCTTTCCCCTCTGGACTGTTCTGTGTAGATTATTCCCTCCTGTGGGGTCACACCTTTCTAGAGTGGTGGTAGCTTCTAGGATCTGGTCTCCATCCCACTGGCTATTATGAAAAGAACTGAAGCCTCTTGGGAGTGGGGCCTAAGGGGGCCGGATGCCCAGGAGGGAGGGGCAGATGAAGAGTCTGCCTGAATAATGAGCCCTGCTTGTTTTTGTGCAAGTCATGACAAATGGCTGCTGGGGCCCTTCCCTTGCCCAGGAAGGCCTGTTGACCACCCTAGTTTGAGTCCCTTAGGCCAAGCAGCTTGTTGGGCTGCCCTAGGCTATGCAGTTCTCCTGGAACCCTCTCCCTAGGACTGCCTGATCTTTGTAGAGCTGAGATAGTGACTAGTAGCCTTGAGAATGGCTGGGGGTCTCTGGATGAGAGGGGCTGGGGGTGGGGCATAGCTCTTCGGGTGTGTGCTGAGCTTTGGTTGCCACGTTACTGTATTCCAGACTTACTGCCAAGTCATTCTTGCCCTTACTAAACCCTGTCCTTCAAAAACACTAAGTTTTCAACAAGTATGTGGTTCTGTTGGTGGCAGCAGGAATGGCACCAGGTGTTAGACCAGTGGGGTCAGATCAGACCTGGTTTCAGCAACCTCCTCAGTACTTGAGTTCTGGCTAAGAAAGTATTCAGAGCCAAGACTCAAACTATGAGACCATTTATTTATAAAATCACAGAGGTAGAAGAAGTAATTCATAGAAGACATGGGCTTAGGACATAAGTTATAGAGGCAAAGGAAGGGCCCTTGGAGCTTAGAAGTTAGGAAGGTAAAGGTGATGCACCTGGGGAATGGGGAGGGGGAAGGCAAAGGCAAAGAAAGGCAAAGGCAAAGGTGTGGGTGTGCTCCCCAGAGAGACAGCTACTGGGTCCTCCATTCCACATCCCATGGCGGGGGTGGAGGGGGGGGCTTAAGTGTAGAGATTTTAGGGGAAGTCCTAGGGGAAGATCTCAATAGAATATTCAGCAGTTTTCCAGGTGTGTCCTTTCAGGATCTAGGTCTCCACTGATTGATTGGTCGGCACCAGGGCAGGTCCTGAGGTCAGCCTTGGCTGGTTTTATTGCTTTTCTGGGCCTGGAGCTGAAATACAACTGAGGCCTAGATGTTATTTCTAGGGAGGAAAGGTCAGGGGGTCCAAACGTAATGACCAGCATATATGCTAGGGGAGGAAAGGTCACCCTGGGGATGAGGTCCCACCCTACAGTTGTCTGTTGCTAGGCATCCAGGGCTTTTCACTCTGGTGATTTAATGTACCTAGCCCACCAGTCCTTGCTCTGCTCATGTCTGTCTAATTGCCTACCACAGTTATGCTATTTCTCTCTTAAATTGCTTGTGGTTTTATGACATCTGGCTTTTTCACACTTGCCCTCCCCACCACACACAAAGTGAGAGAGAATGGTTTTGAAAAGAGAGGGGAAAATATACCATTGTCTTTGCCAAGACAGAGGATTATAAAGAACCTTCCAGGAGCTTCTCCTTAGGTTTATCTCTCTGTGGTTGACTCCTTGAATCCTTTTAAGGTGTGACTTTGCCTAAATAGGTGGGTGGATCTCTGAGAATAGATTGTCCCATTACCTCTCTTCTCTAGAGGCATTTCTCATTCTTTTTATAAAAATTATTTTTATTGATTTCAGAGAGGAAGGGACAGGGAGAGATAGAAACATCAGTGATGAGCGAGAAACATTGATCAGCTGTCTCCTGCACATCCCCTACTGGGCATCGAGCCTGCAACCCCAGCACGTGCCCTTGATCGGAATCGAACCTGGGGCCCTTCAGTCCGCAGGCTGATGCTCTATCCACTGAGCCAAACCAGCTAGGGCCATTTCTCATTTTTAATTCTGCAGTATCTTACATTGAAACACAACTTGATGAGTCTAGAAATTGTCTCAAAGTGGCCTTTAACCATTCCATCCTTAGTCAAAAGTGGCTAAGAAAATGGCATGGTTATCCTTTTTCCTGGATGTGGAGAAGGATGAATAGGAGCTGTTTGAGGTCAAGCCTATGGTACTGAATGTACCTGAATACTGAAGGCATTTTTATGCAGATTAACTAAAACTTGAATCAGGTTAGAAGGAGAGGGCTGAATTTTGATGGACTGGTTGATTTGGATAATTTTCCATACTGTTTTGCTCAAGGAATGGTCAACTTCTAGGAGAAACAACTATATCATGCCTGTTAAGACCATAGACTCTTAACTTGAAAGGGATCTCAGCAACTGTCTATCTAATATCACGCTCTCTATCTCTCCACTAATGAGGTTATTTAGGTCTGCATGAAAGAACCTACCTTGGGGTCCAGGCTTTGTGATGCTGATCACATTGATCCTCTATTCTGACTCAATGATTAGGCTCTTGAAGTTGAGTCCCCTCTCTTTCCCAAAGAAAATTGCCACCTTTTTTCAGTCCTTCATGGTCCTCAGATAAAAGGAAGTAGATAATTTGGGCAAAGTAACCAATGTTGACATTTGTGTGGTCTCCTGGTGAGAGTTGGGGGCACCATAAGGTACCTCCTGTTTTCTCATTCCTCATCTCAATGTTGAGGTGTCCAGGGGCACACCCTAGTTCTCTGTGCACCAGCTAGTAGCTTTAATGTTAAACTGACAAGAACAGATACCTACACTTGATCTTAGCCAAAAGTCTGAGAAGTGATACTGGCGGCTTTAATGAAGGTAGAAAATTCCCGTTCTCAGCTCCTTCTTCACTAGTATACTTTAGGCTATTTCTGGAGTATGACAGGGAAGGATGGTGGAAAAACCAAATCCATTCATTCATATGAATCATATCTACGGTCTGACCAGAGTTGGTTTAACTTTTGCAGCCCATTGTCTCCTACAGTCAGTCCAGCCTCCCTTAAATCTGTTAAAACATGCCCCTCTGCACCCTCTCCCTGACAATTCTTGGATTCTGCTTTTAATTGCCAGTTTTCTGGGTCTGCTTTAGTAGCCAGAATGGAAAACTTAAAGTGCTTTCAACACTTTCTGGTGATGATAAGAAAGTTGCAAAAAAAACCCCAAACAAAACAAAAAACAAAACCAAAAACAAACAAATAACCCTTTTCCCCCCTTCCTACCCTCTTTAACTGTTTTCAGATCAGTCTTTTTTTAAAAGAATATATTTTTATTAATTTCAGAGAGGAAAGGAGAGGGAGAGATAGAAACATCAATGGTGAGAGACAATCATTGATCAGCTGCCTCCTGCATGCCCCCTACTGGGGATCGAGCCCACAACCCCAAGCATGTGCCCTTGACCGGAATTGAACCCAGGACCCTTCAGTCCACAGGCCAATGCTCTATCCATTAAGCCAAAGCAGCTAGGGCTGTTTTTAGATCAGAAAGTCTTTGGAATATTCTTGGATTCTCTAAAAAGAGTTTGTTTTGAATTTTCAAGGTGTTCTTTAATTTTTGGTTTGCTAGAGTGAAAAAGGTTCTTTACAACTGTCAAGCCCAATTCTTCTCATTGTATAAATGGGTAAACTGAGACCTTCAGATAGGGAGGGGCTAAGCTAGAATGATGCAGCATGTCAGTAGCAAAGCCAGGACCAACTAATCTATACTCTCTTATGTTAGGCTTGGAGAGGGGAAGATTGCTCTGGGAGTGGGTGGCAGAGGTGGTTTTTACCAGTAGTCTGTTAACTCTCCATTATTCTCTAGCCACCTATAACAATAGCTTGTTTTAAGAGAAAAGTTCTTACTTTTCTCTCTCTTCCTCTTCTTATTTAGAGGGTCAATCTTGGTAAAACTTCAGTTTGCCGGTTTTTTAGCCCTAGCTAAATAGTTAAGGAGAAAGGTAATCAAGTGGTCTTTGATAGGACCATCCATGTCATCAGACATAAAGCCCTGCTCCTTGAAGTGTTTGAAGGCTTCTGAGTCTGCATTCAGCTAAACTTTAACAGGGGCTGTGTGGACTGTTTATTCTTCTGCCATTCCTAGCATTGCTTGAGCCACTCGAGTGGCACTAAAGTGGTACTTGGTGGATAGCAGGAAAAATCTCAGTCTTTTAACCCTTGAATTAGCCTTGCCTGCAGACTTTAGGTCTGGGCAACAGATCAGGAATGGAGGTTATGTGAGAGAAGGGTGACTTTTTGGATCCTGCACTATCCACTTCTTTGGTTTTCCAGTTTACTAGGCCCTTTGTGAAAGCATAAGTGATAGAGACAGAGCAGGGACCATCTTGGAGATTTCCTTTAGGCTTCTTCTTGAATAGCCCTCTGGGCACAGAGGGGATGTTGGGGCAAGAGAGCTTTTATGGGACCCTTGAAGGCACCAAATAATCTATGCTCTTTCATGTTAGGCTTGGAGAAGGGGAAGATTGCTTTGTGAGTGGGTGACCATTAGTATGGTAACTTTCCATTATTCTCTAGCTGCCTAACAATAGCTTATTTTAATAGCTTGTTCTTTTTTTTTTAATCCTCATCCAAGGATATACTTAGGAAGAGAGAGGGAGGGAAGGAGGGAGGGAGGGAGGGAGAGAGAGAGAGAGGGAGAGAGAGAGAGAGAGAGAGAGAGAGAGAGAGAGAGAGAGAGAGAGAGAGAGAGAGAGAGATCAGTTGCCTTCTGTACATATCCGTGATCAGGATCGAACCCACAACCCTTTGGTGCACAGGATAATGCACAACCAACTGAGCCATTCCAGCTGGGCTTGTGAGTGTCCTTACTATTATCTCTCTTCCTCTTCTCAGGAGACTTTACTGAATGTTGGAGCTGGAAGGAACATTTAGAGGTCATCTGGTCTATCTCCCTGACTCCAAATGCAATTTTCTCTGGATGAGATGAGATGACCGGCTACATATATTCTGATCTCTGTTTTAATAGTGTTACTTGGCAACAGTGTGTTCAGATCCCTTTATATTTTCCTGAGAGTCCCCCCTCACTGGAATTTCTAGCTTCAAGGTCTCCAGAGGGGAGATCTGGTATACCAACACTACTAGAGTTGGGCATTTCATGAGTAGAGTTACTGAAAATTGGCATCATAACTGGTTTAGAACAGTCTGTTTCTGATATTTCAAAGATAGAACTGAGTTTATCATTATGTCTTTCCCAACACACAATCTTTTCTCCCTGCTACTCCACCCTACTGTTGTGCCCCCATAGGAAAAAAAAAAAAAAACAGAATAAAGGGTGGTCTCTTTTGGGGAAATCTACTGGTCAAGTGAAGGAGGTGCTCTTGTCATGATTAACTGGATTTGCTGTTCATCCCTCCTCCCACTTCATGCTTGAGTGAAAAACTTTAATTCCAGGTTTTTATTTGTGGTATGGAGGATTAGCTCAGGACTTCACTGATTTGGAAGGTGGGTATTAAGAAATGGCAAGAAACACTGATCTGATAAATTTTTTCCATGTAAGAACTTCTTCCCTGTCTTCAGTAAACGGCTCCAAATAAGTGGTCCTTTACACAAGTCCCTGCTTTAGGCTCTCAGTCTCTCCAGCTTATCATGAGGGAACTGTATTAGTAATAGATATACTCCAGGGACCCTTTCAGTACTATGTGCTTGAGACATTCTTTCCTCAAAATTTGAGTGTCTTCTATGCACCAGGCAATGTATGCTGGCAAGACATAGTTGAACAGCACTTGCTAAAATATATGTTCTTGTCTCCTTACACTTCCGGAATGCTCTTTCTTCCTGGGTACTGAGTTCAGGATGGAGAGTTTCTAGCTAGGGAGTTGGTTTATTTCATTAGTAGTTCTGACAAGAACACTGAGGAACAAGAAAGAAACCAATGAGACAATACTATGAAGGCTGTGGGTTGACTGAAGAGCCTCAGACAAATACTGAAAACTTAATGCATTTCCCTCCATTTCTTCTTAACTGCCTGTAGGTAGCATAGATCCCTGGTAGTTCTGCTGACAGGTTAGGAAACTACTAAGTTATATTTCAAATTTCCTTTTAACCTCCTAAATGTGGTAGCTATATATATTGTTAGACATTAATAAGCTGGTGGGCATAAACTGTACCAGTGAGCTGAGGTCTAGCTTTTCTGGGGTACAGCATTTCAAATGCATCTGTACTTAGGATGACCAAGAACTTTCTCACTCTTAAGCTTTCTTTTATTTTTCATTAAACTTATTAGGGTGACATTGTATGATAACATTATATAGGTTTCAAATATACATTTCTATAATACATAAGTATATTGCATTGTGTCCTCACCACCCAAAGTCAAATATTCTGTCACCATATATTTGGACCCCTTTACCCTTTACTACACCCCATCACCTTCCCTCTGGTAACCACCATACTGTTTTATGTGTCTATGGATTTCAGTTTTAAATCCCACATATGAGTGAAATCATATGGTTCTTAGCCTTAAGCTTCCTTTTAGCCATTGTTCTGGATGCTCTGGGTTTTTGCACAGGAGTATTTTGAACCACAGAGCAACTGAGCTGGTACTCAAAATTTTAGTTCAATCTTATGTTTTAGATGGGGACACCAAAGCCCAGAAAAGAGAAGTGATTTGATTGAACTGGTAATAGGGTTGGGACTAATATCCAACTTGTCTGGCACATGGTATAGGGGAGGAACTTCGAATGTCTGACTTCTACATGGCACTCCCTGCAGGGTGCTTAATAATGTATCTAGGGGGCCCCCCCAGCTTGCTTGGGATCACATAAAATTGGTAATAGTTTGGGTAGGAGAGGTTGGCTTTCCTGATTCCCAAATCAGTGGTCTCTGACTAGATTGCCTCTCTTGGAAGAATGATTATTTTCACCCAGGGGACACAGACTTCCAGAGAATTGGCTCTGTGGTGATTATTTTAACAAGATGATTGCAGTGGATTTCCCCTAAATAGCTTCTGCTGCAACAGGTTTTAGTCAGTGGGTGACTCAGTTCTTCTGGGGCCTCAGAATGACTTTTTTTCTCTTCCTTCCTGCCCCTCACCCAAATTCCCCGCTTTTTCTCTACTATTTAAAATTTTGAGCTCTGACTTCTGTATTCTCACTCAGTACTCCAGCTTGAGCTGTTCTTGGGTTAGGATTTTATGGTACTTTCCTTTCCACTTTGGTGAGAATATTTGCTCCTGTAGCAACCATTTGAATACAGACTGCAGTCTCCTGGCTCAACCATCACTAATCTCCTTTAGGTGTCATAGACTAAGCTTGGGGCAGGTAGCTAGCCAAAAAAGTTTTTTTCAAGCCTTTATAGAAAGGAAGCATAAAGTAGTGGTGAAAAGCACAAACTCTGGCTCAAATCTAAGCTCTGACTAACTAGGTGTGTAGCCTTGAGCAAGTTACTTAACTTCTGTGCCTCATTTTCCTCAGCTGTAAAGTGAAGATAATAGTACCTATCCCCGGCTCGTTGCAAGGATTAAGTGAGGCAATTCATGTAAAGTGCTTAGAACTGTGCCTAGCATCTAATAAGTGCTATGCAAATGTTAGCTATGATAATTATTTTTTAAACTGCTATATGCCCAACCTTTTTCTAGGTAGGATGGGTAAGAAAGAAGGCAGGCAGCTGCATTCTCACCATTTATTGAGTGGTTACTAGGTACTATTACTATAAGGAATATGGATAAATGAATGGAGGATACAATTGGCTGCCTTTGCAGATCCCCTATTTAGTAGGAGATTTAGGGCTCACTCACTTAAAAACAGTTTGAAAAATATATACACATTAAATGTCATTTTCTAGAGATTTTGGGAAGAAGGGGGTTTACTGGGACATGAACAGGACCTTGAACTATGTGTACACTTGGGGGCAGTGGCCATTCTGGGTGGGAGAGTGATGTGATTTTGCTATGTAGGCATAAACCAGGTGGTCCTAGGCCAGTGCTCTCTTGAAAGTGAGTTTGTCTGAAATAAAGTAAGGCTTGAGGTGCTGATTGTTTCAAGGGAACCACAGAGTACATGTGAGCATAGACCAGATTACTGGTGCTGGGGTCAGGTGGAGCGAAAAATCCTGTCTCAACTGGCAAATCTTCTGAAGGGTTTTGTTGGGGGAGACTGTACCTTGGGTTTCCCAGAATTGGGTGAGTTAAATAAAACAAATTTTGTTATCTTTGTTGCCCCAGTAGGTATGTGAGAGCCTCCTTCCTTCATGTTTCCACGTGAGCTAAACCAAGGAATAGAGCTTAGTGATTATTCTCTAGGTCCACAGCTTAAAAACAGCTTTCAGTTCTCCTACTGTCTTTGCTATGAGACAGGTATTTGGGATACGATAGAAATGAGGGGAGGATTTCTTAGTGTGTGATTGTGATAGGTTAAGAAATATGGCATTTTTCTGGCTAGGGCCTATCTACAGCATCTGGACATTAAACTTGGGTTACTTTCCAGGCACAGTTTGTTGGCTGTGCCTGATGGCAGAATTAGATTTGATGCCCTTTTCAATGGGCTTCTTGTGGCATAAGGTAAGTGTTGAGATAGCTTCTAGGCCACTGGTATGGTGACCTACCACTGTGCTTGCTTTGTAGTAATGTTCTGTCAGGTAGCGCCTGTGATTGGTGACTTTGAAGGTTGAAGTCTTTTTTCATCTCCAGTGACCTTTCTACTTTGTGGGAATTTGATAGATAAGTTGTATGGCTAGGGTATCTATCAATCAGGGCCTAATGAAAGAAAAGTTGAGATGTGGGCATTTGGTGATACAAAGTATAATCCTGAGGAATCCTTTCTGGGATATATATTTGGGAGGTCACAGGGTCCAGGGCCTGGGAAGGGGAGCTAGGCATGCCTATTAGGCTTTGTCAGCATTTCCTTCTCCTTAGTCCTGACCTCCCTTAAATACCTGGGAAGGATTAAGGCTTGTTTTTCTCCAGTGAAGTGTGTTTAGATAAGATCCCTGACCTTACTATCATGGTCTAATCTCCCCAACCCCCCAATCCTTTCTCAGAAATCTCAGCCTGAAGTTTAGATGAAGTACAACCAGAGGCTTTTACCTGTTGTAATCTTTAACTGGGGTTGACTAATCTGTGGTATGGAGTTGGAGGGTGGGGGTCACGGTAACAGCCAATGTGGGTGTCAGTAGTTAAGTTGTACAAATCTTTGCTATCTAAAGTGTTTTAAGTGAGCTACATTCCTCTCCAGACCTCCTTGTAGATACTCCTGGGAGACTGATGAACTCATAGCAGTTTCCTTGCTGAGAATAAAAGTCACTTAACCTCTTTGCCTTTGATTTTTTTTCTCTACATGAAAATATAAACAGTATCAGAAATATGTACCCATAGTAGAATAAAGCCCCCTTCTCCAGGTGCTTTATTTCTCTTGGCACCTGGGCCATACATATGCTTGGTGAGAATTTGCTGTTTTGCTTCAGGGTTACACTGCACCTCCCTGTTGGTACTTGGAGAGCTGTTCCAGCAGGGCATGAAGTTGGCCTGGGAAAAATCTAGCCTAGTTACCTTTCTCTGTGCCATAGCCTGGGCCTTTTCCTAAGGTTGGGAGTTTGTCTCCTGGCCTTAGGCCATTTGCCAGAGGAAACCAATGACTAAAGGCTTCCTCCCTGCTACGCCAGCTTCTGGAACCTTTCCTACCAGTTAAGTATGCCTTATTTGGCTATTTTCTCCCCCTTTAAATACCCTTCGCCATCTCAACTAGTCCTCTGTTCTCCTTTGGTACAGGGAATGCCTTCCTCAAGTTTATAAGGTGTCACCTGCAAACTTTTCTCCTTGCATAGGGCCTGTTTAGAGCAGGAAGTGAGATTCTGATGGGGCTGGGGGATGAGTGGGAGAAAAGAGTAAGATGGTTGAGCTCTGGAATGAGTGATTTCTTTATCCTGCTTTATTTTTAAAAATATATTTATATTGATTTCAGAGAGGAAGGGAGGGGAAGAGAGAGATAGAAACATCAATGGTGAGAGACAATCATTGATCTGGCTGCCTCCTGCACACCCCCTACTGCAACCCTGAACCTGGGAATCGAACTGTGACCTCCCAGTTCATAGGTCCATGCTCAACCACTGAGCCACACTGGCTGGGCTACCCCAATTTCTTATTTTCCTTGCCCTCTTGACCCTGCCTGGTCACTCCACTCTGGCTTCTTACCTAGATCTCTGATAGCCTAGGAATAATCTTGCTTTGCCTGAAAAAGTTCAGAATGTGGGACAGAGAGGGATGGGCAGAGGCTCTTAGCAACTGAAACTATTCCTTTGGAGTAGGTAAAGACTTTCAGTTGGCAAGTTCTTTGTGTGTGCCTTTTGTACACCTAGGCTTCTCACTTGGCTTTTCTGAGTGGGCTGGATCCAAAGGCCCTCTGCCTCCCATCCTTAGTCCTAAACTGTTTAGCCCTAGGTTGGAAGAGCTGAGTTTAATATATATATATATATATATATATATATATATATATATATATATATATATATATACACACATATATATATATATATATATATGTTTATTGATTTCATATCTATCTATATATAAAAGCACTAGAGGCCTGATGCATGAAGATTCGTGCAAGAATGGGCCTTCCTTCCCCTGGCTGCTGGCACCACCTTCGCTCTGGCCGGAGCCGCCTTCCCGCCTTCCCATGCTGCCCAGAGGCCCTGAGTGGCTGGGGTGGTGCAGAATGCCTGCGTCCTGCCCCTGGCCACCTGCATATGCAAATTAACCCGCCATCTTTGTTGGGTTAATTTTCATACTCACTCCTGATGGGCTGGTGGGCGTCATGAAGATACGGTCAATTTGCATCTTTCTCTTTTGTTAGTGTAGATAGTGTGCAAATCGACCAGATGGCGGAACAACCAGTCACTATGACATGCACTGACCACAAGGGGCCAGATGCACAATGCAGGAGCTGTCCCCAGCCTGCAGGCCCCGATGCCCCAATTGGGGCCTTTCGGCCAACCTCTTGGTCCCTCTCCCGGCCAGTAGGTTCCCATCACCCAATGGGGAATGGGGAACCGGGGTGAGTGGCAGCGGATGCGGGCGGCGCCAGGCCAAGATGGATGTGAGCGAGGGGGGCCCCGATTGCCCTTCCAGTCGCCCCCCACACAGAGGGTGACCGGCGTTCATGGAGGAGGGCAGGGCCAGCTGCTGGCAGCCAGGAAAGATTGGCCCTGATTGCAGGCCAGGCCTAGGGACCCTATCTGTGCACAAATTTCATGCACTGGGCCTCTAGTATACACTGAGTGGCCAGATTATTACAATCTCTGAACGCATAAAAATCTGGCCACTCAGTGTGTGCGTGTGTGTGTGTGTGTGTGTGTGTGTGTGTGTGTGTGTGTATTAGAGGCCCGGTGCATGAATTCGTGCATGGGTGGGGTCCAGCCAGCCTGGCCAGGGGGAGGGGACATGGGCAGTTGGCCGGCCTGCCTGCTGGTCAAACTCCTGGTCGAAGGGACAATTTGCATATTAGCCTTTTATTATATAGGATATACACTGAGTGGCCAGATTATTATGCATTCAGAGATCATAATAATCTGGCCACTCAGTGTGTGTGTGTGTGTGTGTGTGTGTGTGTGTGTGTGTGTGTGTGTGTGTGTGTGTGTATTGATTTCAGAGAGAGGAAGGGAGAGGGAAACATCAATGATGAGAGAGAATCATTGACTGCCTCCTGAATTCCCCCCACTGGGGATTGAGCCTGCAACCTGGGCATGTGCCCTGACCAGGAATCAAACTAGGGACCTCTTGCTTCATAGGTTGATGCTCAACCACTGAGCAACACTGGCTGTGCTATCTTTATTGATTTCAGAGAGGAAGGGAGAAAGAGATAGAAACATTAATGATGAGAGAGAATCATTGATTGGCTGCCTCCTGCACACCCTCTACTGGGGACCGAGCCCGCAACCTGGGCATATGCCCCAACTGGGAATCAAATTGTGACCTCCTTGTTCATAGGTTGATGTTCAACTACTGAGCCACCATGGCTGGGCTGAGCTTTTGACACAGTTTGGGGCACTTGTCTGGACTTTCAAAATGCTGTTTAGTAGAAATGTTATAATTAAAAGAATAGTGGAACACTGAATCAGGATATCTGATTTTTAGTCTCTTCCTGTGTGACCTTGGACAAGTCACTTTTATGGGCCTTTGCTTTCTTTAAAATCATTGGCCTTTTCTGACTTCCTGATTATTTGTGCCCAGTCTTTAAGAATTTCATAAGGGGTTCTTGGAAAAGGTATAACAGAACAGAAAGCAGTGAACTTTTGGAGAATTTGCCCTCTTCTCTTTAGAATGGCATTGGGTGTGTGGTTCCCTCCTCTCCTCCCCAGCTATCAATGTGTGAGTATCCCTCTCTATTTCAGTGAGCTCTGCTTAGAGGTATTGGATCCACCTACTAATGAGCTCACTGTGGGCATCCTGGCTTGTAGAGGCAACTGTTGACTGAGTATTTTGGGTGGGGCCTTAGAGTCCAGCCAGCAAACCACAGTTGCTGGCTATTTTGGGTCATTGGTAACTCCAGGAAGAATAGAAGACCCTTGGGTTGGTCACTGTTTTAGCAGGGAAGGGGGAGACCAAAAAACAAACCCAAACTGAATGCAAATGATGTTTTACTTCCTCTACCTCCTTCCTCTACTTCCTTCCCCCACAACATTTCTCTCCTTAGCACTATGAAATTGTTTTTGGCTGAGTCTTAAATTGCTAAGCTTCTCTTCTTCCTCTGTATGAGTCACTGATGTCTTTGTTGCTCTTGGATGGGGAGAGCTAGGTGATGTGGGCTTGGGTGGAGTGAAGGGGAGGGATTTCTAGTGAGGGAGGTTGCCACATGCCTAGTTCAGCTTTCAAATGATCCTGTATTTTGTGAATATGACTTCTTTTTTTTTTTTAAATATTTTTTATTGATGTCAGAGAGGAACAGAGAGGGAGAGAGATAGACACATCAGTGATGAGAGAGTACCATTGATCAGCTACCTCCTGCACGCCCCACACTGGGGATCAAGCCTGCAACCCGAGCATGTGTCCCGACTTGGAATCGAACCGTGATCTCCTGGTTCATAAGTCAATGCTCAACCACTGAACCACCACGCTGGCTGGGCTGAATATGACTTCTTTTGAAGTTAGACTTATAGATCAAAGGAGAGAAATTTCTGTGAGGGCCTGATGGTCTCATGGTGCATAAGCACATTCTTGGACATGGTGTACCCTTGGCTGGATCTGTTTTCACCCTTCTTCTTCCTCCTTAGTGACATTTTGTACAGTGCTTGCTTGTGAATCAAGAATCCCAGGCTGTCTCAGCCACCTAATGGTTGGCCAGAAACATGATCTTTATCTTCCCTGAGTCCCCTGGAAGGAGAGCCAAGATAGAAGTCTTTTGGCACCTGTCTTCCTTTCTTAGGAAAAAGTTTCTAGGCCAGTATTTAGCGAGAGGGCTTATTTGGGTAGAGCTAGGTCATGTTTTTGAATGGAAGATTCTTCCCTAGCATTGAGCTGAAACAGCTTTTGGGCCATGCAGGAGCTTGCTGCTTGAAACAACTACCTTGATGGCATTTCATTTCTAGGGACCTCGCATGGGTTAAGGATTCCAGTTGTAGGTGGTAGACTAGAATGATTGTGATAGAGGGAGAGTAGGCAAGCAGGTAGAGGGGAGAGTAGGGGAGATGGGAAGAGGAGTCAAATGAAAGAAAAATTCTTTATTTTTATATTTCACCCTTTTGTAAAACCCAACATGGCATATGACAAAATTTATCAAATAGAATAACTCTTATATAAGCGCATAGCAATTACTATTTTTAAAATATATTTTTATTGATTTCAGAGAAAAAGGGAGAGGGAGAGAGAGAAACATCAATGATGAGAGAAAATCATTGACTGGCTGCCTCCTGCACACCCCACACTGGGGACTGAGCCTGCAACCCGGGCTCAACCTGAGGAATTGAACCAGTGACCCCCTGGTTCATAGGTCAGTGCTCAACCATTGTGCCACTGCAGCCGACACAATTATTATTTATGTGTATTTCTTATCATAGCTCATAAATGTACCTTAATTTTCCATGGTGCAATCATGGTGTGCATAAAAATATCCTACCTCTTTATCTCTACTTAATATATCAATAAAAGCTTAGGTAGATGCTATTTAGTTTTTTAAAATAAACATTTTAATGGCTTCACAAAATTCCATCCAATGGCTGTCATAACTTACTTTACCACTCCCCTTTAGGGGGAAATTTATATTGCTCCCAACATTTGCCAGTATTTGTAACCCTGCAGTGAATGTGAGGAAGATAAAATCTCAAACTCTTAGTATGGTATATAGGAAGAACCCTTTGATACCTGGCTTTAGCCTAGCTCCTTATTCAGACTCAGTTCCTACTTCTCCTCACATGTATGCTATGCTACAGCTTTATGGGATCAAGTTTCCCCAAGTAAGCCATACCTCTTATATCTTTTGGCTCTAGCATATGATTTTTCTTTCAGCTTGAAATATCAAGTGTCTCTTCTTTACCTCCCTCACTCCATGTCACCTGCACTGGAAGCTTTCTTTAATACTCCCAGATAGTATTAGTTATACCATCATCTGTGTGACTGTTGTATTTTGTTAAATTTTTAAAAAATATAGTTTTATTGATTTCAGAGAAATAGAAACATCATGATGAAAGAGAATCATTGATTGGCTGACTCCTGCATGCCCCACACTAGGGATTGAGCCCGCAAACCAGGCATGTGCCCTGACCAGGAATTGAACCTTGACTTCCTGGTTCATAGGTTGACACTCAACGACTGAGCCACGCTGGCCAGGCTGCCTGTGTATTTTGTAAGAATGTCTGTTATCGTACTTAACAAGTGGTATTGCAGCCATCTGGTCTCCCAGGATTTCTCCTTTAGTAAACTTGGGTATTTGCAAGTTTCTACTCCCACCCGCCCCCCACCTCAAGAAGGGATTGCTGTCCAGGTAGAAGTGGTTAGGGATGGGCAGACTTTTGAAGAGTATATAATCAGTGACAGATATGGAAAGAGAGAAGTAGCAATAATATATATAAGGGATTCAACCGTATTGGATGAACACCTGGTAGGGCATACTAGGTACTAGTAATAGAGAAAATACATTTTGGAGAAAGGAAGGGTGCATTAGCATCTAGAGGGAGGAGAGGCCTGAGAGAGTCTCGCTGGCCTTGACCCACCAGAGCAAACTTCTTAAACCATTCCAGTATCAAGTTTCCTATCTGTGAAATGGAAAGAGGAATAGCATCCTACTTCTTAGGATTATGGTAAAGATTAAGACATAATGCATCTGAAAGTGCTCTGTTAGTTGTGGGGCACAAGGGAGGAAGGGTAGGCCCAGGATACTCCAGAACTTTTTTCCAGTTGGCCTCTTAAAGTTCTGTTTTATGTTTGTTTCCTATCAAGCCTCTGAGACCAGAATGCCAAATGCTATGGTGTCCTGGAGAAAACATTCCTGTAGGTGCCTCACAGCATGGTGACTTTAGTGGGAAGTATCCAAGGAAGTCCCATCTCCCCACTCATCTGAGCAGCATGGCTCCAACTGGTCCCAGCATAGCTCTCCTCAAGAATGGCCACAAATACCTGGGGATGGATGTGCTCTCAGGTCTTTAGCATCAACTGAATGTTTCCTAACATCCCTTTTGGTGGAGGTGGAAGTATTTCTAGAAACTGCAGTGAAACTGGGCACTTTGCAGGTCGTCTGGCCCCAAACCTACTAAGCACTGTAAGAAGGACATGTCTCTGTGTCCAGGCTTGCCCATACCACCTGTGTTGGGAAAACAGCTTATGGGGAACATCCAAGCCATATTGAAGGTCTTAGGATGAAGATTCTTCATCAGAGGTGTTTTTTTCTCCACATACTACCCATGGCTTCTTGCTGCTGTCCTACCCATTTGAAAATCTATAGTTCACACAAAGATTTTATCTTTTACTAGAGGCCCGGTGCATGAAATTCGTGCATGGGGGGGGGTGTCCCTCAGCCCAGCCTGCACCCTCTCCAATATGGGACCCCTTGAGGGATGTCTGACTGCCCGTTTAGGCCTGATCCCAGTAGGATTGGGCCTAAACGGGCAACCAGACATCCCTCTCACAGTCCAGGACTGCTGGCTCCCAACTGCTCGCCTGCCTGCCTTCCTCATTGCCCCTAACCGCTTCTGCCTGCCAGCCTGATCACCCCCTAACCACTCCCCTGCCAGCCTGATTGATGCCTAACCACTCCCCTGCCAGCCTGATTGCCCCTAACTGCCCTCCCCTGCAGGCCTGGTCACCCCTAACTGCCCTCCCCTGCAGGCCTGGTTCCCCCCAACTGCTCACCCCTGCAGGCCCGGTTGCCCCCAACTTCCCTCGTCTGCCAGCCTGGTCACCCCTAACTGCCCTCCCCTGAAGGCTTGATCGCCCCCAACTGCCCTCCCTTGCAGGCCTGGTCCCTCCTAACTGCCCTCCTCTGCAGGCCTGATCCCTCCCAACTGCTCTCCCCTGCTGACCATCTTGTGGCGGCCATCTTGTGTCCACATGGGGGCAGCCATCTTGTGTGTTGGAGTGACAGTCAATTTGCATATTACTCTTTTATTAGATAGGATAGAGGCCTGGTGCACAGGTGGGGGCCAACTGGTTTGCCCTGAAGGGTGTCCCAGATCAGGGTGGGGGTTCCCTTGGGGCATGGGGCATGGGGCGGCCTGGGAAAGGGGCCTGTGGTGGTTTGCAGGCCAGCCACATCCCCCACGACCCAAGCGGAGGCCCTAGGATCTGGGATTTATTTATCTTCTATAATTGAAACTTTGTAGCCTTGAGTGGAGGCCAGGGCCAGCCAGGAATTTTGGCTTCCTCCATCACCAGGGAAACCCAAGCCTCCTGCTCGCTCTGTGGCTGCAGCCATTTTTGTTGGGATTTATTTATCTTCTATAATTGAAACTTTGTAGCCTTGAGCTGAGGCCTGGGCCGGCCAGGGTGTGCAGGAAGCTTGGCTTCCTCCATTGCCGGGGAAACCCAAGCCTCCTCTTCGCTCCATGGCCGCAGCCATCTTGTTTGGGTTAATTTGCATACTCGCTCCTGATTGGCTGGTGGCGTGGCTTGTGGGTGTCATGGAGGTATGGCCAATTTGCATATTACTCTTTTATTAGATAGGATAAAGGAAACAAATTACCTGAATCTATGGAATATCTGTTAGTGAACTATAAGACACAACCAGGGGAAGGGACTGGCTCAAGATCACTTAGTGAATCAGGGCAGAAGCAGGTCTGGGCTTCAAGACTCTCAAGTGTTTATGCTTTTCATTCTATCAGCCTAGCCCATTGAGAATGTAAGCTTCCTGAGAATAGGGATGATTTCTTACTACCCATTGTATCCTAAGTACCTAGTACAGTGCCTAGTGTAGAAGAGGTGTTCAACAAATATTGGTTGAATAGATACATTAATAGCTACTATTGCCAAGTTGGAATTGTCTTTAACAGATTCCTTTGGCTAGGTCTTCTAGAAAGCCAAACAACAATTCTAGTGGCCCACTGGAAATTACCTAATGTGGACCCAACTGGGCCCTGACAGAATGGAGTTGAGTAGTGCCAAGGAATGGGGAGGAGTTATCTCTCTTATGCACCTTGGAAAGCCTGTTTACCTGTAAGTGTCCAGCTTGTTCACAGCCAGTTTCCAGACCCTTTTCCCATGTCTTTACACAATATAGTAGTGTTGAAGCCAAGGAGCAATATTGGAATCAAACATTTCAGTGGATTCTAATAGGCAGCTGTGCAAGCATTTCTATCTGCCTTTGTGAAGCAACCTAGAGTTTGGCCCTAGAGTGCATATTTGAAGCATTACCCAGTTTTCAATTTTTTTGTATATGCCTTGCTCATTCTGGCATGGCCAGGAGGTAGAGCTTCTTTGTGTAACCTAATCTTGAGAGTTCTGTGCTCCCGAGGTTTAGGGATTGAGTTGGCTACTGTGCTCAGGGATGAGCAGGGCCAGGCACAGATCAGGGGAGGACAGCAGGTAAGTCCTGTAGATCTCAGGTTGGGGCACTCAGCAGCTGTGTTCTCCTGCAGTTGTTGCTATTGCCACCATCACCCAGACTGCCTTAGGACCCAGAGCTGCACATCTTTGCAGATTTGGGCATATTTTAGTCAAAGTAGGCAAATTTTGGGAGCAATAGGAGGTACTCTTCCTCCCACCCATTTCCGAGAGAGGGGTGTGGCCAGCATTTGAGAGGTATAGGTTTCAGGCCCACTAGATGGGTTCTGTGCCCTAAAATAGCAAGGGCCTCTGAAGGTCATTTTGTCTGTATTTATTTTAATTTATTTAAAAATGTTTTATTTTTAAATTATAGTTGACATTCAGTATTATATTAGTTTCAGGTGTACAACATAGTGGTTAGACATTTATATAACTTAAGAAGTAAACTCCCTAGTACCAACCTGGCACCATACATAGTTATTAGAATTTTATTGACTACTAGAGGTCCAGTGCATCAAATTCGTACACTGGGGTGGGGGGGGTCCCTCTGCCCCCTCTCATAGTCCAGGAGCCCTCAGGGAATGTCCTACTGATGGCTTAGGCTTGCTCCCTAAGCTGCACTCTGGCCTCCCTCTGCGGAAGGTGACCCAGCTGATCAGGGGAAGGCGTCATCCCCATCACCCCGCTGCTGCTGCCACTGCCAGCTACCACAGCTGCCAAGGTGTTTTCATCAACATGGACTCCAGTCCCTTCACCACAAAAAAATGACAGCTTTCTTTAGGCATTTTCAAGATGTGTCTTTCATAGGATATGACATTTCTTTTTTTTTTTTTCATCCTCACCTGAGGATATGTTTCCATTGATTTTTAGAGAGTGGGGAAGAGAGAGGAAAGACAGAGAGAAACATCAGTGTGAGAGGGACACTTTGATTGGTTGCCTCCTGCATGAGCCCTGACCTGGGCCCCAGCCAGTGAGGAGCCTGCACCCTAGGTACATGCCCTTGATCAGAATCGAACCTGGACCCTGCGGTCATCAGGCCAAGGCTGTATCCACTGAGCAAAATTGGCTAAGGCAGGATATGACATTTCTTAGCCCCTCTAGCAGTGGACCTTCATTTTTTCCTCCAGGAGTGAGGTGGAAAAACCCTAGATCACCTTCTTGGATTCTTATTACCCAGGTTACCAAGAACACTGCGAGTGGTGGCGTACAGGGAGTTTAGCCAATGAGCAGTCAGAAAAGGTGTTTCTTTTGCAGCTCACATGCAGAGGTCGCCCTGGTGTTGTGTCCGCTGGGGTGGGGGCATACTCCAAGCTGCGCCACAGATGCTCGGAGCACACCCCCAGCCCTGGTGTTGTGTCTGCTGGGGTGGGGGCATGCTCTGAACCATGCTGCAGATGCTCGGATCACACACCCAGCCCTGGTGTTGTGTCTCCGCTCCGGCCCGCCCCCAGCCCCAGCCTCCCCACCGCTGCTGGGATTGGGGGCGTCATGCAGTCCACTCCCGCCATCTGCATGCACAGGTCCTCCTGAGCCAGTCGTGATGCAGCCTCCTCCTGAGCCGGTTGTGATGCCTTAAGGCGTCCTGGCTAATTTGCATATTACCTCTTTATATATATAGATACCATAGCTACTTGCCTAGATAATCAGTTGAGTTCTCAGATGTGCCAGCCTCCCAGATAAATGCTCAATAAACATTGTTTCACACACAAAAAGGTGCTCAATAAACATTGTTTTACACACAAAAAAGAATATTATTGACTATATTCCCTGTGATGGTCATCTTGTCTTTAAAGGATTTTTTTCCTATTATTACAGTGCTGAGCTAGACACCATACAAGGAATGTTAGTAGGTAATCTGTGCTGTTTGTTAGGGCAGACTTAAATACAGGCAGACTTTATTTTACAATTTTTTATTTGTAATTTTCTTTCATTATGGAACAAATACATATTTGCTGTAAGAAATGAAACAGCACTGGAAAATGTAAAATCCCTTTTGTCTTCTGCCTGTGACTGTATTCTCCAGGGAGAATCATCATTATTAACCAGTTATGTAAACTTTTTATTTTTAAATGAAATTGAATTTAAATTTTCCCCCAACATCATGTATCCCCTCTATGGTGAACTTCTTTATTTATTTCTTTATTTTTTTATTGATTTCAGAGAGGAAGGGAGAAGGGGAGAGAGATGGAAACATCAGTGTTGAGAGAGAATCATTGATCAGTTGCCTTCTGCATGCCCTCTATTGGAGATTGAGCCTACAACCCAGCCTCCTGGTTCATAGACTGAGCCACACTGGCTGGACTGAACTTCTTTTTAAATGCATTTATATACATACTAGAGGCCTGGTGCATGGATTCGTGCACCGGTGTGGTCCCTTGGCCTGGCCTGCAGGGATCAGTGGACCTCTGTGCCACCACAGCCTGGTCTTACCTACCAGCTTGTTGGGCTCCAGCCTGCTGTCCACGTTGATCCCACACAGCACAAAGTAGTGTGGGAAGTGGCAGGAGGCCAGGTAGGAGCCCGAGCCCATGCTGGGCGCCGCGCTGCTCTCGCTCATCCTAGCCCCACTGCGCCTGCCGACCCCACTGCACCTGCTGCTGCCAGGACACACAGGGGAGTGTCCCTGGGAGAGGCTTGTACCACCACAGCTACGCTCGCCAGCAGTGAGCCCAGCGTCTGGTGCCTGTCTGTCAGCTGAGCAGTGCTCCCACTCTGGGAGCACACTGACCACCATGGGGCAGCTCCTTCATTGAGCGTCTGCCCCCTGGTGGTCAGTGCGTGTCATAGCTACTATCCAATAATCCAGTCACTTAGGCTTTTATATATATAGAATATATATAGATAACTTTAAACACATGTAAAAGACAAATCCATACTGTTCTGAAACTGTGGTTTTTTTCTACTATGTGGTAGCCATCTTTTCATGTCAAATCATATTTTAATGTCTAAATGGAACAATAAGCAAATTATCAAATGCATGGAACACTTAATGAAAAGGGCCCATATTCTTCATCAAGTGGAAAATAAAGAAGATGTTATAGGGTGCTTGCCTGACTGAAAGAGAAGCCTTTCTGGAGAAGATGGGAGTCTTAACACTTCTGTTGGGATAAAGCATGGTAGGATGGAAGCTGCCCCCCTTTCTAAGCTCAGTAGGCCCCACATCTAGAGATTGCTTTTATTTCACTGTGCCTAAAAGATCTTAGTGGACTGATTGGAAGTAGGGTATACCACTTTTTTGTGCTTAACATGGCTTCCTCCCTCTTCTGTGGTTTTGCTGGTTTGGGGTAGTTTGATTCCAAACAGTACCTGACTGAGATCTCAAAAGATCTCTGGCTGTCATAGCTATCTGAGGTTAGAGAAAGAAGCTTTCCAGTCTTCCCCAAAGAAGAGTGTTGGAGCTGTATTATATTCCATCCCCTACCATACTCACCAGGGATCTAGTCCAGGTGGCAGGAAAGTAGAATATTGCAAAACACTCAGCTATAGCTGAGCCATCCAGTCGAACAGTTGAGGAAGATAGAAACTTGTGATATACAAATAACTGTACAATATAATATGAAGAAAAAAATCTAGCCTAGTGGCTGCTCCTTAGATGCTTGATAGCTTGAGGATATTGATTGTGTTGAAAGAGCCAGGCCAGGCAAGGAGAAGCAGAATTACCAGTAATGCAGGCTCTCTTCTGCTCACTCATGGCATGCCCCACCCTTCTCTTGTCTTTTTAGTTCTCAGATTTTCACAGTGGGTGGAGCAGACCTTTTGCATTTGCCCAGCCTTTAATCCTGGAGCCTCCCACCACCAGAGATTGATCTTGACTCTGCCAGGCCTACTGGCCACTTGGGCATTATTGCCTTCCCCTTTAGACAAACAGGAAGCTTCAGACAAACAGGTTTTGAGCAATTGGAGCTTTCTGAATCCTTGTGGGTCAGGGAGAGAAAAGCTCTGAGATCAGATCCCAAAAAGCAAAAGGGAAAGACATTCTTTTTTTAGAGAGAGAGGAATGAGAAAGAAAGAGAGAGAGAAGAGAGAGAGAGAAAGAGAGAGAGAGAGAGAGAGAGAGAGAGAGAGAGAGAGAGATTGATGTGAGAGAGAAACATTGATGTGAGAGAGAAACACCAATTGGTTGCCTCTAGCATGCATTGTGACCGGGGATTGAACCCACAACCTGGTCATGTGCCCTGACTGGGAATTAAACCCGTGACCCTTTGGCACATGGGATGATGATCCAACTAACTGAGCCACACTGGCCAGGTTGACATTAGTTTTGGAAAATAATTTTTATTTTCAATTACAGTTGATATACAATATTATATTAGTTTTAGGATGTACACCCTAGTGAGTAGCCATTGTGTTATTAAGTGATCATCCCAATAAATCTCATACCCATCTGACACCATACATAGTTATTAGAATATTGTTGACTATATTCCCTATGCTGTGACTTTGCATCCCCATGACTATTCTGTAACAACTAATTTGTACGTTAAAAAAAATGTGTGCTTTTTAAAAATTGATTTCAGAGAGGAAGGGAGAGGGAGTGAGAGATAAAAACATCAATGATGAGAGAGAATCATCCATCCACTGGGAATCGAGCTTGCGACTGGGCATGTGCCCTGACTGGAAATCGAACCATGACTTCCTGGTTCATGGGTCAAAGCTCAACCACTGAGCCACACCAGCTGGGCCAATTTGTACTTCTTAATCCCTTCACCTTTTTCACCCAGCCCCCCAACCCTCCTCCCATCTGGCTACCAACAGTCTGTTCCCTGTATCTATGAGTCTGTTTCTATTCTGTTCCTTCATTTATTTATTTATTTTTTAGATTTAATTGTTGATAGATATGTATTTATTACTATTTTATTATTCATAGTTTTTTTATTTAATTTCTTTATTGATTAAGGTATCACATATTTGTCCTCATCCCCCCATTCCCATCCCACACCCCTCCCCACACATGCCCCCACCCCCCTGTTGTCCTTAGCCGCTGGTTAGGCTCATATGCTTCCACACAAGTCCTTTGGTTGATCTCTCCCCTTTACCTCCACCCTTCCCTACCCTCCCTCTGAGGCCCGACAGTCTGATCCATGCCTCCTTGTTTCTGGGTCTGTTCTTGTTCATCAGTCTATGTTGTTCATTATTTCCCCTAGATGAGTGAGATCATGTGCTATTAGAAATACACTTATAAGAACCGAAAATGAGACAAGCAATAATGGTTATGGTGACAGGCAAATGAATCGGTCTGTAGTGAGTTTCTTTCTGGGCCAACAGTTCTTTTGAGACCCAATTTCAATGTCTAACAGTTCCTTATGTGTACATGTCAGCACTGACATTACAGTTCTGGATGGTGGACAAATGGTGGTAATGCAGGTCCGACTCTCTCTGGTTTGGTCCTGGGAAACCTGCAGTGATGCACAGCTGCTAACTGCTAGCATGGGAAGGCCACATCAGCATCTTCCATCTCTGGACTGCTTCTCTTCTGTCTTCTTGGCTGGAGTAGTCCTGTCGATTCCTCTCTGTTGCTGGAATCCACATGGTCTCGGAGTTGTTTTCTGAAAATATACAAACATATTCTCGGCCAAAAGTTAATAAAAGAATATTTTCTATAAATTTGACTTGGGATCCTATTTCATTTATGCCCAAATGATTTTCCTCTGGATTGTTTTCACACCTTGTGTGTTTTTCATGGGTGTCTTGCTTTTAGCCTTACAATTAATTTTCTAAAGTATTAATTTTCTAGATGTCATTTACTTACAGGATATTTTTCCTTACATGATATTCCTCTACTATCCCCTCCTTTTTTGATTTAAATGTTAGGAGGCTTTTGAAAATTTTATAATGTAGTCTTGATGGCTTTTAAATTTTAATTTTTTGCACTATAATATTACTGTTTTAGGTTCATTACATGGTGCACAATTTTATCATGAGATGAAGTACCAATAAAAATTTTAGTTAACACTTTAGGAACACCTTTTTGTCCAGTACAATTAATTTTTCTAGAATATTCGCTAGTTTCAACTAGCCAATTTAAGTTTGCCTGAAAACTTGACTACTATTTTACTGTCAAATTTATTACTCTAACAACAATCTTATTTTACCCTGTAAATATTGGTGGAAGGGATTATTTGCCTTCTTGAGTAGGTCCTGAGCATTCCTGGTGGTAGGCTGGATTTAGATATCGTAAACCCACTTCCCCACACCATGGGTACAAGACAACTCAAACAATTCTTGTTGGAATGAGAGGGCAGCTGCTGTCGGCCAAGTCTCTGTTGGTCACTTGGGTCCTGATCTGAGCTGGGTATGGGAAGCATGAAGCAGCCATGGGGGCAGGAGACCTCCCTCAGAAGGGGCTAGGGTTCAGGCCCCTGCAATGTTGGGGGGGTGAGGGTCTGTGCCCCACCTCTGTTGATCCCCAAATTCTCTCCTGATGGCCCCTCTGCGACTGTGCCTGTCTTAGGTTGTTCCTCCTTTGAGGAATCTTACCTGTCTCTGGCTAACCAGCCATCCTCCGGGGCCAAGCAGAGTGACGTGAGGTTCAGTTTTGTCTCCTTGGTAGCATATGCCCCCGTGGCCTCCATGCCCAGCACCTACCTTGGGATCCCCTCGCCTGCTGGTGGGGCCCCAGCACTGATCACATGTCTTGTGGTACCTGGGTTTCTTCTCCAGGGAAGGCTCAGTTCGCCCCACTGGGTGAGAGACAGATCCATGGCACCCGTCATCACGAGACTTCAACCTCGACATGAACAGAGAGCTCATGCAACAGCTGTGAGCAATTGAATTGTGAGAAGAGGGTCTCTCTTGGCCTAAAGGGTAAGAGGGACCAATATAGAATGCTCAGGTGCCTTCCCAGGAGGTCCTCTACACAATGAGAAGGATTAAATCCTTACATGTCCTTTTTAAATTGCTGCCAGACATTCAAAGAATTAGTTTGTACGTTTGCTTGGGATAATTGTATATTATGCTGTTGTAATTCTAAAGTATCAAGAGACATGTTAAGTTTGTCTCCAAGCACCAAACAGATGATTTTTTTTTTTATCCCCAAGGGTGTGAGGAACTATTATAAGTACTGGGGGTGATCCAAATCTGGGAAAAATTTTAATGATAGTGTAGAATAATATAATGTAAGGATATTCTTTGTTCTAGTCCATGGCAATTCCCTTTCAAACTGGCTGTCCATTTCTTTTTATATAGGCAAGGTCTTAGTTACATTTTCTGCACCTCTACCAGGGGCACGTAGTGATAGTAGTGACACCCTTTCTTTGGTGTCCACACAAGCCAGAAACCTCTCTTTAATTGTACACACAAAGGGGCATTGTTTTGATTTTGTGTCATACAAAAGGGAAGCTGGGTGGAGACGCCTGTATATTTATACTTTCTTGCCCCACCCATGGACCTCCTGGATGACCAAGGTGTTTGGTATTGTTGGTAACTACATTAGTCAGGGGATCAGCCCACGTAAGGGCTCCTACCCATGAAGGCTCAGGAGCATAAGACCAAAATACTTACCCTCTTGTCCCAGGTAAAATTACCGTACATCTTATGATTGTTAGCATGGCTAGAAAGGCGTTCTCAGGCATTCTTGGGTTTCTGGTTACCTCACAATTTCTTCCCTGAGGTTTGACGTTCTGATTGATGTTTCTCTGTTTCTGGATCTATTTTCCCCCCCATCAGTTTATGTTGTTCATTATATTCCACAAATGAGTGAGATCATGTGATATTTATCTTTCTCTGCCTGGCTTATTTCACTAAGCATAATGTTCTCCATCTCCATCCATATTGTTGCAAATGGTAAGAGCTCCTTCTTTTTTACCGCAGCGTAGTATTCCATTGTGTAGATGTACCACAGTTTTTTAATCCACTCATCTGCTGATGGGCACTTATGCTGTTTCCAAATCTTAGCTATGGTGAATTGTGCTGCTATGAACATAGGGGTGCATATATCCTTTCTGATTGATGTTTCTAGTTTCTTGGGATATATTCCTAGAAGTGGGATCACTGGGTCAAATGGGAGTTCTATTTTTAGTTTTTTAAGGAAACTCCATACTGTTCTCCACAGTGGCTGTACCAGTCTGCATTCCCACCAGCAGTGCACGAGCGTTCCTTTTTCTCCACATCCTCGCCAGCACTTGTCATTTGTTGACTTGTTGATAATGGCCATTCTGACAGGTGTGAGATGGTACCGCATTGTTGTTTTGATTTGCATCTCTCTAATGATTAGTTATTTAGAGCAGGTTTTCATATGTCTCTATTATTCATAGTTTTAATCTTTTTTTGTCTTCTTAAAGAAGATCCTTTAACATTTCATGTAATACTGGTTATTGTCTGGGAAGCTCTTTATCTGTCCTTTGATTCTAAATGACAGCTTTGCTGGGTAGAGTAATCTTGATTGTAGGTCCATGCTTTACATCAGGCTACTTCAGAAGGCTTTTATCCAAAGTTATCTCCAGATTTATTTTAGACCAGGCTTGTAAGAAGTTCTGTGTTTTAATGCTGATGGGCTCTGTGACATTAGGGAAGTCCCTTAACCTTTCTGAGCCTCCTATTCTTCATTGGTAAAGGAGGGATGATAATGCTGGCCTCAGAGTTAGTGGGAAACTTGGATGAGAGAGCATTGGAAAGCCCTCAAATGTTAGTTCTGTAGAAAATTAAACATACAGTATTCAGATGCTCAGAGAAGCTTAAATCATGATTTAATAGCCTCTGTTGATGAAGCCAGTAGAGTGAGTCAGTGGATGAAAGACTTCCACCTCAACATTAAGGATAGATATGATTCTTAAAAAGAGTAAGACTTAGTTATCAGGAAAAGTTCACTTCTGTGTAATAGCTCATTTATAGACAACTAGGGGCCCAGTGCATGAATTCATCTACCTTGAAAGGAACTGTGGGCTGTGAGGCTGCGGTGGGCACAGGGGCGGGTCTCGGCCTCATCTTCTGTGCCCCTGCCCGTTCCCTCCTGCCACGGCCCCTGGTCCCCTGTCTTTCAACAGCCCCACTCCCACTCCCACGCACTGACAGCGCCACTCTGCTTGCACCCGCTGATGGCACGGAGCGATTGGGACCGGTGCCAGCAATGGGTGTGAGTGGGGCCTGCACTGAAAGCAGGTGTGCGAGGTGGTTGCTGCCCTGATCACCCCTCAGGAGCAGGGGGAGGTGGAGAAGCCCTCAGGGGTGATTGGGCCAGTGCTGAGCGATAGGGACCGGCACCAGGCACTGGTAGCAGGTGGGAGAAGGGCCAGCGCTGACAGCAGGTGTGAGCACCAGGTAGGACTGCAGCACTCGGGAGCAAAGAATTTTCAGTAACCAACAGAGGCTCGCCCTGATGACAGCAACCAGCACCCAGCCTTGGTCTGGCACCCCTGCTCACCTGCTCCACCATCCCACCGTGGCTGATGCCCGCCTGCCATGTTCTGCGCACGCTCCCTGGTGGTCAGCGCACGTCATAGCGATCAGTTGTTTGGTTGTTCTGCTGTTTGGTCTATTTGCATATTAGCCTTTTATTATATAGTATTTGGGATCAATTATGCATTGTTATATTAGCATCTTTCAACTATCTATAACAAAATTTTCTTTACTCTCAACTACCTGTGGACAGCCTGTTCTATGCCATGTGAGTCCAGGGAATGCAAATTTCCTTTGTATTCTCATAGTCCAAATAATATTTAATTAGTTATATAAATATTTCTAAATGTTTGCAAAATAAAGTGGGTATATTGCTACAGCTGAGTTATCAATAAGTGATGCGGATAATTGACCTTAACCAGAAGGAAAATGGTGAACTTTGGCCTCTGGAGCAAAGAAAGTGATGGCTTCTTTATACCCCCACTGATCATCCCTCTAGGTGTAAACTCAGGCAGGGGTAACAAATTTCTGAGACTGGGAGTGGGAGGGAGTTAACCCTTCAAAGAGTGGAGGCAGAAAAGCCCATGTATGAGATTGCTCTATATGGACTACTATTCCAGGGAGGGTTTGAACAGTTTTCTCTTCCCCTGACTCCACTGGGATTCAGCTTTTGTCAGGAAGAGCCAAGACTGAAGAAATATTGAAAGAGCTATTAGATACCTCTCTGGACAAGTTCTTCTGTTGAACAGCCCAGAAAATGGGATGCTAAGGTTAGGAAGCTAGGATAGAGGTATAAGTTTAGGGGATGGCTTCCTGCTTTCCATGTAGTTCTCTATTTAAAACAGTCCTGTTCGATGTGAATTGAAGGAATCACTTTGCAGGTTGGCTGACATTGCAATGATTTTCCAGTATTTCTAGCTTTTCTCACCCTATGTCAGGCCAAAAAACAAATCCCCAAAACAGATAATTCTCTACATTTGTGATATTCATAATAGTTGTCAAAGTCCTTTTACCCCTACTATTGTGTCATTTGATATTAATTAACTCCAGTTGGCAGGTTAGGAATTATTATACCCATTTTTTTTAATAATGGGGAAACTGAGACTCAAGGAAGTTAAGTGACTCTGCAAAAATTGCTCAGCCAATGAATAAGGGAGATGGGATTTGAGTGGGAAACAGAATACTTTGGTTTTAGACTCCGCATAAGGTGGGGTTTAGAAAGGAGACGTGTTGTTTCACAAAGGCCTGGACTTAAGGTCTAGACATGTTAGTCCAGGATTCTGAGACTAGAAGGGATATTTCAGCTTTAAACATTTGTCCTTTCCCCTGTTCCAATAGTTTCCCAACCTCCTTTTAGTTTTTCAAAAATATCATGAGTCAAGGATAAAGTTTAGGTAGAATTTTAGTAGTTGAGGCTGTGTGTCGATGTCATGTTTGTATTCTGCCTGTTTGGGGCCTGGTCTGACTCTTGTTTTGAAGCTGACCCTTCTTGGCTGGGGTCAGACCATTGCCTTCAAGGCTAGATGATATTTCCACCTGGTTGAGCCAATAACTTACTTGGCTTTGCCTTGCTCCTGGACACATAAATGTTGCTTGTTATGAAGTGAGAATTGTTTGGGGATTACTTAGACCTAGCTAATGTAGGGTCTTGTTTGTACCTTGGTGGGAGCATGGGCATTGGTCCAAACTTGTTGTTGAGTGGAGGAGGTATTGGGGAATCATAGAAGAGCACTCTTCTATGTTGAAGAGCTGGAGTTTAGTCTGGGCTCTGCTGCTAGCTTTCCGGCAATACTGGCCAATCCCTTGCCACTTCTGTGACCATGGTATGTTCTGTAAGGAATTGGCTTGGCTAATCTCTGAGAGCCATTACTATTCTGAGAGTCTATGATTTATTCAGAAATGTTACATTCCCCAAACAGTGGAGGCTGGTCTGCCCCACCTTGGGTAGGGGGTGGTGGTATACATCTCACAAATGTTCTCATTCTGTGGGGAACTGGGCCAAATGGCAACTCCACCAGCTCTAAGAGATTGGGAGTTGTCATCTATGTCTGGCTTTTGGAGGGGAGACAGAGCTTTGGAATGTTCAGGAGCATAACTGGGTGGAGGGATATGCAGGTGAGGGTAGCAAGAGTCAGTCCAGGCCTGACTTGGGTGAGGAGGGAAGAAGTGCTCTGGAAAGGCAGTTCTTAGGGAACCCACCAGAAATAGGCAATAGGATGACATCATGAGATAGACAGTTTAAGTGTAGTTCCTGGCCAGATAGTCTCTGGTCATAAGTAGTTGCTAAGCCCTCAGGAATGTGACAAAGTCACATGGGAATTTGTCACTAGAGCAGCCAAAGGCTATGGAAGCCGGAAGGGCAGTTTTTCCTTGTCACCATCCTCTCTGTGTGGGGTGTGAGATCCTTATAGTTGGGCCATAGAGATCAGATATGGCAAAGGGATAGACATAGTTCAGAATGGCCAAAAATCCTGGTCCTTTAGAAGAGGGAAAAGTCATAAAGCTTGCTTGATGTCAAAGGATTTGAAGTTGAATTTACTAGTGCTGATATATTTTGTTTCTTGTGCATTTGAAGCAATACTGGGAAAAGGAGGAAATTGGAACTTATGACTCTAGAGACCCTGTGGGCCAGAATGAAGGTCGAGTTTAACTGTTAGAGCTGCCTTTCTTATAATAGGGGGCTGAGTTTTGCATTGAGCCAGTTAGGCTCCTAGTCTTGTCATCTACTGGGGAAGTCCAGCTTGCCTATGCAGTTGGTCTTAGCTAGCTTGTGGAAGCACAGGTAGATTCTGATTAATTGTTTTGGCTTTGGGCATCACTATTTTTTAAGTATTCTCCTAGGGCCGTGGTTGGCAAACTGCAGCTCGCAAGCCACATGCGGCTCTTTGGCCCCTTGAGTGTGGCTCTTCCACAAAATACCACGGCCTGGGCAAGTCTATTTTGAAGAAGTGGCGTTAGAAGAAGTTTTAAGTTTTAAATAATTTGGCTCTCAAAAGAAATTTCAATCATTGTACTGTTGATATTTGGCTCTGTTGACTAGTGAGTTTGCTGACCACTGGGCCTAGGGTATTCTGATGTTGGGCCAGGATTGATAACTACATTCCTAATCGAAGCCTCTCCATATTACATCCAAGAAAACTGAGTCTGATAAAGAGGAGGCCTATGCCCATGGCAACACAGAATGGTTACAGCTGAGCTCAGCTGAGTCTCTACTCAAGGCTCTTTCTACTTCACTATAATAGCTGGAGGTAATCATGGCCTTGACAACTCAATTGGGCAGCCTTTAAACTTGGTCATTGGGCTTAGATGAGATATGCATCCCCTGCACCAAGTGCTGGAGGAAGGGGTAGGGTTCAAAGTAACTAACTGGATTTAAGGGAGGTAAGCACCGCTCTTTAGAGCATAAATTCACTATCTGGGCATGTGCAGACCAGAGGCGGTGGTGGTGGTGGGGAGAGATAGGACAGGATGGGAAGTGAGTAATGCTGTGGGCAACAAGGCATTCACTTAGTGGAAATATTACAGGGAGTTGGTGAGTAAGATCCCAAGAACCTAGTGATGGCATTCCTCAGCTCTATATGAAGTGCTGGGCTGGGATGCTGCTCTGTATTCAAGGCAAGGTGCTTGGGAAATGAAGACTGTTCTCTGCTTCCTGCTTCAGTTGGATGGCCTTTGCACCTGACTAGGCCCAGCCCCTAGTGCTTCTATACTTGTCACAGTGCACCAAGCTCTCCCACAAGCCCTGGCACATATCACAGTGTGGTCTTTGATTATTTTCCCACTGTTTTATTGCCCCCCCAACTGTTTTATTTGTGGCACCCCAATTAGAGAATAAGCTCCTTTTATGGTAGGAAAAAAGACTTTGTTCCAAGTTCTCCCAGAGGCAGAAGAATGTGCTTAGTGTGGAGAACCAGGCAGCACCAGGGGGACATCTTGGTATATATATATTGATTTCATAGAGGAAGGGAGAGGGAGAGAGAGAGAAACATCAATGATGAGAGAGAATCATTGATCAGCTGCCTCCTGCATGCCCCACACTGGGGATTGAGCCTGCAACCCGGGCATGTGCCCTGACCGGTAATCGAACCGTGACCTCTTGTTTCAACCACTGAGCCACACAGGCCAGGCACATCTTGGTTTCTTTCTCCCACCAGCCTCCAAAAGAAATTTTTATTTGGGAAGAAAGGTGACTTGGAGTTTTAGGGTAGATTTGGCACACAATGCATTCTGTGGGATCCAATAATTACATCTTTTCACTACTAGATGGGGAATCCCTTGAAATAGGGGCTTGTTATAATCTCTGTATTCTCAGTGCCCAATGCCCTGCCCCATGGTGTGAAGGTGCTCAGTAGCTGCTGAATTGGTTTGAAGGCATTTTTCTCCTGTACCCTCCCTTGAGTCAGACTAAATTTCCTAGAGGCTGTCTGTCTCCACGGGGAAGAATCAGGAAGCTAATAGGGTAGAAAGGGCTGCATGTGAGCACTGGCCATCTGTGCCTTGTATCCAGAAGCCCATACCTCTTAATTAGTAGCTGACTTTTAGGGTACACATACTTTCACATGTACATGTTTTTCTTTTCTTTTTTTTTTCTACTAGAGGGGAAAGTATGAGGAGCAGCGGTCTGGTGTGGAAGGTTAGAAGGTGGGCATTCCTTCCTTATCACTTCCTTATAAGAGAAGTGCTAACTGGACCCTGAGGATCCTAGACGTAGTCCAGAGGAGAGAAAGGCTTGTGTGCAATTTTGGCTATTAATGGAGGTCTTTAACCTTGGAGCTTTATGATTGGCATTAGTTTCATTCTCCACTCTCCCTACAATTGAGTTTTGCATCTCCAACTTGATTTCCTTTTATTCTACAAACCCTTTTAAGGGGATAGAGAGGGAAACAAGCCACATCTGTCCATCCCTTTATTTCCTAAATCCTTAATAGGCTAGATGGATGGTTTTCTTTTGATTTGTTTTTCTTCTTAGTGTGTGCCTCTTGCTCTTCAAGGCCAGAGGTTGGAGCCAGAGGCCTAGAGATCAGCCCCTGGCCTGGGGCCTACTATTGAGGGTATCAGCTTGGCACAGGGCCTTCTGGTATGAGAAGGAGTCTTTGGAGAAGATGTCTAGTGGTCTAAGCTTTTCATTTACTTTTCCCACCAATGCCTTTACCTAAGTAAAGGCTACTGTGTATGATTGTCTGGGCCCGTTATCTGGCTAACTTTCAGGTAAGACCCTTGCTTCTATGGAAAGTAGAATGTCTGGGTTTGAGGCCTTGTAGAGAGTGAGTAGAGTTACTAGCCTGCCAGTATTTGGTCTAGCAATTGGCAAACTTGCTTCCTAGACCTATTTTTGTATGTGTTGTAAGAATAAGTTTCATATTTTTTCAAACGGGCTTAATTCACTTTATTTTTATTTTTATTGTATAAGATTATGTGGTGGCCACAGCTGGAGCCTGGGTCCTCTGCAGAAACTGGTGTGGGTCTTCATAAGATGGTCAGTGAATTCCTGGTAGGGAGACTAGTTGAGCATGGTCTTTTTCCAGAGGTCAGGATGAGAGCTGTAGGTCTTGGAGATGGCACCAAAGGTCTCCTTGGGGAAGTTGCCCAGGATGGCAGTGCAACCCCTGGATGAGGTGTAGCAGTCATCAATACCAGCCATCAGCAGCAGCTTCTTGGGCATGGGGGCTGAGACAATGTCAGTGCTCCGGGGGCTGGGATGAGGCACACTGGCATAGAACCACAGCAGCCAGTTACCTTGCAAAGGATGGTGTGAGGTTTGTGGATTTTTTCCCCCCAAAATAGCCCTGCTGCACAGAGACAGGGACAATGGAGAGTGTGGCCAGGATGATGGCTCCAAGGATGGCAGTAACTACCTCCTTGGAGCACTTAACACCCAGATGAATGTGTCCATTATAGTCGCCCATGATGACAAATGCCTTGAACTGGGACCTCTGGCCAGTGTGGATTTATGCTGGTATAATTTCAATGCCCCCAGGAAAAAAGTCAATGATCTCAGATTCTTTGATAGGCAGGGAGGGAGAAGAGATAAGTTTCCTCCAGAGACTTGATATTCATGTCTTTGATAAGGTGGCCCAGCTTAGTGATGGGGATCCACTCCTTGTTCTCTGCCTTGCCTCTGTGAGCTCCACATCCTTGGCCTGGCCCCAACCTCAGCCCCAGTTGCGGCTTCCAAATCCTCTATGGAAGCCACAGCAGAGCCTATCAAGCTTCTGGGCCCTTTGGCCGCATTAGTGTCATCTACCATTTGGTGTTTTCTTGGGACAGTCACATTTTATTTTTTTTATTTTTTAAATATTTATTGTTGAAAATATTAGAACAGTCAAAATTTAAAAAGCATTTTTTAAAGAAAAAAAGAGGACTATGCAACAGAGATCATATGTAGCACACAGAAACAGTTTAACCTCTGGTAGTCTTTATATTCCCAACTTATTGTATACCAATTTCTTATAAATTCGTGACTCCTTTACAGTCACATCTTTTCTGAGCCAGGCACATGTTAGGCCTTTGAATTCTAATTTATGATTGAGCTGCTTGTAGCCATTCCTTTCCATGTTGGTTATTAGCTAACCAAACCACTCTTTCTCCTCATGTACATTTGGAGTCATAGTCACTGGGGATTAGAATTAGAATTGTATTATTCTCGGAGTGGAAAGAACCTGATGGATGATGCTTTTCTCTAGCTCACTCTTCCTCAGTAAGATTAGCTTTCATCCCCTTCAGCCCCAAATCTGATAAGTATGCAGCTGCTGTTGATAGTAATTAGGGAGATTTGAAAACAAAAATACAACAGTCCAAAGCTGCACTCACCAGGGGATTCTGGAGCTGAGGTTAGCTTTTCTTGTTCCTTCCCCCACACTTCATCCCTGGATTTGCTGAACCTCCCAAAATCAAACCTGGCTTTTTGAGAAGGTCCCTCCTTTGTGTTCTTGTGAGACCATGCCTGAACAGAAGGAATCCTGGGTACTTTTGGAGCAGGGTACTGAGACTGTTTGGAGTTGTGGGCAGGGGGTGATACTATACCATAGTTCTAGTGATAAGCTTACCCAGACAGGGAGGCATTCCCAGCTCAATATGTAGCCCTTACACCCAGTGTTTGGAAAGGGGGTATCTTAGATGTTGTGTGTTTGTGTGGGTACATGCCTTTTCAGGCATCTATGCCTATTAATGTCAAGTCTTTGGGAATACTGGAATCAAGAGAGTGTCATGCCAAGGCTGAGTCACTCTCCTGGAAAGATAGGGATCTAAGAGGAATTACATGAGATCTGCTCTGGAATGCCTTCTCTTCTTTTTGCAATGCCTACCCTGCCCCAAACATACCTAGGATAGTGGATGGCCACCTAACTTCAGGCTACTAAGTCTGGGAGACTCAACCATTGAGCTTTCTGACCTGGGGTAACCAGGACACAAGGGTGTAAACAGAACTCACCACGGCTGTTCCTCCTCTTCCCTTCACTAATGTCCACAAAGCCCTGTCCCTCTGACCCCAACCGTGTAGAAGACTTAATGACTTGTTGAATATGCACAAATATTTCTGACCCTTAAGAACTGAAGCATTATTTGTGGATAGTCAGTGAGTAAGATTAGCTTAAATAGTTTTAAGGTGACAATTAATGGTGAACATTCCAAATAGAGTTGCCTTAGGTTTTCCTGTGACTTTTTGGGGTGGGAATCTGGTCAGCATTGATCAGCATGACTTGAGAGAAAGGACAGTAGTAGCCATGTGATAAATGAAGTAGGCGAGTTATGTACAATTATTTTCAACCATTATTTATAGCTTCATGACTGTGGGTAAGGCATTTAACCTTTTTGAACCTTAGTTTTCCATCTTTAAATTAGGGATAATAATGATACTCACTTCTTTGGGATTTATGAGAGAGAAAAGAGCTCATGACTGTGAAAGTACACCTCGAAGGATACCTGGCATATTGAATGAAGGTGCTTGATAAATTTTTCTTAATTTCTTTCATCATATTTTCCCCCTCTAAGTATTTTAAATCAAAGCACTTTAGGACCATAGTTAGGTGCTCCCTGTATTGCACCATCTCTGTATGACTTTTTAATAGACGAGGAAACCAATATTCAAAACAGTAATACCAATGACTGGCTTAGTTTGTAACGAACCTCACTGTGCCTTCCGCTGCAGTTAATCAGGGAGAAATAGTCTGAGAATCTCTCTCTCTCTCTCTCTCTCTCTCTCTCTCTCTCTCTCTCTCTCTCTCTCTCTCTCTCTCTCTTGTTTTGTGAAGAGGAACCCCAGCTCTGGGGAGCCTTGAAAGTCCCAGGATGAGGGAATGGGGAAAAGGAAAAGAGGTATATGAGACCTGGGTTAGACAAAATGGTTATGGTGTGTGAAGAATAGAGGATGTGCAGAGGAGAAAATGATTAGAGGAACTTTTACTCTAAAGGGCAAAACAATTTGTGAAATCATGCCCCTTTGAAGAAGCCAGGCAGCACTGGCTGAGATCCACCCCAAGCCCTTGCTGTACTGGTAGTTTTCACTTCCTCTCTCTCTCTCTCTCTCTCTCTCTCTCTCTCTCTCTCTGTGTGTGTGTGTGTGTGTGTGTGTGTGATGGGGTGTGGGTGCAGGGGGGCTCTCTTAGTCTGGTCTCTCTTCTAGGTCTATCTGTAGGTAGACAGGTTTTCCATATGGACTGAAAGGAGGTTGTGATAGACTTCCCTTGAAATCTGGAGAATGGTTCCTCCAAGCTTTGTGGGAGTTAGGGTAGGGAGTGCTCATTAAGTTAAGCTGGTGCCTCAGTGGCTCTGTGTAAAACAACCAGCTTCCTACCTATATCTTGTATATTAGACCACCTTGTCAGGCTTGGTCTTCAGGGGTTTCTCTCTCTGTTTGTGACACACCGCTTGCCCATATCTGAGCTAGTGCCTAATACGATGGCAGAAATGTCTCAACTTTATTCTCTTCTGATAGACTCTGGGGAAAGGGCTAGGGAGCTGGGAAAGGAGGGTTTTTGCATACAGGAAGCCCTCGGGTTACGTCCAACTCCACGTGCGTCATTTCGAGGTTACGCCGCCATCTCCCATTTATTTATTTAAAAAAAAGTTCCTTCATTTCGACGTATGTACATATGTGCTTTATGTTTTTGATTATTTTTACCACAAGTAAAGGTCAGGAATTGTTATCTTTCTTCTAAATTTTTTTTACTGTTTCACTTCATTACTGCTGTGTATGTGCTCCATGTGAGTGATGTAGGTGCTTATGTAGGTGGGTTGCGACTTACGGTGAAAATCGTATTACATCGCACTGTAGGAAAGGATCTCTGATGTAACCCAAGGACCTACTGTACTGTATATTTCCCTATGGCATTTGGAGGGCATGCATTGTGTTTCTTGCCTCTGAGTCTTTGTACATGCTATTTCTCTTCCCTGAACACCATGAGCTTCCCTTGCCCTTCAATACCTTTTTCTTGTATAAATCTTATTTATCCTTTAGGACAGGTCGGTTCTTCCTCTGACACCTTCTGCCTTTCTGTCTTTTCCATTATTTCCTGGGACCCCCTTTATGTTTCCAGTTTCCTCTGATTACCTCTATCATGGCCCTTGCTGTATGGAATGGTTAATTCCCCATTCATTTGTCTGCTTTTTGCTCGCTCCAAACAACAAATATTCTCACACACTTACTCGCTTTTACACAGGTGCATGTATAAGGATTAGAATCACCTCAAGGCCTGCTTTATATTGGGTGTCTGATAACTTGGTGCTATATGAACCAGCATGCGTGTGTATTTATATGTGACTGTGTCAGGGATGCAGGTACTTTCTAAAGCACATTAGGTAGATAAGAGGTGGCCCTATTTGCTTTTCTAGGCCTTACTAGAATTGTAGGTAAAATTGTAGGGCTTGTTTTAGATTGTGGAGCAATATCTGTTGCCTGAGCCATTAGGGAGGCTACTGAGATATGGTGTGCATCTTTCCTGCTGCTATTTGATACGTGTATGTGTGTGGGGGCACACCTCAGCATTAGGGGGTGCAAAAATTGTGTTTATAGTGGAAGGGAGAGGAAAAGAGAGATAGAAACATCAATGATGAGAGAGAATCATTGATCTACTGCCTCCTGCATGCCCCACATCATTGAGCCCGCAACCCTGGGCATGTGCCCTGATGGGGAATTGAATTGTGACCTCCTGGTTCATAGGTCATTGCTTAGCCACTAAGCCATGCCGACCGGGCAATTTTTGCCAGTCTTAGTAAATTGGTAACTTAGCTTGTGGCTGGAAGGGCAAGATGTGGCTTCATCAACTCAAATATGCAAACATTTTTTTTAGAGAAGTTACAGCAATCTACATAGAGACCAAAACTAATAAGGTGGGTATCATGTTCCTGTTCTCTTAGTGTTCTATCCCAGGACTTTTCCAAAACAATCATGGACCCACAGGGCTCACGGGCATTATTTGGGCTCTCTATACCTCTGTTTCTAGGAAAGATGATCATGAAAAAATGAAGACTGAATTAGTAGCTATAAACAGAAATACTTAGGATAGTTATAAGGCCACTCTTTCAGTCTTCAGCATGTCCACCAGAGGCAGTTGCTAATTGTCAGTATTCTGTTAAGGTCTATGTAATAAATATTGTCATTGATGAGGTCAAGAGTTAGATTGGACTGCAAGATTAGCAACAGGCTGAGTGGGACTGGAGTCATCCTGTTTCAGGGTGGTCAGCCAAGGTCCTCTACACAAGCCTAGCCAAGTATCATGCTGCATTGAAGGTCTGCACTTAGGCAGCACTGTGGAATGGCATCTGCCTTCTGACTTCTTACCCTGGATGACTAAGGAAGCCCTCCCTGAATATTCATGAATGTTCAGCCACATTCAGATGAATGATCAGCTGCTTATAGTTTGGGAAGGGAAGACAAAGGGGAGTCAGAGAGTCAGCTCTTCAAAGAGGAGTGAAGGGAAACCGAACAATGAGTGGGCTCAGGCTGTGATACCACCTCACCATCCCTTCCTCTGATTTTTTGGGGGGAGCTGTTCATATGGGATTGACGTCATTTTCTTTTGTCGAGTAGCCAAAGTCACTCTAGGCCCATTAAAACTGAAAATCATGCTGCTTTAACAGAAATGCTGACACTGCCATTTTAAAACTATGAGTAGTGAGACTTGTGATGGTGGGAACCTTTTATTTTTATTTTTTAATCCTCATCCGAGGATTTTTTTCCCCATTGATTTCCAGAGAGATTGGAAGGGAGGGAGCAGGGGGAAAGAGAAACATCAACATCAGAGAGACACATTAATTGGTTGTCTCCTACATGTGTTCCCACTGGGGCTGGGGAAACTGCAACCGAGGTACAGGTACATGCTCTTGACTCTGGAATCAAACCTGTGACCCTTTGGTCTGCAGGCCAATGCACTAACCACTGAGAAACCGGCCAGGACCTGGGAACCTTTAAAAAAATAAGTTTATTGTATTTTTGCATCTTCTGCTTCATTAATCAAGGAAGAGCATTAGCATGTTATCTTCCAGTTTCCAAATGTTGGACAAGTTGCCAATTTGTGTTTTTCCAAAAAATTCATTTTTCCAGAAGTACTTTGGACGATCACCCTCTGTCTCTATGCATGGATCCTCAGATTGTGAAAGGTGCTCCGAGTGTTAACTGGTTACCCTTCCTGTCCCTGTCTGTGAAACTGGGAGATTTACTGCAGATTATTCAGCCTAAAGAACTCCAGCCCCCTCCTCAGTCAACCAAAGCCTCCTTCAGAGAGGGGAAGTGTGGTAAATGACGATATCTTTCCCTAGGCAGTCATGTGTTCTTTGAGAACAGGATGTGGGGAGGGCTGGGCCCCAGTCACAGGGTATGGGGGCGGGTATGGGGAAAATGGGCTGGTGGTGTGGTCATGTGAATTGATACCTGCCTCCTTGGCTTTGAGAGGCATGAAGAGTCCCTGTATTTTCTAGTGTTCACTCATGTATACACCCAACCCACCCACGGCTTGTCTGTGTTCTTACCCTAAGAAAGAACTGTACGTACCTGTGAATGAGGCTCAGCTCTTCAGACTAGAGAAACTCAGTGCAAGGAGTGAGTGGGCCCAGTACCCACTGTACCAGACTATGCCTTATGACTCCTGAAGCCATAGCCATTTTGACTAGGTTTTGTCCAGGGAGCTGGGCCCCAGTATAGAATGGGGTTACTTTGTTGTTCTTTCCTAGGGTCCTAGTCATTCCTCTCCCCCCAGATGGCTTCCTAGTACATTGAGGTGATTTGCATGTTCAGTTTCCTTTTAGGCCCCATCCTCTTCTTCTCCCTGCCCCCGCTACTTCTTCTGGGGACCTTTGGAGATGTTCTGCCTGGGGTGGGGAAAAGAGGATGTAGCTGGCTTCCTGTGCAAGGGAGGGTGTGGCGCCTGTCTTCCTGCCTGTCTGCCCACCCGCCCAGACACCATTTGCCCAGTAGTTGAGTAACTGCCTGAAGAGTTGAGTTCAGTCACCAGAGGCTGTGGGGCTCTCCAGGGCTTAGGACTGGAGCTTTGCTTGTGTTGGTCTCTCTTCACAGTTCCCCACCTTGGGAATTTCCAGGCTCCTTTTTCCTGGAATCACAATGCTGAAAGGGCCTTTAGAAGCTGATTGGTACAACCATCTCAGATTACACATGGGGAAACAGAGGCCCTATAAGGAATCAGTTGCAGAATTAGATAAGTAGAATTCTGGAAATTTAGACTTGGAACTTACCCCTTCCCCCAAGCTGATTTGCAAACTGTATTTGGCAGAACTACCTCGGGAACTGCAGCCCCTCCTTCAAATAGAACAGTTCTACTTTTATGTACTCCATGTTTTGAAGTGTCTTGCAAGTTTTTTTTTTGGGGGGGGGTGTTTGTTTTTGTTTTTGTTTTTTTGAGAGTGAAGAGGCAAGGAGCTGCTGGAAAAGTAACAAAATTTAAAACCACTGAGCAAGACAATAGTTGGGGGCACTCTGAACTAGGTGACTGGGACCAAACCAGTATGGCCTACTGTTTCTTGGCTGGTTGTTCTCAGCTAATGCTATCACTCCCTCCACCACAAAAAGACTATTCCCACCCTGTGCTGCCTGATCTCTCATCCCAAGGAGAGACCCTCTTATGGTACCCTGAAACAGAGCTAAAAGCCTGAGGCCACTAGATTTCTTGAATAAAATAAATAATAGGTAAGCCTTTGGAAGAACCCTCTTATAACCTTAATAAAGGAACCTGGAAAGGCAAACAACAGTGTACTGGTAGCTGGGGAGACCTGGATTCTAGTCTTGCCTCCTTTATACTTGAGCAATTTGCTGTTTACCTCATTGAGCCTCTATTTAACCTTTTTAAAATGGTGCTTATCTCTGCCTTGCCTTCCATACAGAGTTGGATTTAGTGAGAGAACGCATGTGGACAAATACCTTTTAAATTACAAAGAACAGTGCACATGAGGCTAGGATTATTTTTGTGTAATGACAAGCCAGAGGCTCTGTAAGCATCTGAGTTGGATAATAAAGTTGCAGGAGAAAGGAACAAAAATTTATCAAACATCTAATACATGCTAAGTGCCAAGCTAGGTCCTTTCCTATAAGTAAAACTAAGGTTGTCCTCACAACAATCTGGTGAGGTAAGCATTGTTACTCCCATTTACTTTTAGGGAAACTGAGACTTAAAGAGATCTAGGTCATGAAATGCTCCAGGGCTTCCCTCCAGAACCCACAATCTCTGTCACATATTTGTTTTTAGTTTTGTTTTTAATCCTCACCCGATATATTTTTCCATTGATTTTTAGAGAGAGAGGGAAAAACAGAGAAATGTCGATGTGAGAGAAACACATTGATTGGTTGCCTCTTCCATGAGCCTCTGAAGAGTTGAATTTAGTCACCAGAGGCTGTGGGGCTCTCTGGGGTTTAGGGCTGGGGCTTTGCTTGTGTTGGTCTTTCTTAACAGTTCCCCACCATGGGGATTGTCAGGCTCCTTTTTCTTGGAATCGCAATGCTGAAAGGACCTTTAGAAGCTGAGGGGAGGAGCCTGCAACCGAGGTACACACCCTTGACTGGAATTGAACCCGAGACCCTTCAATCAGCAGGCCGACACTCTATCCACTGAGCCAAACTGGCTAGGGCTCTGTCACATATTTGTGAAGAGACCTTAACCCTTTGCACTTGCTTGCTTTTTTCTCGATTCCTTTATTCTAATGCTAACTGTGTCGAGTCACACTCGACATCCGAGTGCAAAAGGTTAAGGATGTGCTATGGTTTCCATTGAGGCTTTCCAAACCATTCCTTGCCCCACTCCAGTCTCTCTCCTCTGGTGGGGATGTTGCCTTCATGTCTTGTTGCCTTCATGTTTCAGTTCAGGGCTCTTTACCCCCAGCTTTCCTTGGTAGTACACCAGGCACACCAGGTGCCCTTGTTTTGCCTTTAGTTGATGGAGAGTCCCTTTGGGTCAGCCACTTTTTCCTTGACAAGAGGGGCTTCCTAATCCCCTGGAGAACTGATACAGAGATCCAGAGATTTCTTGCTAGTAAGACAGACCTGGCTCTTGGACAAGGTAATGCAACTAGAAGATGGCAGTTGCTTCTCTTTATTGAGACTCAGTTTTTTCATTACAATGTTTATCTCACATATGTCTCATATACTGGTAAATATTTAATAATAAACTCTGGTGAAGCCATGGTTTACTGATTCCACGGTATAAATACTCTCATCGTGGCCGATTTCAAGCTACCAATACATCTTTGAAGGAGGAGTTGTGAAGAGATGCATGTAATCAGCTCCAGTGTGAGCTAGTTCCAGTGCATCATTATTAATCACATCTATCTTGGACTCCCACAATCATCCCCACCCCAACCTGCTCTTATCTGTATGCAAATGCAGGACCCTCTCACCATGTCTCTTGCCCAGGTTCCCAAAGCATCCAGGAAAGGGAAAGTGGCATTTAAAATATGTTCTTTGCCTGAAAGCTCTCCTGTGAAAGAGTGAATGTGAAGTGTTTAATGGGCAGAAAACTCAAAATGGCTTTGGTTGGGGCCCTAAGTAGAACATTTTGATCAATATGTTTGGCTTCTGAGGTATCTATACTGGCTGTTTCCCCCAACTGTCTGATTCTTAACTACATGGGATGATATTGGAAGGCTCTGGACAGTGTCCTGAGGGTTTGACCATTCCTGAAAGCACTTAGCTTTCTGATTGGAATTCCGAAGTCTTCTCCTCCCTCTCTGCTTGCAGAGCCCACTCCTAATCTCAAGGTCCCTGTAATGAGGATTTGTGGACCAGGAAACATTTTAGAAGACCAGACCTCTGGTCCTACCCCTTATCTCATCTCAGCAACATCTGTGCTAGGTGATGTTTCTTTAAACTTCCCAGAGGATAAGAATCACCAGGGGCAAAACTACTAGTTCCCAAGCTTCTCTGGAAAGCCTGTTTCAGTAAGTTTGGAGGGGGTTTAGGAATCTGGATTTTTAAATTAGTGCTCCAAATGATTCTTAAGTTTGGGAAACAGTGCATTAGCACTGCACAACATTCTGCCAGGTTGGCATCATTATGACCATTTTATAGGTGGGAAGGTCGAGAAGTTGTTATTGGTGAAGCTGGACCTCACACCCATGTTTTCAGAATACAATGTTTCTCCTACAACGGAGACATTGTTTTAGTATACAGTAATATCTGTGGTGGTGGGAGTGATGATGCTAGGTAGGGAGGGACAAAGATAATCCTTGCCCCACTTTACAAATAGAGGGACAATATTCCAGAGGGGTTTGGGGAAAGTAGCAGAACTGATTGCATTCCTGAACTTTTGTTGAGATTGATTATGTTCAACTTTGGAGAGCTGTTTTTCCAGGCCCAGCAGCCCAGATGTCTTCATAGTTGCTCTCTACTTTCTGTGTTTCCCTTCCAACAAGAATTCCTTCAGCCATATGAATACATCCCAGAAGAGGCTGGTTGGTTCAGGGAGCTATATTCTGTGCCAGAGGTTCCCAAATCTGGCTGGATCTTAGAATTATCTGAGGCCCTTAAATTCTGGTGCCCAGCTGGGCCCTGTTTCTTATATAATAAATCAGAATCTCTGAGTGAGGCCAAGGGATCTGTATTTTTAAAATTTCCTCAAGTGAATCTGATGAGCCAGTTTGCATACCCAGTTTGTGATTTTTCTGGATACCAGCTGAAGGAGACTGGAGGTCCTGGTGGGTTGTGTTGAGAGGGTGGGGACTTTTGTAGGACTGGAGAAAATGCAAGGCAGAGCCAAGAATAAGGAAAGAAGATAAGGCAGCTTTGAAAAAGGACTAAGTAGCCTATGTGTTCCATTGTGTTATGCCTCCCCTCAGGGCTCTGCTTTTCAGGGGAAATTCTCATCCCTCTCAATTGAGGTCAGGGCAGGGTGGGAGAGGTCAATGGGGGAAAAAGGGGGCATATGTAATACTTTCAACAATAAAGAATTTAAAAATGTTATAAAAAGATTATCTAATAGAAAAAATACTGTAAGGGTATGTGTATGTGTATTTGATGTGCATGGTCTAAGAAATTAGAATTCAAATTACATCTTAGAGTTTGCCCTCAAAGAGAATGAGTCCTTTTTGCTAGAAGAGCTCTCTGGAGGTCTTCTTGGGAAGCCCTTAGCCCCCTCTGCAGTAGAACAAGTTTTTGCTTAAAATCATTCCTGAGAAGTAGGATATTTATAATAATATGTCTGAAAAATGAAGGGTTAGTAATCATCACATTCTACTTATGATGTGCCAAGTACCTTCATGTCTATTATTATTTTTTAAATATATTTTTATTGATTTCAGAGAGGAAGGGAGAGGGAGAGAGAGAGAGAAACATCAATGATGAGAGACTGGGAATCGAGCCCACAACCCAGGCATGTGCCATTGACCAGAATCGAACCCAGGACCCTTCAGTCCACAGGCCAATGCTCTATCCACTGAGCCAAATCAGATAGGGCCATGTCTATTATTTTTAACTTAAATTTTGTAATAACCCTATTGTAAGGTTGATATTCTTAGACCCATTTTATAGACTAGGAAACAGTGTTTCAGAAAGAAATTCAAAGAGGCTCCAAAGTGTCTTTCTACTATAACATGTTTTGCTCCTCAAAGAGCAGAGATCATTATTTCTGGGATGAGAGCTCCAATTCTGTGGGTTCCTCAGATACTGTTTTTGGCTGTTGGCTGACCAGCAAGATTTGCAGAAAGCTGGCCTTAGCCTAGTTTTGGAACTGAAAACAGAACTTCTTGACTTGGTCTGGAAGCCTCCTCCTGCCCCTGCATACTTGACTGATCATGGCTTCAGCAATTTTAACACTCAGGAACACAGGACAGGGTAGAAGTTCCATGAACAGTGGGTGGAACCCAAGCCGAGGTGTAGATCAACTCCAGTGTGCTTCAGAGCTGGATGCTGGAGATTGCTGTGGTGTGTTACTGAGCAGAGAGAATAGAGCCCTCTTCTGGTGCTCTAGGCAGAACTGGCATCTTCAGGCAGCTATAAATGGTCTGTTTCTAGTCTACAAATACTTCCTGTGAAACTTGCAAGCAGGAAGCTGGGTCAAGCAGGAAACTGAGACTGAAGCCCAGCTGGGTGTGGCCCCTGAGAAGTTTCACTCATTTAGGAGACTTACTTTAATGATAGGCCCTCTTCCCTTTTATTTCAGCAGCTTCACATTTTTATGGGAGTTGAAGAATCTGATGTCCTTGGCTGCCTGCATATAAATCTGTTCCTCAAATTTCCTGCCTTTTTCCCTGCTGTGCCCCCTTTTCTCACCCCGGCCCCACCTTCCCTAACCTCCAACTTAGGTCTTGGCTATGCCTTGGACCTTTCCAATGAGTTGCTACCCAAGTTTTGGCAAAAGAAGCTGTCCTAGAAACAAGAGATCTTTGGGTTTCCTTCCATGTTGTTATAAAAGATTTAGTCTCCCTAGAATAGATGGTAGTGAATATCTCAGAGCCTGATAGTTAGGCCTGCTCTTTGTTGAAGTCTGGATTTCCAAGCAGTGTTAGTTTAGAGTTTTTCATGGAAGCAAGCTGATCCAGACTCTTCCACATAGTCTTTCCAGATCAACAGTAGTTAACCTGAAATGTCTACTGTTTTCTAAGTGCCAAGGTGATTCTATGGCTTATTAAATAGGCCAATCCATCAAGAGCCAAGTTTTTCATCCCTGCTCTCACACTACCTAGGAGCTGTGTTACCTTAGGCTAGTGCCTCTTTCATTGGACCTCAGTTTCTTTTGTAGTATATTGCAGTTTGAATCAAATGATCTAGGAGAGGTAACTTCAGATCTGACAGTTTGGGATTCTGGACTGTTTATTTTCTTGGAGAATAGGGATGAAATGTTCAGGAGGGTGTTATTCTGGAGGAGCCAGATTGGAGTCTAGGATGAGTGGATTAAAATCTTGAGGAAATGTAAACAGGAAGAATGGCTGTGCTAAGGAGGTGGTGGGACAGCCCCTGTGCCTAGAAAGGAGATATGAGCTGGAGTGAGGGGTTAGGGATGTGGATGATGTTTGCCCCTGGGGTATGGTTTGGCTGAGCTGATTTTGAAAGTAAGTCCTGGAGTTCAATACAAATGATGAGGAGCTAGTTTCCTCCCTGACCTTCATGTGTTGAGAGGAAGAGTGGGAACCTGCCTCAGTCTGAGATTTAGCAAAAGACCATGCGATTAAAGTTGGTTTAAGGGGGAAGATACGACTTGCTAAGGTAACCTCACTGTTTCTGACCTTTACAGCTTTGGCCTCTGCCCTGAGCTCTCCTCCCACAATGACAAAGTAGTTATGATCTCATTTCTAAGAGGGAATAGTTATGTTTGTTATTACTCCTTTAAATATATGGTAATTGGAGGAGTAACACTCAGTCTCCAATATGCCTTTGTCTCCAAGTTGAAATGATTTTTGGAGAGCTTTTGGAGGGCAGGACTGGGCTAAAGCAAGTGAAAGGGGGCCCTTGTCTCCCATGCCCTTTGCAGCAGTTGGAGTGGTTGAAGATAATTGCTGACCCATTAAGGTATGGGTGTATATGGGTTGGATATGGCTTTTTTTTTTTTTAGAAATGACTGGAAAAAGGCACAGGCCTAGGATGAGTTAACCCCAGGCAGATCTTGCTAATTTTAAGGGACTGGAAATTGTTAGGAAGAGGTCAAAACAGATAACTTTTGTATCAGGTACCACTTCCAAGTCAAAAGGAAGAGGCTAAATTGTTGGGAAGTGAGTGAGTCAGTGGAGGAGGAGGGGGAGGAGGAGAATGTTTCCTAGGCTAGAAATTCAAAGCAGTCCTTGTTTTCCCCCTTATGGAAAACAGCTGCTTGAAGCAAGGCAGTCATCCCAAGAGGCAAGACAGACCAGGCCCTGCCCTGATCCAGTTCTGGTAGCAGGAAATTGTGACTGCTGGAGTATAAATAATTGGAATAGGCAATTTGGATGACACTGTAGTGGCTACTCTCTGTCCAGTGAAGAGACTGAAGTTTTAGGATTGCCCTGGTAGGACTTGTCCTGCTCCTGGCCCCTCTCACCCACTTACCTTTGCTTTCTCTATACCAGCAGCTCCACTGAAAACTCAGAGCTGGTGGACCCTCAGGGAGAATGAGGAGGTGGCAGATGGGGCAGGGGTGGGGCGGGGGCAGGTGTGAGGTCATTGAGCTCAGATCCAACTGGGCTGACTCAGAAGCTCTGCTTTAGAGAGGGGCCTTCCAAGCAATGCTTCCCAGATGTGCCCAGGCTTCCTATGTTATAGTGTTTGGGCCTTGGCCAAAATAGCTGCCAAAGTGGTATCTGAAGGAAGCAGTGAAATCCACATGATCAGAGAGGTGGGTGGAGTCATGGAAGGAGCTCAGGAATGTTCAGAAGACCCATCTTCGTCTTTACTACTTGCTGGCTGAGTAAATGTGGCTTCAGTGATATTGAGACAGTGGGTGATGGGGCTTAGCATATAGTTGGTATTCAGTAAGTATTCATTTCCATCCTTATGTCACCTGCCTCTATATACTTCAGTTTCCTCACCCATGATGACACCAGTAATGCCAATTCTCTCTGGCTCACAGGTCTGTGCTTCAGGCAGGTTACTTGTCATTATTGAGCTTTCCCTCTCCTTTCTCCTCTGTCTTGCCCAAACTCTTCTCCAGGAAAGAGCCATCCTGATGTTCAGTGACATGGAGCAAGAGAGGGGAAACATTGCCCTGATCTTTTCACTGTGGCCTAGGTACTACTCATTTGGGTGCTCCTAGCTATAGGGAAAAAAAGGGTCCATTATTTGAAGCTGTCCAGGCTCATGGACCAAAGTACCCCAGCTACTGCAGCCAAGGCAGCGGTACCATCTGGCCTGATTATTTTTGTTTCTTAGGCCATCAAACTGGGGACACAAGAGAGATCCCAGTTTGTTGAGAAATTTGGATGGTAAATCACTGAGATGGTCTTGTTAGTCCAGTGAAGGGCTTGGTGTGGGAAGTGTCTTTGTTCAATTGTTTAATAAATAACAGTGGATTTATTGTTCTTGGGCTGGGGGTTAGAGGGCTAAGTGTGTTTGAGAGGGTGACACCCCCTACAACCACACCCAGACATTTGTTTGTTTGTTTGTTTCTTAAACCCTTAATGTTCTCCAGAGACAGTCTTTAACCTCAGTCTGTGGCTAGGTCTTCAGAGACAGGTTTAAGGCAGGAATTAAGTTCTCTGCTGGGGACTATCTTGAAATGTTACCTCACCGAGTCCAGACCCTCCACTCTTAACAAGCTGAGGAGCTGCTGAAAACTTCTGCTGACTTCAGAGGATTTATTTTCAGGTTTTTGCCTCCCAACTCTCTTCTCCTTGACATTGCAGAGGCCAGACCCAAAAAGTTAGTAGGTACCCACTAGGGTGAGCATCTAGTGGGCCCTTTGTGGCCTGCAGCTTAGTCTAAGGTAGATTAGTCTAAGGGAGAACAAGGGATCTTCTTTGATCAAAACTTCTGCCCTATCACCTTCAAGGTCCAGTTATGTTATTACCCTCACTTCCCTTACCTCTGACATACAGAAAACCAGGGAGCACAGACCCATGACCCTGTCCTCATGACTAACATTTTCTTTTGAGTTTAGTGGTGGAAATAATAGAAGCCTCTTTATGTATGCTTTTCTTTCTGGTTTCTTTTTCTTTTTTTAATGTAAGATTATTTGCCTTCACAGTGAAATTCAGGAAACCTCAGGCTGCTCTCCCTGGAGGAGTAGCCACAGTGGAATGGCAAACACCCTGAGCAGGAATTCTGGGAAAGTAGATTCCAGTTTGGATTCAGCTGGACATCTTCAGATTTAGTTCTCTACTGAGAACTTTAGAAGAGCCCTTGTTCTGCGGGATGACATGTGGACAACACTAGCCTCTCTGACATGCTTATTCCTAACTTAGGCTGGGTTCTATTCTATCAATTGATTTATTTAAGAAACATTCTTTTTTATTATTTATTTATTTATTTATTTATTTATTTATTTTTCAACTGGAGGCCTGGTGCATGAAAATTCATGCACTGGAGGGGGAGTCCCTCAGCCTGGCCTGCCCCCTCTCACAATCTGGGAGCCCTCAATGGCAGGAGGCAACCCGGTGATCAGAGGAAGGCGATGCCCCCATCACACCTCTGCTGCTGCCACTGCTGGCAGCGCAAGCCTCAGCCGGCCCTGGTTACCTGAGCCTCAGGCAGCCCTGGGTGGCTGGGCAGCTGTCATCCGAGGCTTGCCTGCACCTCGGGCCTACCCTGGGAGGCTGGGCAGCTGACATCTGAGGCTTACCTGTGCCTTGGGCTGGCCCTAGGAAGCTGGGCAGCTGCCATTCTAGGCTTGCCTGCACCTCGAGTCGGCCTGGGCAGCTGGGAGGCAGAGGGGACTGGTGGACTCTGGAGGCAGGCGCGCAGAGCGGCTGGACCCGCCTGGGGGCAGGCCCGGCAGTGCTGTGCGACTGCTGCCCTGGTGGGGCTGAGGGGATTGGGTGCCACCATCTTGTGGCTGTGGGTGCTGCCATCTTTGAGGGTGTGGAAGTCAATTAGCATATTCCCACCTTATTAGATAGGTTTACAATTGACCTTCATTATTATATTAGTTTCAGGTGTATAGCATAGTGGTTAGACATTAATATAACTTACAGATGAACCCCCCAACAAGTCTAGTACCCACTTGGCACCATATATACAATTATTATAATACAGTTATTACAATATTATTGACTTCATTTAAAAAAAATTTATTGATGAAAGTATTACAGATGTCCTCTTTTTTTTCCATTGACCCTTTCAACCCTGTACCCATTCCCCACCTCCAGGCTTTCACCACTCTATTTTCTGTGTGCATGGGTTATGCATATATGCATGTAAGTTCTTTGGTTAATCTCTCCCCACACACCCACCTCTGCCTTCTCTCTGAGATTCATTAGTCTGTTCTATGCTTCTATATGTCTGGATCTATTTTGTTCATTGGTTTATTTTGTTCAATAGAGTCCACATATGAGTGAGATCATGTGATAGCTGTCTTTCTCTGACTGGCTTATTTCACTTAACATAATACTGTCCAGGTCCCTCCATGCTGTCTCAAAGGATAAGAGATCCTTCTTCTTCTTTTTTTTAATAATAAATCTTTATTGTTCAGCTTATTACAATTGTTCCTCTTTTTTTCCCCCATAGCTCCCCTCCACCCAGTTCCCACCCCACCCTCTGCCCTTACCCCCCGCCACTGTCCTCATCCATAGGTGTACGATTTTTGTCCAGTCTCTTCCCACACCCCCCACACCCCTTTCCCCCAAGAATGTCAGTCCACTCCCTTTCTATGCCCCTGATTCTATTATATTCACCAGTTTATTCTGTTCATCAGATTTTTAATTCACTTGATTTTTAGGTTCACTTGTTGATAGATATGTATTTGTTGTTCATAATTTTTATCTTTACCTTTTTCTTCTTCTTCCTCTTCTTAAAGAATACCTTTCAGCATTTCATATAATACTGGTTTGGTGGTGATGAACTCCTTTAGCTTTTTCTTATCTGTGAAGCTCTTTATCTGACCTTCAATTCTGAATGATAGCTTTGCTGGGTAGAGTAATCTTGGTTGTAGGTTCTTGCTATTCATCACTTTGAATATTTCTTGCCACTCTCTTCTGGCCTACATAGTTTCCGTTGAGAAATCAGCTGACAATCGTATGGGTGCTCCCTTGTAGGTAACTGTTTTTCTCTTGCTGCTTTTAATATTCTCTCTTTGTCTTTTGCTCTTGGCATTTTAATTATGATGTGTCTTGGTGTGGTCCTCTTTGGATTCCTTTTGTTTGGGGTTCTCTGAGCTTCCTGGACTTGTAAGTCTATTTCTTTCACCAGGTGGGGGAAGTTTTCTGTCATTATTTCTTCAAATAGGTTTTCAGTATCTTGCTCTCTCTCTTCTTCTGGCACCCCCATAATCCAGATGTTGGTATGTATGAAGTTGTCCCAGAGGCTCCTTACACTATCTTCAAATTTTTGGATTCTTTTTTCTTTTTGCTTTTCCGGTTGGGTGTTTTTTGCTTCTTTGTATTTCAAATCTTTGACTTGATTCTTGCGATCCTCTAGTCTGCTGTTGGATCTCTGTATATTAATTTTTATTTCAGTCAGTGTATGCTTAATTTCTAGTTGGTCCTTTTACATATCCTCGAGGATCTTGCTAAATTTATCATCCTTTTCTAGAAAATTCTTGAAAAACCTTATAACTGTGCTTTTGAACTCTATATCCAGTCATTTTCTCCTCCATTTCTTTCATTTGTGGTCTGTTTCTTTGTCTCCGCATTTTGGCTTCTTCCCTGAGTTGATAGAGTGGCTTTGTGTGCTAGGTGTCCTATATGGCCCAGTGGCTCAGCCTCCCCAGTTACCTGAGGGGGACACTCTTGGTGCACTCCTTTGTGGGCTGTGTGCACAGTCTTGTTGTAGTTAAGCCTTGATTGTTGTTGGTATCACTGGGAGGAATTGACCTCCAGGCCAATTGGCTGTGAGGATCAGTTGTGTCTACGATGGGAGAACTTCTGTGCTGGAGACACCCTTATGAGGCAAGACTTGCTTTAGTGGGGCTTTGGTGCTCACTGAGTCTGCCCCCTGAGTGTGTCTCTTATGGATCTGAGGAGTTGTAATCTGGATGGTCCCACTCTGACCCCTGGGTACACTGGCTCTTGGATCTCCAAGGAGGTGCTAATTTAGCCTCTGCCTGAGGCCACCCAGCAGGAGCTATGGAGAGATCTGCAGATCCTTTTGTTTGTTTGGGTTTTGGAGGTGCCCAGATGAGGCCCAGCTGTGAAGCAATGCAAGCTGCTGTGGGGCCTTGGGCCTTATTTTGGATGTTCTGGGTCTCACTGACTCAGAGGCAGTTTGTTAGGTAAGTTAAGAATTCAAAAGAACAAGGCCATTCATATGCAAAAGCCTCTGCACTCAGCTTGGATGGGGCGGAGTCTCAGGGCGGAGCAATCAGCAATGGCTTCATGGGGCGGGATCTCAGGGCGGAGCAAATAGCTATGGCTTCCTGTCAGCCCTGCCCTAAGAGGCCCCTGGGTCTCAGTGTCCCGCGGTAATTGCTGCAAGCACCTCTGAGAGAAAGCCGCCCTCGAGTTTCGCCTGCTGCCAGACAGTCCAGGTTTTCCCCGTATGAGTCTGGGTCCCCAGAGTCTCACCCGGAACTGGAGTTCAGAGCAGTCGGGAGCTTTTGTCTCCCTCCCGATTCAGAAAGCCAGCTGCGTACTCAGTTGCCAGCCCTCTCCGCGTGTGCACCTCCGTACCTCTGCCATCCACAGCTCCTGTGAGTCTCAGTGTGCTTTTCTCTTTCCTTCTATTTGTGGAATTTCCACGCAGCCAGCCTTCCTGTGGTTCTGGATGATGTCCATTTTGTCTTTTAGTTGTAGTTTTGAAATTGTTGTGGGAGGCAGCAGTTTAGGTGTTTACCTATGCTGCCATCTTGGTTTCTTCCCCCGAGATCCTTCTTTTTTACAGCTGCATAGTATCCCATTGTGTAAATGTACCACAGTGTTTTTCTCCACTCATCTACTGGTGGGTACTTGGCTGTTCCCAGATCTTAGCTATTGTAAATTGTGCTGCTATGAACATAGAGTTGCATATATTCTTTCTGATTGGTGTTTTGGGTTTCTTAGCATATATTCCTAGAAGTGGGATTACTGGGTCAAATGGAAGGTCCATGTTTAATTTTTTGAGCAAACTCCATACTGTTTCCTATAGTGACTATGCCAATCTGCATTCCCAACAGCAGTGTACTAGGGTTCCCTTTTCTCCACATCCTCACCAGCACTTGTCCTTTGTTGATGGTAGCCATTCTGACAGGTGTGAGGTGATACCTCAGTCATTTTAATTTGCATCTCTCTGATGGTTAGTGACTTTGAGCATTTTTTCATGTCTCTTGGCCATCTGTATGTCCACTTTGGAGATGTGTCTATTTAGGTCCTCTGCCCATTTTTAAATTGGATTGTCTTCCTTTGTTAAATTGTATGAGTTCCTTACATATTTTGGATAGTAACCCCTTATCAGATGTATCATTGGCAAATATGTTCTCCCATGCAGTGGGCTTTCTTGTTGTTTTGTTGATGGTTTCTTTTGCTTTGTAGAAGGTTTTTATTTTGATTTAGTCCCATTTGTTTATTTTCTCCTTAGTTTTCCTTGCCCTAGGAGAAGTATCAGCAACCATTGCTATTGAAGATGTCTGAGATGGTTTCTTCTAGGATTTTTATGGTTTCACAACTTACATTTAAGTCTTTTATCCATCTTGAGTTTATTCTTGAGTGTGGTGTCATTGGTGTTCTAGTTTTTTTTGTTTTTTTTTTTCATGTACCTGTCTAATTTTCCCAACACCATTTATTGAAGAGACTTTATTCCCTATGTTGTACTTTACATCCCCGTGGCTATTTTGTAACTGCCAATTTGTACTTCTTAATCACTTTTCTTTAACAAATATTTTTGTTCAATATTTGGGCATATAACCTAAGCCCTGAAGATGCTAAATTGACATAACCCCTGATTGACATGATATGCAAGATACACTGGCTTATTTTCTTTGAAAAAACCTTCCCAATAGTGTTTATTAAAGGGAACTCCTATGCTGTGGAATGTGGCCCTGGGGTCCCATCCCTTACCTCAGTTTCTTCTCTTGGTGCTTTTTTCCAAAAAATCCTATTCAGATTCAGCCCCACTCTGCTCAAGACCTCCAGACTACCTGGCCATTGCTAACAGGATTAAGGCCAAGCTTTCTAATATAGCCTTTAAGGCCCTCTACCTACTTACCTGCCCAGTTTCTTGCCTACTCTTCACTCTGTCGGCCTCATTCACCCTGAAGTAAGCCTGCATGCCTGCTTCTAAGCAGGCCATTGCATCTCTGTCTCCTCTGGGGCATCACACATCTCTACCTAAGACATTTGGGTACTCTTACCCCCATTCCCACTGTCTCCCTTTTTCAGAATCCATCTTATCCTTAGAGACCAGTGCAAATACCACTGAACTATGGTATTTTATTTCCACAAAAGGTTTTTTTCGGTTCTACTACAGCACTTCTCAGAATGTTTGCTTTTATATAACAGTTTTCTGTTATTCAGTAAGTGTGCTGGGGTCAGGAATTGGTCCTACATCTCTACTCTAACCCATAGTTCCTTAAACATAGTGTTCCATTAATACTGGGTAAACTGAAATTTGTAGGAAGCTCTTTAACCTGGGGTCCTTGGGTCTCCATGGGATCCATGGATATAATATGAAGTGTGGAGGATATTAAGCTCTTATCTGATGTATCTGATTTGGAAGGAGGAAAATTACATATTGGTTTTCACTAACTTCTCACTGAAATGTAGCCCTTCTTTCAATTATGAATGTAGGCCAAAAAAAGTAGTAATGGCAATTTCAGTGACTTTGTCACCAATGGAAATCAAAGGTACTTTTATATCACAATTTAGTTATTGTAGATTTCTCAAAATATTATTTATGCTCAACACAAAGTTGAAATTATAGCAGTAATAACTAATAAGGTCAAGTCCTAGGTAATTACTTAAAATTATAATAGAGGACATACTAAGTTTTGATAACTATTTCAATATAATTGGCTTCTTTATTTCATATATTTACAAATATTCTGAGAAGGGTTCCATAGAATTCACCATACTGCCCATAAGGGTCCATGTCACAAAAAGGTCAATATGTAAAATGTTCCCACTTATGAATCTGTATGCTATATGTGTCTTTTATATCCCCTTGCTTAGTACTACTCACTTAGCCAACATCTTATGTGTTAACATAGCCTTGGGTATTGGAGTGGTAACTCTAAGTAAGACAGAAACCTTGAGGTGAGAATGAAGTCCAATGTACTAAAAGACTCACTGTCCCATTTCTGCTTTTTCCTATTCCCTCAGTCATTGGTGTTTTGAGGTCCCTCCTGACCCAGCTCAATGGTGATTTGAGGCTAGATGCTGAGACCAAATTTCAGCACATTGGGCCTCATTCCCCCTACCTTATGAGGCCCTCTTTTAAGGAGATCATTGGATTGGCAAGAAACCTAGGGTAACACTGAGTCTAGGTGGCTAACCTTGCCCATTGCCTCCCACTAGGGTACTTGCCTTACTTGTTCCTGCCTTCAGGGCCTTTCCTGTCCCATTGTCATTCCTGAAATAGATTTCCTCCCTGGCTCCCTGGTGAGATTTATTTACAAAGTTGTTCCCCAGACCTGGTCCTCATTGAATTGTTTAGCTAGCAAAATGGCTGTCTGGCCTCCACTTCCCCCACTAACTGACCCCTGTGCTCAGGAAAGGCCTAGAGGTGTCAAAGACTGATAAGGCTTAATGTGTTATCCATTCCATGGGGATTTGCATATTTGACAATTCTACTTTTAGTCTCTACCCACAACCACCCCCCCCCGCCCTGCCGAATAGTATAAATAGTAAGTCAGCATCCTACTAACACTTAGACATGATTCCAATCTTCTCTCTATGCATAGTTTTTACAAAATTGAGCTCATGTAATCTTGGTACTTACTCTTCCTCACTTAATATTACTGAGGTATTTTCTCTGGGTCTGAAATACTCTTCATAAACATTTTATATGATCATATAACAAGCTATCTTGTGGTTGTGCCATATAGATTACTTAAGTAAAATGCCCAACAATTTTTAAAAGATCTTTGATTTCTTTTAGTGGGAGACATTTTACATTTTTATGTAAGAGGTGTTTAGCATATTGGTTTAAATTTGAAGTTTGGACCTCAATCTAAATTCAAACCATGTCTTTCTCAATAGTAATGTGACTTTAGACAAATATCTACTTTTTCATCCTCATTGTGGAGATGATACTCTCTACTACACAGGGTGATTGTTGATATTAAATTGGGTGGTGTATATGAAGTGCATAGTGACTAGTAAGTCTCCATACATGAAACCTGCTACTTATTGTTGCTATTACTATTATTACTACCTGAAAACTACCAAGTTTTCAGCCAAAGGAACAAATCTATACTGATGAAATTTCAGCTATCATTGACTTGGGCTAAGGGATCTATTCATAAAGGTGGAGGGTAATTTTGCTAGTGCCTATTGAAAGTGGGGTTTGGGGAGTAGATCTCCCCTGGCAGGTTCTTGCCTCACGAAGTTTGAAGAATAAAATTCATGGATTAAAAGGATTTGCTAGTTAAAGGGTGGAAATTTATTGGAAGCAAATACAGACTCCCATGTAGGGAAGAGTTCCCAAGGGGGTAACCAACTAAGCCCCTTTTTCTAAGGTTTATAATTGCTGTAGTTCTTTGTCTCTTCATGCTCCCTTCTAATTGGACCTTTTCCCCATTTTATGACCCTGTGCTTTTCTAATTGGTCACTCTTTTGCAGAATATCAGCTTCAAAGTCCAAAACCCATGTGGTACCCTCCTCTTTCTCTCCCCCTTATCTTGCAACATTCCTCTATCTCCTGTGAACATATGTTTCCCTCTTTCCATTATTTGTCAACATTTCTCTATTCTCTGTGAAAATATGTCTTCCTCTCCCCTTATTCTGTGGCACCTTTCTATTCTCTGTGAATGTATGCTTTTTGGTGGCTCCAAGCCCTCACCTATGCATTCTTCCCCCATGGACTCTCTTTATTCCTAAGATTCTCTAAACCTGCTTATTTTGTCCCTAGAATTCCTTTCACTGTGAAATCCTATGAATGGCTGCCTCTTTTTGTTTTTGTTTTAAATCTGGGCCTCTCTCTTTTCCTTTTCTGTCTGCTGACTTGGCTTTGGTAGCACCTCTATAATACACCTATCTCTGCTGAGGCTTCTTTCCTATCTTGCACCTAAGGAGACCAGTGAGACATAAATACAAGAAGCATTAACAATGCAAGTTAGTATCAGTACCAAAATGGTCCTTGGATATCACCTAGTGTTTTTGACTGATCGCTATCCCCATTCCTGCCCTAGAACAGATGAGGAGAACTAAAGTCCAGGAAGGGCATAAGATATATCCAAGGTTATAGATTAAGTCAGTTGTAGTGCTAGGCCTGGAACGCAGTGTTCTTTATCCTATCCTTAATTTCATGTTGCAAAGACCAGTGCTTCAGATAATCTAGGCTGTAAATCAGAGTTGTAAAGAGGATGCTGCAGACGAGAGTAGCGGCTGGCTAGAGTAGGTGGGGAAGGCTTACTGGAAGAAATACAGTCAGCACTTGCTTCCTCTTGATAGTAAGCTGTAAATTTGTTTGCCCCTTGGTAATCATTGCTCTGTTGCTATGTTGTTTTGTCTTAGTAGTAAGCTGGTTGGAAGCAGGGACTGTGTTATTGTTTATTTCCTCCAATATTCTCCCTTCCTTGCCACCAATATCTAAATTGCTCAGGTTCTGCCCACCTGGTGTTGCTCAGTGGTTAAGTATTGACCCAGGAACCAAGAGGTCATTGGTTCAATTTCCGGTCAGGGCATACGCTAGGGTTGTGAGCTCAATCCCCAGTAGGGGGCATGCAGGAGGCAGCCGATCAATGATGTTCCTCTCTCATCGATGTTTCTATCTTTCTATTCCTCTTCCTTCCTCTCTCTTTCTAAAAATCAATAAAAACATATTTCAAATAAAATACATTGCTCAGGTTCTTAGCACCTAGTTCCCTCTTCTGTGGTTGAGCAGAGACACTTGTCCCAGGCTCTGCTGAGCACAGTCCCAGACAACTAACTTGCCTCCTTTGATCCATCCTAGATCAATGTACGTGTGACCACCATGGATGCAGAACTGGAGTTTGCCATCCAGCCCAATACCACCGGCAAGCAGTTGTTTGACCAGGTAAGGGACGGATGGACCTGTTGCCCTTAAGTCTCTTTCACTTCTCTTAATTGCTCCCACTACAATGCCTGCTTCTTGGGAATTTCTTTTCCTACTCACTCCTCTAAGATGGGTCAAGACAAAGGCTAACCCCAGCCTTAATAACAAAGGAGACAAAGTTTAACTTTGCCAACCTGCACCTTGGATGGCTCTGATTAATTCTATTCTTGGTCATGAACATGGCAGAATGGAGAAGTGAATGGGGTATTATTCTGTGCTAGATGCTCTAAAAATGAGGGAAGAGGGTTTGGGGGGTACTGGGTGAAAAAGGTGAAGGGATAAAGGTGAAATTGGTAGTTACAAAATAGTTACAGGGATGTAAAGTACAGCATAGGAAATATAGTCAATAATATTGTAGTAACTATCTGTGGTGCCAGGTAAGTAGATGGGAACTTGAAATATCAAGGGAACATTTTGTAAAGTATATGATTGTCTAACCACTATGTCGTACAACTGAAACTAATGCAAAATAATATCGAATGTAATCTACAATTGAAAAATGAAATTAAGAAAATAAATACGTTAGCACACTCTGAAGAATGTAAGTGATCTCTTCTCCATTTTAATAATGAGGCTAAGAAATTAAATAACTTAATTGTATACAGCTGGTATCTAGCTGGGATTTAAACCCCACAGTCTTGTTGCTGCACCACATGGCTTCTGTCACATATTCATTGTTGTTTCCTTGTACACAGAAACTAACTTATTATTGCTGAGGTTATATGCTCTATGTACATTTCCCTCAAAGGAATATTGGAACTTAGGACACTCTTGAAGATGATGAATGCAATAGGAAGGTGTTTCATCTCCTGTAGTTATGCCATGGAGATGATATTGATGTGGTTATTCCTGTTTCCAATCCAAGTGGTATCCCTTTGCTACAAATCATCATTATCAGAAGGAATGTACTAGATAATAGCTAGGTGGGGGCCACAGAATCTTTCAACATTCAAAGACTCTCCAAGGGTCAAGGGAATGTCTCACCTGTGACCAGACTTTCAGGAGTGAAAATGTGGTTCCCATTTCCAGTGGCTGGGATTCTTCTAGATAAGCTATTATTCCTTTTCCTCACCAGCCTCTGGTGAGGTGGAGGTCTGACATTGTCCAGGATGTTAGGACTATATATTACCTTGATGCATTTTCCAAGCACTCTTGCTTTCCTTTCTCCTTTGCCCTCAGAGTCCCGCTATAGTCTGAGAACTTCCCTAGAGTTGGGAAGGGAAAGAAGAAAGACAAAATAGGTTATATTTAAATGAGATGATTCTATACCTATGAATACCTCTGAGTGGCGAGGGGAAAGACAAGGAGAGCAAGGTGATGGTAAGAGGCTGTTTCTATCAAGCTCTCCTTGTAAAAGGAAGGAAGGGATGGCTGGAAATCTGAGGAAAGCTTGGTTGGGCATGCCCCTCTGAGTCCCTGATGTCACATGGTAGACTGAAAAATTGTTGTTTATGATGAATACAGATGAGAGATAATGTTTGTTCAGGGCTTACTGTATGCCAGGTACTGTGACAGGCATTTTGTATACTATATCATTTGACTATCACAAAGCCCTTGAGTATAGAAATTAGTACTGACCCCATTTTACAGATGAGGAAACAGAATCTTCATTTTCCTAGCTAAGCCTTGTGGAAATTATTGAACCTCTCCTGGTTGGTATTTTCATCCCCCGCAACTCCCCAAAAAAGTTGGTCTAATACCTAACTAAAAGGCTTATTTTGAGGTTATGAAAAGATAATATTGTTTATATCTCACTTGTTAGCCAAAAACTTGTTATAGTGGTTTATGATGATACATAAAATTCAAAAGGATAAATTAGAAATAGCTGTGAATAACAATAAGGAAATACAAATAGGGAAGAGAGAGTGAGAGAGGAAGGGAGAGACACATTAATTTGTTGTTCTATTTATTTATGCATTCATTGGTTGATTCTTGTATGTGCCCTGACCGGGGATTGAACCTGCAACCTTGGTGTATCGGGATGATGCTCTAACCAGCTGAGCTAAACCAGCCAGGGTTAGCAGAGATGTAATAAATGATAACTCCGAAATGCCATGAAACTTCTTGTCTTGTTAATCACATAGATTTGGGGCTTGAAGATCCTCAGAGTATGTAACTTTGAATTTAGCTGTAATTTGCTTCTTCTCTGGAGTTTGTTTTGTTTTGAATAGTGAAGGGTCATCATTAATATTTAATTTGTAAAATTACAAACTAGTCAGAGGAACATTTAAACACACATTTACTACAATTAAAGTAATATGCTGATATTCATGTATCTCACAAGTGATTACAGTGCTAGTCTGGAATTACTGAATGCATTTTGATTATATTAAGGCTTTGCATTCTCCCATTGTATGAAGGTTTTCTATTGGAAAGCTTTTAAAGGAACAATCTGGTGAAATTGAAAGGGCACTGGATAGTAAGTTAGAAATATTGGTCCCTAGGGCTGGCTGTACTGCTAGTTCTCCTGATACCTTACACAAACCTCTTCCTTCTTTGGGCCTCAGTTTACCCATCTGTACAATGTCTAACTGATCTCTCAAGTCTGGTTATCTTTCAAAAATTTATCTCCAGCATTTGTTTCTGCATTTCATATCTTTCCCATTTCTAACCCACTGTTTGGAATTCATATGGCCCCTTTATATAAAAAGGAGGGGAATGCCTCACTTGAGTATGATTAGCAGTTGGCATATGTGTGGGGGAGAAGAAACTACCTGGAATGTGGGATATTTCTTCCTGGACAGGCTTCTTAGTGTCTCTGGAACAAAAGGGAGAAAGAGTCCATACACTAGAAGGCTGTTTGGACCTTTGCTTCAGAAAGCAATACCATTCTGAGCAGCTGCTATAGAGGGGAGAGTATCAGTCAGTGTGGATTTTATGGTACAGCTGGGAACCAGAGGCTTCTTCAGACTTTACCCAAACATCTTCCCAGAGCCCTGGTTTTATACCCTACCCCTCTCAAGCCATTGCCTGCCCTCAACACTGGAGGCTTTGTTCATTTGCATTGGAGGGGGATAGATGTGGAAGGTGAGAAAGGCATAATTTAGAGCCTAGGGCAGGAAAATCCTTAAACAAAAAAGTTTATTAATTTCAGAAAAGCACAAGACCAGAAATTCTTTGTTTAATGTTGGTTTGGTTTGTGTACTGTGGGTGTGGTTCTGAGGGAAGCCCAGCTGGTAAGGAGCCCTGGCCAGATTGATATGCTAGTTCTGAAAGCTACTACTTCCCAAAGAAAGCCTTTGAGAGACTTGAATCTTTCATACTGGTTGAGGAAAGGAAAGGCAGAAAGCCAAGAAGTTCATGACTTCCCATCTGGAAGATTAGTGATGTTTTGAGAAATATCACTTATTGAGCACCTACTATGAAGTAGCCCTGGCTAAGTGCTTTAATTCTCACATGATCTTTCCTAAGATAAGTGAAGAACACACCCTATGCCATTTAGTCTGTAAGTTGTGATATGGAGTTCCAAAAATAAAGATTTGACCACAATATTTAAGCTTTTCCTCACGGCATTAATCTGCTTAGGGTAAATGAGGCTGTTTGGCTTGGAGAACAATCAAGAGAAGATGTATTCTCTTGTTGGGGTCTCTGAGGAGCTCTTGTAGGAAGGAGGGAGGCAGTCATTCTGTGAGATCAGAAGGAAACCCATAGGTAAAACTACAAGGAAACCCTGGCTGGTGTGGCTCAGTTGGTTGGAGTGTTACCCCGTACACCAAAATGTGGTGGGTTTGATTCCCTCAGGGTACATACCCAGGTTGCAGTTTCAATTCCTGGTCAGGGCATGTGTGGGAGGCAACTGATTGATGTTTCTCTCGTATCTATCATCTATCTATCATCTATCTATCTATCTATCTATCATCTATCTATCTATCTATCTATCTATCTATCTATCTATCTATCTATCCATCTATCTATCTATCATCTCTCCCTTCCTCTCTCTAAAATCTATTTAAAAAATCTTCCAGGAAAAAGATTGGAACTCAGAGAAGGAATTGAGCATCTGACACTTTTGGGGCCAAGACAAGTATAGGCAGGAATCCACAGAAGTATGTGTTCACAGGCTATTGGGGGTATAATCTCTTCCCACTAAATTGATGAGGTGCAAGGGAGGAAGTTCATTCTGTCTGGCCTTTGAGACCTATCATTCAAGGAGGTCCTCCCTATGGAACTGGGCCTAGGAGGAAGGAGTTGGACTCCTTGGGAGGGTTGACAAAAGCTCTAGGGCCACCCTGAAACCAAGCAATTATCTAGCTGATGACCAGAGAGGAAGACAACTGGAGAGGAAGCACCTTGTTGGTACCAGCAATAAATAACAGGCAATTATGGGAAGCCATAGCTTGAGGAGGCCCAAGCACTGCTGGGAAATGGAATTGAGGTTCATAGTTCCTCCACTTTACCTTTGTTTCCTCTTATGAGTGTGCTCACAGGTAAGGAGGGGAGAGAGCATGTTTTACAACAGCATTCTGTCACTTACCTCTATGTCTAAAGCCTAGAGTTCTTCAGATGGCTCTTGATTACCTAGGTGATATTAGGGGGCAGTGCTACCACCATGAATTCCATTTTGAGAAACCTCTGCTTGGCTCCTTCCCAGCCAGGGGCTCTAGCTCTACCACTACTCTAACATTTTTTTTTTAAGAATGCAATTGTCTTTAAACCAATATATATTATTGGTTTCAGAGAGGAAGGGAAAGGGAGAGAGAGATAGAAACATCAATGATGAGAGAGAATCATTGATCTCACCTCTGCACGTCCCCCTACCGGGGATCAAGCCTGCAACCTGGGCATATGCCCTCACCAGGAATCAAACCATGACCTCCTGGTTCATAGATTGATGCTCAACCATGGAGCCACACCAGCTGGGCCTCTAGTCTAACTTTACCTGCCCTGCCCCCTTCCCTCAAGATTGTAAGCTCTTGAAAAAAGGTGAGATCTCAGAGCATCCATTCATTCATCTATTCATTGACTGACTCAATACTGACTGAAAGTCTAGTGTGTCTCAGGGAGGATCTCTAGACCCATCAAACACCATCTCTGCCCTTAAGGAAAGTAAATGCAACTCTGCCCCCACTTAGAATGAAGGAAACATCTTTGAAGCTCAGGTTGTATATAGAGATGGTGTATAGAGCATGGGATTTGGTGTTGGCCCTGGGTTCAAATTCTCTTCCTTATTTCAGTGATTTTCAACCTTTTTCATCTCATGGCACACATAAACTCATTACTAAAATTCTGCAGCACAGCAAAAAAACAAACAAACCACACACTATATTTTTTGCCAATCTGACAAAAATAGGTAGTTTCTTATTGTTTTGTTTTTAGATATATTTTTATTGATTTCAGGGAGGGAGAGAGAGGGCGATAGAATGATGAGAGAGAATCATTGACCACCTTCCTCCTGCATGACCCCTACTGGAGATTGAGCCCGAAACCCAGGCATGTGCCCTTGACCAGAATTGAAACTGGGATCCTTCAGTCCACAGGCCGATGCTCTATCCACTGAACCAAACCAGCTAGGGCAAAAATAGGTATAGCTTTGATTCATTCACACAGGGTGGCATTGTTGTGTTGGCTGTTGTCATTTTTTTAATTTGACAATCTAAGGGAAAAGTGGTCAGTGCCCCTGACCAAACAGTCAGGTTTGCATATTTTAAAAATTCTTGCAGCACACTGGTTGAAAATTGCTGCTCTATTTAGCTGTATGAACTTGGATGGCTCATTTAACCTCTTAGGACTTTACTTTCCTCAGTAAAATGATAATCACATTAATCTCAGAGATTTCTGTGGTTTATTTAATCCCCAAATAAGCAAAGTACCTTGTGCATAGTAGGCATTCTAATGTTGGTTATTCTTATTAAGGGCTAAATAAGTAGGTGAAAATTGCCCTGGAAGTTCAGATAAGAGAGCCATGAAACCATGTAGCTTTTCTGTGTCAGTAAAGTCCTTAAGATTTGTGGACTCTACATTGAAGGCAGCAGCCCTTTCTTTTTTTTTTCTTGAATTTTATTTTATAAAATAACGGATATCTATTATTGCAATTGTAATGTCTCCATCTTTTAGATGAGGAACTGAGGCTTAGAGAGGGGGAAAAGATGGCCTGTTTAAGGTCAGATTGCTAAGAAGTAGTAAAATGCCTTGAATCAAGCCACATACCATTTTGTTTCCCAGTATCTTTTGTCAGCTGTGTCCTCTGTGACCTCCCTTTTCTTTGCCTGTTCCCATTGTGAGGAGAGGAAAGTTTGGTCTCTAAACTTAGAACTCTAGCCGAGTGTGTTTTGTGCTATAGAGCAGGTGGCCATTTGAGCACAAGCAGTGTGGAGTAGCATAAGTAGTAATGGCAGTAGCCCCTCCTGGAACTTTACAGTTGTGCATTGATTTGCTTTTAGGTGGGTGGCTGATGTAGCCGCTGCCAAGCCTGTAATGGGATCTCAATGGGCTTCAGGTGTTTGGGCATTGACGTAGTTTTGCAAGTAATTCCTCATACACTTTTCCTCTTGAAGCTTCAGCCTTGCTTTCTGACCCTGTTCTGGGCTTCTGAAGTGGCTGATTCTGTCACTAATTTGTTTAATCATATGCATTGGGTATATAGGGAGGAGGTGCTCTAGGCTTCAGAATTGACCTTATCTCCCCTTTCCTCCACAGACCTCAGATATAGGCAGCCTTCACATAAGAAAGAGAGGCAAAAGGGGGTTCTTTCTTACATCCAAATACTTCTGATAATTAGGGAAGATTTTCTCAGAGGCAAATCTCTCCCCCTCACTGGGTCCCAGTTTTCTAGTTTATGCTGCTTGAACCCTATAGTACACGAGAGTCTCTTTGAGGGATTTGTGTTGTGGGGCTGAATATAATCCACAACCCATGTCTTACAAACTGAAACCCTACTTCCTATAGTATGTGTCAGAATCTAGGAGGTACACATTGCTGTGGGATGAATGGGATTTAGTATCTGGGAACACCAATTTTACTTGTAGATGCTATCTATTTCATTTTTAAAACATTATTTAAATAGTAGACTGTAAAATTTACAACAAATGATTAAGACTAAACCTGAGGCTTTAAAGAAATTCTGGCTTGCAGCCATCTACTTGTATCATCCCCTGCTTTGCTCCCTCCTTTTGGTCCCTGGGTATGTGCATCCTTTATTTTAATGCTGCTTAAGGCTTTATTGCATGGCATTTTTGAGAAATACTAGCTCAGGCCAGATAAGCTGGCGGTCTGGGGTCAAAGGGAGCCAAGAAAGAATTTTTTTTTCCTCAGGGGTGGAGCCACTTCTCAGAGTAGAAGGGTAGGATCCTAGTTACAGATATTATTCCTGGAACCAGGATCTAGATATGCTCTCCCACTAGAAAATGAGGTTTCTCTTTCCTCTGGAGTTGACGTCTCACCTGAAAGCAAGCAAAAGCTTGGCCTCATTTCCAAGTCTTGAGATTTACTTATAGCCTGCGGTCCAAGGGTCATCTGTTTTATACTTTTGTTATTTTTTTAGCCTCAATTCTGATTTAAGACCATATTTCCTTCCCTTCCTCCCCTCCCGCCCCCCGCACACACAAACCTTACTACCTCACTTTGGGACTTCAGTAGGCTGAGAGACATTGCTCATCTCTTCAAGCGCTGGAGCCTAAAGAAGTAGAAAATGTTTATACATCTCATTTCTCTGTGTTCATAAGGGAAGACACTGCTTACAGAGATTAAAAATTCTCTACTGATTCTTAAATCTATTTTTATAGCACTTAATTATCACTTTGTCCAACTTTTCCTCAGAGATACTGCAGATCCTGGAACTATTTTGGCACCCATAATCTGCCTCTCATCACACTTTTACCCATCTCACTAGTGAACCAGACAACCTGGTGCAAAAAGAGGCTAAAGAGTTCACTCCTGGGACCTCTGGGACTGGTTGTGTAGTCTGTACCTGCCGAACTCCCTTTTAATTCTGGGGTCTCTGAGCCTCTACAATGGGGCTATTGATACAGGCAAAGGCCAGTTGCTGCTCTACCAGCTCTGTTCCGAGTCTTCTCTCCCCCCTGCCCCCCCCCCCCCCCCCCGCACCTAGTATCCTGGCCCTATTTGTTGATCTTCAGCATCTTTGGTAGGTCTCTTTCTCTCCTGGGGCTGAATTGTTCCTTGGAACTTACTTCTCACTGATTGTATCTGGACACACTATTCTTCTGCAACCATGTGGAAAATAATTAGAATTGTTAATTGATCCTTATTATACCTAGGGTGAGATAAGAGGTGCTTTAAACAATCTTTCCTGTCCACACACTATCCCTCTATCCTCTGAAAAAAAAAAAAGCCAATGTCACATTTCAACATGAACATTTTGTATTCTCCATCTAAAACCTGGTGGTAATTCTTACTGCTTATTGACTTAGACTCACCTTGCCATTGAATCCTGGAAGTCTTTTGATCTTGTCTTATACCCCTACCCCCAACTTATCTTTTCTAAACATGCTCCTAGTTACACAAGTCAGCAAGAGGTAAATGGGATTGTATTTCTTAGTCATTTATGAAAACCTAATTAATAGAATGATAAAGCTCAAGAGAAGAAAGAGCCCATTTAAGCAACACAACTTAATGTAGATGGGGAAGCAGGATCGATTGGGAAGCTGAGGCTAGAGAAGGAAATGTGCTGCCTTGAGATCACACAGCAAAGTGGAGACAGAAGTGAGATTTTCAGGTTTTCTGACACCTGATTTAAGATATGAAAGGTAATACCATCAACTTTCACTGCCCCAGTGAGCAGTGAAGGCTGATGACATGGGAATGTGGCTTCTCTCCAAAGTGGTTGTTGACTGAGCCTGGTGGGAAAGCCGGAAACCATATCTATACACAGAGGTGGTCCAATTTCATTACCTGGCTGGGATATATGGATTAAAAGAGAGACAAAGTAGCTACTCACTTGAGAACCCTGCGGCTCTTAAGTTCCTGTGAGCCTTTGGCATTAAGAGAAAGCATATAGAGCCCAGGGGTGTCGCTTAGTGTTTGAGTGTCGACCTATGAACCAGGAGGTCAAGGTTCCATTCCCTGTTGGAGCACATGCCCAGGTTTCAGGCTCGATCCCCAGTAGGGGGCATGCAGGAGGCAGCTGATCAATGATTCTCTCTCATCATTGATGTTTCTATATCTCTCCCCCTCTCCCTTCTTCTCTAAAATCAATAAAAACATTTTTTTTTTAAAGAGAAAGCATAGTAGAGTAGAATGGGTACAGGTTTTGGAGTCATACACATCAGGATTCTAGTCTAGGCTCTACAGTTTTAGAAAGATTGCCTCTCTAAACCTTAGCTTCCTCATTTATAAAATGGAGATAATAGGTTTTTCAGTGGCATGTAATAGGTACTTAATACATATGAGCTACTTTGTCCTTGGGGCCTCTGACGCTCTAGATTGTAAGCTCTGAGAGTGACTGGGGGACCTGGCTTTGGAGGCATAGTAGAAACTTTGTGGATACAGTGGAGGTGTATGTGTGTGTTTTGAGGGGAGATAGTGATTTATTCATGGGGAAGGACATCAGCAACACTGTGTCCTTGTTTCCTGTTTCTATCTCCAAGTAAGTTTCTTCATCTCACCCCTCTACTGCCTTCAACCCTCCCTCTGCCCTTGCCAAAAAAAAAAAAAGAGAGAGAGAGAGAGAGAGAGAGAGAGAGAGAGAGAGAGAGATAAAGGAGACTGCCTGATGCCAGCAAGACCTCATTAGGATGCGGCTAAGCTTCATTACCTTCACCCCCAGTGATAGGCATGCCTGCCAGAACCATTAACATGCTAATGTCAGGGACTTGAAAACATCCCACCTGTCTTCTCCTGGCTGACTTCCCTTTCCTTCCCACTGCTCAGCCAAGAGGCCCAGAACATCAGGGGGCTCCTCAGCTACCATACTGAGGTACTCACCCTGTTTCCACCCTCATTCCCACTGTGTGAATGGTAATGTAAATCATGACTGGGCTCTAATCAGGGCTGTAAAGAAGCATCTCAGCTCCCAGACACAGCACAGCTTTGGGTGTATAGATATCACAGTCCCTGCTTTGTCTCCTCAAGCATTCTTTCTTAGGGCATTGTAAATAAGACTCAGTCTGAAGGGTGTGGGCATTATTCATAGTTGCTAAGGATAAAAGAGCAACTCAGGGGAACAAGATGCAGGAGTTAAGCCAACAGTCTCTACCTTCAGTTTTTAATCCATCATGGGAGTGGAAAGCTGCATGGTGTAATAGAGGGAGGGAAGTAACAGGAAGCACTAGATTTGAATAGGTTTGGAGTCAAACAGACCTGACTCTGCTACTGACTAACTGAACCTTTACTTTTCTGAACTTTACTTTCACTATTTGTAAAATGGGCCTAATTATAATTATATCAGAGGGCTCTTGGGAAAATTAAAGGGGATAATATATATAAAGTTATTGGGGTGTGGTAGTGCTTATAATAGATCCATTCCCTACCTCAGAAGTACTTTGGGCAAATAGATGCTAACCTCACTTCTTGACTGTTGCTCAAGTGTATTTTCTTGCCAGACCCTGGGTACCTTATATTCTCTAAGGTTAGGGACCAAATGAGCTCCGCTTTTGTGTCCTCTGTGTCTGGTACAGGCTAGGCTTTCAATCCGTGGTTGTTTGTGTTTTCTCTTCCAGGTGGTGAAAACTATTGGCCTGAGGGAAGTTTGGTTCTTTGGTCTGCAATACCAGGACACTAAGGGTTTCTCCACTTGGCTGAAACTCAACAAGAAGGTAACTGCTTACCCCACTTTTGGGTTTGGAATTCATTTCTTTCCAGATCTTGCTCGGGGGTGGCGGGGGTAACATATGCTAGCTGGCAAATCCAGAACACCTAGGTCTGTGTTTTCCACTGGAAAGTCTGTTGACCATAGAATCAGAATAAGGGCAGAAGATTCAGCCAATGTAATCTTGTTCTGTTTCCACTATAATTTCTCATAGCAAGAATGGCCAGGGCCCAAGGAGGAAGGTATCTTTCCCTTCCTACTGGAAGCTCTGTCTTGAATTTTGACTTGTTTCTAGACCTTAATCATTAGTGGTTCTTCAGGAGGAGATTGGTATCTTTTTTTTTTCAAAGTCAAGGGGTTTAGGAATTTGTTAAAAAGAGAGTCATATACTCTTGAACTGGAATCTCAAAGGTCTTATAACCTATCTTGTCTCTTTTCCAACCTGTCAATTGATGCCTTAACTCCATATAGATGTTCTTTCTTCATTTTCTATCTCAATTGTTCTCCAAATGGGATGATCTGCTCTCTACCTCTAAGTAGCATCTCTGCAAGAACATGGCAATTCTTCAACTCAATATCCTCAAACAGTCTGCCTTTATCCTTGGAGGTCTCCATTCTGTCCTGTGACTTGTTTGTCTAATTGTATCTAGGAGATAGGTGCCTCAACTTTTGGCTGGCAGTGTTTTGTTTTCCCAAAGAGTGGAGACTTTTGCTAGACAATTGTAGAATGCTTGGGAGCCAATTTCAGGCTTTAAAAGGCAACCTAATATGTTCTCTTACCTAGCCAATTCCCAGGCCTTATTCATGCATCCTGGTCTTTAGTTTGCTAATTTATGGAGTTGGGGGAGCTTTAAAAGAGGTGCTTTCTGAGGTATCCCCTTAGAATTTGCATGCAGTTGGATATATTGTCAGATGATGGTGCTTTGGGGCTTATGACCATCTTTTTAAAAAATAATTCTTTATTGTTGAAAGTATGTCCCCTCTTTCCCCCACTGACCCCTCCAGCCCGCCCCCATCCCCCCTTGACCATCTTTATTTCAGGTACCAATCCCCATCAGAAAGCAATTGTGGACATGGGATTGTGTCCCCAATGAAAATAATGTGTCTCTTTTCTGAATTACCAGGAGAGTTTCCCTCTGGCTCCTTGGGATTACCCAAATTTATGGCCTTTCAGTGTCTTCTCCCCACCCTACAGCCATGCCAGTCTATTTTTTGAGACTCCGTAACTTCTTGCTGCTTCCAGGTGACTGCTCAGGATGTGCGGAAGGAAAGCCCCCTGCTCTTCAAGTTCCGGGCCAAGTTCTACCCTGAGGATGTATCTGAAGAACTGATCCAGGATATCACACAGCGCCTGTTCTTCCTGCAAGTAAAGGAGGGCATTCTCAATGATGATATTTACTGCCCACCTGAGACTGCCGTGCTGCTGGCCTCCTATGCTGTCCAATCCAAGTATGGTGACTTCAATAAAGAAGTTCACAAGTCTGGTTACTTGGCAGGGGACAAGTTGCTTCCACAGAGGTAAGGTTGTGTCTGGCTATCTGCCCTGGCCAAGGGCCTGTGGCCTAAGGCTGACCAATTCCTATTACACAGGGGCTATCAGATCTGTTCCTCCCAACTAGGGTCTGTCTGAAGACCATGACATTATGGTAGTCAGAGAGAGACATTTGCATATAGCACCATACCCTGTTGTTGTTTCTTGGGCTCTCAAAATAAAAAGCTCCCCCTACTCCATTTGCCTGATTACAGAACTTCATTACCCTGGAAACTGGTTCTTTTATTGAGAACCAGAGATGGATTGATTTTCTATTGTCCCTGGTTCCATTTTTCTCATCCTTTTCACTGATTTAAACCTCTTATATCAGGTTCATAGGGGGAGAGAGAGAGAACTATGCAAGCCAGTGATATGGTAGTTCAAACAGTCCTTTAATATTGATAACCAGTGTCCAGAGCTTTTTGCTTTCATAAACTTCAAAGTTGAATGATCTAAAAATGCATTATATTTGTTCTAGCATCACAACAATACACAAAATAAGTAAGGTAGGCATTATCCTTATTTCCTGGTCAAGGAAACAGAGGTGCAAAGGTACTTGCTCTGACTTGCTCAATATCTCACAGCTCATTTGAGGCAGAGCTGGGCCTGGAATCCTAGTCTCTTGATTTTTAAACCCTGGATTTTTCCCCCACTGTATTCAATGACCATTTTCATAGGCTTTTTTGGATTGGAAGGAAGACTCCACCTGTGTGCTCAGCGACTCCATGAGTCGCTGCCATGATGTCGGAGATGGTATGTTTGAAACAAACCTTGTTTATGATCTAGTAGATCTGAGAGGTTGAGCCTGTTAGTTTTTTTTCAAAGCCATTTGGGCTCAGTTCTCCGTTCTAAAGCCACAGGCTGTAATTTCATCCCTGAGCAATATTCTCACAAACACACTATTGGTTCCACAAGGATCTAGAAGAGAGTGTGCATGCCTCTGTGAGGCCCATCCCTACTTTTAACCCCACAAACCAGCACAGACTCTTGATACATTACTGCTCTGCTTGGGGACCACAGCACATTATTGGATTTTCTGTTAAAGGTATGAAGGAAAATGTTCCAATTGTTTTTTCTTGGTCACTCATTCTCGTATCTTTTCTACCTCTCAGGCAGTTCCTTATGTCTAATTAATACCTCCTGCTATAATTTCAGTCTGCTTCCAGTGTGACCTCAGTTCGCTGACTCTACAACCCCTTTGTATCAAACCCTTAGATAAGTGGGCTTTCCTTAACACCTGTAATTTGGGCTTTGTGCTTTAAAGTACCCAATACCCATCTTCTTTCCAGGGTCCTGGAGCAACACAAGCTCAACAAGGACCAGTGGGAGGAACGGATCCAGGTGTGGCATGAGGAGCATCGGGGCATGCTCAGGTAAGCCTGACCTAGCAACTGTGAGCTTCCACTGCCCCTGCAGGGAGAATGGCTCTGGGGGCACAAGAGGCAGAGAACTGGGGGAACACAGGAGGATGTTGGGGAGAGAGAGAGGGAAAGAGAGAGAGAGAGAGAGAGAGGGAGGGAGAGAGAGAGAGAGATTGAAAGAGAGAAATACAGTACAGGGTTATTTAGAAATACAAGGCTAATCAGAACCAGTATAAAGCTATAGTATAAAGCTATATTATTTTGTGAATGATAGCAACTGACAGCCCAAGTAGTTTTGACCATAACGAAATGGAGGGGTCCTTGAGGTCCTTAGGGAGCATGTGGGCCACCAGGGGCTCCTCCCCAAGAAAGCAACAGAATGAGCTCTTTCATGTCAAACCACTTGGAGGCTCTCTAGTTGAGGAACAAATTTTGTTGTTTTGCCATCAGCATTCCATCTGGGCTCTGCTAAGAACATGCCTGTAAAAGAGGCTTCTATGGCAGCTAACATGCTAGAAAATAGCAAGGTTCAGCCTACCCTTATTTCCATTGGGAACTTCAGACCTCAGGCTTCATGTTGTGCTCTGTTTACCATCATCTGCTTACCTTCCATCCCCTTTTGCATCCCTATTGGCAAGATACTTGTCAGAAATGCAGAGCAGATAGGCTTTCTCTCTCCCTAGGCCTGATTCACAGGCTTCCCTCTGTAATCTCCCACTCTGTTGTTTAGGGAGGATGCTGTCCTGGAGTATCTGAAGATTGCCCAGGACCTGGAGATGTATGGTGTGAACTACTTCAGCATCAAAAACAAGAAAGGCTCAGAGCTGTGGCTGGGAGTGGATGCTCTGGGTCTCAACATCTATGAGCAGAATGACAGGTATATCTCAGAAGTCTCTTAGATTATTTGGGCCACTCTGGCATTTAGCGATTACCAGAGAGTAAGACTGTATCTCCTAGGTCCCACCTCGATAGTTCTTTTTCTATCTAGTTTAGACCAGCCCAGATATTTGCATAACCTCCCTCGGTCCTTTAAATCTTGCATTGACTAGACTTGCACTATCTACTATGGATAGTGGCTACTGAGCATTTGAAATGTGGCTACTCTGAATTGAGATGTGCTGTAAGCATAAACTACACACCAGACTTTGAAAACCTAGTATCAAAAGCAGAATGTAAAATGTCTCATTAATATTTTTTGAAATATTGCTTTGCATTTGTAAATGATAGTAATTTTGATATACTGAGTTAAATGAACTATTATAACAGTTAATTTCACTGGTTTATTTTTACCTATTTTTAAGTGGCTACTAGAACATGTGGCTCTTATTATATTTCTGTTGGACAACACTGGCCTAGAACCTACTTTGTCAGGATTTATAATTAATCCAACCACTATATAATGAGTAAGTGCCTTTTGGCCTATAAACTCTCTCTTTACAACCTTATCTCATTTGCTTATTTTTTCCCCTTTGGTCTGCTCTTGGTGAGGATGCAGATCAATAGATCATTGTTCCATGTAACTTCTGAATCTTGGATCTCATTATTTACTTTCTCCCCAACTTTTACAACCTGGATGGAAGAGTCCCAATTAAATAGGAGAGGAGGTTCTATTACAAGGTCCATGTCACACAAAACATATAATAAAACAAATCTTAGAGATTGGGACAAAGAGTAATATGTTGGTTGTAGTATTGGGAGGTCCTTTGTGAAGCCTCAATGCTGACAAACTGACCTGGTGGCATGTCATGACACTAGCTGAGCGGGCAATGAATCTACCTCCTTAAAGGAGAAGTTGGCAAGGCACCAACCCTCTATGTCCTTCTTGTTTTGCCCTTGTCCTGATGTTCTTGGTCTCCATTTCTACAGACTGACTCCCAAGATAGGCTTCCCTTGGAGTGAAATCAGGAACATCTCTTTCAATGACAAGAAATTTGTCATCAAGCCCATTGACAAAAAAGCCCCGGTAAGTGATTCCTCCAACTGGCCAAAACACGTACTTGCCAAGGGATAATGCTAGAAGTAATCATGTAATTATAGTTTCCTCTCCCTTTTCTGGTGTGTGTGTGTGTGTGTGTGTGTGTGTGTGTGTGTGTGTGTGTACAGGAGGCACAAAAGGAGGTTGGTGATGGAAAGGGATGTTGATGCCAAGAAATGGTTAGGAGGCATCCTGTGCCTTGTGCCACCCTGCTACCTATGTTTCAGGAGAAACATGGGTGAAGGAGAGCCACAGGCAGTCTAAGTGCTGCCTCTTATACACTGTCTTCTGCTGCCCTGGGGCTCAGGGTGGAAACAAAGAGTATACCCTAGCTTATATTTTAAAGCCTCTAAGCCCCAGAAAGTGGAAACTGTTCATATATAGGTGGCAAAAGTGGGTTTACAGTTGTTCATATGAAAATAATACAATAATTAATAAAGATTCAAGAATAAACTTTGTTTTGAGTATTCATAACTGTAAACCTACTTTTGCCCCACACTATACTTGATGATTTACCTTTAATTGTGGAGAAAGGACAGAGCCAGGAGAAGTACAGATCCAAAGATGATCCTCCAAACTTGCTTTGTGGTATAACTTTGCTGATGTCCTCTCAAGACTTCTCTCCAGCCCAGCTGGTGTGGCTCAGTGGTTGAGTGTCAACTCATGTACCAAAAGGTCACCAGTTCGGTTCCTGGTCAGGGCACATGCCCAGGTAGCTGGCTTGATCCCCAGTGGGGGGCATGCAGGAGGCAGCCAATTGATGTTAGTGTTTCTCTCTCATCGATGTTTCTCTCCCTCTCCCTACCTCGACCTTTCTGTCTCTCTAAAATCAATAAAATCATATCTTAAAAAAAAGACTTCTCTCCAAAGCAACTCAAGAATAAAAAAGTGATTTAGGTCTAGTCATTTCTTTAATGTGCTTGCTAAACACATCTTACACACTCAGTTGCCTGTGGCTAACAAGACTGGAAAGCTGGTGATTGGGAGTAGGGTAGGAAAACCATGCTGAGCCAGACACTCTCATGAGGCCTCAACTATTCTCCAGCCTTGAGGTCTCTGAACTCATCCTGCTAAACACTTTATATACAATATATTGTCTCCCTAAAGCCTCAGCAACACTATCTGGTAGATAGTAGCATAACCATTTTATAACTGACAAAATTGAGGTCAGAGAGATGGAATGATTTGCCTAAGATCACACAGCCAAAAAGCGTAGAGCTGTGATTAATACCTAGATCAGTGGTCGGCAAACCGTGGCTCGCAAGCCACATGCGGCTCTTTGGCCCCTTGAGTGTGGCTCGGCGTTAGAACCACTTCTTCAAAATAGACTCTCCCAGGCCAAAAACCGACTTCTGCACATGGGCCACGAAGTTTCAATCGCACTGTACGTGCGCGCCCGCACGTGGTATTTTGTGGAAGAGCCACATTCAAGGGGCCAAAGAGCCGCATGTGGCTCGCGAGCCGTGGTTTGCTGACCACTGACCTAGATCATTTGACCTCTAAAGCTTGTGCTCCTTTCTCTGCATACTAAGCTATGTGAGATGGTAGCAGTTTAGGTTCAGTGGCAAAGGACCTGGTGGTTAGCTCATCAGCTTGGTCCAGTGGTATTTGTGGTAACAAAACACAAACTCACTGGATTTCTCTCTCTCTCTCTCTCTCTCTCTCTCTCTCTCTCTCTCTCTCTCTGTGTGTGTGTGTGTGTGTGTGTGTGTTTATTGCTGCTATGTACAACTTTCACCAGAAAAAGTAAGTAATAAAGCCAGCTGAGAGCCAGGGTTTATTTAAAAAACAATAACAATCAAAACAATTGATGTTTAGGAGATTAATGTATTCATGTATGTATTTACAACCCATTATTCCAAAAAAATATTTAAGGGGTTAGGTCTAGAATATGCTTTTAGAAGATAACAGAAACAGTCCAGCCACCCATACATACTACACTCATCAGTGTATTTTGCACAGATTATTGGGCCTCAAAGAGAGGCCCCTGATAACCAGAAGGATCCCTAATTAGAAGATAAAATCAATTCCTGACTTAGAACTAGATTGAGGGTATTTTAGGATGCAAAGTTTGAAAGAAATTGTGGTTAGTTCAAAGAACACTGATTTCAGAGTCAAGCCTCGGTTGTAGTTCTGGGTCTGCCACTAAACTGCCCTTTGACCCTGGGCAAGTAACGTCACCACTCTGATAACTAGCCTCACCATATATAATATAAAATTTAGTTAATTATCTTTCCAGTGCTTTTGGACTTAGAGAAGTTCACCTTTATCTATCCCTCCAAACTTTTTCTAATTTCTGGTTTCCCACTAGGACTTTGTCTTCTATGCTCCCCGGCTGCGGATTAATAAACGGATCTTGGCCCTGTGCATGGGGAACCATGAACTATACATGCGCCGTCGCAAGCCAGACACCATTGAGGTGCAGCAGATGAAGGCACAGGCCCGGGAGGAGAAGCACCAGAAGCAGATGGAGCGGTAAGTGATGTGGATATGGAGTGGGACCAGGACCAGGGCAAAGAAACCTATCTAAGTTGCCAAGTCTGCTAAAAGCAGGACAGACATGAAGCCATCCTGGAACTGGGGGAGGGCCGAGAGAGAGAGAGAGAGAGAGAGAGAACGAGAGTGAGCTCTATTGTATAATTATGATACCCCCTCCAAGAAGCAGGCATCAGAAGCTTAGGATTTCTGAGGCTCATAGGAAGGAGGGTCATTTCATAGTCCCCCATTATCTATGATCTTCATGCCATTGCTCTTCTAGGCAAATTCTGGGTTGTTCCAGGCTATCTGACCAATAAAGTGACAATAGCAGAAGGCTCTATACACATTTAAACGTAGACTATATAGGGTTTTTTTTTTAATGGAATTTGGTAGAGCCACCATCACCATCAACTTGGGAACTTATTAGAAAGACAGAATCTGAGACTTTATCCCATACCTATTGATTCAAAATCTGCATCTTGAGATCCTAGGTAATCATTTCTCCAATGAAAATATTAAAATGGCCAATAAGCACATGAAAACATCTTTAGCCATTAGGGAATTGTAAATCAAAACCACAGTGAGGTACCACTTCATACTCACTAATATGGATATAATAAAAACAGAAGATAACAGCTGCTGGCAAGGAAGTAGATAAATTGGAATTCATATACATTGCTGGTGGGAATGTAAAATGGTTCAGCTTCTGTGAAAAAAGAGTTTGGTGATTTCTCAATAAGTTAAACATAGAATTTCCATATAATCCCACAATTCCACTCCTATTCAAAAGAATAAAAAACAGGTTTTCAAACAACTACATGTACCCATGTTCATAGTAGTGTTATTTACACTAGCTATAAGGTAAAATCAGCCCAAATGTCTATCAGTGGATGAATGGATAAATTATACATCCATAAAATGGAATATAATTCAGCCATAAAAAGGTATGAAGTACTGATTGAAACTATAAATATAGATGAACCTCTAAAACATTATGCTAGGTGAAAGAAACCGGACATAAAAAGTCACATTTTTCACAGGGGAGTTTTACCAAACATTCAAGGAAAAACTAAAACCTATCCTCCTCTGACTATTTCAAAAAATTCAAGAGGAAGGAACACTTCAAAGCTCATTCTATGAAGCCAGCATCACCCTAATACCAAAACCAGATAAAGACAACACGATGAAAGAGAATTATAGGCCAATATCCCTCATGAACATAGATGCCAAAATCCTCAACAACATTCTAGCAAATTGGATCCAGCAGTACATCAGACAGATCATACACCATGACCAAGTAGGATTTATCCCGGGGATGCAAGGATGGTACAATATCTGCAAATCAATAAACATGATGCAACACATAAACAAATTGAGAGATAAAAATCACATAGTCATATCAATTGATGCAGAAAAAGCATTTGACAAAATCCAACACCCTTTCTTGATAAAAATTCTCAGAAGGTGGGAATAGAAGAATCATACCTTAACATAATAAAAGCCATATATGACAAACCCACAGCCAACATCATACTCAATGAGCAAAAACTAAAACCATTTCCCCTAAGAACAGGAACAAGACAGGGATACCCACTCTCAACAATCCTGTTTGACTTAGTACTGGAAGTACTAGCCATAGTGATCAGACAAGAAGAAGAAATAAAAGGCATCCAAATTGGAAAAGAAGTAAGACTGTCCTTATTCGCAGATGACATGATACTGTACATAGAAAACCCTAAAGACTCCATAAAAAATTATGAGAATTAATAAATGAATTTAGCAATGTAGCAGGATACAAAATTAACGCCAAGAAATCTATGGCATTTCTATACACCAATAATGAACTTACAGAAAGAGAGACTAAAAAAGCAATCCCGTTTACCATCGCACCAAAAAAATTAAGATACCTAGGAATAAACTTAACTAAGGAGGTAAAACACCTATACGTGGAAAACTACAGGACACTGAAAAAAGAGATAGAGGAAGACATAAACAGATGGAAGAACATACCGTGTTCATGGATTGGTAGAATCAACATCAGTAAAATGTCCATACTACCCAAAGCAATCTATAGATTCAATGCACTCCCCATTAAAATACCAACGGCATATTTCACAGACATAGAATGAACTTTCCAAAAATTGATCTGGAATAAAAAAAGACCCCGAGTAGCTGCAGCAATCCTGAGAAAGAAGAACAAAGTAGGTGGGATCTCAATACCAGATTTCAAGCTGTATTACAAAGCCACTGTTCTCAAAACAGCCTGGTACTGGCACAAGAATAGACATATAGATCAATGGAATAGAATATAGAACCCAGAAATTGACCCAAACCACTATGCTCAATTAATATTTGACATAGGAGGCAAGAACATACAATGGAGTCAAGACAATCTCTTCAATAAATGGCATTGGGAAAATTGGACAGATACATGCAAAAAAATGAAACTAGACCACCAACTTACACCATACACAAAAAATAGACTCAAAATGGATAAAGGACTTAAACATATGATGGGAAACCATAAAAATATTAGAGAAATCCACAGACAGCAAAATCTCAGACATATGCCGTAGCAGTTTCTTCACCGATACAACTCCTAGGGCAATGGAAACTAAAGAGAAAATAAACAAATGGGAATACATCAAAATAAAAAGCTTTTGTACAACAAAATAAACCATTTACAAAACAATAAGAAAGCCCACTGCATGGGAGAACATATTTGCCAATGTTATCTCCGATAAGAGTTTAATCTCCAACATTTATAGGGAACTCATACAACTTAACAAAAGGAAGATAAACAACCCAACCAAAAAAATGGACAACGGACCTAACTAGATACTTTTCTAAAGAATACAGAAGGAAGGCCAAGAGACATATAAAAACATGCTGAAAGTCACTAATCATCAGAGAGATGCAAATCAAAACGACAATGCGGTACCATCTCTCAGCTATCAGAATGGCTATTGTCAACAAATGACAAGTGCTGGCAAGTATGCAGAGAAAAAGGAACCCTCATGCACTGCTGGTGGGAATGCAGACTGGTGCAGCCACTGTGGAGAACAGTATGGAGTTTCCTCAAAAAACTAAAAATGGAACTCCCATTTGGCCCAGTGATCCCATTTCTAGGAATATATCCCAAGAAACTAGAAACACCAATTAGAAATGATATATGCACCCCTATGTTCATAGAAGCACAATTCACCATAGCTAAGATTTGGAAAGAGCCTAAGTGCTCATCAGTAGATGAGTGGATTAAAAAACTGTGGTACATCTACACAATGGAATACTACGCTGCGGTAAAAAAGGAGTTCTTACCATTTGCAACAGCATGGATGGAACTGGAGAGCATTGTACTAAGTGGAATAAGCCAGTCAGAGAAAGATAAATATCACATTATCTTACTCATTTATAGAATGTAATGAACAACATAAACGGATTAACGAAAACAGATCCAGAGACAGAAACATCGATCGGACTGTCAAACCTCAGAGGGAAGGTAGGGGAGGGTGGACTAAGGGGGAGAGATCAACCAAAGGACTTGTATGTGTGCATATAAGCCTAACCAATGGACACAGACAACAGGGGGGTGAGGGTATGAGTGGGGGCGATGGAGGGATAAGGACACATATGTAATAACTTAGTCAATAAAGAAATTTTTAAAAAGTCACATTTTGTATGATTCAATTCATATGAAATATCCAAAATAATTAAATCTACAGACACAGAATGTAGGTGGTGTTCAGTGTCTGGAGGAGGGGAAATGGGGAAAAACTACTTAATGGGTGTGGGTTTTTACTTTGGAGTGATGAAAATATTTTGGATCTAGATAGAGGTAGTAATTATACACCATTATAAAAGTACTAAATGACACTGAATTGTTTGCTTTAAAATGGTTCATTTTATTTTATGTTACTATCACCTTATTAAGTTATTTAAAAATTAAGATCATAGGTGATTCCTATACATTTCATAAAGAAAGAGCTTGGAACTTCAGGAGGCTTCTAATCCAGTAGGCTGGAAAATGACACCACATATGAGAAGTTAAACACCAAGGTTAACATTTATTCTTTAAAAAATTGATGATGCCCTAGCCAGTTTGGCTCAGTGGATAGAGCCTTGGTCTGTAGACTGAAGGGTCCCAAGTTTGATTCCGGTCAAAGCCACATCCCCAGGTTGTGGGCTCGATCCCTAGTAGGGGGCATGCAGGAGGCAGCTGATCAATGATTCTCTCTCATCGTTGATGTTTCTATCTCTCTCTCCCTCTCCTTTCCTCTCTGAAATCAATATATATATATATATACACACACACATGTATATATATATATATATATATATATATGTATATATATACATATACATATATATATATATATATATATATATATATATATATATATATTGCTGAGATTAGACACTGTTTACAGATCTGGATCTGGCAGAAATCTGCCCTCACGGACATCACAGTCTAGTAGGAGAAAGAGGAAAAATAGTATACATCTAACTGTTCAAAGTATATATGCTGTGTCATTCGTTCACTTGATAAATATTTACTGAGCAGTGGGAAAAAGTAGACAACAATCCCTGCTTTCATGAATCTGTCATTCTAGTAGGAAAAAACAGAATAAGAAAATTATGCAGTATGTGGAATAGCAATATTGACCTTAAATAGACAGCTAGATATTTCTCCAGCAAAATGACTTTATTTGGGAAATATCAAGAATTGCAATTTAAGACATGGAGTTTAATGGTGAAGTACATGCAAGTCCAGAGAAACAAAGAGGAGGAAAATCTTTTTTGGAAAGGCTGTTCTAAACAAAGAGTCCATTAGAGGAAACTGAAAGTTAGAAGAATAATGACTTTTCATTGGCTGAGTTATGGCAGTCCCCATTGGCTGAGCAGTTACTGGGCCAGGAGGAATCTTTTATTCTTCCCTCTGAGGTAGTAAAGTAGTATCACTTCCTGTATGAGATGCAAAGTATGTCTCTTCCTATTGAGGTCAATAGTATACATTGAGTGACAAGTATTTGAGAGTTCTCCCTAGCCTCCTTACTCCATTTTAAATGAGGTTTCTGTTTATTAATTTTCATAGTAAGAAGTGCTGTGGATAAAAATAATATGGAGGAGGGATGGGAAAAAGGATAATCCAAGTATTCTGAGGGCTCAGAGAAAGAAAAGCCATCTAGCCAAAGGAGAAAAAAGATGTCCTGGAACAGGGCTGGCGCAAGAAAAGAAAATATTTATTCTAGATTTGCAACAAATTCTGGTGGAAAGGAATCTAGAGTTGGGCTTCAGAGAACTGGCAGGGTCAGACCTGAGGACTGATGCCCTAGCCACAGAGTTCAGCACACTTGAAGCACAGTATCCCAGAACAGAACAAAACCTTATCTCCTTATAATTCCATGAGGTTGCCAAGGCAGAATTTAATAGGCCATTTTACATATAGGAGTACTGAGAACAAGTGCAAAAAGTGACATGGCTAAGGTTAACCACTGGTTACCAACTAGTTAGTGGCAGAACTGAAAGTCCAGGTTGGATCTCCTGAGTCTTGGACAAACTGATTGGGCCTTGAGTGCACTGGCCCATGTGGAGCTATGGTGTAAAGATAAGGATGTGGAGATAAGGAAGAGTCATCCAAACTCAGTGTGTTAAATGGGAGGAGACTGAGGGTCCAGGGCTTGGGAATTTTGGGGATCCCAATGCATCCATGTGGCCTCACTATCCTGTTTAATCCCTTCTTTCTCCTTTCCCAGTGCTCTGCTGGAAAATGAGAAGAAGAAGCGTGAGATGGCAGAAAAGGAGAAGGAGAAGATTGAACGAGAGAAGGAGGAACTGATGGAGAAGCTGAAGCAGATTGAGGAACAGACTAAGAAGGCTCAGCAAGGTGAGACTTGGTGTCACCTTGGAGAGTGGGTTTTTCCAGAGCCTAACTCTATTAGCTGGAGACCCTTCTGCCTGAGCTACAGACTCAGGCCACATAATCCATATATGGCTGCAGAATAGATAAAGTATGGGCTAGGAAAAGAGTGTCCAGAGCTTTTTTCCAGCTGTGCCCTAGTATGAAACATTTCTAAGAAAGAAGATAAGTATCTCTTATCTCTGCACTCTTCACCTCCTTTCCCCCATTTTCTCTTCCAAGAACTGGAAGAACAGACCCGTAGGGCTCTGGAACTTGAACAGGAGCGGAAACGTGCCCAGAGTGAGGCTGAAAAACTGGCCAAAGAGCGTCAAGAAGCTGAAGAGGCCAAGCTGGCTCTGCTGCAGGCTTCTCGGGACCAGAAGAAGACCCAGGAACAACTGGTAAAACTACAAAATGGGCTGGGATTGAAGGACCTGAGTTTTCTTCCCTCTCTGACTACCAGCTCTTTCCAGCAGGGCCTCAAGCAAATAGTTCATTCAGAAGCAAGCTGAGAAGTCACTGGTGTGGACCAGAAACCTTTGCAATCAGTCTTCCCTAATTAACCCTTACTTTTATTCTATTTTCTTAGCCCTTGAGGATCTGAGCTGATGAATTGACAAAGGAAAGAGAGGAAGAAGTGAAGGGATTCCCACTTGACTACCTAATGTGTGTTACAACTTTCCCTTTTTCCTTATTTTCTTATTCCTCTTCCAAAAATCCCTATGGCATTAACCCATATTGGAATATATGTCCAGATAAGGAAATTAAGGCTCAGAGAGGTTTAAGAGACTTCCCAAAGGTTTCACAGTTGTGATTAACAATGAGAAAACCCTTTTTGGCCTCTCTGAAGGGTTTGCTTCCTAAAATCATATGTAATACTATGTGCTTATACATTTTTCAGGAGGGGAAGGTGAGAATCAATACTTTACTAATAATTTTCAGGGTTCTGTGACTCAGAAGTTAACAATCTGTGACCCAAATTCCTTGATATATGTTGTCCACACTGCTATTTGCAGTGGGAATGCAGGAAACTAAGACCTACTTCTCAGGGGGAAGCTTTCTCTAGATTTGCTCAAGGTGTGAGGGTATGCATAAGCTTTTACCCCTTGTTCAGATCACCTTGTGATACTTGAGTGTCTTTCCTATACTTGACCTGGGAAGAGTCTTAGTGGAGCCCTAAGCATTCTAGGATAACAAGAAAGGGTCTGTCACTTCAGGCAGTGACACAATGATCTCTAATGCACTGTGGGCAATACTGAGAGGGGGAGGGCTGAGGGATGAGAAGGAATGGAGAGCTGGAAAGGTGAGGAAGAGACAGATGATATGGTATTTGTTTTCAGGGTTCTATACTCTAGGTTGGGAACTCTGATTTATAATGAAATGGTTTGAAGTTATTAGGGTGCTATAGTAGATTGAGAATAGGAGTGGTCTTCTGGGATTCCTGGAGAAGGAGTGGTAAAAAGAGCCTCCAGGACAGCAAGCAAGTCCAGGTGGAGCAGCAGGTTCCCCATTGATTCCCCAGGAGAACTGGGGTTAAAGGGACCTGGGTCCTGAGACACCAGAAAGCCGAGCTCTCACAAGCTTCCAATTTATCCATAGGCCTTGGAAATGGCAGAGTTGACAGCTCGGATCTCCCAGCTGGAGATGGCCCGACAGAAGAAAGAGAGTGAGGCTGTAGAATGGCAGCAGAAGGTAAGACAGAGTGCACAGAGCAAAGCATTGTGGGAAGGGGTAACACATGCATAGATTCCAGTTCCATAGATTCCTTAGGTTTGGGTTCCTTCGCATTTCAAGCCTTCCTTGACAGCAGGCATTATGGGAGAAGGAGCTCAAGGCTTTCTCAAATAACTTCCCAGAATTCTTCAATACTCTAAGGCCGTGGTCAGCAAACTGAGGCTCGCGAGCCACATGCAGCTCTTTGGCCCCTTGAGTGTGGCTCTTCCACAAAATACCATGGCCTGGGCGAGACTATTTTGAAGAAGTGGCGTTAGAAGAAGTTTCAGTTTAAAAAATTGGGCTCTCAAAAGAAATTTCAATCATTGCACTGTTGATATTTGGCTCTGTTGACTAATGAGTTTGCCGAACACTGCTCTAGGGAAATTGGTACAATAGCTCCTGTTATATAGTTGAGGAAACTAAGGATCAAGCAGACAAAATGACTTGGTCTACCTGATGCCTGCCTTCTGCTAGGCCATTCTAGGCATGCATAGGATGCTGTGAGTTAGCTTGTTCTGATTGCTTGTCTGTCTCTCCCTCCTTTATTGTACAGGCTCAGATGGTACAAGAAGACTTGGAGAAGACCCGCGCTGAGCTGAAGACTGCCATGAGTACTCCTCATGTGGCAGAGCCTGCCGAAAATGATCAGGATGAGCAGGATGAGAATGGGGCAGAGGCCAGTGCTGACCTGCGAGCTGACGCCATGGCCAAGGACCGCAGTGAGGAGGAACGTACCACTGAAGCAGAGAAGAATGAGCGTGTGCAGAAGCACCTGAAGGTATCTAGGCAGGGCCAAAGAGTCAAGGAGACTATGTGCATTGATTTAGTAGCCCATGGTCTTCCCTAGATCTTCATGGCAGGGAGGGGTGGGGTAGGTGGAGCAGCCTGTCTCAAGGCTGTATGGGAGCCTGAGCCTTTCTCAAGTAAGAGCTTCAATGAGAGGTACCTCTTATTTATTTGTTTGTTTATTTATTTATAATCCTCACCTGAGGAGTGAGGATATTTTTTCCATTGATTTCTAGAGAGAATGGAAGGGAAGGGGGGTGGGGAGTGTCTTGGCCAGTTGCTTAGTGGTTAGAGGAGGTTCGATTCCCAGTCAAGGGCATGTATCTGGGTTGCTGATTCAATCCCTATCCCCGGTCAGGTGTGGGAGGCAATCAATTTATGTGATTCTCTCACATTGATGTTTCTCTCTCTCTATCCCTTTCCACTCTCTCTAAAAAAAAAAAAAATCAATGAAAAGAAATGTCCTCTGGTGAGGATAAAAAAAAAAGAAAAGAAAGGAGGGGGGAGAGGGAGAGAAACATCAATTGGTTGTCTTCCACATGCACCCTGACTTGGGTTGGGGATTGAACCTGCAACCTAGGTACATACACTTGACGAGGAATTAAACCCATGACCTTCCAGTGCACAGGCCGAAGCTCTAACCACTGAGCAATGCCATCCAGGGCCACCTCTTTATTTATTAATCAGAACCTGAGCTGCCTCTTGTTTTTTCTAATCTCCATCTATACTCTGTTTACCTCTTATATTTAAGAAGTACTTAACTGACACAATTTCTACCTGAATCTTTGGTACATTGTTCTACTCTCGGGGAATATTTGTCATTAATTGCAATTGGTCCCCTAAGTTTGTGTGTGTTTTTTCCTTTTTATTCTTGCACCACTGCAATCCTAACAGGGCTAGAAAAGTCTCTCAAAAACCTCTGTGTGTGTGTGTGTGTGTGTGTGTGTGTGTGTGTAAAAAGCAGGGACAAGGAGGGAAGACAGGAGACAGGAGAGAGGGGGAGGGAGATAGAGGAAGGGAGGAATGGGGAGAGAAGAGAGGGAAGAGGGAATAACTGGTTAAATAAAGGGAGGTAAAAATTAGAGGGAGCCATTAACCTCTCATTCCCATGCATCCTCATAGGCCCTCACTTCAGAGCTGGCCAATGCCCTTGATGAGTCCAAGAAGACAGCCAATGACATGATCCATGCTGAGAACATGCGACTGGGCCGAGACAAATACAAGACCCTGCGCCAGATCCGGCAGGGCAACACCAAGCAGCGCATAGATGAGTTTGAGTCCATGTAATGGGCACCTAGCCTCTAGGGACCCCTCCTCCCTTCTTCCTTGACCCCAGACTCCTATACTCTCGCCTAACTCACACTGTGCTGGAGCCACTAACTAGAGCAGCCCTGGAGTCATGCTAAGTGTTCACTGTAGCCATGGAACGAAACCTAGCCCCTCAGCCTTCACTTATTTCCCTGGGCAGAGAAATAGCTCACTTTGGTGCCAATGGGACCCTCTTTTCCCTCTCTGTCCCATTCAATCTATCTTGCTAAAACAGACCACTTCTACAGCTCAGAGGCACTTCCCACTTGATTTGGGAAACTTCCCTACATTTACTGTTGTTCTCTAGGTGTCAATTGTTGAGTAGGTTGAAAACTACTAGTAGCTCCCACCACTCCCTTCCTCTTCAGGGTCCTGTGATTTGATGAATTGGAGCATCACAGGGTTTTGGGAAGGAGGCAGGGCCCTGGCTATATGCTCTAGGATGTCAACTGTCCATTCCTTCTAGAGTTATTTAGGCTTTATAATGATTGGAGGCTATAAAGATGTTCAGTTATTCTCTACCTTCCAGATCGGACCTGTTACAAACTCAGTCCCGATAAGCCTTGTCCTTGACTTCAGGGACTCAGTTTTTCCCTAGGTTGAGATGGGGAAGACAGTGCCTTCAAGGGACTTTACTAACATCTTAGAAGGCTATTTGCCATTCAGTCCAGGCAAAGCTGGGTAGAAGATCCTTTCCCCAAGGTCATATGGGAGCCTAGGCTTGTTTCAAGTTATCTCCATGGGCCCAAGTATCCCTTATTATTCTGGGTTCCTCCTCCCTTCTTGGGATTTGCTCCTCCTCATTCAAATCCCCTCCTGTTATAACAGTAAGGTAGTTACCCAAAAACTTACCCAGTCCTATCTAGGACTTGCCAGAGGGAGGAAATATTCATACCTGGCTTCCATATTTTCCCTGCCATGGGTCCTAGGCCACTTCTCTTATCAGGGCTACTTGGGCCACAGCTTCTGCTTCAGGACCATCCAGACCTTGGTATGGTGAGCCCTGGATGTTGATGCCAATTGGCTCAATTGGTGAGTGGATAGAAGAAGCTGAGTGTAGTAAGAGAAGTCCATGGCCTAGACCCCAGTTTACTTGACTCCATCATGTGCCTAATAGCCCCTTCCTGTCACCTACTTCCAAGCTGGTGACTGGGACTTGCCTATGTTTAACAAACCTCTAACCCAGATCTTGCTACCAGTTGTGCTGTCCCTTAGAGCTGAAAACCAGAGAACTATTGGGGGGCTCTGGCCTGGTCCCTTTCACAGTCCTACCCCTGACTCTCAACCAGGAGTAGCCTCTTCCTTCTCTCTGTTGCATGAGTGTCCTTTTTTGATTCTACCAGTATTATACATTCTAGTGGCATCTAACTCAATATTTCTGCATGTCTTGCTAATGAATCCTTTGAAGGTCAGAGCAGAGTCATTTTGGCCAAATTCCCTTACCACTCCCGCACCTGGGAAGCATATACTATATTATAAAAGAATATTTTTACAGAAACATTAATGTAAGGGGCTTTCGGTATTAGTGATATCACCTGTTACTGTAGGTCATACAATCCTTCTTAAAGTACTTGGCATTTGGTTTTATTGCTCCTTTTTTTCTTTCTCCCCAGAGTTTGGTCCACAAGGGGCATACTGTCCCTGCATGCAGTGTCCCTAGCCCAGAGCCCATGGCTTTTATGCCCCCCCCTTTTCCTTACCTCCGCCTGACCTTGGGGAGTTTTATGTGCATTGCTGTGAATTATGGTGACACTTTCTTGGTAATATGCCGTAGATTGGCTAAATTTAAACCTGGAATTGTGGGGCAATCTAGCTGCCTTAAGATCAGTAACCCACCCCCAGAGAGGCTGGGGAGAAAAGTTAGATTTTGTATTCAGGTTTTTGGGTATGTATTTTTGAGGTTTTTAAAATTTGTTTGTTTGTGGTTTTTTTGGAGGGGTTTATGCTCAACCCATGTTCTATTTCATTGCCAATAAAATTTAGGAAGACTTCACTGTGACTTGATGTTTCTTTCTAGCATGAGTGGGTGACTATAGACACTTCACTGTAACTTTCACTCTGTAGACCACAATCCCTGGTCTCATTTCATTCTCACTTCAGTCCTACGGGGAATGGGTATGACTATCCTCATTTTATAGAGTAACGAATGGCCGTGAAGAAGTAGGATTACTGCCCAAGGGCACAGGACGGTCTGGCTTAATAGCCTATGTCCTTTTCATAGCTTCAGGCCAACTTTTCCTGTGTAGGTGGACCCTGCACGTGGTCAATGTAATGTTCCTTGGGCTCGCTTAGTATTGAGGCTTTGGGGCTGTTTTGAGGGGTGGTTTGTATCACTGAACTACTATTCCTGTGGTCAAGCCCTGTCCTGCCTCCTTGTCAGCAAGGCCTAGGTTTGCCGACCTCCTACTACATTTATTGAAGTGCCAATGAAGGTCAGATAAATTACCTTGAGCAAAAGGTGGTGTAGAGTGGGGTATAAAGTGAGGGTGGGTTGTTATCTATGTACAAAAGCTGCTAAGCAATGTTTATGGTTTATAAAACATGTCAACTTTGTTGCCTATATATATGTACATATATATATATATATATATATATATATATATATATATATATATATATATATATATATATATATATGGTTATCCTGATTTTGAAGGTGAGGAAATTGAGACTCAGACAAGCCTTCCAGGACATTTTGAACCTGGCACACTCTCTCACCAGCCCTTTTTGATAGGCCAATACTTACAAGGAAAAGTGAATTACATATTCTTTAAGTCTAAATTCTTGCAATAACCTTTTGAGGTAGAGGTTCCAAACTTGACTGCACATTAGAATCTTAAAGATTCTGAAGCCCAGGTCATGTCCTCAGATCAAATTATAATCATGCTTCAGTATAGTATTTGATGGTTACAAGGTACAGAAAAACTCGGGACCCACTGCTCTGAACATAAGAATATTTTATCCCATTTTACAGATGGAGAAATTGAGGCCCAATAAGATAAATTAACTTGTCCAAGGTTACAGAGATTAGAAATAGTAGAATAAGGAGATGAACACGGGCAGTCTAGTTCATGAACCTGTGCTCTTAACCACTATGCTATATTTTCTCCCTACCATTCCCAACAGAGGATGGGCATGCACTGGGAACAGGATATACTTCAATTTTAAGGTAGCAAATAGAATTCTAGGGCTCTAGAACATAAGTATAGGAGAGGGGATTAAGAATTTCTGCTATGATTGTCCCAACTTTTGTTGTATTGTGTAATGAAGAAGCTTTAAGTCCCCTCCAACTTCAACCAGAGGATGTCTTTTGTTTGCTTTGTATGTGGGGGTATATAGCTGTAATTAATTATTTTTTTAAAGAGGAAGACAGAGGGACTTTCTGCTTCCAGGAAGATGAATGTGATAAGCAGGATAATGGCTCCACAAAGGTATCCATGTTCTAATTAATGAAACTTGTGAATACATTACTTTATGTGACAAAAGGGACTTGGGGATGTGATTACGGATTTTAAGATAGGGAGATGATTCTGGATTATCCAAGTAGTCCCATTGCAATCACAGGGGTCCTTAAATGATGAGAGAGGGTCAGAATCAGGTTTGAAGATGCTATGCTGCTAGCTTTGAAGATAAAGGACAAGGACATAAACCAAGAATGCAAGTAGCCTTTATAAACTGGGAAAAGCAAGGAAATAGATTCTCCCCTAGAATCTCCAGAAGGAACACAGTACTGCCAAAATCTTTGTTTAAGCTAAATTTAAGCCTAATTTGGACTTCTATCTGACCTCTAGGTAATAAATAAATTTGTGTTCTTTTAAGCCACTATAACATTGTTATCCACTTCTCAAAATTCTCCTTTTTTGAAATTACAGTGTTATAAAGATGGAGAATAGGACAGGTTGCAAGTAGTTAAGGAAAGGGGGTGAAGTGTGAAAAGTAGGTGTGGCTATAAGAATAATATGAGGGATCCTTGTGGTGATATTCTTATCTTGACTGTATCAATGTCAATATCTTGGTTGTGATATTGGAGTATAGTTTGCAAGATGTTACCATTGGGGGAAACTGAGTAAAAGGTATGTGAGATCTATTATTTATTATGAATTCATGTGAATCTATAATGATCTAAAAATAAAATATATTTAATTAAAAACAGGGAGGTGCTCCTGGATATATATCCACGAGCAATGAGTGCTTCTGTGCACCAAAGGAAATAGCAGTACTATTTGCAGTAGTTCCAATCTGGGAACAAAAAAATACCTATCAACTAGAGAATGGACAAAACTACAGTATATTCATACAATGGTATATTGCTCAGCAATGGAAGTAAATGAACTACTGATGCATACAATGATATGGGTGAATCTTAAACACATTAGATTGTACAAAAAAGGGCAGACACAAAAGAGAACATTGTATAATTACAGTTATATGGAATTCTAGAGCAAACATGGTTGTCTGGAGCTGGGGTGGGAGGAATGGACTGGAAATGGGTACAGGACAACCTTCTGGGGTTTGAAAATAGCCTTGGTTTGTGTGGGGGTTACAGGATATAAACTTGTAAAAAACATCCCATTGTATGTAAATTACAACTCAATAAGGAAAGAAAAAACAGGTGGCTCCCTCACTGCAAAAGTTTGAAAATATCTTGAACAATGGTTTTCAAATTTTAGTGTGTATCAGAATTACTGATTAAAACTTCGGGGTTTTTTTTAGGCTTTAAAGTAACATTTATTTTTTCGAAGTTAACATGTGCATATATAGGAAACTGAAAAACACAAGCAAAAACAAAGCCATCCATAATCACAAGCTGTTTACAGTCTGACGGGTCCTTCTAAGTCCTGAGTATCTACACAGCTAAGCTTCCATTTTTATGTAATTAAGATGGTACATGTATCATGCTTTCTCACACATCATGAATATTTACCATTTCAAAGTCCCAAAGCTATGAGTATTTTGATAACCAAGAATACCCTACATCAACTCAATCTGGAAGAAAATGTAATTCTGCCTTACTTGGTGAAAAAAATTTCATAAAGGACAAAAATAGCAACAGACCTCTAGATAAAAGATATTCACAAAGTTACAATTAAAATATTGCGTTCCCTTAACGTTTCATTAAAAATGAGACCCAAAGCAAGAGTACACAAAGTATAATGCTTCTATAAGAAAATTATGATTTATAATTTAAAATATTAGCAGGGAAGAAAGTTTTGACTGAAGTACTTAACATATTCCTATAGCACAGCCTAAAGAGATGCATACACATCAGTGGTTATCACCACAATGTGCATGTGAACACATCCACACACACCCCTCACGTGAACAAGTCCTGATGTCCATTTCTGAGATGGTTCAATAACTCCATGTCCAAGATGCCTCTTTTCTAACAATTATAACAAAAAGATATTTACAACTTGGTTAGTTCACTAGCTCTACTTTTTATCAGACATTGTCACCTCAGGACATCTAAAAAGCTCCAAAGTTGCAAAAATACAGAGAAAAACCTTGTCCACAATAAACACAGGTACTTTACAAAAATATATATAGACCTATAGTTATAACCTAAAACTTTCTTCTAGGTATGGAGATATTAGCAAAGAGCCCTTCCCTTCACCCTTCTTCTTCTCCCTCCTCCACCACTTCAGTGACTAAATACAGAACACCTGACTCCAAGAGGTGGATTAACAGACACGCCTAGAAGACAGTCCTTCCTAAAAACTAATAAGAGTGCTTTTATAAAGGGACTACTGACCCAGTGCATGAAATTCGTGCAAGGAGGGGGCGGGTTCCCTCAGCCCAGCCTGCACCCTCTCCAATGGGGGAACCCTTGGGGGATGTCCGACTGCCCAATTAGGCCCGATCCGGCAGTCAGACATCCCTCTTGCAGTCTGGGACTGCTGATTCCTAACCACTCACCTGCCTGCCTACCTGATTGCCCCTAACTGCCTTGGCCTGCCTGCCTAATTGCCCCTAACTGCCCACCCCTGCTGGCCTGATCTTGCCCCCAACTGTCCTCCCCTGCTGGCCTGATCTTGCCCCCAACTGCCCTCCCCTGCAGGCCTGGTTGCCCCCAACTGTCCTCCCCTGCCAGCCTGATCTCGCCCCCAACGACCCTCCCCTACTGGCCTGATCTCGCCCCCAATGGCCCTCCTCTGCCGGCCAATTTGGTTCTGATTGGTCAGTTTCTATGCCAGTCAGTGTCAAAAGCTCCGCCTCCTAGGCGGCCACTGGCTCCTCACAGTTGACCCAGATTTGGCCTTGATTGGTCAGTTTCTATGCCAGTCAGTGCCTCTGGGACTATCAACGGGGCTGATCAGCAGCCCCGGTGGAGGCCTGGAGAGAAATGGAGGTGCGGCTGCTGGCCCAGCCTGGAGAGAAAGAAAGAGGCAAGTGCTGATCAACAGCTACCACACAGGCTATGGATCAGACCCTGCTTCTCTCTTCAGGCCTCTCTACGGGCCTGATTTGCAGCCCCCTCAGCAGCCAGTGCTGGGTTGCCACTGCAGGACTGACTTCCGGTTGGTCAAGCCTCCAGTTGTGATGCACCCAGGGTTTTTATATATTAGGATTATTTTACTGCCTCTACTTTTAATATACTTTGGGCATTAAAAGACTTGTTTATACTTGAATACATAGCAATATTAACTAATATGCACATATGTAACAATGGTTAGATAATTTTAATTTCTCTAAAGACTCATGGGCACAGAACCCTTTTTTTCTGTACTTCCTTCCCTCCCCTTCCTTCCCTTGTGAACAGTCAGCATACTCTCCAAGATATCAAATTCAACAATTCCTTTCCTCAAATAGCACCATTCCTATGAATTAACAGAAAAAAATACTTAAAGGGTGTCACTTTAACTCTTTTAACATATGTTGTGCGCTTTCAAACATCTAGAAAGACTATCTATCTCAAATAAGGATTTAAGTTTGATTAAACTGCACATAGAGGCTATAATCTGCAAGTGTTCTGAATAGGAAGGAACTTTCTAGCCTAGAATCCTTCTCCTCCTAATCTCTATCAACACAGTGGACAGTACAATAAACATCTGTAATGCTTAGAGGGTATCTTAACAATTTTACTTCTCATGTTTTCAGAACAGCCCTTCTTAGGAATTTAACACAAACTATACACCATGTATTTGTTCACTTACTACTTTTGTCATACACTGGCAACCTCTGTAACATCTAGAAAGACTAGATGTTATAAAGTAGAAGAGTTTGTCCTTTACATACAATATATACACAGTTAAGTAAAACACTGTGCACAGGCACAAGGGAAGATGGTTAATCTTGCCTAACTATAAACATGGTTAATCTTGCCTAACTATAAACATACTGGTATAAAGCCCTTTGCACTTTCTTCTCCTTCATCCCTGAACCAGTACAAATATAATAACGTGTACTGTTCAGAGAGGTGGTTTGATCATCCCATTTCTAAAACATAGTATTTGAAATGAATTTTTTTTTTTGCCCATTAATTTTTATTTTTATTTATTTATTTTTTGGGGTTTTTTTTTTATTAAGGTATTATATGTGTACATATCTTACCATTGCCCCCCCCACCCCACTCCCATATATGCCCTCACCCCCCAGAGTTGCGTCCATTGGTTATGCTTATATGCATGCATACAAGTCCTTTGATTGATCTCTTATCTTCCCCACCTCTCCCTAACCTTCCTGCTGTAATTTGACAGACTGTTTGATGCTTTACTGCCTCTGTATCTATCTTTTTGTTCAAGTTTTTAATGTTCTTTATTATCCATAAATGAGTGAGATCATGTGGTATTTTTCTTTCATTGACTGGCTTATTTCACTTAACATAATGTTCTCTATTTGAAATGAATTTTAACAAAAAGATATCTACAAAATGTGTTATTTTACTACCTCTACTTTTAACATACTTTGTGCACTTCTAAACATCTAGAAAGACTAGATGTTTCAAATAAGGACTTAAGTTTGTCCACTATATACACAGTAGTGTTGAATAAACTACACACATGTAACAATGGTTATATCTGGAAGTGTCTTCCACATAGGAACAGTCTAGTCTGGAACCCTTCATATTTCTCAATTCCTCCTGACCACCATCAACTCAATGGGTTGAATAGGCAGATGTGTCACTTAGATTTCACAATTTGATTTCCAAAGTCCTTTTCAGAAGACAGCCTTTTGATGAATTTTAACACAAAGTATACAAAATGTGTCAGTTTACTAACTCTATTTTTGTCATACACTGGCAACCTCTTTAATATCTAGTGACTAGATATTATAAAATTAGGACCTATTTGTCCAGTATATTCACAATATATACAGTAAAGTTAAATGAAATGCATGTAACATATAAGGTGGCAAAGGATAAGCTAAAATTTTCTATTACACACTAGCAAAACATCTTTTTGCAATGTCTTCCCTTCCACCTCCCTCAACCTAGTAGTGAACAACTGCATAGAGTACACTGTTCGGAGAGCTGGTTTAACAATTCCATTTCTAAAGACAATGTTTTCTATCAGGTTTTTAAAGCTATTTACAAGAAGCATTATTCTACTATTTCTACTTTTAAGTATATCAAGCACTTATAAATGTCAAGAAAGACTAGATATTTTATATAAGAACTTATACTAAATTGAAAATAATTATACATACTTTTATATACCTTTTCAGATATTCTAAACATATATAAATATACACTCCACAATTTATTTATTTTTTAAATTACTTTATTGATTAAGGTGTCACATATTTGTCATAAAACTCCCCCATTCCCATCCCAACCCCCCCCACACTCATGCCCCCATCCCTCTGTTGTCCGTGATCACTGGTTAGGCTCATATGCAAGCACACAAGTCCTTTGGTTGATCTATCTCCCTTGTCCCCACCCTCCCCTACCTTCCCTCTGAGGTCTGACAGTCTGATCAATGCTGTTCTTGTTCTTCAGTCTATGTTGTTCATCATTTCCCCTAGATGAGTGAGCTCATGTGATACTAGGAATACACTTATAGGAACCGAAAATGAGACAAGCAATAATGGTTATACTGAGAGGCAAATGAATCAGTCTATAGTGAGTTTCTTTCTGGGCCAACAGTTCTTTTGAGTCCCGATTTCTATGTCCAACAGTTGTTTATGTGTACATAACAGCAATGATATTTCAGTTCTGGATGGTGGACAAATGGTGGTAATGCAGGTCCGACCCTCTCTGGTTTGGTCCTGGGCAATCTGCAGTGACGCACATCTGCTGACTGCTAGTATGGCAAGGCATGGTCAGCGTCTTCTATCTCTGGACTGTTTCTCTTCTATCTTCATGGCTGGAGCACTCCTGTCAATTCCTCTCTGTTGTAGGAATCCACATGGTCTCGGAGTTGTTTTCTGAAAATATACAAACATATTCTCGACCAAAAGTTAATAAAGGAATATTTTCTATAAATTTGACTTGCGATCCTTTTTCATTTTTTTGCCCAAACGATTTTCCTTTGGCTTGTTTTGACACCATGTATGTTTTACCTGGGTGTCTTGCTGTTAGCATTATAATACACTACACAATTTAAAAGCATGTTAAAAAAAAGAACTTACTTGTCTACTATGTGCACAGCACTGTTAAAATTGCACATATTAACAATGGTTATAACCTGAGGTATCTTCTAAATAAGACCATGTTGGCCTGAACCATTCCCTCTCACTCCCTTCTCTTTACCACCAATCCAGTGGACAAGTACAGGTGTGTGTAATATTTAGAGGTGTTTCAACAAGTTCATATCCAAGTCATTTACACAAGACAAGCTTTCCTATGAATTTCAAATCAAAGTCTACAAAATATGATAATTTTACTACTTTCTCATATACTGGCAACCTCTTTTAACATCTAAAGACCAGCTATTGCAATTTTAGGACTTATTTGTCCATTATATACACAGCAAAACAAAATGCACATAACATATAAAAATGGTTTTATCTGAAAATGTGCAAATATGAACACACTAGCATATTACCTTTGGCAATTCTTTCTCTCCCACCTCCTCCAAACTACTGAACAAGTATAGACTATAATATATTGCTCACAGAGGTGGTTTAACAATTCCATTCCCAAAAGATATTATTTCCTATGAATTTTAGTAAAAAGATAGTGATATTTTACTACCTCTACATTTGACATACGTTGGGCACTTCTAAACATTAAATGGACTAGATCTTTCAAAAAAGGACTTAATTTGTCCACTATATATATATATATATATATATATATATATATATATATATATATATATATATATAGCAGTTTTGAATAAATTGCACACATTTAACAGTTATAATCTGAAAGTGTCTTCGAAATATGGACATTGTAGCCTAAGACCATCTTTCCCTTCTCCCCTACTCCACCAACTATCCTATATAATAAAGAGGTAATATGCAAATTGACCGTCTCGCCCTCGCACAAGATGGCCACCCCCATGTGGTCACAAGATGGCCACCACAAGATGGCCGGCAGGTGAGGGCAGTTGTGGGCGATCAGACCAGCAGGGGAGGGCACTTAGGGCCAACCAGGCTAGCAGGGGAGGGCAGTTGGGGGCGACCAAGCCAGCAGGGGAGGGCAGTTAGGGGCAACCGGGCCTGCAGAGGAGGGCAGTTAGGGGTGACCAGGCTGGCAGGGGAGGGCAGTTGGGGGCAATTGGGCCAGCAGGGGAGCAGTTAGGCATCAATCAGGCTGGCAGGAGAGTGGTTAGGGGGTGATCAGGCTGGCAGGCAGAAATGGTTAGGGGCAATCAGGCAGGCAGGCAGGTGAGTGGTTGAGAGCCAGCAGTCCCAGATTGTAAGAGGGATGTCCAACTGCCGGTTTAGGCCCAATCCCTGTCTGGCAGTCGGACATCCCCCGAGGGGTCCCAGATTGGAGAGAGTGAAGGCTGGGCTGAGGGACACCCCCCCTCCAGTGCATGAATTTTATGCACCGGGCCTCTAGTGTAGGCTATAATGCTCAAATATTCAGAAGACAATCTTTCATAGAAATTTTAACAGAAATGTACAAAATGCATTAGTTTACTAATTGTATTTTTGTCATACACTGGCAACCTCTTTAACATACAGAAAGACTAGATGTTGTAAATTAGGACTCATTTGTCCATTATATACACTATATACACAGCTAAGTAAAACACAATGCATGAACATAAAGGACAATGGTTAATCTGCCTCATTTTGAAACACACTGGCATCCAGCTCTTTACCTTTCCTTCTCCCTTGAACCAGTGCACAAATGTGTACTGTCAAAGAGGTGGTATGGCAATTCCCAAAATAACAGTATTTGAGTTTTAACAAGATGTTGATTAAAATGTCTTTTTTTACTACCTCTACTTTTATGAGGCACTTCAGAACATATAGAAAGATAGATATTTTTAAAAAGTACTTAGCATTGTCAACTATCCTATCTAATAAAACAGTAATATGTAAATCATCACTCCGCTACACTCAAAATCCATGCCCACCAGCCACGCCCACCAGCTAATCAGAAAGCAAATATGCAAATACACCTAACCAAGCTGGCTGCAGCCTCGGAGAGCGACCATGGTTGGAACTGGGTGATTGGAGCCAAAGATCAGAGGGGAAGATCGGAGCCAGCTGGGGTCCCCCATAGGCAATCACAGCCAGCTGGGGTCCCCTGCAGGCAATCAGAGCCAGCTGGGGGTCCCAGCCCAGGGCCCGAGCCTCAAACAGAGGCTTTCGGCATTGGCTGGGGGCGGAGCTGGGCCATTGGAACCAGCTGGGGTCCCCTGCGGTGATTGGAGCCAGCTGGGGGTCCCTGCCCAGAGCCCGAGCCTTGGCCAGAGGCTTGCAGCCTTGGCTGTTGGGGCGGAGCCTGGCGATCGGAGCCAGCTGGGGTCCCCTGTGGGCGATCAGAGCCAGCTGGGGGTCCCTACCCAGAGCCCAAGCCTCGGCCAGAGGCTTGCGGCCTTGGCCTTGGGTGGAGCCAGGCGATAGAGCCAATTGGGGGTCCCTGCCCAGGGCCTGAGCCTCAAACAGAGGCTTGCGGCATTGGCTGGGGGCAGAGCTGGGCCATTGGAACCAGCTGGGGTCCCCTGGGTGATTGGAGCCAGCTGGGGGTCCCTGCCCAGAGCCCACACCTCAGCCAGAGGCTTGCATGCAGCCTTGGCCGCTGGGGCGGAGCCTGGTGATCAGAGCAAGCTGGGGTCCCCTGAGGGAGATGGGAGCCAGCTGGGGGTCCCTGCCCAGAGCCCAAGCCTCGGCCAGAGGCTTGCGGCCTTGGCTGGGGGTGAAGCAGGGCGATCAGAGCCAGCTGGTGGTCCCTGCCCAGGGCCCGAGCCTCAAACAGAGGCTTGCGGCCTTGGCTGGGGCTGGAGCAGGGCAATCGGAGCCAGCTGGGGGTCTCTGCCCAGAGCCGGAGCCTCAAACAGAGGCTTGCGGCCTTGGCTGGGGGTGGAGCAGGGCTATCGAGCCAGCTGGGGGTCCCCTGCCAAGGGCTGGAGGCTTTAGGCCTTGGCAGGGACGGAGCTGGAGATCACAGGAGATAGGTGTGAACTACAGAGGAAATACCTTTTCTGACCGCTCATTGGCTAAGCTCCCTGTATGCCACTGGTAATATTCTTAGTAACTTGGGTATAAGAATCCACAAAGGTGATCTAGGGCTTTTCCACCACACTCCTGGGGAAAAAAATGAAGGTCTGCTGCTGGAGGGCTAAGAAATGTCATAACCTGCCTAGGTGGTTTGGCTCAGTGGATAATGCCTAGGTTTGCCCACCGCAGAGTCCAGGTTAGATTCTGATCAAGGGCATGTACCTAAGTTGCAGGCTCCTCCCTAGCTGGGGCCCATGTCAGGGCTCATGCAGGAGGCAACCAATCTAAGTATTCCTCTCACTTTGATGTTTCTCTCTGTCTTTCCCTTTCTCTTTCACATTCTCTAAAAGTCAATGGAAACATATACTCAGGTGAGGATAAAAAAAAAAGTAAGAAAAGAAAGAAATGTCATATTCTATGAAAGACACATCTTGAAAATGCCTAAAGAAAGTTGTCATTTTTTTCTTGGTGAAGGGACTGGAGTCCGTGTTGATGAAAACACCTTCGTGGCTGTGGTGACTGGCAGTGGCTCCAGCAGCAGGGTGATGGGGCTGGTGCCTTTCCCTGATTGGCCCGGTTGTCTCTCACAAAGGGAGGCCAGACTGCGGCTTAGGCCTGCTCCTTATGGGGAGAGGGCCTAAGCCGTCAGTAGGACATCCCCTGAGGGCTCCCAGTATGTGAAAGGGGGCAGACTGGGCTGAGGAGACCCCCTCCACCAGTGCACGAATTTCGTGCACCAGGCCCCTAGTTATACAATAGTAAGGAATAAAATGCACACATAAAACAATGGTTATAATATGAAAATGTCTTCTAAATATGACCTCTTTTCTTCCTCCTTAAGGTCTTCTCCTCCATGACCTCTAACCCACAGGGTAAATGTGGACACATGTCATTCCTGATGTCACATGCCCTTTCTAGAGGTAGTCTGACAATTCCATCTCAAAGTCATTTCCAGAAGACATTTCTTTAGATTTATTTTGTTTTAAATGGGCGTTTGCAAGTTGTGTGATTTCCTAACTCTACTTTATCATACGTTGGCAACCTCTTTACATCTAGAAGGCCTGGATTTAGCAAAGTTCTCCTTTGGAAAGTTAGGGGGAATGTTGAGAGCAACTTTTTCATATTATATACACAGGCGCCTATAAAAGGCCAGTTAATCTTCACAAAGGGTGGTGGACAGTTCCTATTAGCCAAATGTGGCATGTGCTTCTGCCATTTCTCTTTGGAAACCAAGTTTTACAGTAGATTGAAGACCGCCTGCCCAATGGCCTGGCCATGGATGGGGCTCCGCTCACCTTCGGCCAATTAAGGCCTTTGTCCATCGTGGTCAGGATGAGGTGAGGTCTACTCCAACTGGAACAGAGGAATCACCCAGGCACCCACCCCCACCGCTTCTAGCACTGAGGGTGGGTGCTGTGTCCACGCAGACCCGACTCTCAGTCTGAGGCCCTCACGGCCTCCCTCTGCACATCCCAGCCCCTACCATTCTTCTCGCCCTGCCAAGCCTGCCTGTCGCTCAAGGCAGCTGACCTTGTCCTGGAGCTTGTCGTGGTAGCTTGGCAGGGGCTCTGCTTAGGCCCCAGAGGGTTAGGCCTGGAGACCCTGCAGGCCACAAGATGTGCCTGGGGGAGACCACACCATCAGGTAGCAGAGATGGAGGTGGGGGTGGGGAGAGAGGTTCACTGCTGCTTCCAAGACTGGGCCTGGCCAGTGGGCAACTGCAGGGAGGGCTCTGGGTCTGCAGGACCCCCCAATTCACCCACCGCCCGGGCAGGAGGGCTCTGGAGGGGCCTGGAGGAGCCGGGAGGAGCCCAGAGGAGAAGGCTGCACTCCACTTCTCACTGCACTCTCTGCCAAAACTGTGATTAAAACTTCTTAAGACAGGAAAGAAAAAGATGGCGACCGGCAGGAAGGTAGGGAGAGAGAGAGTGTGAGTGAGGAACCCATAGAGGAGAGTGTGGACGTGTGTGGTGTGTGTGTGTGTATGAGCTAAGGTCAGTTAGATTCTGCAGGTTTTCCAAGGGGCTGCCTAACCGGGCAGTCCTAGACTGCGGAGCCCCACGCACAAAGCGGACACTTCTCGTCGGCTGGTGCGGACGCGGAGACCACGCCATCCTGAGAAACAGAGTTGCCTTGAGACTCGCATCCTGGCTTCTGACACAAATCAGGACCCTGCAGCCACTGGGGACAGAGAACTGCTATCACAGCTTCAGACCAACAAACAACAAGAATCCAGACTTCCCGGCAGCAGATTTCCGTGAGTCAAAGAGCCTATCCCCCTCCCCACAGGTGCACGGATAGCACCATAGTAACTAATAGACCCACCCCTCACCCAAGCTGCAGAGCTCCCTCAGCCTCACGATAGCGCCAAAGTAACTGATAGACCCGCCCCTCGCCCAAGCTGCAGAGCTTTGCCCAGGGAAGCGCTCCCCCTTAGGGAATTGGGCGTGTGGGACAGAAGCAGCTCACCTTCGGGGAAATCTGTCAGTGCACACAGAGGGCTCCCCTTCGGGGAATTTGGGGGAATTTGGCTTGCGGGTCACAGCTCCCCTTTGGGGAATCTTAGAGCGTGCAGAGAGGGGCTTCCCTTCAGGGAATTTGGCGCACAGGATGGACTCTGCCCCCCTTCGGGGAATCTGGGAGAGTGCACGGAGCCAGAGCACCTTCAGGAATTTGAGAGTGTGCGCCCTAGCCGGTTTGGCTCAATAGAGAGAGCACACACAGGACGCAGCTCCACTTCAAGGAATTTGGCACGCCAGACACAGCTGCCTGGGATCCCTGACTCACAGCGCATTCACACTAAGAGCCAGCGACCCCAATTGTTGGTGCATGCACACACAGGGACCCTGATTCTCAACAAGAAACCGCACAAGGCAACAGAGATTCTGACACTCGATTCTTGGTGCTGACACAGGGAAAATCTGACTCCTGGCACATGCTAAGGATCTCATTTTCAGCACATACCAACAGTGTGGTGCAGACAGGGCCCCTGATTCTAAATGTGCACACGAGACCACACAGAACACTGGGGACACTGACCCTGGGCAAGTCTGGTTCCCACCAACCAAAGGCAGCCACACGTCCTAGTGTCAGAGCACTTCAGTGAAACTCGGGTGGAGCGAAGTCCCCACAGCACACGGCCCAGGTCCACACAAACGGAAGCTTGAGCTTTCTGGTGATAGCCAGAATGGGGAAACGAAATAACTCACAGAGGAAAGAAAATGTGGAGTCGCCAAGAAAGGAAATTAGTGAAACTGAAGCTTGCAACATGACCGAAAAGGAGTTCAGAGTAATGGTCATGGAATTTATACATCGGATGGATGAGAAAATCAACAACTTATGCAAGAATCAGGAAGAAATGAAAAGTGATATAGCTACAATCAAAAACAACACGGAAAGTTTCAACAGTAGACTACAAGAAGCAGAGGACCGAATTAGTGAGTTAGAAGATCAGGTACAGAAACAAGCTCAATCTGAACAGCAATTGGAGAAAAAAATTAAAAAGCAGGAGGAAAGCCTAATGGAGCTTCGGGACAACATGAAACGAAGTAACATGCGTATAATAGGGCTGCCAGAAGGACAAGAAGACCAGCAGGGTTTAGAAAATCTATTTGAAGAAATAATAACAGAAAACTTCCCGGATATGGGAAAGATAAAAGTTACGCAAGTACAGAGAGTCCCAAGCAGGATCAACCCCAAAAGACCCACACCAAGACATGTCATAATTTCAATGGCAAATATAAATGATGAAGAGAGAATCTTAAAGGCGGCAAGAGAGAGACAGAGAGTTACCTACAAAGGAACACCCATCAGATTGTCAAATGATTACTCAACAGAAACACAACAAGCTAGAAGTGAATGGAAGGAGGTATACAAAGTGTTGCAAAGCAAAGGACTGAATCCAAGAATACTGTATCCAGCAAGACTATCAATCAAAATTGAAGGGGAAATCAGGAGCTTCGCAGACAAAAAAAGACTCAGGGAGTTTATCACCACCAAACCAGCAATGCAAGAATTGCTAAAGGGAATACTGTAAAAGGAATAAATAAACAGGTAAGATGGAATACAGACAAAAAAATTGATATGACTACAAACAAATACCTTTCAGTAATAACTTTAAATGTAAACGGACTAAATGCTCCAATCAAAAGACATCGAGTGGCTGAATGGATAAAAAAACATGACCCATATATATGCTGTCTATAAGAGACCCATCTCAGAACAAGAGACTCACACAGATTGAAAGTGAAGGGATGGAAAAATATCTTTCAGGCAAATGGAAATGAAAAAAAAAGCTGGGGTAGCAATACTTATATCTGACAAAATAGACCTCAAAGTCAATGCCATAACAAGAGATAAGGAAGGCCACTTCATAATACTAAAGGGAGAAATCCAACAAGAAGAAATAATTCTGGTAAACATATACGCTCCCAATATAGGAGCACCCAAATACATAAAAAAAAACTCCTGGAGGATATCAAGGGAGAGATTAATAGCAATACAATCATAGTAGGAGACTTTAATACCCCACTATCACCATTGGACAAATCCTCTAAACAAAAAATCAGCAAAGAAACAGCAATCCTAAATGACTCACTAGACCAGATGGAATTGATTGACATCTTCAGAACATTTCATCCCAAAGCCACAGAATATACATTCTTCTCAAGTGCACATGGGTCATTTTCAAAGATAGACCATATGCTGGGTCACAGGCAGTCTCTTCAAATTCAAGAAGATAGAAATTATATCAAGCATCTTCTCAGATCACAGTGGCATAAAACTGGAAATCAACTACAATAAATACAATCCAAAGAAATCAAACACAGGGAGACTAAACAGCATGCTATTAAACAAGGACTGGGTCACCAGAGAGATCAAGAAAGAAATAAAAAACATCATGGCAACAAATGACAATGAAAACACAACAATCCAAAATCTATGGGACACAGCGAAAGCAGTCTTGAGAGGGAAGTTCATAGCTCTACAAGCCTATTGCAAAAACAAGAAACAATGGTAATAAATTACCTAACCCTACAACTCAAAGAGCTAGAAAAAGAGCAGCAAGAAAAGCCCAGTGTAACCAGAAGGAAAGAAATAACAAAGATCAGAGCGGAGATAAATGACGTAGAGACCAAAGAAACAATACAAAAGATCAACAAAACCAAGAGCTGGTTATTTGAAAGGATAAACAAGATTGATGGACCTCTAGTCAGGCTCACCAAGAAGCAAACAGAGAGGACCCAAATAAACAAAATCAGAAATGAAAGAGGTGAAATAACAACAGAACCCACTGAGATACAAAGGATTGTTACAAAATACTATGAACAACTCTATTCCAACAAACTGGACAACCTGGAGGAAATGGACATATTCCTAGAAAAATACAACCTTCCAAAAATCAATCAAGAAGAATCTCAACAGCTCAATAGGCCAATAAATATGGACAAAATTGAAGCAGTCATCAAAAAGCTTTCGGCAAACAAAAGCCCGGGGCCTGACGGCTACACAGGAGAATTTTACCAAACATTCAAGGAAGAACTAAAACCTATCCTCCTCAGACTATTCCAACAAATTCAAGAGGAAGAAACTTCCAAGCTCCTTCTAGGAAGCCAGCATCATCCTAATACCAAAACCAGATAAAGACAACACAATGAAAGAGAATTACAGACCAATATCCCTCATGAACATAGATGCCAAAATCCTCAACAAAATTCCAGCAAATCGGCTCCAGCAGTACATCAGAAAGATCATACACCATGACCAAGTAGGATTTATCCCAGGAATGCAAGGATGGTACAATATCCGCAAATCAATAAACGTGATACATCACATAAACAAATTGAGAGATAAAAATCACATAGTCATATCAATAGATGCAGAAAAAGCATTTGAGAAAATCCAACACCCTTTCTTGATAAAAACTCTGAACAAGGTGGGAATAGAAGGCTCATACCTCAACATAATAAAAGCTATATATGATAAACCCACAGCAAACATCATACTCAATGGACAAAAACTAAAAACATTTCCCCTAAGAACAAAAACAAGACAGGGATGCCCACTCTCACCACTCCTGTTCAACATAGTGTTGGAAATACTAGCCATTGCAATCAGACAAGTAGAAGAAATAAAAGCCATCCAAATTGGAAAAGAACAAGTAAAGCTGTCTTTATTTGCAGACGACATGATATTGTACATAAAAAATCCAAAAGACTCCGTCAGAAAACTAATAGACTTAATAAATGAATTCGGCAATGTAGCAGGATACAAAATTAACGCCAAGACATCTATGGCCTTTCTATACACCAATAGTGAGCTTACAGAAAGAGAGACTAAAAAGGCAATCCCATTTACCATAGCACCAAAAAAATTAAGATACCTAGGAATAAACTTAACTAAGGAGGTAAAAGACCTATACACGGAAAACTACAGGACACTGAAAAAAGAGATAGAGGAAGACGTAAACAGATGGAAGAACATACCATGTTCATGGATTGGTAGATTCAACATCATTAAAATATCCATACTACCCAAAGCAATCTATAGGTTCAATGCACTCCCCATTAAAATACCAATGGCATATTTCACAGACCTAGAAAGAACTCTCCAAAAATTCATCTCAGCAATTCTGAGAAAGAATAATAAAGTAGGAGGGATCTCAATACCAGATTTCAAGCTACATTACAAATCCACTGTTCTCAAAACAGCCTGGTACTGGCACAAGAACAGACATATAGATCAATGGAACAGAATAGAGAATCCAGATATTGACCCAAACCACTATGCTCAATTAATATTTGACAAAGGAGGCATGAACATACAATGGAATAAAGACAGTCTCTTCAATAAATGGTGTTGGGAAAATTGGACAGATACATGCAAAAAAATGAAACTAGATCACCAACTTACGCCATACACAAAAATAAACTCAAAATGGATACAGGACTTAAACATAAGAGGGGAAACCATAAAAATACTAGAAGAATCCACAGGCAGCAAAATCTCAGACATATGCCAAAAGAACTTCTTCACGGATACTACCCCTAGGGCAATGGAAGCTAAAGAGGAAATGGGTCAAATGGGAGTTCCATTTGGAAATAACTAAAAAGGTAAAAGTTAGTTCCAAGAGGAAATAAACAAATGGGACTACATCAAAATAAAAAGCTTTTTACAGCAAAAGAAACTATCAACAAAACAACAAGAAAGCCCACTGCATGGGAGAACATATTTGCAAATGGCATCACTGATAAAGGTTTAATCTCCAACATCTACAGGCAGCTTATACAACTTAATAAAAGGAAGTTAAATGATCCAATAAAAAAATGGGCAACAGACCTAAATAGAATCTTTTCCAAAGAAGACAGAAGGAAGGCCAAGAGACACATGAAAACATGCTCAACGTCACTAATTATCCGAGAGATGCAAATCAAAACAACAATGCGGTACCATCTCACACCTGTCAGAATGGCTATCATCAACAAATCAACAAACGACAAGTGTGGCGAGGATGCGGAGAAAAAGGAACCCTCGTGCACTGCTGGTGGGAATGCAGACTGGTGCAGCCACTGTGGAGAACAGTATGGAGTTTCCTCAAAAAACTGAAAATGGAACTCCCATTTGGCCCAGTAATCCCACTCCTAGGAATATATCCTAAGAAACTGGGAACACCAATAAGGATATATGCACCCCTATGTTCATAGCAGCACAATTTACAATAGCTAAGATCTGGAAACAGCCTAGGTGCCCATCAGCAGATGACTGGATCAGAAAACTATGGTACATCTACACAATGGAATATTATACTGCCATAAAAAAGAAGGAATTCTTACCATTTGCAGCAACCTGGATGGAATTGGAGAACATTATGTTAAGTGAAATAAGCCAGTCAATGAAAGAAAAATACCACATGATCTCACTCATTTGTGGATAATAAAGAACATTAAAAACTTGAACAAAAAGATAGATACAGAGGCAGTAAAGCATCAAACAGTCTGTCAAATTACAGCAGGAAGGTTAGGGAGAGGTGGGGAAGATAAGAGATCAATCAAAGGACTTGTATGCATGCATATAAGCATAACCAATGGACACAAAACTCTGGGGGGGTGAGGGCATATATGGGAGTGGGCGGGAGGGAGGGCAATGGTAAGATATGTACACATATAATACCTTAATAAAAAAAATTGAAAAAACAACAACAACAAAAAAGTTCTTAAAACAGATTACTGGGCTCCACCTCCAGAGCCTCTGATTCAGTTGGCTGAAGTAGAGCCTGAGAATTTGCCTTTCTAACAAGTTCCCAGGGGCTACTGATGCTTCTGTTCCATTGACCACACTGGAAAAGCCACTGCTCTAGAGTATAGAGTAGACCAACACTTTCCTGGTACAGATGGAGTCTCACAGAAAGAAGGGACTTATCTAAGGTTACACAAGCAGTTGGGCAGATATGGGTCTAGAACTTGCTTCCTGATTTTTCTATGGGCCTTCTCTGCTATCCAGGAGTAGTGCTCCCTTATCTGCTTTCCTATATTCCTTAATTATTAGGACTTAACAGGAAGGACTAGAAGAGATTCCTGGTTTTAATCCTTCCTCCTCATTTAATAGAGTGAGACATTGAGGCCCAAGAATCAAAGGCACTTGTCCACAGTCACAATGGCAGGACTTGACCATGAACTGTTTCCTACCTCTGCCTCAAACCAATACATGGGAGCCCTAGCAAGAGAATGAAGACCCGAAGAAGTGACCAGAGCAGAAAGCTTCTTTATATTTTAGATAAAGAAACAATAAATTTGTGAAGAATTGACAAACAAAGGGGTTCAGCTAGGGGTAGTGAATGGTGAGGAAGTAACTAAAAAGATAAGGGTTAGTTTAACAAGCTTTGTTTATACAGATCTCCAGGTCCCAAAATTTCTGTCTCTAGTGATAAGACTGTCTTCCTTCCCTTTGATACAAGGAGGGTACCTTTTACTTGGGAGTTTTATGACTTGCTTCAGGGAAGAAGAAGGAGGATATCAGTGAATTTTCTGCATCTGCCATTAAAAAAAAAAACTCTGTCAGTTTAATATATCTAATATGCCATGGCGCCATATTTTGGGATAGCATGTCCTGAACCCCATCAATTCCAACAACTAATATTCTAGGACCAGCTTCAGTTTCACTTTTCTTCAGGAGTTTTCTGCCTGCCCTCCCCTCCTCCCTCCTGTACTATATTGTCTGCTCCTCTCCTGACTCCAGTTCATGACTGATGTTACATTTAGTGGCCCTTGTTTACTGTCTGGAGTAATTTTCTTTCAGCATGGAGAACTTTCTTTAGTATTTCTTGTAAGACAAACCCATTTGGTATACGTTTTCTAAGTTTTTACTTGGAGGATAACTTTATTTCACCTCTTTAAAAATATTTTATTTTTTAATATATTTTATTGATTTTTTACAGAGAAGAAGAGAGAGGGATAGAGAGTTAGAAACATCGATGAGAGAGAAACATCGATCAGCTGCCTCTTGCACACCCCCTACTGGGGATGTGCCCGCAACCAAGGTACATGCCCTTGACCGGAATCGAACCTGGGACCCTTGAGTCCGCAGGCCGACGCTCTATCCACTGAACCAAACCGGTTTCGGCAAAAATATTATTTTTTAAAGCAGTTGTAGCTTTATGACAAAATTGTCAGGAAGGTACAGATATTTCTACTATACCCCTGTCCCCACACATGCATAGCCTCTCTCATTATCAATATCACTCACCAGAATATTCTATTATTTTCCAAGAATAAACAAACAGTGACACATCATTATCACCCAAAGTACTTTGTTTACCCTGGAATACACTCCTAATGTTTTACATTGTATGATTTTAGACCAAAGTATAGCAGCATGTATCCATTAATATCATACAGAGCATTTTTCACTGCCTACAAATCTTCAATGGTTTGCCTATATTTTAATTTATTTTCCATTTTTTATTAAGGTATTATATGTGTACATATCTTACCATTGCCACCCCACCCTACTCCCATACATGCCCTCACCCCCCAGTGTTTTGCGTCCATTGGTTATGCTTATATGCATGCATACAAGTCCTTCGGTTGATCTCTTATCTCCCCCACCTCTCCCTAACTTTCCCGCTGTAATTTAACATTCTGTTTGATGCTTTACTGCCTCTGTATCTATCTTTTTGTTCATCAGTTTATAATCTTCTTTATTATCCACAAATGAGTGAGATCATGTGGAATTTTTCTTTATTTCTTTTTTAATTTTTTTTATTAAGGTATTATATGTGTACATATCTTACCATTGTCCCCCCCCACCCCCCTCCCATACATGCTCTCACCCCCAAGAGTTTTGCGTCCATTGGTTATGCTTATATGCATGCATACAAGTCCTTCAGTTGATCTCTTATCTCCCCCACCTCTCCCTAACCTTCCCGCTGTAATTTGACAGTCTGTTTATGCTTTACTGTCTCTGTATCTATCTTTTTGTTCATCAGTTTATAATGTTCTTTATTATCCATAAATGAGTGAGATCATGTGGTATTTTTCTTTCATTGACTGGCTTATTTCACTTAGCATAATGTTCTCCAGTTCCATCCAGGTTGCTGCAAATGGTAAGAATTTCTTCTTTTTTATGGCAGCATAGTATTCCATTGTGTAGATGTACCATAGTTTTCTGATCCAGTCATCTGCTGATGGGCACCTAGGCTGTTTCCCAATCCTAGCTATTGCAAATTGTGCTGCTATGAACATAGGAGTACGTACATCCTTTTTGACTGGTGTTTCTCATTTGTTAGGATATATTCCTAGGAGTGGGATTACTGGGCCAAATGGGAGTTCCATTTTCAGTTTTTTGAGGAAACTCCGTACTGTTCTCCACAGTGGCTGCACCAGTCTGCAATCCCACCAGCAGTGCACGAGGGTGTCTTTTTCTCCGCATCCTCGCCAACACTTGTCGTTTGTTGATTTGTTGATGATAGCCATTCTGACAGGTGTGAAATGGTACCTCACTGTCATTTTGATTTGCATCTCTTGGATAATTAGTGACTTTGAGCATGTTTTCTTGTGTCTCTTGGCCTTCCTTCTGTCTTCTTTGGAAAAGATACTATTTAGGTCCGTTGCCCATTTTTTTATTGGATCATTTATCTTCCTTTTATTAAGTTGTATAAGTTGCCTGTAGATTTTGGAGATTAAACCTTTATCAGTGATAACATTTGCAAATATGTTCTCCCATGCAGTGGGCTTTCTTGTTGTTTTGTGATGGTTTCTTTTGCTATGAAAAAGTTTTTTATTTTGATGTAGTCCTATTTGTTTATTTTCTCTTTAGCTTCCATTGCCCTAGGAGCAGTATCAGTGAAGAAGTTCTTTCGTCATTTGTCTGAGATTTTGCTGCCTGTGGATTCTTCTAGTATTTTTATGGTTTCCTGTCTTATGTTTAAGTCCTGTATCCATTTTGAGTTTATTTTTGTGTATGGTGTAAGTTGGTGATCTAGTTTCAATTTTTGCATGTATCTGTCCAATTTTCCAAACAACATTTATTGAAGAGATTGTCTTGACTCCATTGTATTTTCAGGCCTCCTTCGTCAAATATTAATTGAGCATAGTGGTTTGGGTCAATTTCTGGGTTCTGTATTCTATTCCATTGGTCTATATGTCTGTTCTTGTGCCAGTACCAGGCTGTTTTGAGAACAGTGGCTTTGTAATATAGCTTGAAATATGGTATTGAGATCCCTCCTACTTTATTCTTCTTTCTCAGGATTGCTGTGGCTATTCGGGGTCTTTTTTTATTCCAGATGAATTTTTGGAGAGTTCTTTCTAGGTCTGTGAAATATGCCATTGGCATTTTAATGGGGAGTGCATTGAATCTATAGATTGCTTTGGGTAGTATGGATATTTTACTGACGTTGATTCTACCAATCCATGAACATGGTATGTCCTTCCATCTGTTTACGTCTTCCTCTATCTCTTTTTTCAGTGTCCTGTAGTTTTCTGCATATAGGTCTTTACGTCCTTAGTTAAGTTTATTCCTAGGTATCTTAATTTTTTTAGTGTGATGGTGAATGGGATTGCTTTTTTAGTCTCTCTTTCTGTAAGTTCACTATTGGTGTATAGAAATGCCATAGATTTCATGGCGTTAATTTTTTATCCTGCTACATTGACGAATTCATTTATTAAGTCTATTAGTTTTTTGATGGAGTCTTTAGGGTTTTCTATGTACAGTATCATATCATCTGCAAATAAGGACAGCTTTACTTCTTTTCCAATTTGGATGCCTTTTATTTCTTCTTCTTGTCTGATCGCAATGGCTAATACTTCCAGTACTATGTCAAACAGGAGTGGTGAGAGTGGGCATCCCTGTCTTGTTCCTGTTCTTAGGGGAAATGATTTTAGTTTTTGCCCATTGAGTATGATGTTGGCTGTCAGTTTGTCATATATGGCTTTTATTATGTTGAAGTATGATCCTTCTATTCCCAGCTTGTTGAGAGTTTTTATCAAGAAAGGGTGTTGGATTTTGTCAAATGCTTTTTCTGCATCAATTGATATGACTACGTGATTTTTTATTTCTCAATTTGGTTATGTGATGCATCACGTTTATTGATTTGCGGATATTTTACCATCCTTGCATTCCTGGGATAAATCCTACTTGTTCTTGGTGTATGATCTTTCTGATGTACTGCTAGATGCAATTTGCTAGAATTTTGTTGAGGATTTTGGCATCTATGTTCATGAGGGATATTGGCCTGTAATTCTCTTTCATTGTGTTGTCTTTACCTGGTTTTGGTATTAGGGTGATGCTGGCTTCATAGAAGGAGCTTGGAAGTGTTCCTTCCTCTTGAATTTTTTGGAATAGTCTGAGAAGGATAGGTTTTAGTTCTTCCTTGAATGTTTGGTAAAACTCCCCTATGATTCCCTCTGACCCCGGGCTTTTGTTTGCTGGAAGCTTTTTGATGACTGCTGCAATTTTTTCCATAGTCATTGGCTTATTGAGCTGTTTAGATTCTTCCTGATTGAGTTTTGGAAGATTATATTTTTCTAGGAATATGTCCATTTCCTTCAGGTTGTCCAGTTTGTTGGAATAGAGTTATTCATAGTATTTTGTAACAATCCTTTGTATTTCTGTGGGGTCTGTTGTTATTTCACCACTTTAATTTCTGATTTTGTTTATTTGGGTCCTCTCTCTTTGCTTCTTGGTGAGCCTGGCTAGAGGTTCATCAATCTTGTTTATCCTTTCAAAGAACCAGCTCTTGGTTTTGTTGATCTTTTGTATTGTTTCTTTGGTCTCTATGTTGTTTATCTCCACTCTGATCTTTATTATTTCCTTCCTTCTGCTTACACTGGGCTTTTCTTGTGGCTCTCTTTCTAACTCTTTGAGTTGTAGGATTAGGTAATTTATTACCTTTGGGTTAGGTAATTTATTACCATTGTTTCTTGATTTTTGCAGTAAGCTTGTAGACCTATGAACTTCCCTCTCAAGACTGCTTTCGCTGTGTCCCATAGATTTTGGATTGTTGTGTTTTCATTGTCATTTGTTGCCATGATGTTTTTTATTTCTTTCTTGATCTCTTTGGTGACCCAGTCCTTGTTTAATAGCATGTTGTTTAGTCTCCATGTGTTTGATTTTTTGGGATTGTTTTTATTATAGTTGATTTCCAGTTTTATGCCATGGTGATCTGAGAAGATGCTTGATATGATTTCTATCTTCTTGAATTTGAAAAGACTTTGCCTATGTTCCAGCATATGGTCTATCTTTGAAAATGACCCATGTGCTCTTGAGAAGAATGTATAATCTGTGCCTTTGGGGTGAAATGTTCCGAAGATGTCAATTAATTCCATCTGGTCTAATGAGTTATTTAGGATTGATGTTTCTTTGTTGATTTTTTGTTTAGAGGATTTGTCCAATGGTGATAGTGGGGTATTAAAGCCTCCTACTATGATTGTATTGCTGTCAATCTCTCTCTTGTTATCTTCCAGGAGTTTTTTTTATGTATTTGGGTGCTCCTGTATTGGATGCGTATATGTTTACCAGAGTTATTTCTTCTTGTTGGATTGCTTCATTTAGTATTATGAAGTGGCCTTCCTTAGCTCTTTTTTTGTCCTTCACTTTGAGATCTAATTTGTCAGATATAAGTATTGCTACCCCAGCTTTATTTTTCATTTCCATTTGCCTGATAAACCTGTTTCCATCCCTTCACCCTCAGTCTGTGTGCGTCTTTTTTTCTGAGGTGGGTTTCTTGTAGACAGCAGATATATGGGTCTTGTTTTCTTATCCAATCCATTCCCCTATGTCTTTTGATTAGGGCATTTAATCCATTTACATTTAAAGTTATTATTGATAGGTACTTATTTGTCGCCATTTTTATTCTTTACCCCTGTGTTCCTTCTTCGCTTCATATATTTATATATATATATATATATATATATATATATATATATATATATATATACACATATATATGTATATATGTATTTATATATATATATATATATATGTGTGTGTGTGTGTGTGTGTGTGTGTGTGTGTGTGTGTGTGTGTGTGTTTTACAGCAGACCCTTTAGCATTTCTTGCATTGCTGGTTTGGTGGTAATAAATTCCCTTAGTCCTTTTTTGTCTGTGAAGCTCCTGATTTCACCTTCAATTTTGATTGATAGCCTTGCTGGGTACAGTATTCTTGGATTCAGACCCTTCCTTTGCATGGCTTTGTAAATTTCATTCCATTCCCTTCTGGCCTGATGAGTTTCTGTTGAAAAATCAGTTGCTAGTCTGATGGGGGTTCCTTTGTATGTAACTTTCTCTCTCTCTGGCTACTTTTAAGATTCTTACTTTGTCGTTGCTGTTTGCCAATTTAATTATAATGAGCCTTGGAGTCGGTCTTTTCGGGTCATTTTGCCTGGAAATCTGTGAGCTTCTTGGATTTGTGTGGGGTTTTTCTTCCCTATATCAGGGAAGTTTTCCGTCATTATTTCCTCAAACATGTTTTCTATTCCTTGCTCAGTTTCCTCTCCTTCTGGAACCCCTATTATGCAGATGTTGTTTTGTTTCATGTTGTCCCAAAGTTCCCTTAGGCTCTCCTCCTGTTTTTTAATTTTTTTTTCTAGAAGCTGCTCTCCTTGGGTATTTTTCCCCACCTTGTCTTCTAGGTCACTGATGCGGTCCTCTGCTTCTTCTAGTCTACTCTTGATGCTTTTTATTGAGTTCTTTACAGCAGCAATGTCATTTTTCATTTCTTCTTGGTTCTTCTTCATTTCCTCTTTGTTCTTACTCATATTGTTGAATTTGTTTTTCATTGTTTTCATTGTTTATGACCATTTCTCTGAATTCTTTCTCTGACAGGTTGCTTGCCTCCATTTTGTTTACTTCCTTTTCTGGTGATGCCTGCTTTTCTTTTATATGTGGGCTGTTTCTTTGTCTCCCCATGGTCTCTCTTCTCCATATGTCTGGTTATGTAGTTCTCTCTCTTCTGCACTGATTTAAAGGCACAAAATACAACACAACCAGGTACAACTCACAATGCACTGAACAGAAATGTATTCACGATATTAATAACCCCCAATAAAGGTGACCACCAGAGAAAGACAAATTAGGGGATAGCAGAGGAAGAAGAAGATGGAAGAATGCCAAAATGTAATTGGAAAAATGGGGAAAAAAGTAAGAAAGACAAGAAAGAGACTAAGAAAGAAAAGGAGAACAAACTATATATATGGGGAGAAAACTCCAAGAGAACAGCCACTAAGCCCAGCAAATGCCAGCAACTAGTACCTGGAGATTAATACAAACTACAAACAACAACTAATATCAAGCGAGGCTAGGGAAAACAGAAGCAAAAAACAAACAAAATCAAAGCAAACAAACAAAAAAAAAACAAGCCAAAAAAAAAGACTAAGCAAAACAGTCTCACAAAAAAGCATAAAGAATTGATATAATCAACATTCAAGCAAACAGCAACATAAGGACAGAGAGAAAAACAATTTTTTGGATAGTTAAGACAGAGAAGAGAGAGGTGTGTATAGACTTGGAGCAGGGGATTGGAAATTAGATAAGTAGGGTGCAATTTTAACAGGGGGTAAACAGAAAGAATAGGGAAAATCTAAAGCAGGAAAAGGGTAACAGAAACAGGACACCAAAGGGGGAAATGTTAGAAAGAGAGTGATGGCATAAAGGTAGAGTTGAGATAGAGTAAAACAATGCTAAAGGAAAGATGAAAATAGAATGTAGAACACTAATCCCATAGTAAAATAAAATGACACTTAAAAAAAGGTAAAATAGTAGTAGCAATAATACCGATTGAAAATAAAAATGTAATAATTAAAAAGGTAAAATCAAGTGAGGAAAAAAGAAAAAAATAGTTTCTTAAGTAAAAGATGAAAAAAATAAAAATTAAAAATAAAAAAATAAAATGTGCAGTAATGAAGTTCATTCACTTCCTCTATTGTTCTGTTCGGCACGCCTGTTTCCTAGTCAGGACAATATTGCAGATCCCTGTGTTCCACTGCTCCTCAGTGTTGTAAGCCAGTTCTGATTTTTAAGCAGGCGCTGTCTTAATTTCTTGTATTCCTTTATTTTTGATTACACAAGAGTCAATTTGTGATTCAGCCTCTGGGTGGCAGTGTTTCTGGATTGACTTCCGGGTCTATATGGCCTCTTTAGCCTGTGCTTAGATCCTGCTTTCCCTGTGGCACTCAATACCTGTTTGTGGGAGTGGGCTGCCCCAGAGCTGGCTCTCTGATGATCACTTCCCGCTCTGATCCCCAGCCTCCAGAAAAACAACTTTCCCCTGCAGTCTCCCAGGGTGTCCCCAACTGGGTGATCCTATGTATTGGGCTTAGTAATCAGAAGCAAGGATTTGAAGGGGAAAAAGCCCAAGTGTGCGAACAACGGGGCTGTAGGCAAGTCTGCACAGTCCCCCTTTCCTCCTTGGGTCTAAGCAGCCAGCACACTTTTAAAATTTTTAGGCTGTCCTTTTGTGTCAGAACAAAATGGGTTGCTTTTTAGAGATCCCTTCTGTTAGCAGCTCTGAGGACCCCCTTCCACATTCACGGATCACGCCAGCCCCAACAGCCACGGATTTTTCTAGGCACAGACTTCCCCCGGTCCTCCAGCTCCTGCAGTGCACGCGTTTCTCCCACCAGGACCGGAGACCTCACCTTATCCCAGGCAAAATCTGACCTTTCCATGGTGGAGTGTAGAGCTCCTCTGAATCTGAGTGTTTCTTTCAATTGGGGACTGGTGTTCTGGGGCTCGCAGCTGTTCGGTGGTTGCCGCAGTTGTAGATTTTCAAGCTTCTGATAACATCCACTTTCCCCTTCCAGATGGCGCGGTCTCCACGTCCAAGCCCGTAGCTCTTTGAGGGGACCCAGCAGCATTGGGGGCTGCCGGGTCAGGGGAACCCCTTCCAGCAGTCCCCCACCTTCTCCTGGAGTATAGCTGTCCCTTAACTCGCCAACAAATACTCCCCGTGCAACCCTCAGCTTTTCTTTCTTTCTGCTCCGGGACAAGGCTCGGCACCTGTCTGTCTATTCCGCCACCATTTTTCTTCTCTCCTATGGTTTGCCTATTATTACCTTGTCTTGATCTTGGAAACCATTGATCATTTTATTGTTGACATAGCTTTGCCTCTTCCAGAATGTCATATAACCTCCATATTGTTTTTCAGTGTATGAGGGTTTCATTTTCTCCACATTCTCTCCAGCACATGAAATTATACAGTATGTAACCTTTTCAGACTGGCTTCTTTCACTTCATAATATGCATTTAAAGTTTATTTGTGTTTTTCCATTGCTTGGTAACTCATTTCTTTCTTTTTTTTCAAATTCCAACCTGAGGATTTTTTTTCCCATTGATTTTTTTTTTTTTTTTTTTTTTAGAGAGAGAGTGAAGAGGATGGAGGAGAGGGGGAGAGAGTGAGAAAGACATCAATGTGGGAGAAATATATCGATCGGTTGCCTCCTGCAGGTGCCCCGACTGGGGCTGGGGATCGAGCCTGCAATGTGCCCTTGACCAGGAATTGAACCCACAACCCTTTGGCCAAACCGGCCAGGGCAGTAGCTCATTTCTTTTTAGTGCCAAATATTATTCCGTTGTCTGGTTGTACCACTGTTTATTTATCCATTCACTTACTGAAGTACATCTTGGTTGCTTCTAAGACTTGGCAATTATGAATAAAACTGCTATAAACATCTGTGTGCAAGTTTTTGTGTAGAGATAGGTTTTCAACTCCTTCAGTAAATACCAAGGAGTGTTATTGCTAAATCATATGGTAAGATTAGGTTTAATTTTATGAGACTGCCAAACTGTCTTTCAAAGTGGCTGGGCCACTTTGCATTTCTACCTGCAATGTATGAGAATTCCTGTTGCTTCAATTCCTTGCCAACGTTAATGTTTGACAGTTTTACAAGATATAAGATTCTTGGTTAACAATTTAAAAAAAAATTTTTAGCAGCACTTTGGATATGTCATCCTAGTACCTTCTAGCCTGTATTGTTTCTGATGAGAGGTCAGCTGTTAACTGTATTAAGTTTCCCTTGTATGTGACAAGTAGATTTCACATCACTGCTCTCAAGATTTTATCTTTCAGCATTTTTACAATGGTGTGTGTGTGTGTGTGTGTGTGTGTGTGTGCGCGCGCGCATTTATCCTTCCTAGAGTTTGTTGACATTGTTAGATGCATAGATTACTCCTTTATCATAAAAATTTGCAAATTTTTGTCATTATTTCTTTAAAGTCTTTTCTGGCTCTTTTCTCGCTCTCTTTTCTTTTTGGTACTCATTAGATGTAAGTGGTGGCTTAATGGTGTCTCACATTTTTCTGAGACTGCTTATTTTTCTTGTTTATGTATTTATCACAGTTCTTTTGATTAAATAATATATATCGTGTATTTTTAAGTTTCTTACTCTTTTATTGACAGTTTACATTCAGTATTATGCACCTTTAATGAACTTTTATTTCAGTTATTCTTTAAAATTAAATTTATTTGGGTGACATTGGTTAATAAAATCATATAGGTTTCAAGTGTAAATATATTGCATCTTGTGACCACCACCCAAAGTCTAGTCTTCCTCTTTCACCATATATTTGTTGCCCTTTGCCCTACTCTTTCTCCACCCTCCCCCTTTGCCCTCTGGTAACCATCCTTCTGTTGTTTGTGTCTCTATGTTTGTTTGCTCATTTGTTGATTTCTGTTTTCTATCCTACATATGAGTAAATCATATAGTTCTTCTCCTTTTCTATCTAACTTATTATGCTTAGCATGGTAATCTCCATGTTGTTGCAAAAGGCTGCATTTCATCCTTTTTTATGATTGAATAGTATTCCATTGTATGTATGTATCACATCCTTATCCAATCATTTATCAAAGTACACTAAGGTTATTTCCACGTCTTGGCCACTCTGTATAAGTATCGCGTGCTAACCAATTGTGCCACTGGAGCTCCAGGCCACTCTGAATAATGCATCAATGAACATAGGGGTGTGTATATCTTTGTGAATAAATGTTTTATTTATTTATTTTTTTGGTAAATACCCAAAAGAAGGATTTCTGGTAATATTCTTAATTTTTGAGGAACCTCCATATTGTTTTTCATAGTGGCTGTACCAATTCACATTCCCACCAACAGTGTATGAGGGTTTCATTTTCTCCACATTCTCTCCAGCACATGTTATTCCTTGATCTATCCATAATAGCCATTCTAACAAGTGTTCAGTGATATCTCATTGTGGCTTTGATTCACATTTCTCTTACACCTAGTTAAGTTAAGCATCTTTTCATAACCTGTTGGCTATTTGTATGTGTTCTTGGGAAAAGTGTATATTCAAATCCTGTGCCCATTTTTTTAAATTTCTTTATTGATTAAGGTATCACACATTTGTCCTCATCCCCCCATTCCCATCCCACACCCCTCCCCACGCATGCCCCCACCCCCCTGTTGTCCTTAACCACTGGTTAGGCTCATATGCATGCACACAAGTCCTTTGGTTGATCTCTCCCCTATATCCCCACCCTCCACTACCCTCCCTCTGAGGCCCGACAGTCTGATCCATTCCTCCTTGTTTCTGGGTCTGTTCTTGTTCATCAGTCCATGTTGTTCATCATTTCCCCTAGATAAGTGAGATCATGTGCTACTAGAAATACACTTATAAGAACCAAAAATTAGACAAGCAATAATGGTTATGCTGAAAGGCAAATGAATCAGTCTGTAGTGAGTTTCTTTCTGGGCCAACAGTTCTTTTGGGACCCAATTTCAATGTCAAACAGTTCCTTATGTGCACATGTCAGCAATGATATTTCAGTTCTGGATGGTGGACAAATGGTGGTAATGCAGGTCCAACCCTCTCTGGTTTGGTCCTGGGCAACCTGCAGTGACACACAGCTGCTCACTGCTAATATGGCAAGGCAACGTCAGTGTCTTCCATCTCTGGAATGCTTCTTTTCTGTCTTCATGGCTAGAGTAGTCCTGTCGATTCCTCTTTGTTGCTGGAATCCACATGGTCTCGGAGTTGTTTTCTGAAAATATACAAACATATTCTTGACCAAAAGTTAATAAAGGAATATTTTCTATAAATTTGACTTGGGACCTTTTTTCATTTTTTGCCCAAATGATTTTCCTCTGGCTTGTTTTGACACCATGTGTGTTTTTCATGGGTGTCTTGCTTTTAGCCTTACAATTATTTTTCTAAAGTATTAATTTTCTAGATGTAATTTACTTACAGGATATTTTTCCTTACATGTTATTCTTCTACTACCCCCCCCTTTTTTGATTTAAATATTAGGAGGCTTTTGAAAAATTTTTAATGTAGTCTTGATAGCTTTAAAATTTTATTTTTTGCACTATAATATGACTGCTTTAGGTTCATTACCTGTTAAGCAATTTTATCATGAGATGAACTATCAATAAAAATTTTAGTTAACACTTTAGGAACTGTTTTTTTCCAGTACTATTAATTTTTCTAGAATGTTCGCTTGCTTCAATTAGCCAATTTAAATTAGCCTGAAAACTTGACTACTATTTCACTGTCAAATTTATTACTCTAACAACAATCTTATTTTACCCTGTAAATATTAGTGGAAAGGATTATTTGCCTTCTTGAGTAGGCCCTGAGCATTCCTGGTGGTAGGCTGGATTTAGATATCAAAAATCCACTTCCCCTCACCATGGGTTCAAGAGAACTCAAACAATTCTTGTTGCAGTGAGAGGGCAGCTGCTGTCGGCCAAGTCTCTGTCTGTTACCCGGGTCCCGATTATAGCTGGGCATGGGACATTAAGCAGCCATTGGGGCAGGAGACTTCCTTCACAAGGGGTGAGGGTTCAGGCCCCTGCTAAATTAGCGGGGTGAGGGTCTGTGCCCCACCTCTGTTGACCCCCAAGTTCTCTCCTGATGGCCCCTATGCGACTGTGCCTGTCTTAGGTTGTTCCTTCCTTGAGGAATCTTACCCGTCTCTGGCTAACCAGCCATCCTCTGGGGCCAAGCAGGGTGATGTGAGGTTCAGTTCTGTCTCCTTGGTAGCCTATGCTGCCGTGGCCTCCACGCCCAGCACCTGCCTTGGGATCCCCTCGCCTGCTGGTGGGGCCCCACTGTGCCCATTTTTAATAGGATTGGTTGTGGTTTGTAGTTGTATTAGTTCTTTATGTATGTAATTTAGATATTAACTCCTTTTCAGGAGTGTAATTTTCCAATATCTTCTCTCATTCGGTTGGTTGCCTTTTTGTTTTGTTGATGGTTTCTTTTTCTGTTTGATATAGTCCCATTCATTTATTTTATGCTTTTACTCCCTTGCCTTTGGGTTCAAGTTCATCAAATCACTTGGAGACCAAGGTTCATAAGTTTAGTATCCATATTTTATATGTATTATACTAGAGGTCCAGTGCACTGGAGGGGGGGTCCCTCAGCCCGGCCTGCCCCCTCTCACAGTCTGGGAGCCCTGAGGGGTGGGAGGCGACCCGGCGATCAGGGGAAGGCAATGCCCCATCACACCTCTGATGCTGCCATTGCCGGCAGCACAAGCCTCAGCCAGCCCTGGTTACCTGAGCCTTGGACAGCCCTGGGTGGCTAGGCAGCCACCATTTGAGGCTTCCCTGCACCTTGGGCTGGCCCTGGGTGGCTGGGGGGCTGAGACTGGGTACTGCCATTTTGTGGCTGTGGGCACTGCCATCTTTGAGGGCTGGACAGTCAATTAGCATATTCCCTCATTATTGGCTGTGGGCACCACCATCTTTGAGGGCGGGGCAGTCAATTAGCATATTCCCTCTTTACTGGCTGTGGATGCTGCCATCTTTGCAACAGCATAAGGGTCAATTACCATATTCCCTCTTTATTAGATAGGATTATTTCAGATCTTATATATAAGTCTTTTATTCATTTTGAGCAAATTTTTGTGTATGGTGTCAAATAGAAATGTAGTTTTATACTTTTGCATGTGACTTTCCAATTTTCCCAACATCTTTTATTGAATAACTAGAGGCCCCGTGCACGGATCTTATATGCATACTAGAGGCCTGGTGCACAGATTCGTGCACCGGTGGGGTCCCTGGGCCTGTCCTGCACCCTCTCACAACCTGGGATCCCTCGGGGGATGTCAGAGAGCCAGTTTTGGCCCTATCCCCATAGACTAAACCAAGGGACCCCACTGGTGCATGAATCCATGCACCAGGCCTCTAGTATGCATATAAGATCTTTGGTTAATCTCTTCCCACCCTCCCCCCTCGCCCCTTCCCTCTGAGATTCATCAGTCTGTTCCATGTTTTCATTCCTGTGGTTTGCACTCCTGTGTTGAGCATCTGCCCCCCTCCCCCGCAGTGGTCAGTGTGCATCATAGCTACCAGCTGGTCGGCCAGTCACTTAGGCTTTTATATATATAGATCTTTCTTTTCTACATTGTGTGTTTTTGGCTCCTTTGTTGAAAATTAGTTATCCATACACATGTGGGTTTCTTTCTGGGCTCTCAATTCTGTTCCATTGGTTTATGTGTCTGTTTTTCTTCCAACACCACACTCTTTTGATTATTGTAGCTTTATAGTATAATTTGAACTTAGGGAGTGTGATAGCTCCAGCTTTGTTCTTTTTTCTCAGGATTGCTTTGGCTATTCAAGATCTTTTGTGGTTCCATACAAGTTTAATGATTTTTGTTTTGTTTTGTATCTTTAATTAGTTAGGAATTATTGTTTCTTCAATTGTTTGGAATTATTGCTTCTTTAAAAATGCCATTTGGATTTTGTTGGGTATTTCATTAAATCTGTATATTGCTTGAGGTTATATGGCTATTTTAACTATGGTGATTCTTCTAATCCATGAACATGAAGTATCTTTTCAGTTCTTCAATTTCTTTCAACCTCTTACAGTTTTCAGTGCACAGGTCCTTCACATTCTTTGCTAAGTTTATTTCTAGGTATTTTATTCTTTTTCTTGAAATTGCAAATGGGATTGTTTTCTTTATTTTTTTCTGATATTTATTTGTTAGTATATAGGAGCACAATTGATTTTTGTACATTGATGTTGTATCCTGCAACTTTACTATACCAGTATTTATTTTTTTTAGTATGCATATATATTTTTATTGAATTTGCTAGAGGCCCGATGCACAGAATTCATGCAGGGAGGGGGTGTCCCTCAGCCTGGCCGGTGCCCTCTTGCAATCCAGGACCCCTTGCTCCTAACTGCCTGCCTGTTCGCTTCTTACCACTTGGCTTGCTTATCATTAGTGCTGCAGTGGAGGAGAGAGAGGCTCCCACCACCACCGCTGCCCTCACCAGCTGTGAGCCTGGCTTCTGGCTGGGCCACGTTCCAACTGTGGGAGTGCACTGACCACAGGGTGCAGCTCCTATGTTTAGCGTCTGCCCCCTGGTGGTCATTGCCCATCATAACAACTGGTCAAGTGGTTGTTCTGGTTGTTCCGCTGTTTGGTTGCTGGGCTTTTATTATATAGGATTGGGGTGACATTGGTTAATAAAATTATATATGTTTCAGGTGTATATCATCTGTGTAATGAATTGTGTGCTCACTGCCCCAAATCATGTCTTCTTCCTTCACCATTTATCCCATCTATTCCCTCTTCTATGTCCCCACCCCCTTTCCCTTTGATAATCATCATACTGTTGTGTGTGTCCATGAGTATTTTTTTTTAATCCATACACCTTTAGTTTCTAATAGTTTTCTTAGTGGAGTCTTTGTGGTTTTCTATATACACAGTCATGTCATCTAAAAAAATGACAATTTTACATTTTTATTCCTAAATAGAGGCCTGGTGCATGAAAATTGTGCACTCGGGTGGGGGGTCCCCTCAGCCTGGCCTGCACCCTCTTGCAGTTCAGGAGCCCTTGGGAGATGTCCGACTGAGTGAGCCTAAGCCGGCAATCAGACATCCTTAGTGCTGCCATGGAGGCGGGAGAGGCTCCTGCCACCGCCGCTGCACTCACCAGCCATGAGTCCAGCATCTGGCTGAGTGGCGCTCCCCCTGTGGGAGTGCATTGACCACCAGGGGGCAGCTCCTGAGTTGATCATCTGAACCCTGGTGATCAGTGTGCGTCATAGCGACCAGTCATTCTGCCGTTTGGTCGATTTACATATTAGCCTTTTATTAATAGGACTAGTGGCCTGGTGCACAGAATTCGTGCACTGGGGGGGCGGGTGTCCCTCAGCCCAGCCTGCACACTCTACAATCTGGGACCCCTCAGGGGATGTCCGACTGCCACAATCTGGGACTGCTGGCTCCTAACCACTCACCTGTTTGCCTGCCTGATTGCCCCTAACTGCCTCTGTCTGCCTGCCTGATCACCTCCAACTGCCTGTGCCTGCCTGCCTGACCACACCTAACTGCCCTCCCCTGCCAGCCTGATCTCGCCCCCAACTGCCTGTGCCTGCTGGCCTGATCTCGCCCCCAACTGCCTGTGCCTGCTGGCCTGATCTTTCCCCAAATGGCCCTCCCCTGCTGGCCTGATCTCATCTCTAACTACTCTCCCCTGCCAGCCTGATCGCCTCTAACTGCCTCTGCCTGCCTGATTGCCCCTAACTGTCCTCCCCTGCCAGCCTGATATCACCCCCAACTGCCCTCTCCTGCTGCCCCAGTTGCCCCCAACTGCCCTCCCCTGCTGGCCTGATCTCACCCCCAACTGCCCTCCTCTGCTGCCCTGGTTGCCCCCAACTGCCCGCCCCTGCTGGCCTGATCTCACCCCCAACTGCCCTCCTCTGCTGCCCTGGTTGCCCCCAACTGCTCTCCCCTGCCGGCCTGATCACCCCTGCCTGCCTCTGCCTGCCTGATCACCCGGAACTGCCCTCCCCTGCCGGGCAGATCTTGCCCCAACTGCCCTCCCCTGCTGGCCTGGTTGCCCCCAACTGCCCTCCCCTGCTGGCCTGATCTCGCCCCCAAATGCCTTCCCCTGCAGACCTGATCTTGCCTCCAACTGCCCTCCCCTGCAGGCCTGATTTCTCCCCCAATGGCCCTCCCCTGCCGGCCTAATCTCGCCCCCAACATCCCTCTTTGCCTCGGCCCCCACCACCATGGCTTTGTCCGGAATGAAGTCAGGTGTCCAGAAGATGGCCGGTTGACCCAGTCTAATTAGCATATTACCCTTTTATTAATATAGATTATATAGGATAGGATTACTTAAATGGGGGGGGGTGCTTTTTCAGCAGGAGAAGATGCTCTTGGCAGACAAAAATACATAATCCCTATATCTGGACTGATAGCCAGCCATATGCACTATACTGCCAAACCAGTCATTAAAAAATTGAACCGCTTTCTTACACCTTACACCAAACAGCTGTTGCCCTTAAAACCCATCCTCAGCCCCCACCTTAGGTTCTGTCTTTGCAGTTCATGCAGATTAGGTTCTGATTGGTTGGTTTCTATGCCAGTCAGCAGCAAAAGCTCTGCCTCCTAGGCAGCATTGGCTCCTCACAATTCACCCAGATTATGTTCTGATTGGTCGGTTTCTATGCCAGTCAGTGTCAAAAGCTCCACCTCCTAGGCAGTCATTGGCTCCTCACACTTCACCCAGATTTGGTTCTGATTGGTTGGTTTCTATGCCAGTCAGCATCTCCGGGCTTGATCAGAGAGGCGGGGCTGACCAGCAGCCCCTGCAGAGGCCCAGAGAGAAATGGAGGTGCAGCTGCTGGCCAGGCCCAGAGAGAAAGAGAGAGGCAAGGGCTGATCAACAGCTGCCATGGAGGCTACGGATCAGACCCTGCTTCTCTCTCCAGGCCTCTCTCTGGGCCTGATCCACAGCCCCCTCGGCAGTCAGTGCTGGGTTGCCGCACCATCTAGCTCACCCCAGTCCACTACCCCAGGCCTTCACCACACTATTGTCTCTGTCCATGGGTTATGCATACTAGTATATGCATACAAGTTCTTTGTTTTATCTCTTCCCATCCACACACACACCCCTTCCCTCTGAGATTTGACATTCTGTTCCATGCTTCTATGTCTCTGGATCTATTTTGTTCAACAGTTTATTTTGTTCATTAGATTCCCCATATGAGTGAGATCATGTGATACTTATGTTTCTCTGACTGGCTTATTTCACTCATCATAATACTCTCCAGGTCCCTCTATGCTGTCTCAAAGGGTAAGAGATCCTTCTTTTTTACTGCAGCATAGTATTACATGGTGTAAATGCACCACAGCTATTTTATCCACTCATATATTGATGGGCACTTGGACTGCTTCCAGATCTTAGCTATTGTAAATTGTGCTGCTATGAACATAGGGGTGTATACATTATTTCTGATTGGTGTTTTGGGTTTCCTACAATATATTCCTAGCAGTGGGATCACTGGGTCAATGGCAGTTCCATATGTAATTTTTTAAAAAGTTCTTTATTGTTTAAACTATTACATATAGTATTACATATGTCTCCTTTCCCCCCCATTGACCTCTCCCTGGCCACCCCACCCCCCAGCACATGCCCTCACCCCTCTAGTGTCTGTATCCATTAATTATGCTTATATGCATGCATACAAGTCCTTTGGTTGATCTCTTACTCCCCCTCCCCCACCCTCCCCTGCCTTCCCTCTGAAGTTTGATGGTCTTTTTGATGCTTCTCTGTCTCTGGATCTATTTTTGTTCATCAGTTTATGCTGCTGAATATATTTCACAAATGAGTGAGATCATGTGATATTTATTTTTCTCTGACTGGCTTATTTCACTTAGCATAATTCTCTCCATGTCCATCCATGCTGTTGTGAATGGTAAGAGTTCTTTCTTTTTTACAGTTGCATAGTATTCCATTGTGTATATGTACCACAGTTTTTAATCCATTCATCTGCTGATGGGCACTTGGGCTGTTTCCAAATCTTAGCTATTGTAAATTGTGCTGCTGTGAACATAAGGGTGCATATGTCTTTTCTGATTGGTGCTTCTGGTTTCTTGGGATATATTCCTAGAAGTGGGATTACTGGGTCAAATAGGAGTTCCATTTTTAATATTTTGAGGAAACTCCATACTGTTCTCCACAGTGGCTGCACCAGTCTGCATTCCCACCAGCAGTGCACGAAGGTTCCTTTTTCTCTGCATCCTCGCCAGCACTTGTTTGTTAATTTGTTGATGATAGCCATTCTGACAGGTGTGAGGTGATACCTCATTGTCATTTTAATTTGCATTTCCCTGATGACCAGTGACTTTGGTCATTTTTCATATGTCTCTTGGCCACCTGTATGTCCACTTTGGATAAGTGTCTATTTATATCTTTTGCCCATTTTTTAATTGGATTGTTTATTTTCATTTTGTTAAGTTGTATGAATTTGTTATATATTTTGGATATTAACAATCAATCAGATGTAACATTGCCAAATATGTTCTCTCATGCAGCATGTTTCCTTTTCATTTTGTTGATGGTTTATTTTGCTGTGCAGAAGCTTTTTATTTTAATGTAGTCCCATTTATTTATTTTCTCCTAGATCTATCCATAAATATATTGTTGCAAGATACTTTTGAGATTTTGCTAAGTATGGTTTCTTCTAGAATTTTTATGGTTTCATGACTTACATTTAAGTATTTTATCCATTCTGAGTTTACTCTTGTGTATGGTGTAAGTTGGTGGTCTAATTTCATTTTTGTGCATGTATCTGTCCAATTTTCTCAACCATTTTTTGAAAAGACTCTCTTTTCTCCTTTGTATATTCTTGCCTCCTTTGTAAAAAATTGATTGTAATGTGTTGGGTTGATTTCTGGGGTCTCTGTTCTGTTCCATTGATCTATATGTCTGTTTTGTGCCAGTATCAGGCTGTTTTAAGCATAGTGGCTTTGTAGTGTAACTTGATATATGATATTGTGATCCCTCCAAGTCAGTTCTTTCTCAAGATTGCTGTGGCTACTTGGGGTCTTTTATGAGTCCACGTAAATGTTTGGACTGTTTGTTCTAGATCTATGAAAAATGCTGTTGGTATTTTAATAGGGATTGTATTGAATCTATAGATTTCTTTGGGTAGAATGGACATTGTAATGATGTCAATCCATGAACATGGTATATTCTTCTAGTTGTTGTTTCTTTGAATGTTTGATAAAACTCCCCTATGAAGCTGTCAGGACCAGGGTTTTTATTTTGCTGGGAGCTTTTGTTTGTTTGTTTTTTTGTTTTTATTACTGCTTCAATGTCATCAGTTGTTGTTGGCCTATTCAGGTTTTCTGATTCTTCCTGATTCAGTTTTTTTTTTCTTTACTTTTTTTTAAAATTTAAATTCTTTATTGTTGAATGTATTACATATGTCTCCTTTCCCCCCATTTACCTCTCCCTGGCTGCTCCTGCCCCCTGGCACATGTCCTCACCTCCCTACTGTCTGTGTTCATTGGTTTTTCTTATATGCATGCATACAAGTCCTTTGGTTGATCTCCCCCACCCCCCATATTCCCCTGCCTTCCCTCTAAGGTCTGACGGTCTGTTTGATGCTTCTATGTCTCTGGATCTATTTTTGTTCATCGGTTTATGTTGTTCTTGAATCAGTTTTGTGAGATTGTATTTTTCTAGCAATTTGTTCATTTCATCCACATTGTTCAGCTTTTTGCCATATAATTTTTCATAGTATTTTCTTACAATCCTTTATATTTCTGTGGTGTCAGTTGTTATTTCACTGCTTTCATTTCTGATTTTATTTATTTGGCTCCTCTCTCTTAGTTTCTTGATGAGTCTGGTTAAAGGTTCATTGATCTTGTTTATCTTTTCAAAGAACCAGTTCTTGGTTTTATTGATATTTTGTATTTTTTTTAGTCTCTATGTCATTTATTTCTGCTCTGATCTTTATTATTTCCTTCCTTATACTTACACTGGGATTTTCTTGTTTTTTTTTTTTCTTTCTAATTCTTTAAGTTGTATGGTTAAATGGTTTATTATTAATTTTTCTTTTTTTTTTTTTATGTAGACCTGTTGTGCTATGGACTTCCCTCTCAGGACTGCTTTTGCTGTGTCCTACAGATTTTGAGTTGTTGTGTGATCATTTTCATTTGTTTTCAGGAAGGTTTTTATTTCCTTTTTGATCTCATTGGCAACCCATTCATTATTTAATAATATGCTATTTACCTCCATGTGTTTCAATGTTTTTGAGTGTTTTTACTGTAGTTGATTTTTAATTTCATTCCATCATGATATGAGAAGATGCTTGATATGATTTCAATCTTCTTGAACTTATAGAAACTTATTTTGTGTACTAATATGTGGTCTATCTTTGAGAATGACCCAGGTGCACTTGAGAAGAATATATATTTTACAGTTTTTGGTGTGAATTGTTCTATAATTGTCAATTAAATTCATGTGATCCAGTGTGTCATTTAAAGTTACTGTTTTCCTGTTGATTTTTTTGTCTGGAAGACCTATCCAGTGAAGTCAGTTATTAAAGTTCCCTACTATGACTATATTGCTGTTGTTCTGTCTTTTAAAGTTATCCAGAAGTGTGTGTGTGTGTGTGTGTGTGTGTGTGTGTGTGTGTGTGTGTGTATAAAATAGAGGAATATGCAAATTGTCCAGGATGCCATCATATAATGAGCAATAAGGATGGGGGCGGGTCTACAGTGGAGAGCCCTCAGCACGTCTGTGTGCAGAGAGGAAGGGACAGCAGATAGGCAGTTAGGGGGATCAGACAAGGAGGGGAGCACAGATAGGCAGTTAGGGGGATCAGGCCAGGAGGGGAGAGCAGATAGGCAGTTAGGGCGATCAGGCCAGGAGGGGAGAGCAGATAGGCAGTTAGGGCGATCAGGCCAGGAGGGGAGAACAGTTAGGCAGTTAGGGTGATCAGGCCAAGCGGGGACCACAGATGGGCATTTAGGGGGATCAGGCCAGCAGAGGAGAGCATTTAGGCAGTTAGGGCAATCAGGCCATGAGGGGAGAGCAGTTAGGGGGATAAGGCTGGCAGGGGGGAGCGGTTAGGCAGTTAGGGTGATCAGGCCAGCAGGGAGAGCAATTAGGCAATTAGGGGGATCAGGCCAGGAGGGGAGAGCAGTTAGGCAGTTAGGGAGATCAGGCCAGGAGGGGAGAGCAGTTAGGGGGATCAGGCTGGCAGAGGTGAGCAGTTAGGACCATCAGGCTGGCAGGGGAGCAGTTAGGGGCATCAGGTAGGCAAGCAGGTGAGCAGTTAGGAGCCAGTGGTTACGGATTGCGAGAGGGATCCCAGATTGGAGAGGCTGAAGGCTGGGCTGAGAGACACTGCCCCCCATGCATGAATTTCGTACACCAGGCCTCTAGTATATATACGTATGTATGTGTGTGTGTATACATATATATCCTATATAATAAAGAGCTAATATGCAAATGGTTGTCACACCATCACACCATAACAGCTCAGACACTCAACACTGGGGAGAAAGGAATGGGGACCAGTCAGGCACAAATGAGCTCACGAGAGAGGAATGGGGACCAGCCAGGAACAAATGAGCTCGCAAGAGAGAAATGGGGACCAGCAAGGCTGCGGCCCAGGAGAGGGACAAGCTGCCCGTCCCGCTGTCCTGGGCACCAGTGCCTGCTACTGCAGCCTGGGAGAGGGACAAACCACCTGCCCCGTGGTCCTCGGTGCCAGCGCCTGCGGCTGTGGCCCAGGTGAAGCCACCCACCCATAGTCCCCTGCTACTGCAGCCGGCCTGGGTGAAGCCAGCCCAGGTCCTGGGTGCCTGCGACCAACCTGAGGAGGGAATCCTGGGTCCCAGGTGTGAGGCGAGGCAGAGGCGGTTAGGGGTGATTAGGCCAGCAGGGAAGCAGTTAGGGGCAATCAGGCTCATAGGGGAGCAGTTAGGGGTGATCAGGCAGGCAGGCAGAGGGGTTAGGGGTGATCAGGCAGGCAGGCAGGCAAGCGGTTAGGAGCCAGAGGTCTTGGATTGAGAGAGGCATTTGCACATCCCCCGAGGGGTCCCAGATTGCAGAGGGTGCAGGCTGGGCTGAGGGACTGCTCCCCTTTGCCCTCCCCTCCCCCTCGGTATACAAATTTCATGCACTGGGCCTCTAGTATGAATGCATATATTTTTATCAGGGTTATATCCTCTTGTTGGGTCAATCTTTTTAGTATTATATAGTGACAATTATTGCTTCTTCTGATGGCTTTCATTTTGAAGTCTATTTTGTCAGATATGAATATTGCAGCCACATCTTTTTTTTTTCATGTCCATTTGCATGGAAAATTTTTTTCTATCTCTTCATTCTCATCCTGTGTCAGTCTTTTGTTCTGAGGTGAGTGCCTTGTAGACAGCATTGTACTGGCCATGTTTTATTATCCATTCAGCTACACTATGTCTTTTGATTGGAACATTTCATTCATTTATATTTAAGGTTACTATTGATAGATACTCAACTATTTCTATTTTTATGTTTTATGTGTATGTTTCACTCTATATTTTTTCTTATTATTACAGCAATCCCTTTAGCATTTATTGCAATGCTGTTTTTGTGGTGACCAACTCCTTTAGCAGTTTTTTGGGTAGGAAGCTCTTTATTTCACCATTTATTTTGAATGATAGCCATGCTGGCTATAGTAGTCTTGACTTCAGATCCTTGCTTTTCATTGCCTTTAGTATTTCATGCCACTCCTTCTGGTCTATAGAGCTTCTGATGAAAAAATCAACTGACAGCCTTATGGGAGCTCCTTCGTAGGTAACAAATTGTTTTTCTCTTGCTGCCTTTAAGATTTTCTCGTTGTCTTTTAATTTTTGGCATTTTAATTATGATATGTCTGAGCATGAACCTGTTTGGGTTCTTCTTGCTTGGGAGTCTCTGTGCCTCCTGGACTTATGTGACTTTTTCCTTTACCACGTTAGGGAAGTTTTCTGCCATTATTTCTTCAAACAGGTTCTCTATCCTTTGCTCCCTTCATCTTCTGGCACTCTTATGATGGGAATATTGTTAATTTTCATGTTGCCTTACACTTCCCTTAAGCTGTACTCCTGTTTTTAAATTATTTTTCCTTTTTGGTTCTCCAATTGAGTCAAATTTTTCTACTGTGTCTTCTAATTCACTGATCTGGTCCTCTGCTTCCCATGATCTGCTGTGTATTCCTTTCAATGTGTTGTTTTTATAAATATTAAATCTTTATTTTTGAAAGTAATACATAAGTCCCCCTTTTTCCTTATTGATCTCTTCTAGCGTACCCCACCCCCTACCCCCAGCCTTCACCACCCTATTGTCTGTGTCCATGGGTTATGAATATATGCATACAATTTCTTTGGTTGATTTCTTTCCATCCACCCACCCTCCCCTGCCTTCCCTCTGAGATTCTGCAGTCTGTTCTATGCTTCTATGTCTCTGGATCTATTTTTTTATCAGTTTATTTTTTCATTTGATTCCACATATGACTGAGAGCATGTGATACTTGTCTTTCTCTGACTGACTCATTTCACTTAGCATAATACTCTCCTGGTCCTTCCATGCTGTCTTAAAGGGATCCTTATTTTTTTCACTGCTGCATAGTATTCCATGATGTAAATGTACCACAGCTTTTTTATCCACTCATCTACTGATGGGCATTTGGGCTGTTTCCAGATCTTAGCTATTGTAAATTGTGCTGCTATGAACATAGGGATCCATACATTCTTTATGAATTGTGTTTTGATTTTCTTAGCATATATTCTTAGAAGTGGGATCACAGGGTCAAATGGCAATTCCATATTTAATTTTTTTGAGGAAACTCCATACTGTTTTCCATAAGGTGGCACCAGTCTGCATTCCAATGTTTTCTTTACTAGTGCTATGTCATTTTTCATTTCTTACTGGTGATTTTTTATAGTTTCTGTATCTTTTCTCATGCTGTTGACCACCCTTGTAATCATTATTCTGATCTTTATAAATGATAAATTTCTTATATCTATTTCATTTAGCTCTTCTTCTGGAGAATTCTCTTGTTCTTTCATTTTGTTGTTGTTGTTGTTGTTAATCCTCACCCGAGGATATTTTAAAATTGATTTTTAGAGAGTGTGAAAGGGAAGGGGAGAGACATACAGAGAGAAACATCAATATAAGAGAGACACATCAATTGGTTGCCTCCTGCACATGCCCCAACCATGTCTGAGAATCGAGCCTGCAACCAAGATACATGTCCTTTACTGGAATCAAACCTAGGACCCTTCAGTCCACAAGCTGACAGTCTATCCACTGAGCCAAACTGGCTAGGGCTTAGGCTTTTTTTGTTCTCCCTATTTTGGTTGCCTGCTTGAGTTTGTGCCTATGTATTAGGCAGATCTGCTACAATTCCCAGTCTCTGGTGCAGGATAATTTCAGACATTTGTGAGTGGCCGTGAGTACTGTTGGGAGCTCTCAGCAATCCAAAGCTTGTGGATCCCTCTGCTGTGGCTTTGGGAAAGACCAAGATGTGCACCAAGGTCTGCTTTTCCTAGCCCAGGTCCCAAATGAGATCAGGCAAAGACTCAAAACCTCCAGATATCCATCTTTACCTATAGTCTGATTGTTATTCTCAGAGTCTTAATGTTGATGTGCCTCAGTCTGTAGATCACACTAAGGCACAGACTACACAGGGTGAGATGACTGATTTTCCAACAGGGTGGGACAATTGCTTCAGATCCTGTCAAAAGCTGCCTGGATGGTAATGGTCTGCCTGAGAAAGATATCCTGTGCAGTTTGAGGGGTATCTCAAGAAGGCAGCACAAAATCCTGGTCAGCTGCCTTCTGAGCTCTAACCCCAGAGCCCCCATCCCTGAATTCTCTTCACACAGTTCTAGTGCACTCTGCCCTCCCTGTGCCAGAGACTAAGGTGAGTGGATGCACATGAAATTTTGTATATTGGCACTTTATAGGGTGCCTGCCTTTCCAGCCTTCTCTCCCTAGCAGACAGCAACCCCACTGCTTTTCCAAACCAGATGTTATATGGACACCTTTTTTAGTTTTGGTGCTCTTGACTGGGGAGCCCAGGTTTGGGTATAGACCCCAGAGTTCTCAGTGAGAACCCCTAATAGTTGAGATATCCCTCTGGAATGTCTGCTGCTTTCTGTGGGAGCCCAGCCAGCCTTTCATGCCTCCATCCTTCCTACCAATCTCTATGCTGTCTCCATTTTAAATCTTTGGTTATTAGGGTTCAATCCATCTGGTCTCCAGTTGATTATTCAGGATGGTTTTTCTGTATTTTAGTTATACTGGTAATTTCAGTTTCATTCTGGGAGAATGTGAGTATAGCTTCCACTTAATCTGCCACCATTTTGAAACTCTTTTTCTAGTCCTTTAAGGTGAGCTGTTAGATTGTTCATTTGAGATATTTCTTGTTTCTTTGTTAAATTTTTTTTCTTTATTTTTCAATTATAATTGACATTTAATAGTATATTACTTTCAAGTATACAGTATAGTGGTTAGGCATTTATATAACATACCAGAGGCCCAGTGCTCAAAAATTCATGCACTCAGGGGGGTCCCTCAGCCCAGCCTGCACCATCTCACAATCTGGGACCCCTCTGGTAGGGTCCCTAGGCCTGGCCTGATCCAGGGCCTATCGGGGCTTTCCTTCCCCGGGCTGCAGGCAGCTGGCCTCACCCACGCCACTGCCACTGCTTGCCATCTGTGCAGCACTGCCCCCCCTGCCACTGGTGGCCTCCCTCTGCAGGCAACAGACTGGGGTGCAATGGCTTGGCTGGCCTAGACCTCCCTCTTTCTTTGTTGGGGGGTGGGGCCAGCCCTGCGAGGGGCTGTCTGCCTACCTGATCACCCCTAACCGCTTGTCTACCTATCTGATCACCCCTAACCGCTAGTCTGCCTACCTGATCAATCCTAACCACTCTGCCTGCCTGCCTGATTGCCCCTAACTGCTTGCTTAGGGGCAGATCCAGCCCGGCGAGGGGCTGTCTGCCTACCTGATCACCCCTAACTGCTGGCCTGCCTACCTGATCACCCCTAACCACTGGTCTGCCTACTTGATCAACCCTAACCACTCTGTTTTCCTGCCTGATTGCCCCTAACCGCTTGCTTGGGGGCAGGGCTAGCCCGGCAAGGGGCCGTTTGCCTACCTGATCTCCCCTAACCACTTGCCTGCCTACCTGATCACCCCTAACCGCTGGTCTGCCGACCTGATCACCCCTAACCACTCTGCCTGCTTACCTGATCACCCCTAACCACTAATCTGCCTACCTGATTACCCCTAACCACTCTGCCTGCCTGCCTGATTGCCCCTATCCACTTGCTTGGGGGCGGGGCCAGCACTGACTTCCAGTTGGTTGGTCAGCCTCTAGTGTTACTGGTCGTTACAACCCAGGGTTTTTATATATTAGGATAATGTGATTCCCTAATAAGCCTAGTACCCCCCTGACACCATACATAGTTATTACAATATTGGTTACTATATTTCCTATGTTGATTTTACATATCTGTGATTATTTGGTAACTGCTGGTTTGTATTTCTTTTTCTTTTTAATATATTTTATTGATTTTTTACAGAGAGGAAGGGAGAGGGATAGAGAGCTAGAAACATCGATGAGAGAGAGACATCGATCAGCTGCCTCCTGCACACATCCCACTGAGGATGTGCCCGCAACCAATGTACATGCCCTTGACTGGAATCGTACCTGGGACCTTTCAGTCCGCAGGCTGACGCTCTATCCACTGAGCCAAACCAATTTCGGCTGGTTTGTATTTCTTAATAGTTGTTTTTACTCAGCCCCCACACCCATTCCCCCTGGCCACCCTCTGTTTGTTATCTATAAATTTGTTTATGATTTTGTTATTTATGGTTCATATATAAGTAAAACCATATGGTATTTGTCTTTCTCTGTCTGACTTATTGCACTTAGCTTTATACTTTCTAGGCCCATCCATGTTGTTGCAAATGGTAAGATGTCATCATTTTTTATAGCCAAATAATATTCCATTGTATATACACTGAGTGGCCAGATTATTATGATCTCTGAACGCATAATAATCTGTCCACTCAGTATATATATATTAGAGGCCTGGTGCATGAATTCGTGCATGGGTGGGGTCCAGCCAGCCTGGCCAGGGGGAGGGGACATGGGCAGTTGGCCGGCCTGCTTGCTGGTCGAATTCCTGGTCGAGGGGACAATTTGCATATTAGCCTTTTATTATATAGGATATACACTGAGTGGCCAGATTATTATGCATTCAGAGATCATAATAATCTGGCTACTCAGTGTATATATCATATCTTCTCTATCCAGTCATCTATTGATATCTCTTGAGTCTTGTTTTCTGATCTATTCAACCACCTTATATATTTTTATTGGAGCATTTAATCCATTTAAATTTAAAATAATTATTGATAAGTATATAGTTATTGCCATTTTATAATTATTTCTTTAATTCTAGACTTAAAGTTAACTTTAACAGTGGTTCCCAGCATCAATTTACCAGAGAAGGCATGGGCATGGACCAAGCACACAAATGACAAGTATGCGTGTGCACAGGCCTTCATGCTGGGGCCCAACACCAGGTCCTCAGGGGGCACCAGAGACCCCTTAAGTGTCTGAAGATCCACTAAGGGCTAGACAGGTATCTGACCTTTGCCCCCAATTACATATATAAATAGACATAAATTGAACCCTACAAAATCTACACTTCATTCTAACAAAGCTCAAAGGTCAGCTAGGCTCCCTCAGCAGATCGGTCTTGATTCCAGAACAAAAGGTGTCCCCCTTCTGTGGCCTCTAACTGTGGCAGCACAAGAAGGCAGTTCCATGTAAATTTACAGAGAGAAGTAGAGATGTGCCTGCATTGCTGACTTGGGAAGTGACACTGGTAAGAAAGAACAAACCTTAAAAAGTTGAACACACCAACTGCCAGTGTGCAGGTCATAAAAGTTTCTAATTAGCAGTAGAAGATGTTTATAGAAAAAATATACTTTTAAGAAAATAGCTGAAAAAAATCTAAAGAGATAAAAATATAAAAAGTTTACAAAATATATTTTAAGCCAAAATGCTTTCCCAAGCATATAAAGCTTAATTTTTAAAAATTCACCTATTTAAAGTTAAACGAGGTTAATGCAGCTGGTGGCCCACATCCTCACGGAGCTTTGTCGGGACTCAGAGTAAATGAGAGCCCAGGGATCGTGGCATCTGAGGCAGGCCTGGGCAACCAACCTGTAGGAAACTGCCCAGTCCCTGGGGGAAGGAGGGAGGGCGAGCAGTGGGCGGACTGGGTGCTGTTCCTGGATTTCCCTGTAATCACGACAAAGCAGGGCTGACACCATGGTCAGATGGTGCTCTGGGGGTGTTTGTGGCCTGACAAGGGCAAGGCAGACAGGTCTCCACCAGGATCTCCACCACATGGTCCAGCTCGCCCAGGACCCGCTTGCAGCTGGAGCCAGGGTAGGGTGCCCGCGGAGGCCAAGGTCTCAAAGCTGTCTCCAGGGTCTGACTTGCTGCCCACCATGCTTATCAGCATGGAGTCCAAGTTGTGGTAGGGACTGTCAATGTCCGCAAATAACCCTTCCACTGAGCTGGGGGCTTTACTCACTAGTGTTTCGAATATTTGATCAGCAACTTCTGAAAGCTTCCCCTATTTCCTTGAAGGCTGTCCACTTCCCAAATGCAGCTCTGCACGCTCCTCGGAGCCTGCACACTTGGGGCAATGGACAATTTGGAGATCAGGTCTGGTTCAGGGCCACTGGCTGAATCAGGAGAAGGGAACTCCCCCTGCTGCTCCCATGCTGTTTGACACAGGATCTTCGTGGAAATGAGGCGGATCAGAGGCACCCGCTCCGCACTCTGGGACAGATGCCAGCACCTGCCAAGTCCCATCCTGGGTCATCATTTCTTCTTGAATCTGCTGGACAGTGTTGGTTATGAGGACCGAGGGGCAGAGAGTGGGTTCAGCCAGCATGTGGCACAGCTGCAGCTTGTCCAGGGACATATCCAGGAGCCACTGCTGCTGCAGGCTGTAGGAGGGCGTGGCCAGGGCACCCTCGGTGTCCTCCTAGCTGTGGGAACACTTTCTCTTTAACCCTCAGGCAAACATCGTTTTATTCCTCCTCCTCCTCCTCCTCCTCCTCCTCCTTCTCTTCCTCTTCCTCTTCATTATCAAGAAGTCACTTTTTAAAAATATATTTTTATTGATTTCAGAGAGGGAGAGGAGAGGGAGAGGGAGAGAGAGATAGAAACACCAATGATGAGAGAGAATCATTGATAGGCTGCCTCCTGCATGTCCCCTACTGGGGATTGAGCCCCCAACCCAGGCATGTGCCCTTAACTGGAATCAAACCTGGGACCCTTAAGTCTTCAGGCTGACCTCTATCCACTGAGCCAAACCAGCCAGAGCAAGAAGTCACTTTAACATTTCTTGTAACACTGGTATGGTGGTAATGAACTCCTTCGGCTTTATCTTGTATGGTAAAGTTTTTATCTCTCCTTTGTTTCTGAATGATAGCCTTGCTTTTAGGGGATTTTCTGAGCTTCCTGGACTTGTATGTCTATTTTCTTTTAAAAAATATTTTTATTGATTTCAGAGAGGAAGAGAGAGGGAGAGAGACACAGAAACGTCAATGATGAGAAAGAGTCCTTGATAAGCTGCCTCCTGCATTCCCCACACTGGGGATCAGAGCCCACAACTCCAGAATATACTCCCACCAGAATTAAACCATGACCTCCTGGTTCATAGGTCAAAGCTCAACCATGGAGCCACAGCCGGCCAGGCTTCTATGTGTATTTTCTTTGTCAGGTTAAGGAAGTTTCCAGTCATTATTTCTTCAAATACGTTTTCAACATCTTGCCTCTCTTTTCTCTCTGGTACCCCTATGATGCTAATAGTGTTATGATTGAGGTCTCAGAGGTCCCTTAAACTATCCTCATTTTTAAAAAAAATATTTTTTTCTCTTCCGATAGTGTGTTTTCCACTACCTTGTCTTTCAAATAGCTGATTTGATTCTCTGCTTCATCTACTCTGTTGATTCTATCTAATGTATTCTTCATTTCAGTTCATCTATTCTTCAGTTCTGACTAGTTCTTTTTTATGTTTACTAGCTCTTTGTTGAAGTTATTCCTGAGTTAATCTATTCTTCCAGTAAGGTCTTTGAACATCCTTTTAACCAGTGTTTTGAACTCTGCATCTGGTAGATTGCTTGCCTTCATTTTCTTTTGTTCTTTTTCTGAAATTTGTCCTGTTCTTTCAATTAGGACATGTTTCTTTGTCTCCTCATTTGGCTGCCTCCCTGTGTTTGTTTCTATATATTAGATAGATTTGCTATATCTCCCACTCTTGGTAGAGCAATCTTAATTAGTAGGTGTCCTATGGTGCCCAGTGGTGCAGTCTCCCTGGTCATCAAAGCTGGGTGTTCCAGGGGTATCCATTGTGTGGGTTGCGCTTGCCTTACTGTTGAGCCTTGATTACTTTTGGCACGTCAGAGGGTAAAATTGACCCTCAGGCTGACTGCCTGTGAGAACTAAGGGTGAATACAGTGGACAAGCTGTTGTGTGGGGGCTAATGCAATGGAGTGGGATTTGCAAGATCAGGGCTCTGGTGTCATCTGAGTCCACCCTATGGGTATGTCATTTTTGGAGCTAATTGAGTGGTCCTCTGGTATGGTTTGAAGCCAATCACTGGGTGCGTTGGTTCTGAGGCCTCTAGGCAGAGTCTCTAGAGAAGGTCTAGGTCAGCCCCTGCCTGAACCTGCCCTGGTGCCACCTGGTGAGAATTACAAATAATGTGCTGTTAGTAGCTGTTTGTGCTAGATTTGGGGGTGCTTGGGTGAGGTTATGCTCTGAATGGAGGCTGGCTGCCACTAGTGCCAACTGGGGCTGCTAAGCATTTGGTACAGGGAACACTGAGGCCAGCTGCTATTATATGGGGTTTGAAAATTTTTCACAGATTTTATGGAAATCCACAGCATGGGCTGAGTCCAGCTACTTGTGAGTAGCAGCCGTTGTGTGTGAGCTGGCTAGGAGTAGTTCTCAGGAAATAATCTGGGTGGGGCAAGTAAATGATTCACACTCTTCTGCCCCTGCCGGCTTTGTTGGGGGAGGGCACAACAGAGGAACAAAATGGCTGACAGAGCTTCCCCTCTAACCCCCTCCATGAAACCAGACAGTTTTCTTCTTTCCCATATGTCACTGGTATTACTCAAGCTCAGTGTTGGAATGCAGAGTGAGTGCATCCATCACTGAGTAAATCTGAGCACAGGCCTTTTAATAGGAATATCTGTGATTCCAGTAGCCCTCTGTCTCACCTGGATGGACTTCCCATTTTCACAGATGTTGTGGGCAATCACCTTCCCAGCAGTGGTGGTCTATGCTGAGGAGCATGGTGTGGGGCTGGGAACATTTACTCCTTAGGGGAGACCTTGCAGGCAAGATATACCTCCTGATTCTTAACTACCTCATGGATGTATGGGACTAACCTGTTTTGCATGTCTACCCCTCCCATTAGTCTTTTTAAAAAAATTAATTTATTGGGGTGACATGGGTCGACATGACCATATAGGTTGCAGGTGTGGGCTTCTGAGTTCCAAGATCTGTATATTCCACCATGTATAGCCCACCACCCAAAGTCAAATTTTCTCTTGTCATCATATATTAGACTTCCTTCTCTCCCCACCTCTCCCTCTGTCAACCACCACACTGCTGTTTGTGTTAACAAGTTTCAGCTTTATATCCCAGATATGAGTGAAATCATATGGTTCTTAGCTTTTTCTGACTGACTTATTTCACTTAGCATAATATTCTCAAGATCCATCTATGTTGTTGCAAATGGCACTATTACATCCTTTCTTATGGCCGAGTAGTATTCCATTGTGTATATGTACCACATCTTCTTTATCCAGTCCTCTATCGCAGGATACTTTAATTGTTTCCAATTCTTGGCCACCATGAATAATGATGCATATATCTTGGCAGATACATGTTTTTGAGTTTTTCAGGTATATACCCAGGAGAGGGATTGCTGGTTAGTATGGTTGCTCTATTCTTAATTTTTGAGGAATCACCGGACTGCTTTCCACAGTGGTTGTACCAGTCTACATTCCCACCAGCAGTGAATGAGGGTGTCCTTTTTTTCACAACCTCTCCAAAACTTGTTATTGCTTGCCTTGTTGATAATGGCCATTCTAACAGGTATAAGGTGGTATCTTATTGTAGTTTTTATTTGCATTTCCCTAATTGCTAGTGAGGTTGAACATCTTTCCATATATCTATTGGTTGTTCATATCTTCTTGGGAGAGGTATATTTTCAGGTCTGCCCACTTTTTGATTGGGTTGTTTGTTAGGTGTTGATTTTTATGAGTTCTTTATACATTTTGGAAATTAAACCTTTGTCAGAGCTACTGTTTGCAAATATCCCCATCTGGATGGCTGTCTGTTTGCTTTGTTGTTCATTTCTTTTGCTGTGCAGAAGCTTTTTAGTTTGATATAGTCTTATTCATTTATTTTTGCCTTTACTTCTCTTGCCTTTGGGGTCAAGTTCATAAAATGTTCTCTACGATCAAGGTCCATAAGTTTGGTGCCTATTTTTTTCTTTATGTAACTTATTGTTTCTGGTCTTATAGTTAAGATCCATTTTGAATTAATTTTTGTATATGGGGACAAACTATACTCCAGTTTCATATGACTTCCCAGTTTTCCCAGCAAAGAAGAAACTATCTTTACTCCATTGTGTGTTTCTGGCACCTTTGTTGAAAATCTGTCCATATACATATGGTTTTATGGCTGGGCTTTCTATTCTGTTCCATTGATCTGTGTGTCTGTTTCTCTGCCAATACCATGCTGTTTTTATTATCATAGCTCTGTAGTATAATTTGAAGTCAGGTGCAAGGTACCTCCAGCTTCATTCTTTGTTCTCAGGATTACTTTGGTTACTAGGGGTCTTTTGTGGTTCCATACAAATCTGATGATTTCTCATTTGATTTATTTTAAAAAAAGACACTGGGATTGCATTAAATTTATATATTGCTTTGGGTAATATGACCATTTGAACTATGTTGATTCTTCCAATCCATGAGCACAGGCTAGTTTTCCATCTTGCTGTGTCTTTTTCAATCTCTTATAATAATGCTTTATAATTCTCAGTACATAGTTATTTCACATTGTTAAGTTCATTCCTAGGTATTATATTCTTTTGGTTGCAATTGCAAAAGGAATGTTTTTTTCATTTCTTTTTCTGAAGTTTTGTTGTTAGTATACAGAAAGGCAATGTGTTTTGTTCACATTGATTTTATATCCTGCAACTTGACTGTATTTATTTATTGTTTCTAATAGTTTTTATTTATTTATTTATTTTGCGGAGTCTGTAAGGTGTTCTATATATAGAATCATGTCATCTGCAAAAAGGTACAGTTTTACTTCTCCCTTCCCTATTTGGATGCCTTTCCCACCCCTCTTGCCTTATTTCTCTGTATAGGATTTCCAACATTATGTTGAATAATAGTGGTGTGAGTGGACATCCTTGTCTTATTTATAATCTCAGAAGAAAAGCTTTCAGTTTATCTGAGAGTTTATCATAGATGGCCTTTATTATGTTTCCTTCTAGTTTTATTTTATTGACTATTTTAATCATAAATGGATATTGTATCATATCAAATGCTTTTCTATATTTACTGATAAGATTTATGATTTTTATTCTTTCTTTTGTTAATATGGTTATTACGTTGATCAATTTCTGTATGTTAAGCCATCTTTGTGTCCCTGGAATGAACCCCACTTGATTGTGACATATTATATTTTGGATGTACTGTTGTATTCGATTTGCACATATTTTCTTCAGGATTTTTGCTTCTGTTTTCATCAGAGATATTGGTCTGTAGTTTTCTTTTCTTTTTTAAATTCTTTATTGTTGAAAGTATTACATAAGTCTCCTTTTTCCCCCATTGACCTCTCCAAGCCGACTCCCGCCTCCCAACACAGGCCCTCACCCCGCTATTGTCAGTGTCCATTGGTTATGCTCATATGCATGCATACAAGTCTTTTGGTTGATCTCTTGCCTGCCCCACCCGCTGCCTTCCCTCTGAGGTTTAACGGTCTGTTCGATGATTCTATGTCTCTAAATCTATTTCTGTTCATCAGTTGATATTGTTCTTTATATTCCACAAATGGAATCATGTGATACTTATCTTTCTCCACTGACTTATCTTGCTTAGCATACTGCTCTCCAAGTCCATCCATGCTGTTGCAAATGGTAAGAGTTGTTTCTTTTTTATAGCAGCACTAGAGGCCTGGTGCATGAGATTTGTGCACAGAGGCGGGGGTGGTCCCTCAGCCCAGCCTGCACCCTTTCCAATCCAGGGCACCTTGGGGGATGTCTGACTGCAGGTTTAGGGCCTAAACCAGCAGTTGGACATCCCTCTAGCAATCTGGGACTGCTGGCTCTAATCACCCACCTGGCTGCCTATCTGATCGCCCCTAACCAACTCTGCCTGCTGGCCTGATGCTCCTAACTGCTCCCTTGCTGGCCTGATTGCCCTTAACCATCTCTGCCTGCTGGCCTGATCGCCCCTTAACTGCTCCTCCCTGCCAGCCTGATTGCCCCTAACCACCTCTGCCTTGGCCCCTGCCACCGTGGCTTTGTCCGGACGGATGTCTGGAAGATGTCCCGTCTAATTAGCATATTACCCTTTTATTAGTATAGACAGTATTTCATTCTGTAGGTGTGCCACAGTTTTGAATCCACTCATCTGCTGATGGGCACTTAGGCTGTTTCCAAATCTTAACTAATATAAATTGTGCTGCTATGAACATAGAGGTGCATATATTCTTTCTGATTGGTGTTTCTGATTTCTTGGAATATATTCCTAGAAGTGGGATTACTGGGTCAAATTGTAGTTCCATTTTTAATTTTTTGAGGAAACTCTATACTGTTTTCCTCAATGGCTGCATCAGTCAACATTCCTACAAGCAGTGTACAAAGGTTCCTTTTTCTCCACATCCTCACCAGCACTTGTCATTTGTTGATTTGTTGATGATAACTATTCTGACAGGTGTGAGATGGTAACTTATTGCCATTTTGATATAGACTTATGCAGGTTATTAATTTTTTCTTGAGTAAGCTTGGTAGTTTTGTCTCTTAAAGAATTGTTCCATTTCATTTAAGGGCACAAAGTTGTTCATAATATTCTTTTAAAAGTTAATTATTGAGGTTACATTAGTTACTAACATTATATGTTTCAGGTTTACAACATTATAATTTGTTATCTGTATACACCAGCAATTTTCAACCAGTGTTCCAGAGCACACTGGTGTGCCACAGTAATTTCTAAATCATGCAATACCTCACTATTTAGTCAGGGGCACTGACCTCTTTTCCCTTAGATTGTCAAATTTTAAAAAATGCAACAGCCAATACAGTAATAGCTGTCTGGTGTGAATTAATCAAAATTACATGTGTGGGTTTTTTTTTGTCATATCGCCAAAAATATATATTTTTTGGTGTGCAGCAGAATTTTAGTAATTAGTTTATGTGTGTCATGAGATGAAAAAGGGTGAAAATCACTGGTACACACTACAGCAAAAGTATTTCTTGTTTCTATCAACATAAAATTGACACATTTTACACATTTTTTCTTCCCCCACCCGCCTTCCCCTCTGGCAACCATCAATCTGTTGTCTATATGAGTGAGTTTTTGCTTTGTTTCTTCATTTGTTTATTTTTTAACTAGAGGCCCGGTGCATAAAATTCATGCATGGAGGGGTGTCCCTCAGCCTGGCCTGCACCCTCTCCAACCCGGGACCCCTTGGGGGATGTCTGACTGCTGGTTCAGGGCCTAAACCAGCAATTGGATATCCCTCTCGCAATCTGGGACCACTGGCTCCTAACTGCTCACCTGCCTGCTGGCCTGATAACCCCTAACTGCTCTCCCCTACCAGCCTTGTCACCCCTAACTGCTCTCCCCTGATGGCCTAATCCCCCTAACTGCTCTCCCCTGCTGGCCTGATCACCCTAACTACTCTCCCCTGCCGGCCTGATCACCCTAACTGCTCTCCCCTGCCAACCTGATCACCCCTAACCACCTCTGCCTCGGCCCCGCCACCATAGCTTTGTCCAGAAGGATGTCCAGAAGGTTGCCCAGAAGACGACTGTTCTAATTAGCATATTACCCTTTTATTAGTATAGATAATCTGTATATGAGTGAAGTCATTCAGTTTTTTGTCTTTTTCTTGGCACCTATTTCAATTAGGATAATAGCCTCAAGTTCCACCCATGTTGTGGCAAATAACAATATTTCATCTTTTTAATGTCTGAATAGCATTTCATTGTATGGAATCTGTAGTGCTATCCTCTCCCTCTTTTTCAATTTTAATATTGGTAAATTGTGTTATCTCTTTCTTTTCTGTGAAACTTACTGTAAGTTCATCAAAGATATTGATGTATTTGTTTTCATTGATTTTATCAATCTTTTGACTATTATTGATTTCTACACTTATGTTTATGATTTTATTGCTCTTGCTTGTTTATTATTTATAGTTGAACCTTGAGCAACACAGGGGTTAAGGGTCAAACCCAGTACAGTTAATTCTCTATAACTAGAATCAGCCCTCTGCAGCCAATCCACTGATTCCTAAGAGTGGATTGAAAATACAGTTGACCCTTGCATTTCTTTCTTTTTTAAGGTGGAGATATATATTATTGATTTGATATTATTTTTCTAATAATTCCACTTAAAAATTACCCTCTAAACACAGGTTTTGTGCTAAAAATTACCCTCTAAACACAGGTTTTGCAATATTCCACAACTTTATGTTGTGTTTTTCTTTTTATTATGATGTATTGGTTTTGGGTGTGCAGTTTAGTGGTTAGACAATCATATATTTGATGGCAAAGGTTAAAAATAAAGAGAGGATATTAAAAGGTGCATGTGAAAGACAGTTAGTTACCTACAACCGAGCTTGTAGAAGGCTGCCAGCTGATTTCTCAACAGAAACACTTCAGCCAAGAAGGGATTGGCATGAAGTATTCAAAGTTATGAAAAACAAGGACCTAATTCAAGACTACTCTATCCATCAAAGCTGTCATTTAAAATTAAAGAAGAAATAGAAACTCCAAGACAAAAAAAAAAAAAAAAAGAAAGAAAGAAAGAAGGAAAACAGAAAGAAAGGTGAAGGAGTTCATTACCACCAAACCAGTATTGCAAGAAATGTTAAAGAGCCTTCTTTAAGAAGAAGAAATAAGAAAATAAATAGATAGAAAGGAACATAGGTATAAAGAATACAATGGCAATAAATAAGTACCTATCAATAATAACTTTAAATGCTTTAAACAAAGACAGGATAGCTGAATGAATAAGGAAACATGACCCATATATATGCTGAATACAAGAGACCCACATCAGAACCAATGATGCGCACAGACTGAAAGTAAGGGGATGGAAAAAATATTCCATGCAAGTGTGGAAATGACAGAAAAAGCTGGGGTAGCAATACATATATCAGACAAAATAGACTTCAAAACAAAGGCCATAGCAAGAAACTAAGAATAACATTACATCATGCTAAGAGGATTGATACAACAAGAATATGCAATATATATATCCCAACATGGGAGCACCTAAATATATAAAGAAAATTTTGGTGGATATTAAGGGAGAGATTAACAGCAACATAGTCATTCTTGGCGATTTTAACACCCCTGTTGATATCAGTAAATAGATCTTCTAGACAAAAAATCAACAAGGCAACAATGACCTTAACACACCGGACCAGATGAATTTAATTGATATTTGAATTACATTTAATCCCAAAGCAACAGAATATATTCTTTTCAAGTGTACATGGAACATTCTCTAAGATAAACCACATGCTAGGACATAAGATAAGCCTTAATAAATTCAAGAAGTTTGAAAGCATATCAAGCATCTTCTCTGACCACAATGCTATAAACTAGAAATCAATTATAAGAAAAATAAACCAAGAACACTCAAACACATGGAAACTACATCACATGTTATTAAATAATGAATGAGTTAACAATGAGATCAAGAAAGAAGTCAAAAGATGCCTTGAAACAAATGAAAATTACAGCAAAAGCAGACCTGAGAGGGAAATGCATAGCATTACAAGCCTATCTCAAGAAATAAGAAAACTCTCAAATAAACAATCTAACCTTACACCTTAAAAAAAAAAAAGAAAAACAAACAAAGCCCAGAGTAAGTAGAAGGAAAGAAATAATAAAGATAAGAACAGAACCCTAGCTGGTTTGTCTCAGTGGATAGAACATTGGCCTGTGGACTGAAGGGTCCCAGGTTCGATTCTGGTCAAGGGCACATGCCTGGGTTGCGGGCTTAGTCCCCAGTGTGGGGCATGCAGGAGGCAGCTGAACAATGATTCTCTCTCATCATTGATGTTTCTCTCTCTCTCTCCCTCTCCCTTCCTCTCTGAAATGAATAAAAATACATTTTTTAAAAAGGGTAACAGCATAAATAAGTGACATAGAGACTAAGAAAATGATACAAAAGATCAGGTTCTTTGAAAAGATAAACAAAATTTACCAACCTTTAACCAGACTCATTAAGAAAAAACAATAGAAGACCCAAATAAATAAAATCAGAGAAGTAACAACTGACACCACGGAAATACAAAAGATTGTAAGAAAATATAAACAACTATATGTCAACAAAAAGATCACATAATATATGAGATAAAAGACCTACACTTGGAAAATTATAGGATACTAAAGAAAGAAATTGAGAAGGATAAAAATAAGTGTAAGCATAAACTGTGTTCATAGATAGGAAGAATTGACACCATTAAAATGTCCATATTACCCAAAGCAATCTATAGATTCAATACAATTCCTATTAAAATACCAATGGCATACCTCAAAGAACTAGAACAAATGTTTCAAAAATTTTTATGGTACCACAAAAGACCCTGAATAGCATCAGCAATGTTGAGAAAGAAGAACAGAGTCAGAGGTATCACACTACCACATATTAAACTCTACTACAAGGCCATAGCAATAAAAACAGCATGGTACTGGCAAAGGAACACACAGACAGATCAATGGGACAGAATAGAGAGCCCAGAAATAAACCCACACCTTTTTGGTCAATTAATATTTGAGAAAGGAGGTAAGAGCATATAATGGGGTAAAGACAGTCTCTTCAATAAAAGGTGTGGGAAAATTGGACAGATCCATGCAAAAAAATGAATCTAGACCACCAACTTACACAATACACAATTATAAACTCAAATGGATTAAAGACTAAATGGAAGTCATGAAACCATAAAAATCCTAGAAGAAAACTTAGGCATTAAAGTCTCAGACATTTCTTGAAGTAGTGTTGTTGTTTTTTTTAATTGATTAAGGTATTATTATAGGATATTAAATTATAGGATACTAAATTTGTGTCCTTTTGCACCCCCCCCCCTGCTCATGCCCTTGATCAGATACTCAAACCTCAGAGGGAAGGTAGGGGAGGGTGGGGGTAAGGGGGAGAGATCAACCAAAGGAGTTGTATGCATGCATATAAGCATAACCAATGGACACAGACACCAGGGGGTAAGGGCATGAAGTACTGTTTTTGGTGATATATCTCCTTGGGCAAGAAAAACAAATGAAAAAAAAAACACAAAAACAACACACACACACACAAATGAGACTATATCAAACTAAAAAGACTTTGCACAGCAATAGAAACCATCAGTGAAATGAAACATACTGAGTGGAAGAATATATTCACCAAAGATACATCTGATAAGGGTTTAATATCCAAAAAAATATAAAGAACTTATGCAACTGAACACGAAGAAAACGAGCAATCCAAGTAAACAATGGGCAAAAGATCTTATTCAAAGAGGACATAAGATAGCCAATAGACACATGAAAAGATGCTCAATGTCACTAATCATCAGAGGGATGCAAATTAAATCCACAATGAGATATCACTTCACACCTATCAGAATAGTTATCATCAATAAATCAACTAACAAGTAATAGCAAGGATGTGGAGAAAAGAGAACCCTCATGCACTGTGGTTGGGAATGCAGACTAGTGCAGCCACTGTGGAAAACAGTATGGAATTCCTAAAAAAAATTAAAATGGAACTGCCTGCTGACCCAGAGATTCCACTTCTGGGACTATATCTGAAGAATCTCAAAATATGAATTTGAAAGAATATATACACCCCTATGTTTATTGTAGCATTATTTACAATTGCCAAGATCTGGAAACAGATCAAGTGCCTTTCAGTAGATGAGTTGATAAAAAAGCAGTGGCACATTTACACAGTGGAATACTACTAGCTGTAAAATAAAGAAGGAAATTTTACCTTTTGTGACAGCATGGATGGACCTGGAAATTATTATGCTAAGTGAAATAAGCCAGTCAGAAAAAGACAAATACCATATGATATCACTTACATGTGGAATCTAATGAACAAAATAGTTTAACAAGCAAAATAGAAACCAAAAAATAGATACATAGAACAGACTGACAGCTTCAGAGGGGAGATGGCTTGGGGGCCCAATGAGAAAAAGATGAAGGACTTAAGCGAAAAAAAAAATTATAGATATATATCACATAGAAATAGACAACAGTATAATGATAGCTAGAGGGAAATGAAGGTGGGTAGATGTGGAAGAGGGCAAAGCGGGCATAAATGGGGATGGAAAGATACTTTACTTTGAGTGATGGCCATATGATGCAGTGTCCAGATGATATTTTGTTGATTTGTACACTTGAAACCTGTATGGTTTGTTAACCAATGTCATCCTAGTAAACTCAATAAAAATAAAGAACTTGTGCATATATACAATGGAATATGACTCAGCCATAAAAACGAATGAAATCTTACCATCTTCAACAACATGGATGGGCCTAGAGTGTATTATGCTAGTTGAAATAAGTCAGACAGAGAAGGACAAATGCCAAATAATTTCACTTATATGTGGAATATTAAAAACAAAATAAGCAAGCAGAAAAGAAACAGCCTCATAGATACAGAGAACATTTTGACGGTTGCTTGATGGGGGCGGTGGGGGGTGGGTGAGAATGGTGAAGAGATTTAAAAGTACAAATTGATAGTTACAGAATAGTCACAGTGATGTTAAGTATAGCATAGGGAATATAATCAATAATATTGTAATAACTATGTATGGTGTCAGAGTGATACTAGATTTATCAGGTAATCACTTTGTTATATATAAACTAGAGGCCTGGTGCACGAATTCATGCATGCATGGGGTCTGGCTGCCCACCATGATGGGGGCCAGGCTAGTGGGGGGAAGGGGCCATGGGTGGTTGGCCGGCTGGCCTCACCCCTGATCAGGTTGGGGGGTAAATGGGGGAGGGGCTGACTGGGGGCAGGAACCATGGGTGGTTGGCTGGCAGCGGGGAGGGGCCGGGGTGGTTGGCCGGCCAGCCCCTCCCCCATCAGGGTGGGGGGGCAGTCGGGGGCTGGGCTGGCCAGGGGAAGGTCCGCGGGAGGTTGGGAGGGTTGATTGTGGCCCCGATCAGGCCGGTTGGCCACCACAGTGTGCATCATAGTGACTGGTCATTCTGGTCACTTGGCTTTTATGTATATAGATGTTTAATCTGGGGTTGCACACCTGTAACTAATATAATAGTATACAACTACTGTAATTTTAAAAAATTAAAAAATATATAATTGCATCTAGTGATAGAGCAGCCATTTATGATGCCAGTTTCTATAGTGACCATTCCCCATTTAGGCTGGCAAGTCAGACAGCTCTGCATGTCAATTTCAGCTCTTGTACTTACTAGTACTGTGTGATCTTAGATAGATCATTTCATCACACAGAACCTCCATTTCTTCTTCTGTGTCATGAGACCAATAATAATCCTAACCAATAAACTACCCACCATATTGTAGGTGTCCAAAAGGCATTATTATTTACCATCTTTGCCCCATTTCCCTTCCCTAAAAACCACAGGATGGTGAAGTTCAATTTGTTTCTAGATGTAGCCAAAGGAGAAAAACAAAACTAGCTAATGTTCTGAAGCAGGGGTTAGACATCTTTTTCTGAAATCTAGGAAATTTTTATTAAATGAGAAACTGAGAGGTTAAGAAATTTGTCTCAAAATCACCTAGCATGTTTATGGTCTCTTAGCAGAACTATAAACTAGATCTCCTGCTACTTCCTCCTGTCAAGACTGAAGGCCATTAAAGGCCCACACTTTCCCATTCTTTCTTACACCTGAGTTCTCAAAATGTGTGAACTCCCTTCACCTTCAATAAGAATTCCAGATTTGATGAAGCTTATGCAGGCTGTTGGGAGCTAGAGGGCTGAGGATGGTATTCCTCCATCCTTTGGGTGGATTCAATAAAACTTCAAATCTGAAACCACCATTAAAATTTACTCCATCTTCCTAAGACAGGGACCTAGAGAATGGGATGAAGGGATATGAGGAAGAGTATTGGGACAGGGGCGGAAGGAGGGACTGAGAGGATGGAGAGAGGTGATTGGCTTTTATAGTTCTCCACACAAGACTGCAGAAGTTACTGTCAGTTAGGGAATAAGGAATTTTAACCAAAAAAAATGAAAGGAGAGAGAGAAATGGAAGGAAGGAAGGAAGGAAGGAAGGAAGGAAGGAAGGAAGGAAGGAGGAAGGAAGGAGAGAAGGAGGGTGGGCGGGAGGGAGGGAGGGAGGGAGGGAAGGAGAGAAGGAAGGAGGGAACCTGTTAGGTTGATTGCAAATAGAAGCTGGTTATGATACAGTGTTACACTGCAAGCAACCAAAAAGAGCTGTGATCTTCAGTGTGGAAAGGATTGTCAAAAGTCAGACCGTTCTCCTGTTGGGAGATAAGATTTAAGCCAGTCAAACCAGCCAGGGAAGAATGGCTTCTGATTACAAAGGATTTAACTGTTTCTTTTTATCTCCTCCCCTTAATCTGCTGCAATGACAGACAACCCTGAGCTACCAGTAAATTCTTCCTTAACTATGGCTTAAATACTTCTTGCTGCAGGAGCAATTTATTTCTATCCCAATTAAAACCTACGTTTGAACAAGTTGAAAACCAGTGTGACCTCTTTATATCCCACGATATTCTTCACAATCCAGTAAAATTAGTATCATTATGCTATATAATAGCTGTGGAAACAGGCCTGCAGAGATTAGGGTCCTACCTTGTCAGAAGTGGCATCAGGGTCAAGGCTGGTGCTCTTTTTCTCTTCTTTCCTCTACTCTCTAGTCTGGTATGGATTATTTGCCCATGAGAAAATGTGGTAGATGCTGCCAAGACAGGATGTTCAATCTTTCCTTGTGGGATGATATTTTGCCACTCCTAAGACCTAGAAAAAAATAAATCTCTCCCTCTTGGGTTGAGAGGTCATATCTTCCTTAAAATAGCATTCCGTCTTTTGATACCCTTCAAGTCCTAAAACATAGCTTCAACATATTAAATCCCACTTGCTATAATATTGATGATGATAATAGCTGATATAATGCATTAGACACCTACTTAGATTAGCACATGTAACCATCTCTTCAATCCGGTGAAGTCATATCATTACTATTTTCATTTTACTGTTAAGGATGCTGAGGAACAGAAGGGTCAAGTAGCTGGGGTGAGGTGTAGGACAACAGGACTGGTCTTGGTGTCAAATTGTTGTGGAAAAGGCCAAGGAAGGGCAATCCTATATAATAAAAGTCTAATATGCTAAGTGTCTGGCCGACCTGTCAGCCATTCAACCAATCAAAGCATAATATGCTAATGATATGCTAAGGCTGCTCAACTGCTTGCTATGACATGCACTGACCACCAAGGGCAGACGTTATGACCGGTAGGTTAGCTTGCTGCTGGGATCCAGCTGATCAGGACTGAGCGAGATGGGCCAGACGCATCCTGGACCCCTCCCGTGGTCCTTTCCTGGCTAGCCAACCTCCCGCATCCCTCCCCAGTCCTGATTGTGCACCAGTGGAGTCCCTCGGCCTGGCCTGTGCCCTCTCGCAATCTGGGACCCCTTGGGGGATGTTGGAGAGCTGGTTTTGGCCTGATCCCTGAGGCCAGGCCAAGGGACCCCACTGGTGCATGAATTTGTGCACTGGGCCTCTAGTAATATTATAATAGCTATGTACGGTGACAGATGGTTACTAGACTTATTATGTTGATCACATTGTAATGTATATAAATGAATCACTAAGTTGTACACCTGAAACGAATACAATATTGTATGTTAACCATTTTAAATATAAATTTATCCTGGCCGGAGTGGTTCAGTTAGTTTAACATGATCCCGTGCACTGAAGGGTTGGCTGTTCGATTCCCATTCAGTGCACATACCTAGGTTGTAGGTTTGATTTCCGGTCAGGAAGTGTGCAAAAGGCAACCAATCAATGTATGCTTATTCCAAAATATATAAAAGTAAGAATTATTGAGTACCAAGGCTTAAACACAATCACTATTTATATGTTGTTGAATTACCTGATCACTGTGAATATATTGTTGAATTCCCTGTCCAGAATTTTCTTTTTTATACATAAGTCTTTGTTTTGTAGGTCAATCTTACCTTTCCTTACTCCCAAAAATCCCATGATGCAATAAAACTGAAACATGCATTTCTTCAGTGTGTCTTGTATTTTCCAGCTTCTGTCCTTTTGCCTATGGGATTCCTTCAATCTAGTATACTTCTGCCTGTCTTTATCTGCCTATCTTTTAAGACCTTTCTTTAATGCTGAATTTTCCATGACACAATTTGATTTTTTTCTTTAAAAATATGTTCTTATTGATTTTTTAGAGAGAGGAAGGGAGAGGGAGAGAGATAAACATTAATGAGAGAGAAATGTGATCATCTGCCTTCTTTGTGGCCCTTACTAGGGATTGAACCCGTAACCTGGGCATGTGTCCTGACCAGGAATCAAACTGGTGACCTCTTGGTGTATGGGACAATGCTCAACCAACTGAGTTACACTGGCCAGGTTTATTTTTTCTTATGATATTGATTAATTATATTTTGCTTTATACTCTGTAATGAGCCCCCTCACTCTATGCCCTACACCACAAAGTGTGAGCTATTCAAAGGTTAGTCCTATGGTCTGGCTGGTGTGGCTCAGTGATTGAGGGTCAACTTATGAACCAGGAGGTCATGTTCAATTCTCTGTTAGGGCACATGCTCAGGTTGTGGGCTCGATCCACAGTGAGGGGAGTGCAGGAGGCAGCCGATCAGTGATTCTCATCATTGATGTTTCTATCTCTCTTTCCTTCTCCCTTCCTCTCTGAAATCAATGAAAATATATTTAAAAAAATAAAGTTTAGTTCCATGTCTGAATTTTTCTTCCCTGAGAGTATACCCTATCACTGTGGCTGGCATAGTGTAAGTGCTCTGTAAAGGCTGAATTGGCTAAGTTATGGTTTAAATGATGTTTTTTTTTAAATTACTTTATTTATTAAGGTATCACATATTTGTCCTCAACCCCCCCTCCGTTCCCTTCCCAAACCCCCCCACATGCATGCCCCCCCTCCCCCCTGTTGTCCGTGATCACTGGTTAGGCTCATATGCAAGCACACAAATCCTTTGGTTGATCTATCTCCCTTGTCCCCCCCCTCCCCTATCTTCCCTCTGAGGTCTGACAGTCTGATCAATGCTGTTCTTGTTCTTCAGTCTATGATGTTCATCTTTTCCCCTAGATGAGTGAGCTCATGTGATACTAGGAATACACTTATAGGAACCGAAAATGAGACAAGCAATAATAGTTATGCTGAGAGGCAAATGAATCAGTCAATAGTGAGTTTCTTTCTGGGCCAACAGTTCTTTTGAGTCCCGGTTTCTATGTACAACAGTTGTTTATGTGTTCATAACAGCAATGATATTTCAGTTCTGGATGGTGGACAAATGGTGGTAATGCAGGTCCGACCCTCTCTGGTTTGGTCCTGGGCAATCTGCAGTGACGCATATCTGCTGACTGCTAGTATGGCAAGGCATCGTCAGCGTCTTCCATCTCTGGACTGTTTCTCTTCTGACTTCATGGCTGGAGCACTCCTGTCAATTCCTCTCTGTTGCAGGAATCCACATGTCTCGGAGTTGTTTTCTGAAAATATACAAACATATTCTCAACCAAAAGTTAATAAAGGAATATTTTCTATAAATCTGACTTGTGATCTTTTTTCATTTTTTCGCCCAAACGATTTTCCTTTGGCTTGTTTTGACACCATGTATGTTTTACCTGGGTGACTTGCTGTTAGCATTACAAATGAAAGTTAATTTTCTAAAGTAAAAATTTTCTAGATGTAATTTATTTGCAGGATATTTTTCCTTACATGATATTCTTCTACTATCCCCCCTTTTTTGGTTTAAATATTGGGAGGCTTTTGGAAATTTTATGCTGTAATCTTGATAGCTTTTAAATTTTACTTTTTTGCACTAAAATGTGACTGCTTTAGGTTCATTATATGTTACGCACTTTTACCATGAGATGAACTACCAATAAAAATTATAGTTAACATTAGTAACAGCTTTTTTGTCCAGTACAATTGATTTTTATAGAGTATTTGCTTATTTTGATTGGCCAATTTAAATTAGTCTGAAAATTTGACTACTATTTTACTGTCAAATTTAATACTCTAACAACCATCTTGTTTTACTCTGTAATTATTAGTGGAGAGGATTATTTGCCTTCTTGATTAGGCCCTGAGCATTCTTGGTGCTAGGCTGGATTTAAATATCATAGACCCCAGTTCCCCGGATCATGGGTGCAAGACATCTCCATCAAGTCTTGTTGCAGTGAGAGGGCATCTGCTGTCGGCCAAGTCTCTGTTACCTGGGTCCCGATGTGAGCTGGGCATGTGAAGCTGAGCAGCCATGGGGGCAGGAGATCTCCTTCAGCAGGGGTGAGGGTTCAGGCCCCTGCAAACTTGGGGGGGTGAAGGTCTGTGCCCCACCTCTGTTGACCCCCAAGTTCTCTCCTGATGGCCCGTATGCGACTGTGCCTGTCTTAGGTTGTTCCTTCCCTGAGGAATCTTACCCGTCTCTGGCTAACCAGCCATCCTCCGGGGCCAAGCAGGGTGATGTGAGGTTTAGTTCTGTCTCCTTGGTCACCTATGCCCCCATGGCCTCCACACCCAGCACCAGCCTTGGGATCCCCTCGCCTGCTGGCAGGGTCCCAGCACTGATCACATATCTTGTGGAACCCAGGTTTCTTCTCAAAGGAGGCCCAGCTCACCCCACTGGGCGAGAGACAGATCCATGGTAGCAGCCATCACGAGGTTTCAACCTTGGCATGAATAGAAGCTCAGGCAACAGCTGTGGACAATTGGGTTGTGAGAAGTGGGTCCCTCTTGGCCAAAAGGGCAAGAGGGGTCAATTTAGAATGCTCAGGTGCCTTCCCAGGGGGCCCTCTACACAGTGGAAGGGATTAAACCCTTTCATGTCTTTTTTAAATTGCTGCCAGACATTCAAAGAATTAGTTTGTAAGTTTGTTTGGGATAATTGTATAATATGCTGTTGTAATTCTAAAATATCTAGAGATGTGTTACGTTTGTCTCCAAGCACCAAACAGATGATATCCCCCCTCCCCCTACAGGCGTGAGGAACTATTATAAGTAATGGGGGTGATCCAAATCTGGGAAAAATTTTAATGACAGTGTAGAATAATATCATGTAAGGATATTCTTTGTTCTAGTCCACGGCAATACCCTTTCAAACTGGCTGTCTATTTCTTTTTGTATAGACAAGGTCTTAGTTACATTTTCTGCACTTCTACCACGGGCAAGTAGTGACAGTAGTGACACCCTTTCTTTGGTGTCAACACAGGCCAGAAACCTCTCTTTAATTTTACACACAAAGTGGCATTGTTTTGATTTTGTGTCATACAAAAGGGAAGCTGGGGTGGAGACCCCTGTGTATTTATACTTACTTGCCCCACCCATGGACCTCCTGGATGACCAAGGTGTTTGGTATTATTGGTAACTACATTGGTCAGGGGATCAGCCCACATGAGTGGTCTTACCCATGAAGGGTCAGGAGCATGAGTCCAAAATACTTACCCTCTTGTCCCAAGTAAAATTACCATACATCTGATGATTGCTAGCATGGCTGGAAAGGCGTTCTCGTGCATTCTTGGGTTTCTGGTTACCTCACAATTTCTTCCCTGAGGTTTGACATTCTGATTGATGTTTTTCTGTTTCTGGATCTATTTTTCCCCCCATCAGTTTATGTTGTTCATTATATTCCACAAATGAATGAGATCATGTGATATTTATCTTTCTCTGACTGGCTTATTTCACTAAGCATAATGTTCTCCATCTCCATCCATATTGTTGCAAATGGTAAGAGCTCCTTTTTGTACTGCAGCCTAGTATTCCATTGTGTAGATGTACCATAGTTTTTAATCCACTCATCTGCTGATGGGCACTTAGGCTGTTTCCAAAACTTAGCTATGGTGAATTGTGCTGCTATGAACATAGGGGTGCATATATCCTTTCTGATTGATGTTTCCAGTTTCTTAGGATATATTCCTAGAAGTGGGATCACTGGGTCAAATGGGAGTTCTATTTTTAGTTTTTTGAGGAAACTCCATACTGTTCTCCACAGTGGCTGCACCAGTCTGCATTCCCACCAGCAGTGCACGAGGGTTCCTTTTTCTCCACATCCTCGCCAGCACTTGTCATTTGTTGACTTGTTGATAATGGCCATTCTGACAGGTGTGAGATGGTACCGCATTGTTATTTTGATTTGCATCTCTCTGATGATTAGTGATTTAGAGCAGGTTTTCATATGTCTCTTGGCCTTCCTTCTGTCTTCTTTCGAAAAGTGTCTAATTAGATCAGTTGCCAATTTTTTGATTGGGTTGTTTATCTTCTTTTTGTTAAGCTGCATGAGTTCCCTGTAAATGTTGGAGATTAAACCCTTATCGTTGACATCATTGGCAAATATGTTCTCCCATGCAGTGGGCTTTCTTGTTGTTTTATTGATGGTTTCCGTTGCTGTGAAAAAGCTTTTTATTTTGATCTAATCCCATTTGTTTATATTCTCTTTAGCTTCCATTGCCCTAGGAGCAGTATCAGTGAAGAAGTTCTTTTGGCATATGTCAGAGATTTTTCTGCCTGTAGATTCCTCTAATATTTTTATGGTTTCCTGTCTTATGTTTAAGTCCTTGATCCATTTTGAGTTTATTTTTGTGTATGGTGTAAGTTGGTGGCCTAGTTTCATTTTTTTGCATGTATCTGTCCAATTTTCCAAACACCATTTAGTGAAGAGACTGTCTTGACTCCATTGTATGTTCATTCCTCCTTTGTCAAATATTAATTGAGCATAGCGACTTGGATTGATTTCTGGGTCTTCTATTCTATTCCATTGATCTATATGTCTGTTCTTGTGCCAATACCAGGCAGTTTTGAGAACAGTGGCTTTGTAATATAGCTTGAAATCTGGTATTGAGATCCTTCCTACTTTATTCTCCTTTCTCAGGATTGCTGTAGCTATTCGGGGTCTTTTTTTATTCCAGATGAATTTTTGGAAAGTTCGTTCTAGGTCTGTGAAGTATGCCGTTGGTATTTTAATGGGAAGTGCATTGAAATTATAGATTGCTTTGGGTAGTATGGACATTTTGATGATGTTGATTCTACCAATCCATGAACATGGTATGTTCTTCCATCTGTTTATGTCTTCCTCTATCTCTTTTTTCAATGTTGTATAGTTTTTCGCGTATAATTCTTTTACCTCCTTAGTTAAGTTTATTCCTAGGTAGCTTAATTTTTTTGGTGTGATGGTAAATGGGATTGCTTTTTTAGTCTCTCTTTCTGTAAGATCATTATTGGTGTATAGAAATGCCATAGATTTCTTAGCATTTATTTTGTATCCTGCTACTCCGCCGAATTCATTTATTAAGTCTAATAATTTTTTGATGGAGTCTCTAGGGTTTTCTATGTACAGTATCATGTCATCTGCAAATAAGGACAGTTTTACTTCTTCTTTTCCAATTTGGATGCCTTTTATTTCTTCTTCTTCTCTGATTGCAATGGCTAGTATTTCCAACACTATGTTGAACAGGAGTGGTGAGAGTGGGCATCCCTGTCTTGTTCCTGTTCTTAGGGGAAATGGTTTTAGTTTTTGCCCATTGAGTATGATGTTGGCTGTGGGTTTGTCATATATGGCTTTTATTATGTTGAGGTATGATCCTTCTATTCCCATCTTGCTGAGAGTTTTTATCAAGAAAGAGTGTTGGATTTTGTCAAATGCTTTTTCTGCATCAATTGATATGACTATATGGTTTTTATCTCTCAATTTGTTTATGTGATGTATCACGTTTATTGATTTGTGAATATTGTACCATCCTTGCATCCCAGGGATAAATCCTACTTGGTCATGGTGTATGAGCTTTCTGATGTACTGCTGGATTCGATTTGCTAGAATTTTGTTTAGGATTTTGGCATCTATGTTCATGAGGGATATTGGCCTGTAATTCTCTTTCATTGTGTTATCATTATCTGGTTTTGATATTAGGGTGATGCTGGCTTCATAAAAGGAGCTTGGGAGTGTTCCTTCTTCTTGAATTTTCTGGAATAGTCTGAGGAGGATAGGTTTTAGCTCTTCTTTGAATGTTTTGTAAAACTCCCCTGTAAATCCACCTGGCCCCAGGCTTTTGTTTGCTGGAAGTTTTTTGATGACTGCTTCAATTTCTTCTACAGTTATCAACCTATTGAGATTTTTAGTCTCTTCCTGAGTAAGTTTTGGAAGGTTGTATTTTTCTAGGAATGTGTCCATTTCTTCCATGTTGTCTAGTTTGTTGAAATAGAGTTGTTCATAGTATTTTTTGATAATCTTTTGTATTTCTGTGGAGTCTGTTGTTATTTCACCTCTTTCATTTCTGATTTTGTTTATTTGGGTCCTCTCTCTTTGCTTCTTGGTGAGCCTGGCTAGAGGTTCATCAATCTTGTTTATCCTTTCAAAGAACCAGCTCTTGGTTTTGTTGATCTTGTGTATTGTTTTTTTGGTCTCTATGTCATTCATTTCTACTCTGATCTTTATTATTTCCTTTCACCTGCTCACTGTGGGCTTTTCTTGTTGCTTCCTTTCTAATTCTTTGAGTTGTTGGGTTAGATGATCTATTACCATTTTTTTCTTGTTTTTTGAGATAGGCCTGTAGAGCTATACACTTCCCTCTCAGGACTGCTTTCATTGTGTCCCATAGGATTTGCAATGTTGTGCTTTCATTGTCATTCATTTCCAGGATGTTTTTAATTTCTTCTTTGATCTCATTGATAACCCAATCATTGTTTAGTAGCATGCTATTCAGTTTCCAAGTGTTTGAATTTTTTGGAATGTTTTTATTGTAGTTTATTTCTAATATTATGCCATTGTGGTCTGAGAAAATGCTTGATATGATTTCAATCTTTTTGAATTTGGGGAGACTTTGCTTGTTACCCAAAATGTGGTCTATTTTTGAGAATGTCCCACGTGCACTTGAGAAGAACGTATATTCCGTGGCTTTGGGGTGAAATACTCTGAAGATGTCAATTAGGTCCATTTGATCTAGTGTGTCATTTAGAATTGCTGTTTCTTTGCTGATTTTTTGTCCAGAGGATTTATCCATTGATGTCAGTGGTGTATTAAAGTCCCCTACTATGATTGTATTGATGTCTATCTCTCCCTCGATATCTTCCAGCAGATTTTTTATGTATTTGGGCGCTCCTATGTTGGGTGCATATATGTTTACCGGAGTTATATATTCGTGCTGGATTGCTCCCTTTAGTATTATGTAGTGGCCTTCCTTATCTCTTATTATGGCCTTTACTTTGAGGTCTATTTTATCTGATATAAGTATCGCAACCCCAGCTTTTTTCTCATTTCCATTTGCCTGAAAAATGTTTTTCCATCCCTTCACTCTCAGTCTGTGTGAATCTTTTGCTCTAAGGTGGGTCTCTTGTAGACAGCAAATATATGGGTCATGTTTTCTTATCCATTCATCTACCCTATGTCTTTTGATTGGTGCATTTAATCCATTTATGTTTAATGTTATTATTGATAAGTACCTCTTTGTTGACATATTTTTCCTTAGTGTTTATGTTTCTTTTTTTACAGCAGCCCCTTTAGCATTTCTTTCATTGCTGGCTTGGTAGTGATGAACTCTCTTAGCCCTTTTTTGTCTGTGAAGCTTCTGATTCCACCGTCAATTTTGAACGATAGCCTTGCTGGGTATAGTATTCTTGGATGCAGTCCCTTGTTTTGCATCACTTTGAATATTTCATTCCATTCCTTTCTGGCCTGGTGTGTTTCTGTTGAGAAATCAGTTGATATTCTGATAGGAGATCCCTTGTAGGTAACTTTCTGTCTCTTGCAGCCTTTAAGATTCTTGCTTTGTCGTTGGTGTTCGTCAATTTAATTAGGATGTGTCTTGATGTCGGTCTTTTGGGGTTCAACTTGTTTGGGACTCTGTATGTTTCTTGGACTTGGATAGTTTTTTTCTTGCCAATATCAGGAAAATTTTCTGTCAGTATTTCTTCCAACAGGTTTTCTATTCCTTGCTTCTCTTCCTCTCCTTCTTTTATCCCTATTATTCGAATATTGTTTCGTTTTTGTCGTCCCAAAGCTCCCTTAGGCTCTCCTCTTGCTTTTTAAGTCTTCTTTCCAGTTGCTGCTGTGTTTGTGTGTTTTCTCCTACCTTGTCTTCTAATTCGCTGATGCGGTCCTCAGCCTCTTCTACTCTACTCTTTAAGCCTTCCATTGTGTTCTTTATTGCAGCTATGTCGTTCTTCATCTCCTCTTGGTTTCTTTTCATGTTGGTGATGTTTTCATTCAGCTCCTTATAGTTCTCATTGAGTTGTGTGTATTTGTCATCCATCCGTTTAAACATCCTTATAACAAATACTCTGAATTCTTTCTCTGTTAAGCTGCTAGCCTCAAGTTCATTTAACTCCCTTTCTGGTGATTCTTCTTGTTCCTTCCTTTGAGAATTTCCTTTCTGTCTCCCCTTGTTTTCCTGTAATGTTTTAATTGTAGTTCCAATTGCTTTGCTACCCAGGATCTTTTGATGATGGTGCTACTGGTATAATCTCTCAGTTTTCCTGGGCTTGGTAATCTAGTGTAGTTCCCTACTTGAACTATTTGGGTTCTCTTGATGTAGGCCTGTGAGTTTGAGAGGCACAACTGCAGTGTCTAGAGGTAAGCATTCGTGGAAGGTAGTATCCCAATTTTTCTGTCTTGCACCCTAAATTGAAATTACGCTTGCCCAGTGGGGACTCACAGTGGCTCCAAGGAACCGTCTGTCAGGGTGATGTGGCTCGGGGGGCCTGCATTCTGGAAAGGTGTGACTGTGTTGCCCAGAGTTCGGTAGTTGTGGGGTGGGGAGACTCAGCTTTTAATGCTGTACCTGTGGTGTATAGGCACTTACTCCCAGTGGCGGCTCACAGGAGCACCCACGGTAAGTTTGCCAGTGAGGCACACTGAAGCACTCTGAAGAGCTCTGGTAGTGTAACTGCATAATAGATGCTAAAGGTTTTTCTTTTGTGCGGTACCTATGGCCTCAAGGAGTATTCAAATCTTATAGTGTTAATCAGAGTGGTATCCAGGTGTGGCTATATTGGTTGCCTGGAGACTGGAGGGAGGGGTTATCTCTTAGGAGAAAATGGCGACCGGGGATCTGATGTGACTCAGCCCCAGACACGCTTCCACCTCTGCCCACTCTCCCCAGGTTCCACCACTCCTCCCCTTCTCCTGCACCTCAGCCACGGGTAAGTGTCTGTATCCAAAAGGTCCTACGAACTAGGTTCAGTGGAGCAAGACGCAGGCCCCAGTGCGAAGAGGGACCGCGTCTTTGCAATCTCCTCTCTTGCCGGCACTGCGCTGTCGGGCAGTTAGCTCTTTAGGGCTGCCTTTGATCTCAGATCCCAAATCAGACTCCAAGGTCTAAAATCTACTACCTCCCGCAGTTCTGTGGACCCGTTTTCTCACAGTCAGACACTTTGCCTGTCCTCAGGGACGGGGCTTGGCGCTGTGTAGTTTTTCCCTGACCTTCTGGGTTTAGAGATCCAGAAGATTCTATTGCCCAGATCCTTGTTTTACCTTTTTCCAGGAGATCTCTGCCCCTCCCAGCTGCAAACTGTCTCACCAGCAGCTTCTCCTTCGCCAATTCCTTAAATGATCTTTACAACCAAGATTACCCTACCCAGCAAAGTTATCATTTAGAATCGAAGGGTAGATAAAAGAGCTTCCCAGACAAGAAAAAGCTGAAATATTTCATTATCACCAAAACAGTATTACTAGAAATGTTAAAGGGTCTTCTTTAAGAAGAAGGAAAACAAAGATAAAAATATGAAATTTAAAATGGCAATAAATACATATCTATCAACAGTTGCATTAAATGCAAATGAATTAAATACTCCAATCAAAAGATATCTGGTGGAGAAACCAAGATGGTGGCATAGGTAAACACCTAAACTGCTGCCTCACACAACAATTTCAAAACTACAACTAAAAGACAAAATGGACATCATTCAGAACCACAAGAGGCTGGCTGAGTGGAAATTCTACAACTAGAAGGAAAGAGAAAAGCACACTGAGACTCAGAGGAGCTGCGGAATGCAGAGGTACGGAGGCACGTGCGCGCGGAGAGGGCTGGTAATTGAGTACGCAGCTGGCTTTCTCAATCGGGTGGGAGACCAAAGCTCCCGACTGCTCTGAACTCCAGTTCTGGGTGAGACTCTGGGGACCCAAACTCCTATGGGGAGAAACTGGACTGTCAGGAAAGAGAAAAGCACACGGAGACTCAGAGGAACTGCGGAAGGCAGAGGCATGGAGGCGTGTGCCCAGAGAGGGCTGGCAACTGAGTACACACCTGGCTTTCTCAATAGGGAGGGAGACAAAAGATCCTGACTGCTCTGAACTCAAGTTCCAGGTGAGATTCTGGGGACCCAGACTCATTCGGGGAGAAACTGGACTGTCTGGCAGCGGGTGAAACTCGAGGGCAGCTTTCTCTGAGAGGTTCTTGCAGCAATTACCACAGGACACTGAGACCCAGGGGCCTCTTAGGGCAGGGCTGATGGGAAGCCATTGCTGCCTACTCTGTCCTGAGACTCCGCCCCATCCAAGCTGAGCACAGAGGCTTTTGCAAGTCTTGTCTCATAAGGGTGTCTCCAGCACAGAAGTTCTCCCAGTGCAGACACAGCTGATCCTCACAGCCAATTGGCCTGGAGGTCAATTCCTCCCAGTGATACCAACAACAATCAAGGCTTAACTACAACAAGACTGTGCACACAGCCCACAAAGGGGTGCACCAAGAGTGCCCACCTCAGGTAACTGGGGAGGCTGAGCAACTGGGCCCTATAGGACACCTAGCACACAAAGCCACTCTATCAACTTAGGGAAGCAGCCAAATTGTGGAGACAAAGAAACAGGTCACAAATGAAAGAAATGGAGGAAAGCAAACAACTGGATATAGAGTTCAAAACTACGGTTATAAGGTTTTTCAAGAATTTCATGGAAAAGGCCGATAAATTTAGCGAAATCCTTGAGGATATGTAAAAGGACCAACTAGAAATTAAACATACACTGACTAAAATAAAAAATATTATACAGAGACCCAACAGCAGACTAGAGGAAAGCAAGAATCAACTTAAAGATTTGGAATACAAAGAGGCAAAGGACACTCCTCCAGAGAAGCAAGAAGAGAAGAGAATTCAGAAAGTTGAAGATAATGTAAGAAGCCTCTGGTACAACTTCAAGTGTACCAACATCAGAATTATGGGGGTACCAGAAGAAGAGAGAGAGAAAGATGCTGAAAACCTATTTGAAGAAATAATGACAGAAAACTTCCCCCACCTGGTGAAAGAAATATACTTACAAGTCCAGGAAACACAGACAACCCCAAACAAAAGGAATCCAAAGAGGAACACACCAAGACACATCATAATTAAAATGCCAAGAGCAAAAGACAAAGAGGGAATATTAAAAGCAGCAAGAGAAAAACAGTTAGTTACCTACAAGGGAGCACCCATAGGATTGTCAGCTGATTGCTCAACAGAAACTATGCAGGCCAGATGGGAGTGGCAAGAAATATTCAAAGTGATGAATAGCAAGAACCTACAACCAAGATTACTCTACCCAGCAAAGCTATCATTCAGAATTGAAGGTCAGATAAAGAGCTTCACAGACAAGAAAAAGCTAAAGGAGTTCATCACTGCCAAACCTGTATTATATGAAATGCTGAAAGGTATTCTTTAAGAAGAGGAAGAAGAAAAAAAAGGTAAAGATAAAAATTATGAACAACAAATACATATCTATCAACAAGTGAATCTAAAAATCAAGTGAATAAAAAATCTGATGAACAGAATAAACTGGTGAATATAATAGAATCAGGGGCATAGAAAGGGAGTGGACTGGCAATTCTCAGGGGGAAAGGTATGTGTGGGGTGTGGGAAGAGACTGGACAAAAATCGTACACCTATGGATGAGGATAGTCAAAGGGTGGTAAGGGCAGAGGGTGGGGTGGGAACCAGGTGGAGGGGAGCTATGGGGGGAAAAAAGAGGAACAATTGTAATAATCTGAACAATAAAGATTTATTTAAAAAAGATATCTGGTGACTAAATGGGTAACAATACAATACCCTTACATATGCTATGTACAACAGCCTCACTTCATATTGAAACACACACAGACTGAAAGTAAAGGTATGGAAAATGATATTTCATAAAAATTGAAACAAAACAAAACAAAAATGGTGGGTTAGCAATACTTATACCAGAAAAAATAGACTTTAAAACAAAGGCTATAACAAGAGACACCAACTCAGCAACTCTACTTCTGGGTATTTATCTGAAGAAACCTAAAACACTAAATTGAAAAGACATATGTATTCATATATTTATTGCAGCATTATTTACAAAAGCCAAGATATGGAAGCAACCTCAGTGTCCATCAATAGATAGATAATAAAGAGGTAATATGCAAATTGACTGTCATGCCCTTGCACAAGATGACCGCCCCCCCATGTAGTCACAAGAGGGCCTCCACAAGATGGCCAGCAGGGGAGGGCAGTTGGGGGCAACCAGGCCAGCAGGGTAGGGCAGTTGGGGGCGACTGGGTCTGAAGGGGAGGGAGGGCAGTTGGGGGGGACCAGGCCTGCAGGGGAGGGCAGTTAGGGGCGAGCAGGCTTGCAGGTGAGGGAAGTTGGGGGCAATTGGGCTGGCAGGGGAGCAGTTAGGCATCAATCAGTCTGGCAGGGGAGTGGTTAGGGGGTGATCAGGCTGGCAGGCAGAAGCGGTTAGGGGCAATCAGGCAGGTGAGCTATTGGGAGCCAGCAGTCCCGGATTGTGAGAGGGATGTCTGACTACTGGTTTAGGCCTGATTCCTAAACCGGCAGTGGGACATCCCCTCAGGGGTCCCAGATTGGAGAGGGTGCAGGATGGGCTGAGGTACACCCCCCCCCCCCAGTGCACAAATTTTGTGCACCGGGCATCTAGTGGATAGATAAAGAAGTGATGCATATATACAATGGAATATGATTCAGCCATAAAAACGAATGAAATCTTGCCTGCAATAACATGGATGGACTAAGAGGGTATTATGTTGGGTGAAATAGGTCATACAGAGAAGAACAAATGCCAGATGATTTCACTTATACTTGGAATCTAAAAAACAAAATAAGTGCCTCGCTGGCGTGGCTCAGTGGTTGAGCATCAACCTATGAACCTGGATGTCACTGGTTTGATTCCTAGTCAGGGCACATGCCCCAGTTTCAGGCCTGATCCCTAGTGTGGGGCATGCAGGAGGCAGCTGATCAATGATTTTCTCTTGTCATTGATGTTTCTCTCTCTCCCTCTCCCTTCTTCTTCAAAATCAATAAAAAAATACATATTTAAAAAACAAAATAAGCAAACAAGCAGAGCAGAAACAGACTCAGATACATAGAACATTTTGATGGCTGTTGGATAGGAGAGTGGTTGGGAGATGGGTGAGAAAGGTGAAGGGATTTAGCAGTACAAATTGGTAGTTACAGAAGAGTCACAGGATTTAAAGTACAGCATAGGGAATATAGTCAATAATATTGTAGTAACTGTATATGGTGTCAGAAAGGTACTAGATTTATTGAGGTGATCACTTCATAAGTTACATAAATGTTTTATCTTTGGGTTGTACATCTAAAACTAATATAATATTATACATTGACTGAAATTTTAAAATAGTAAAATATTTATTAGGCACATATTATGTGCCAAGCACTGTGTTAAACACTTTATATGCACTAGCTCATTGGTTTCTTACAATGGTCTTATGTGATAGGTACTATTATTAGTTCTGTTTTATAGATGAGAAAACATAATGAGAAAGGGTAATTAATTTTCCCAAGGTCATATTATATATATAGTATTATAGTATTCAAACTCATACTCTTTGACATCAGGACTCACACTATTAACCATTGTGCTCAGCTACCCAGGAAATAATTGTCATATTGGGATATATCTATATCTATCTATATCTATATCTATATCTATATCTATATCTATATCTATATCTATATCTATAGCTATAGCTATAGCTATAGCTATAGAGCTATAGCTATAGCTATAGCTATAGCTATAGCTATATAGCTATAGCTATAGCTATCTATACCTATACCATGTATATCTACATCTAATCTATACAAGATGTCCTAAAAATGTATATACATTTTAACAGCTGATAGCTCAATTTTGAAAATTAAATGTATTTTAATAAACACTGCCTTTATATATATCAAGGAAAATGGTCAGGTGCTGAAGGATGTACAAATTGGCGGGATAAACACCTAATGCCTTCATGAGACATATTTTAGTTATATATTTGGAGAGGATATAAAATAAACAATTTAAAATAGCAATGCTTTTATCTTAAAACCTGGCTTTATGAAAGAAAACAAAAATTGCATGAATATTTAATACACAACAAAATTTCAAATAAATTTTGGCTTGTTTTGGGTTGCACCCTCAGGAACCCCCAGAAGGACAGAACATTTCCCTTACCCCTTGGGGTATTAGAGAAACATTGGTTTAGAGAGCTATAGCAAGAGGGACAGTGGGTGTCAATGGTGAAGGGCATGGGTGATGTAGTGGTTTATTGGAACAGTGGCAATTAGGGTGACACCTCAGGGAACAATGACAGTCCTGACATCTGTGATAATGCCAGCAATGATTGTGTTGGTGACAGGTGAGATGAGAATGGTGAAGATGAACAGTGCTAATCACAGTAGCTATGATGATTAATCATGATTCAGCTTTTGCCATACTCTGGTTCACCTTCAAATCAAACTGAATTGTGAATGATTATTTGCTCCTCCATCCAAATTGTGGGTTCCCATTTAGGCAGCCTTAGTCATTTTGCAAAATTCTGCCATTTCTCATGAATGCATAGTCAGGACCCATGAAGTTCCCTCTCTCTGGACTGCCTTCCACCTTTACATCAACTCCTTCAACCTCACTAATTTTTGAAGCTCCTTTATTTTTCAATAATAAGCTTTATTTTTATTTTAGTTTATTTTTTATTCATGTACTAACTTTATTTTTTGTAATAAACATTAACATTTCAATAAAAACAATTTTAAATATAATATTACAAGCAATAAACATTAATATTTCAAGAAAAATATTTTAAATACTAGACACCCAGTGCATGATTGAATCATGCACGTGTAGGGTCCCCTACACGCTTTTGCTTTCGATCGCAGGGGAGCTGGGTGCCTGTCTGCTGGTGCACCAGGCCTTTCGGCGGAGGCTTCTGAAAGGCCTGGTGCTGGAGCAGACAGGCACCCAGCTCCCTCGCTTTTGATGGTCCGCGGCAGGACATGAGCTCACGGCCCCAGAAGCCCCTTCTGTTCTGCAGCACAGCCATGGTGCAGACGCTGGCCAAATTGGCTACCCCAGCCACCCCGAGTCCCGCCCCCTGCACCTCCTGCTGGCCCAATCGTGGGCGTAGCAGAGTGATGGTAATTTACATATTACCATTTTATTAGGTAGGATAATAATATTATCAAAACTGTACTAACATAGTATAATATCACAAAAGTTGTAGGAAATATTAAAAATCTGCAAATAACAGGATTACTTCTATCATATTCTAAAATATATCGTTCCTCCAGCTCTATTTTTGTTCATCAGTTTATTTTGTTCACTAGAGGCCCGTTGCAGGAAGATTCCTGCAAGAATAGGGCTTCCTGTGGCCTTCTCCGCCACCCCACCTGCTTCCCTCCCTTCTCCACAGCCCCGCCAGCTTCCCCATCGCTCCACTTGCTTCTCCATAGCTTCGCTCCCTTCTGCAGCACTTGGCTTCCTTCTACACTGTCTTCAGTCTTCGCTCTGTGCCTGTATATGCAAATTAACCGCCATATTGGTTGTGTTAATTTGCATACCCGCTCCTGATTGGCTGGTGGGCATGGCTTGTTGGCGTAGCAGAGGTATGGTCAATTTGCATGTTTCTCTTTTATAAGATAGGATTATATTCCACAAATGAGTGAGATCATGTGATATTTATCTTTCTCTGACTGGCTTATTTCACTTAGCATAATGCTCTCCAGGTCCATCCATGCTGTTGTGAATGGGAAGAGTTCCTTCTTTTTTACAGAAGCGTAGTATTCCATTGTGTAGCTATGCCACAGTTTTTAAATCCACTCATCTGCTGTTAGGCACTTAGGCTGTTTATAAATCTTAGCTATTATAAATTGTGCTGCTATGAACATAGGGGTGCATAAAGCCTTTCTGACTGGTGTTTCTGGTTTCTTGGGTTATATTCCTAGAAGTGGGATTACTGGGTTAATGGGAGTTCCATTTCTAACTTTTTGAGGAAACTCCATTCTGTTTTCCACAGTGGTTGCACCAGTCTGCATTCCCACCAGCAGTGCAAGAGGGTTCCTTTTCCTCTACATCCTTGCCAGCATTTGTCATTTGTTGATGATAGTCATTCTGGCAAGTGTGAGATGGTACCTCATTGTCGTTTTGATTTACATCTCTCGAATGATTAGTGACATCCCTCTTGTAATCCTGGACCCCTTGCTCCTAACCACCTGCCTGTTTGCTCCTTACCACTTGGCTCACTGCTCCTTAGTGCTGCTACAGAGGCGGGAGAGGGTCCCACCAACGCTGCTGTGCTTGCCAGCCATGAGCTTGGCTTCTGGCTGAGCAGCACTCCCTCTGTGGGAGCAAACTGACCAACAGGGGGCAGCTCCTGTGTTGAGCATCTGCCCCCTGTTGGTCAGTGCATGTCATAGCGACCAGTTATTCTGGTCTTCCCGTCATTCTGCCATAACGGTCGCTGGGCTTTCATTATAAAGACTAGAGGCCCGGTGCATGAAATTCGTGTACGGGGGGTGTGTCCCTCAGCCCAGCCTGCACCCTCTCCAATCTGGGACCCCTCGAGGGATGTCCAACTGCCTGTTTAGGATCGGGCCTAAACGGGCAGTCGGACATCCCTCTCACAGTCCAGGACTGCTGGCTCCCAACTGCTCGCCTGCCTGCCTTCCTCATTGCCCCTAACCACTTCTGCCTGCCAGCCTGATCACCCCTAACCACTCCCCTGCCAGCCTGATTGATGCCTAACTGCTCCCCTGACAGCCTGTTTGCCTCTAACTGCCCTCCCCTGCAGGCCTGGTCACCCCTAACTGCAGCCATCTTGGTTGGGTTAATTTGCATATTTGCTCCTGATTGGCTGGTGGGCGTGGCTTTGTGGTGTGGCAGAGTGGTGGTTAATTTGCATATTACTATTTTATTAGATAGGATGGGTGTTGGATTTTGTCGAATGTTTTCTCTGCATCTGTTGATATGATTAAGTGATTTTTGTCTTTCAATTTGTTTATGTGATGTATCACATTTATTTATTTGAGAATATTATACCAGCTTTGAATCCCTGGAATAAATTCCACTTGATCATTGTGCATGATCTTTTAAATATATTGCTGGATGCAATATGTTAATATTTTGTTGAGGATTTTAGCATCTATATTCATCAGGGATATTGGTCTGTAATTCTCTTTCTTTGTAATGTCTTTATCTGGTTTTGAAATTAGGATAAAGCTGGCCTCAAAGAAAGAGTTTGGAAATATTCCTCCTTCTTGGATTTTCTGAAATAGTTTTGAGGAGTATAGGTATTAGTTCTTCTTTGAATATTTGATAAAACTTCCCTGTGAAGCCATCCGGACCTGAGTTGTTTCTTTTTATTATTACTGCTTCTATTTCATCAGTTATTATTGGCCTATTCAGGTGTTTTGACACTTCCTAATTCAGTTTTGGGAGACTGTATTTTTCTAGGAATTTGTCCATTTCATCCACATTGTCCAGCTTGTTGGCATATAGTTGTTCATAGTATTTTCTTACAATCCTTTCTATTTCTGTGATGTCAGTGGTTACTTATCCACTTTTGATTCTGATTTTATTTATATGGGACCTCTCTCTTTGTTTCTTGATGAGTCTGGCTAATGATTTATCAATTTTGTTTATCCTTTCAAAGAACCAGCTCTTGGTTTCATTGTTTTTTTTGGTATTGTTCTTTTAGTCTCTGTGTTATTTATTTCTGCTGTAATCTTTATTATTTCCTTCCTTCTACTTACTCTGGGCTTTTAAAAAATGTTTTGAAAGAATTTTTTATTATTATTTATTAAACATATTCAAAATTGCAAGAGAAAACACCATAATATATCTGCCAAAACTACATGTCAACATTCCTGTGGGAATTGTAAGTAATGCTGCAATGAACATAGGGGTACATATATTCTTTCAAATTAATGTTTCAGGTTTTTTGGATAATTCCCAGAAGAGGAATCACAGAGTCATAAGGCAATTTATTTTTATTTTTTTGAGATAACTCTATACCTTTCCACAGTGGCTGTACCAATCTGTATTCCCACCAACACTGCAGGAGGTTTCCATTTTCTCCACATCCTTACAAACACTGTTGTTTGTTGATTTATTGATGACAGCCATTCTGACAGGTGTGAGGTGATATCTCATTGTCATTTTAATTTCCATTTCTCTGATGATTAGTGATGTTGAACATCTTTTCATATGTCTGTTGGCCATCTGTATGTCCTTTTTGGAAAAGTGTCTATTCAGGTCTTTTGCCCATTTTTTAATTGGATTGTTTGCTTTTTTGGTGTTGAGTTTATAAGTTCTTTATAAATTGTAGGTATTAACCCCTTATCAGATGTGTCATTGGCAAAAATGTTCTCCCATTCAGTGGGTTCTCTTTTAATTTTGTTGATAGTTTCCTTTGATGTACAAAAACTCTCTAGTATGGATTAGTTGCATTTGTTTATTTTTTTCTTTTGTTTCTCTTGCCCAAGAAGATATATCAGAAAAATATTGTTATGAGAAATGTTTTAAATTTTACTGCCTATGTTATTTTCTATGACTTTAATCCATTTTGAGTTTATTCTTGTGTATGGTGTAAGAAGGTGGTCTAGTTTAATTTTTTTTGCACTTATCTGTCCAATTTTCCCAACACCATTTATTGAATGGTCTAGCTTTAGTTTATCATATGTTTTTGCCTGATTTGTCAAATATTAATTGACTATAAAGGCATAGATTTATTTCTGGGATCGTTATTCTTTTCCATTGATCTATGTGTCTGTTTTATGCCAGTACCATGATATTTTGATTACTATGGCCTTGTAGTATAGATTGACATCAGATAGGGTGATTCCTCCAACTTTGTTCTTCTTTCTCAAGATTGCTGTTGCTGTTCAGGGTCTTTTGTGGTTCCATAGAATTTTTTGAAACATTTATTCTAGTTCTGTGAAATACTCCATTGGCATTTTGATAAGAATTGTGTGAAACTGTAGATTGCTTTGGGTAGTATGGATATTTTAATGATGTTAATTCTTGCTATCCATGAATACAGTATATGCTACTACTTATTTGTATCTTGCTCAAGTTCTTTCTTCAGTGTCTTACAATTTTCTGAGTACAAGTCTTTTACATCCTTGGTTAATATTTGATATGTCTACATCCTAGGTATTTGATATTTTTTGAAGAAATTATGAATGGGATTGTTTTTTAGTTTCCCTTTCTGATATTTCATTATTTGTGTATACAAATACAATTGATTTCTGAATATTTATTTTTTATTCTGCTAGTTTACGAAATTCATTTTTCAGTTCTAGTTGTTTTTGTGTGTGGAATATTTAAAGTTCTCTATGCACAGTATCATGTAATCTGCAAATAATGACAGTTTTACTTCTCCTTTCGAATTTGGATTCCTTTTATTTCTTTTTCTTATCTGATTGCTTTGGGTAGGACTTTCATTACTATGTTGAAGAAGAGTGGTGAGTTTACATCAGTAGATGAGTGGATAAAAAAAACTGTGGTACATTTACACAATGGAATACTATTCTGCTGGAGTCCAGTAGGAGGGGTGAGGTCAAGAGACGAGCTGACCCAGTTCCCAGGGGTGGAAGGCTGGCATGTCAAGAGATGAAGGAGTGCTGGGCTATGAGAGGATCTGTTCCCTCAGAAGATAGAGGCCTGGAATCCAGGCTGGGCTCTCCCAGCCCAGAGCACCAGAGCCAAGACCCTTGGCCCTTGAAACATCCAACTGTGAAAGGCTGTAGGGTTGCTGGCTACAGCAGAGTCTGGAGTTGAGACCCACAGTCCACGTAACATCCAGCCAAGGCAGGTGGCAGGGCTGCTGACTGCAGGGGGGGTTGAAGCCCAAGGATTAGGGGCAGGGAGGAGATTCTGACTCAAGGTGCCTAAGGAGAGTCTGGGGTAGGAAGCATTGTGAGGAGACTTGGAAAAACAGCAGCCAGGAACATTTGCTCATAGGCCCCCAAACCAAAACAGCCATTTTTCCTAAGAGGAGCTAACCACTCCGGGCTTTTCTTATTGTTCTCTTTCTAGTTCTTTAAATTGTAGGGTTAAATACTTTATTGCTGATTTTTCTTGTTTTATGAGGTATGCCTATAGTGCTATGAACTTCCCTCTCAGGACTGCTTTTGCTGTGTACCAGAGATTTGGGGTTGTCGTGTGTTCATTTTCCTTTGTTTCCATGAAGTTCTTTATTTCTTTCTTGATCTCCTTGGTAACCCATTCATTGTTTAATAACATGCTATTTAGCCTCTGTGTGTTTAAATGTTTTAGGCTGTTTTAACTGTAGTTGATTTCTAATTTTATTCCACTGTGACCTGAGAGATGCTTGATATTATTTCAATCTTCTTGAACTTGTAGAGAGTTGTCATGTGTCCTAACATGTGGTCTATCTTTGTGAATGATCCATGTGAACTTGAGAAGAATGTATATTCTGCTGCATTGGGGTGAAATGTTCTATAAATGTCAATTCAATCCATCTTATCCAGTGGGTCCTGTAGTAAACTCTGTTTTCTTGTTAAGTTTTTTTCTGGAAGATCTATCCTGTGAAGTCAGAAGGCTGTTAAAGTCCCCTAATATGACTGTATTGTTGTCAATCACTCTGTTAAAGTCCTCTAGAAGTTATATATATATATATATATATATATATATATATATATATATATATATATATATATATATATATATATACATATATATATATATACATATATATATATGTATATGTGTATGTATATATATATATATATATATATATATATATATATATATATATATATATACACTAGAGGCCCAGTGCATGAAATTCATGCACGGGGGGTCCCTCAGCCCGACCTGTACCCTCTCCAATCCAAGAGCCCTCAGGGCATGTCCTGCTGACGGCTTAGGCCCACTCCCTGTGGTCCTCTGCTCTCTGCGGGGCTTGCCTGCTCCACACCATAGCGATGGGAAAGCAAGCCACTGCTGCCACCGCCCCAGACCCGCAAACGCTGATGGGGTGGGTCTGGGCACCACCGCCGCCGTCCCCGGAGAGACCCCACCCCCGCCGCCCCTGGTGAGACCCTGCCACCGCTGCCGCCAACGCCCCCGGAGAGACCCCTCAGAGATCGCGGGTCCAGGGGCGCCACCACCGCCGCCACCGCTCTGACCCATGAATGCTGAGGGGTCTCTCTGGGGGCAGTGGGGGCAGGGTCTCTCCGGGGGCAGTGGCAGCGCCCGGACCCGCCCCCATCAGCGTTTGCGGGTCCTGGGGTGCCACCACCGCCGCCACCGCCGACCTGTGAACGCTGAGGGGTCTCCCCTCAGCGGCAACGGATCCAGCCATTGAGAGGCGCAGGGGGCGGGACTCGCGAGTCCCATCCCCTGGGCCTCTCAATGGCTGGATAGGCCACCCCGAGTCCTGCCCCCCAGCCTCCCACTGCCTGATCGTGGGCGTAGCGGAGTGATGGTTATTTGCATATTACTCTATTATTAGATAGGATATATATATTTAGGTGCACCTATATTGGGTGCATATATGTTTACCAGGGTAACACCCTCTTGTTGGATCAATCCCTTTAGTATTATGCAGTGACCTTTGTTGTCTCTTGTGATGGCCTTCATTTTAAAGTCTATTTTGTCAGATATGAGTTTTGCTACTCCAGCTTTTTTTTCTTTTCCACTTGCATGGAAAATTTTTTTCCCATCCCTTCACTCTCATCCTGTGTGTGTCTTTTGTTTTGAGGTGGGTCTATTGTAGACAGCATATAGTTGGTCATGCTTTTGTATCCATTCAGCTACCCTATGCCTTTTTTTAAAAATAAATCTTTATTGTTCAGATTATCACAGGTGTTCCTCTTTCCCCCCACATAGCTCCCCTCCACCTGATTCCCCACCCCACCCCATGCCCTTACCCCCTGCCACTGTCTTCATCCATAGGTATAAGATTTTTGTCCAAACTCTTCCCACACCCCTCAGACCCCCTTCCCCATGATAATTGTCCATCCCCTCCCTTTGTATGTCCCTGATTCTATTATATTCACCAGTCCATTCTGTTCTTCAGATTTTTTATTCACTTGATTTTTAGATTCACTTGGTGGTAGGTATGTATTTCATGTCTTTTTGTTGTTCATAATTTTTTACCTTTACCTTTTTTTTCTTTTTCCTCTTGTTAATGAATACTCTTCAGCATTTCATGTAATCCTGGTTTAGTGGTGATGAACTCCTTTAGCTTTTTCTTGTCTGTGAAGCTTTTCGTCTGACCTTCAATTCTGAATGATAGCTTTGCTGGGTAGAGTAATCTTGGTTGTAGGTTCTTGCTGTTTATCACTTTGAATATTTCTTGCCACTCCCGTCTGGCCTGCATAGTTTCTGTTGAGAAATCAGCTGACAGTCGTATGGGTACTCCCTTGTAGGTAACGAACTTTTTCTCTTGCTGCTTTCAAGATTCTCTCTTTGTCTTTTGCCCTTGGCATTTTAATTATGATGTGTCTTGGTGTGGTCCTCTTTGGATTCCTCTTGTTTGGGGTTCTGTGTGCTTCTTGAACTTGTAAGTCTATTTCTTTCACCAGGTGGGGGAAGTTTTCTGTCATTATTTCTTCAAATAGGTTTTCAGTATCTTGCTCTCTCTCTTCTTCTGGCACCCCAAAAATTCGGATGTTGGTACGCTTGAAGCTGTCCCAGAGGCTCCTTACGCTCTCTTCACACTTTTGGATTCTTCTTTCTTTCTGCCTCTCTGGTTGGGTGTTTTTTGGTTCCTCATATTCCAAATCTTTGGTTTGACTCTTTGGGTACGGTGATCTACAGTTGAGTTTCTGTATATTCTTTATTTCAGACAGTGTATGCATAATTCCTGACTGGTCCTTTTCCATTTTTTTTTTGTATTCTCATTAAGGTCCTTGAAGGTCTCTTCAAGTTTCTCAGCGGTTTTTAGAAGATTCTTGAGTAACCTTATAAATGTGGTTCTGAACACTGTGTCGTCCAGTAGTTTACTTTCCTCCATCTCTTCTATTCGTGACATACTTCGGTGTCTCTGCATTTTGGCTGCCTCCCTGTGTTGATGGAGTGGCTTTGTGTGGTCAGTGACCTATAGGGGCCGGTAGCTCAGCTTCCCCAATCACCCTAGGTGGTTGCTCTTGGTACACCCCTTTGTGGGCTGAGTGGAAAGTCTTGGTGTAGTTAAAAGCCTTGATTGCTGTTGGTACACTGGGAGGAATTGACCTCCAGGCCAATTGGCTGTGAGGACCTGCTGTGTCTATAATGGAAGCACTGCTGCGCTGGGGACATGCTTGTGGTACAGGGCTTGTTTGAGTGGGGCTTTGGTGCTCACTGAGTCCGCCTCCCAAGTGTGTCACTTATGGATGTGAGGAGTTGAAATCTGGTGCCTCACACTGGCCACTAGGTGCATTGGTTTCTGGATCTCCAATGGGGTGCAGTTCAGCTGCTGTCTGAGGCTACCCTGCAGGAGCCACAGCTAGAACCGCAGCCTTCTCCTCCCTTCTTGGAGCTTGGAGGCCTTGGAGCTGTCTGTATCGGGTTGCAAGTTTACTAGTTTAAACTGCAATAGAGAAGGCCATTCGTATGCAAAAGCCGCTGCTAGGAGCTTGGGTGTGTTTGTAGATTGTGCGGGGCAGAGTCTCAGGGTGTCAATAGGCTAGGGCGTGTCAAACAGCAATGGCTGGCAGTGAGCCGCCTCCAACCGTGTCCCGCAATCGCGTCCCCGCTGTCTCGCACGCCCCGGCGCAGCCAACAATTCTACCTCCACGCAGCTCTGCTAGTAGCCACCCTCACTCCGACCCGATGGCAGACAGCCCAGTCTCTCCCCAGAAACTGGATTTCAGAGAGATTGGGAGCTTGTCTCTCTTCAGATTGAAGAAAGCAACTCTCGCCTCTAGCTGGGCTCCGCTGCCAGCTTGTAACATGCGCGTGTTCCCCTGTACCTCAGTTTTTCAGCGTTTGTGTCCTGATTGCGCCCATCTCATTTGGTCTAGTTGTAGAGGTTCCGCTCAGCCAGCTTTCCCGCGGTTCTGGGTGATAGACTTTCTGTCTTTTAGTTGTAGTTTTTGAAATTGTTGTGGAAGACAGCAGCCCAGATGTTTATCTATGCCACCATCTTGGATCTCCTCTCTCATCTCTACCCTATGCCTTTTGATTAGAGCATTTAATCCATTTACATTTAGGGTTATTATTGACAGGCACTTATTGCCATTTTAATTCTGTTGGCTGGGTTTCTCTCTGTTTCTTCTTCTCCTTACAGCAATCTCTTTAGCATTTTTTGTAATGATGGCTTGGTGGTGATGTACTCCTTTAGTGTTTTTGTGTGTTTTTTTGTTTGTTTGTTTTTGTTTTTGTTTTTGTTTTGTCTGGGAAGCTCTTTATTTGACCATCTATATAGAATGATAGCCTTCCTGGATATAGTAATTTTGGTCTCAGATCCTTGCTTTCCATTACCTTGAGTACTTCATGCCATTCTCTTTTGGCCTGTAGACTTTTTGATGAAAAATCAGGTGTCAGCCTTATGGGAACTCCTTTGTAGGTAACAATTTTCTTTTCTTTTTATTTTATTTTATTTTATTTTATTTATTTATTTATTTATTTATTTATTTATTTATTTATTGTTTAAAGTATTACATATAGTAGTACATATATCTCATTTTTTCCCCATTGATGTTCCCCCAGCCTCCCCTACCCCTTGTCGCATGCCCTCATCCCGTTCCCCCAGTGTCTTGTGTTCATTGGTTGTGCTTATATGCATGCATACAAGTCCTGTGGTTGGTCTCTTTCCCCCAGCCTTCCCACTGTAATTTGACAGTCTGTTAGGTGCTTGACTGGCTCTGTATCTATCTTTTTGTTCATCAGGTTATAATGTTCTTTATTTTCCATAAATGAGTGAGATCATGTGGTATTTTTCTTTCATTGCCTGGCTTATTTCACTTAACATAATGTTCTCCAGGTCCATCCATGCTGCTGCAAATGGTAAGAATTCCTTCTTTTTTATGACAGTGTAGTATTCCATTGTGTAGATGTACCATACTTTTCTAATCAACTCATCGGCTAATGGGCATTTAGGCTGTTTCCAAATCTTAGCTATGGTGAATTGTGCTGCTATGAACATAAGGATGCATATATCCTTTCTGATTCGTGTTTCTAGCTTCTTGAGATATATTCCTAGAAGTGGGATTACTGGGTCAAATGGGAGTTCCATTTTTAGTTTTTTGAGGAAACTCCATACTGTTCACAGTGACTGCACCAGTCTGCATTCCCACCAGCAGTGCACAGGGTTCCTTTTTCTCCACATACTCGCCAGCACTTGTCGTTTGCTGATTTGTTGGTAATTGCCATTCTGAAAGGTGTGAGATGGTACCGCATTGTCATTTTGATTTGCGGATAATTAGTGACTTTGAGCATGTTTTCATATGTCTCTTGGCCTTCATTCTGTCTTCTTTTGAAAAGATTCTATTTAGGTCTGTTGCCCATTTTTTTATTGGATCATTTATCTTACTTTTATTAAGTTGTATAAGTTCCTTGTAGATGTTGGAGATTAAACCTTTATCAGTGATAACATTGGCAAGTATGCTTTCCCATGGAGTGGGCTTTCTTGTTGTTTTGTTTATGGTTTCTTTGGTGTGCAAAAGCTTTTTGTTTTGATGTAGTCCTATTGGTTTATTTTCTCTTTAGTTTCCATTGCCCCAGAAGCAGTATCGGTGAAGAAATTGGTTTGGCATATGTCTGAGATTTCTCTGCCAGTGGATTCCTCTAGTATTTTTATGGTTTCCCGTCTTATGTTTAAGTCTTTTATCCATTTTGAGTTTATTTTTGTGTACGGTGTAAGTTGGTGGTCCAGTTTTATTCTTTTGCATATATCTGTCCAATTTTCCCAACACCATTTATTGAAGAGACTGTCTTGACTCCATTGTATGTTCATGCCTCCTTTGTCAAATATTAATTGAGCATAGTGGTTTGGGTCGATACCTGGGTTCTCTATTCTATTCCATTGGTCTATATGTCTGTTCTTGTGCTAGTACCAGGCTGTTTTGAGAACAGTGGCCTTATAATACAGCTTGAAATCTGGTATTGAGATCCCTCCTACTTTGTTCTTCTTTCTTAAAATTGCTGTGGCTATTCGGGGTCTTTTTTTATTCCAGGTGAATTTTTGGAGAGCTCTTTCTAGGTCTGTGAAATATGCCATTGGTATTTTAATGGGGAATATATTGAATCTATAGATTGCTTTGGGTAGTATGGACATTTTACTTATGTTGATTCTACCAATCCATGAACATGGTATGTTCTTCCATCTGTTTACGTCTTCCTCTATCTCTCTTTTCAGTGTCCTGTAGTTTTCCGTGTATAGGTCTTTTACCTTGTTAGTTAAGTTTATTCCTAGGTATCTTAATTTTTGTGGTGCGATGGGATTGCTTTTTTTGTCTCTCTTTCTGTAAGTTCACTGTTGGTATTTAGAAATGCCATATATTTCTTGGCGTTAATTTTGTATCCTGCTACATTGCCGAATTCATTTATTAAGTCTAATAGTTTTTTGATGGAGTCTTGGGGGATTTTTATGTACAGTATCATGTCATCTGCAAATAAGGACAGATTTACTTGTTCTTTTCCAATTTGGATGCCTTTTATTTCTTCTTCTTGTCTAATTGCAATGGCTAATACTTCCAGTGCTATGTCGAACAGGAGTGGTGAGAGTGGGCATCCCTGTTTTGTTCCTGTTCTTAGGGGAAATGGTTATAGTTTTTGCCCATTGAGTATGATGTTGGCTGTGGGTTTATTATATATGGCTTTTATTATGTTGAGGTATGATCCTTCTATTCCCATCTTGTTGAGAGTTTTTATCAAGAAAGGGTGTTGGATTTTGTCAAATGCTTTTTCTTCATCTATTGATATGACTATGTGATTTTTATCTCTCAATTTGTTTATGTGATGTATCATGTTTATTGATTTGCGGATATTGTACCATCATTGCATCCCTGGGATAAATACTACTTGGTCATGGTGTATGATCTCTCTGATGTACTGCTGGATCCAATTTGCTAGAATGTTGTTGAGGATTTTGGCATCTATGTTCATGAGGGATATTAGCCTGTAATTCTCTTTCATTGTGTTGTCTTTATCTGGATTTCGTATTAGGGTGATCCTGGCTTCTAGAATGAGCTTGGAAGTGTTCCTTCCTCTTGAATTTTTTGGAATAGTCTGAGGAGGATTGGTTTTATTTCTTCTTTGAATGTTTGGTAAAACTCTCCTGTGAAGCTGTCAAACCCCAGGCTTTTGTTTGCTGGAAGCTTTTTGATGACTGCTTCAATTTCTTCCATAGTTATTGGCCTATTGAAATGTTTAGATTCTTCCTGATTGAGTTTTGGAAGGTTGTATTTTTCTCAGAATATGTCCATTTCCTCCAAGTTGTCCAGTTTGTTGGAATAGAGTTGTTCATATTATTTTTTAACAATCCGTTTTTTTCTGTGGGGTCTGTTGTTATTTCTCTCTTTCATTTCTGATTTTGTTTATTTTGGTCCTTTCTCTTTGATTTTTGGTGAGCCGGGCAGTAGGTTCATCAATCTTGTTTGTCCTTTCAAAGAACCAGCTCTTGGTTTTGTTGATCTTTTGTATTGTTTCTTTGGTCTCTATGTCGTTTATCTCCACTCTGATCTTTATTATTTCCTTTCTTCTGCTTACACTAGGCCTTTCTTGTTGCTCTCTTTCTAACTCTTTGAGTTGTAGGGTTAGGTAATTTATTACCATTCTTTTATGTTTTTTGCAGTAGGCTTGTAGAGCTATGAATTTCCCTCTCAAGACTGCTTTCACTGTGTCCCATAGATTTTGGATTGTTGTGTTTTCATTGTCATTTGTTTTCATGATGTTTTTTATTTCTTCTTTGATCTCTCTGGTAACCCAGTCATTGTTTAATAGCATGCTATTTAGTCTCCATGTGTTTGCTTTATTTCGATTGTTTTTATTGTAGTTGATTTCCAGTTTTATGTCAATGTGATCTGAGAAGATGCTTGATATGATTTCTATCTTCTTAAATTTGAAGAGACTTTGCCTATGTTCCAGCATATGGTCTATCTTTGAAAATGACCCATGTGCACTTGAGAAGAATGTATATTCTGTGGCTTTTTGGTGAAATGTTCTGAAGGTGTCAATGAATTCCATCTGGTCTATTGAGTCATTTAGGATTGATGTTCCTTTGCTGATTTTTTGTTTAGAGGATTTGTCCAATGGTGATAGTGGGATATTAAAGTCCCCTACTGTGATTGTATTGCTGTCAATCCCTCCCTTGATATCTTTCAGGAGTTTTTTTAATGTATTTGGGTGCTCCTGTATTGGGTGCATATATGTTTACCAGAGTTATTTCTTCTTGTTGGATTGCTCCCTTTAGTATTATGAAGTGGACTTCCTTATATCTTTTTAGGTCCTTCACTTTGAGATCTAATTTGTCAGATATAAGTATTGCTACCCTCGCTTTGTTTTAATTTCCATTCACCTGGTAAACCTTTTTCCATCCCTTCACCCTCAGTCTGTGTGCGTCTCTTTTTTCTGAGGTGGGTTTCTTGTAGACAGCAGATATATGGGTCATATTTTCTTATCCAATCCGTTACCCTATGTGTTTTGATTGCAGCATTTATTCCATTTATATTTAAAGTTATTATTGATAGGTACTTGTTTGTCACCATTTTTATTCTTTACCCCTGTGTTTCTGCTTCACTTCCTTTTTTTTTTTTTCAGCAGACCCTTTAACATTTCTTGCATTGCTGGTTTGGTGGTAATAAACTCCCTTAGTCCATTTTTTGTCTGTGAACCTCCTGCTTTCACCTTCTGTTTTGATTGATAGCCTTGCTGGGTACAGTATTCTTAGATTCAGACCCTTCCTTTGCATGACTTTGCATATTTCATTCCATTCCCTTCTGGCCTTATGTGTTTCTGTTGAGAAATCAGTCGCCAGTCTGATGATGGATCCTTTTTTGGTAACTTTCTGTCTCTCTCTCACCAGTTTTAATATTCTTACTTTGTTGTTGGCATTTGCCAATTTAATTATAATGTGCCTTGGCGTTGGTCTTTTGGGGTTCATTTTGCTTGGGATGCTGTGAGCTTCTTGGATTTGTGTGAGTTTTTTCTCCCCTATATCAGGGAAGTTTTCTGTCTTTATTTCTTCAAACAGGTTTTCTATTCCTTGCAGTTTCCCCTCTTCTGGTACCCCTCCCTATTATGCGGATGTTGTTTTGTTTAATGTTGTCCCAAAGTTCCTTTAGGCTCTCCTCCTACTTTTTAATTTTTTTTTCTAGAAGCTGCTCTACTTGGGTATTTTTCCTACCTTCTCTTCTAGCTCACTGATGCAGTCCTGTGCTTCTTCTAGTGTACTCTTGATGCTTTCTATTGAGTTCTTTACAGCAGCGATGTAATTTTTCATTTCTTCTTGGTTTTTACTCATATTGTTGAATGTGTCTTCCATTGTTTTCAGCCACCTTATGACCATTTCTCTGAATTCTTTCTCTGACAAGTTGCTTGCCTCCATTTCCTTTACTTCCTTTTCTGGTGATGCCTGCTTTTCTTTCATATGTGGACTGTTTCTTTGTCTCCCCATGTTCTCCCTTCTCCACCTGTCTGGTTATGTAGTTCTCTCTCTTCTGCGTTGGTTTAAAGGCAGAAAATACTACACAACAAGGCACAATGCACAAGGCACTGAACACAAATATATTCACGATTTTAATAACCCCAAATACAGATGACCACCTGAGAAAGGCTAATTATAGGATAAGAAAAAAAAAAAGAGAAAAAAAAGGCAGTGCAAAAATGAAATTGGGAAAAGATGAAAAACAAAAGATAGCAAAGAGTGAGAATAAAAAAGAAGAGGGGAGAAAACTATAAATATGGGTAAAAAACCCCAATAGAATGGCCACTAATCCCAACACATGCCAGCAACAAGTACCTGGAGATGAATGCAAACTACAAACAACAACTAACATCAAGTGAGGTGAGGGAAAACAGAAGCAAAAAACAAACAAAAACAAAACAAACAAACAAAAAAGTGAAACAATCTCACAAGAAGCATAAAAAACTGATATAGTCAACAATCAAGCAAACAACAACAAAAGGACACAGAGAAAAAAATTTGGATAGTGAAGAAAGAGAAGAGAGAATTGTGTATGGACTTGGAACAGGGGATTGGAAATTAGATATATAAGTAGGGTGAAATTTTAATAGGGTGTAAAAAGAAGAAATAGGGAAAATCTAAAGCAGGAATAGGGTAACAGAACAGGACAATAAAAGGGGAAAAGTGAGGAAGAGAGTGATGGCATAAAGGTAAAGTTGAGATAGAGTAAAATGGTGCTAAAGGAAAGATGAAAATACAATGTAGAACACTAATCCCAAAGTAAAATAAAGAGAAAATAAAATGACACTTAAAAAAAGGTAAAATAGTAGTAGTAATAATGCTGAATGAAAATAAAAATGTAATAATTAAAAAGGTAAAATCAAGTGAGGAAAAAAGAAAAAAAAATTAGTTACATAAGGAAAAGATGAAAAAAAAATGTGCTGTAGTCAAGGTCATTCACTTCCTTTAGTGTTCTGTTTGGCACACCTGTTTCCTAGTCAGGAAAGTATTGAAGTTCCCTGCATTCCACTGTTTCTTGATTGAGTTTTGAGAGCTCGTATTTTTCTAAGAATATGTCCATTTCACCTAGGTTGTCCATTATGTTGGAATAGGGTTGTTTATAGTATTTTTCATAATCGTTTTTATTTCTGAAGGATCAGTTGTTATGTCACCTCTTTCCTTTCTGATTTTGTTTATTTGGGTCATCTCTTTTGCTTCTTGGTGAGCCTGGCTAGAGGTTCATCAATCTTGTTTATCCTTTCAAAGAACCAGCCCTTGGTTTTGTTGATATTTTGTGTGTGTGTGTATGTGTGTGTGTGTGTTGTCTATGTTGTTTATCTCCTCTCTGATCTTTATTATTTTCTTCCTTCTGCTTACAATGGGCTTTTCTTGTTGATCTCTTTCTAATTCTTTGAGTTGTACAGTTTGATAATTTATCACCATTTTTTCTTGGTTTTTTTTTGTTTTTTTTTTTGAGGTAGGCCTGTAGAGCTATGAACTTCCCTCTCAAGACTGCTTTCATTGTGTCCCACAGATTTTTGACTGTTTTGTTTTCATTGTCATTTGTTGCCATGATGCTTTTTATTCCTTCTCTGATCTATTTGGTAACCCAATCATTGTTTAATAGCATGCTATTTAGCCTCCAGGTGTTTGATTTTTTAAAATTGTTTTTATTGTAGTTGATTTCTAATTTTATGCCATTGTGATCTTGGAAGATGCTTGATATGATTTCTATCTTCTTGAATTTGAAGAGACTTTGCCTGTGTCCCCATATATGGTCTATATTTGAAAATTACCCATGCACACTTGACAAGAATGTATATTCTGTAGGTATGTATTTGGGGTGAAATGTTCTGAAGATGTCAATTAAATCCATCTGATCTAGTGAATCATTTAGGATTGATGTTTCTTTGCTGATTTTTTGTTTAGAGCATTTGTCCAGTGGTGTTAGTGGGGTATTAAAGTCCCCTACTATGACTCTATTGCTGTCAATCTCTCCCTTGATATCCTCCAGAAGTTTTTTTTTTTTTTTAATGTATTTGGGTGCTCCTGTATTGGGTGCATGTATGTTTACCAGAGTTATTTCTTCTTGTTAAATTGCTCCCTTTAGTATTATCTCTTGTTATGGCCTTTAGTTTGAGGTCTAATTTGTCAGATATAAGTATTGCTACACCAACCTTTTCTTTCATTTCCAATAACATGATAAACCTTTTTGCATTCATTCACCATCAGTCTGTGTGAGTGCTTTGTTCTGAGGTGGGTTTCCTGTAGACAGCAGATATATGGGTCATGTGTTATTATACACTCAGCTACCCTATGTCTTTTGATTGGGGCATTTAATCTATTTACATTTAAACTTATTATTGATAAGTACTTGTTTGCCACCATTTTTATTCTTTACACCTGTTTTCCTTCTTCCCTTCCTATTTCTTCTTTTTACAGCAGACCCTTTAGCATCTCTTGCATTGGTGGTTTGGTGGTAATAAACTCCCTTAGTCCTTTTTTTGTCTGTGAAGCTCCTGATTTCACCTCAATTTTGATTGATAGCCTTGCTGGGTAGAGTATTCTTGGATTCAGACCCTTCCTTTGCATGACTTTGTATATTTCATTCCATTCCCTTCTGGCCTGATGTGTTTCTGTTGAGAAATCAGTCGCTAGTCTGATGCGGGAACCTTTGTACGTAACTTTTTGTTTCTCTCTGGCCACTTTTACGATTCTTGCTTTGTCGTTGGCATTTGCCAATTTAATTATAATGTGCCTTGGCATCAGTCTTTTGGGGTTCATTTTGTTTGGGACTCTGAATTTCTTGGACTTGTGTGAGTTTTTTCTTACATATATCAGGTAAGTTTTCTGTCATTATTTCTTCAAACAGGTTTTCTATTCCTTGCTCAGTTTCCTCTCCTTATGGCACCCCTATTATGCAAATGTTGTTTTGTTTCGTGTTGTCCCGAAGTTCCCTTAGGCTCTCCTCCTATTTTTTAATTTTTTTTCCAGATCCTGTTCTGCTTGGGCATTTTTTCCTACCTTGTCTTCTAGTTCACTGATGTGGTCTTCCACTTCTCCAAGTCTACTGTTGATGCTTTCTATTGAGTTGTTTATTGCAGCAATGCTATTTTTCATTTCTTCTTTTTTCTTCTTCATTTCCTCTTGTTTCTTACACATATTGTTGAATTTGTCTTCCATCCTTTTCAGTGAACTTTTGACCATTTCTCTGTATTCTTTCTCTGACATATACCTTGCCTCCATTTCTTTTACTTCCTTTTCTGGTGATGCCTCCTTTTCTTTTGTTTGTAGGCTGTTTCTTTGTCTCCCCATGATCACGCCTCTATGACTGTTTGGTTATGTAGCTCTCTCTCTCCTACATTGACTTAGAGGCACAAAATACAACACAACAAGGCACAATGCCCAAGGCATGAACACAAATGTGTGCATGATACTAACAAGCCCAGATAAAGGTGAACACCAGAGAAAAGATAATTAGTGGATTAAAAAAAAGAATGCAAGAATGATATTGAGAAAAGGAAAACAAGTAAGAGAGAAAATAAAGAGAATAAAAAAGAAGGGGGAAAACTATTTATATGGGGAGAAAACTCTAATAGAACAACAACTAATCCAAAAAATGCAAACAACAAACAACCAGAGATGAATGCAAACTACAAACAATAACTAATAACAAGTGAGGAGAGGAAAAACAAGCCTAAAAAAGAGAAACAATTGCACAAACAAACAAACAAAATCAAACTAATCAACAGTCAAACAAACAACAATAATAGGACAGAGAGAAAGAAGGGCAAAACAAATCAAAATAAAACAAAAAACCTAAAACAAACAAAGAAAAAAAAGACAAGAGAGAATAAAATTGGATAGTGCAGAAAGAGAAGAGAGAAGTGTGTATGTACTTGGAGCAGGGGAGCAGAAATTTGATATATAAGTAGGATGAATTTTTAACAGGTGGTAAAAAGAAAGAATAGGGAAAATCTAAAGCAGGAATAGGGTAAGAGAAACAGAAAAAAAGGGGAAAAGTGAGGAAGAGAGTGTTGGCATAAAGGTAAAGTTAAGATAGAGTAAAATGATGCTAAAGGAAAAATGAGAATAGAATGTAGGACACTAATCCCAAGATAAAATAAAATAAAGAAAAAATAAAATGAAATTTTTAAAAAAGGTAAAATAATTGTAGTAATAATACTAATTAAAAGTAAAAATATAATAATTAAAAGGTAAAATCAAGTGAGAAAAAAGAAAAAAATTAGTTTCTTAAGTAAAAGATAAAAAATAAAAATGTGCAGTAGTGAAGGTCATTCACTTCCTCTACTGTTCTGTTTGGCACGCCTTTTTCCTGTCAGGTAGTCAGGACAGTATTGAAGTTCCCTGCATTCCACTGCTCCTCTGTGTCATAAGCCACACTCCCGTTTTCAAGCAGGTGGTATTTCTTTGTTTCTCAGGCTACCTTTAGTTATATTTACACAAGAGTCAATTTGTGATTCAACCCCTGGGTGGCAGTGTTTCTGTATTGACATCTGGGGCTAAAAGTCCTCTCTACCCAGTATTTAGATTTTGTTTTCCCTGCTGCACTTAATACTGGGTTGGGGGATTGGACTGCCCCAGAGCTGGTTTTCTGATCATTTCTCCTCACTCTGATCCCCAGGTTCCACAAAAACAACTTTCCCTGCAGTCTCTGAGAGTGTTTTTAATTGGGATATCCTATGTTCTGGGCTTAGTAATCAAAAGCAAGGATTTAAAGAGAAAAAAAAGCCAGAGTAAGTGTGGACTGGCCACCCCCCATTCCCAGCACTGCACGCATCTCTGCGCACATCTTTTTCCTCTGGCACTGTGCCCCTGATATACTGGTAGAACTTCAGGCTTTCTTTCTGTGCCCTGTCCAGTTATGGGTTGATTTCTAGAGTTCTCTTCTGCCTGCAGCCCTGTAGACCCCCTTCCACATTTGCGGGATATGTTGACCCCAACGGCCACAGATTTTGTGGGGTGCAGACTTCCTTTGAAACTCTAGATCCCACTCTGTGCATTTCTCCTCCAGCCTGGATCACAGACCTAACCTTTCTCTAGGCGATATTTGACTTTTCCATGAGAAGGTGCAGGGCTCGTCCACGTCCATGTATTCATGCTGCTTGAGACCTGGTGTTCGTGTGTTTGCAGCTGGTCCCTGGGTGTTTTGGTTGTAGAGTCCTGGGTCGTATCCAAGTTCTTCCAGTTGAAGGTAAGGCTAGGCTTCCAATCACAGCCACTCTTCCCTTCAAGATGGCACAGTCTCTGTGGCAGAGCCGGTCACTCTGGGAGAGATTTCAGCAGCAGTAGAGGCTTCCTGGTCGGGGGAGCCTGGTCCGGCAGTCCCCAACAGTCCCTTGGAATATAGCTGTCCCTCACTCACAAATAGACATTCCCTGCTCATTCACACTCTCTCCTTTCGTTTTCCCACTCACACACTATCTTGCAACCTGCCTTACCATTGGCAGCCATCTTCCTTTTCCCTCCTCCTGTTTTTTAATTGTTTTTTACTTTTTGGTTCTTTAATTGAGTCATTTTTTCTACTGTGTCTTCTAATTCACTGATCTGATCTTTGGATTCCCCTAATCTGCTGTGTATTCCTTCCACTGTGTTAATAGTGCTGTGTCATTCTTCATAGTTACTATATCTTTCCTAAATCTGTTGAGCATCTTTGCCATCAATATTTTGAACTCTATGTCTGATAAATTTCTTATCTCTATTTCATTTAGCTTTTCTTCTGGAGAATTCTCTTATTCTTTCATTTGGGGCTTGTTTTTTTTATCTACCATTTGGGCTGCCTGTTTGGGTTTGTGTCTGTGTATTAGGTAGACCTGCTGCGAATCCCAATCTCTAGTGCCAGACAGCGTCAGATGCTCTTTTTGACTGGTCTAGAGAACACTCTTTGGAGATATCAGTAATTCACAGCTTGTGGTTCCCTCTGCTGGGGCTGAGTGCCTTTGGAAAAGACCAAGATACGCACCAGGGTCTGCTTTTCCTAGCCTCGGGCCCCATATTAGATCAGGCAAAAATTCAAAGCCTCCAGAAATCCACCTCTGCCTGCAGTCCCATTGATACTCAGTTTTGATTAGCCTCAGGCTATGGACCACAGGGTTGGGTGAGAGGTCTTCCAACAGGGTAGGGCAACTGCCTTCCCCCCAGGCAATAGCTGCCTGGTTAGCAAAGCTTCACTGGAGAAAGATGTCCTCCACAGTGTGAGGGAATAACTAAGCACAGAAAATTGGTGTGACTTCTCTTGAAACTCCTATCCCACAGCCCCCAAATCTGGCTTCTGCTCACACAGCTCCAGTCCACTCTGCCCTACTTCTGCCTTTATTGCTTTACAATGTGAGCCCAAGGTGAGTGGCTGCACAGGAAAATTTGTGTGTTGGTCCTTCAAGAGGGTGCCTGCATTTCCAGCTATTTCTTGCTGGCAGACAGCATCCCTCCTGCTTTTCGCAGCCATTTGTCATGTGTGCACCTTTTTCAGTTCTGATGCTCTGGGCTGGGAAGCCAACCTTGGGATTTAGACCCTAGAGTTCTCAGTGAGAGCCCCTACCCCACAGCTGAGATATCCCTCCAGATATTCAGAGGCTGTCTATGGGGAGCCTGGCCAGCCCTTTCATGCCTCTGCACTTCCTACCAGTCTCTATGCTGTCTCCACTTTCAGTTCTTGGTTTTCAGAGTTCTCTCTTGCTAGTCTTTAGTTGATTTTTCAGGGTGTTTTTTCTGTATTTTAGTTGTATTTCCAGTTTTGTCCCGGGAGAGTGTCAGTGTAGCTTCCATTTACTCTGCCACCATTTTGGAATCTCCCTGGCCTATGTTTTTTGGTTTACAAAGACCATGCTTTGTCTCATTTGATCCTCATGAGACCTTGTAAAGCAATCAAGGTGGGAATGATCCACTCCATTTTGCAAATTAATGAAGTAAGGCAAAAAGAAACAGTTTGCCTAAGGGTATAACCATGCCCAGTCCGCCCCTAATAAAGTTGTTCTCACTGAAATGTTTAGGACTTAAAAGATTAAGATAGGAGCAGCATCCAGGAGAATAATATTTAGGTCACAGAACCTTACTTGGAACCCCTGAAACTGCAAAGAGGCACTAACCACTTCATCCCCATGGAGAACTGGCCTTGCCATTTGCCCTTTGGTCTTTCCAGTGGGGGGAAAAAAAAAACTTTTAAAAAATATTAAACAGACGAATGTATATGGCTGGAAGAAGATGGAGGGAGCAGAAGCTCTGAGGTGGTGGTCCAGAAGGAGGGCCCTCACCACCACAAGGAAGCAAGTAGAAAGGTATAATACCACTCAGTATGTATTTGGGCAGAGGTCTAAGTGCAAATGGGCTGATGCCAATTCTTACTGCTCTGGATTTGCTGGAGATAGGGCTTTTCAGGCTCAGAGTAATTTTCCCAACCAGTCTACCTACTTACCACTCACCATGGTCATTTGGACAAGAGCTGCCCTGAGACCAGGGAAGAAGTTGGACAGGGGACATGAAGACAAGTAGAAGGCATAGTCCTTGCCCTCCACAGAACAAGTGCTATATACTGAGCTCTTACTTTGTCAGCTATTGTGTTGGATATTTTGTCTCCCCATCTCCCAAACTGAAAAAAGTAAGACTAGGGTTATTAGCCAAAGTTTATAGGTGGGGAAAAAACATGTGGAGAGTTGAAGAGATATGCCAAAACACACACAGTAAGTTGGTATAAGAGCCAAAACAAACTTCCTAAGCATCCAGTTGGCTCCATGCATTTTCAAGGATCTGGTCTTTAATATTAGAATTTATTTCTACTTCAAGGGCCACCATGTCAAGGAAATAGTTGTAGTGTCCCTACAATAATATCTTTTCTAGTGCTGCTGCTGCTGGTAGTGGTGGTGGTGGTGGTGTGTAAGACTAATAAGACCAATATGCACACAGACATCTTCTGTAGTATTTAGGGACATTAGAATAAATTAATATTGTTTTATACCATTTTAGTCTGTGGAAGTCTGTTTTCATTCATGTCAATGTTAACCAGCAATGTAAACTATATGAATTTTAGCTGAAATATAAACACACAAACTTGTACAACTGACCTGTGAAACTTACCACACTCATAGTTATATTCATCACACACACACACACACACACACACACACACACACACACACACTGCCACTCACTTACATAATCTGTATGGAAGTCACACTATAGCAATAAAAGTAAGTATTTGCCTCCTTATTCCTGTTTCTGGTTTAAAGGATTGCCATAATGACATGCACAATGGACCAGAACTCAGGGCCTAGAGGTGATTCTGAAAAATTAGTATTTATAAATAGATCCCCTATGCACATACAACCTCTCTTCCCCTAAATAAAAACAAACAAAAACACCCAGAAATTTCAAAGTTTTATTGCTTATTTCTTTGTCTACCTTCTAGGCCTTAAGAGGAAGGCTACATGGGCAGTCCACAGTACCATAACCATAGAGAAAAAGTAACTGTTTTCCAGGAAGAAAATGCACTCCAGAGGCCAAGGAAAGTGATAAAATAGAAACTTGTTGAAAACCCCAGCTTCCATAGTAAAAACATCAGATAACCTAGGGTGGTCTGGGCCTCCTAAGTGGTAGGTGAGGAATAAAATAGTATGAGTATTTACCTTGGCTTTTTATCGTTTTACTCCTGTCTGAGGTAGCTGTCTTAGGACTGGCTTCAGGAGGAGGGGTTTGCTGGGAGTGGTGGTGGTGGTGGTGGTGGGGGTGATACACAGAGTTAGTTGCCTGTGAAGGGCAGGGATCATACCCTAGCTAGAAGGGATTTATTAATCTAAGGAAAAATTAAGACCTTGTCTATGTTATTTTTTCTTTGGGCCTCCTCCCACCCTTCTCCACTCCATTCCCCCAACTCAAATCTCTCAGCCTATTATTGATACCAAATACCATATACCCTGGACAGTATATGGTAGGTTCATTATTATGGTTAAGGCAAGCCCTGTCCTGAGGTTCTCTTTTCATGGATAATCCACCTGGAATGAATTGGTCCAACACTGTAGATGCTTCAGAGTTGTGTGAAGGGGTGGGTAGGAAGGGTATTGCTGAGAGGGAAAGAAATGGTAATACTGGTTCTACACCTTAATCTGCCACTAACAGTGTAAAAATCTCTTCTTTTTAAGTCTCAGTTTCCCACTTCTAAAATGAGGAGGCCAATCTAGTTCCCTTTGAACCTTGACATCAATGAAGACATTGTGTTTGGACTCATTCTAACTAAACGTAGAGTGGGTAGGGGAATAAAGTAGGGGGAAGTTGAAGACTAAATATTAATTATTCTCTCTAGTTAGGAAGTCTGGGTGGGCTCTACTTTACCCTGGTGGTGTTTTCCTCAGGAGGAAAAGATGGGGAGAGGGATGGTTTACTACCACCCTGTCCCATGAACCTTTGGGTAGAGCAGGTGTCGCTCATTTCAGCTGAGGGTGTGGGAAGGAGAAAGATACCTGAGACACAGGAGGTTTACTATTTTTGGCCTTGATTGGAGCTTAGAAGACAGAGGGGACATGTTCATGAGGCAGTATGTGGGAACTTCATTATTAGTGGCTAAAGAGTGTGCCTAGGGGGTAGTCAAGCTAATAATGTCCATAACTTACACAGGGTACCTACTATAAACTAAATAGCAGTGCTAGTTTTAAAATGTTACCCACATAATTCCTAGATTTTTAGGACCCCAATAAAATCCATCAACAAATTCTAGTTCTGGGTCTCTCTCCCTGGGTTTGTGTCAGCAACAGTAATACAGTCTTTCACAGGGCCTCCTACTCCTTGGCTGCTACCACCAAATGCAGAGATTCTGGGTAAGGAGAAAGAACAAGGGGAGATGGAATTTACCCAGTATCTTTTGGAAACAATTATGGCTGAGTTGACCAATTTAAAAATTTAGGATTCCTGTGGAATGGGAGTGATTGAGAGGTCATTGTACTCTGTGGGAGCAGTCTAATACTTCAGAGGCCTTTGCTTGGCATACTGACTGAAGATCCTTGGGGTTCTCTTGGTGCCCTACCTAAAGGCACTACACTGTATGCTTAGGACTCAAGATAATGGAGTGCCAAGGACCCCCAGAGTCTGCCACCCTGAGTGGTGAACAGCAGGCATAAGCAATCAGTCACTTGTCTCACTCATTGACTCAATACAGGGTGCAGGCATCAGTGACTGTCAGACCACCAAGCCCAATGAGAAAGCAGAATTTTCTTCCACCTGCACTAAACCTTGGATTCCCAGGAGTCCCTCATGGTCCAGCCAGGACTGCAAGTAAGATTTGAAAATGAGACTGACTACTTGGAGAGCTCTTGGGACTCTACTGGAGGGAATAGGCTACCCTGAGTGGGAGCAATTGCCTTGACTCTTCTAATTTACACCCTGAGGTGGATGAGTAAATGTGCTGCTCAGAAATTGGTTTATAGAATCACAGAATGACAGAATATTTCAAATGAAGAAACTGAGGCCCAGATGGGAAAAGTGAATTATTCCAGCACACCCAAGTTCAACACAGAACTGGATAATATGCCATTTTTAGCTTTGTCTTATTGCATCATGTCACTTTTCTTAGTAAATTTTTATTTTAGGTAGTGTGCTGACAACAGCAATTGTAATCCTATATAATAAAAGGGCAATATGCAAATCAACCAAAAGGCAGAACAACTGGTCGCTATGATGCTCACTGACCACCAGGGGGCGGATGCTCAATGCAGCGGCTGCCCCCAGCCCACAGGCCCCAGTCGCCTAATTGGGGCCTGCTGGCCAACCTCTCGGTCCCTCCCCGGAGCTGGCAGGCTCTGATGGCCGGATGGCCAATGGGTAACTGGGAGTGGGTGGTGGCAGGGGGCAGAGCCAGCTGCTGGCAGCCCAGGAAGATGGCCCTGATCACAGGCCAGGCTTAGGGACCGTACCCATGCACAAATTTTGTGTGCCTGGCCTCTAGTGATAATAATAATGATACATTAATGAGATAGTGAAAACAGAAATAAAAGGAGCCTTAAATGAAAAGTGATTAAAAATCACACACACCTCACCCTCAACCTCACCCTGGCCATGATTAGAACACAATTAGCAATCCTGTTCCTTCCCTGCTATCTCAATTACTTACTTTCCTTGTTCTGATCCTTTCTGCAGGCACCCAGGCAGAGAGGACAAAGGGCTAACCAAGACTGGCTGGATCTAGCACATGGGTGGCCAGCAGCAGGAGCATACAGGGGCTTATCTTTCACTGCCCTTCCTTGAGGGCTGGAGGAGGCATGTGCCCTGGGGTTGTAGTCCTAGCCTGTGAGAACCCCATCACTGGCCTGGGCAGCGAGGGTGATGAATAGGATGCTGCAGTAGCAAAGCTGTTCTTGGCAATACTCTGCCCCCTCTTCCAGCTGACCCCGAAGGGTAGGGGTGCACAAAGGAGTGAGGAGAGGAGGAGGAGGAGGAGGAGGAGGAGGAGGAGGAGAGAGAGAGAGAGAGAGAGAGAGAGAGAGAGAGAGAGAGATTGGAGAGACGAGAAAGATCATACAGGGATGGAACACGGCCCCTCTGTGTGGTCTTCCTGCTGGCTGTGCTGGAGGGTTTTGAACCTCCTAATAGCCTGCTAGCCAGCTACCCATCTAGACACTTCATTGCCTGCTAAATAAGGGCATTAGTCACAGGGGCATACCTTACTGGAATGAATTGGACAGGGTTGGTTTAAAGAGAACCTCTGGCCCTAAGACCTCCCTGGGAGGGGCTTCAGGAGACTTTCAAAGGGGAAGGGGAAAGCAGACTATAGATCTAACAACTCAATGACTGGGGTGTGGTGGAGGTGGGGGCTGCAGAAAAAGCTCTACAGAATTGGGCTTCAGAGTAAGGGTTACGGGGACAGTTAGGCAAGAGGGAGTGTGAGGTTAGGGCCACTGTAGAGACAGAGAAAGGTCTGGGTTAGTGCACCTCAGAGAAGAAAGATAGAAGCCAGGGATCTTGATCAGAGAGGAGAGGCCAAGGCAAGAAAAGACCTCTAGCTGAGTGATTGTGAAAGGATTGGGGAATGAAGGGAAGGGTCACTGAAAGATAAAGGCATGGGTTGGTAAGTTTGGGGAGAATTTCTGGCCAATTTTCAGTGACAGGAATTATGAGCAAGAGACATGGGGAAGGGCAAGAAGCAATGATTTGGATTTAGAACTTAGTGTCATTCTCATTCAGTGACAAGCATCACTGTATCTTTCCAAGCTTTAAGACCTTGCACTGATTGCTGTGGGGAATCCACAAGTGGACAAAGCACAGACAGTCCCTGTTCTGAAGCAGTTAGTGGAAATATCACAGTGCGTGCATGTGCATGCGCACACACACACACACACACACACACCTTACTTAATAGTATGGGCCAGAAAGGCTGAGTAGTTTAGCCAAGGGAGAGTACTTTGGGATGAGAGAGCAAAAGTGAAGAATTCAGGGTGTTCCAGATCAATACCCTGCCAAATGCTGATAAGGCCTGGAAAAGAATGTGTAAGGGCCAGATGTTCCCTCAAGAAAATCACAGACAGGTCCTGAGAAGCACTTGGTAGGAATGAAGAGGTTCTGGAGATGCTGATGTAAAGGTAAACAGAGGTAGCTGATAGTCCAGCTTTGCAGGAAGATAACAGGAGTCAATCCCAACTGTGCTCCTGGGGGAAAGAGCAAGGCACAATGAGCTAGTCTCACTATTCAAATGGGGCCAGAAGTAGTTGGCTGCTGAATGATAGTCCTGCTCTGCCAAATGCCTGGACATACTTTTTAGCCTTCATTCTGTTGCCAAGAAACAAGTCCACATTTGGACAGCCCCCAAGCCCGAATCCTGTCTGAGGTAGCTGTGTAGTCTTGTCCCCATTCCCACTTCCTTCAAAAGGGGTTTTGGTTTCTGCTTCCTCTGGCTGAGCCCTATCCTCTGCCTTACTGGCAAGGCCTCTGTACTTAGACCACTCAGGCTGCTCATAAGTCCTGGTCTTACCACCACATATCATCACACATGCCTTTGCCTCAGTGTACAATGCTTTTCTCCCCCTTCTCCACCAGGTCAACTTTTACCTTTAAGATCCTACTCAAGTCCTGGCCAGGCATGGCTCAGTGGTTAGAGCATCAGCCTGTGCACCATAGGGTCATGGGTTCAATTCCTGCTCAAGGGCATGTGGGGCACGTGCAGGAGGCAGCCAATCAATGCATCCCTCTCACATCAATGTTTTTCTCTCTCTCACCCTCTCCCCTCCTTTCCACTCTCTAAAAAACAAAAACAAAAACAAAAAAAACACCCATGGAGTGCCAGAGGCTAAAGCAAACAGCAGTTAGCATATTAATGCAAAAAGAATCATTGGAAGACCAATGAACTTTGATATTCAGCAGGGCTGAAAATCAGAATAATATTGCCCTGCTGTGGGCTCAATGGCTCAAGGCAATTCCCTAACCTGATAATCTTTTTGCTGTTTACCAAACTTTACCTTTGATGTGCCTATATGCATTGCTAAAGGGAAAATGTGTATTCTAGTAAATAGTGGACCAGGCCAGAGGTCAGTGTGTCTCTTCAAGAAAGAGGCTCCACCTGGCCCCCAATGACTTCTAAATTCATATTTCTTTTTTTAAAATATTTTATTGATTTTTTACAGAGAGGAAGGGAGAGGGATAGAGAGTTAGAAACATCGATGAGAGAGAAACATCGATCAACTGCCTTCTGCACACCCCCTACTGGGGATGTGCCCACAACCAAGGTACATTGCCCTTGACCAGAATCGAACCTGGAACCTTTCAGTCTGCAGGGTGATGCTCTATCCACTGAGCCAAACCGGTTAGGGCTAAATTCATATTTCTTGTATAGTATTTTCATTTGTGCGTTGGCCCCTTCTTCAGATCCTGAACCCTGCTGCGAAGGTCTCAGCAATGGAGAAAATATCCTCACTCATTGGGTGAGGATTTAAAAAAAGATCCTACTCAAGTGTTACCTCCTCTGTGAAGCCTTCCTTTAGAATATTTTTCCTCAATAACCACAGCAAAAATACTACATTTAGCCTGGCCAGTGTTGCTTAGTGGTTGAGCATCAACCTATGAACCAGGAGGTCACGGTTTGATTCCCAGTCGGGGCACAGCCTGGTTGCAGGCTTGATCCCCAGTAAGGGGTGTGCAAGAGGCAGCCAACAAATGATTTTCTCTCACCACTGATGTTTCTTTCTCTCCCTTTCCTCCACTCAGAAACCAATAAAATTCCTAATATATAAAAAGCCAAGGGCCATCACGACAGAAACAAATGGATGGATGACCAAAAAGCAGGCTGCATGGGGTCGACCAGGCTGGCAAGGGAAGTTAGTGAGGGATGACCAAATGATTGAACAGCAGGCTGCGTGGGGTGACCAGGCCTACAGGGGGGCAGTTGGGGGTGACCAGGCCAGCAGGGGGGAATTTAGGGGTGATCAGGCTGGCAGGAAGGTGAGCAGTTAGGAGCCAGCAGTCCCAGATTGTGAGAAGGATGTCTGACTGCCAGTTTAGTCCTGATCCCTGGGATCGGGCCTCAACCGGCAGTCAGACATCCCCCGAGGGGTCCTGGTTTGAAGAGGGGCAGGTTGGGCTGAGGGGACCCCCTGTGTATGAATTTTGTGCACCGGGCCTCTAGTATATATATATATGTGTGTGTGTGTGTGTGTGTGTGTGTGTGTGTGTGTGATTTTATAAAGGTAAATATCTATACTAATAAAGGGGTAATATGCTAATTAGACCAGACAACCTTCCAGATGTCCTTCTGGACAAAGCCACAGTGGTGGGGCCAAGGCAGAGGTGGTTAGGGGTTATCAGGCAGGCAGGGGAGAGCAGTTAGGGGGATCAGGTCAGCAGGGGAGAGCAGCTAGGGGGGTCAGGCTGGCAGGGGAGAGCCATTAGGGGGTCAGGCTGGCAGGGGAGAACAGTTAGGGTGATCAGGTCAGCAGGGGAGAGCACCTAGGGGCTTCAGGCTGGCAGGGGAGAGCCATTAGGGGGATCAGGCTAGCAGGAGAGCAGTTAGGGGCATCAAGCAGGGATGCACAGTGGTTAGGGGTGATCAGGCAGGCAGGCAGGTGAGCAGTTAGGACCCAGCGGTCCCAGATTGGAGAGGGTACAGGCTTGCCTGAGGGACCCTCCTCCCCCCCCATGAATGAATTTCATGCACCAGGCCTCTAGATTATATATAAAAAAGGACAGGGCTTTGTTTCTAGGCAGAGACAAAGTGGAGAGGGCCCAAGGTCAAGGATCACAAGGAACAAAGACAGAAAGTAGACCTGACAGGTTTCATAGCGTTGTGGAATGTTCTATCAAAAGAACCCTTATAGTCCAGATAATCCAAAGCCCAAAGGTTGCAGTCATGAAAGGCACAGATTAGAGAGCAACAAAGATTTTTCTAAGGTTAAACCACCAGTGGAAATGTTGAGCCCTAAAAGATCTAGGAGGTTTCTCACTAGCCTCTGGCTTAGGAGGTATTGCTGGTTAGCTTGAGTACCTTGCTGCTGGTCAGAACTTAGGAAATTAAGCCTGGTAGAGGCCCTAGCTTTACTTGTTCTTCATACTTGACAAAAAAGAACCACAGAAAAGAGTCCTTGCCAGACTCCACAGTGGTATCCCACTTCTTCTCACAACCCCATTAGCTTCCTCTACACTGTTTCTGCCTTCAAGCCTACTGGGTACCCTCCTCATCTGTGCCACTATATGACTCCCTTCAAACCTCACAATTTCCATTTATGCCATTTAAATACCCAGTATCAATATTATCTCACTTTATATTTCTTCATAACCTTTTACTCTATTTGAAATATACATTTATGGTTTATTGTCTGTTTTTCCCCATGTATGCACCACAAAAATATAGTGATGAACAAAATAGATAGGTCCTTGATAACATGGTCCTTACGTTTTCATGGGAGTAGCATAGAAAGAAAAGGTAAACAAATTATTAAATAAAATAATTACAGATTATAAATTTTATGGAAAATCTAAACAGGTAAGTCTTCTCTGATGAGGTGTCAATTAAGGCAATTATGAGATGAGCAGGAGGGGCCAGGTAGGGTGGAAGGAAGGAGAAGGAGGTCAGAAAAGTTTCCAAAGCAATTGATATTGAACTAAAGTTCCTGAAGAAGACTATTTATTTTTTAAAATTATATTTTTAATGTTTCTCAATTACAGTTTATATTAAATATTATTTTGTATTAGTTTCAGATATACAGCAGAGTGGTTAAATAATCATATACTTTACAAAGTGTTACCCTTGATATTTCCAGTACTCAACTGGGTGAACCTAGAGGGTATTATGCTCAGTGAAATAAGTCAGTCAGAGAAAGGTGAACACCATATGGTTCCACTCATATTTGGAATCTAAAGAACAATATAAATTAACAAACAAAAAAGAAACAGACTCGTAAATACCTGCCGATGGTTGGGGAGTGGGGGTGGAGGGTCAGGGGACTGGGTGATAAAGGTGAAGGGATTGAGAAATAAAGATTGGTAGCTACAGAATAGTCATAGGGATGCAAAGTATAGCATAGGAAATACAGTCAAGAAGGCTTTATTAATGTGGGTAAATTTGTAAATATTTCTGCCTAGAAGAAAAGGGATGGTTTAGATCACCTTTCCAATTTAAGGTGTCTACTCAATATTTTCTGAGTATTTACTATGCATTAGGCTATGTGCTGAGTGCTGTGGATAAGATAATGAATAAGAAGGTTAAAGAAGTTCAAAGTGTTCTGCCCTCAAACAGCTCAAAGTTTAGTGAGAGATGTAATCACAAGCAAATGTATAATTTGTGATAATTGCTGTGAAAGAAAAACAAGGTGTTAAAAGAAACCACAGTAATCCAGATTTTAATGATGGTAATTTTCTTAAAGTGCATCTAACAATTGATACAATACAGTACACTTTCTTCATAGATTTGCTGTTGTGAGGATTCAATGAGTTAACATATGCAAAGCTTAGAGAACACATCCAGAAACATAGTAAGTACTCAGTGAGCATTCACTATTATTACCCTCATTCTCTAGGGTTTCTTAGAGGAGTTAATGCAATAAAATTACTTAGTGTACCTGATATAAGATTTAGAACCAGGTGGAAAGCCCATGAATATGGAAGATAGTAGTATTAGGTTGTGTAGGTGTAAATTTATGGCTCCACTCTGTGTCAGTGGAGGCTTTATGGCTTATGTCAGATGATTTGGCCAGAACCAGAGGAAAAAAATTGCTGAGGGCTGTTGCCATGAGTTTATTTATTGTGAAAAAAAAAAAAAGCAGTTTAGTGTTTGCCACCTTACTGGGCTATTCCCACTCCTTCCTTTACTCTTTGTTGTGGATAAGTTCATGAAGCTGAGATACCACTGGCGATAAGCCCAGACCCAGGGCTTTATCTAATGGCGTGTAGGCAGACTTGGGGTTCCAGGGAATGTCTTATCAGTTTTGAGGCTTTCTTTCTTCTCCAAGGAGCAGTTGGCAAATTCCAGGGAAGATAAGATTTTAAAAAAATAATTCCTTATTGTTGAAAGTATTACACATGTCCCCTTTTTCCCCCCATTGACCCTCTCCAGCCCACCCCTATACACCCAGCCCTTGGAATCTACCTGCTTCATAAGAAGGTATAATTCATTATCTGTTCTCAATAATATGTGTCCTACTCCTAACCCAAACTGTATGCCTCAGAAAATATTTGTGGAATTAATGGCCAGCTGCTGCAGAAATTAGAGACTGGCTAAGTAGTGAGATAGGTTGATGTTATCCATACCTCTAAATGTATTTAAGATCAGTTTGTGAAAAAAGAAATACCACAGACCCCAAATACAGAAAGTTCTATCATTTCATTATTGGTAGATTCTGTTGTTTTATTAATTCAAAATTAATGTTATAGCTGTGTAAAAATCTGAATTTATAGAAGTCTGTAGTGAGAATGTAACTGAAGAGCTTTGTCCACTTCTGGGACTTACTTTTAGAAGGATATTACTGCCGTGGCCAGTTTGGCTTAGTTGGTTGAGTGTTGTGTGGTGTAACAAAAGGTCACTAGTACAATTCCAGTCAGGGTACAGACCCAGGTCATTTGGGGTCAATCCAAAGTTGGGCTGTGTACAGGAGGCAACCAATCAATGTTTCTCACATCAATGCTTCTCTCTCCCTCTCCTTTCATCTCTTTCTAAAAAAAATCAATACAAAATAAAAAAGAAGTATATTACTTAATCAGAACTGGTTCAGAAGACAAAATTCAAATTATGAAGGAGAAGGATACCATAAGAGTGAAGAAATGGGGAATGGTAGAATCATGGCTGTTTGGTGAGAAGTGATAGCTCAGAGAATTACAAATTGATATCCTTATCCTGGGCTCCTCCCTCTCTCTAATGCCCTACATCCAGTCACCAGTCATGTGGTTCTAACTTTGAATATCTCTCAAAATATAATAGGAAAATGGAAACTTGTAGAATAAAATAACTCACAAAAATACAAGCCTGAATAGCTTATTAAAAGGCATTTGATTACTCCGGTAAAGAGATAAAATATTGAACCACTACTTTATACACATAAATGTGACAAAAATGAGTATGCAAGAAAACATCAAATATTGATGAGCTTATGTGTACATAGGAATACTAAGGCACTACTGGTGGGAGTGAAAACTGGAGAACAATTTATCATTACTTCAAGAAATTATGTGCATGCTATTACTTCATTCTACTTTCCTTGGGTTTATTCTACTTTTCCTTTTTTAACCTCTTCTTTTTTCATATTTTGACTTTGTTATTATAGTATTATTACTATTATTTTTAAATTTTATTTATTGTTGAGAGTATTACAGATGTCCCCAATTGCCCCCCCCTTTGCTCCCCTCCACCCAGCTCCTGCCCCACCTGAGGCCTTCAGAACATTATTGTCTGTGTCCATGGGCTATGCATATATACATACTATAAGTTCTTTGGTTAATCTCTTTCCACCTCACTACACCTTTCCTTGTCAGTCTGTCCCATGCTTCCATGTCTATGGACCTATTTTGTTCATGAGTTTATTTTGTTCAATAGATTCCACATATAAGTGATATCATGTGATATTTGTCTTTCTCTGACTGGCTTATTCCACGTAACATAATAATCTCCAGGTCCTTCCATGCTGTCACAAAGGGTAAGAGATCCTTTTTTACAACTGCATACTATTCCAGTCTGTAAATGTACCACTGCTTTTTTTTTTCCAATTTTTTTATTAAGGTATTATATGTGTACATATCTTACCATTGCCCCCCCCACCCAACTCCCATATATGCCCTCACCCCCCAGAGTTTTGCGTCCATTGGTTATGCTTATATGCATGCATACAAGTCCTTTGATTGATCTCTTATCTTCCCCACCTCTCCCTAACCTTCCTGCTGTAATATGACAGACTGTTTGATGCTTTACTGCCTCTGTATCTATCTTTTTGTTCAAGTTTTTAATGTTCTTTATTATCCATAAATGAGTGAGATCATGTGGTATTTTTCTTTCATTGACTGGCTTATTTCACTTAACATAATGTTCTCCAATTCCATCCAGGTTGCTGCAAATGGTAAGAATTCCTTCTTTTTTATGGCAGCATAATATTCCATTGTGTAGATGTACCACAGTTTTCTGATCCAGTCATCTGCTGATGGGCACCTAGGCTGTTTCCAGGTCTTAGCTATTGTAAATTGTGCTGCTATGAACATAGGGGTGCATATTTCCTTTCTTATTGGTGTTCCCAGTTTCTTAGGATATATTCCTAGAAGTGGGATTACTGGGTCAAATGGGAGTTCCATTTTCAGTTTTTTGAGGAAACTCCATACTGTTCTCCACAGTGGCTGCACCAGTCTGCATTCCCACCAGCAGTGCACGAGGGTTCCTTTTTCTCCGCATCCTCGCCAACACTTGTCGTTTGTTGATTTGTTGATGATAGACATTCTGACAGGTGTGAGATGATAGAGCATTGTTGTTTTGATTTGCATCTCTCGGATAATTAGTGACGTTGAGCATGTTTTCATGTGTCTCTTGGCCTTCCTTCTGTCTTCTTTGGAAAAGATTCTATTTAGGTCCGTTGCCCATTTTTTTATTGGATCATTTATCTTCCTATTATTAAGTTGTATAAGCTGCCTGTAGATGTTGGAGATTAAACCTTTATCAGTGATGCCATTTGCAAATATGTTCTCCCATGCAGTGGGCTTTCTTGTTGTTTTGTGATAGTTTCTTTTGCTGTAAAAAAGCTTTTTATTTTGATGTAGTCCCATTTGTTTATTTTCTCTTTGGCTTCCATTGCCCTAGGGGCAGTATCGGTGAAGAAGTTCTTTTGACATATGTCTGAGATTTTGCTGCCTGTGGATTCCTCTAGTATTTTTTATGGTTTCCCGTCTTATGTTTAAGTCCTGTATCCATTTTGAGTTTATTTTTGTGTATGGTGTAAGTTGGTGATCTAGCTTCATTTTTTTGCATGTGTCTGTCCAATTTTCCCAACACCATTTATTGAAGAGACTGTCTTTATTCCATTGTATGTTCATGCCTCCTTTGTCAAATATTAATTGAGCATAGTGGTTTGGATCAATATCTGGATTCTCTATTCTGTTCCATTGATCTATATGTCTGTTCTTGTGCCAGTACCAGACTGTTTTGAGAATAGTGGCTTTGTAATACAGCTTGAAATCTGGTATTGAGATACCTCCTACTTTATTCTTCTTTCTCAGGATTGCTGTGGCTATTCGGGGTCTTTTTTTATTCCAGATGAATTTTTGGAGAGTTCTTTCAAGGTCTGTGAAATATGCTGTTGGTATTTTAATGGGGAGTGCATTGAATCTATAGATTGCTTTGGGTAGTATGGACATTTTAATGATGTTGATTCTACCAATCCATGAACATGGTATGTTCTTCCATCTGTTTACGTCTTCCTCTATCTCTTTTTTCAGTGTCCTGTAGTTTTCCGTGTATAGGTCTTTTACCTCCTTAGTTAAGTTTATTCCTAGGTATCTTAATTTTTTTGGTGCGATGGTAAATGGGATTGCCTTTTTAGTCTCTCTGTCTGTAAGTTCACTATTGGTGTATAGAAAGGCCATAGATTTCTTGGCGTTGATTTTGTATCCTGCTACATTGCCGAATTCATTTATTAAGTCTATTAGTTTTTTGACAGAGTCTTTCAGATTTTTTATGTACAATATCATGTCCTCTGCAAATAAAGACAGCTTTACTTGTTCTTTTCCAATTTGGATGCCTTTTATTTCTTCTTCTTGTCTAATTGCAATAGCTAATACTTCCAGTACTATGTCAAACAGGAGTGGTGAGAGTGGGCATCCCTGTCTTGTTCCTGTTCTTAGGGGAAATGTTTTTAGCTTTTGTCCATTGAGTATGATGTTTGCTGTGGGTTTATCATATATAGCTTTTATTATGTTGAGGTATGAGCCTTCTATTCCCACCTTGTTGAGAGTTTTTATCAAGAAAGGGTGTTGGATTTTGTCAAATGCTTTTTCTGCATCAATTGATATGACTATGTGATTTTTGTCTCTCAATTTGTTTATGTGATGTATCACGTTTATTGATTTGCGGATATTGTACCATCCTTGCATTCCTGGGATAAATCCTACTTGGTCATGGTGTATGATCTTTCTGATGTACTGCTTGAGCCGATTTGCTAGAATTTTGTTGAGGATTTTGGCATCTATGTTCCTGAGGGATATTGGTCTGTAATTCTCTTTCATTGTGTTGTCTTTACCTGGTTTTGGTATTAGGGTGATGCTGGCTTCATAGAAGGAGCTTGGAAGTGTTCCTTCTTCTTGAATTTTTTGGAATAGTCTGAGGAGGATAGGTTTTAGTTCTTCCTTGAATGTTTGATAAAACTCTCCTGTGAAGCCGCCAGGCCCCGGGCTTTTGTTTGCTGGAAGCTTTTTGATGACTTCTTCAATTTCGTCCATAGTTATTGGCCTATTGAGCTGTTGAGATTCTTCTTGATTGATTTTTGGAAGGTTGTATTTTTCTAGGAATATGTCCATTTCCTCCAGGTTGTCCAGTTTGTTGGAATAGAGCTGTTCGTAGTATTTTGTAACAATCCTTTGTATCTCAGCGGGGTCTGTTGTTATTTCACCTCTTTCATTTCTGATTTTGTTTATTTGGGTCCTCTCTCTTTGCTTCTTGGTGAGCCTGGCTAGAGGTCCATCAATCTTGTTTATCTTTTGAAAGAACCAGCTCTTGGTTTTGTTGATCTTTTGTATTGTTTCTTTGGTCTCTATGTCATTTATCTCCGCTCTGATCTTTGTTATTTCCTTCCTTCTGGTTACACTGGGCTTTTCTTGCTGCTCTTTTTCTAGCTCTTTGTGTTGTAGGTTTAGGTAATTTATTACCATTGTTTCTGATTTTTTGCAATAGGCTTGTAGAGCTATGAACTTCCCTCTCAAGACTGCTTTCGCTGTGTCCCATAGATTTTGGATTGTTGTGTTTTCATTGTCATTTGTTGCCATGATGTTTTTTATTTCTTCCTTGATCTCTCTGGTGACCCAGTCCTTGTTTAATAGCATGCTGTTTAGTCTCCATGTGTTTGATTTCTTTGGATTGTATTTATTGTAGTTGATTTCCAGTTTTATGCCACTGTGATCTGAGAAGAAGCTTGATATAATTTCTATCTTCTTGAATTTGAAGAGACTTTGCCTGTGACCCAGCATATGGTCTACCTTTGAAAATGACCCATGTGCACTTGAGAAGAATGTATATTCTGTGGCTCTGGGGTGAAATGTTCTGAAGATGTCAATTAATTCCATCTGGTCTAGTGAGTCATTTAGGATTGCTGTTTCTTTGCTGATTTTTTGTTTAGAGGATTTGTCCAATGGTGATAGTGGGGTATTAAAGTCTCCTACTATGATTGTATTGCTATTAATCTCTCCCTTGATATCCTCCAGGAGTTTTTTTTTTATGTATTTGGGTGCTCCTATATTGGGAGCGTATATGTTTACCAGAATTATTTCTTCTTGTTGGATTTCTCCCTTTAGTATTATGAAGTGGCCTTCCTTATCTCTTGTTATGGCATTTACTTTGAGGTCTAATTTGTCAGATATAAGTATTGCTACCCCAGCTTTTTTTTTTCATTTCCATTTGCCTGGAAGATATTTTTCCATCCCTTCACTTTCAATCTGTGTGAGTCTCTTGTTCTGAGGTGGGTCTCTTGTAGACAGCATATATATGGGTCATGCTTTTTTATCCATTCAGCCACTCGATGTCTTTTGATTGGAGCATTTAGTCCGTTTACATTTAAAGTTATTACTGAAAGGTATTTGTTTGTAGTCATATCTATTTTTGTGTCTGTATTCCTTCTTACCTGTTTATTTCTTCTTTTTACAGTATTCCCTTTAGCAATTCTTGCATTGCTGGTTTGGTGGTGATAAACTCCCTGAGTCTTTTTTTGTCTGCGAAGCTCCTGATTTCCCCTTCAATTTTGATTGATAGTCTTGCTGGATATAGTATTCTTGGATTCAGTCCTTTGCTTTGCAACACTTTGTATACCTCCTTCCATTCACTTCTAGCTTGTTGTGTTTCTGTTGAGCAATTATTTGACAGTCTGATGGGTGTTCCTTTGTAGGTAACTCTCTGTCTCTCTCTTGCTGCCTTTAAGATTCTCTCTTTATCATTTATATTTGCCATTGAGATTATGACATGTCTTGGTGTGGGTCTTTTGGGGTTAATCCTGCTTGGGACTCTCTGTACTTGCGTAACTTTTATCTTTCCCATATCTGGGAAGTTTTCTGTTATTATTTCTTCAAATAGATTTTCTAATCCCTGCTGCTCTTCTTGTCCTTCTGGCAGCCCTATTATACGCATGTTACTTCGCTTCATGTTGTCCCGAAGCTCCCTTAGGCTTTCCTCCTGCTTTTTAATTTTTTTCTCCAGTTGCTGTTCAGATTGAGCTTGTTTCTGTACCTGATCTTCTAACTCACTAATTCGGTCCTCTGCTTCTTGTAGTCTACTGTTGAAACTTTCCATGGTGTTTTTGATTGTAGCTATATCACTTTTCATTTCTTCCTGATTCTTGCATAAGTTGTTGATTTTCTCATCCATCCGATGTATAAATTCCACGACCATTACTCTGAACTCCTTTTCGGTCATGTTGCAAGCTTCAGTTTCACTAATTTCCTTTCTTGGCGACTCCACATTTTCTTTCCTCTGTGAGTTATTTCGTTTCCCCATTCTGGCTATCACCAGAAAGCTCAAGCTTCCGTTTGTGTGGACCTCGGCCGTGCGCTGTGGGGACTTCGCTCCACCCGAGTTTCAATGAAGTGCTCTGACACTAGGACGTGTGGCTGCCTTTGGTTGGTGGGAACCAGACTTGCCCAGGGTCAGTGTCCCAGTGTTCCGTGTGGTCTCGTGTGCACACTTAGAATCAGGGGCCCTGTCAGCACCACACTGTTGGTATGTGCCGAAAATGAGATCCTTAGCATGTGCCAGGAGTCAGAGTTTCCCTGTATCTGCACCAAGAATCGAGTGTCAGAGTCTCTGTTGTCTTGTGCAGTTTCTCGTTGAGAATCAGGGTCCCTGTGTGTGCATGCACCAACAATTGGGGTCGTTGGCTCTTAGTGTGAATGCGCTGTGAGTCAGGGATCCCAGGCAGCTGTGTCCGGCGTGCCAAATTCCTTGAAGTGGAGCTGCGTCCTGTGTGTGCTCTCTCTATTGAGCCAAACCGGCTAGGGCGCACACTCTCAAATTCCTGAAGGTGCTCTGGCTCCGTGCACTCTCCCAGATTCCCCGAAGGGGGGCAGAGTCCGTCCTGTGCGCCAAATTCCCTGAAGGGAAGCCCCTCTCTGCACACTCTAAGATTCCCCAAAGGGGAGCTGTGACCCGCAAGCCAAATTCCCCCAAATTCCCCGAAGGGGAGCCCTCTGTGTGCACTGACAGATTTCCCCGAAGGTGAGCTGCTTCTGTCCCACACGCCCAATTCCCTAAGGGGGAGCGCTTCCCTGGGCAAAGCTCTGCAGCTTGGGCGAGGGGCGGGTCTATCAGTTACTTTGGCGCTATCGCGAGGCTGAAAGAGCTCTGCAGCTTGGGTGAGGGGCGGGTCTATTAGTTACTATGGTGCTATCCGTGCGCCTGTGGGGAGGGGGATAGGCTCTTTGACTCACGGGAATCTGCCGGGAAGTCTGGATTTTTGTTGTTTCTTCCACTGAAGCTGTGATAGCAGTTCTCTGTCCCCAGTGGCTGCAGGGTCCTGGTTTGTGTCAGAAGCCAGGATCCGAGTCTCAGGCAGCTCTGTTTCTCAAGATGGTGTGGTCTCCGCGTCCGCACCAGCCGCCGAGAAGTGTCCGCTTTGTGCACGGGGCTCCGCCATCTAGGACTGCCCGGTTAGGCAGCCCCTTGGAAGACCTGCAGAATCTAACTGACCCTAGCTCATACACACACACACACCACACACTTCTACACGTCTACACTCTCCTCTATGGGATCCTCACTCACACTCTCTCTCTCCCTACCTTCTTGCTGGTCGCGATCTTTTTCCTATTCTGTACCACTGCTTTTTAAACCACTCATATACTGATAGGCACTTAGGCTTTTTCCAAATCTTAACTGTCTATACTGATAAAGGGTAATATGCTAATTAGACTGGGTTGACTGGACATCTTCTGGATGTCTGACTCCCTTCCAGACAGTTAGGGGGTGACCAGGCCAGCAGGGGGGTAGGTAAGGGGGGACCAGGCCAGTAGGGGGCAGTTACAGGGTGACCAGTCCAACAGGGGGGTAGTTAGGGGGCATCCAGGCCAGCAGGGAGTATTTAGGGGGGACCAGGTTGGCAGAGGGGCGGTTAGGGGGGGAACAGGTCGGCAGGGGGGGAAGTTAGGGGGAGACCAGGCCAGCAAGCAGAAGCAGTTAGGGGCGATCAAGTAGGCAGGTAGAGTGGTTAGGGGTGATCAGGCAGGCCGGCAGGGGAGCAGTTAGAGGGTGACCAGGCAGGCAAGCAGAGGCAGTTAGGGGCAATCAGGCAGGCAAGCAGAGGTGTTTGGGGACAATCAGGCAGGCAGGCAGGCAAGTGGTTAGGAGCCAGTGGTCCCGGATTGTGAGAGGGATGTCCAACTGCCAGTTTAGGCTCTATCCCGCAGGCACATCCCCTGAGGGGTCCTGGATTTGGAGAGGGTGCAGGCCGGGCTGAGGGACCCCCCCCACCACGTGCATGAATTTCGTGCACTGGGTCTCTAGTTGTAAATAATGCTGCTATGAACATAGGGGTGCATATATTCTTTCTTTTTGGTGTTTTGGGATTCTTAGAATATATTTCCAGAAGTGGGATTACTGGGTCAATTGGAAGTTCCATTTTTAATTTTTTTTAGGAGACTGCATACTGTTTTCCACAGTGGCTGTACCAGTCTGCATTTCCACCAGTAGTATACTAGGGTTCCCTTTCCCCCCACATCCTCTCCAGCACTTATTCTTTGTTGATGTATTGATGGCAGCCATTCTGGCAGGTATAAGGTGATACTTAATTGTTAATTTAATTTGCATCTCTCTGATGACTAGTGATGTTAAGCATTTTTTCATATATGTATTGGCCATCTGTATATCCTCTTTGGAGAAGTGTCTATTGAGGTCCTTAGCTCAGTTTTTAATTAGATTGTTTGTCTTTCTTTTGTTAAGCTGTGAGTACTTTATATATGTTGGAAATTAACTCTTTATTAGATGTACCATTGGTAAATATGTTCTTCCATACAGTGGGCTCCCTTTTCATTTTTGTTGATGAATATATTCTAAGAATCCCGAAGCAAAATCCTAAGATTTTGCTGTGCAGAAGTTTTTCATTTGATGAAGTCACATTTGTTTATTTTTTCCTTTGTTTCTCTTGCCCTAGGAGATGTATTGGCAAAAATTCTGCTATGTGACATTTCTGAGATTTTATTGCCTATGTTTTCTTCTAGAATTTTTATGGCTTTGTGATTTACATTTAAGTCTTTTATCCATTTAGATTATATTCTTGTGTATTGTGTAAGTTGGTGGTCTAGATAATTTTTTGCATGTATTTGTCCAATTTTCCCAGAACCATTTATTGAAGAGACTGTCTTTAGTCCACTGTATGTTCTCATCTTCTTTGTCAAATATTTATTGACCATATAAGTATGGGTCATTTTCTGGGCTCTCTATTCTGTCCTATTGATCTATGTGACTATTCTTATACCAGTACCAGGATGTTTTGTTTACAATGGCCTTGTAGTTTAGTTCAATATTTGGTATTGTGATACCTCCAACTTTGCTCTTCTTTCTCAAGATTGCTGTGGCTATTTGGGTTCATTTTTGGGTCCATATAAATTTTTGGAATATTTATTCTAGATCTGTGAAATATGCTGGTGGTATCTTAATAGGAATTGTGTCATATGTATAGATTGTTTTGGGTAGTATGGACATTTCAATGATGTTAATTCTTCCAATTAATGAACACAGTATATGCTTCCATTTGTTTGCATCTTCCTCCATTTCTTTTTTCAATGTTCTATAGTTTTCTGAGTACAGGTCTTTTAACTCATTAATCAAGTTTATTCCTAGGTATCCTTTTTGTTGTTGTTATTGGAATGGTAAATGGGATAGTTTGGTTGTTTTTTGTTGTTTTTTAGTTTTTCTTTCTGAGAGTTCATTATTGGTTTATAAAAATGCTATTGATTCCTGGATGTTAATTTTGTATCCTGCTACTTTGATGAAATTATTTATCAAACCTAATAGTTTTTTTGTTGGAGTCTTTAGGGTTTTCTATGTACAATATCATACCATCTGTGAATAATGACAGTTTTATTTCCTCCTTTCCAATTTAGATGCCTTTTATGTTTTCTTCTTGTCTGATTACCGTGGCTAGGACTTCCAGTACTATGTTGAATAAGAGTGGTGAAAGCAGACAACCCTGTCTTGTTCCTCTTCTTAAGGAAAACACATTTAGTTTTGGCCCATTGGGATGTTGGCTGTAGGTTTGTCAGATATGGCCTTTATTATGTTGGGGTATGGTCCCTCTATGCCCACTTTGCTGAGAGTTTTTATCAAAAACTAGGGGCCCAGTGCATGAATTCATGCACCTTGAAAGGAACTATGGGCTCTGAGGCTGTGGTAGGCACAAGGTTGGGTCTTGGCCCATCCTCCAAACCTCTGCCCAACCCCTCCCACCATGGGCCCTGGTCCCTTATCTGCTGGCAACCCCACTACCGCTGCTGCTGCTGCTGCTCCCACATGCTGATGGCGCCTAGAGCGATTGAGGCCGGTGCCAGCAGTGGGTGTGAGCGGGGCCGGTGCCGTCAGCAGTGAGAGCAGCAGCTGCTGTCCCGATCACCCCTCAGGAGCAGGGGGAGGTGCAGAAGCCCTCAGGGGCAATTGGGCTGGCAGTCGCTTCTTGCACCCACTAATGGTGCCAAGTGATTGGGACTGGCGCAGGGCACCAGAAGTGGGTACAGGTGGTGGCTGCTGTCCCCGATCTCCCCTCAGGAGCAGGGGGAAGTGGAGAAGCCCTGAGGGGTGATTGGGACCAGCAGCCACCACTTTCACCAGCTGATGGTGCTGAGTGATTGGGGCCAGCACCAGGTGCTGGCAGTGGGTGCAATCAGGGCTGGCACCACCAGTGGGTGCGAGCACCGGGTGGGACCGTGGCATGTGGGAGCAAGGAATTTTCAGTAACCACCAGAGGCTTGCCCTGATGACAGCAACTGGTGCCCCGCCTTGGTCTGGCACCCCCACTCACCTGCTCCACCATCCCGCAGCGGCTGACGCCCACCATGTTTCGTGCACACCCCCTGGTGGTTAGCAAAAGTCATAGCAACTGGTTGCTTCGTAGTTTGGTTGTTCCACTGTTTGGTCTATTTGCATATTCTCCTTTTATTATATAGGATGGGTGCTGGATTTTGTCAAATGCTTTTTCTGCATCTATTGATATGATCATGTGATTTTTATCCTTCATTTTGTTTATGTGGTGTATCATGTTTATTGATTTGTGAATATTATACCAATTTTGCATCTATGGGATAAATCCCACTAGGTCATAGTGTATCATCTTTTTAATGTATTGCTGAATCAGATTTGCTAATATTTTGTTGAGGATTTTAGCATCTATTTTCATGAGGGATTTTGGCCTGCAACTTCCCTTTTTGTTTGTAGTGTCTTTATCTGGTTTTGGAATTAGAACAATAATGGCCTCTTTAAAAGAGCTTGGAATTCTTCCCTCCTCTTGAATTTTTTGGAATAGTTTGAGGAAGATAGGTGTTAATTTCTCTTTGAATGTTCGGTAAAACACTCCTTTAAATCCATTTAGTCTACGACTTTTGTTTGTTGGGAGTGTTTTGGTTTGTTTTTATTAATTTTTTTTTTTAATCTTTATTGTTGAGATTTATTATTACAGATGTTTTTCTTTTTCCCCTATTGTCCCCTCCACTTTGTTCCTGCCCTGCCACAGGCCTTTGCCACCCTATTGTCTGTGTCCATAGGTAATGCATAACCTATATAATAAAACCCTAATATGCAAATCGACCAAATGGCGGAACAACTGGTCACTGTGACGTACACTGACCACCAGGGGGCAGACGCTCAATGCAGGAGCTGCCCCCTGGTGGTCAGTACACTCCCACAGGGGGAGTGCCACTCAGCCAAAAGCCAGACTCACGGCTGGCGAGCACACCAGCAGTGGCGGGAGCCTCTCCTGCCTCCACGGCAGCACTAAGGACCTCTCGGGTGATGTCCGCTTGGCAGCTTAGGCCCGCTCCCCAAGGACATCCCCCAAGGGGTCCCAGTCTGTGAGAGGGCACAGGCCAGGCTGAGGTCCCCCCACCCCCTAGTGCATGAATGTCATGTGCCGGGCCTCTAGTATGCATATAAGATCTTTGTTTAATCTCTTCCTGCCCACACTCCCTTTACTCTGAGAATCATCAGTCTGTTCCATTTCTATGCCTCTGATTCAATTTTATTCACCAGTTTATTCTGTTCATTAGATTTCTTATTTGTTTATTTTGATTTTTAGATTCAATTGTTGATAGGTATGTATTTGTTGCCATTTTGTTGTTCATGTTTTTTACCTTTTTCTTCTTCTTCCTCTTCTTAAATAATACCCTTCAACATTTCATATAATCCTGGTTTGATGGTGATGAATTCCTTTAACTTTTTCTTGTCTGTGAAGCTCTTTATATGACCTTCAATTCTAAATGATAGATTTGCTGGATAGAGTAATCTTGGTTGTAGGTCCTTGCTATTCAGCACTTTGAATATTACTCTCTTCTAGCCTGCATAAATTCTGTTGAGAAGTCAGCTGACAGTCATATGGGAATTCCCTTGTAGGTAACTAACTGCTTTTCTCTTCCTGCTTTTGAGATTCTCTCTTTGTCTTTAACCCTTGACATTTTAATTATGATGTGTCTTGGTGTGGTCCTCTTTGGGTTCCTTTTGTTTGGGACTCTCTGTGTTTCCTGTACTTGTGAATCTATTTCTTTCACCAGGTAGGGGAAGTTTTCTGTCATTATTTCTTCAAATAGGTTTTCAGTATCTTGCTCTCTCTCTTCTTCTGGCACCCCCATAATGTGATTGTTGGTATGCTTGAAGTTGTCCCAGAGGCTCCTTACACTATCTTCATATTTTTTAGATTCTCATTTCTTTTTACTTTTCTGGTTGGGTGTTTTTTGCTTCCTCATATCTCAAATCATTGATTTGGTTCTCAAAATCATCTACTTTACTGTTGAATCCCTATATATTATTATTTATTTAAGTCAGTGTATGCTTAATTTATGACTGGTCCTTTTCCTTTTTTTCTTTCTTTTTGGAATTCTCACTAAGATCCTTGAAAGTCTCACTAAGTCCCTTGGAGGTTTCTAGAAGATTCTTGAGTAATCTTATAACCGTGGTTTTGAGCTCCATATCCAGTAACTTGATTTCTTCCATCTCCTTAATTTGTGACATGTTTCTTTGTCTCCACATTTTGGCTGCTTCCCTGTGTTTGTTTCTATGTATTGGGTAGAGCTGCTATGTCTCCTTGAGTTGGTAGAATGGTCTTGTGTAGTAGGTGTCCTATAGGGCTCAGTGGCTCAGCCTCCCCAGTCACCTGAGCTGGGAACTAGACCTGGAAACAACACCAGCCTGCTTTTCTTCATAACTGGGCTTCATCTGGGCACTTCCAAATCCGATACAAAGAGGAGGAATCTGAAGATCTCTCTGTAGCTCCTGCTGGGCTGCCCCAGGCAGTGGCTGACTTTGCACCTCCTTGGAGACCCAAGAACCAGTGTACCCAGTGGTCAGTGTCAGACCATACCAGATTTCAACTCTACACATCCATAAGTGACACACTCAAGGGGAAGACTCAGTGAGCACCAAAGCCCTACTGAAGTAAGTTCTGCTCCATAGGGGTGTCTCCTGCATAGCAGCTCTCCCACTTCAGTCACAGATCGTCCTCAGAGCCAATTGGCCTGGAGATCAATTCCTCCCAGTGACACCAACAGCAATCAAGTCTCAACTATAACAAGACTGTGCTCACAACCCACAAAGGGGTGTGCCTAGATTTCCCAACCCAGGTGACTGGGGATGCTGAGCCACTGGGCACTATAGGACACCAATTACACAAGGCCATTTTACCAACTCAAGGAGACATAGCAGCTCTACCCAATACATATAAACAAACATAGGGAAGCAGCCAAAATGCAGAGACAAAGAAACATGTCACAAATGAAAGAAATGGAATAAAGCAAACTACTGTATATAGAGTTCAAAATCATGGTTATAAGGTTACTCAAGAATTTCTAGAAACCTCTAAGGGACTTAGTGAGACTTTTAAAGATCTTAGTGAGAATGCCAAAAAAATAAAAAAATAAAAAAAATGGAAAAGGATCAGTCAGAAATTAAGCATACACTGACTGAAATAAAGACTAATATACAGGAATTCAACAGTAGATTAGAGGATCCCAAGAATCAAGTCAAAGATTTGAAATACAAGGAAGCAAAAAACACCCAACCAGAAAAGAAAAAAAAATCCAAAAATATGAAGATAGTGTAAGGAGCCTTTGGGACAACTTCAAGTGTACCAGCATTCATATTATGAGGGTGCCAGAGGAGAAGAGAGAGAACAAGATATTGAAACTTCCCCTACCTGGTGAAATAAATAGACTCACAAGTCCAGCAAGAGCAAAGAGTCCAAAACAAGATGAATCCAAAGAGGACCACACCAAGACACATCATAATTAAAATGCCAAGAGCTAAAGACAAAGAGAGAATCTTAAAAGCAGCAAGAGAAAATCAGTTAGTTACCTACAAGGGAGTGCACATATGAAAATGATATACAAGAAATATGAATTTGGAAGGCATGGGGGGCCAGGTGGACCCTCTTTCTTGAAGAGACACACCAAGATCTGGCCTAGTCCGCTTTTTATTCAGTTTTAAATACACATCTTGCCCTCAGTAAAGCACGGCAAGCACGTAGCAGACAGACAGTCTCAAAGGTCAGTAAAGATCAGTAAGGTCCAGTAAACATTTACTTGGAGGCTATCAGGTCAGGAGATTGCTTTGAGCCACCGCTATCTCAACACGAACAATTGGTGCCCTGCTAATGCTCAAGGTTCAGAGGCCTCCTGCATTCCTTGTTGCACACTCATGACAGTGTTGGCAAGTGGTGGTTTCCCACATCTTTGCAGCTTAGATATGTCTCTTGAAGACAGCATATGGCTGGGTTTTTATTTTATTTTATATATACAATCTTCTACTCTGTGCCTCTTTATTGATGAATTCAGTCCATTCACATTTAGGGTAATTATTGGTGTATGAGGATTTCCTATGGCAATTTTATCTTTTGTTTTCTGGTAGCTCTGTGCCTCCATTGTTTCTTTTCCTTTGTGTTTCTGTCTGTTGTTTTTGTTTAGTGTTATCCCATACTTCTTTCCTCTGTTTCTTCTTTTTATAAGCTACATGTCTTAATTTTGGGATTTTTATGTGTGTTTAGCATTAGTTTTATGAAAAATAAAGCTGCAAGATACAGTAGTTTTTCTTTTGAGTGCATCTGATCTCCATCCTTCTTTGCCAGATCAGACATTTATCGCTGATACCCACCCACCCCTTTTCTGTTTTTGTTGTCACAAATTATCCCTGTTTTTGCTTTAAGTTTTTTTGTTATATTATTTGTAGTGTTGTGACCTTATGTTTTTTGTTTCAGATAGAATAAGTCCATTGAATGTTTCTGGCTATGGAGTTTTTTCGTGATGAATTCCCTCAACTTCTGTATGTCTGGGAAAGTTATTATTTCTCTTTCATATTTAAAGGACAACATTTCTGGATAGATTATTCATGGCTGGTAATTTCTCTCTTTCATTCATTTGAATATATCGTTCCACTCTCTTATGGTTTGTAGATTTTCTGCAGAGTAGTCCTGTGATAGTCTGATGGGTTTTCCTTTGTAGGCCACTTCCTTCTTTTCCCTAGATGCTTTGAGATTTTTTGTCATTAATTTTTGACAGTTTTAATACAATGTGCCTTGGAAAGGGCCTCTTTGGAGTGAGTTAACTAGGTGTTCTGTTTGCTTCTTGGATTCTAGAATCTAGTTCTTTCCAGAGGTTTGGGAAGTTCTCATCCACTCTTTGTTTGAATAGGCTCTGCAGTCCTTTCTCCCTCTCTTCTTCTTGTATGCTTATTATTCTTTTTTTTTTTTAGTTGGAAAAGGGAGGAGTCCTTTAATAGGGTTTTCAGCTAATGGTGGATATTCTTACTTTATTTATTTATTTTTTAATTTTTATAATCTTTATTGTTGAAAGCATTACATAGGTCTTCATTTCCCCATTAACCTTCTCCAGCCCACTCCCATTCTCCTCCCTTGCCAAGGCCTTCACCACCCCATTGTTTGTGCCCACAAGTTATGAATATATGCATACAAGTTCATTGGTTGATCTCTTCTCCCTGCTCTCATCTGCTTGCCCTCTAAGATTCAACAGTCTGTTCATGCTTCTATATCTCTGGGTCTGTTTTTTTTTTTATCAGTTTATTTGGTTCATTAGATTCCACATATGAGTTAGTTCATGTGATATTTATCTTTCTCTGACTGGCTTATTTTGAATAGCATAATACTCTCTGGTTCCATCCATGGTGTTGCAAATGATAAGAGTTCTTTCATTTTTATTGCCGCATAGAATTCCATTGTGTAAATATGCCACATTGTTTTTATCCACTCATCTGGTGATGGGCACTTAGGCTGTTTCCAAATCTTAGCTATTGTAAATTATGGTGCTATGAACACAGGGGTGCATAGATTTTTTCTGATAAGTGTTTCAGGTTTCTTAGGATATATTCCTAGAGGCAGGATCACTGGGGCAGGTCTATGATGGTGGTCAACAAGAAAGCAGGCTGAAAGATAGTGTGTGAGTGAGAGAGTGAAAGGAGAGTGTGTGGACATGTGGGGAGTGTCTGTATTTGTGAGTGAGGGACACTTATATTCCACAGGACTGTTGGGGACTGGCGGACCAGGCTCCCATGGCCAGGCAGCCTCTACTACTGCTTAAATCTCCCCAGGAGCAGCCAGCTCTGCTGCAGGGACTGCGCCATCTTGAAGGGGAGATCAGCTGTGATTGGAAGCCCAGCCTTACCTTCAACCAGGGAGACCTCGGATACCTCCCAGGACCCTACAGCCACAACACCCAGGGACCAGCTGCCTCAGCTGCATACCCATGAACATCGAGACTCCAGCCTCCCCGGACACGGGTACCTAAAAAGTTTGTCGAGGGGGAGAAAAGGTGGTGGCTGAGTATGTGGACAGTTCCTGTGCCTTCTCACACAGCAGATAGAAGGAACAGCTGAATCAAATAACATCCACTTGGAATTGGTGAATTAAACACAGCTGGTGAGGTAATCTGTGGACAGAAATGTCAGAGACCACCTGGAGAGAGGTGAGATCTGGGATACAGGCTGGAGGGAGAAATGCACACAGCAGGGTCTAGAGCAGTGGTTCTCAACGTTTTAATGCCATGACCTTTTAATACAGTTCCTCATGTTGTGGTGACCCCCAACCATAAAATTATTTTCGTTGCTACTTCATAACTGTAATTTTGCTACTGTTGTGAATCGTAATGTAAATATCTGTGTTTTCTGATGGTCTTAGGCGACCCTGCTAGCTGTTCTCAACCTGTGGGCTGCCCACAGGTTGAGAACCACTGCTGTAGAGCCTAAGACCATCGGAAAACACAGATATTTACATTACGATTCATTAACAGTAACCAAATTACAGTTATGAAGTAGCAATGAAAATAATTTTATGGTTGGGGGTCACCACAACATGAGGAACTGTATTAAAGGGTAATGGCATTAAAAAGGTTGAGAACTACTGGTCTAGAGTCTCAGAGGGAGACTGTACTACACCAAATCCATGGCCCTTGGGGTCAGGGTAGCCCTCGAATATGGAAGGGGGTCCACAGGGCTGCTGTCAGAGTGGGACTCTAGTTCCAAGACCACAGCCATGGGAGACTGTGCCCAGAAAGGCAGCCTGAAGTGCTATACCAGCCACATAGTGCCAGGGGTGGCGGGGGAGGAGAAAGATGTGAGTCGGTGCGGTTCCTTTGTCTTTTTTACTTCCTTGCTTTTGCTTGCTAAGCACAGTACATAGGATTTTCCAATTAAAAACACTCACCAAGACTGCAGGGGAAAGTTATTTTTGTGGAAACTAGGGCTCAAAATAGGGAGAGATGAGCAGGAAACCATCTCTGGGATAGTCCTTCCCTCCAACTCAATCTTAAGTGTGGCAAGGAAAGAAGAGTCTAAACACTGGGTTGAGGAGCCATTTTGTTCCAGAAACTAATACAGAAACACCGCCACCCAGGGGCTGTGTCAGAAATAGACACTTGTGTAAATACAACTGAAGGCAGGCAGAGAAACAAAGTGAGCATAGAGATCCTACCTGCTTGAAAACAAGGTTATGGCTTATAAAACAGAGGAGCAGTGGATCATGGGGAACTTCAACACTATGTTGACTACCTGACAAGAAACAGATGTGCCAGGCAGAACAGTAGAGAGGGGTCTTAAACAAGCCCCCATGGATCATTGAAGCTCCGCTGAAGTGAATGACCTTCACTACTTCGCTTTTTAAATTTTATCTTTTACTTAAGAGACTAATTATTTTCTCACTTTATTTTACTTTTTTTATTATTATACTAGAGGCCCGGTGCATGAATTTGTGCACGGGTGGGGTCTCTCAGGCTGAAACATGCAGTCCAATGTTGCCTGCAGTTCCTACATGCCACTCCCACTCATCCAGGCTCCACTGTGCCTGCTGCGGGCTCACGCCTAATCAGTCCTGCCCAATCTGTCCCATTCAGGAGAGTTGCACTGTCGCAGCAGCACTCTCCACTCCAAGGGGAGTGGCCTGCAGTATCAGGCTGAAACCGGCTCTCTGACATCCCCTGAGGGGTCCCAGATTACGAGAGAGCGCAGGCCAGGCTGAGGGACCCCACCAGTGCACAATCAGGCCAGGGAAGGAGGGCTCCAGGGTGTGTCTGGCCCATCTCGCTCAGTCCTGATCACCCGGACACTAGCAGCAAGCTAACTTACTGGTCGGAGCATCTGCCCCCTGGTGGTCAGTACACATCATAGTGACTGGTCAACCAGTTGACTGTCTGCCCCCTGGTGGTCAGTGCACATCATAGCGAGCAGTTTAGAAGCCTTAGCATATCATTAGCATATTAAGCTTTGATTGGTTGTTTGGTTGTTCTGCCATTGGTCTATTTGCATATTACCCTATTATTATATAGGATTTTTATTTTTAACGATTAGTATTATTACTATTATTTTACCCTTTTTAAAGTTTTATTTTATTTTTTTTTCCCCAATTTTTTTATTAAGGTATTATATGTGTACATATCTTACCATTGCCCCCCCACCACCCAAGTTTTATTTTATTTTATTTTTTCTTTACTTTATTTTATTTTTGGATTAATGTTCTACATTCTATTTTTATTTTTATTTTAGCATTATTTTACTCTATCCCAATTTTTCCTTTATGCCAACATGCTCTTCCTCACTTTTCCTCTTTTTCATCCTGTTTCTCTTACCCTGTTCTTGCTTTAGTTTTTCTCTATCCTTTCCTTTTATTCCCCGTTAAAAATTGATCTTACTCATATTTTTAATTTCCACTCCCCTGCTCCAAGTCCATGCACACTTTTCTTTTCTCTTTCTTCACTAGCCATTTTTTCTCTTTCTTTCTGTCTTGTTGTTGTTGTTTGTTTCATTGTTTGTTAGTTTTTTTCCTGTTTTTTTTTCTTTTCTTCTGTTTTTCCTCTCCTCACTTGGTCTCTTCTTCTACTACTAACTTAATTAGTTTCAATCACCAACTCAGGCCTCTCTCTATTCCCATTTTCCAAAAATAGATGAATACATAGATATAGGGATTAAAGAAAAGGAAAATTTATATATATACTAGAGGCCCGGTGCACGAAATTCGTGCACTGGGGTGTCCCCTCGCCCAGCCTGCACCCTCTCCAACTTGGGACCTCTTGGGGGATGTCTGATGGCCAGTTTAGGCCTGATCCCACAGGCAGTCTGACATCCCTCTCACAATCCGGGACTGTTGGCTCCTAACTGCTCAAATGCCTGCCAGCCTGATTGCCCCTAACTGCTCCCCTGCCAGCCTGATCTCGCCCCCAACTGCCCACCTCTACTGGCCTGGTCCCCCCCAACTGCTCACCCTTACTGGCCTGCTTACCCCCAACTGCCCTCCACTGCTTGCCTGATCTCACCCCCAATGGCCCTCCACTGCTGGCCAGATCTCTCCCCCAACTGGCCTTAACTGTTGGCCTGCTGGCCCCTAACTGCCTCTGCCTTCTTGATCACCCCTAACTGCCCTCCCCTGCCGGCCTGATCTTGCCTCCAACTGCCCTCCCCTGCAGGCCTGATCTCACCCCCAACTGCCCTCCTCTGCTGGCCAATTTGGTCCTGATTGGTCGGTTTCTATGCCAGTCAGCTTCAAAAGCTCTGCCTCCTAGGAAGCCATTGGCTCCTCACACTTCACCCAGATTTGGTTCTAACTGGTCAGTTTCTAAGCCAGTCTGTGTCTCTGAGCCTATCAATGGGGTCTGATCATAAAGGCGGGGCTGATCAGCAGCCCTGGTGGAGGCCTGGAGAGAAATGGAGGCACGGCTGCTGGCCCAGCTCAGAGAGAAAGAGAGAGGCAAGTGCTGAACAACAGCTGCCACACAGGTTATGGATAAGAACCTACTTCTCTCTTTAGGCCTCTCTCTGGGCCTGATTTGCAGCCCTCTCAGTAGTCAGGGCTGGGTCACCACCCCTGCAGCCCCAGCAGTCAGTGCTGGGTCGCTACAGCAACTCAGCTCTGACTGCAAAACTGACTTACGGTTGGTTGAGCCTCCAGTCGTGATGGACCCAAGGTTTTTATATATTAGGATATATATAATATTTTTATACATACATACATATATGTGTGTGTGTGTGTGTGTGTGTGTGTGTATGTGTGTGTGTGTGTGTATTTCCTTATTTAGTATTTTGTTTTTTACTTTTCTTCTTATACACTCATTCTCTTTCTACCTCCTTTATACTGAATCCTGGTCATTTCTCCATCTATTCACTTCCTTGACCTTACCGACTGGAAATAAGCTCTGCCTCTTCAGATTCAGCTTCCTTCCTTCTTTTCTGGGTGTTTGTTGTTTGCATTTTTTTGATTAGTTGTTGGTTTTTTTTGGAGTTTTCTCCCCATATATGTATATATTTTCCCCTTCTTTTTTCTTCTATTTCTTTTCTCTCTTATATATTTTTTTATTTTCTCAATATCATTATTGCACTCTTTTCTTGACCCTAATTCTCTTTTCTCTGGTGGTCATCTTTATTTAGTGTTATTGGTATCATGAATACATTTGTGATTGGTGCCCTCTCTGCTGTGTCTTGTCGTGTTGTATTTTGTGGCTTTAAGTCAATGTGGTAGAGAGAGAACTCTCTCTAACCAGACACCCTGAGAGGAGCAAACATGGGGAGACAAAGAAAAGAGTCCCCATATAAAAGAAAGGGAGGAATCACCAGAAAATGAAGTAAACCAATGGAGGATAACAATTTGTCAGAGAAAGAATTCAGAGCAATGGTCATAAGGATGCTGAAAAGGATGGAAGACAAATTCAACAACATGTGTAAGAACCAAGAGGAAATGAAGAAGAACCAAGAAGAAATGAAGAATGACATTGCTGCAATAAAGAACACAACAGAAAACATCAACAGTAGACAAGAAGCAGAGGACCACATCAGTGAGCTAGAAAACAAGGTAGGAAAAAATACACAAACAGAGCAGAAACTAGGAAAAAAACTTAAAAAACAGCAGAAGACACTAAGAGAACTTTGGGACAACACACAATGAAACAACATCCACATAACAGGGGTGCCAGTAGGAGAGGAAACTGAGCAAGGAATAGTAAACTTGTTTGAAGAAATAATGACAGAAAACTTCCCTGATATCGGGAAGAAAAATTTCACACAAGTCCAAGAAGCTCAGAGACCCAAAAAAGATGAACTCCAAAAGACCGACACCAACACACATTATAATTATATTGGCAAATACCAATGACATATGTAAGAATCTTAAACACTGCCAGAGAGAGACAGAAAGTTACCTATAAGGGATCTCCCATCAGACTATTGGACTATTTTCTCAAAAAAATCACATCAGGCCAGAAGGTAATGGAATGAAATATGCAAAGTCATGCAAAGCAAGGGACTGAATCCAAGAATAGTGTACCCAGCAAGGCTATCAATCAAAGTTAAGGGTGAAATCAGGAGCGTCACAGAAAAAAAGGACTAGGGGAGTTTATTACCACCAAAACAGCATTGCAAGAAATGGTAAAGGGTCTGCTATAAAAAGAAGAAATAGGGAGGGACAAATGAACAGAGGCATAAAGAATAAAAATGGTGACAAACAAGTATCTATCAATAATAACGTTAAATGTAAATGGATTAAATGCCCCAATCAACAGACATAGGGTAGCTGAATGGATAAGAAAACATGACCCATATATCTGCTGACTACAGGAGACCCACCTCAAAACAAGGGACTCACACACACTGATAGTGAAGGCATGGAAAAAAATTATTGAGGTGAATGGAAATAAAAAAAAAATGCTCGGTAGCAATACTTATATCTGACAAATTGGATCTCAAAATGAAGGCCATAACAAGAGATAAGGAAGGACATTTCATAATAGTAAAGGGAGCAATTAATCAAGAGGATATAACTGGGGTAAACATATACGCACCCAATACAGGAGCACCCAAATTCATACAAAAACTTCTGGAAGATATCAAGCGAGAGAATGACAGCAATACAGTCATAGTAGGGGACTTTAATACCCCATTAACACCACTGGATAAATCCTCTAAACAAAAATATCAGCAAAGAAAGATCAATCCTAAATGACTCAATAGATCAGATGAAATTAATTGACATGTTCAGAACACTTCATCCTAAAGCCACCAACTATACTTTCTTCTCAAGCACACACAGGTCTTTTTCAAAGATAGACCACATACTGGGCACAGGCAGTCTCTTCAAATTCAAGAAGATAGAAATCATATCAAGCATCTTCTCAGATCACAATGGCATAAAATTAGAAATCACCTACAATAAAAACAATGAAAGAAAATCAAACACTCGGAGGCTTAATAGCATGCCAATAAACAATGATTAGGTTACCAAAGAGATCAAAGAATAAATAAAAAGCATCCTGGCAACAAACGACAATGAAAACACAACAATCCAAAATCTATGGGATACAGTGAAAGAAGGCTTGAGAGGGAAGTTCAGAGCTCTACAGGCCTACCTAAATATAAGAAAAAAAGATGATAAATTATCTAACCCTACAACTCAAAGAGTTAGAAAGAGAGCAACAAGAAAAGTCCAGGATAAGCAGAAGGAATGAAATAATAAAGATCAGAGCAGAAATAAATGACATAGAGACCAAAAAAAATAAACAAACAAACAAAAGTAATACAAAAGATCAACAAAACCAAGAGCTGGTTGTATGAAAGGATAAACAAGATTGATAACCCTCTAGCCAGGATCACCAAGAAGCAAAGAGAGAGGACCCAAATAAACAAAATTAGAAATGAAAGAAGTGAAGGAAAAACTGATCCCACAGAAATACAAAGGATTATGAAAAAATACTATGAACAACCCTATTCCATGAAATGGACAACCTAGATGAAATGCACATATTCTAAGAAAAATACAACATTCCAAAACTCAATCAGGAAGAATGAAAAAACCTGAATAGGCTGATAACTACTGAAGAAATTGAAGCAGCAATAAAAAATCTTCCAGCAGATAAAAGCCCTGGTCTGGAAAGCTATACAGGGGAGTTCTATCAAGCATTCAAAGAAGAAATAAAACCTATCCTCCTCAGACTATTTCAAAAATTCAAGAGGAAGGTATACTTCCAAGCTCTTTCTATGAAGCCAGCATTACCCTGATTCCAAAACCAGATAAAGACACCACACAAAAAGAGAACTACAGGCCAATATTCTTGATGAACATAGATGCTATAATCCTTAACAAAATTCTAGCAAATCAGATTCAGCATTACATTAGAAAGTTCATACACCATGACCACGTGAGATTTATTCCAGGGATGCAAGGATGGTACAATATCTGCAAATCAACAAATGTGATACACCATATAAACAAACTGAGAGACAAAAATCACATAATCATATCAATCGATGCAGAAAAAGCATTTGACAAAATCCAACACCCTTTCTTGATAAAAACTCTCAGCAAAGTGGGAATTGAGGGATCATACCTCAACATAATAAAAGCCTTATATGACAAACCTACAGCCAACTTCATACTCAATGGGCAAAAACTAAACTCATTTCCCCTAAGAACGTGAACAAGACAGGGATGCCCACTTTCACAACTCCTGTTCGATATAGTACTGGAAGTGCTAGCCATAGTGATCAGACAAGAAGAAGAAATAAAAGGCATCCACATTGGAAAAAGAAGAAGTAAAACTGTCCTTATTCTCAGATGACATGTTATTGTACAAGGAAAACCCCAAAGACACCATCAAAAAACTACTGGACCTAATAAATGAATTTGGGAAAGTAGCAGGATACAAAATTAACACCCAGAAATCTATGGCCTTTTTATACACTAATAATGAACTCACAGAAAGAGAAGAGAAAAAAACAATCCCATTTACCATTGCACAAAAAAAAAAATTAACATACCTAGGAATAAACTTAACTAAGGAGATAAAGGACCTGTACTCAGAAAACTACAGGACATTGAAAAAAGAGACAGAGGAAGACATGAACAAATGGAAGTATATACCCATGTTCATGGATTGGTAGAATCAACATCATTAAAATGTCCATACTTCCCAAAGCAATCTATATATTCAACACAACCCTCATTAAAATACCAATGGCATACTTCAAAGACATAGAACAATCTCTCCAAAATTCATCTGAAATAAAAAAAAAACACCCCAATAGCTGAAGCAATCTTGAGAAAGAAGAACAATGTAGGAGGAATCACAATACCAGATATCAAGCTATATTGCAAAGCCATTGTTCTCAAAACTGCCTGGTACTGGCACAAGAACAGACATATAGACCAGTGGGACAGAAGAGAACCCAGAAATTGACATAAGCCAGTATGCTCAGTTAATATTTGACAAAGGAGGCAAGAGCATAAAATTGAACACAAGACAGTCTCTTCAATAAATGGTGTTGGGAAAATTGGACAGATACTTGCAAAAAAATGAAACTAGACCACCAACTTACACCATACACAAAAATAAACTCAAAATGGATAAAGAACTTAAATGTAAGATGGGAAACCATAAAAATCTTAGAAGAAGCCATAGGCACCAAAATAGCAGACATTTGTCATAGCAATTTTTTAATGATACAGTTCCTAGGGCAATGGAAACTAAAGAGAAAATAAACAAATTGCACTACATCAAAATAAAAAGCTTCTGCACAGCAAAAGAAACCATCAACAAAACAACAAGAAAGCCCACTGCATGGGAGAACATATTTGCCAATGTTATCTCTGATAAGGGATTAATCTCCAACATTTACAGGGAACTCATATAACTTAACAAAAGGAAGATAAACAATCCAATAAAAAAATGGGCAAAGGACCTAAATAGACACTTTTCGAAAGAAGACATTCAGAAAACCAAGGGACATATGAAAACATGCTCAAAGTCACTAATCATCTGAGAGATGAAAATCAGAACAACAATGAGGTACCATCTCACACCTGTCAGAATGGCTATCATCAACAAATCAACAAATGACAAGTGCTGGAGAGGATGCAGAGAAGAAGGAACCTTCCTTCTCTGCTGGTGGGAGTGCATACTGGTGCAGCCACTGTGGAAGACAGTATTGAGTTTCCTCAAAAAATTAAAAATGGAACTCCCATTTGACCCAGTAATCCCACTTCTAGGAATATATGCCAAGAAACCAGAAACACCAATCAGAAAGGATATATGCACCCCTATGTTCATAACAGCACAATTTACCATAGCTAAGATTTGGAAACAGCCTAAATGTTCATCAGCAGATGAGTGGATTAGAAAACTGTGGTACATCTACACAGTTGGAATACTATGCTGTTGTAAAAAAAATAATAATTCTTACCATTTGCAACAGCATGGATGGAACTGGAGAGCATTATGCTAAGTGAAATAAGCCAGTCAATGAAAGAAAAATACCACATGATCTCACTCATCTATGTATATAAAAGTCTAATATGCTAAGTGTCAGTCTGACCTGTAGCTATGATGCACACTGACTACCAGAGGGCAGACATTCAACACAGGAGCTGCTGAGCTGCAGTGACTTGGCAGTGGCGATTCTCGGGTGGTGCACCGGAAACCAGAGAGGAGGGAGCCCGATTCCTCACAGGGCCACGCAATTCCACCTTCGGCTGTGGGTTATGTTGTTGCTGGAGCACTGTTGGCTCTGAATCTGGTTTACTGCACACTTGTGTTTGCGTTCCACACCCTGTACGACAGCAACTTTGCAGAGTGCCCTCTCGTACTCTGGGACCCCTCGGGGATGTTGGAGAGCCGGTTTTGGCCCAATCCCCGTAGGCCAGGCGGGGGGACCCCACCTGCCACAGGGACCCTCGCTCACTCTGCAGACACCCTTTGAGCTACGGTGCCACCCCAGGTGCAGCCTGCCAGAGAGGGACCATGGGAGGTTGGCTCCAGGACATGTCCGGCCCATTTGGCCCAGTCCCGCCCCAGTGGCCACCTTATATTAATTTCCTTTCAATGTGCACGAATCCGTGCACCGGGTCACTAGTTTAAAAATAAACTGCACTACAGACCTGGCGCTGACAAACCAACACTAGGCTTCCCCCATGTAGGACACAGGCCCCACCACCACCCTGGAGCGACATCCCACCAAATCGCAGCCAATGCTGCCAAGACCCCATGGTGCAAAATGCAGCCCACAGCCCAGCCCAACCCAGAAACAGTCGCTGTGGGCTCTGGGTAATGACATCACGTAGCAACACCTGGCTTCCTCTCCCTAGTGACTAGCCTCCTTGGAGTTTCTGCAGCCCAGGAACATGACTTGCTTTATAGCCAGGTGCAAACATTTTATAGTTTAACCAAATGTTTGTGTCACATGCCTCATCTCATTTGATCCTCACAGAACTCCTAGAGTAGGTAGATAGGAGACTTGGTAGAATCCTATTTTCTTTTCATTAGCTAGAAAACAGAGATTTAGAAAGTTTAGAAACTTGACCCAACTAAAAATAAATAAGAAGTGGTGGACCTTGAAAATGACTTCAGGTTTTCTCACTGCACAGAATATAGTCAAACACTGCTGCAGTTAAATATTTTACCTTTTGTTCTCCCTGCATGATCTATAATAATAATCTGCTTTGTGTTGATATTTACTGCTCTGTTGCTGACAATTACCTGAAAGAGAAGTTGGGATGCTTCACTGGGCTGGCAAAAGTTTAGTTAAATCAGAAAGCAGGTCTAATTAAGCAAGTTTATTCTCTATATATACAAGGCTAAGTTGACTCACGCATGTGTGATACATATAAAGCTCTCACTGACACCAATCTCACGCATGTGTTTCGATCTGTCATTGTCTATCGTGAATTTGGTTGACACTTCTGTTATAGAGAAAAGGCAAGTAGCGATATTAAAATATTTCTTCTAATTAATTTCCTTTTAATGTGCACAAATCTGTGCACTGGGACACTAGTTTATGGATAATAAAGAACATTATACACTGATGAACAAAAATAGGTACAGAGACAGAGCAGCATCGAACAGACTGTCAAACTACAGTGGGAAGGCTGGGGAAGTTTGGGGTGGGGAGGTAAGAGATCAACTGAAGGACTTGTATGCATGCACATAAGTATAACCAATGGATGCAAGATACTGGGGAGTAGGGGAGACCAGGGCAAGGTCAATGGGGAAAAAAAGGAGACATATGTACTTCTCTTTGAAATACTTTAAGCAATAAAATAAAATAAAATAAAATAAAATAAAATAAAAACTAAAAAAAAAAAACTAAAACAAAAACAAAAACAAAAAACCTGTGGTATATCTACACAATGGAATACTACGTCGCTATAAAAAGAAGGAACTTTTATCATTTGCAACACCATGGATGGAACTGGAGAGCATTATGCTAAGCAAAATAAGTCAGTTGGAGAAAGATAAATATCATATGATCTCATTCATATGTGGGATATAATGATCAACATAAACTAATGAACAAAAATAGATCCAGAGACAAATGGCAGGGGAGGGTGGTGGGTTAGAGAGCAACCAAAGGACTTGTATGCATGCATAACTAATGGACACAGACACTGGGGCAGTGGGGGCTTTCCCTGGGTGGGAATGGCTAGGGGGGTGTCAATCAGGGATAACGGAGACATATGTAAAACTTAGGACAATAAAAAAAAATTAAGTAGGATCACTGGGTCAAATGGAAATTCCATTTTTAATCTTTTGAGGAAACTCCATACTGTTTTTCACAGATGCTGCACCAGTCTTCATTTCCACCAGCAGTGTATTAGGGTTCCCTTTTCTCCACAACCTGGCCAGCACTTGTTTGTTTATTTGATCATGATAACCATTCTGACAGGTATGAGGTGATATCTCATTGCTGTTTTGATTCGCATCTCTCAGATGATTAGTGACTGAGCATTTTTTTTTATATATTTCTTGACTTTCTGTGTGTCCACTTTGGAGTAGTGTCTATTTAGGTCCTTTGACCATTTTTTTTTGGATTGTTAGTCTTTATTTTGGTAAATTGTATGAGTTCCCTATGTATTTTGGAGATTAACCCCTTATCAGATGTATCAATGAAAATATGTTCTCTCATGTAGTGGCCTTTCTTTATTTTTTTTTTATGGTTTCTTTTGCTGTGCAAAAGCTTTTTATTTTGATGTAGTCCCATTTGTTTATTTTCTCCTTATTTTCCATTGTCCTAGGAGATGTATTGGTAAACATATTGTTATGAAATATGTCTGAGATTTTGATGCCTATGGTTTCTTCTAGGAGTTTTATGATTTCATGACTTATATTTAAGTATTGTATCCATTTTGAGTTTATTTTTGTAAATGGTGTAAGTTAATGATCTAGTTTCATTTTTTGCATGTAACTGTCCAATTTTTCCAACACCATTTATTGAAGACACTGTTTCTGCTCCATTGTATGTTCTTTCCTCCTTTGTCAAATATAAATTGAGCTTAATGTTTTGGGTTGATTTCTGGGTTCTCTGTTCTGGTCCATTGATCTATATGCCTGTTGTTGTGCCAGTACCAGGCTGTTTTGAGAACAGTGGCTTTGTAGTATAGCTTAATATCTGGTATTATAATGCCTCCAACTTTGTTCTTCTTCCTCAAGATTGCTACAGCCATTCAGGGTCTTTTTTGGTCCATATAAATTTTTGGAGGGTTTGTTCTAGGTCTGTGAAATATCCCATTTGATTTTAGTAGGGATTACATCAAATCTGTAGTGTGCTTTGGATAGTATGGACATTTTAATGATATTGATTCTACGAATCAGAAAATATGCTTCCACTTGTGTATATCTTCCTCTCTTTTTTCATCATCCTTTAGTTTTCCAAGTACAGGTCTTTTATCTCCTTGGTTAAGTCTGTTCCTAAATATCTTAAATTCTTGTTATTGCAATGGTAAATGGGATTTTTTTTTTTACTTTCTGTTTCTGAGAGTTCCTTATTGGTGTGTAAGCATGCTATGGATTTTTGGATGTTAATTTTGTATCCTGTTACATCGCCAAATTCACTTATTAAATCCAGTACATTTATGATGGAGTCTTAGGGTTTTCTAAGTACAGTATCATGTTGTCTGTGAATAATGAGAGTTATTCTTATTTTGCTTTTTCTGATAGCATCGCATAGCTCTCATAGAGCTCTTTCATTGTTTTTGTTTTGTTTTGTTTTTATGCTCAGGTCTCTCTCTTCTTCCTTCTTCTTCATTTCTAGATTCTTACCTTCAATATCACTAATTCTTTCCTCCATCTTTTTCGCTCTGTTTCCTATACTCAGTAGTTCACTCCTACTCTCCTTAATTACATGCTTCATTTCCAGGTTTTCTAATTGGTTCTTTTTTTTAAGTTTCAATCTCTTTGGTAAAGTACTCATTTTGTTCATTGATATGTTTTCTGAGTGCACTGAATTGCCTGTTTGCATTTTCTCACATCTCACCGAGTATTTTCAGGATTAAAATCTTGAAATCTCTGTCATTCATATAACATATTTTCATGTGTTCCTGTTTGCTCTCTGTAGATTTTTCATTTTCTTTCTGAGCTTCTGTATTACTATGGTCATTTGTGGTATTTGCTGGACTCCTCTGTCTAGGCAGTTATTGTTATTTTATTTATTTATTGTTAATCTTCACCTGAGGATATTCTTTCATTGATCATTTAGAGAGAGTGGAAGAGAGAGGGAAAGACAGAGAGAAACATTGATGTGAGAGAAACATGATTGGTTGTCTCTTGAACATGCCTCGACCAGGGCCCGGGCCAGGGAAGAACCTGAAACCAAGGTACATGTCCTTGACCAGAATCAAACCTAAGACCCTTAAGTCTGTAGGTTGACACTCTATCCACTGAGCCAAATTAGCTTGGTCTAGGCATCTGTTTATTACTGACCTTTCTCTAGCAGTTTTGTCTGAAGAGGTCCTTCTACTATTTCCCAGATGAAACTGAATCACAATATTTTTACCTCTGTGACCTCCTAGAGCTGATCTCCATGGTTTTTGTTGGACAGTACAACTATGCTTCTTGGGGGTGGGGTATGTTTTTCCCTCGCCCTAATGGTGACACCGAACCGCTGTGGGGTCCCCCCATGCACTCCACCTGGGGACCAATCATAGAGGAAATCAGTGATTCTACTGCAATAGCTCTCATTTTACAGATAATGTACTATTTGACTCAACAACAAGGGCAACTAGAGATGAGTTTGGGGAGTTCAAGGGGTTTCATCTCTTTTTTTGGAGCACAGGCTACGCAACAGCAGATCGTTGCTGGAGGATAGGAACAGTAGTTAGCAAAATAAATGCAGGAGGTCCATCAAAAGGTTGATGGACAGCTTCAGCACTGCTGAAGATTTGCATTATTATTGCCAGACAGCTGAGGGCAGTTCCCCCAATCTGCAATCTGATGGTCCTTTATTGTTTACCAGGCCTTACCTTTGATATGTATATCTTCTTTGCTTTAGGGCAACTTGTGTTAATAAAAAGCTAGGGGTCCAGAGATTCAGAGAACTTAGCTACTAGAACTAAGTTTCTGTCTGGCCCTCCAATATGCCTTCCAAATTTATATTTCATGTCTAGTCTCTTTATTCATTTACGTGAAACCCCTTTTCCAGATTTCTTGAACCCTTCTAGATGTTGAGAAATACCTTGGCATTTATGGCTCCTGAGACAAGGACATCTGGAGAAAAAGATTATTCAACTGAGAGAAGAAAATAAGTTTTCCACTGGTAAAGTGTGTGTGTGGGGGGAGATCACCAGTAAAAGGTGAGGGCATCCACTGGCAAATTCAGTGGGGAGATTCACTATGTGAAAAGCCTGCACCAGTTTTGGAAGTCGTGAATCCAAACTGGGTGGGAACATCTTTTTCAAGTCAGACTATAATAGGGATTAATTTGATTTAAAGGCAAAAATATCATTGTAAGTTTTTAGCTTCTGTGCTCAAGGATAAAGAAATTAAAAATGTAGAAAGGCACTCTTTTAAATCACGCTCAAGGAAAAAGAATGCTGTTGTTATATTTAACTATGTGGGTTCTTGTTCAGATTGAAAAGTGCCTAATTTGTATCGGGGATAAAAGGTCCGTAATAAGAAAAAAAGCCTTTCCAGATCCACTTCTGGTATCGCGAGTTTCAAAGGCAGCTAGAGAGTGCAGAGCTATTAACACTCTTACCAGGAAACTCCCTAATGCTTTGTTTAAAAATTACTATAGGACACATTGAGACAAGCAGATTTTAGCAAAAATAACTTTAAAAACCAGTCATTACTATGGAAAGCGGAATAGGAAAAGATTCAGGATCTGTCACTTTATTTGATTTAATGTGTTTATTGTTATCGATTAAGCATGCCTTCAATTTAATAAGAAAAGAAATGTGGCCAGGTCAGTTGCTAAATTTTCCCAAAACAAACAGGATGTGGGGGTGGAGAGACATGTGGTGATCCTGTAAGATGGATGCTCACTCCAGAGAACGCTATTAAAAATTCTCATCTTTGCCATGATTTTTCTTTCCCGATTTGCCATTTAAAAGTTTTACAAAATTTAGAAATGAGTCTGGGATTTCTGTACTTATAAAGAGAGAAGCTAGCTTAAAACAAATGTGCGCACCATCCAATTTTGGATTTTAGAGAGTTTTGAGCTAAATTTAATCTCTTTAGGATGCTACAGAATAAAACCCAAAGCTATTTTTTCTCAAAAGAAAGATGGTGGAGATGACCCAAAGATTTCCATAATAGAGAGCAGTTTTTAAATAATAATGGATTGCATTCCAAAGTTAACATTAATACCACCAAAAATCAGTAAATTATCTCTGTTACAGAATTTACCAAAGTGAATGCCTTAAATTATAATAATTAGCTTTAGAATCTCAAAATTGTTGAAACGTAGCTAAATAATATATTAATTATAAAGGTCCAGTAGCCCAGGTGAAGACTGGCTGCACCCTTTGTTAATGAAGACTAGTTTCCCACAGCAACAACCCAGCAGAAAAAAATGTGGCAATTTACATTTAAATAGACGAGGCTTGGTCAAACCTGTTTCACCAGCCAAAAAAATGGTTTTCTGGAGCTTCTGGCAACTTAAAACTTTGAAAGTTTACTGAATTAAAATATAAAACTTATTGAATATCTAGGTATTTTGAAATAACAAAATACTGAAACATTAATGTAAATTTACCTTGTAAGAAAAATCTAGAGGACAGAATTAAATCTATTAATTAAATATGTCTTATATTTTTGAAATTTATTCTTAAAAATGTGAAGTTATTATTAATCTGAGAAATGTTAAGTATTTAACTTACCAGCTAAAATTTAAGGATTCTAAAAGTTTAAAATTCAAGTTAAGTTAGGAGAAATCATATAGTTGTGGTAACAAAATACATAAAGTATATAAATTTATTTTTGAAAAAATAATTCTTGTATTTTCTCTGGAAATAATTAGTAGTTCAAAATATGTTGTTTATTGGTCTAATTAAAAAAGAGGATTAATTCTGTGGTCTCAAACAAATTTTTAATATAAAAAACAGTTTAAATTTAATTGATGTCTTTTAAAATAATTATAAAAAGCATATAATATAATCTTTGGGTTAGATATATATATTTGATGATCTTTCCAAGTTAAATTTCAAGCCTCTAATTGAGAGATAACTTTTGGAAAACTCCAAGGGTCTGGATTGATTCAAAGAAATTGTTTTCTCTTCTTAAAAGAAATATTTTTAAACTAAATTAGGCTGATCTAATATACTTGAAATCATATGGAAAACTTTATCAAATAAAAATTAGTAAATATGTTTTATTTATATACATATATTTTAAATATTATAATGTTTAACCTCTAAAGAAGGACAGGCAAAGTTACTAAAGTATTTTGTAAGCAAAGCCGAATTTTTCAGCAATGCAATTTTAAAGACAAAAAGCCCTCTAGCAGCCTGCATTTTAAATGGGCTGGGGGTGGGGCGGCATTTGTGCCTCATGGATCAGATGTATAAATTTGCTTGCTTTGCCTTTTCTATAAAGATACATATTTTAATTACTTAATAAATTAGCTTTTCAAAATATAACCAAGGTCTCATATAATTTCATCTAAATGAGAAGCCAATATTTTATAAACAATTGGATTCTAGTAAAGTCCTCTGAAAAAGTTACTAAAACATCCCATAATCCCTCTGTATATGCAAATGAGCAAAAAAGAATGCTGTTTAAAAGTAAATTTTAAGCTTAATAAAAAGGAGAAGTTAAAAAATTTTTGAAATCTCTTATTTACAGGATAAACTGAAGGTTATTATTCAAACATTAAATCTGATCATCAATAGTAGTCACCATATAGTGAAAAGAGAGTCAAATTAATTATAAGCATGGCCGCATCAGCCAGCATCTCAAAAGCAGCCATGTAGGTTGCTTGGTGTAAAAGAAAGAAAAAGGTTTTTAAAAGAAACTCTCTAAAGGTGACCTAGAAATTACTCTAAAAAGAAATAAAGAGAGTCCTTCAAATGTCTGGAAAACTGTAATTAAAAATCAATGTATTAGGCCTCAAAAAGAAAAGTAAGTAATTTGTGTTTTGCTTCCCTAAACAAAGCTTATGTAAAAATACTCAAAGACTGATAGCAGACCCAAGGCCAAGGACAAGTAAAATTAAAAAATAAGCCTTATTTTAAACTAATTTAAATTGGCAAATTAAAATAAGTGAATATTTATGGGAACTTGTTGTAAACTAATCTTGAAGCATTAACTAATTTTTCCTGATAATTCATTTCATCGTAAAACTACTTAACATACAATGAATCCAGAGCAGTCATATTTCTGTGCAAAGAATTGAAATTAAAACTATCAAGGCTGAAAGGAAGGGAATATGGCTGCCGACGGGAAGGCAGACTGCAAGATACTGTGTGAGTGAGAGAACAAAGGGAGAGTGTGTGGTTGCATGGGGAGTGTTTGTTAGTGAGTTGAGGGACAGCTATACTCCAGGAGATTGTGGGGGATGGCCAGACGGGGTTCCCCTGATTGGGCCGCCCCCACTAATGCTGGGTTCCCTCCTGAAGCAACCAGCTCTGACACAGAGACTGCGCCATCTTGAAGGGGAAAGTGGATGTTATTGGAAGTCTGAAAATCTACAACTACGGCACCCAGCGAACAGCGGCGAACCCGAGAACACCGGTTACCAAGTGGCGCAAGCACGCAGATTCAGAGGAGCTCTGCACCCCCTCACGAAAGGTCAGATTTCACCTGGGATAAGGTGAGGTCTGTGGTCCAGGCAGGAGGGAGAAACATGCACTGTGGGAGCTGGAGGACCTAGGGAAGTCTGTGACCAGAAAAATCCATGGCCATTGGGGCTGGCATGATCCGTGAATGTGGAAGGGGGTCCACAGAGGTGCTAACAGAAGGGAACTCCAAAAATCAACCTATAGCTGAACTGGGCACAGAAGGACAGCCTAGAAATTTTGGGGGTGTACCACCTGCTTGGACCCAAGGGGAGAGTATACTGCACAGACTTGCGAGCAACGCCAGAGTTTGCGTGCTTGCTCTGGCTCTTTTATCTCTCTCTTTTTTTTCTGTTTGGATCCTTGCTTTTGATTGCTGAGCCCAGTGCATAGGAAAACCCAGTTGGGGACACTCTAGGAGACTGCAGGGGAAAGTTGTTTTTGTGGAACCTGGGGATCAGAGTGGGAAGTGGCGATCAGAGAACCAGCTCTGGGGCAGCCCTTTCCCCCAAACCGATATTAAGTGCCACAGGGAAAACAAAATCTAAACACTAGCTAGGGAGGACCTAGAGACACAGAGGTCAATCCAGAAACACTGCCACCCAGGGGATGAATCACAAATTGACCCTTGTGTAAACACAAATAAGGGACTATATGAAATAAAGATGTACTGCCTGCTTGAAAATCAGGACTGTGGCCTACAACACTGAGGAGCAGTGGAATGCAGGGAACTTCAATACTGTCCTGACTAGGAAACAGGCATGTCAAACAGAACAGTAGAGGAAGTGAATGACCTTCACTACTGAACATTTTATTTTTTTTTTTCATCTTTTACTTAAGAAACTAATTTTTTTCTTTTTTTCTCACTTGATTTTACCTTTTTAATTATTACATTTTTATTTTCAATCAGTATTATTACTACTACTATTTTACCTTTTTAAAAAAAGTGTTATTTTATTTTCTCTTTATTTTACTTTGGGATTAGTGTTCTACATTCTCTTTTCATCTTTCCTTTAGCATCATTTTACTCTATCTCAACTTTACCTTTATGCCAACACTCTCTTCCTCACTTTTCCCCTTTTGTTGTCCTGTTTCTCCTACCCTATTCTTGCTTTAGATTTTCCTTATTCATTCTTTCTACCCTCTGTTAAAATTTTACCCTACTTATATATCTAATTTCCAATCCCCTGCTCCAAGTCCATAAACACCTCTCTCTTCTCTTTCTTCACTATCCAAAAAATTTTTTTCTCTGTGTCCTTTTGCTGTTGTTTGCTTGATTGTTGATTATATTGTTTTTTTTATGCTTGTTTGTGAGGTTGTTTAGCTTTTTCTTTTTGTTTTTCTGTTTTGTTTTTGTTTGTTTTTTGCTTCTGTTTTCCCTTGCCTCGCTTGATATTAGTTTTTGTTTGTAGTTTGCATTTATCTCTAGGTATTTGTTGCTGGCATTTGTTGGGAATAGTGGCTGTTCTATTGGAGTTTTCTCCCCATATAAATAGATTTTTCCCCTCTTCTTTCATATTCTCTTTCTTTTCTCTCTTACATTTTTTTCCTTTTCCCAAATTCATTTGTGCACTCCTTTTTACTTTTTTGTCTTCTTCTTTCTTTCTTATACTCTAATTCGCTTTTCTCTGGTGGTCACCTTTATTTGGGGTTATTAATATCGTGAATACATTTGTGCTCAGCGCCTTGTGTGTTGTGCCTTCTTGTGTTGTATTTTTTGCCTTTAAATCAATGCAGGAGAGAGAGAACTACAAAGCCAGACAACCAGAGAAGAGAGATCATGGGGAGACAAAGAAACAGCCCACATATGAAAGAAAAGCATGCATCACCAGAAAAGGAAGTAAATGAAATGGAGACAAGCAACCTGTCAGAGAAAGAATTCAGAGAAATGGTCATAAGGTGGATGAAAAGAATGGAAGACAAATTCAACAATATGTGTAAGAACCAAGAGGAAATGGAGAAGAACCAAGAAGAAATGAAAAATGACATTGCTGCTGTAAAGAACTCAATAGAAAACATCAACAGGAGACTAGAAGAAGCACAGGACTGCATCAGTGAAAAAGAAGACAAGGTAGGAAAAAATATGCAAGCAGAGCTGCTTCTAGGAAAAAAAATTAAAAAGCAGGAGGAGAGCCTATGAGAACTTTGGGACAACACAAAACAAAGCAACATCTGCATAATAGGGGTGCCAGAAGGAGAGGAAAATGAGCAAGGAATAGAAAACCTGTCTGTAGAAATAATGACAGAAAACTCCCCTGATATAGGGAAGAAAAAAACTCACACAAATCCAAGAAGCTCACAGAGTCCCAAACAAAATGAACCCCAAAAGACTGATGACAAGGCACATTATAATTAAATTGGCAAACACCAATGACTAAGTAAGAATCTTAAAAGTGGCCAGAGAGAGACAGAAAGTTACCTATAAGGGATCTCCCATCAGACTAGTGACTGATTTTTCAACAGAAACACATCAGACCAGAAGGAAATGGAATGAAATATACAAAGTCATGCAAAGGAAGGGTCTGAATCCAAGAATACTGTACCCAGCAAGGCTATCAATCAAAATTGAGGTGAAATCAGAAGCTTTACAGACAAAAAAGGTCAAAGAGAGTTTATTACCACCAAACCAGCAATGCGAGAAATGCTAAAGGGTCTGCTTTGAAAAGAAGAAATATGAAGTGAAGAAGGAACACAGAGATAAAGAATAAAAATGGCAACAAACAAGTACCTATCAATAATAAGTTTAAATGTAAATGGATTAAATGCCCCAATCAAAAGACATAGGGTAACTGAGTGGATAAGGAAACATGACCCATATATCTGCTGTCTACAGGAAACCCACCTCAGAAAAAAAACATGCATACAGACTGATGGTGAAAACATGGAAAAAGGTTTTTCAGGCAAATGGAAATGAAAAAAAAGCGGGGGTAGCAATATTTATATCTGACAAATTAGATCTCAAAGTGAAGGACATAAAAAGAGATAAAGAAGGCCACTTAGAAAGACTAAATGGAGCTATCCAACAAGAAGAAATAACTCTGGCAAACATATACACACCCAATACAGGAGCACCCAAATACATAAAAAAAACTCCTGGAGAATATCAAGGGAGAGATTGACAGCAATACAATCATAGTAGGGGACTTTAGTATCCCACTATCACCATTGGACAAATCCTCTAAACAAAAAATCAGCAAAGAAACATCAATCCTAAATGACTCACTAGACCAGATGGAATTAATTGACATGTTCAGAACACTTCATCCTAAAGCCACCAACTATACTTTCTTCTCAAGCACACACAGGTCTTTTTCAGATAGACCACATACTGGGCACAGGCAAAGTCTCTTCAAATTCAAGAAGATAGAAATCATATCAAGTATCTTCTCAGAGCACAATGGCATAATATTAGAAGTAAACTAAAATAAAAACAATCCAAAACAATCAAACACCTGGAGACTAAATAGAATGCTATTAAACAATGACTGGGGTACCAGAGAGATTAAAGAAGAAATAAAAAACATCATGGCAACAAACGATAATGAAAACAACAATCCAGAATTTATGGGACACAGCAAAAATAGTCTTGAGAAGGAAGTTCATAGCTCTACAAGCCTACTGCAAAAAACTAGAAACAATGGTAATAAATTACCTAACACTACAACTCAAAGTGATAGAAAGAGAGCAACAAGAAAAGCCCAGTGTAAGCAGAACAAAGGAAATAATAAAGATCAGAGCAGAGATAAATGACATAGAGACAAAAAAAAAAAAAAAACAATACAAAAGATCAACAAAACCAAGAGCTGGTTCTTTGAAAGGATCAACAAGATTGATGACCCTCTAGCTAGGCTCACCAAGAAGCAGAGAGAGAGGACCCAAATAAACTATATCAGAAATGAAAGAGGAGAAATAACAACAGACCCCAACGAAATACAAAGGACTGTTAAAAATACTATGAATAACTCTATACCAACAAACTGGACAACTTGGAGGAAATGGACATATTCCTAGAAAAATACAACCTTCCAAAACTCAAGAAGATTCTAAACATCTCAATAGGCCAATAACTATGGAAGGAATTGAAACAGTCATCAAAAAGCTTCCAGCAAACAAAAGCCCTAGGCCAGGTGGATTCACCAGGGAGTTTTACCAAACATTCAAGGAAGAACTAAAACCTATCTTCCTCAGACTATTCCCAAAAGCTCAAGAGGAAGGAAGACTTTCAAGCTCATTCTATGAAGCCAGCATCACCCTAATACCAAAACCAGATAAAGACAACACAATGAAAGAGAATTACAGGCCAATATCCCTCATGAACATGGATACCAAAATCCTCAACAAAATTCTAGCAAATCGGATCCAGCAGTACATTACAGAGATCATACACGATGACCAAGTAGGATTTGTTCCACGGATGCAAGGATGGTACAATGTCTGCAAATCAATAAACGTGATACATCACATAAACAAATTGAGAGATGAAAGTCACATAGTCATATCAATTGATGCAGAAAAAGCATTTGCAAACCAAAACCCTTTCTTGATAAAAACTCTCAGCAAGGTGGGTAAAGAAGGATCATACCTCAACACAATAAAATCCATATATATGATAAACCCACAGCCAACATCATACTCAATGGGCAAAAACTAATACCATTTCCTCTAGAAACAGGAATAAGACAGGGATGCCCACTCTCACCACTCCTGTTCGACATAGTACTGGAAGTATTACCCATTGTGATTAGACAAGAAGTAGAAATAAAAGGCATCCAAATTGAAAAAGAAGAAGTAAAACTGTCATTTGCAAATGACATGATACTGTACATAAAAAAACCTAAGATGCCATCAAAAAACTATTAGGCTTGCCCTAGCCAGTTCGGCTTAGTGGATAGAGCATTAGCCTGCGGACTGAAGGGTCCCAGGTTCGATTCTGGTCAAGGGCATATACCTTGGTTGCAGGCACATCCACAGTAGGAGGTGTGCAGGAGGCAACTAGTCCATGTTTCTCTCTCATCGGTGTTTCTAACTCTATCCCTCTCCCTTCCTCTCTGTAAAAAATCAATAAAATATATTTTAAAAAAACCCTATTAGACTTAATAAATGAATTCGGCAATGTAGCAGGATAGAAAATTAATGCCAAGAAATCTATGGCATTTCTATACACCAATAGTGAACTTACAGAAAGACAGACTAAAGAAGCAATCCCATTTACCATTACAACAAAAAAATTAAGATACCTAGGAATAAACTTAACTAAGGAGGTAAAAGACCTATACGCAGAAAACTACAAGACACTGAAAAAAGAGATATAGGAAGATGTAAACAGATGGAAGAACATACCATGTTCATGGATTGGTAGAATCAACATCAGTAAAATGTCCATACTACCCAAAGCAATCTATAGATTCAACGCACTCCCCATTAAAATACCAACGGCATATTCCACAGACCTAGAACGAACATTCCAAAAATTCATCTGAAATAAAAAAAGACCTTGAATAGCCACAGCAATCCTGAGAATGAAGAACAAACTAGGTGGGATCTCAATACCAGATTTCAAGCTGTATTACAAAACCACTGTTCTCAAAACAGCCTTGTACTGGCACAAGAACAGACATATAGACCAATGGACTAGAATAGAGAACCCAGATATCAACCCAAACCACTATGCTCAATTAATATTTGACAAAGGAGGCACAAACATACAACTGAGTCAACACAGTCTCTTCAATAAATGGTGTTGGGAAAATTGGAAAGATACAAGCAAAAAAATGAAACTAGATCACCAACTTACACCATACACAAAAATAAATTCAATATGGATAAAGGACTTAAACATAAGACAGGAAACCATAAAAATTCTAGTGGAATCCACAGGATGCAAAATCTCAGACATATGCCAAAGCAATTTCTTCACCGATACAGCTCCTAGGGCAATGGAAACTAGGGAGAAAATAAACAAATGGGACTACATAAAAATAAACTTTTGCACAGCAAAAGAAACCATCAACAATACAACAAGAAAGCCCACTGTATGGGAGAACATATTTGCAAATGTTATCACTGATAAAAGTTTAATCTCCAACACTTACAGGGAACTCATACAACTTAATAAAAGGAAAATAAATGATCCAATAAAAAAATGGGCAACGTACATAAATAGAAACTTTTCAAAAGAAGGCAGAAGGAAGGCCAAGATACATATAAAAACATGCTCAAAGTCACTGATTATCCTAGAGATGCAAATCAAAATGACAATGCGGTACCATCTCACACCTGTCAGAATGGCTATCATCAACAAATCAACAAACGACAAGTGCTGGAGAGGATGTGGAGAAAAAGGAACCCTCATGCCCTGCTGGTGGGAATATAGACTGGTGCAGCCACTGTGGAGAACAGTCTGGAGTTTCCTCAAAAAACTAAAAGTGGAACTGCCATTTGACCCAGTAATCCCACTTCTAGGAATATATCCCAAGAAACTAGAAACACCAATCAGAAAGGATATATACACCCCTATGTTCATAGCAACACAATTCACCATAGCTATGATTTGGAAACAGCCTAAATGGCCATCAGCAGATGAATGGATTAGAAAACTGTGGTACATCTACACAATGGAATAGTATTCTGCTATAAAAAGAAGGAATTCTTACCATTTGCAGCAGCATGGATGAATCTGGAAAGCATTATGTTAAGTGAAATAAGCCAGATAATGAAAGAAAAATACCACATGATCTCACTCATTTATAGAAAATAAAGAACATTATAACCTGATGAACAAAAAGATAGATACAGAGGCAGTAAAGCATCGAACAGACTGGCAAATTATAGCAGGAAGGTTGGGGAGTATTGGGGAGGGAGGAAAGAGATCAACCAAAGGACTTGTATGCATGGATATAAGCACAACCAATGGATACAAGACATTGGGGGATGAGGGGGTCAAACAAAATTCTAGCAAATCGGATCCAGAGGAAGGTCAATGGGGAAAAAAAAGAAGATATATGTACTACTATATGTAATACTTTAAGCAATAAAAAAAAAGATTCACAAAACAAACAAAAAACCTATTAAGCCTGCATTGCAAGATTTAAAAAAGCCTCTTAATAATATTTAAAACAAACAAAAGGAGTGATAGTGGAGAAATATCCTGTAAGTAAATTACATAAAGCCTTAATTACTTAAATTTTTTACTTTAAAATTATTTTTCACTTGTAATGTTGATAGCAAAACACACATGGTGTCAGAATAAGCCAAAGGAAAATGGTTTAGGCAAAATGTAAAGATCCCGAGTCTAGTTTATAGAAAGATTCCTTTATTAATCTGTGGTCAAAATATGCTTATATATTCCCAGAAATCTCCTTCAAGCTCATATGGATTCCTGCAACAATGGACCCAAGAGAGGAACTAACCAGACTTCTCCAGCCACAGATAGCAGTGGCCCCAAGCAACACACTGACGAGAAAGGAGAAACAGTCCAGAGATGGAGATGGTGAAGATGCCTTGCGATGCTAGCAGTCAGCAGTTGTGCATTGCTGCAGGTTGCCCAGGACCAGGCCAAAGAAGGTCAGACCTGCATTGACATTGCTCACCATTTGTCCACCATCCAGAACTATAGTATTGCTGTCATGTCACAGGGAGCCCATGGAAAAACTGTTGGACAGTGATTGGGAATAGAACCCATAGAAAACTGTTGGACATTGGAAAGGGGACTCAAAGAACTGTTGGCTCAGAAAGGAGCTTACTGCAGACTGATTCCTTTGATGCCTGGCAACAATTTAAAAGGACATGAATGTGATTGATTTTTAATTTATTAAATATAAAAGCAGGATATGCTGGAGGCTAGGAACAGTAGTTAGCATAATAAATGCAGGAGGTCCATCAAAAGGTTGATGGACAGCTTCAGCACTGCTGAAGATTTGCATTATTATTGCCTGCTGCCAGACAGCTGAGGGCAGTTCCCCCAATCTTCAATCTAATGGTCCTTTATTGTTTACCAGGCCTTACCTTTGATATGTATATCTTCTTTGCTTTAGGGAAATTTGTGTTAATAAAAAGCTAGGGGTCCAGAGATTCAGAGAACTTAGCTACTAGAACTAAGTTTCTGTCTGGCCCTCCAATATGCCTTCCAAATTTATATTTCATGTCTAGTCTCTTTATTCATTTACGTGAAACCCCTTTTCCAGATTTCTTGAATCCTTCTAGATGCTGAAAAACACTGGCAGATAATCTTGGCAGAACCCCTGCACTATGTCCTTGCCCCAGTCTTTCAGCTAAGCCACTGTTCACACTGCTCACCCTGCTGGAGTGTTCACCAAGACTCTCTGTTCTTCCTGGCCAAGGGAAGCACCTGCTACCACGGGCTTCCTCCCCTCTCTGGGCTCAGCTGGCCACCAGATCTTGGTAACAGTGCTGTATATGTGGTCAGCTGTCTAAACTTTCCTCCATTCTTGCCTCCCCATTAATTCCTGTTTGTCCACCTTTAGGTGTTTCAATGTGTGGGTCTCTCAGGTTTGCCTCTGTATTGAGCAGGGAATCCTGTCTTGAGTTTTAGTTGATCAACTTGTTAAAGTTTTATGGGAAGAGATCAAGGGGATGTCTCAAGCTACCATTCCCCTGACATGGGTAAAGTATTCTTGATTGTGTTTTGTTCCTTTCATCACTTTTAATATATTGTGCCATATCCTTGTGGCCTACAAATTTTCAGCTCAAAAATCAGCTGACAGTTCTATGGGGGAATCATTTGTACATAACTAGCTGCTTTTCTCTTGCTGCTTTTTAAAGAATCTTTATTGTTGAGAGTAGTAGTGATGTCCTACTCCCCCCACCCAGTGCCCCCCTCCACCAGGTTCCCATCCTGCCACAGGCCTTAACCATCCTATTGTCTGTGTCTATAGGCAGTGCATATATGCATATAAGATCTTTGGTTAATCTCTTCCCGCCACCGCTTTCCTCTGAGATCATCAGTCTGTTCCTTGTTTCTATGCTTCTGATTCTATTTTATTCATCAGTTTATTTTTTCCATTAGATTTCTTGTTTATTTTGATTTTTAGATTCAATTGTTGATAGATATGTATTTATTGCCATTTTATTGTTCATATATTTTATTTCTTCTTCTTCTTCTTCTTCTTCTTCTTCTTCTTCTTCTTCTTCTTCTTCTTCTTCTTCTTCTTCTTCTTCTTCTTCCTCTTCTCAAACAATATCCTTTAACATTTCATGTAATATTGGTTTGGTAGTGATGAACTTTTTTAGTTTTTTCTTGCCTGTGATCTGTTGAGAAATCAACTGACAGTCCTATGGGCCCTCTGTTGTAGGTAACTAACTGCTTTTCTCTTGCTGCTTTTAAGATTCTCTCTTTGACTTTAACCCTTGGCATTTTAATTCTGATATACCTAGGTGTGAGCCTCTTTGGGTTCCTCTTGTTTGGGACTCTCTGTGCTTCCTGGACTTGTAAGTCTATTTCTTTTGCCCAATAGGGGAAGTATTATGTTATTATTTATTCAGATAGGTTTTCAATATCTTGCTCTCTTTTCCTTCTGGCACTCCCATAATTCAAATATTGGTATGCTTGAAGTTGTCCCAGAGGCTCCTTACACTATCTTCATATTTTTGGATTATTTTTTGTTTTTGTTTTTGCTCTTCTGATTGGGTGTTTTTGGCTTCCTCATATTTAAAATTGTTGATTTGATTCTCAGAATCCTCTACTGTTGAATCCCTGTAAATTATTCACTTCAGTTAGTGTATGCTTAATTTTTGACTGGTCCTTTTTCATGTCTTTGAAATTCTCCCTAAGATCCTTGAAAGTCTCACTAAGTCCCTTGAAGCTCTCATTAAGATCCTTGAGCAACCTTATAGCCATTGTTTTGAACTCTGTACATAGTAGTTTGCTTGCTTCCATTTCTTTCATTTGTGACATGCTTCTTTGTCTCCACATTTTGGCTGTTTCCAGTGTTAGTTTCTATGCATTAGGTAGAGCTGCTATGTCTCCTGGAATTTGGTAGAGTGGCCTTGTTTAGTAGGTTTCCTGTAGGGCCCAGTGGCTTAGTTTTCTCAGTCACTTTAGCTTGGCATTCTTGGTGCACCTCTGTGTGGACTGTGTGCACATTCTTGTTGTAGTTGAGCCTGGATTGCTGTTGGTGACATTGGGAGGAGTTGACCTCCAGGCCAATTGGCTGTGAGGACCAGCTGTGACTACAGTGGAAGAGCCAATGTTCAGGAGACACCTCTATTGAGAAAGACTTGCTTCATTGGGGCTTTGGTACTCAGTGAGTCTGCTGCTTGAATGTGTCACTTGTGGATGTGTAAAGTTGTAATCTGGTGTGGTCTGAATCTGTCCAACTGTTGCACTGACTCTGGGAACTCCTAGGAAGTGCAAAGTGAGCCACTGCTTGGGGACACCCTGCAGGAGCTTCAGAGAGATCTGGAGATGGCTGCTACTTGTATTGAGCTTGGAAGTGCCCAGGTCAGGCCGAGCTGTGAAGCAAGGAAGACTGGTGCTATTGTGGGGTCTTGGGCCTCTTATTGATAGGTATGATGCATTATTATGTCAGCTGATGCTTGTTTAAGAGATTTTAGAAAATTATGAAGCCTAAACCAAGACAGGCCATTCATATGGAAAAGCCACTACAAACAACTTGAGTGGGGCTGAAAAATGGATGGGATAGGATCTCAGGGAATAACCAGGTGGAGCCAACAGTATGAGCCAGGCTGATGGAGACTCAGATATGGCTACTCAGCCCTGTGATGGTGGAGGTCCCAGCACATGGAACAATGACCCCTGTGAGCACCCACGTCTGGGAAAAAGCTGCCTCCAAGTTCCTGTCCCCATTCCAGATAATCCAGGTCCTTCCTGAATGTCCCAGATTCCTTTCAAGCCACTGCACCAGAATTGGAGCCCAGAGGGATTGAGTCCAAGTAAGTCAATATACCAGCCCTTTATGAGGAATTTCCTGGGACTCCAGCAGCTTCCTTGTCACTCGGCCACAATCCTCGCTGTTTTATACAGCCCAAAGTTAAGGGGACTTCTCTTCCCAGAACTGGAACCCTGGGCTCGGAGTGTGGTGTGGGACTGTGACCCCTTGCTCCTCATGAGAGTTCTCCTCAGAGATGATATATCTCCCAATATAAAAAAATGTCACACGTGAGTGTCAGACTGGCCCATTCCATGCCTCTACCTCTTCTATCATTCTCAGTGTGCTTTCTTCTTTACTTTTCTATTTATAGGACTTCCATTCAGCCAGATTTCAGGCAGTTATGAATGATGGTTGTTTTGTATTTTAGTTGTAATTTTGATGTGGTTGTGGGAGGCAGTGAGTACCAGCATTTACCTACACCATCATCTTGGTTCACCTCACTCTTTTGCTGCTTTTAAGACTATTTATGTACCTTTAACTCTTGGCAGTTTAATTATGATGTGTCTTGGTGTGGGCCACTTTGTGTTCATTTTCTTTGGGACTCTGTGCTTCTGTATGTCTTGGAAAGTCTTGGATGTTTGTTCACTTCTCCTGGATAGGGACATTTTGAGCAATCATTTCTTCAAATAGGTTTTCTGTCTCTATATCCCTCTTTTCTACTTCAGAGATCCTATGTTTCAAGTATAGATATGATTGATGTTGTCACCGAGGTTCCTTATATTATCCTCATTTTTTAATTCTTTTTTTTCTTTTCACTGTTCCAATTGGGTAATTTCTACTACCTTGTCTTTCAGCTAGGTGACTTTTTCTTCTGAATCATCTAATCTGCTCTTGATCACTCTAGCATATTTTTTCATTTCAGTTATTGTATTCATCAGGTATCATTTGTTCTTTGCTGAATGGCTCATTGAGTTAATCTGTTTTTCTCTGGAATTTATTGAGTAACTTTATAACCATTTTTTTTAAAAAACTATCTAGTAGATTGCTGGTTTCCGTTTAATTTAGTTCTTTTTATGGTGTTTTGTTCTGTTCCTTCATTGGAAACATACGTCTGTCTCCTTGTTTTGGCCCTCTCTCTGTCTTTGTTTCTATGTAATAGGCCAAACAGCAATCTCCCTTTGGTTTGAAGGAGAGGCCTGTGTAGGCGCTTTCTCTTTGTAGACTGTGTGTGCAAGTCTGTTAGGCAGAAGGGTTAAAGCTGATGTTATAGTGGGCTTGGGCTGAAGAGGGATTGAGGGACTGGAGGGTGAGCCACACGGGGGCCACCCTGGCATGCTGGTTTGAGCTAAAGTTTGAACAGGTACAGGCCATGGGGACAAGTTTTGCTGGGGCCTCTTTGGTGGGTAGTCTGGAGCTATAGTTGGAGCTGGCTCAGAAACTGGAGTATACTGAGTCAAATCCTACTGGAGTCACCTTTTCAAGCTTTAATTAGAACAGGCTCAGACCATGGGTAGTCACTGGGGGTAAGCTGTTTTGAGTCCCAGAGCTGTAGCTGGAATGGGCAGGGGCCACAATAAGTGCTGGAAGCAAGCTATGCTGGGCCCATCTTTCTAGGCTGGCTGAACATGTAGCTCTAGCAGGCGCAGACAGCAGGAAAATTCAAGGAAAAACCACACCAAGGCTGATTTGGCAGTCAAGTTGGAGCTGTAGTTGGAGTTCACTGAGGGCATGGGAATTCCCAGGATCAACTCCATGCTAGGGCCTGAAGCTTTATCTGAAGCAGGTGTGAGCAGCAGTGAGTCCAAGGGGCAAGCCATGTCAAGACCACCTTGGAAGAATAATTGGAGCTGTATTCAGAGCAGGTTCAGGCTGTGGTTAATCCCAGGGGAAATTTATGATGAGGCCTGGAGCTGTACCTGGAGTAGGTGTGAGTCAAAAGGAGCCCTGGAGGCAAGCCTCACTGAGACCACCTTGGCAAGATGATTGGCGTTGGAATATGCTCAGGCCATGGGGAATACCAAGGGCAAGCAATGTTAGAGCCTGGAGCTTGAGCTGGAGAAGGCTTGGTCTGCAATAAGTCCCAGAGATAAGTTTCATGGTGATGTGAGCTTTAACTAGAGCGGGCATGAGCCATGTGGTGTTCCGGGGGGCAAACTAAGCTGGGCCTGCCTTGGCAGGCTGACTAGAAGCTGTAGCTTGAGCAGACCAGGATGAGAGTGTGAGTAAGCTGTGTCAGAGCCTAGAGCTATAATTGGAGTGGGTGTGGGCTGAGAGACATCAAAGGGAAAAGTCTTTCTAGGGCTTGAAACTGGGTCTAGAGAAGGTGTAGACTGGGTTGGGGGGAGGTCTCAGAGCAATCCATGGATCTGTTGTGGGCCTGTTTCTTGGGGCACACTAGGACAGCCTTTTCCTGGTGGGATAGAATGCTTGGATTATGCTCCTTCCCATGTGATCAATATGAAGGAAGAGCACAATAAATGGCACTCTCTGGTGTTTTTGACTCTGGAGAGGATTATCACAGCTCCCCTCTCATTTGGCAGATGCTCTAGGGTTAGTGAATAGATTTCCTTTCTGTATATTGCAGGTGCCTTTAAACCATAGTTTGCTTGTTTGTTTTTGCTGTGTCCCAGGGCAGCCTTAGTCTGAGCGCAGACTTCTCAGTAATCCTTCACTACTGCAGGTCTGTAGGACTGCGCATTGGGGGTGAGGTTCCCACAATACTGTCTTTGTCTCTTCTCTCTCTCTCTCTCTCTCTCTCTCTCTCTCTCTCTCTCTGTCTCTTTCTCTCCTCTGTTTGTTGTGCAGAAGTTGTCCAGTCAGCCCTCAGTTCTTTGTTGTTGAATTCTATGTGCTCATGGGAAAAGAGTGAGTTCAGAGGTTATCTTGGACCAGAAGCTGTACTCTAAAGTATTTAACTCATAATTCCAACATGTGATTCCTCTCATATGCAGCTTCTGTAACATGATCTTTTTTTTTTCTTTCTCAGATTTTTTTTCTTTTTTCCCCACACTTTTTAAAAAAATTTCTTATTTATTAAGGTGTTACATATGTGTCCTTATACCCCCATTACCGCCCCCCTCAAACCCCCAATCATACCCTCACCCCCCTGTTGTCTGTGTCCATTGGTTAGGCTTATATGCATGCATACAAGTCCTTTGGTTGAACTCTCCCCCTTACCCCCACTCTCCCATACCTTCCTTCTCAGGTTTGATGGTCTGATCTAAGTTTCTCTGTCTCTGGATCTATTTTTGTTAATCAGTTTATGTTGTTCATTATAATCCATAAATGAGTGAGATCATGTGATATTTATCTTCCTCTGACTGGCTTATTTCACTTAGCATAATGCTTACCAGTTCCATCCATGCTGTTGCAAATGGTAAGAATGCCTTCTTTTTTTACCGCAGTGTAGTATTCCATTGTGTAGATGTACCACTATTTTTTAATCCACTCATCTGCTGATGGGCAATTAGGCTGTTTCCAAATCTTAGCTATTGTAAATTGTGCTGCTATGAACACAGGGATGCATATATCCTTTCTGATTGGTGTTTCTAGTTTCTTGAGATATATTCCTAGAAGTGGGATCAGTGGGTCAAATGGGAGTTCCAGTTTTAGTTTTTTAAGGAAACTCCACAGTGGCTGCACCAGTCTGCATTCCCACCAGCAGTGCAAAAGGGTTCCTTTTTCTCTCCATCCTCGCCAGCACTTGTCCTTTGTTGATTTGTTGATGATAGCCATTTTGACAGGTGTGAGATGGTACCTCATTGTCATTTTGATTTGCATCTCTTGGTTGATTAGTGACTTTGAGCATGTTTTCATATGCCTCTTGACCTTCCTTCTGTCTTCTTTCAAAAAGTATCTATTTAGGTCCTTTGCCCATTTTTGTTATTGGGTTGTTCATCTTCCTTTTGTTAAGTTGTATGAGTTCCCTGTAAATGTTGGAGATTAAGCCCTTATCGGTGATAATATTGGCAAATATGTTCTCCCATGCAGTGGGCTTTCTTGTTGTTTTGTTGATGGTTTCTTTTGCTGTGCAAAAGCTTTTTGTTTTGTTGTAGTCCCATTTGTTTATTTTCTCTTTAGTTTCCATTGCCCTAGGAGTGGTATGGGTGAAGAAATTGCTTTGGCATATGTCTGAGATTTTGCTACCTGTGGATTCCTCTAGTATTTTTATGGTTTCCCATCTTATGTTTAAGTCTTTTATCCATTTTGAGTTTATTTTTGTGTATGATGTAAGTTGGTGTTCTAGTTTCATTTTTTTTGCATGTACCTGTCCAATTTTCCCAACACGATTTATTGAAGAGACTGTCTTGACTCCATTGTATGCTCATGCCTCCTTTGTCGAATATTAATTGAGCATAGTGGCTTGGGTCAATTTCTGGGTTCTGTATTCTATTCCATTGATCTATATGTCTGTTCTTGTGCCAGTACCAGGCTGTTTTGAGAACAGTGGCTTTGTAATACAGCTTGAAATCTGGTATTGAGATCCCTCCTACTTTATTCTTCTTTCTCAGGATTTCTGTGGCTATTCGGGGTCTTTTTTTATTCCAGATGAATTTTTGGAATGTTCGTTCTAGGTCTGTGAAATATTGGTATTTTAATGGGGAGTGCATTGAATACATAGATTGCTTTGGGTAGTATGGACATTTTACTGATGTTGATTCTACCAATCCATGAACATGGTATGTACTTCCATCTGTTTACGTCTTCCTCTATCTCTTTTTTCAGTGTCTTGTAGTTTTCTGCATATAGGTCTTTTACTTCCTTAGTTAAGTTTATTCCTAGGTATCTTAATTTTTTTGTTGCAATGGTAAATGGGATTGCTTCTTTAGTCTCTCTTTCTGTAAGTTAATTATTGGTGTATAGAAATGCCATAGATATCCTGGCATTAATTTTGTATCCTACTACATTGCTGAATTCATTTATTAAGTCTAATAATTTTTTCATGGAGTCTTTAGGGTTTTCTACGTACAGTATCATGTCATATGCAAATAAGGAAAGTTTTACTACTTTTTTTCCAATTTGGATGCCTTTTATTTCTTCTACTTGTCTGATCACAAACGCTAGTACGTCCAGTACTATGTTGAACAGGAGTGGTGAGAGTGGGCATCCCTGTCTTGTTCCTGTTCTTAGGGGAAATGGTTATAGTTTTTGCCCATTGAGTATGATGTTGGCTGTGGTTTTATTATATATGGCTTTTATTATGTTGAGATATGATCCTTCTATTCCCACCTTTCCGATTGTTTAACAAGAAAGGGTGTTTGGATTTTGTCAAATGCTTTTTCTGCAACAATTGTTATGACTATGTGATTTTTATCTCTCAATTCTTTTATGTAATGTATCACGTTTATTCATTTGCAGATATTGTACCACCCTTGCATCTCCAGAATAAATCCTACTTGGTCATAGTGAATGATCTTTCTGATGTACTGCTGGATCCGATTTGTTAGAATTTTGTTGAGGATTTTGGCATCTATGTTCATGAGGGATATTTGCCTGTAACTCTCTTTCATTGTGTTGTCTTTATCTGGTTTTGTTATTATGGTGATGCTGGCTTCATAGAATGAGCTTGGAAGTCTTCCTTCCTCTTGAGCTTTTGGGAATAGTCTGAGGAAGATAGGTTTTAGTTCTTCCTTGAATGTTTGGTAAAGCTCCCCTTTGAAGCTGTCTGGCCCTGGGCTTTTGTTTGCTGGAAACTTTTTGATGACTGTTTCAATTTCTTCCATAGTTATTGGCCTATTGAGATTTTTAGAATCTTCCTAATTGAGCTTTGGAAGGTTGTATTTTTCTAGGAATATGTCCATTTCCTCCAGGTTGTGTAGTTTATTAGAGTAGAGTTGTTCATAGTATTTTTTAACAATCCTTGGTATTTCTGTAGGGTCTGTTGTTATTTCTCCTCTTTCATTTCTTATTTTGTTTATTTGGGTCCTCTTCCTTTGCTTCTTGGTGAGCCTAGCTAGAGGTTCATCCATCTTGTTTATCCATCCACTTTATGAATTGTATGACGCTTATTCTGAATTCTTTTACTGCCATATTGCTTGCCTCTGTTTTGCTTAGCTGCTTTTCTGGTGATTCCTCTTTTTCTTTCCTCTGGAGGTTTCTTTGTCTACCCATTTTTTGTTTCACTGACTGATCTAGATTTCAAGTCGTGGAGGAGCTGCTCCTTGGGTGGCAGTGGCTCCTTGGGCTGTGGTTGCTCCTCAGGTGGTCGCTGAAGTGGCTGCTCCTCAGTTGGCAGTGGCTCTTCTTGTGGGTGCTGTTCACAGCAGTGGTGTCTCTTCTGGCTGGTGGGGGAGGCTGCTTGCACAGCTGCTGCTCCTCGGACAGGGGCGGGCTGCTCATGTGGCTGCTGCTCCTTGAATCAGGGCTGGCTGCACACTGATGCTGTTCCTCAGATGGGACGGGCTGGTCGTGAGGCTGCCGCTTCTTGGACAGGGGCATGTTGCTTGCTGGGCTGGTGCTCCTCGTATGGGTGCAGGCTTCTTGTGCAGCTGCTGCTCCTTGGATGGGGGACGGACTGCTTGCATGGCTGTTGCTCCTCAGGTGGGAGTGAGGTGCACGTGTGGCTGCTGTTCCTCAGATGGGGGCGGGCCGCTAACCCAGCTGCTGCTTGTCCAACAGGTGCAGGCTGTGTGTTGCTGCTGCTCTTCGGACCAGTGCAGGCTGTGTAGGACTGCCATTCCTCGGACGTGGGTGGTCTGCTCGTGTAGTTGCTGCTCCTTGGTCCAGGGCAGGCTCCTTGGGCTGCTGCTGTTCCTCAAATTGAGGTGGGTTGCTCACAGCACTGCTGTTCCTTGTATGGGGGAGGGCTGCTCACATAGCTGCTGCTCTTTGGATGGGCGCAGGCTGCTCATGCAGCTGCTGCTCCTTGGATGGGGGCAGGTTGCACAGGGCTGCTGCTCCTCATTCGTGGGGGGCTGGTCTTGCAGCTGCTGCTCCTCAGATTGGGTGGGCTGTTCGCGTCATTGCTGCTCCTCGGATGGGAGAGTAGGCCTCTTATACAGCTGCTGCTCCTTGGACAGGGACAGGCCAAGTGAGGCTGCTGCTCTTAGGCCTGGGGTGGGCCGCTCATGGGGCTGCTATTCCTCAAACGGGGGAGCAGGCTATTCTCACAGCTGCTGCTCCTTGGACAGGGGCAGGCCATATGAGGCTGCTGCTCTTAGGCCTAGGACGGGCTGCTCGTGGGGCTGCTGGTCCTTGGACAGGAGCGGGCTGCTTACGTGTCTGCTGATCGCATGGTTGCCGTGCCCTGGGCTAAAGTGGGCCAGTCAGAGGGGAGAGTGTTTCAGAACTCACAAGAGCCTGTGCCCAAGGTGGCTGGAGACTCACTGACCGTGGGATCACAGCCGTGGTAGCAAGTACCTGGCAGGGGTGGCTGTAGAGTCCCAGGTATTCTCTGAGGGCACCCTGGTTGGAGGTGAGGCTGGGCTCCCAGTTACAGCAGCTGTTCCCTTCAAAAAGGCTAGTCCTCTGAGGACAAGCCAGCCTCCTGGTACTATTTGAAATGGTAGCAAAGGCTGCCTAGTTAGGCAAACCCACTTAGCCTGCCCCGAAAGATCCTGAAGGATCTAACTGTGCCTTACTCACATACACACACAGACACACACACACACACACACACACACACACACACAGACACACACACACACCACATAACCACACACTCCTCTTTTGCTCCCTCTGTCACTCATGCTCTCTCCCTCACTGCTACCTTTTTCCTGCTTCTGTAGTTGCATCTGGGGTGTTATTGACATGTTCGTGAATGGAATTTCTTCTCCAGGTGTCTGGTTAATGTGGCTCACTCTCCAGCTCCTGGCCAGATATGATAAAATTCACCTCGACATGACACAACACAAAGGGAACTAAGCACAAATATATTCATGACACCTATGACCCCACTATAAGTAACCATCTGAGAAAAAAGATTAGGGGAGAGAAAAGAGCACAAAAGATAAGAGAGAAAAGAAAAAGAAAGAAAAAGGAAAAAAATATATATATATATAACAGAACCAATAGATAAACCAAAAAAATACAAACACCAAACACCCAGCAAAGAGGGTGGGGGCAGAATCTGTAGAGGCTGAGCATATATACAGAAAATAAGGTTAAGAATTAGATGAATATGGGGAGGTACTCAGTTCAGTGTAGAGGAAGTAGAAAGGGGATGGGTGGATAAGAAGAAAGAGAACGAGAAGAAAATAATTCTATCTAATAAAAGAGAAACATGAAAATTGACCGTACCTCCTCTATGCCCACAAGCCATGCCCACCAGCCAATGAGGAGCGAGTATGCAAATTAATCCAACCAAGATGGCGGTGGCCACAGAGTTGAAGCAAGCAGGAGGCTTGGGTTGCCCCTGGTGATAGAGGAAGCCAAGCTTCCAGCCCGCTCTGGCCTGCCCTGGCCTCTGCTCAAGGCTACAAAGTTTCAATTTTAGAAGACAAATAAATCCCAGATACCTGCTTCTAGCCTATGCTTGGGTCACCAGGGGGCGTGGCTGGCCTGCAAACCACCACAGGCCCCTCGCCCAGGCCGCCCCATGCCCCAAGGGAACCCCCACCCTGACCTGGGACACCCTTCAGGGCAAACCAGCCAGCCTCCACCAATGCACCAGGCCTCTATCCTATCTAATAAAAGAGTAATATTCAAATTGACTGTCACACCAACACACAAGATGGCTGCCCCCATGTGGTCAAAGATGGCTGCCTCGATGTGGACACAAGATGGCCAGCAGGGGAGGGCAGTTGGAAGGGACCAGGCCTGCAGGGAGGGCAGTTGGGGGCGATCAAGCCTGTAAGGAAGGGCAGTTGGGGGCCACCCAGGCCTGCAGGGGTGAGCAGTTGGGGGGACCAGACCTGCAGGGGAGGGCAGTTGAGGGGGGACCAAGCCTACAGGACAGGGCAGTTAGGGGTGACCAGGCCTGCAGGGGAGGGCAGTTTGGGGGGACCCAGGCCTGCAGGGGAGGGCAGTTGTGGGGGGGCAGACCAGCAGGGGAAAGCAGTTAGGGGTGATGAGGCTGGCAGGGGAAGGAAGTTAGGGGTGACCGGGCTGGCAGGGGAGGGCAGTTAGGGGCAATCAGGCTGGCAGGGGATCAGTTAGGCATCAATCAGGCTGGCATGGGAGTGGTTAGGGGCAATCAGGAAGGCAGGCAGGCGGGCAGTTGGGAGCCAGCAGTCCTGGATTGTGAGACGGATGTCCAACTGCCAGTTTAGGCCCGATCCTACCAGTAGGATCGGGCCTAAACAGGCAGTCAGACATCCCTCGAGGGGTCCCAGATTGGAGAGGGTGCAGGCTGGGCTGAGGGACACCCCCCCCCGCCAGTGCACGAATTTCATGCACCCGGCCTCTAGTAATAATAATAATAATAAATTTACAAAATATTGATTTCAAAAATGGTATAAAAAATAAAAAATAGCAAATAAAAATAAAATAAAATAGAGTGATAGAAAAAATAATACAAAGAGAAATAGAAAATAAAGCAACAAATAAAAACAGGGAAACAAAGAAAAAAGAAGGAAAGAAGAGATAAAATAATAATAATAAAAAGAAAAAATTGAAAAAGTGAAGTGTCATTCCATTGACTGGCTTATGATCCCAGTCTTCTGTACTGTCTTTAGGCCAGTCCCTTTGGACCTGGCATCCTCAAACTACTGCCCGCAGGCCACATGCAGGTGTTTTTGCTGTTTTGTTTTTTTACTTCAAAATAAGATATGTGCAGTGTGCATAGGAATTTGTTCATAGTGTTTTTTTTAAACTATAGTCAGGCCCTCCAACAGCCTGAGGGACAGTGAACTGGCCCCCTGTTTAAAAAGTTTGAGGACCCCTCCTTTGGACTCTCAGGGACTATTTAGGGTTTTTTTTGTTTTGTTTTAATCCTTTGTGCTATTCAGGATGGGACCTGGGTTTGGCTGTATTGGTTGCCTGGAAACTGGAGGGAAGGGCTATCTCTTCCAGACAAAATGGCTTCTCAAGTCTGGGGCTCAGGTATGACTCCGCACCAGACTCACTGCCACATCTCCTGGACCCATACTCTCCCCAGACTCCAAGAGTCCGCACCTTCTCCCTCACCTCAACCATGGGTAAGTGTCTGTATCTGAAAGGTCCTATGAACTAGGTTCAGTGAAGAGAGGCTCAGGCCACAGATAGGGGAAAAACTGGGCCTCTGTGCACTCCTCTCCTGCCAGTGCTTCCAGATCTGGCCAGCCCTTCAGGCTGCACCCTCTAGGTTCAGTCTTTTGTGACTGTGGACCCAGTTCTAGATTCCCCTGTGGTCCAGCAGTCCTATGGCCCTTCTTTCCACAGTCAGACGCTGTGCCTGTCCCCAGGGACATGACTTGGTGCTGTGCGGGTTCCCTCTGACCCTCTGGGCTCAGAGGTCTAGCACACTGTCCTCCCCAGATCCTTGATTTTACCCTTTTCCGGGGATCCTATGCCTTTCCCAGCTGCAAACTGAATCACCCGCTGAGGCTCCTTCGTCAGTTCGGGTTGGATGTTATTCATTTCAGCTGTTCATTCTATCTGCTCCGGGACAAGGCTCAGGACACGTTTGTCTATTCCGCTGCCATTTTGTCTCTCCTGATTTTTTTTTCCTAGTGCATGGCTCATACTTGCCTGTTCTTCATATGCCTTGTGAATGAAAGAGGGGCTATGTAGTAATTCTAACAAAATCAGTGACTAAAGCTAACCTCAAAGGATGATTTGATCATAAATTTCTAAGTGTACAGGTTATAGTAGATAGCTAAACCCCAGGCCTATAACTTCCTTAGTAAAAGGTTTATCTTGGCCCTGATCACTGTTCTTGTGCATCCAAGTTAACACACTTTTAAAGTGTCAGATTAATATTTTTTCCCCAGATCCCTCAGAGGTATAACCACCCACAGGGAACACATGATCTTGTTGCCTGTGTACCATCGCTATTTACTATAAATGTTAAATATTAACTGTTTTGTACCCACCAATGTAAAAGAAGTATGTATCTCTCCATTTTACTTTTTTTTTAAATTTTATTTTATTGTTTAAAGTATTACACATAGTAGTACATATATATCCTTTTTTCCCCCATTGACCTTTCCACAGCCTTCCCTACTGCCTGTTGCATGCTCTCATCCCACCCGCCCCAGTGTCTTGTGTCCATTGGTTGTGCTTATATGCATGCATACAAGTCATTCAGTTGATCTCTTTCCCCACTTCCCCAAAATTCCCAACCTTCCCACTGTAATTTGACAGTCTGTTCGATGCTTTACTGCCTCTGTATCTATCTCGTTGTTCATCAGGTTATAATGTTCTTTATTTTCCATAAATGAGTGAGATCATGTGGTATTTTTCTTTCATTGCCTGGCTTACTTCACTTAGCATAATGCTCTCCAGTTTCATCCATGCTGCTGCAAGTGGTAAGAATCCATTCTTTTTTATAGCAGTATAGTATTCCATTGTGTAGACGTACCACAGTTTTCTAATCCACTCATCTGCTGATGGGCATTTAGGCTGTTTCCAAATCTTAGCTATGGTGAATTGTGTTGCTATGAACATAGGGGTGCATATATCCTTCTGATTCGTGTTTCTGGTTTCTTGGCATATATTCCTAGAAGTGGGATTACTGGGTCAAATGGGAGTTCCATTTTAGTTTTTTGAGGAAACTCCATACTGTTCTCCACAGTGGCTGCACCAGTCTGCATTCCACCAGCAGTGCACGAGGGTTCCTTTTTCTCTGCATCCTCGCCAACACTTGTCGTCTGTTGATTTGTTGATAATAGTGATTCTGACAGGTGTGAGATGATACCGCATTGTCGTTTTGATTTGCATCTCTCGGATAATTAGTGACTTTGAGCATGTTTTCATGTGTCTCTTGGCCTTCCTTCTGTCTTCTTTCGAAAAGATTTTATTTAGGTCAATTGCCCATTTTTTTATTGGATCATTTATCGTCCTTTTATTAAGTTGTATAAGTTGCCTGTAGATGTTGGAGATTAAACCATTATCAGTGATAACATTTGCAAATATGTTCTCCCATACAGTGGGCTTCCTTGTTGTTTTGTTGATGGTTTATTTTGCTGTGAAAAAGCTTTTTATTTTGATGTAGTCCCATTTTTTTATTTTCTCTTTAACTTCCATTGCCCAAGGAGCAGTACCGGTGAAGAAGTTCTTTCGGCATATGTCTGAGATTTTGCTGCCTGTGGATTCCTCTAGTATTTTTATGGTTTCCAGTCTTATGTTTAAGTCCTGTATCCATTTTGAGTTTATTTTTGTGTATGGTGTAAGTTGGTGGTCTAGTTTCATTTTTTTGCATGTATCTGTCCAATTTACCCAACATCATTTATTGAAGAGACTGTCATGACTCCATTGTATGTTCATGCCTCCTTTGTCAAATATTAATTGAGCATAGTGGTTTGGGTCAATATCTGGATTCTCTATTCTATTCCATTGGTCTATGTGTCTGTTCTTGCTCCAGTACCAGGCTGTTTTGAGAACAGTGGTTTTGTAATACAGCTTGAAATCTGGTATTGAGATCCCACCTACTTTATTCTTTTCCCAGGATTGCTGTGGCTATTCGGGGTCTTTTTTAATTCCAGATGAATTTTTGGAGAGTTCTTTCTAGGTCTGTGAAATATACCGTTGGTATTTTAATGGGGAGTGCATTGAATCTATAGATTGCTTTGGATAGTATGGACATTTTAATGATGTTGATTCTACCAATCCATGAACATGGTATGTTCTTCCATCTGTTTACGTCTCCCTCTATCTCTTTTTTCAGTGTCCTGTAGTTTTCCATGTATAGGTCTTTTATCTCTTTAGTCAAGTTTATTCCTCGGTATCTTAATTTTTTGGTGTGATGGTAAATGGGATTGCTTTTTTAGTCTGTCTTTCTGTAAGTTCACTATTGGTGTATAGAAATGCCATAGATTTCTTGGCGTTAATTTTGTATCTTGCTACATTGCCAAATTAATTTATTAAGTCTATTAGTTTTCTGATGGAGTCTTTCTGGTTTTTTATGTACAATATCATGTCATCTGCAAATAAGGACAGCTTTAGTTATTCTTTTCCAATTTGGATGCCTTTTATTTATTCTTCTTGTCTATTTGGAATGGCTAATACTTCCAGTACTATGTCAAACAGGAGTGGTGAGAGTGGGCATCCTTGTCTTGTTCCTGTTCTTAGGGTAAATGGTTTAAGTTTTTGCCCATTGAGTATGATGTTGGCTGTGGGTTTTTCATATATGACTTTTATTTTTATTATTTATTTATTTATTTATTTTTAGAAAGTTAAAAGCTGATTTTTATTTTATCATCGACAGCCATTCTTTAAACATGAACATGCGTACGTAATACTCTACATACACATCAGAGTTTTAATATTAGTTAATAAAGGTTAAACACAAAACATACATCCTTACAAAAAGGTCAAAATGTAAACTTAAAACTTTGAATAAAAGTCTTACTAATTTAAAAAAAGTTTGTGTTGGGTACCATCTGTACAACACAATTAATTTAAACATTTTCCTTTGGCTGCACATGAAAAAAGAGGCAGTAGAAAATAAAGTCATTGAATATTTTAAGTTGCAGAGTATGCAGTTTTGCCATGCAGGAGAAGCAATATTAAGTATTACTTTTCAAAAAAAATCCACATTTAAAAATATTTAGTTCAACTCACAAAATTTCTCTCAGTGGAGATCCCAATGCGATGCATGTTTTGCTGCCTCAGGTAGCCTGTCCGAAAGGCAACCTCTGACTGATTTTGGCACAGAAAAGAAGTCTTAAGAATAAGAACATGAGTAAAAAAGAGGGCAGAGGAACAGCGGGAAGAAATTAAGTGAGAGTAAATGAGAGAGTAATTGCAACACCAAAAACTGTGCATCCGTGGTCACTGCAGGAGCTTGCTCTGCAGTGTCATTGCAGCATGGATTTAATTTGCTTGGAGGTAGTCTCATCGTTCAAATGTTTTGTTGTGTACCTGAGAGCATTGAGAAGACCTTCTACACTATTAGGAGGCTTGTCCTTAAGAACTTTGATACAATCTTTCATATCAATTTTTGAGGTTTTAGCAAATGCTCCCACTGGATGTACATGGTCATAGAGTATGATGACGCCCACCATTACCCTCAAGCAGAACGACACTGTCTCTTCATTTGTAAACCTGCTTCTGTATTCTGGCATTTCCAGAATGACTCTGCACACGCTGGCCATGGTGCTCAGACAGTCCGTGGTATTTTCTATGGGTAAGTTTTCATTCTCTGATACAAATTTTGTTGTGCCATCACTTAAGGTTTTCAGCATCAGGGTTGCCTCAAAGTAAAACTAAGATATTCAACTTGCCAGTTCATTATTTACTTCATTTCTCCTTCTGCTGGAATGTTATTAATCTGCATAGGACTCAATGTTCTTCTATAATAGCTGAAATCATTCTGTATGACAGGATTTGTCATCTTGAGTTCATCAAACCGGAGTATGAAGTGAAGGATTTCTGCAAACTGCTTAGCGAGAGCTGGCTCTCGCTCTAAGTGCTGGGTGGGAGAGTATGGGGTACTTGTCAAGGATCCCAGAAGACCTCTTAATGCTGTTTCTAACCTCTGAGAAAATTCATAAAATTTCTTTAATTTGCCTACTAGTGGGACAACAGCACCCCATGACTTCTCTTATAACTTCTCATCTGCTGGATGCTGGATGGCCTCTCGTATTTCATGGCCAGCTCTTCCATATGACTGCAAGTCCTCCAAGATGCCTTCTGTATCTTTTAGCACTACATTCACCTGATTATAAATTTCCTTCTCGGACTCTGTAGGCTGGGCATTTTTAAAATCAAGGAATAAATTTGGCCCCTGCTCAAGGTCTGTTCATGTCAAAACTTTAAGAAGATTCCCCATGTTAAGGTACCTTCAGCCAGTGCTGGTGATTCTGCCCTTGTCCCTCTACCAACTTGGTAACCTTGAACGAATTACTCAAACTCCAGGTTTCAGTTTCTTCTCCTGGCTGCGGGCTGGCGGCAAGGGGAGCTCAGCGCAGGAGCCTCCTGACTCAGTGCCCCCAGCCGCCACCTTTTCCAGGTTGGTGGGTCGAATGTCACCACCACAGGTTTGCTAGCAGCCCCGCCATGGCTGCAGAAGCAGCAGCAGCAGCAGCCCAGGCCAGTGCCAGGCGACAAATCACTATAAAAGGAAGCAAAGCCTCGAGGAGGAAGAGGAAACACTGTTTGCCTTCGCAGAGCCCTGCCACCAGCACTCCATATAGGGCTTTTATTATGTTGAGGTATGATCCTTCTATTCCCACTTTGCTGAGAGTTTCTATCAAAAATGGGTGTTGGATGTTTTCAAATGCTTTTTCTTCATCAATTGATATGACTATGTGGTTTTTATCTATCAATTTGTTTATGTGATGTATCACGTTTATTGATTTGCGGATATTGTGCCATCCTTGCATCCCTGGAATAAATCCTACTTGGTCGTGGTGTATGATCTTTTTGATGTATTGCTGGATCCGATTTGCTAGAATTTTATTGAGGATTTTGGCATCTATGTTCATGAGGGATATTAGCCTGTAATTCTCTTTCATTGTGTTGTCTTTATCTGGTTTTGGTATTACGGTGATGCTGGCTTCATAGAATGAGCTTGGAAGCATTCTTTCCACTTGAATTTTTTGGAATAGTCTGAGGAGGATAGGTTTTAGTTCTTTGAATGTTTGGTAAAGCTACCCTATGAATCTATCTGGCCCAGGGCTTTTGTTTGCTGGAAGCTTTTTGATGACTGCTTCAATTTCTTCCATAGTTATTGGCCTGTGGAGATGTTTAAATTCTTCCTGATGGAGTTTTGTAAGGTTATATCTTTCTAGGAATATGTCCATTTCCTCCAGGTTGTCCAGTTTGTTGGAATAGAGTTGTTCATAGTATTTTTTAACAATCCTTTGTATTTAGGTGGGGTCTGTTGTTATTTCTCCTCTTTAATTTCTGATTTTGTTTATTTGGGTCCTCTCTCTTTGCTTCTTGGTGAGCCTGGCTAGAGGTTCATCAATCTTGTTTATTCTTTCAAAGAACCAGCTGTTGGTTTTGTTGATCTTTTGTATTGTTTTATTTTTTTCCTTTTGGTCTCTATGTTGTTTATCTCCACTCTGATCTTTATAATTTCCTTCCTTCTGCTTACACTGGGCTTTTCTTGTTGCTCCCTTTCTAACTCTTTTAGTTGTAGGATTGGGTAATTTATTACCATTGTTTAATTTTTTTTTTTTTTTTTTGCAGTAAGCTTGTAGAGCTATGAACTTCCCTCTCAAGACTACTTTCGCTGTATCCCATAGATTTTGGATTGTTGTGTTTCCATTGTCGTATGTTGCCATGATGTTTTTTTATTTCTTCTTTGATCTCTCTGGTAACCCAGTCATTGTTTAATAGCATGCTATTTAGTCTCCAGGTGTTTGATTTTTTTGGATTGTTTTTATTGTAGTTGATTTCCAGATATATGCCGTTCTGATCTGAGAAGATGCTTGATATGATTTCTATCTTCTTGAATTTGAAGACAATTTGCCTGTGAACCAATATATGGTCTATCTTTGAAAATGACCCATGTGCACTTGAGAAGAATGTATATTCTGTGGCTTTGGGGTGAAATGTTCTTAAGATGTCAATTAATTCCATCTGGTCTAATGAGTCATTTAGGATGATGTTCCTTTGCTGATTTTTTGTTTAGAGGATTTGTCCAATGGTGATAGTGGGGTATTAAAGTCCCCTACTATGATTGTATTGTTGTCAACCTCTCCCTTGGTATTCCCCAGAAGTGCTTTTATGTATTTGGGTGCTCCTGTATTGGGTGCGTATATGTTTACCAGAGTTATACCTTCTTGTTGGATTGCTCCCTTTAGTATTATGAACTGGCCTTCCTTATCTCTTTTTATGTCCTTCACTTTGAAATCTAATTTTTCAGATATAAGTATTGCTACCCCAGCTTTTTTTTCATTTCCATTCGCCTCAAAAGCCTTTTTCCATCCTTTCACCATCAGTCTGTGTGCATGTTTTTTTTTCTGAGGTGGGTTTCCTGTATACAGCAGATATATGGGTCATGTTTCCTTATCCACTCAGTTACCCTATGTCTTTTGATTGGGGCATTTAATCCATTTACATTTAAACTTATTATTGATAGGTACTTATTTGTTGCCATTTTTATTCTTTACCCCTGTGTTCCTTCTTCACTTCATATTTCTTCTTTTCACAGCAGACCTTTTAGCATTTCTCGCATTGCTGGTTTGGTGGTAATAAACTCTCTTCGTCCTTTTTTGTCTGTGAAGCTCCTGATTTCACCTCAATTTTGATTGATAGCCTTGCTGGGTACAGTATTCTTGGATTCAGAACCTTCCTTTGCATGACTTTGTATATTTCATTTCATTTCCTTCTGGCCTGATGTGTTTCTGTTGAGAAATCAGTCACTAGTCTGATGGAAGATCCTTTGTAGGAAACTTTCTGTCTCTCTCTGGCTGCTTTTAAGATTCTTGCTTTGTCATTGGTGTTTGCCAATTTAATTATAATGTGCCTTGGCATTGGTCTTTTGTGGTTCATTTTGTTTGGGACTCCGTGAGCTTCTTGGATTTGTGTGAGTTTTTTCTTCCCTTTATCGGGGAAGTTTTCTGTCATTATTTCTTCAGACAGGTTTTCTATTCCTTGCTCAGTTTCCTCTCCTTCTGGCACCCTTATTATGCGTATGTTGTTTCGTTTCATGTTGTCCCAAAGTTCTCTTAGGCTCTCCTCCTGCTTTTTAATTTTTTTTTCTAGAAGCTGCTCTGTTTGGGTATTTTTTCCTACCTTGTCTTCTAGCTCACTCATGTCGTCCTCTGCTTCTTCTAGCCTACTGTTGATGCTTTTTATTGAGTTCTTTATAGCAGCGATGTCATTTTTCATTTCTTCTTGGTTCTTCTTCATTTTCTCTTGGTTCTTACAGATATTGTTGAATTTGTCTTCCATTCTTTTCATCCACCTGATGACCATTTCTCTGAATTCTTTCTCTGACAGTTTGCTTGCCTCCATTTTGTTTACTTCCTTTTCTGGTGATGCCTGCTTTTCTTTCATATGCGGGCTGTTTCTTTGTCTCCCCATGATCTCTCTTCTCTGGTTGTCTGGCTTTGTAGTTCTCTCTCTCCTGCATTGATTTAAAGGCACAAAATACAACACAACACGGCACAACGCACAAGACACTGAACACAAATGTATTCGTGATACTAATAACCTCCAATAAAGGTGACCATCAGAGAAAAGAGAATTAGGGTATAAGAAAGAAAGAAGAGGAGAAAAAAAAGAGAAAAAAAGGAGCACAAAAATGAAATTGGAAAAAGGAAAAACAAGTAAGAGAGAAAAGATAGGGAATAAAAAAGAAGAGGGGAAAATATTTATATGGGGAGAAAACTCCAATAGAACAGCCACTAATCCCAACAAATGACAGCAACAAATACCCAGAGATGAATGCAAACTACAAACAACAACTAATATCAAGTGAGGTGAGGGAAAACAGAAGCAAAAAACAAACAAAAACAAAACAAAATAACAAAAAGAAAAAGCAAAACAATCTCACAAACAAACATAGAAAAACAAATATAATCAACAATCAAGCAAACAACCACAAAAGGACAGAGAGAAAAAAAAATTAGATAGTGAAGAAAGAGAAGAGAGAGGTGTGTATGGACTTAGAGCAGGGCATTGGAAATTAGATATATAAGTAGGGTGAAATTTTAACAGGGGTGAAAAGAAGGAATAGGGAAAATCTAAAGCAGGAATGGGGTAAGAGAAATAGGACAAAAAAGGGGGAAAAGTAAGGAGGAGAGTGTTGGGTTAAAGGTAAAGTTGAGATAGAGTAAAATGATGCTAAAGGAAAGATCAAAATAGAATGTAGAATACTGATCCCAAAATCAAATAGAGAGAAAATAAAATGACACTTAAAAAAAAGGTAAAATAGTAGTAGTATTAATACTGATTTAAAAATATAAAAAAATTTAATAATTAAAAAGGTAAAATCAAGTGAGGAAAAAAGAAAAAAAATTAGTTTCTTAAGTAAAAGATGAAAAAAATAAAAAAAAATAAAAAAACGTGCTGTAGTGGTCATTCACTTCCTCTACTCTTCTGTTTGGCACATCTGTTTCTTAGTCAGGACAATATTGAAGATCCCTGCTTTCCACTGCTCCTCGGTGTTGTATGCCACAGTCCTGATTTTCAAGCAGGCAGTACTTCTTTCTTATACTCCTTTATTTGTGTTTACACAAGAGTCAATTTGTGATTCAACCCCTGGGTGGCAGTGTTTCCGGATTTACCTCCCGGTCTATAGGTCCTCTCTAGCTCGTGTTTAGATTTTGTTTTCCTTGTGGCACTTAATACCGGTTTGGGGGAATGGGCTGCCCCACAGCTGGTTCTCTGATCATTATTCCCCACTCTGATCCCCAGGTTCCACAAAAACAACTTTCCCCTGCAGTCTCTTAGAGTGTCCCCAATTGGGTGATCCTATATATTGGGCTTAGTAATCAAAAACAAAGATTTAAAGAGGAAAAAAAAGAAAAAAAAAAGAGAAAAGAGAACCAGAGTAAGTGCATGAATTCTGGCGTTGCAGCGCAAGTTTGTGTAGTCTTTTTTCCCCTTGGGTTTAAGCAGCTGGCACACTTTTAAAATTTTTAGGCTGCCCTTTTGCACCCAGTTCAGCTATGGGTTGCTCTTTAGAGTTCCCTTCTATTAGCAGCCCTGTGGATCCCCTTCCACATTCGCGGATCACTCCAGGCCCAATGGCCGAGGACTTTTTTGGGCGGAGACTTCCCGGATCCTCCACCTCCTGCAGTGCGCATTTCTCTCTCCTGCCCGGACCACAGACCTCACCTTATCTCAGGTGAAATCTGACCTTTCTGTGAGGAGGCACAAAGCTCATCTGAATCTGTGTGCTCGAGCTGCTTGGGGACCCGTGTTCACGGCTTCACAGCTGTTCACAAGGTGCCCTTGTTGTAAGTTCCCAGGATTTTCAGGCTTCTGACAACATCCACTCTCCCCTTTAAGATGGCATGGTCTCTGCGTCAGAGCCGGTCGCTCCCGGAGGGATCCCAGCAGCAGTGGAGGCTGCCCGGTCAGGTGAACCCCGTCTGGCAATCCCCCACAGCCCCCTGGAGTATAGCTGTCCCTCAACTCACAAACAAACACTCCCCGTGCGACCACACACTCTACCTTTGTTCTCTCACTTACGCACTATCTTGCAGTCTGCCTTCCCGTTGGCAGCCATCTTCCCCCTCTCTCCATTTTACTTTTTATCCAATCATAGAGATTCCCCTTCTTTGCTTTATCACTCCTCCTAAATCTACCATGAATCAATTTTATGTAATTGGTTTTACCATCCCTCCTTTGATAAAAAATGTATAAAAGTAACTTCAAAACTGCCATTTTCTGGAGCATTTTCTCAGTCACTGAGATCTTGTTTCTGAGCATGTCCTCAGTTTGGCTTAAATAAACTCTTATACATTTTTATAGGTTTGGACATTTTTACATGGACAGGTTCGTAATTTATGTTGGAAACGGAACGTTGAAAATAATATATTGTAGTAAATCTGGGTACTGATCTCCCCCATCCAGGGTTTGCTACTTTATTTGGTTGTTTATTTGTTTAGTGACTAGCTGGATTATTTAAGTAGTCTATCCCTTTCCTCCTATGTAATGTTAAGTCTATAATATTGCTTCTTATGGAGGCATGGCTTTGGATATGCCCATAGTCACCCTGAGATGGCAGTGGCTTTGACACTTGTATTTTGGCTTCTTTGAAGGAAAGGTTCCTGAGGTCAATGTTTGATATTTGTTCTGATAAAACTGATCTATGGCTATGGAGCTGGGCTTCAGGAAAATGGCAAGCTCTTCTCTGAGTGACACCTCTGCTCTAGGAGCTGAGCTTTCCATGGTGGTTGGAGATGGCTATCGAAGTTATTGTTAGTTTGTTGTCTTTCTAGGCATGGAACCCCTATATCATGGACTGGGGAAAGAGAAATCAGGGTCCCAGTACTCTTAGCATGCTGCACACAAGGTACATCATCTATTTCACAAGAGGGTGCTGGGTGTTAGAGGGGAGCTCCCACTGCTTCACTACACTCACCTGGGACTTTGCTTTAGCAGGAGAGAGCTGGGGACAGGACGAGAAACACTGACATCTTGCTTCTTCCGGGAAGAATTCCCTCTGACTAGGAGCTATGATGACAGGGTACTCTGTGTTCTTTGCTACAATAAACTTAAATAAACTCCTATACATTTTTATAAGAAGTTTCACCTGGTTGAGCTGAATGGGAGAAGGAAAAGTGCAGTCTTAGTTAAAATACCACAGACTCTTGTCATTCTTATACAATTCACATATATTTTTGAATATATATATATATATATATATATATATATATATATATATATATATTTGGTTAATACTCATCCAAGGATATTTTTCCATTGATTTTCAGAGACAGTGGAAGGGAGGGGTGATGGGGGGAGAGAGAGGGAGAGAAAAATCGATGTGAGAAAGACATCAATCAATTGCCTCCCATATGCACCCAACTGAGGAGTGAACCCGCAACTCCAGGTACATGCCCTTGACCAAGAATCAAACCCACAACCCTTCAGTGTGTGGTCTGATGCTCTAACAACTAAACCAGCTGGCTAGGGCTGAATTTTTTAAAAAAATTTATGTTTGTCCCTAGGACCATTTCTGGAGGTTTCAAATGGTAGTGTTCTTATAATTTCACTATTTTAAATGGGGAGCAAGTCTATGGAGCTCCTCATGCCATCACGCCAGAAACCAATCTCCTCAGCCTGCTACATATATTGTCTTTCCATGTAAATATAGATCTATATCAACATTTTTATTGGCTGCATAGCACTAATTTTATGGATATTCTTTTTTGTTGTTGTTTTACCCAGCATATTTAATTGATATAAAATAAGAAAATGAATCCTTTTCTACATGTTGAAGCAAAAACTCTGAGGACATATTGTTAAAATAATCTGACAACTGACATTTCATTCTGATGTCCCTGGGATTCTAAAATACCCATGATGGCTGAGTCTTCCGTATTATATATATATATATAAAAAAATCTAAACACCGCCGAGACTGGTTTGGCTCAGTGGATAGAGTATCGGACTCTGCGGACTGAAGGGTCCCAGGTTCGATTCCGGTCAGGGGCATGTACCTTGGTTGTGGGCACATCCCCAGTAGGGGTTGTGCAAGAGGCAGCTGATCGATGTTTCTAACTCTCTATCCCTCTCTCTTCCTCTCTGTAAAAAGTCAATAAAATATATTAAAAAGAAAATCTAAACACCGAAGGCTACTCTTACAACTGTAATATAACAGTGTGCTTCCCTGTTAATAAATCACCTTCTCTAAAAAGAATTTTATACGTGATTTGATCAAAGTGGGGGGCACTAAACACATTTCAAAATAGAAACACTATTTTGAAGTCTACAGTTTCAAAGTAGAGACACTAAGTCAGAGGCTTGGATGTTCAATCACCAAAACTGCTGTAAATGTGTTGGACAACAGGCAGCAAGGAGCATGTTATAAATAGAATGTCTCCGATGTAACTGACCATGTGAAACCTCAACACAAAAACAGAACATGGGGAAGTTCTCCTTACAACCACTATGTAACTGACATTCCATGGTACATTTAAGTTTAGTTTTGTCTTCAAATGCCACATCTCTGTTGTAGTGAACAGTATCTTCCACGATATTTTCTGCACTTCTCACATATGTTAGAGATGCAGATAAAAACCTCTGTCAGAATGGCTTCTACTCCACCTATTTCAACATTTTATTTGACAGCCACAAAGGCTGCTTTGTTGCAATTAAATCAATTTTTAACTAAAATACAGTACCTGATTTGTTGTTCTTACATAACTGAATCAAAAGCCTGCAGAATAAAACTGTTTACATCTTCTGTCTTTCTAGTAAAACAAATTACTAACCCCTAGCTTTTAAAAAATTGCAGTTATGAATTAAAACACCATATTTCATAATTGACAAGACAGGCTATTTCTAGTGGCTTTGTAAAAAAAACACACCGCAGTACCTGGCTTGAAGGACTAGGAGTAAGGCACATATTGACGTTACGGGAAGACTGCAAGAGAAACTCAGTGTGGACCTGAGAGTGCCTGGTCTGATGTCCTCCTTGGCACCGACTGGTGCCAACCAACAGCCTGTGACAAACAGGTGATGCCTAATGAGCAACAACATCTTTAGCCTGGTGGCTCCATTGTGATTTCAATACTGAAAGTATATTAATGGAAGATTCACTTTCAAAAAGATAAGTTTTTCAAAATGTTCCATAATGAGCCTGGACTGGCCAAAGCTACTGTTCTCAGTAGGTATGCTGAAAAGCCTTTCTTAAGGGACAGTACTTGGGGGACAACCCAAAAACGTGATGGCCAAGGCTGAGAGTCCTGGCCAGGCAGACTTCTTCAGGTTTCAGTAGGTAAGCGGGTCACAGCTATGTTCAAGCACCTCCTCCTCCAGGTAAGAAAGCACCATGGCCTCAGGAACTTTCATCTTTTCTCTTGGGCCTTTCTTTTTTATCTTGGCCATGAGTGACCACAGATTCTCATCCCCACTGGAGTCTCTGAATGAGGAGCCTGGAGCACACCTATTCAAAGTGTCTACTGAGGTAGAATTCCGCATTTCTAGTTACCTGATTAAATCCTGCTTGTACTGCTCTGCCTCCTCCTCTGAGAACAGGGAGACTTTGTAATGAGGATCCAACAATGTAGCAAAGATGTACCTGGGGGCCATGGAGGGTGGAGGACAGTTGGCTCACCATGGCTTCCTTCAGAGACTTCAGCATGGTGTTGATGCCCATGGTCTCCTCAACAGCATCTCTATTTTTCTGTTCAGGATGTGGATCATGGGGATTACCTGGCTGAGGGTGGACATGTGGCTGCTCATCTCCCAAAATGCAGCATCAAAGGGCTTCAGCGCATGACACACAGACTTCAGGACCTCCCACTGGTCGCAACTGATCAATTCTCTGAAATTACACTTGATGGACACCTCGTTAATTGCTCTCTTTTGCTCAATGAGCCATTCGAGCATATGAAACATGTTCCATTTGGATGGGACATCCTGAATAAGATGGAGGGGTGGCAATTCATACTCCTGAAGTTCTGCCAGTTTCTCTTTTGTTACATGTGAACGAAGCACCCACTCACATATCTTCCGAGCAATGCTGAGTAAATTCTGCACCATTCTCTGGCTTTTAATGGCCTCATTGACAATGAGGTTCACTGTGTGACTGAAGCACTGCACGCTGGAGTGCTCTCCTTCATTCAGCATCTTTCCTATGCTGGGATTGTCAGTCACTGTAATGCCAACCTGAAGGTCAGTGGATGTAACCCAGGCCTACCACCAACATTCCAGCTGTTTCTGAATGCTGTTGCTGTTATAGTTGCAGCCAATCTATGATACATCTAACAGTGCTGAGCAGTGGTGATCCTCACAGTGAGGTGGGACTGACGACTCAAAGGTGACCCAGTGAGCAGTGAGTGTAAGGTACTCCCGGGTCTGGTTACTCATCCATATTCCAGACGTGAAGTGGACCATACCACTCTCAGCTTCCTTAAGGTGTGACATAATTATCTGTTTCACATTATCATACATTCTGGGGATAGCTGTCCTGGAAAAGTAGGAAGGGGAGGGCAAAGAGTACTGAGGTTTCAAGTATTTGAGCAGCCTGTTAAAGCCAACATTGTCTACAAAAGAATATGGCTGATGGTCAAATGCAATCATTTCATCTATGAGACTTGTTATATTTTTGGAAACTGGATGAGAATCATAAAACTTCTCATCGGTATCGTCAAAGGAGGAAGCTCCTTACAATTCTGCACTCAGAGGCACACTGGTGCCTGGAGAAGAGGGCAGCATGGTCTTGGTGACGTTGGTCTTCAGCATGCTGCCGTGGAACATTGTAAATGCCTCAGAAGACAACTGGTGCCCAGGTTAGTCTGCTTCTTCCCCCAGCTTATCATCCGGCCACAGTGCAAGCACACGACTTTAGTGGGGTCTGCAGAGCAGACATAAAAGTGATTCCACAGCTTGGAGGCCTTTTTTTCTGTGAACAGGAAATAGAACTGGACTGCTTTTTTGTAACGACTGTTGGAAGGTCAGTTAATTTGGAGGAAGTTTCTGTGAACACCAAGTTGTATGAAAGATTTGCCAAACTAGCCCCCAGGAAGCCCTTTTGGTTTCCAACAACTTCTGGGTGGTTCTTGTAGAGATGTCTCATCAAACATCTGGTGCCCATGTCACCCTTCTTTCCTCAACTGATGACACAGCCAGTGTCTGCACACCACCTTCAGACTGTCCATGGGGGCGAGGGATAAGTGATGCCAGACCTCCGACTTCAGTCTCTTCATCACCTTTTGATTCTGTTGGAATACACAGCACCAGACTAGACCATGTGAGGTCTCGACTCATCACCCGCTGCTTCTCAGGGGAGGACACCAACAAGGCCTCACCCACATCATCACAGAATGACAACACTGATGCATCTTCCATCAGTGAATCCCCAGGCTTCAGATGTGCCTGCAGGTGCTCAGTCAGCTGGTTAGGGAGGAGGATGCCAAGGGGGACTCTTGTACCTCCTTGCCTGGTGATGAGGACACCAAGCTTGGATCTCTCTCACGAGGCGGGAGGGCAGGCAGCAGGGTTGGCGGTGCGGAGTAGGGGGAGGCATGGATGCTTCCCTACTCTTCTCCTATAGCATGATGGCACGGTGTTCCGCCACATGTGCCAGATGAGGCAGCTGGTGCCCAGGTCCTTCCCATTTTTCCCTCTGCTGAATTCACTCATTCAGTGAATGCACATGGCCTTCAAGCTGTCCAGAGGTGACAGGTAGAAGTGCTTTCAGACTGCGGACCACTTTCGGGATCCAGAGGTGCTCTTTGGAAGTGGAAGGCTTTACTTTAGCCCACTCTCTGCAGAGTCATACTGGGGAGTAGAGAGGGGTGGGAGGGACTCCACCAGGGCTTCTTCCTGGCTGTACTTCTCAGAGATGGACACATCAGAGGAGACCTCTTCAGAAGATATTCCTCTGTCCCTTGCTCAGAGGATGGGATATTGGGAGACTATTTTCTGGACAAGTTTGATGGGTGACAGTACGGTACCAGATCTCCAAAGGGTGTGGGCTGAGGAGGGAGCACCAGTGCAGGGGAGGAGAGGGAGGCCAGGGCAGACACACTGTCTTCCTCCTGGATGAGTGCTGTAGGATGCGCCCTCTTCACATGCTGCATGAGACAGCTCGTGTTCAGGTCCTTGTCATTTTTGCCACAGCTGAACTCTTTCATGCAGTAAACACACACTGCCTTCATGCTGTCCCAAGGAGAGATGAAGAAATGTTTCCAGGCCAGAGACTTCTTCCTGGAGTTCATGCTGCGGCTGAACAGGAGGCTCTGTGTCACAGCTTCCATGGTGACATTGTACAATGTGCTGCTGTACTGTGAGAACAGGGCCCCTTAGTCATCCTCATGATGGGCAGGGAAACACTTCCCCGGGGGGCTTACAGCTGTAGCTCTCTTCTCTGATCTCTGCCTCTTCATCACTACTGCCAGCTGCTTTCCTGTCCTCTTGTTCAATCTTAAAGTCCACTCTTTCCAAACTGTGATTCGGAATTCCATCATCTTCCTCTTCTATTTTAAAATTTTATTTTTGTCAGAAACAAAGTCACCATGCTCTTTGGGATGGGTTTCCTGGTTATTCTCCATGACTCACCATAACTATTCTGGCTGTGTCATCATGTTGCTATCTCAGGTTGGTAAGAAAATGATCCAAGCACTAATTTGTGCCCTCAGACGTACATTATATTCAGTGTTTTCAAAATAATTCTATCTTTCGGGATGTTTATGAATATGGCTAATCATACATGTTACTGGAAAACAGAAGATGTAATTGAGGAGCACATCATCTCAGGACCCAGACCACTGCTTTCCAGGAGTTGTATAAAGTACTTCTTGGTGCAGACCTAAATTCATGCTGTGCAGACCGGCTTGTTGCCTTGGAAATAGGATCGCCGCCACCTTGATGGTCCTGCATTACCATGATCACTGCTCTTCACGTGCCAACAGCTCCATTTCCCCATCTGGTTGGTCACTCTCCGAAAGCTATGAAGGGCAGGGACCACGGGCTTGGGCTTGGGCAGCGGGTCCCACGGGCTGCAGACGCTCTCCCATTCATTAGCTGCGGCTTTGTCTGCCCCCGCGGCCCTCCTGCCACCACCACCCACCGGCCAGGATATTCTATTTTTTTAATCCAATTACACACAGATGTGCATTTAGGCTTTTTTTTTAACTTCTTCCTATCAAAATTCATATTTAAATGGACATTCTGGTACAGATACACACTTCACACATCTCATTATTTCCTGAAGATAAACTCCCAGAAGATAAATTGATGGGTCAAAATTGCATTTTCTGTTCAGATTATCATGTTAATTTATATTTTGTTTTCAGTTAGATTGACCTAACTCCTTTGCTTGCGTCTAAACAAGCTCATATTCACAAGGCTGGTTGGTCACTCTCTGAAAGCTATGAAGGGCAGCTATGAAGCTGGCTTGGGCTTGGGCAGCGGGTCCCATGGGCTGCAGACGCGCTCCCATTCATTAGCTGCGGCTTTATCTGCCCCCCTTTTGAAAGAAACAACTTATCAAGTGTTCTTTCTTCTACATATTGATCTCTCTAAAATTGTCTGGTGGCTCCACCTCACAAAACTCATCTCATTTTTTTTTCCGAAATTTAGACCACCCGTCTAACACCCAGCTTGCCTGTGAGGGAGTTCAAATCATGTACAAATGAGTAAAATAGATTTGAAACATTGGTTAAGAGTGTGGGATCTGGAGTTGGGCAGTATAAGTACAAATTACACTTCAAATACTTACTAGCTATGTACAATTGGGCAAGATACTTAATGTTTTAATGCTCCAGTTTCTTCATCTAAAAAAACAGTGATGAGCCCTGGCTGGTGTTGCACAGTGGATAGAATGTCAGCCCTCACATCAAAGGGTCATGGGTTTGATTCCTAGTCAAAGGAATGTACCTGGAGTTGCGGGTATGCTCCCTGCTCCCAGTTGAGGTGCATGCGGGAGACAGCCAGTTTATGTGTATCTCCCACATCCATGTTTCTTTCCCCCACCCAACTCCTCCCTTCCACTCTTTCTGAACAGCAATGGAAAAAACATCCTCAGGTGAAGATTAACAAAAAATAGAGATGATGCGTACCTTATAAGCATGTTTGGTTAACAATATGGCCAATGCACCAAGGGAGCACTGAATGTTTACCAATTGACACATTCTTTTATTTTTAACATATTTTTATTGATTTCAGAGAGGCAGGGAGAGGGAGAGAGAGATAGAAACATCAATGATGAAAATCATTGATCAGCTGTCTCCTGCACGTGCCCTACTGAGGGCTGAGCCTGCAACCCGGGCATGTGCCCTGACTGGGAATCCAACTGTAACCTCCTTGTTTATAGGTTGACGCTCAATCACTGAGCAACACTCTCCAGGTGACACATTCTTGTATTTTCTATTAATGAATGACAAAAATGGAATATATTTCCAAAAAAAAAAATCTATGTTTTAGGGAGTCTTATGTCCTAAACCTAAGGAGGTTTATAGAGAGCCATATTTCATCTGAAGAATTGTGTGAATTGTGTTTTCTTTCTTGTTTTCATCTTGCTAAGGTGTCAGGGGAGTCTCTTAATGAAGTGTATTTCAAGATCAGTGGCTTTAGAATCATTTTTCCTGGTTACTCATGAGACAAGTCATGTAAAAATTTAAGCAGCTTTATGGAGAGCATTAACACTTGTCTGTGAGTTCTAGCAAATACATTTTCAATTAGCATTTTACTGTAGTTTGAGCTCAATCTTACATAATATAATTCTTTTGACATTTTAATTTCATTACAGCAACAGCAGTATAAAATAGAAAACACTATAATATTTTGAAATTATTTTCTTATTTTTAGGCATATATAATATAGTCAAATTATCTGTTTATATATGTGTTTGTCATGTTAGACTTAGAGCTTCTCCACATCAAGGGACATATCTTTGTTGGATTATCAACTGTAGCACTTTGCCTGGCACACAGTAGATGTACCCTAAAATGATTTTTATGTTGAATTGAAGTTTAATGTTTTAATCACTTCTTTACCCATTGTTGCTGTCTCATTCAAAGGTGATTCAGAAAACTCCTAATCTTCCTCCCTTCCTAGAGTCCTCAGTCTTTTTCCTTGTTCCTTTACTTTCCAGATAAAACTGTATTTTTCACAACTGTTGGATTTTCAACCCTCGATTTTACAATTAATATTTTTCTTTAAAAATTTTTATTTTATATATTCCATCACCATTTAGTCCCCCTATACCCTCTTCCATTCCACCCCTGGATAATTACCACACTGTTGTCCATGTCCATTGGTTCTTTCTCTCTCTTTTTTCTTTCTCAGTCTCTCCACACCCCTTGCTTCCCCCATCCCCTGAGAGGTGTCAGCCTGCTCTCTATCTACCAGTATGAGTCTGTCTCTATTTTGCTAATCATGCAGAAGTTGAAATAACTTTATAGTGAACACTTCTATGCCCTCCACCTAGATTATAACTTTAACATTTTACTATACTTGCTATATAATAAATATCAATCCATCTATACATTTCTCTATCTATCTGTAACTTGGCATATCATTTTCTTTTTGGGGGGACGGGTTGCTTAAACAAAATTTATTTTCACACAGTTGTGGAGGCTAAATGTTCAAGATCAGTGTCAGCACAATGGAGTTCCTTAGTCCTCCTCTTTCCTTGGCTTGAAGCCATTTTTATGTCTTAAACTTTGTGATGTTCTTTTTTTCTCCTTTTTTTATTGTTTAAATTATAACAAATAGTAGTACATATGTCTCCTTTTTTTCACAATTGACCTTCCCCAAGCCTCCCCTACTCCCCAGCACATGCCCTCACACCCCTCCCAGTGTATTGCGTCCACTGGTTATGCTTACATGCATGCATACAAGTCCTCCAGCTGATTTCTTACCTCCCTCTGCCCCCGAACCCTCCCCAGCCTTCCCGTTGTCTTTTGACAGTCTGTTCGATGCTTTTCTGCCTCTGTATCTATTTTTGTTCGTCAGTTTAGGTTGTTCATTATTTCCCATATATGAGTGAGATCGTGTGGTATTTATCTTTGACTGACTGGCTTATTTCACTTAGCATAATGCTCTCCAGTTCCATCCATGCTGTTGCAAATGGTAAGAATTCCTTCTTTTTTATAGCAGCGTAGTATTCCATTGTGTAGATGTACCATAGTTTTCTAATCCACTCATCTGCTGATGGACAGTTAGGCTGTTCCCAAATCTTAGCTATTGTAAATTGTGCTGCTATGAACATAGGGGTGCATATATCCTTTCTGATTGGTGTTTCTGGTTTCTTGGGATATATTCCTAGAAGTGAGATTACTGGTTCAAATGGCAGTTCCATTTTTAATTTTTTGAGGAAACTCCATACTGTTTTCCACAGTGGCTGTATCAGTCTGCATTCCAACCAGCAGAGAAGGAGGGTTCCTTTTTCTCCAAATCTTCTCCAGCACTTGTTGTTTGTTGATTTGTTGATGATAGCCATTCTGACAGGTGTGAAGTGAAACCTCAATATTGTTTTGATTTGCATCTCTCTGATGATTAGTGACTTTGAGCATGTTTTCATATGTCTCTTGGCTTTCTGAATGTCCTCTTTTGAAAAGCGTCTATTTAGGTCCTTTGCCCATTTTTTGATTGGGTTGTTTATCTTCCTGTTGTTAAGTTGTATGAGTTCCCTGTAAATGTTGGAGATTAAACCCTTATCTGAGATAACATTGACGAATATGTTCTCCCATGCAGTGGGCTTTCTTATTGTTTTGTTGATGGTTTCTTTTGCTGTGCAGAAGCTTTAATTTTGATGTAGTCCCATTTGTTTATTTTCTTCTTAGTTTCCATTGCCCTAGGAGCTGTATCGTTAAATATATTGCTATGATAAATGTCTACTATTTTGCTGCCTATGGCTTCTTCTAAGATTTTTACGGTTTCCCATCTTATGTTTAAGTCCTTTATCCATTTTGACTTTATTTTTGTGTATGGTGTAAGTTGGTGGTCTAGTTTCATTTTTTTGCAAATATCTGTCCAGTTTTCCCAACACCATTTATTGAAGAGACTGTCTTGACTCCATTGTATGTTCTTGCCTCCTTTGTCAAATATTAAATGTGCATAATGGCTTGTGTCGATTTCTGGGTTCTCTGTTCTGTTCCACTGGTCTATATGTCTGTTCTTGTGCCAGTACAAGGCAGTTTTGAGAACAATGGCTTTGTAGTATAGCTTGATATCTGGTATTGTGATCCCTCCAACATTGTTCTTCTTTCTGAAGATTACTGCAGCTATTTGGGGTATTTTTTTTATTCCAGATGAATTTTTGGAGAATTTGTTCTAGGTGTTTGAAGTATGCCATTGCTATTTTAATGGGGATTGTACTGAATTTATAGATTGCTTTGGGTAGTATGGACATTTTAATGATGTTGATTCTATCAAACCATGATCATGGTATATTCTTCCATTTGTTCATGTCTTCCTCTATCTCTTTTTTCCATGTTCTGATGTTTTCTGAGACAGGTCCTTTATCTCCTTGGTTAAGTTTATTTCTAGGTATCTTAATATTTTTGTTGCAATGGTAAATGGGATTGCTTTTTAAATTTCTCTTTCTGTGAGTTCATTATTGGTATATAGAAAAGCCATAGACTTCTGGCTGTTAATTTTGTATCCTGCTACATTGCCAAATTCATTTATTAAGTCAGGTAGTTTTTTGATGGAGTCTTTGGGGTTTTCTACGTACAAAATCATGTTATCTGCGAATAAGGACAGTTTCACCTCTTCTCTTCCAATTGGATGCCTTTTATTTCTTCTTCTTTACTGATCGCAATGGCTAGTACTTCCAGTACTATGTCAAACAGGAGTGGTGAGAGTGGGCATCCCTGTCTTGTTTCTGTTCTTAGTGGAATGGTTTTAGTTTTTGCCCATTGAGTATAATGTTGGCTGTGGGTTTGGCATATATGGCTTTTATTATGTTGATATATGATCCTTCTATTCCCACCTTGCTGAGGGTTTTCTCAAGAAAGGGTGTTGTATTTTGTCAAATGCTTTTTCTGCATCATTGGATATAATTATATGGTTTTTATCTCTCAGTTTGTTTATATGGTGTATCACATTTTATTGATTTGCAGATATTGTACTAGCCTTGCATCCCCGGAACAACTCCTACTTAGTCATGGTGTATGATTTTTCTAATGTATTGGTGGATTCAATTTGCTAGAATTTTGTTGAGGATTTTGGCATCTATGTTCATGAGGAATATTGGCCTGTAATTCTCTTTCTTTTTATTGTCTTTATCTGGTATTTGGATTAAGGTAATTCTGGCTTCGTAGAAAAAGCTTGTAAGTGCCACTTCCTCTTGAATTTTTTGGAATAGTCTGAGGAAGATAGGTTTTGTTTCTTCTTTGAATGTTTTATAAAACTCCCCCGTGAAGCTGTCTGATACAGGGCTTTTGTATGTTGGAAGATATTTTATTACTCTTTCAATTTCTTCCATAGTTTTCAGCGTATTCAGATTTTTTTATTTCTCCTGGCTGAGTTTTGGAAGGTCTGTTTTTTTTAGAAATATATCCATTTCTTCTAGGTTGACCAGTTTGTTGGAGTAGATTTGCTCATAGTATTTTTTTATGATTCTTCATATTTCTGTGGGGTCTGTTGTTATTTCACCTCTTTCATTTCTGATTTTATTTATTTGGGTCCTCTCTCTTTGCTTCTTGGTGAGCCTGGCTAGAGGTTCATCAATGTTGTTTATCCTTTCAAAGAACCAGCTCTTGGTTTCATTGATCTTTTGTATTGTTTTTTTGGTCTCTATGTCATTTATTACTGCTCTGATCTTTATTATTTCCTTCCTTCAGCTCACTCTGGGCTTTTCTTGTTGCTCTCTTTCTAATTCTTCAAGTTGCAGAGTTAGATGGTTTATTATAAGTTTTTCTTTTTTTTTTTTGAGGTAGGCCTGTAATGCTATGAACTTTCCTCTCAGTACTGCTTTCATTGTGTCCCAAAGTTTTTGGATTGTTGTGTTTTCATTGTCGTTTGTTTCCAGGATATGTTTTATTTCTTCTTTGATCCCTTTGGTAATCCACTCATTGTTTAATAGTATGCTATTCAGCCTCCAAGTGATTGAATTTTTGTGATTGTTTTTACTGTAGTTGATTTCTAATTTTATGCCATTGTGATCTGAGAAGGTGCTTGATATGATTTCAATCCTCTTGAATTTGGAGAGACTTTGCCTGTGTCCCAATATGTGGTCTATCTTTGAAAATATCTCATGTGCACTTGAGAAGAATGAATATTCTGTAGTTTTGGGGTGGAATGTTCTAAAGATATCGATTAAGTCCATCTGATCTAGTGAGTCATTTAGGATTGATGTTTATTTGCTAATTTTTTTGTCTAGAGGATTTATCCAGTGATGTTAATGAGGTATTAAAGTCTCCTGCTATGATTGTATTGCTGTCAATCTCAGCCCTGATATCTTCTAGATGTTTTTTTATGTATTTAGGTGCTCCTGCATTGGGTGCATAAATGTTTACCAGAGTTATATCCTCTTCTTGTATTGATCCCTTTAGAACTATGAAGTGGCCTTTCTTGTCTCTTGTTATGGTCTTCACTTTGAGGTCTATTTTGTCAGATATAAGTATTGCTACCCCAGCTTTTTTTCATTTCAATTTGCCTGATGGATATTTTTCCATCTCTTCACTTTCAGTCTGTGTGAGTCCCTTGTTCTGAGGGGGTCTTCTGTAGACAGCATATATATGGGTCATGTTTTCTTATCCATTCATTCACTCGATGTATCTTGATTGGATCATTTAATCCATTTACATTTAATGTTATTATTGATAAGTTACTTGTTTGTAGCCATTTCTGTATTTTATGCCTGTGTTCCTTCCTCCCTTTCTATTTCTTCTTTTTACAGCAGTCCCTTTAGCATTTCTTGCATTGCTGGCTTGGTAGTGATAAACTCCCTTAGCCTTTTTTTTTTTTTTTTTTTTTTGTCTGCGAAGCTCCTGATTTCACCTTCAATTTTAATGGATAGTCTTGCTGGTTAGAGTATTCTTGGATTCCATCCTTTGCTTTGCATCACTTTGTATACCTCCTTCCATTCCCTTCTAGCTTGATGTGTTTCCATTGAGAAATCATTTGACAATCTGATGGGGGATCCTTTGTAGGTAACTCTCTGTCTCTCTCTTGCAGCCTTTAAGATTCTCTTTTTGTCATTAACATTTGCCATTGTAATTATGACATATCTTGGTGTGGGTCTTTTAGGATTGCTCTTGCTTGGGACTCTCTGTACTTGTGTAACTTTTTTCTTCCCCATATCAGGGAAGTTTTCTGTCATTATTTCTTCAAATAGATTTTCTAATCCTTGCTGCTCTTCTTGTCCTTATGGCAGCCCTATTATATGTATGTTACTTTGTTTTGCATTGTCCCAAAGCTCTCTTACCCTCTCCTCCTGCTTTTTAATTTTTTTCTCCAGTTGCTGTTCAGATTGGGCTTGTTTCTGTACCTTATCTTCTAACTCACTAATTTGGTCCTCTGCTTCTTCTAGTCTACTGTTGAAACCTTCCATGGTGTTTTTGATTGTAGCTATATCACTTTTGATTTCTTCCTGGGTTTTGCATAGGTTGCTGATTTTCTCGTCCATCCAGTGTATGAAGTGTACGACCATTACTCTGAATTCTTTTTCTGTCATTTTGCATGCTTCCTTTTCACTTTTTTTTTTTTTTTCTTGGCAATTCCTCTCTTTCTTTCCTCTGGGGATTATTTCGTTGTTGCCCCATTCTAACTATCACCAAAATGTTTAAATGTCGAATTGCGGGAGCCTGTGCTGTGTGCAGTCGGAGCTTCACACCCCACAAGTGTCACTGAACAGCTCCAACACCAAGATGTGTGGCTTCCTTGGGTTTGTGGGAGTCAGGCTCACCCAAGATCTGAGTCACAGGTGCTTAGTGTGGCCTCATGTGCACACCTAGAATCAGGGACCCCCCCTGTGCCACACTGTAACAGAGACCTCACTGGTGTGTACCCAAAATCAGAGTCCCCTAGTGTGTGTCACGAGTCAGAGGCCCCCTGTGCCCACACCGAGAATCAAGTGTCAGACTCTCTATTGCTTTGTGTGGCCTCGCACCGAGAATCAGGTTCCCTGTGTATGCATGGGCCAAGAATTGGAGTCACTGGCTCTTAGTGTGAATGCACTGGGAATCAGGTATCCCTGGCACACGTGATGAGAAACAGAGTCAAGTCACTGGTGCTCAGTGCTGCCTCTCCTGGAGAGAAGCAGAGTCGCTGGTCTGCTTGGGGGACCGGGTAGCACAGTCACACTGTGTTGTCAAGAGGTCCACTCCTGCCCTGCGTAAAACAGCCTTCCATGTGCACTTGCCCTAAATCAAGGTCAGGTGGCTCTGCCGACCTGTGTGGGCATGGAGTCTGGTCCCATGGGTGTGCACTATAGGAAAGAAACTCCCTGTGTCCGTGTACCCAGGCTCAAATTCAGCACAGCTTCCCTGCATGGGTCCAGGGTCTGGTTGCAGGAAACAAACTCCCTGACTTCACGCACCCAGGCACAAATTCAGCACAGCCTCCCTGTGTGGGTGCGGGATCTGGTCATGGGAAACACACTCCCCAAGTTCGTGTGCCCAGGTTCAAATTCAACACAGCCTCCCTGCGTGGGCCCAGGGTCTGGTCACGGGAAACAAACTCCCCAAGATCGCACTCCCCAGCTCAAATTTAGCACAGCCTCCCTGCCTGAGTGCAGGGTCTGACCACAGGAAACAAACTTCCACTGTCCACACACCCAGGCTCAAATTCAGTGCAGCCTCCCTGTGTGAGCCCAAGGTCTGGACGCGGGAAACAAACTTCCCATGTCCGCACACCCAGGCTCAAATTCAGGTAGAACCACAGTTGCTGTGTGTGGGCAGGAGGCTTGTTTGAGCAGAGAGAGTCTGGCAGTTCCTATGCCACTGCCACGGGGCCAGCAGGGAGGGGATTGGCTCTGTGTCTCACTGAAATCTGTGGCTGGGGTGCCTGGGGTCTTGGTGTCCATGGGTCTGCAGCTGTGGTTGCAGGTCTTTTACCCGAGTGGCTCTAGGATCCCAGTTTGTGTTTGAGACCAGATTGGGTAGTGGCAAGGTTAGTATCCTAATCTCAAGCAGTTCTGTTCTTCAAGATGGCGTGGTCTCTGTGCCCACGTTGGCTGCCCCTGGAGTGTTTGTGGTGACAGCTGGGTTTTGCTCTCTAAGACTTCCTAGTTTTGCAGCTCTTTGGAAGACCCGCAGGATCTAACTGTCCCTAGCTCTCACTCACACACATCACTCACGTCCACACACTCCTCTATCACTCCCTCACTCTCTCACACACTCTCCTTCCCTACCTTCTTGCCGGTTGCCATCTTGGGTCCCCCATATCATTTTCTTAGCTCCATCTCCTAACCCATCAATTTCCTTGAAGCACACACTCAAAATATCTTGAAGTTGGAAAAGACTTTAGAAATTACTTAGTCCAACCTCTTGCTCAGCTCATTTTACAGATGAGGAAAGAGAGAGCCAGAAGGGGAAAGTTATTTGCTTAAAATCAGAGAGATTTAAAAAATAATGGAGGTTGAAAACAAGGTCTTTTTTTCTCAATCTGATTTTCCCCCATCACATAACAATATTACTGCCGCTACTCTCCAATGGTATGCCATAAGTCTCTTTACTCACCCATATTCTGATCAACTGTATTAAATGTGGCCTAAATGAGGGAATGGGTGACTGGATGCATGGATGCAAGGCATCTAAGCTAGGAAGTTTGAGTCAGATTTTGGATGACAGAGTTAAGCTAAAAAAAAATCTCAACAGCGTATGTTAGTAGCCTGAATTAAACAAAAATGTTTTAAAATATAAATAATTATTAACTATTAAACTCAATACATGCTCATTATAGAACATTAGAGGCCTGGTGCATGAAATTTGTACACGGGGGGTGGGGTTCCTCAGCCCAACCTGCACCCTCTCCAATCTGGGAGCCCTCGGGGGATGTCCAACTGCCAGTTTAGTCCTGATGCCACAGGGGACATCCCTCTCACAATCCAGGACTGCTGTCTCCTAACCACTCACCTGCCTGCCTGCCCTAACCACTCTGAATACCTGCCTCATCCCCCTAACTGCCCTCCCCTGCTGGCCTGGTCACCCCTAACTGCCCTCCCCTGCCAGCCTGGTTGCGCCTATTAACTTAAAAAAAAAAAACTTACCCTCTTCGCACACAATTGTATTTGACTTCCTTATTGGCTTCTCCCTCTCACACATTTTTTCTCCTTTATGTAACACTTTTTCCTACTGACTCATCATTTATAATCTTTTCTTTCCTCCTTATTTCCTACTTCTGTTCCATCATACCTCTTCCCATCTTTCTCCTACCCTCCCTCCCCTTTTCCTTCCTTCCCACCTTAATTTTTTTTGTCACTTCCTCCCTCAGACCTGCTTTGCTCCATCCCCCATTTATTCCTTCTTACCATTCTCCTTTTAAGCTCTACTGGCTCCCCTTTAACCCTTTGCACTCACTTGCTTTTTTCTCGATTCCTTTATTCTAATGCTAACCGTGTGGAGTCACACTCGACATCCGAGTGCAAAAGGTTAAAACTTTCTCCCCTTCCTCTTTCTCTCTCATCCACATTCTTCTCTACTTACTTCCACTGTTTTAATATCTATCTACCTGCCTAATTATTCATTATCATTTATCTTTTTTCTTTTCTGACTCCTACTTTTAAAATCTGTCCCCAGTACAGAACTATACTTGATTTTCATTATAGCTCCTACAGTTCACTCACACATCCTCTTTCCTTCTTTAAATCTGTTCTCTAGTGACTCCTTTATAAAGTTTTTTCCTCCCTCCTTCCCTTCTTAAAGCTTCCATTGGGAGGCATTAACCCCCAGCCCAGGGCTCAGCCCCAGCCAGGTGTTCACTGCCCCCTTCCCCAGCCTCCCCACCACTGTCCTGCTCCCATTCCCTGCCCGGGACGCCCAACACAGTGAGGGTGGCTGAGGCCCATGTGGCCTGGGCGCTGCTGCCACAAAGCAGGAGCACCTCTGCCCAAAAGAACTCGGACTGTCCTCCACTCTGTCCCAGACCCGTGGGCGCCTCCCGACCAACGGCAGCCACTGCCCTCCTCCTGAGTCTGGGCGCACCTGCTCCACCGCACCCCCCACGGTTGCCACCTCCTTCCGCGTGCAGTTTCTCAGTTTCTTTCCCTTTTCATTCCTGTGTTTTTTTCTTGTTCCCTTTCTGTATTTCTGTTTCTCCTCTCAGCCTGTCTGCATGAAGGCCTGCCTTCCTCTCCCTCTTCTTTTTTATCCCCTCCTATCTTATCTTATCCTACCCCTGACCTTGCAGCTTCCTGAGCAGAGGGTGGGGACACAACCTGTGGATCGGGTCATGATGTGACGCTGTAATGGACAAATGTGCATATTCCTCTATTATTAGATTAGATTATGCAAATACTGGAAAAAATAAAAGTAAAAATTACCCCTTAGCTCACTTTATTAGTCATCTCATACTGCCATCAAAAAATACCTGAGACTGGGTGGCTTTAACAGCACATTTATTTCTCATACTTGTGAAGACTAGGAAGTTTAACCCTTTGCACTCACTTGCTTTTTTCTCTATTCCTTTATTCTATGAGGGATTTAATTTTTTAAATACCCCAGATTTTACAAAGCATGGCAGTAGAATAAAAAACTGGAGTTTCTTTTCATACAAACTTATTTATTTGGATTTTTTTATATTTCAAATTATTGATACATTCAAAGAGTAATTTTAATCTCGACATCCAAGTGCAAAAGGTTAAGATTAAGATTCTGGCAGATTCAGTTCCTGGTGAGAACCCTCTTCCTGGCTTGCAGTTGGCTACCTTCCTGCTGTATTTTCATATTATAGAGACAGTGCTTTGGTCTCTCTTTGTATAAAGACACTGATTCCTTCATGGGATCCCTATGGTTTTTATCTCATCTAAATCTAATTACATCAGAAAATTCCCATTTCAAATACCATCATATGGTGAGTTAAGGCTTCAACATAAATTTTGGGTGGACACAAACATTCAGCCAATAACATCCATAATTCAGAGGTAATTGTTATTAATTTGGGGGAGACATATAGTTTAATAGAAATTTCTATGCAACTACATATATTTACATATATGTATATATATTTTTATAAAATAAAGATCAATTTGTACATATTATCTTGTAACCTACTTTTAATATTTAACAATATGACTTTTTAAATGTACTTAATGGTTTTATAAGTGACTAGAGGCCCGGTGCATGAATTTGTGCACCAGTGGGGTCCCTAGGCTTAGCCTGTGGGATTGGGACAAAACCGGCTCTCCGACATCCCTTGAAGGGTCCTGGATTGTGAGAGGGCTCAGGCAAGGCCAAAGGACCTCACCAGTGCACAATCAGCGTCGGAGAGAGATGAGTGAGGTTGGCCAGCAGGGGAAGGACCACAGGAGGGCTCCAGGGTGTTTCTGGCCCACTCCCTCAGTCCAGATCATCCAGACCCCAGCATCAAGCTAACCTACTGGTCAGAGTGTCTGCCCCTGGTGGTCAGTGCATGTCATAGCAAGCAGTTGAACACCCTTAGTATGTCATTAGCATATTACACTTTGATTGGTTGAATGACCAACCAATTGACCAGATACTTAACATATTAGGCTTTTATTATATAGGATTTAAATGACCATGTTTGAATTTAATTAATTAAATCATTCTCTTCTTAGAAGACTTGCCAAATTTCACACTATTAAGTCATCACTGAGCTAAGAATAGAATAGGAGCATTAATATAATTGCTAATCAAGTTACAAAAGGTTACATATGTTTTGGACTTACCTTGTCCACTTATTTATTTTTATTTAACCAATGTTCTGTTGTTGAATATTTAGGTTTTTCTCATTTGTTCAATGTTATAAAAAGCATCTTTGTACGTATTTCTTGTATGATTCAGATTACTTCCTTAGGATATATTCTTAGAAGTAGAATTATTGGGTAACAAGGTTGCACTTACAAAAGCCTTCTTTTTGTGTTATTTCTTGCCAAATTGCACTTTGGAAAGTTTGCACTAAATTTCACTTCCACAGAATACTGTTTTCTTATACCCACCAAAATACTGGGTTTTAACATTTTAAAAGTTCTTTGCCAATTTAATATTTCCCAAATGATATAATTTACTTTAATTTGAGTTTCTTGGATTTTAATATCATTTCATGAGTTGTTTAACAAGGTGAAGTTCAGTGTAGATAAACGTCAGGATCTGCACTCAGGTAACATAGCTCAACTAAAGGACAACTATCAATATTAATTTAAAGCAGCTTATGTGGAAACATTCTAGAGGTTTTATTTGATAGTAAATTCAATATAAATCAATAACGTGATGTAGTTGGTAATAAAGCTACTTTAAACATAGTTGGAATTAATAAAAGTCTAGTGTATTGATGAAGGGAGGTGATAATCCAACTTTACTTCTTTGTAGTCTATACCTGAGACACTGCCTACACCAGCTCCAGGCCCCATACCATTAACCTTTTGCACTCGGATGTCAAGTGTGACTCGACACTGTTAGCATTAGAATAAAGGAATCGAGAAAAAAGCAAGCAAGTGCAAAGGGTTAATAGTGGCCCAGACAGACTAATGTATGTTCAAAAGAAAGTGAGCAGTCTAGAGAAAGAAGCAGAAAATATGCCCTATGAAAAGTGGCTGAATGAGCTTAGAAGAAAAGAAGAATCGGGGAGACATGACTTCTGTCTTTAGAGTTTGAAGAAGTCATGGAACAAAGAATGTGGGCACATTCTGGTTGGTCCCAGAGGACAGATACAACAGTAAATGCCACAATGAGAATAATTTTAGCTCAACACAAGGAATCTCTGTCTAAAAAAAAATCTTGTAAAGGTATGGACTAGATACCTTCTAGCTTCAGTCTTGAGTTTCTCAGTCTATGTGGATGCTACTGCTTCTAATCATCTTAACCAGAGATAATCAGCTTTGTGTTTTGGGGAGAAGCCTTGAAGAGCAGTGCTTTTCAAATTTAAAATGTATATGGCATACTTGGAAGGTATTTTTTTTAATATGGGTTCAGATTCACTAGGTCTGGGATTGGCTTGAGATTCTGCATTTCTATCAAATTCCAAGTGAGGCCAATGTCATTGATTTAGAAGCACACTTTGAGTAGCAATCTGTTAGCATGTGTTCCCAACTTGGACAACGTAGTCCCAAAACAAGTGAAAATTGGCTTTTGAGGGTTTGGGAGGAGAATTTTAATTATTACACTGGTTTGTGGCCCTACAAAAGGTCACAATACATGAACAGTGAAACAGTAAAATTGTGGTATTAAAATTTCATGAGTGGGGTGATTTGGAAAATAAATATTTAAAAATGTCAGTTTAGGGAGATCTGATCAAATACTACACTTGCTTTATTGTTTTTCCATGTTTCCCCATTGTTCAAGCCAAACTGTTGGAAGCTGCCCATTGCCTTCACTAGCAGAAAGGGGTGGACAAGGAGTCCGGAAGGCTGGTCAACCTTGAGGCTCTGGCAAGGGTCAGAGCCACACACCCACTGTCTAGTTGAGACAAAGGTAGCTGAAGCAACTTCCACCTTTTAGTCTTATGTAAATCCTTGCTGATAGGCTATCACCGAACAATTACTGGAATTGCCTGCCTAGGGGCTATGGGTGTATCCCAAACCTGAATAAAAGGGATGGCAAGGCCAGAGCAAAACGGAGTCCTTCCTTGGGCTTCCACCTGGCCTCCAATTTCCAAATTATTATTTCTTGTCTTGTCTCTTTCATTTGCGCACAGCCTCCCCCAGAGCCCGAACCTGAACCCTGAACCAGAACCCTGAACCATGCGGGACGTGGGAAGCTCGCAACTGGCATCTTTGATGTGGGACCTCTGGAGGGGATGGTTTCGCCTAGAGCGAAGAAAGGAAGATTTCACCGAATAGGTGGGGAAGAATTCACCATACAGGTGAAGAAAATTCACCCCATGCAAAGCCCAGGATAAACTGCAGAAGTCTCAATCTGTAAGTAGGGTGGGAACGTCTTTTTCAGCCAGGCCAAATCAGGCAGAATTCGATTATAAAGTAAATTTTATTATAGACTTTTGGTTTGCATGCTTAAGGAATTAAAGTTTCAGAAGGTATTCTCTTACAATTTTTGCATGATGTTATAGAACATAACCCTTGGTTTCCTGAAGACGGTACATTAGATTTTGAATGCTGGCAGAGAGGGGGTCAAAATTTGAAAAAAGCCCAGCAGCAGGGAAAAAACTTGCCTCCAAATTGTTTTTCCTTGTGGAACACTGTATTGCATTTGCTAGAGCCTTTTAGAGAGGCTGAGGAGGAACCTCCTCCCCTGGATCCCTCTGCTCCTAAAGAGGAGCAAAAAAGAAAAATTGGAGGAATGGCCTTCATGGGCCCTTCCACCTCCATGTCCTAATCCTGAAACATTTAATTGGCTGTTAATAGAATCAGCTATACAGAGAGCCATCAGAGAAGGAATGAAGGACATGTTGGTGGAAGAAAGGCTTGCTTTTCCTGTTATACAGGCAGCTGACCCACAGCTCCCAAATCAGATAATAAGACACAATGAAAAAAAATTGATTTTAAAATGATAAAAGCCTTGCGAGAAAGCGTTGTTCAAAATGGACTGATGGCTTCTTTTACAGGAGAAATTATGAATAATATTTCTGAAGCATTCTTAGCTCCTTATGATTGGTATCCTCTGGCTCGTGCAACTCTGAATGGAGGAGATCATTTACTATGGAAGGGAGAACTTTTGGAGAAATGATTTGAGCATGTAGAATGTGGGGTCACGCACTTTTCAAGCAAATTTACTCGCTGCCACTGTAACAGTGGGGAATAAAAGGTATTATAATTGTGGAAAAACAGAACGTTAAAAAAAATTACTAGGTCTTTTGGCGATCCTGTAAAATAGGAGCCCACTCTCAAGAGTGTTATTAAGTCTCATTTTTGCCATGTTTTTATTTCACAATCTATCATTTAAAATTTAGACAAATGAAACAATTCCCAAAATTTAGGGATGCATCTGGGATTTCTGTACCCATTAATAGAAGCAAGCTTAAGAAAATGCACGCGCTCCGCCCAAATTTGGCTGACTTCTTAAGCCCCAATCTTTTCAAGGATGCTACAAAATAAACCAGACTATTTTTTCTTTAAAAAGATGGCAAAAATGACACAAGGAAAATATACAGGCTGTATTTAGGCAATAGGATTAATGCTTCCATAATAATGATAGTTCTTGAATAATAATATATCACATTACAAGGTTGCCTCCCAAATCTTGGAGGCACTCCTGTTTTTATAAAATAAAATAATATTTTAGCATTGAAGCCACTAAAAGTCAATAAGCTATCTCTGTTACAAAAATGTGCCAAAGAAAATGCCTTAAGATAATTATAATTGGATTTAAATCTCAAAAAAATTGTTGAAACATAGATAAATAATATATTAATTATAAAGGTCCAATAGCCCAGGGGGAAGGCTAGCTGTGCCTTTCTAATGGAGGAAGGGGCTAGTCGCCCTTCCCCCAGCAGAAAAAAAGGGCATTTTAAAATCAAGAGGCTAGGCCCTCGCCAGCCAAAAACATAATTTTCCTGCCAGTAGCAACTTCTAAAGACAAGTTTGCTTCCTGGCTTCCCCTCCTTGGGGCTGGTCACATTTCCAACAAAAAGAATGTAACTAATTTGCATTTGTATGGCTACCGAATTCTAGCAGCCTAATCTAAGAAATGCTAAATATTTGACTTGCCAGCTCTAAAAGTTCAAGGTTCAAATTAAATTGGGAGAAATTATGTAGTTGTGGTAACTAAATGCCTAAAGTATAAAAATTTATTTTATATATATTTGATGGTCTTTCCAACTTAAATTTCAAAGCTATAAATGAGGGATAATTTTGGAGCATTTCATGAGCCCTGAAATGATTCAAAGATTTTGTTCTCTCTTCTTAAAGGAAATATTTTAAATTTGGCCAATCTAATATACTTGAAATCGCATGGAAAGCTTTATCAAATGAAAATTGATAGCTATATTTTACTTATATACACATATTTTAAATGTTATGAGGGTTTTGGCCACTAAGAAGGGCAAAATAAAGTAACAATTTATTTCTTAAATACACCCAAATTTTTCAACAGCAGAATTTTAAGACGGAATTTTAAAGACAAAAAGCCCATAGCCACCTGCATTTTAATTAGGCTGGAGGTGGGGCAATGTTTGTGCCTTGTGAATCAGACATATACGTTTACTAAAGTTTACTTGCTTTGCCTTTTTAATAAAGATACCTACTTTAATTACTTTACAAATTAGCTTTTTAAATTATAATCAAGGTTTTATATAATTTCAGCTAAATGAAAAGCTAATATTTTTATAAACAATTAAATTCTAATAAAGCCACCAGAAATAGCTAGTGATATTTCTGTTTGTCTGCAATATAATTTTGACTGTCTATCTTTTAGGGATTTTGGTTTGCTCTTCCTTTGTTTATTGTGGGAATAAACAAATCATCTTTTCTGTCAAAGAACAGTTTAGACAGCTGCCATTTTGGACTGTCTGACTTGGCAGCTGCCATGTTGGCCACATGGCTTGCCACTCCCCTGGGGGCCACCATCTTGAAACAGCAAAGGCCAGCCCCTCCCTTTGAATTAGCCAATCGGGAAAGACTGTGCACCTGAGCTCCAATCAAGAGCAAGGGACAGCTCATGCACATTGTTAAGGCACTCTGCTTCAGAAAGGAACTTGCAAAGATTCAGAGCCAAGTTCAAACAGGAAACTTTCAGGGAGGTAGCATGTGTCCAGTAAGGGACACCAGGCAAGCCAAGAGTCATGATTCCCTGTGGGGGCGTCTGCCAGTGATACTCTGGGCATTTGCATTTCACAGATTAGGAGTTTATAAATTATTTTCAATGCTCAATACACTGCTTGCAACAAGCCATGTGCCTCATTTTAAAATCTTACATATTATTTATTCTTTATATGCTGAAATTATAACTGAATCCAAGTAAAGTCTAGGGAAATTACTGAAACTTCCCATAATCCCTCTGTATATGCAAATAAGCCAAAGGGGATACTCTTTAAAAATAAATTCTAAGCTTAATAAAAAGGAGAAAATTTAAAATTTTGAAATCTCTTCCACTAATATTTACAGGGTAAACTGAAAATTATTATTCAAGCCTTAAATCTGATCATTAATAGTCAACATAATGTAAAGAAAGACATTGTAATATAGTTATTTGGCCACATGACTCAGTATCCAAGCAGCAGCCCTGTAGGTTGCTTGGTGTAAAAAAAAAAAAAAAAAAAAAAAAAAAAAAGACAAAAACTTTTAAGAGAAACTCTCTAAAACTGGCCTGGAAATTATTCTGGAAGGAAATAAAGAGATTTCCTTCAAATGTCTGGGAAACAGTAATTAAAAAGTCAATGTATTAGGCTTTGAAAAATAAATAATTTGTATTTTTGCCTCCCTAGACAAAGCTTATGTAAAGTTACTCAAAGACTAATAGCAAAGATTTAATTAATGTCATTTACTATCCATAACCTAGGACAAGTAAAGTTAAAAATAAATAAATAAATAAACCTTATTTCAGATTGATTTAAATTGGCTAATTAAAATAAATGAATAGTCATAGAAACCTTGTTGTACTGGGCAGGAAACTGTTCCTGCAGCATTAACTAATTACATTTTTTTACTAATGGTTTATCTCATAGTTAAAAATCTGCTTAACATGCAATGAATCCAAAGCAGTCATATTTCTGTGCATAAAATTGAAATTAAAAAGTTATCAAGACTGCATTGCAAAATTTCCAAAAGCTTCTTAATATTGTTTAAAATCAAAAAAAAGAAGGGGGATAGTGGAATAATCCCCTGTGAGTAAATTACATCAAGAAAAAATTTTACTTTAAAAAGCCAAAGGAAAATGGTTTGGGCACAATGAAAAGAAAGGATCCCAAGTCTAGTTTATAGAAAAGATGCCTTTATTAACCTTTGGTCGAGAATATGTTTGTATATTTCCAGAAAACTCATCCAAGCCTGTGTGGATTCATGCAACAATGGATCCCAGAGAGGAACTGACCAGACTGCTCCAGCCACAAAGACAAGAGGAGAAATGGTCCAGAGATGGAACATGGTGAAGACGCCTTGCCATGCTAGCAGTCAGCAGCTGTGCATCACTGCAGGTTGCCCAGGACCAAGCCAGATAAGGTCAGACCTGCATTGCCACCATTTGCCCACCATCCAGAACTAGCATATCATTGTTGGCATGTACACATAAGGAACTGTTGGACATTGAAATAGGGACTTAAAGAACTGTTGGCCCAGAAAGAAACTTACTACAGACTAATTCATTTGCCTTTCAACATAACCACTATTGCTTGTCTCATTTTTGTTCTCAAATGTTTATTTCTAGTCTTCAGATGCAAGATTTTTTAAGGAAAAGAAAAGGGAAAGATGTTGGAAGCTGCCCATGGCCTTCACTAGCAGAAAGGGGTGGACAAGGAGTCCGGAAGGCTGGGCAACCTTGAGGCTCTGGCAAGGGTCAGAGCCACACACCCACTGTCTAGTTGAGACAAAGGTAGCTGACACAACTTCCACCTTTTAGTCTTATGTAAATCCTTGATGATAGGCTATCACCGAGAAATTACTGGAATTGCCTGCCTAGGGGCTATGGGTGTATCCCAAACCTGAATAAAAGGGATGGCAAGGCCAGAGCAAAGAGGAGTCCTTCCTTGGGCTTCCGCCTGGCCCCCAATTTCCAAATTATTTCTTGTCTTGTCTCTTTCATTTTCATGAAGTCTCCTCCAGATCCCGAGCCCAAACCCTGAACCTGAACCCTGAACCACATGGGACGTGGGACACTCGCACCAAACTTTCTCTATAGCATGGATTCTAAAGCTTCCACTAACTTATTCTCTACTTCACCCCATACCTCCCATGTCAAGGCTCTTGTGCCTTGTGGCTTATGGAGCCAGTTGCCTCAGTTCAAAGATAAACACTGCCAGCTTCTTAGTTGCATGACCTTGGACAAGTCATTGCACCTCTCTGTGCCTCATTTTTCTCATATGTCAAATGGAGATAATTTGAGGAAGATTATCATGAGTTACTGCATGGTAAGTACTCAGAATGGTGTCTAGCACATAGGAAGTAGTCAGTAAAGCTCAGTGTTAACTTTTCTCACTCAACAGAAAGGAGAAATCAGGATGGAGAACTGAGAATAACAAAATTCAGTGGGGATTAGGAATATGCCATGATACCAAGCTGTGTGCACAAGGGTATGTGCTGGGGGTCTTATCCAGTATCTAGAAGGGTTCAGGAATCTAGAGAAGGGCTGCATGTAAATTATTAAAGAGTCCAGAAATGAAACATAAATTTGGACGGCATTTTGGGGAGCCAGAGGAGCTTGGCTCTAGGAACCAAGTTCTTCTTGTCTCAGGACCCCTTGCTTTTTATTAACACAAATTGTCCTAAGGCAAAGTAGATATACAGATCAAAGGCAAGATTTAGTATACAGAATCCATTGTCAGATTGGGTGAACTGCCTTTGGTTGTTCAGGTGTTTGCCCAGTAGGAGGCAATAACATGTAGATTAAAATGCCCTCACCTGTCTGCCAGCAAGCAATCATCTATGCAAATCTTTAGGTGTGGTGAAATGCCCTTAGCCATTTCCAGCAGGCAATCCTCAAGGTTCCATCAACCTTTTGATGAAACTTCTTACATTTATGAGATGCTGGAATTAGCTTCTGGCAGGTATGTCTAAATGTAACCCCTGAAGTAAGACAAGACATTCAATCAAAGCTGTAGTCACTGTGTACTAGGTTGTGGGAGAAATATAGGATGAAAAAGTTTAGGTTTCTGCTCTCCTGCAGCTCTTAGTACAGGCCAGCAGAGGGAGAAGTCAAGAAAGGAGCACTTCACTATTATAAATGCACAGGATTAAAAGATAGTGGGAGATAAATTTCAAAAATAAACTGGGATCAGATTCTAGAAGGGAGATTATATGTAATGTTAAGCCTGAATTGACCAGTCCTTTGAGTATCAATGTCCCAGTCTCAATAGTGAATCATTCTACCTCTGCCCCTTCAACCCTGGGGAATGCTTTTGCATTCTGTAGAAGCACCTTTGAATTCCCAGAAGTATGGATTTAAGCATGCACAAAGTGACATGTTTGTTGTCTATATACTACTGCCAAAATTTCAGTAAAACCAGGGCTCATGTTGTGACCTCAAATTCAATCAAGTTCTTAAAGACAACTCAAATTCCTCAAAATAAACATATGTCTTTTTTTTTTTTAAGTATGGTGAAAAAAATGTTTCTCTTTTTTGGGATGGTTAATTATTTCCTCCTGATGCAGTTGTCTTCTTTGTCTTTGGGACTAGGATGGTGGGATAGAATCACAAATAGTCAGATGACTTGCTTCAGGTTGCATAAGTAGACAATTTAGTCAGGATAACAGATACACAGACACTTATAATTGGAGATCTCCTTAAAGATCTGTTGGTTCAATCCCCACCCATTTAAGTCTTGAATTATTCCTACTTCAATGCTTACCAATGGTTTTCTAGTTCCAGTCACATTCCAGTGACAAGAAGCTTGCTTATTTCTAAGATAGCCTATCTCATTTCTGAATAACTCTTCCCATTACATATTTATTTATTTTGTTAAACTGAAATGTATCTTCCTATGGCTTCCACCCACAGGCCTTAGCTTTATTAACTGGGTCTCTTTTCCCATGATAGTCCTTTAAATATCTAAAGGCAGAGAAAATGTCTTCCTAAACTGTTCTCTAGACTAAACAGGGTTAGTTCTTTCAAAGGTTCCTCATGGTCCTTATTAGAAGCCCTTTTCACAGACTGTTCACTACCTTTTGGATATACTCCAGTTTGTCCATTCACTATAAAATCTTCTCAAACTGAATCCAACACCAAAAATCTGTGGCTACCAATGTTAAGCTCTGTTGGAAGAACGTTGAAAGTCAGAAACCTTATATCTTTGTTCCCATTCTGTCACTGTTTCACTGGGTTATTTCATGTAGGTTTCTTCTCTTCTCTATGCCTCAGCTTCCCCAGAGGCTGAGAAAGACAACCTCTTTGATTTGTGAATACTTTCTCAGTCAGAAAATCCCATAGCTTTGTTTAAGATAAAATAGTAAACTCAAATGAAGAATGAAGGTCTGGCTTTATGGTAGAAATGTCTGGGCCAAATAACTTATCCTTAGCCCCAAGTAAAGCCTCTTAGCCCCAACAGGTGAAAAATGTTGGTCTGTAACTGTTTCCCACACTTTATTCAGTGACCTAGAACCCCAGCCTGGTAGTTTAAAGACCATATAACGTTTGGAAAACCAGAGCCCAAACTTGCAGACACAAAATAAAGCTGAGAACCTTTTTGGCTCTTCCAAAGGAGAACAGGTTCACAGGTATGAATGGTAACTCAAACTATGGGAACATAGACCCAGCTTTAGAGCCTTATAAACATGTCCATTACACATTAAAATGTCTAGAAATTCAGCCACCAGAGTCTACCTTTTTTGAGTATCTGTTGTAGCCCCACTTTCTTCTATCTCAATCCTTGCTATGGTAGAATATGGCTGTTTTGGGATGGAGCCCTAGGAAGCCCCACATGGAAGAATGCCTTTTCTTGACATAGTATAAAAATACCCTCTTAAGACTTCTGCTCCCAACAAAATGGCATAAACCAGGCAAGATGACATTTTCTTTGTTTCTCCCTACCAAGGACAACTACAAACTCTAAAAAATACCTAAAGGCAACAAATGAGAATTCTGAAATGTGGTTAGTAAAAGCTAAGTGGTTTGAAACTCTAGGCCTAGAGGAATAGCACAGTGATAGGATGTCTTACACCATAAATTTGACCATTTAATACAAATGGATCAATTCTGGCAATCTACTGGAATAAACAATTGAAGACTGTCTGAAGAGAAGTCTTAAAAGCAAGTATTTACATAAGAAGACACATTGAGACTGGTAAGAAAGGTGAAGACGCAAAAAGTGTTGGCCCCACTCCCAGGGGCAGCAGCTGAGATTCCAGAGCGATATTTCAGCTGCAAAGTTTTCCTTTGAGAAGCATGTCTCAACCCCAAAACAGGCTCTCCAGACCACAGGACCAGAACCAGAAAGAGGCATCCACATAACATCTGGCTGTGAAAATCAGTGAGGAGTCTATAACAACAGGGAGAGATAGAAGTCTGCTAGAGACACAAGAACCCTCTTTTTTTTTCTTTAATACTCACCAGAGGATATGTTTTCAATGATTCCTAGATAGAGAAAAGGAAAGAGAAAGAGATGAGAGATGAGAGAGAGAGAGAGAGAGGGAAATTGATATAATAAAGAAATATCAACTTAGATCGGTTGCCTCCTATATATGAGCCAACTGGAGATTGAACCCACAACCTCAGTATATGTCCTGACTGGGAATAAAACCCTCAATCTGTTGGTGAATGAGATGATGCTACAACCAACTGAGCCACCCAACTAAGACACAGGTTCCCTCTTAAAGGGCCCAAAACAAAATGTCATTCACAGCCACTCACCCTGGGCTTCAGCAGAGGAAGGGAAGAGCAAACTAGAATCACATGAAGAAAAATGGGTTTATGGCTCTGGGAAGAGAGATAATGCAACAGTAGCCAGGATCCCTGTGCTGAATTCCTCTCCCACACTGCAGGTGCCATATTTCTTGGGTAGAACACTTTCCTCCCTAAGGCATCAGCTTGGGGGAATGAAATAGGCCCACCCTCAGGACTCCGTGTCACATAGTTCTGCAGAGCTTAGGCCCCCTTAAGGAGACACCTGCCTGGGCCAGAGTGTAGAATTCTGAGCAGGCTGAGAGGGTGTCAATGATTGAGTTGTATGGTGGTGAACCTGACTGGTGTCTCCCCTCATGGGAGATCTCCTATCCCCACTCTGTAGTCTTCCAGGGGCCCCACTTTCCCAAATGCAGGACAGGCTGAGTTGTGTGGCTCAAGGACAGGGATCACTCTCCCACCTTATCTTAAACCTGACCAGCACCTTTCCCTCACGGAAGATTCACTAACCCCATCCTCCCTACTCTTGGTGGACCTGCCCTCCCTGCTGAGATTAGATTCCTAGCAGAATCTTGGACAAACTGAGTAGTGTGGCTCTAGGATAGGGACTATTTTTAACTCACACACCTGATCAATGCAGAGCCCTCCCTTCACATGTAAAAACAATGGTATTATTGGGCCTGATAAACACTGCTGGCCTCACCCTGACTCCCTGATACCCTGCCACACCACAAAAGTTTACAGTCAGTAACACAAACTTGGAATACCCTGGGATATTTGCTGAGTGGCCTCAGATACAACACTTGCACTGAGTTTGAACCTATGTCAATCTGGTGAACACCACTTGCTCATGTCTGGTGACTCACTGAGAATATATCCCATGCAATTTGAATACAGCCAGAAGTTCTTTTAGGGACTTAGCCTATCAAACTTCTGGCAGGCAAAGGAAGGCAGAGGCAGAGGCGGATCTTGGGGTGCCTTGGGACTTTTTTTTACCCTCCCCCATGCCTGGTGATGGCAAAAGGCAGGCTTGGTTCTTTCCACACACACCCTGGTCCAGAAGAGGCAACCACAAACTGTGGAGCATTTCATAGCTACAAAAAGTTTGTCTAGGGCCAGTTACAGGTAGTGTCTGACATTGGCCTGCACCAGAATCCCTCCCAAAAGGCCCCAGAACAAACACACCCAGTGGCCAGCTTCAGATAACATCACACTGGGAACCCATTAGCTTCCCAAGTGGTAAATCCAAAGGAAGAACTCAGCATGCACCAGACCCTGCTGAAGTGAATTTCACTTTGTGTGTTCACACTGGCAGAGAAGCTCATACATTGTGGTATGGGCTTGGGGTTCATCCTTACAGTCAGCCAGCCTGAGTGATGGGGTTCATCCTTACAGTCAGCCAGCTTGAGTGTTGACCCCATACATAAAAGGGCCAATAGAAATCAAGGCTCAATTAAAACAGGAGGGACACATAACCCAAACAAAGGGCATTCCTAGAGCACCCAGCTCAAGAGATCAAGGAGACTGCACCACTCGGTCCCATAGGACCCTAATATATAAGGCCACCTTACCTTGACTGAGAATCATAGCAGTTCAACCTAATACATAAAAAAAAGAGGCAGCAAAAATGGGGAGACAAAGAAACATGCTCCAAATGAAAGAACAGGAGAAATCTCAAAAAATAGAACTAAATGAAATGGAGGCAAGCAATGGATCAGATATAGAATTAAAAAAAAAAAGTTTTAAAAATGCTCCAGAAACTTAATAACTACAACAGCATGAAAAAGAACAAAAAAGCCATAACAATAAACAGTCAGAAAAGAAGAAAACAAGATCTAAAATGAACAATACACTAGAATGAATAAATAGTAGGTTGGTGGAAGCAGATGATCAAATCAGCAATTTGGAAGACAAGGCAGCAGAAAACACCCAATCAGAGCAGCAAAAAGAATTAAAACAAAATTATAATAGTTTAAGTGACCTTTGGTACAACATGAAGCATAATAACATCTGCATCATAGGGGCACCAGAAAAAGAAGAGAGAGCAAGGGATCAAAGAAATAGTGACTGTAAATTTTCCTAACCTGCTGAAAAAAAGACACATGAGTACAGGAATTGGAGAGAGTCCCAGAAAAGATGAAACCAAAAAGGCACACATCAAGAGTGACAGCTGATTTCTCAACAGAAACATTTCAAGCCAGGAGGGATTGGCATGATATATGCAAAATGATTAAAAAAGAGACCTATCTTATTAGAATATCAACTGATTTCTCAACAGAAACACACCAGGCCAGAAGGGAATGGAATGAAATATACAAAGTGATGCAAAGCAAGGGACTGAATCCAAGAATACTATACCCAGCAAGGCTATCATTCAAAATTGAAGGTGGAATCAGGAGCTTCACAGACAAAAAAGGGCTAAGAGAATTTATCACTACCAAGCCAGCAATGCAAGAAATGCTAAAGGGACTGCTGTAAAAAGAAGAAAGAAAAAGGCAAGCAGAAACACAAACACTAAGGAAAAATATGACAACAAACATGTACTTGTCAATAATAACATTAAATGTAAATGGACTAAATACACCAATCAAAAGACATAGGGTACCTGAATGGATAAGAAAACATGACCCATATATTTGCTGTCTACAAGAGACCCACCTCAGAGCAAAGGATTCACACAGACTGAGAGCGAAGGGATGGAAAAACATTTTTTAGGCAAATGGAAATGAGAAAAAAGCTGGGGTTTTGTTACTTATATCTGATAAAATAGACCTCAAAATAAAGGCCATAATAAGAGATAAGGAAGGCCACTACATAATACTAAAGGGAGCAATTCAACAAGAAGATATAACTCTGGTAAACATATATGCACCCAATGCAGGAGCATCCAAATACATAAAAAATATCCTGGAAGATATCAAGGGAGAGATCGACAACAATACAATCATAGTAGGGGACTGTAATACACCACTGACATCACTGGACAAATCCTCTAGACAAAAACTCAGCAAAGAAACAGCAATTCTAAATGATACAGTAGATCAGATAGACCTAATTGACATCTTCAGAGCATTTCACCCCAACGACACGGATTATACATTATTCGCAAGTGCACATGGGACATTTTCAAAAATAGACCACATATTGGGTCACAAGCAAAGTCTCCCCAAATTCAAAAAGATTGAAATCATATCAAGCATTTTCTCAGACCACAATGGCATAAAAAAAAAAAAAACTAAAATAAAAACATTCCAAAAAATTCAAACACTTGGAAGCTGAATAGCATGCTACTAAACAATGATTGGGTTATCAATGAGATAAAAGAAGAAACTAAAAATGTCCTGGAGACTAATGACAATAAAAACACAACATTGCAAATCCTATGGGACACAATGAAAGCAGTCCTGAGAGGGAAGTTTATAGCTCTACAGGTCTACCTCAAAGACAAGAAAAAATGGTAATAAATCATCTAACTCAACAACTCAAAGAATTAGAAAGAGAGCAACAATAAAAGCCCACAGTGATCAGAAGGAAGGAAATAATAAAGATTAGAGCAGAAATGAATGATATAGAGACCAAAAAAATAAAAATACAAAAGATCAACAAAACCAAGAGCTGGTTCTTTGAAAGGATCAACAAGATTGATGACCCTCTAGCCAGGTTCATTAAGAAGCAAAGAGAGAGGACCCAAATAAACAAAATCAGAAATGAAAGAGGAGAAATAACAACAGACCCCACCGAAATACAAAGGATTGTTAAAAAATACTATGAACAACTCTATTCTAACAAACTGGACAACCTGGAGTAAATGGACACATTCCTAGAAAAATACAACCTTCCAAAACTTACTCAGGAATATTCTAAAAATCTCAATAGGCTGATAACTATGGAAGAAATTGAAACAGTCATCAAAAAGCTTCCAGCAAACAAAAGCCCGGGGCCAGGTGGATTTACAGGGAAGTTTTACAAACATTCCAGGAAGAACTAAAACCTATCTTCCTCAGACTATTCCAGAAAATTTAAGAGGAAGGAACACTTCCAACCTCCTTATATGAAACCAGCATCACCCTAATACCAAAACCAGATAAAGATAACACAATGAAAGAGAATTACAGGCCAATATCCTTCATGAGCATAGATGCCAAAATCCTCAACAAAATTCTACAAATCAGATCCATCAGTACATCAGAAAGATCATACACCATGACCAAGTAAGATTTATCCTGGGGATCCAAGGGTGGTACAATATCCACAAATCAATAAACATGATACATCACATAAACAAATTGAGAGATAAAAATCATATAGTCATATCAATTGATGCAGAAAAAGCATTTGACAAAATCCAACACCCTTTCTTGATAACAACTCTCAGCAAGGTGGGAATAGAAGAAGCATACCTTAACATAATAAAAGCCACATATGACAAACCCACAGCCAATATCACACTCAATGGGCAAAAACTAAAACCATTTCCCCTAAGAACAGGAACAAGACAGGGATGCCCACACTCACCACTCCTGTTTGACATAGTACTGGAAGTACTAGCCATTGCGATCAGACAAGAAGAAGAAATAAAAGGCATCCAAATTGGAAAAGAAGAAGTAAAACTGTCCTTATTTGCAGATGACATGATACTGTACACAGAAAACCCTAAAGACTCTATCAAAAATTATTAGAATTAATAAATGAATTGGGCATTGTACCAGGATACAAAATTAACACCAAGAAATCTATGGCATTTCTACACACCAATAGTGAATTTACAGAAAGAGAGACTAAAACAGCAATCCCATTTACCATCGCACAAAAATATTAAGATACCTAGGAATAAACTTAACTAAGGAAGTAAAAGATCTATACGTGGAAAACTACACGACACTGAAAAGAGAGATAGAGGAAGACATAAACAGATGGAAGAACATACCATGTTCATGGATTATTAGAATCAACATCATCAAAATGTCCATACTACCCAAAGCAATCTATAAATTCAATGCACTTCCCATTAAAATACCAACGGCATATTTCACAGACCTAGAACGAACCTTCAAAAAATTCATCTGGAATAAAAAAAGACCCTGAATAGCTGCAGCAATCCTGAGAAAGAAAAACAAAGTAGGGAGTGGATCTCAATACCAGATATAAAGCTGTATTACAAAGCCACTGTTCTTAAAACACCCTGGTACTGGCACAAGAACAGACATATAGATCAATGGAATAGAATAGAGAACCCAGATATCGACCCAAACCACTATGCTCAATTAATATTTGACAAAGGTGGCATGAACATACAATGGAGTCAAGACAGTCTCTTCAACAAATGGTGTTGGGAAAATTGGACAGATACATGCAAAAAAATGAAACTAGATCACCAACTTTCACCATACACAAAAATAAACTCAAAATGGATACAGGACTTAAACATAAGATGGGAAACCATAAAAATACTAGAGGAGTCCACATACAGCAAAATCTCAGACATATGCCAAAGGAACTTCTTCACTGGTAATGCTCCTAGGGCAATGGAAACTAAAGAAAATAAACAAATGGGACTACATAAAAATAAAAAGCTTTTGCACAGCAAAGGAAACCATCAATAAAACAACAAGAAAGCCCACTGCATGGGAGAACATATTGGCCAATGATATCAACGATAATTGTTTAATCTCCAACTTTTACAGAGAGCTCATACAACTTAACAAAAAAATATAAACAACCCAATCAAAAAATGGGCAACTGATCTATATAGACACTTTTCGAAAGAACACAGAAGGAAGGCCAAGAGACATTTGAAAACCTGCTCCAAGTCACTAATCATCAGAAAGATGCAAATCAAAACAACAATGTGCTGATAGAGGAGAGTGTAGACGTGTAGACGTGTGTGGTGTGTGTGTGTGTATGAGCTAGGGTCAGTTAGATTCTGCAGGTCTTCCAAGGGGCTGCCTAACCAGGCAGTCCTAGACAGTGGAGCCCCGCGCACAAAGCGGACACTTCTCAGCAGCTGGTGCGGACGCAGAGACCACACCATCTTGAGAAACAGAGCTGCCTGAGACTCGGATCCTGGCTTCTGACACAAACCAGGACCCTGCAGCCATTGGGGACAGAGAACTGCTATCACAGCTTCAGAGGAAGAAACAACAAGAATCCAGACTTCCCGGCAGATTCCCGTGAGTCAAAGAGCCTATCCCCCTCCCCCGCAGGCGCGCGCTGATAGCGCCAGAGTAACTGATAGACACGCCCCTCTCGCAAGCTGCAGGGCTTTGTGCAGGGACTCGTTCCGCCTTAGGGAATTTGGCGCGCAGGACAGAAGCAGCTCACCTTCGGGGAAATCTGTCAGTGCGCACAGAGGGCTCCCCTTTGGGGAATTGGGGGGAATTTGGCTTGAGGGTCACAGCTCCCCTTCGGGGAATCTTAGAGCGTGCACAAAGGGGCTTCCCTTTGGGGAATTTGGCGCGCAGGACGGACTCCGCCCCTCTTCGGGGATTCTGGGAGAGTGCACAAAGGCAGCTCACCTTCAGGGATTTGAGAGTGTGCGCCCTAGCCGGTTTGGCTCAGTAGTGAGAGCACACACAGGACGCAGCTCCACTTCAGGGAATTTGGCACGCCGGACACAGCTGCCTGGGATCCCTGACTCACAGCGCATTCACACTAAGAGCCAACGACCCCAATTGTTGGTGCATGCACACACAGGGACCCTGATTCTCAACGAGAAACTGCACGAGGCAACAGAGACTCTGACACTCGATTCTTGGTGCAGATACAGGGAAACTCTGACTCCTGGCACATGCTAAGGATCTTATTTTCGGCACATACCAACAGTGTGATGCTGACAGGGCCCCTGATTCTAAGTGTGCACACGAGACCACACGGAACACTGGGACACTGACCCTGGGCAAGTCTGGTTCCCACCAACCAAAGGCAGCCACACGTCCTAGTGTCAGAGCACTTCAGTGAAACTCGGGTGGAGCGAAGTCCCCACAGCGCACGGCCGAGGTCCACACAAACGGAAGCTTGAGCTTTCTGGTGATAGCCAGAATGGGGAAACGAAATAACTCACAGAGGAAAGAAAATGTGGAGTCGCCAAGAAAGGAAATTAGTGAAACTGAAGCTTGCAACATGACCGAAAAGGAGTTCAGAGTAATGGTCGTGGAATTTATACATCGGATGGATGAGAAAATCAACAACTTATGCAAGAATCAGGAAGAAATGAAGAGTGATATTGCTACAATCAAAAAAACCATGGAAAGTTTCAACAGTAGACTACAAGAAGCAGAGGACCAAATTAGTGAGTTAGAAGATCAGGTACAGAAACAAGCTCAATCTCAACAGCAATTGGAGAAAAAAATTAAAAAGCAGGAGGAAAGCCTAAGGGAGCTATGGGACAACATGAAGCGAAGTAACATGCGTATAATAGGGCTGCCAGAAGGACAAGAAAAGCAGCAGGGATTAGAAAATCTATTTGAAGAAATAATGACAGAAAACTTCCCGGATATGGGAAAGATAAAAGTTACGCAAGTACAGAGAGTCCCAAGCAGGATCAACCCCAAAAGACCCACACCAAGACATGTCATAATATCAATGGCAAATATAAATGATAAAGAGAGAATCTTAAAGGCAGCAAGAGAGAGACAGAGAGTTACCTACAAAGGAACACCCATCAGATTGTCAGATGATTACTCAACAGAAACACAACAAGCTAGAAGTGAATGGAAGGAGGTATACAAAGTGTTGCAAAGCAAAGGACTGAATCCAAGAATACTATATCCAGCAAGACTATCAATCAAAATTGAAGGGGAAATCAGGAGCTTTGCAGACAAAAGAAGACTCAGGGAGTTTATCACCACCAAACCAGCAATGCAAGAATTGCTAAAGGGAATATTGTAAAAAGAAGAAATAAACAGGTAAGAAGGAATACAGACACAAAAATAGATATGACTACAAACAAATACCTTTCAGTAATAACTTTAAATGTAAACGGACTAAATGCTCCAATCAAAAGACATCGAGTGGCTGAATGGATAAAAAAGCATGACCCATATATATGCTGTCTACAAGAGACCCACCTCAGAACAAGAGACTCACACAGATTGAAAGTGAAGGGATGGAAAAATATCTTCCAGGCAAATGGAAATGAAAAAAAAGCTGGGGTAGCAATACTTATATCTGACAAATTAGACCTCAAAGTAAATGCCATAACAAGAGATAAGGAAGGCCACTTCATAATACTAAAGGGAGAAATCCAACGAGAAGAAATAATTCTGGTAAACATATACGTTCCCAATATAGGAGCACCCAAATACATAAAAAAACTCCTGGAGGATATCAAGGGAGAGATTAATAGCAATACAATCATAATAGGAGACTTTAACACCCCACTATCACCATTGGACAAATCCTCTAAACAAAAAATCAGCAAAGAAACAGCAATCCTAAATGACTCACTAGACCAGATGGAATTAATTGACATCTTCAGAACATTTCACCCCAGAGCCACAGAATATACATTCTTCTCAAGTGCACATGGGTCATTTTCAAAGATAGACCATATGCTGGGTCACAGGCAAAGTCGCTTCAAATTCAAGAAGATAGAAATTATATCAAGCTTCTTCTCAGATCACAGTGGCATAAAACTGGAAATCAACTACAATAAATACAATCCAAAGAAATCAAACACATGGAGACTAAACAGCATGCTATGAAACAAGGACTGGGTCACCAGAGAGATCAAGGAAGAAATAAAAAACATCATGGCAACAAATGACGATGAAAACACAACAATCCAAAATCTATGGGACACAGCGAAAGCAGTCTTGAGATGGAAGTTCATAGCTCTACAAGCCTATTGCAAAAAACAAGAAACAATGGTAATAAATTACCTAACCCTACAACTCAAAGAGCTAGAAAAAGAGCAGCAAGAAAAGCCCAGTGTAACCAGAAGGAAGGAAATAACAAAGATCAGAGCGGAGATAAATGACATAGAGACCAAAGAAACAATACAAGAGATCAACAAAACCAAGAGCTGGTTCTTTGAAAAGATAAACAAGATTGATTGACCTCTAGCCAGGCTCACCAAGAAGCAAAGAGAGAGGACCCAAATAAACAAAATCAGAAATGAAAGAGGTGAAATAACAACAGACCCCGCTGAGATACAAAGGATTGTTACAAAATACTACGAACAGCTCTATTCCAACAAACTGGACAACCTGGAGGAAATGGACATATTCCTAGAAAAATACAACCTTCCAAAAATCAATCAAGAAGAATCTCAACAGCTCAATAGGCCAATAATTATGGACGAAATTGAAGAAGTCATCAAAAAGCTTCCGGCAAACAAAAGCCCAGGGCCTGACGGCTTCACAGGAGAGTTTTACCAAACATTCAAGGAAGAACTAAAACCTATCCTCCTCAGACTATTCCAAAAAATTCAAGAGGAAGGAACACTTCCAAGCTCCTTCTATGAAGCCAGCATCACCCTAATACCAAAACCAGATAAGGACAACACAATGAAAGAGAATTACAGACCAATATCCTTCATGAACATAGATGCCAAAATCCTCAACAAAATTCTAGCAAATCGGCTCCAGCAGTACATCAGAAAGATCATACACCAAGAACAAGTAGGATTTATCCCAGGAATGCAAGGATGGTACAATATCCGCAAATCAATAAACGTGATACATCACATAAACAAATTGAGAGATAAAAATCACATAGTCATATCAATTGATGCAGAAAAAGCATTTGACAAAATCCAACACCCTTTCTTGATAAAAACTCTCAGCAAGGTGGGAATAGAAGGCTCATATCTCAACATAATAAAAGCTATATATGATAAACCCACAGCAAACTTCATACTCAATGGACAAAAGCTAAAAACATTTCCCCTAAGAACAGGAACAAGACAGGGATGCCCACTCTCACCTCTCCTGTTTTACATAGTACTGGAAGTATTAGCTATTGCAATTAGACAAGAAGAAGAAATAAAAGGCATCCAAATTGGAAAAGAACAAGTAAAGCTGTCTTTATTTGCAGACGACATGATATTGTACATAAAAAATCCGAAAGACTCCGTCAAAAAACTAATAGACTTAATAAATGAATTCGGCAATGTTGCAGGATACAAAATTAACGCCAAGAAATCTATACACCAATAGTGAACTTACAGACAGAGAGACTAAAAAGGCAATCCCATTTACCATCGCACCAAAAAAATTAAGATACCTAGGAATAAACTTAACTAAGGAGGTAAAAGACTTATACACGGAAAACTACAGGACACTGAAAAAAGACATAGAGGAAGACGTAAACAGATGGAAGAATATACCATGTTCATGGATTGGTAGAATCAACATCATTAAAATGTCCATACTACCCAAAGCAATCTATAGATTCAATGCACTCCCCATTAAAATACCAACAGCATATTTCACAGACCTTGAAAGAACGCTCCAAAAATTCATCTGGAATAAAAAAAGACCCCGAATAGCCACAGCAATCCTGAGAAAGAAGAATAAAGTAGGAGGGATCTCAATACCAGATTTCAAGCTGTATTACAAAGCCACTATTCTCAAAACAGCCTGGTACTGGCACAAGAACAGACATATAGATCAATGGAACAGAATAGAGAATCCAGATATTGATCCAAACCACTATGCTCAATTAATATTTGACAAAGGAGGCATGAACATACAATGGAATAAAGACAGTCTCTTCAATAAATGGTGTTGGGAAAATTGGACAGACACATGCAAAAAATGAAGCTAGATCACCAACTTACACCATACACAAAAATAAACTCAAAATGGATACAGGACTTAAACATAAGACGGGAAACCATAAAAATACTAGAGGAATCCACAGGCAGCAAAATCTCAGACATATGTCAAAAGAACTTCTTCACCAATACTGCCCCTAGGGCAATGGAAGCTAAAGAGAAAATAAACAAATGGGACTACATCAAAATAAAAAGCTTTTTTACAGCAAAAGAAACTATCAACAAAACAACAAGAAAGCCCACTGCATGGGAGAACATATTTGCAAATGGCATCACTGATAAAAGTTTAATCTCCAACATCTACAGGCAGCTTATACAACTTAATAAAAGGAAGATAAATGATCCAATAAAAAAATGGGCAACGGACCTAAATAGAATCTTTTCCAAAGAAGACAGAAGGAAGGCCAAGAGACACATGAAAACATGCTCAAGGTCACTAATTATCCGAGAGATGCAAATCAAAACAACAATGCGCTATCATCTCACACCTATCAGAATGGCTATCATCAACAAATCAACAAACGACAAGTGTTGGAGAGGATGCGGAGAAAAAGGAACTCTTTTGCACTGCTTGTGGGAATGCAGACTGGTGCAGCCACTGTGGAGAACAGTATGGAGTTTCCTCAAAAAACTAAAAACGGAACTCCCATTTGACCCAGTGATCCCACTTCTAGGAATATATCCCAAGAAACTAGAAACATGAATCAGAAAGGATATATGCACCCCTATGTTCATAGCAGCACAATTCACCATAGCTAAGATTTGGAAACAGCCTAAATGCCCATCAGCAGATAAGTGGATTAAAAAGGGGACCTAGACTACTTTACCTAGGAAAAATATCATTTAAAATCGAAAGACAAAGTGTTTCCCAGAGAAGAGAAAGTGAAAGGGTTCATTACCACCCTGATAGTACTGCAGGAAATATTAAAGGGTGTTGAAGAAGAAGAAGAAGAAGAAGAAGAAGAAGAAGAAGAAGAAGAAGAAGAAGAAGAAGAAGAAGAAGGGGAGGAGGAGGAGGAGGAGGAGGAGGAGGAGGAGGAGGAGGAGGAGGAGGAGGAGGAAGAAGAAGAAGGAGAAGGAGAAGAAGGAGAAGAAGAAGAAAAGAATAAGAAGAAGGAGAAAGGAAGGAGAAGACAGGAATGTAGTTAAAAGAATGAAATGGTAATAAATATGTACCTATCAATAATAATTTTAAACAAAAATTGCTTAAATGCTCAAATCAAAAGAAATAGTGTAGCTGAATGGATAAGAAAACAAGAGCCATATACTAGTATATGCTGTCTAGGAGAGACCCACCTCAGAATGAAAGACACAGACAGACTACTAGTAAAAGAAAAAAAAATAAATTTTATGCAAAAGAAATGAAAAAAGAAGCTGGGATAGCAATAGTTATATTTGACCAATAGACTTTGAAACAAAGGCTATAGTAAGAGATGAAGGACACTACATAATGATAAAGGGAGCAATCCAACAATAGGATATAATCCTTGCAAACATTTATGCACATAAAAAGGAGCACTTAAATATATAAAACAATTTTTTTTTAGGTTGTAAAGCAATTCTTTTTTTTCTTTATTGATTAAGGTATTACATATGTGTCCTTATCCCCCCATTGCCCCCTCCTACCCCCCAATCATGCCGTCACCCCCCTGGTGTCTGTGTCCATTGGTTAGGCTTATATGCAAGCATACAAGACATTTGGTTGATCTTTCCCCCTTACCCACACCCTCCCCTACCTTCCCTCTGAGGTTTGAAGGTCTGATCAATGCTTCTCTGTCTCTGGATCTATATTTGTTCATCAGTTTATGTTGTTCGTTATATTCCACAAATGAGTGAGATCATGTGATATTTAACTTTCTCTCACTAGCTTATTTTGCTTAGCATAATGCTGTCTAGTTCCATCCACGCTGTTGCAAATGGTAAGAATTCCTTCTTTTTTATAGCAGTATATTATTCCATTGTGTAGATGTTCCACAGTTTTTTAACCCACTCATCTGTTGATGGGCACTTAGGCTGTTTCCAAATCTTAGCTATGGTAAATTGTGCTGCTATGAACATAGGGGTGCATATATCCTGTCTATTTTCTTGGGATATATTCCTAGATGTGGGATCACTGAGTCAAATGGGCGTTCCATTTTTAATTTTTTGAGGAAACGCCATACTGTTCTCCATGGTGGCTGCACCAGTCTGCATTCCCACCAGCAGTGCACCTGGGTTTCTTTTACTCTTCATCCTCTCCAGCACTTGTCATTTGTTGATTTGTTGATGATAGCTATTTTGACAGGTGTGAGATGGTGCTGCATTGTCATTTTGATTTGCATCTCTTGGATGATTAGCGACTTTGAGCATGTTTTCATATGTCTCTTGGCATTCCTTATGTCCTCTTTCAAAAAGTATGTATTTAGGTCCATTGTCCATTTTTTGATTGGGTTGTTTATCTTCCTTTTTTAAGTTATATGAGTTCCCTGTAAATGTTGGAGATTAAACCCTTATCGGTGATAATATTGGCAAATATGTTCTCCCACGCAGTGGGCTTTCTTGTTGTTTTGTTGATGGTTTCTTTTGTTGTGCAAAAGCTTTTTATTTTGATGTAGTCCCATTTGTTTATTTTCACTTTAGTTTACATTGCCCTAGGAGCTGTATCAGTGAAGATATTGCTTAGGCATATGTCTGAGATTTTGCTGCCTATTGATTGCTCTAATATTTTCATGGTTTCCTGTCTTATGTTTAAGTCCTTTATCCATTTTGAGTTTATTTTTGTGTATGGTGTAAGTTAGTGGTCTAGTTTCATTTTTTTCATGTACCTGTCCAATTTTCCCAATACCATTTATGAAGAGACTGTCTTGACTCCATTGTATGTTCTTGCCTCCTTTGTCAAATATTAGTTGAGCATAGTGGTTTGAGTTGATTTCTTGATGTACTAAAAGGAAGACTCAACAGTTATACAGTCATGTTAAATGATTTTATCAACCCATTGACATCAATGGATAGATCTTCCAGACAGGAAATGAATAAGGAAAAATGGCCTTATATAACACACTAGATCAGATGGATTTAATTGATAGCTTCAGAGCATTTCACCCCAAAGCTGCAGAATATACATTCTTTTTATGATTCTTTATTTTATTATTATTTCACATTGACCCTCTCAACCCCATGCCCACCCCTCCCAGGCCTTCACTATATTGTCTGTGTCTATGTGTTATGCATATATGCATATATCCATATAAGTTTCCACCTCTCTACCCCCATCTTCCCTCTGAAATTCATCAGGCTGTTCCATGCTTCTATGCCTCAGGTTCTATTCTATCCATCAGTTTATTTTATTCATTAGATTCCACATATGAGTGAGATCATGTGATACTTATCTTTCTCTAACTGGCTTATTTTGCATAGCACAGTATTCTCCAGGTCCATCCATGCTGTTGCAAATGGTAAGCATTCTTTCTTTTAACGGCAGCATAGTATTCCATCATGTACATATACCACAGTTTTTTTATTCACTCATCTGCTGATGGGCACTTGGACTGTTTCCAAATCTTCGCTATTATATCCTTTCTGATTGGTGTTTCTGAATACTTTGCACATATTCCTAGCAGTGGGATCTCTGGGTCAAATGGGAGTTCCATTTTTAATTTTTTAAAAATATATTTCTTTATTGATTTCAGAGAGGAAGGGAAAAGGATAAAGAGATAGAAACATCAATGATGAGAGTTAATCATTGATCAGCTGCCTCCTGCATGCCCCCTACTGGGGATTGAGTCCACAACCCGAACATGTGCCCTTGGCTAGAATCAAACCTGGGACCCTTCAGTCTGCAGGCCAACGCTCTATCTACTGAGCCAAACTGGCTAGAGCCCATTTTTAATTTTTTGAAGAAACTCCATACTCTTTTCCACAATGGCTGCACCAGTCTGCATTCCTACCAGCAGTGTACTAGGGCTCCCTTTTCTCCACATCCTCACCAACAGATGCCATTTGTTGATTTGTTGATGATGGGCATTCTGACAGGTGTGAGGTGATATCTCATTGTTTTGATTTTCATCTCTTGAATGACTAATGATTTTGAGCATCCTATATAATAAAAGCCTAATATGCTAAGTGTCCAATCGTTCATTCGACCAGTTGTTATGATGTCCAGTAGGTTAGCTTGCTGCTTGCTGCTAGGGTCTGGCTGATGGGGACTGGGCGAGATGGGTTGGACATGCCCTGGAGCCCTCCTGTGGTCCCTCTCTGACCCCAATCATGCACTGGTGGGGTCCCTTGGCTTAGCTTGCACCCTCTTGCAATCTTAGAACCCTCAGGGGACGTCGGAGAGCTGGTTTCGGCCTAATCCCCGCAGGCCAGGCCGAGGGACCCACCGGTACACGAAACCGTGTACCGGGCCTCTAGTTTTTTCATATGTCTCTTGGCCTTCAGTATGTCCACTTTGGAGAAGTGTCTATTTAGGTCCCTTGCCCATATTTCTTACTGGATTGTTTGTCTTTCTTTTGTTAAGTTGTATGAGTTTCCTATATATTTTGGAAATTAACTTCTTATTGGATGTATCATTGGCAAATATGTTCTCTCATGCAAATGGGCTATCTTATTACATTGTTGATGGTTTCTTTTCCTGAGCAGAAGTTTTTTTATGTAGTCCCATTTGTTTATTGTCTCATTAGTTTCCATTGTCCGACCTAGGAGATGTATTGGTAAACATGTTGCTACAAGAGATGCCTGAGATTTTCCTGACTATGGTTTCTTCTAACACTATTATGTTTCACAACTTACATTTTGGTCTTTTATCCATTTTGAGTTTATTCTTGTGTGTGGTGTAAGATGGTGGTTTAGTTATATTTTTTGCATGTACCTGTTCAATTTTCTCAAAACTATTTGTTGAAGAGACTGTCAATATTCCACTGTGTACTCTTGCCTTCTTTGTCAAATATTAATTGAACATAATGACTTAAGTCAATTTCTGGGAATCTGTTCTGTTCCATTGATCTATATGCCTGTTCTTGTGTTAGTACCAGACTGTTTTGAGTATAGAGGCTTTACAGTTTAACTTGATATCTGGTATTATGATCCCTCCAACTTTGTTATTCTTTAAGATTGCTGCAGCTATTTGGGGTCTTTTTTGGTGCCATATAAATATTTGAATGTTAGATCTAGATCTTTAGAATATGCCCTTGGTATTTTAACAGAGATTGCATTAAATCTATAGCTTGCTTTGGGTAGTATTGGCATTGTAATGATGCTGATTCTACCAACACATGAACACAGTATATGCCTCATCTTGTTTATATCTTCCTCTCTTTTTTTCAACATCCTTTAGTTTTCCAAGTACAGGTATTTTACCTCCTTGGTTACGTTTATAATTAAATATCTTCATTTTTTTTATTGCAAAGGCAAATGGGACTGGTTTTTTACTTTCGTTTTCTGAGAGTTCCTTACTAGTGCATAAAAAATGCTATGGATTTTGGGGTGTTAATTTTGTATCCTGGTACATTGACAAATTCATTTATTAAGTCAAGTCATTTTTTTAATGTAATCTTTAAGGTTTTCTATGTACAATATCATGTCATCTGCAAATAACAGTTTTACTTCCTTCTTTCCAATTTGAATGTCCTTTGTTTTTTCTTCTTGTCTGATCTCTATGGCTAGAACTTCCAGTTCTATGTTGAATAAAAGTGGTGAAAGATGGCATCCCTGTCTTGTTCCGGTTCTTAGGGGAAATGGTTTTATTTTTTGCCCATTGAGTATGATGTTGGCTGTAGGTTTGTCATATATGGCTTTTATTATGTTGAGGTATGATCCCTCTTTTCCCACTTTGCTTAAAGCTTTTATCAAAAATGGGGGGATTAGGACACATATATAATACCTTAATCAATAAATAAAATTAAAAAATGGGTGTTGAATTTTGTCGAATTATTTTCCTGCATCAATTGATATGATCATATGATTTTTTATCTTGCAATCTGTTTGTGATATATAACATTTATTGATTTGCAAATATTGCACCAGCCTTGAATCCCCAGAATAAATCCCACTTGGTCATGGTGTATGATCTTCTTAATGTATTGCTAGATCTGATTTGCTAAAATTTTGTTGAGGATTTTAGCATCTATGTTCATCAGGGATATTGGCCTGTAATTCTCTTTCTTTGTAGTGTCGTTATCTGGTTTTTGAATTAGGGTAATGCTGGCCTCATAGAAAGAGCTTGGAAGTGTTCTTTCCTCTTGAATTTTTTGAAATAGTTTGAAGAGGATAGGTGTTAGTTCTTCTTTGAATGTTTGGGAAAACTTCCCTGTGAAGCCATCTGGACCAGGGCTTTTGTTTGCTGGAAGATTTATGATTACTGCTTTAATTTTATAAGTAGTTATCAGCTTATTCATTTTTACTGATTCTTCCTGATTAAGTTTTGGAAGATTACATTTTTCTAGGATATGCCCATTTCATCTAGATTGTCCAATTTATTGAAATAAAGTCATTCATAGTATTTTTTTTTTTTACGATCCTTATGTTTTGAATTTCTGTGGGATCAGTTGTTACTTCACCTCTTTCATTTCTTATCTTGTTTATTTGGGTCCTCTCTCTGTTTCTTGATGAGTTTCATCAATCTTGTATATCTTTTCAAAGAACCAGCTCTTGGTTTTAATGATTTTTGTACTATTTTTTTAGTCTCCATGTTATTTATTTCCACTCTTATTTTTATTATTTTCTTCCTTTGATTTATTCTGGTCTTTTCTTGTTGCTCTCTTTCTAATTCTCTCAGTTGTAGGATTATATAGTTTTTCAGAAGTTTTTCTTCTTCTTCTTCTTCTTCTTCTTCTTCTTCTTCTTCTTCTTCTTCTTCTTCTTTTCTTTTTTTTTGTGGTAGACCTGTAATGTTATAAATTTCCTTCTCAGGACTGCTTTCAGGGTGTCCTATAGATTTGGGGTTGTGTGTCTATTTTCATTTGCTTTCAGGATTTTTTAAATTTCTTCTTTGGTCTCTTTGGCAACCCATATATTGTTTAATAGCATGCTACTTAGCTTCCATATATTTAAATATTTTTATTGTTTTTATTATAGTTAATTTCTAATTTCATGCAGTTGTGATCTGAGAAGATGGTTGTTGTGATTTCAATAATCTTCAACTTGTAAAGACTTAGATTATATCTTACCATGTGGTCTATCTTTGAAAATGTCCTATGTGCATTTGAGAAGAATGTATATTCTGTAGTTGTGTGGTGAAATGTTCTGAAAATATCAATTAATTTTATTTGAACTAGTGTGTTCTTTAGGATCACTATTTTCCTGGTGATTTTTTTGTCTGGAAGATCTATACAGTGATGTAAGAGGGATGTTAAAGTCCCCTACTATGATTGTATTGCTGTCAATCTCTCCCTTAAAATCCTCCAGAAGGTTTTTTTTTTGTTTTGTTTTGTTTTGGATGTTCCTGCATTGGGTGCATATATGTTTACAGAGTTATATCTTCCTGTGGTATCAATCCCTTTAATATTATGAAGTGGCCTTCATTATCTCTTGTTATGGCCTTCACTTTGAAGAATATTTTATCATATATGAGTAGTATTGCTACCCCAGAATTTTTTTAAATTTCCATTTGCCTAAAAAATTCCACCTCCCTCCATCTCTTCACTTTCATTTTGTGTGAGTTCCTTGTTCTGAGGTAGGTCTTTTGTAGACAGCATATAGATGGGTCATGTTTTCTTATTCATTCAGCTACCCTATGTCTTTTGATTGGAGCATTTAAGCCATTTAAGTGATTATTTATTGTCACTCTCATTCTTCCTGCTTGTGTTCTTTTTCTATCTATTTCTTCTTCTAACAACAGTCCTTTTAACAATTCTTGCAGTACAGGTTTGGTAGTAATAAACCCCTTTAAATTTTTTTTCTTCAAAACTGTTTCATCTTTGGTTTTGAATGGTAGCCTTGTTGGGTAGAGTTTTCTTAGGTTCAATACCCTGGTTTTCATTACTTCATGTGCTTCATACCATTCCCTTCTGGACTGAAGTGTTTCTATTGAGAAATCAGCTGACTGTCTAATGGGAGCTCCCTTGTAGGTAACATTCTGTCTCGCTTTTGCAGCCTTTAAGGTTCTTTCTTTGACTTTAATATTTGCCATTTTAATTAACATGTGCCTAAGTGTGGGTATTTTGTAGTTTATTTTGATTAGGGCTCTCTGTGTTTCCTTAATTTGAGTGACATTTTTCTTCATTGGCTTAGGGATATTTTCTGCCATTATTTCTTCAAACAGGTTCTCTAGTCCTTTATCATATTCTGCTGCTTCTGGTGCATCTATAATGAAAATTTTGTTATGATTCATGTTGTCTCAAAGCTATCTTAAACTATCCTCTTGCTTTTTTTTTCCATTTGCTACTATTAATGGTTGTTTTTTTCTACCTTGTCTTCTAATTCACTGATTCACTCCTCAGCTTCTTCTAGCCTAATGTTGAATCCTTCCTGGGTGTCCTTTATTTCAGCTATGTTATTTCTTATTTTTAATTGATTCTTATTTATGGTTTCAAGCTCACTTTTTCTGTTGGTATATATCTAATTAAGACCCTTATAATTCTCATTAAGTTGCTTGGAATTCTCACTGAATTGTTTGACCACCCTTATTATCATTACTCTGAATTTTTTTTTGACAAATTGTTTACCTCCATTTCATTTAGTTCCTTTTCTAGTGATTCTTCTTTTTCTTTCATTTTAGGTATTTTTTTTTTTTGGTCTCTCCAATTTTGCTGTCCCTTTGTTTTTGTTTCTATGTACTAGTTCAAACTGCTATGCCTCCCAGATTTTGTGGGTTGGTCTTATGCAGTAGGTGTGTTGTGGGAACCAGTGGTCTTGTTTCTTAAATGTCCTGAGCTGGGTGCTCTAGGAAAGCTCCTTACTTGAGTTATTTGGGTTCTTATGTTGTAGTTGGGTCTTGAATGTTATTGTCCCATTCATGGTTGGAGTCTTGTCGCAGGCTGGGTGACTATGTGGCTCACCTCCTACCACATTGTGTGAGCTGTTGTGGAGGTACTGACCGAACAGAACAAAACACAACATAACAAACTACGAAACAGAAGAAACCAAACAAAAATGTATTCAAGACTCCTATAGCACCCACAAAAGTAACCACCAAAGAAGAGATAATTAGTAAAGAGAAAAGAGAGCAAGAATCATAGGAAAAAAGAAAGAAGAAAAATACAAGGATAAAACAAAACAAACAAATAAACAAAAGCACAAACAAAAAAATAAAAAAGGAGGATAGAATATGAAGATACACAGCTGAAATAAATAAAATAAGAATAAAGAATTAGGGGAATAAGGGTAGGAAAGTGATTTAAAATAAAGGAGGGAGAAAAGAAATGAAAAGAAAAGACGAGAAAAAATATTTGAAAAGGAAAATAGAGGAGAAAGCAGATAGGCCTAAACTAAGAAAAAGAAAAAAGATGAGAAAGCAAGAAAAATAGAAAAGAGAGAGAGAGAAAAGAGAAAAAAATTGAATAGTGAAAAAAAGAAAACATTAGTAGGAACAGGGAAGATTTAAATTAGATATATGAAAGAAACAACAGAGACTAATATAATAACAAATCAATAAAGCAGGTGGATACAGAAGGTAAATTTAAAGAGAGAAAGGAAAGAGAAAAAAAAAGAAAAGTGAAGAGAAAGAAGGAAAAGAAAAGAAAAAAAGGGAGAAAAAAGAAGTAAACTGGTATTCTTTTCAGCTGAGTTTAGTACCTCATGGGAGCTCCCTTTCAATCCCACTCTTCTGTCTGCCAATTCTGGGCTTCCTGTGAAGAACTTAGGTGCTAACCACTGTCCTCGTTTGGCTTTCAGCAACCTGCTTGAAGCTTCAAGCAATCCACTGGTCCACCATTTGTGTCTGTCTCCACAGGACTTGGCTATAAGCTTTAGGGGCCAATCTGCCCTCTAAAGTAGGATTGTTAACAGCATGTGGCCCAGGGCTGGGTCAGGAAACTTCCCCTGTTCCTGGGCTCCACCTCTGCCCTCCTTTGCCTGCTAGCCAGCTATCAATCTTAATCACTCAAATGTCTCTTTATGAAAGGGTTTTAGGCAGGGGCGGGGGAGGTGCTGTTTAGCTTTCAGGGAATGTGGTTGGTGTCTTTCCCTGTCCCAAAGCTACTACTCCACTAGTTGCCCAAAATATTACTCTGCTCTCAGCTGGACAGAGACCCTTGTATGGAGACCTGTAGGGTCAGCTGGAATCCTGAAGTTTTTATCAGCTTTCCCATGCAGGGAAAGTACCAGTCTGGTTCCCAGGATAGTGGGACGGAAGGCCTCTCCCTCAATCCAGTCACTGAGGGCTCCTGAGTCCATTCAAACCCATAGGCTTGACCTCTGTTTTTGTTTCCTCTGCAAAGCTCAAAATGCAGGGTGTGGTATGCATGCAGGACTCCTGAGGGTGGGACAGGCTATATCACCTAGGGCAGTGATGGCTAACCTTTGACATGCATGTCAGCACTGACACGCGTAGCCATTTCTGATGACACGCGGCCGCTGAGGCGGCCGCATGCCGAAGATTAAACATTTGCTGCTCCTGAGGATGAAACATTTGAGAAATAATGTTTTTTCCTCAAAGTGACACACTACTCAAGTTATGCTCAGTTTTTTGGCGAAGTTTGACACACCAAGCTCAAAAGGTTGCCCATCACTGACCTAGGGCATGGTTATTTTCTTTTCCTGCCCTGCAGCTATTGGGAGTGTCTATCTCCTCTCAGGAAAAATGGCCTTTGTGGTTTGAGGGCCTATGATCTAATGCTTCTGGCTGCTGCTTTTCCACATCTCCCCACAATGCTTCCTACCCCAGCCTCTCCTTAGGCACCTGGAGTCTGCGCCTCCCTCCCTGCATCAAAGCCTTGGACAAGTAGCTGCAAATGAAAACTCCTGTGCTCTGTGTTAAAACAAACAAAGAAACAAACAAATGAAACAAAACTGCAGCTTTCTCTCCAACTGGCTCTGATATACCAGCTCCAGACTTTGCTGTGGCCTGCAGCCCAGTTTGGATGTGTGGTTAGCTCTCCCATTCTCAAATCCCTTCCTGGTTTTCTATATGCTCTGCCAGAATCCTTGTGAACATTTTACCCTCCTTACTTCTTAGCATTGCTAACTTGTGCCTGGACTATTGCAATAGTTTACACCCTGACCGACCTCCTTGTCTTTCTTTCTTCACCCACTCAATCCATCCTACACATAGCCTTAATATGATATTTCTGGAGTGGAGATATGATCAAATCAGATGCTTGATTTGTTGTTGAAGCATAGTAACCTCCATCTCGGGTAAAAACTGCTGTTTGAAATTTTAACCCTGCTTTCTTGGCTTCTGTAAATGCTTGCTTGCTTAAATAATAGGGAAAAATAAGACTACTCCCATTCCAGAGAGGCTATAAACTATGCCCCAGACAGAGTTGTCAGTTCTGGTGCCAGGTCAGGCCTTGAAATATGGTCTCACAGCCCTGTCCCAGCACACAGGAATTTTTCTCAGAAGGTCTGGAAGTCTCACTCCAAATTTGGAAAATAAAGAACTGAAAAAGGTATATATAGGGAGGACTTCCTCTACTTGGGGCCCCAGAATTTGAGAAGCAATATTTCCTCTGGGCCTGCTAGCACTAGCAAAATGAAAAAGACTCTAAATAAATTTGGCTTATTGATTAAGGTGTCTTCTGATTTACAATATAACATTGTCTTCCATGTTTCCTTTTTTGTAAGTCAAAACTACTTGTTTAGCAAGAATTCAAAATCTTCCAACAACTCCTTTCCCACTTCAACTTCTCACTCCCATTTCTTAGCCCTTGTCTTTCAAATTATTTTATACTAGAATCCCAGTGCACGAAATTCATGCACTGCGGGGAGTGTCCCTCAGCCCAGCCTGCACCCTCTCCAATCTGGGACCCCTCGGGATCAGGCCTAAACTGGCAGTCGAACATCCCTCTCACAATCTGTGACTGCTGGCTCCCAAGCGCTCACCTGCTTGCTTGCCTGATTGCCCCTAACCACTTCTGCCTGCCAGCCTGATCACCCCCTAACCACTCCCCTGCCAGCCTGATCGACGCCTTACTGCTCCTCTGCCAGCCCGGTCGTCCCCAACTGCCCTCCCCTGCTGGCCCAGTTGCCCCCAATTGCCCTTCCCTGGTCTCTCCCAACTGCCCTCCCCTGACAGCTCAGTCACCCCTAACTGCACTCCCCTGCCAACCTGGTCGCCCCTAACAGCCCTCCCCTGTCGGCCTGGTCCCTCCCAACTGCCCTCCCCTGCTGGCCTGATCGCCCACAACTACCCTCCCCTGCCCGCCATTTGTGGAGGCCATCTTTGACCACATGGGGGCGGCCATCTTGTGTGAGGGTGTGAGGGTCAATTTGCATATTATCTCTTTATTATATAGGATGGTTGGTATGTGTTTTTCCTCCATTTCCAACTAAGACTATTATGCTTATCATCCCAGGCCTGTTAAGCACAATGGTCTCTATCCATTAATCAAAAGTAATATTTTCCATATCATTCTCTGTCATGCAGTGTGGGTATTTAAGTATCTGCTTGCCTCCTCCATTGGATCATAAACTATTTATGAAAGAATATATATTGTTCATCAATGTTCTTGCTCATCAACATATCAACCCAATATTGCACCTGGTTCAATAAGTGTATGTTCAAATGAAATAAATTGACAAGTCTGGAAAGACCCTGAAAGATACAATAAAAAGAAGTAACTAATTCATGTAAACCTCATTTTATAGCCTCAATGGGAATGGTCATAGAATAGTCAGTATAGTATTCTGTTAACTGAACATTTCCTCCAAGATTTCCCTTGAAGTTTAATAATCAGGTGTGTTAGACGTGATGAGTACCTCACCAGATCCAGTTGTCTTCTCACTTTTAGAAAACAATTGCCAAGACAGGCCTCATGACTCATTATACGTATAACCAAGAAAATGCATATACATAACCCCAATCTGCAGCAGCAACCATCCCAGTTTCTTCTTCAACCAATGCAAAGAAAATCCATTTCTGGGAAGAGACTGTAGTAGTTGTAGAAAACTTTCTGACTTGCAAAACTAAAAGTCTGAATTCCAACTGCCTCTATGCCCCTGTGTAGTTTTGTGACCTTGACCAAGTGTGTTTATCTCTCTGGACTTCAAATATTCCCATCTGAGAGGCTTGGGACAAATGGTCTCTTAAGACTGTCGGGGAGCTCTCATTTTTTTAGTCGTTTATTCTAGGATAATAATCAAGTTTTTATTCAAGACTTGTTCTTCTAGCTAAAAATCAGATGCTATTACTCATCTATCCTCTCTGCAGCCAACGATGTCCCAGAGCTAGGACATCTGCTTTAGGAATAGTTTTTGAGGAATGTAGTAGGAACAACTGGGTTGCTCTTCTGACCCACTTCCTTTTGTTTGTTACATCCCTGACATACTCTCTGTAGCCAACATATTTTAATAACAACCATGAGATAGATGCCAGGGTCCTCTTGTGACTCATGGGTGGAGAATATGGCCAAAAGTAAGTTTCCTAAAAACATTCTTTGCTTCAGGAACTCAAGTTAAGGCTTCCTGAGCCAGGATTGTAGATGACTTGTGGGGTATGCACCTGGAAACTTAAGAATAAAATAATATAAGTGGCCTCATATTTATATGAGGTGCATTTACATACATACTATATGGGGGGTAGACTCTCAGACAGTATTCATCATTTTACAGATTAAAAAAAACACACACACACTAAGGCATATAGAAAAGAATTGGTAACAAAAATTTGAGAATGGCAGCATTGGAACTCATACATGTTTTCTAGATACAAGTACAGTGCTTTTTGCGGTATTCCAAACACAGGGGAAGAAACAAAGCTAGAAAATAAACCAAAAGATATTTTTCAGAATCTGTTATATTTTACAGGCTAAAAATAGGACCCACAAAACGAGAGTTGATTTTACCTGTGAAATTATTCATATAAGAAACAAAAAGAGGTCTCACGGGAGCTGGAGGGATGGGGCGGGAAGGGGGCGGTTCGCGCTCGGAGCCTCCCCCACCCCCACTCCCCACTCCCGGGGTCTTCGCCCCTCGGGATTCTGAGGCCCCGGGCCCTTCAGGCCCGACTTGCCGTGGGGCACGAAGGGGGCAAGGACCCCCGTCCTCGGGCAGTGACGATGGGCGTCTCCTGGGCGATGGGCTCCACACAAGATGGCGGACGAGAAAGAAAAGGAAGGAACAGAGATAGTAGTAGCAGACTTGCAAAGAAAAATCAAAGAGGCTTTTGAAGTGTTTGACCATGAGCTGAATAATACAGTGGATGTGAGAGAGATTGGAATCATCATCAGGTCGTTGGGATGCTGCCCTAACGAAGAAGAGCTGCGTGGTCTGATTGCAGAGGTAGAGGAAGAAGAACCCACTGGATACATTCGATTTGAAAAATTTCTTCCAGTGATGACCAATATACTACTGGAAAGAAGATACAGACCAATTCCAGAAGAAGTCCTTCTTCGAGCTTTTGAGGTATTTGATCCAGCTAAACATGGATTTATTTTTAAGGAAGAACTGATCAAGTATATGTGACTGAAGAATGTGAGCCCTTTTCTCAGGAGGAAATGGAAGAAATGCTGTCTGCTGCAATTGGTCCAGAATCGAATTTCATTCATTACAGGGACTACATAACAATGATGGTGATAGATGAAAATTAAACACTCCAAAGGCTTACTTTCTAATTGAAAGGGTAATTTTTAAAAATTGCTTATCTTTGTTCATTTCACATTATATCTTACAATTCCTTAATATGCTAGTTAATCCCTCATGACAACTATTTCAAGATATTCTATTTTTTAAAAGATGATCCTAACAATTTAAAACAAGTTTATTTGGTATGTCTTGCATTGTGGAATGACAAATTGCTAATTATTTAAAAACTATTCTTAAAACACTTTAACATTACCCATGGATGGTTGTTAATTTTCTGCAATAAAATCTAGGTTACCGTCCAATGAAAAAAAAATCTTTTGTTTTGCATCTAACAAATTATTGACAAAATTATTCTTTCTCCAGAATTATTTCTGACTCTATTAGAGTAAATATATTACTTTTCTGTATATTCTTCTATTATGAGAGCTACATATCAGGACTCACCATATTATTTGTGTCTGTGTGTTGATTTCTCCTAACTATACTAAGAGCTTTATGAGGACAAGTGCCATATCTTAAGTTATTCTCTGTATTTCCAGGGCATAGCACAGTTTCTGGCACAAAATAGCCCTTCAATAAAAATTTTTCAAACTGGATGAACTAAAAAGATGTGAAAATGAAAAGTCCTGTCAATTCTTGGATGAGTGGTTGCTAAATACCTAGACTGTAAGGTGGACCTGGGACCTAACGCTAGCCCTTGCAAGTGCCATGGGAGGACATAATATGACCTCATCTTATAAAACAGGAGCTATGAGAGCCAAATTCCTGAAACCTGTAAAAAGGAAAAAGTAGGACTCATGTACTGTCAGTTTAGCTTCTCCCTAGTAGTGTTGCCTAAGCATATGATCGTAGTCAGATGGCAGGTGCTCCAGGAATTTAGCAATTAAAAAACCTCCAATTTACCCTAAAACCTAGCTCCAATTTACCTTAAAACCTAACTTAGCTCCATGCCTCAAGTCTTCTATCTATGCTGCCACCAAAGTTGTCATAAACACTTCTTTTAACCTTCCCTTTTCCCATAAACATTCAGGTGTTCTTTATTATGTCATATTCACCCATAGGTCTTAAACTGATGCTCTAGGCCAGTGGACGGCAAAAGCGGCTTGCGAGCCACCTGCGGCTCTTTGGCCCCTTGAGTGTGGCTCGGTTAGAACCACTTCTTCAAAATAGACTCGCCCAGGCCAAAAACCGACTTCTGCGCATGGGTCACGAAGTTTCAATCGCAGTGTACGTGCGTGCCCACACGTAGTATTTTGTGGAAGAGCCATACTCAAGGGGCCAAAGAGCCGCATGTGGCTCGCGAGCCGCGGTTTGCCGACCACTGCTCTAGGCCATTTTTAATCTGTCCCCAGCTCGCATATCCAAAGAAGCCAACCATTCTTATCTAGTATATAATTTCTTGTCTTACATACAAATTTCAGACAAGTGGACTTTAAAATTGAGCATGCATGGTAGTCTCCTGAAATGCCTGCTACAAAATGCATATTTCCTACACTTTATTTCCCAAATCTGGTTTAATAGACCTTGATTGAGGTCTCAAACATTCTTTATTTTTTAACACACTTATTAGGTGATTCTGAGGAAAGCAGTCCAGGGACTATACCTGGAGAAAGACTACAAAACACAGTTCATCTTATTTCCTTCCATAGCAGGTGACATCTGTACTAGGAATTGTCTGATTAGTCTTTTACAACCTAACATGAATGCATTTTAGCTTGTCAAGCTCTATTGGCCCACACTTCTTACAGCCAGATCTTCCTAATGTCCTTCCTCAACCTGATGGAATCTGCTACCACAGGAACCATTTATATGGCTTTTAGTATCTCTGATTCTATGGCCACTAGTCAGTTCAATGTCTAGGGTCTGTTGCTGACCTTTATCTGGGACTTGGCTCCCAAGTTTTTTGAACTTGCTCTAACTTTTGATGCTCAGGGCTAATATTCAGTTAGTTCACACCTGTACGAAATACAAGCTCTTAAATATGCTTTAAAATATATTGTTATTGATTTTTTTTTAAAGAGAGGAAGGGAAAGGGAAAGAGAAATAGAAAGATCAATGTGAGAGAGAAACATCTATTGGCTGCCTCCAGTATACCCTCTACTGAGGATTGAGCCTGCAACTTGGGCATGTGCCGTGACCTGGAATCAAACTGGTGACTTCTTGGTGCATGGGAAGACATTCAATCCACTGAACCATGCCGGCTGGGCCAGCTCTTGAATTTTGAAATATTTCCATACCAGCTTGTAAAAAGTCACTACCATAAGTCCCCTGCATGTCCCCTACTGCCCCAGTTACTCACCTGGGACACTGAAACCTTCCCAGAATTCAACAACTAAAGATGTAACACCTCTAGAACACGTTCCAGCATCACAGGCTTATATTCATTCAGATATTTTGGGGCCATTGCTATACAGGTTATTAAATATTTTGAATAATAATCTATGCCTGATATTTTAGGACATAGCTGACTACTTGGGATCCTGACCTTTTTCTAGCTCTCTTGGTTCCAGTATTATCCTTAACACCACTAACTGTTTGCATTTAAAGCCCAGTTATTAGGTTCAAGATTTTGTAGCCTGTATAAGGAATTCTAGGCAGATGAAAGGGCCCTGAGGATTTAATGGTCTACTTGCTGCTTATGAAATCATACTATACCCACTTATAAAGCCACCCCAGTGGTGAACAAGGCTGATATTTTAGGAAATCAGAGGTTGGCTTTGCCATTAGATGGATTGGTTGAGCATAGACTCTGTTACATGCTAATGGTGTGACCTTAGACAAGTATCTCAGTTCTCTGAGTTTCAGTTACCTTGTCTAGAAAGCTGAGGTAATGCTACCACAATAGGTTTGTTGTATGAAATGAATTCATTAGTCCAACAAATATCAAGGGTCTACTCTGTTCCAGATTGTCATTCCTCAAAGTATGGTTCATATTGACAATATTGGTGTCACCTTGGAGCTTATTAAAAACACAGAATACCAGGCTCCATCACTGAATCAGAATCTGCATTTTAACAATATCATCAATAGATATGAACAAGTTTGAGAAGCATTGCTCTATACAGAGTACATTTCTCAAATATAGACATGGCTATTCCTAGAAAAAAGTACCTGTTTGAAGTAATGGACATTTTGAGTTTGGTCCTCTGGAATTGTGAGGTTGGAAAAAAATAAAGTCCAGAGAGCCCTGAAGAGTAATAGTCTTTATTCAGATGCCTTATGAGGTTGGGAAGGAGCCACTAGGCAGGTGCTGTGCCTTTAAAATGAAGCAGCCTCACCCAGCTCCATCTGATTATTGTAAGGAGGAAATGCCAGCCCAGGAATGCCAAACCTTCTGATTTTTTTAATAGAAGATAGATATCCAGAGACACATTGAGAAGGAGACCAGTTCACTACGGTGTACTCTTAAACTCTTTAACTTTTATCAAGAGATCTCTACTGTCTTGCTATTCAATGTGTGGACTGTGGAGCAGAAGCTACCTGGGAGCTTGTTAGAAATTCTGAATCTCAGGCCCCATTCCAGACCTTCTGAATCAGAATCTGTATTTAGCTTGGCCAGTGTGGCTCAGGGGTTGAGCATCAACCTATGAATCAGGAGGTCATGGTTTGATTCCAGGTCAGGGCACATGCCTAGGCTGTGGGCTGGATCCACAGTAGGGGGCATGCAGGAGGCAGCTGATCAATGATTCTCTCTCATCATTATGTGACAGGTCAGCAGAGGACATTTGGCTCAGGTGGACTAGAGAGACCTGGATGAAAAAGTGGCCCCAGCCTCATTTCATGGAACAGCCTGTAGTCACCCTATCTGGCTCAATAAGAGGTAGTCACACAAAGGGTGAGACAACAGGTCAATGATAAAAACAGCTGCTAACAGCCGCTTATAGCCCACAGCCTTAACGGCCAGCACTAATGAGTCTGAAGGACAACTAACTGCTGGAGGCAAAGACCAAAAAGTAGTTAGCATAATAAATGCGAGAAGTCTGTCAGAAGGCTGATGGACCTTGGGCTTTAGCAAGGGCTAAAAGCTAAGCACCAATTGTTCTGTAGAGACAATGGTGGCTGAAGGCAATCTTCTAACCTGCTAATCTTTTACTGTTTACCAAACCTTACCTTTGATATGTCTGTTTGGTTTGCTAAAGGGAAAATGTATATTCTAGCATGGGTTTGGAGATTCAGAGAGCCCTTCCACTAGAGAAGGGCCTCTGCCTGGTTCCCCCAATGCCTTCCAAATTTATATTTCTTACCTAGTATATCTATTTGCACGTGGCCCCTTCTCCAGATTTTGAATTCTTGCTGCAAAAGGTTGCAGCATTTCTGGTGCTGAACGAGGGATGACTGGAGAAGAAGATTCACTGGAGCAAAAAAAGAAAGTTCACCAGTAAAGGTGGGGATCACCAAAAAGGTAGGGAGATTCACTGTGCGCAAAGCTTGCACCAAACTTTGGAAGTTGCGATCCGAAGTGGGCAAGGACATTTTTTGTTCCATTCAGGCCATAATGGGGAAGAATTAGATTAAAAGGCAAAGGTATCATTGTACATTTTTAGCTTGTTTGCTCAAGGATAGAGAAATTGAAATGTCAAAGGGTACTCTCTTAAATCAGGCTCAAGGAAAACGAGCACCCTTGTCATCTTTAACTATGTGGGTTGTTGTTCAAAGTGCAAAATGCCTAATTCATATTGGGGATCAAAAGTCTGTAATAACTAAAAAGGCCCGGCCGCATCCTCCACCTCTGGTGTGGAGAGATTCAATGGCTGGAGAGGGTGGAGCTGCCAGTCCTCTTGTAGGGGGGCTCTTTGATACTCTGTCTGAAGGTTGCCATGTGACACCTTGGGACAGGCAGATTTTACCTAAAATAACTTTAAAGGCTAGTCAGTGCTATGGAGAGAAAGAGCCAGGAAAAGAACTTTGATTTATTAAGCCTTGTCTATACGTTCTGTTGATTGTTGTTTTATCTGTCTTTGTTGTTTATTGTTAGTCTATTAACCATGCCTTTAATTTAATTTAATAAGAAAAGAAACCTAGGTGGCCAGGCCATTTACTGAATTTCCCCAGAGCAAACAGGATGTGGAGGTGGGGAGACATGTGGCCAATAGTACCTGTCCTAGGAGACAAAGGGAGGTAGAGATAACAACAACAACAAAAGAGCCCCGGCCCATTAATTACTAAGTCTTTTAGTGAATCTGTAAAATGGACGCCCACTCTCTAGAGTACTATTAAAAGTCTCATTTTTGCCATGTTTTCTATTTCCCAGTCCGTCATTTAAAATTTGGGAGAATTTAGGGATATGTCTGGGATTTCTGTACTCATGAAGAGATAAAGGCTAGAATGAGAGATGGCACACCATGTCCAATTTTGGATGGCTCTTGAACTGAGCTCCATCTTTTCACGGATGTTATAGAATAAACCCGACTGTTTTTTTCTTTAAAAGATGGCAAAAATGACACAAGAAAAAAAATACAGGCTAGGTTGGGGCAATAAGATTAGTATTTCCATAATAAAGGGCAGTTTTTGAATAATAATAGACTGCATTCCTCACAGGCAATAAGTTATCTCTGTTACAAAATTTGCCAAAGTAAATGCCTTAGATGGTAATAATTGGCTTTAAAATCTCAAAATTGTTGAAACATAGATAAATAAATATAACTAAAATGAAGGATTTGTGGTGGAGCTTTTCAGTAATAATTATAGGTATATTGATAGTGTAGGTCCAGTCACCTGGGGAGAGACTGGCTGTGCTTTCTGATGGAGGAGGGGGCTGGTCTCATTTCCCGCAGCAGTAACCTTAGATGTTATCTCTAAGGAAGAATGTGGTGGTTTTACATTCAAGTGGCTAGGCCAGGCCTGCTTCCAAAGTCTTTGGTAACTTAAAATTTTGGAGTTTACTAAATTAAATAATAAAAATTATTAAATATCTAGGTATTTTAAAATGACAAGACACTGAAATATTGATCTGAGTTTGCCTCATATGAAAAATCTAGAGGACAGAATTAAATCTATTAATTAAATCTGTCTTATATTTTTGAAATATATCCTTAAAAAAGTGAAGGTATTACTAATCTGAGGAATGCTAACGATTTAACTTGCCACCTAAAATTTAAGGCTTCTAAAACTTTAAAGTTCAAAGTAAGTTGGGAGAAATTACACAGTTGTGATAACAAAATACATAAAGTATAGAAATTTATTTTTGAAAAAAAATTATTGCGTTTTCTCTGGAGAAATTAGTAGCTCAAAATATATTTTAGTCCCCATGTATACTATGTGTGGTAAAATTTCAGCCTAGAATATAATATTTTATATGGCCTAATTAAAGAAAGGATTAATTCTACGATCTTTAAACCAAAATTTTCATATAAAAACCAGTTTAAATTTAATATCTTTTAGAATAATTACAAAGAGTATATAATATAATATTTAAGTTATATATATTTGATGGTCTTTCCACGTTACATTTTAAGACTTTAACCAAAAGATAGCCTTGGGACATTTCAAGGGCCCTGGAATGATTCAAGGATTTACTCTCTTCTTCAAAGAAATATTTTTGAACTAAATTAGGCCAATTTAATATACTTGAAATCATGTGGAAATCTTTATCAAATAAAAATTAATAACTATATTTTATTTATATACATATATTTTAAATGTTATAAAAGTTTCAACCTCAAAGGGATGGCAAGGCAAAATTGCCGAAGACTTCTTAAGCAAAACCAGATTATTCAGCAGCGGAATTTCAAGAAACCCTCAGGCAGTCTGCTCTTTAGATAGGCTGGAGGATGGGATGGCATCTGTACCTCATAGGTCAAATTTATAAGTTTGCTTACTTTGCTTTTTCAATAAGAGTGCATACTTTAATTACTTAATAAATTGGCTTTTTAAAATATAATCAAGGTCTCATATAAATTCAGTTATATGAGAAGCCAATATTTTTAAAAATATATTTTATTGATTTTTTACAGAGAGGAAGGGAGAGGGATAGAGAGTTAGAAACATCGATGAGAGAGAAACATTGATCAGCCGCTTCAAGCACACCTCCTACTGGGGATGTGCGTGCAACCAAGGTACATGCCCTTGACTGGAATCAAACCTGGGACCTTTTAGTCCACAGGCTGACGCTCTATCCACTGAGCTAAACCAGTTAGGGCAAGAAGCCAATATTTTTTATAAGTAATTGGATCTTAACAAAGGCCAAAGTAAAAATTTGCACACATATGCAAATGAGCATTCATCAAAAAGAATGCTGTTTAAAAGTAAATTTTAAGCTTAATAAAAAGGAGAAAATTTACTATTTACAAGGTAAACTAAAAGTTATTATTCAAGCATTAAATCTCATCATTAATAAGTCACCATAAGTAAAAAGAGAGTTACTTTTACTTAATATGTGTACATGGCAGCCTTGGCTAGCATCTGAAAAGCAACTGAGTTTGTTGCTCTGTTTAAAAGAAAGAAAAAAGTTTTTAAAAGAAACTCCCTAATTGTGGCCTAGAAATTACTCTAGGAGAAAAAAACAGAAGGAGATTCCCTTCAAATATCTAGAAAACTGTAATTAAAAATCAATGTATTAGGCCTCAAAAAGAAAAGTAAATAATTTGCATTTTGCCTAACTAACAAAGCTTATGTCAATTATGAAACTCAGTCCAAAAATTACTGAAGGCCTACTCTTTTTTTTAAAATATATTTTATTGATTTTTTACAGAGAGGAAGAGAGAATAGAGAGTCAGAAACATCGATGAGAGAGAAACATCGATCAGCCGCCTCCTGCACACCTGCCACTGGGGATGTGCCCGCAATCAAGGTACATGCCCTTGACCGGAATCGAACCCGGGACCCCTGAGTCCGCAGGCCGATGCTCTATCCACTGAGCCAAACCGGTCCCGGCTGAAGGCCTACTCTTTGCAAGCATTATTTCATTCCTATGCTACAAATATTCTTATGACCTAACCTCAGAAGTCATATTGTTACTGGGAAACCCCCGGTTGGGCACAGGCTGCCTATCAAATAATAAAGGCAGGGTTGAATCATATTAGGCATTTATTGAGAAGGCTAGCCAACCAAGAAGACAGGGCACTTACAAGCATCAAATCCTGTCTTCCAGTGAGGTGCAGGGGACAGGATTATATAGGGGAAGGGGCAAGATTGAGGCCAGGAATGGACATCAGCTATTGTAATTAGTCATCAAGTGATGAGCTGATGTTGATGAGATGATATTTTGACTCCTGTTGGGTCGGTCTGACCTTGCTTATCACTTCTGCTTCCTGGATTCACAACTGAGTCACCTCCTCAATTGCTTTGCACAGGCCTTGAAAAGGAAACTTTAAGAAAAACTTAACCCCCTATCCTATATAATAAAGAGCTAATATGCAAATGATCATCATGCCCTCACACCGTCATGCTGTGATGCCACCATGCCATCACAATCCATCACTAGGAGGCTGCTTGCACAGCGGGCGCTCATGGGTGGATGGGGTTGCGTGCACGTGGAGCTGTGGAGGTGGGTCCCAGTGGCTCCACCTCCACGCAGCAAGGCTGGGGGTCGCCCTGCTTGGGGTCCCCTGGATCCAGCCTACCTCTTTGGGGCAATCCATCGAGGAGCCCCAGATGGGTGGGCGGGGTCTACCTCTTTGGAGAGATCAATCACAGGGCTCCCACACTGTGAGAGGGCACAGGCCAGGCTGGGGAACCCCTGACCTGAGTGCACGAATTTCATGCACCAGGCCTCTAGTTCTCATATAAGAAACTTAACCCCCTATTCACATAAGAATATGTGTTCTAAGATTTAAAATAATATGATTACTTTTCAGATTGAGGTACCATCTCACACCTGTCAGAATGGCTATCATCAACAAATCAATAAACGACAAGTGTTGGCGAGGAAGTGGAGAAAAAGGAACCCTCATGCACTGCTGGTGGGAATGCAGATTGGTGCAGCCACTGTGGAAGACAATATGGAGTTTCCTCAAAAAACTAAAAATGGAACTCCCATTTGACCCAGTGATCCCACTTCTAGGAATATATCCCAAGAAGCTAGAAACATCAATCAGAAAGGATATATGCACCCCTATGTTCATAGCAGCACGATTTACCATGGCTAAGATTTGGAAACAGCTTAAGTACCCATCAGCAGATGAGTAGATTCAAAAACCGTGGTACATCTACCCAATGGAATACTATGCTGAGCTAAAAAAGAAGGAGTTCTTACCATTTCCAACAACATGGATGGAGATGGAGAGCATTATGCTAAGTGAAATAAGTCAGTCAGAGAAATTTAAATATCACAGGATCTCACTCATTTATGCAAATTATGAACAACATAAACTGATGAACAAAAACAGATCCAGAGACAGAGAAGCATTGGTCAGACTGTCAAACTTCACAGGGAAAGTAGGGGATGGTGGGGATAAGGGGGAGTGATCAACCAAAGGACTTGTATGCATGCATATAAGCCTAACCAGTGGACACAGACAACAGTCCCTTTTTACATTCCCTTTACAACAGTCCCTTTAGCATTTCTTGCATTTCTGTCTTGGTAGTGATAAACTCCCTTAGACTATTTTTGTCTGCAAAGCTCCTGATTTCCCCTTCAGTTTTGAATGATAGACTTGCTGGATAGATTATTCTTGGATTTACTCCCTTTTTTGCAGCACTTTGTATATTTCATCGCATTCCCTTCTGGACTGATGTGTTTCTGTTGAGAAAACATTTGATAATCTAATGAGCTATCTCTTTTATGTAACTCTCTTGCAGCTTAAAAATTCTTTCTTTGTCATTGACGTTTGTCATTGTAATTATGACGTGTCTTGGTGTGGGTCTTTTGGGGTTCATCTTACTTGGGACTCTGTGCTTGTGTAACTTTTTTTCTTCCCAAATTAGCGAAGTTTTCTGTTATTATTTCTTCAAATAGGTTTTCTAATCCTTCCCACTCTTCTTGGCCTTCTGGCATCCCTATTATATGGATCTTACTTTATTTCATGTTGTCCAAAAGCTCTCTTAGGCTCTCCTCCTGCTTTCTATTTTTTTTCTCCAATTGCTATTCAGATCGGGTGTGTTTTGCTGCCTTGTCTTCTAACTCACTAATTCAGTACTTAGCTTCTTCTAGACTACTGTTGAAACCTGCTATTGTGTTTTAATTTAGCTACATCATTCTTTTCCTCTTGATTCTTATTTAAGTTGTTGATTTTCTCATCCAGCTGGTTTTGTAGCTGTATGACCCTTACTCTGAATTCTTTTTCTGACATATTGGATGCCTTTATTTCATTTAGTTCCTTTTCTGGCGGTTCCTCCTTTTCTTTCCCTTGTGGGTTGTTACTTTGTCTTCCCATTTTTGCTCTCACTGAAGAGTTCAGGTGCTGAGTCACTTGGGGCCTCTGTCTGAAATGGCAGGCTTGGTGAGAGGGGAGGCTGGTGCCCCAGTGTCTGTGGGTCTATAGATGAGGTAGCAGGTCTTTGGCCAGAGTGGCCGTAGGGTCCAGTATGGTGTCTGAGGCCCGACTGGCTGGTGGTGAGGCTGGGCTCCTACTCACAGCAGTTTTCCCCTTCAAGACGGCATGGTTTTTTGGCCAAAGCTGGCTGTCCTGGGAGAGTTTGCAGCAGTAGCGGGGGCTCCCCATATAGTAGAGTCCAGTCTGCCAGCCCCTGAGACTCCTGCAAGATATAACTGTCACACACACGCACACACACCACCACCTCCACACACACACCCTTTCACTCCCTTCATCACTCACAGTCTCCCTCACTGCTATCCTTCCTCATTACTTTCTATACTGCCATCTTGACTCCTTCCATTGATTTTTAGGGAGAGTGGAAGAGAGAGGGAAAGACAGAGAGAAACATCAATATGAGAGAAATACATCAATTGGTTGACTCATGCACAAATTCTGACCAGAGCCTGTGCCGGGGAGAAGCCTGCAACCAAGGTACGTGCCATATCAAACCCAATATCCTTTGGTCTGCAGGCTGATGCTCTATCTACTGAGCAAACAAGGTAGGTTACCATTTTTACTATTTATGCCTGTGTTCCTCCCTCTCTATTTCTTATTTTTACAACAGTTCCATTAGCATTTCTTGCAGTGTTGGCTTGGTGGTAATAAGCTCTTTTTGCCTTTTTTGTGTCTGTGATGCTCTTTATTTTGCCTTTGATTTTTAGTAATTGCCTTACTGGATAAAGTAGTCTTAGTGGTTCAGTCTTTTTGTTTTCATTGCTTTCTAGACCACGTTTTTTTTCTGGCCTGAAGTGTTTCTATTAAGAAATCAGCTGACTGTCTAATGGGACTTCCCCTAGAGATAACTTTCTGTCTTTCTCTTACAACCTTTACCATTCTTTCTTTATCTTTAATGTTTGCCATTTTAATTAATATGTGCCTACATGTGGGTATTTTGGTGTTTATCTTGATTGGATTTTCTGTTTTCTGAACTTGAGTGATTTTTTCCTTCACTAGGAAGGGACATTTTCTGCCATTATTTGTTCATTTGTCATTACTTTGAATTATTTATCTAAGGAATTACTTGTCTCCATTTCATTTAGTTCCTTTTTTAGAGATTCCTCTTTTTCTTTTGTATTTTTGTTTTCTTTATCCCCCCATTTTCGCTGTCTCTTTGTATTTGTTTCTACATATCAGATCAAACTTCTATGCCTCCCCTACTTTGTGGGGTGGTCTTATGTAGTAGATGTCTTGTGGGATCCACTGGTGTGTCTCTTAGATCTCCTGAGATGGTTAATCTAAGAAATACCCTTGCTTGAGTTATTTGGGTTCTCCTGTTATAATTGTGTCTTGAATTTTGTTGACCCAGTTGTGGATGCAATCTCCTCTCATGCTGGCTGAGTATGTGGCTCACACCCAACCACTTTTTGTGAGCTATTGTGGAGGTGCTGACCAAATAGAACAAAATACAACACAATAAAACAAGAATCAAAAAAAAACAAAACAAAAACATACTCAAGACCCCTACAGCAACAACAAAAGCAGCCACCAGAGAAGAGAACATTATGAAAGAGAAAAGAGTGCAATAATGAAAAAAAAAGAAAAGAAATAAATAAAAAATACAAGGAGGAAAAAAAAAGAAAGAAAGAAACAAATGAAAAACTCAAATAAAAAAGGTTGAGGATTAAAAGGAATATGAAGGGGCAGAGATGAAAGAAAGAAAATAAGAATAAAGTTTTAGGGGAATACGGGAAGGAAAATGTTTTAAAATAAAGGAGGAAGAAAAAACATTAAAAAGGTAAATTGAGAAAGCAGATAGACCCAAAGTACAAAAGGAAAAAAATATGAATAAGCAGAAGAAAAAGAAAAAAATAAGTTGAGTTGGAAAATGGAAGAGGGAAATTAGATGTGTGAATGAAATAATAGACTAAAATAATAACAAATCAATAAAACAGATAAAAAAGATAAATAAAAGTGAAAAAAGAAAGTGAAGAGAAAAGAGAAAAAATAAATAAATGAAAAAAAAAGTGAAGTGGTGTTAGTTTAAGCATGTTTAGTGCCTCATGGAATCTCCTTTCTATCCTCCTTTGATGACTATGGCTGACTCTTCTGTCTGGCAATTCAGGGCTTTGCAGGATGTACTTAGGTGCTCACCACTGTCATAAACTGTCTTCTTTTGGCTTTCTGCAACCTGCTTGGAGTTCCAAGTGATCCACAATTTGTGTCTGCCTCTACAGGACTTGGCTACAAGCAGGAGGGGCCAATCTGCCCTTTAAAGCAGAATAAGACCCAGGGCTGGGTCAGCAAACTTTCCCAGACTCCCTGGCCTCTGTCTGCCTTCACCTGCCAGCCAGCTGTCAATCCTAATCACTCAAAAGTATGTTTCTGAAAGCGATTTAGGCGGAATCAGGAATCTAGACCTCTGGTTCTCCTGTGATGGAGAGGTCCTGTTCAGAATTCAGGGAAAGTGTAAGTGTATTTCTCTGTCCCAGAGCTACTTCTCTGGGAGTGGCCCAGAATATTATTCTGCCCTCTCTTTGGCACAAATCCTCGTATGCAGTCCAGTGGGACCAGCTGGAAACCTGGAGTTTCTATCAGCTCTCCCATGCAGGGAAAGCACCAGTTAGGTTCCCCAGATACTGGTGTGGATAGTCCCTCCCCCAATCCAGTCAGTGAAGCTTCCTGACACTATTCAAACACATAGGCTTGTGTTCTCTGAAGAGTTCTAAGTGCAGAGTGTGGCAAACAGGGCTCCTGAGGTTGTGTCGGGTTGTATCACCGAGAGTTTTATTGTTTTTTTACCTTTTTCCTCAGCTGTGGCTTCTGGAAGTGGCTAGCTCCTCTTAGGAAAAATGGGAGTTTCAGTTTTGGGGTATATGACAGAATGCAGGGCTCCAAACTGGTGCTTTTCCACATCTCCCCTCAATGCTTCCCAACCCAGCCTCACCTTAGGCACCTTGAGTCCGCACCGCACTTCCTGCACCAAAGCTTCAGGTAAGTAGCTGCAAATAAAACTCTTATGCTCTTGGTTTAAAAACAAACAAACAAAAAACAGAAACTGAGGCATTCTCTCCCATTGGTTATACATTCCCCAGTGCTCAGCAGCTTGCCATCTTTCACAGCTGGATATTATGTGGGCTGCTGCTCTGGGCTCAGGTGAAGCCCAGCCTGGGTTATAGGCATCAATCTTCTGAGGGAACAGACCCTCCACACTCTCAGTCTGCCAACCCTGGATGCTAGGTAAGCCCCTTTCATGACCTTGCCCTTCCTACAGGTCTCTAGGTGTTTTCTATTCTTCCCTGATATATTTTCTCCTCAGCTGGACCTCATTTAGTAATTCTGTGTGTGTGTGTTCCCCACTTCAGTTTTATTTCCAGTCTGGCCCTGAAAGAAAGTGCAAGAAAGGTCTGCCTATTCAGTTGCCATTGAAAATACCTCTCTTCATGCTTTTCAGATTCTCTCTTTGTCTTTAATTTTTACCATTTTAATTATGATGTGGTTTGGTTTAGGCCTTTATGGGTTCACTTTTCTGGGGATTTTCTGTACTTCATGGGTTTGTGTGTCTTTTTTCTTATCTGGGTAAGGAAGTTTTTCGTCATTATTTCTTTTTTTTGGACTCTTTTATTGATTAAGGTATTACATATGTGTCCATATCCCCCCATTGCCCCCCACCCCACTCCCATACATGCTCTCATCCCCCAGTGTCTTGCATCCATTGGTTATATTTATATGCATGCATACAAGTCCTTCAGTTGATCTCTTACCTGCCCCCCATCCCCAACCTTCCCGCTGTAATTTGACATTCTGTTTGATGCTTCTCTGGCTCTGTATCTATCTTTGTTAATCAGGTTATAATGTTCTTTATTATCCATAAATGAGTGAGATCATGTGGTATTTTTCTTTCACTGACTGGCTTATTTCATTTAGCATAATGCTATCCAGTTCCACCAAGGTGTTGCAAATGTAAGAATTCCTTCTTTTTTAAAGCAGCGTAGTATTCCATTGTGTAAATGTACCATAGTTTTCTAATCCACTCATCTGTTGATGGGCACTTAGGCTGATTCCAAATCTTAGCTATTGTAAATTGTGCTGCTATGAACATAGGGGTGCATATATCCTTTCTGATTGGTGTTTCTAGTTTCTTGAGATATATTCCTAGAAGTGGGATCACTGAGTCAAATGGGAGTTCCATTTTTAGATTTTTGAGGAAACTCCATACTGTTCTCCACAGTGGCTGCACCAGTCGGCATTCCCACCAGCAGTGCACGAGGGTTCCTTTTTCTGCACATCCTCACCAGCACTTGTCATTTGTTGATTTGTTGATGATAGCCATTCTGACAGGTTTGAGATGGTACCTCATTGTCGTTTTGATTTGCATCTCTCAGGTGATTAGTGACTTTGAACATTTTTTCATAAGTCTCTTGGCCTCCCTTATGTCCTCTTTTGAAAAGTATCTATTTAGGTCCATTGCCCATTTTTTGATTGGGTTGTTTATCTTCCTTTTGTTAAGTTGTATGAGTTCTCTGTAAATGTTGGAGATTAAACACTTATCAGAGATAATATTGGCAAATATGTTCTCCCATGCAGTGGGCTTTCTTGTTGTTTTGTTGATGGTTTCTTTTGCTGTGCAGAAGCTTTTTATTTTGATGTAGTCGCATTTGTTTATTTTCTTTTTAGTTTCTGTTGCCCTAGGAGCTGTATCAGTGAAGACATTGCTTCAGCATATGTCTGAGATAATGCTGCCTGTGGATTCCTCTAATATTTTTATAGTTTTCCATCTTACATTTAATCCCTTTATCCATTTTGAGTTTGTTTTTATTTATGGTGTAAACTGGTGGTCTAGTTTCATTTTTTTGCATGTATCTGTCTAATTTTCCCAACATCGTTTATTGAAGAGACTGTCTTGATTCCATTGTATGTTCATGCCTCCTTTGTCAAATATTAATTGAGCATAGTGGTTTGGATCAATATCTGGATTCTCTATTCTGTTCCATTGATCTATATGTCTGTTCTTGTGCCAGTACCAGGCTGTTTTGAGAACAGTGGCTTTGTAATACAGTTTGACATCTGGTATTGAGATCCCTACTACGTTGCTCTTCTTTCTCAGGATTCGAGGTCTTTTTTAAATTCCAGATGGATTTTTGGAGAGTTCATTCTAGGTCTGTGAAATATGCCATTGGTATTTTAATGGGGAGTGCATTGAGTCTATAGATTGCTTTGGGTAGTATGGACATTTTAATGATGTTGATTCTACCAATCCATGAACACGGTATGCTCTTCCATCTATTTATGTCTTCCTCTATCTCTTTTTTCAATGTCCTGTACTTTTCTGAGTAGAGGGCTTTTACCTCCTTAGTTAAGTTTATTCCTAGGTATCTTAATTTTTTTGGTGCGATGGTAAATGGGATTGTTTTCTTCGTCTCTCTTTCTGTAAGTTGACTGTTGGTATATAGAAATGCCATAGATTTCTTGGCTTTAATTTTGTATCCTGCTACATTGCCAAATTCATTTATTAAGTCTAATAGTTTTTTGATGGAGTCTTTAGGGTTTTCTATGTACAGTATCATGTCATTTGGGAATAATGACAGTTTCACTTCTTCTTTTCCAATTTGGATGCCCTTTATTTCTTCTTCTTTTCTGATTTCTATGGCTAGCACTTCTAGTACTATGTTGAACAGGAGTGGTGAAGGGGGCATGCATGTCTTGTTCACATTCTTAGGGGAAATGGTTTATTTTTTGCCCACTGAGTACGATGTTTGCTGTAGGTCTGTCATATAAAGCTTTCATTATTTTGAGGTATGATCCCTCTATTCTCACTTTGCTGAGCGTTTTTATCAGAAAAGTTTGTTGGGAATGGAGAAAGAAGATGGCTGCTGACCAGAAGGCAGACAGCAAGATAGTGTGTGAGTGAGAAAGCAAAGGGAGAGTGTGTACTCACACGGGGAGTGTTTGTTGGTGAGTTGAGGGACAGCTATACTCCTGGAAATGGTGGGGGACTGCTGGATGGGGCACCCCTGACCAAGCATCCCCCACTGCTGCTGGGCTCCCTCCCAGAGCAACTAGATCGGACGCGGAGACCATGCCACCTTGAAGGGAAAAGTGGATGTGATCAGACATCTGAAAATCCCAGGGAATCTACAACTACAGCACCCACTGAACAGCTGCGAACCTGAGAACATCAGTCCCCAAGTGGCGCAAGCATGCGGATTCAGAGGAGCTCTACACTCCCTCACAGAAAGGTCAGATTTTGCCTGCGATAAGGTGAGATCTCTGGTCCCGGCAGGAGAGAGAAATGCCCGCATTGAGGGAGCTGGAGAACCTGGGGAAGTCTGCGCCAAGGAAAATCCGTGGCTGTTGGGGCTGGTGTGATCCGTGAATGTGGAAGGGGGTCTGCAGAGCTGCCAACAGAAGGGAACTCTAAAAAGCAACCCATTTTGATCTGGGTGCAAAAGGACAGCCTAAAAATTTTAAAAGTGTCCCGGCTGCTTAGACCCAAGGGAAAAAATACTGCACAGACTTGTGCGCAGCCCTGGAGTTCACACAATTACTATGGCACTTTTTTTCCTCTTTAAATCCTTACTTCTTATTACTAAGCCCAATACATAGGATCACCCAATTGGGGTCACTCTAAGAGACTGCAGGGAAGAGTTTTTTTCTGGAACCTGGGGATCAGAGCAGGGAATAACCATCAGAGAATCAGCTCTGGGGCAACCCACTCCACCAAACCGGTATTAAGGGCCACAGGGAAAACAAATCTAAACACTAGCTAGAGAGGACCTATAGACCCAGAGGTCAATCTGGAAACACTGCCACCCAGGGGTTGAATCAAAATTGACTCTTGTGTAAAAACAAATAAAGGGAAATATGAAATAGAGATGTACTGCCTGCTTAAAAATCAGGACTGGCTTACAACACTGAGGAGCAACGGAATGCAGGGAACTTCAAAACTATCCTGACTAGGAAACAGGCATGCCAAACAGAATAGTAGAGGAAGTGAATGACCTTCACTACTGCACATTTTTATTTTTATTTTTTTCATCTTTTACTTAAGAAACTATTTTTTTCTTTTTTCCTTACTTGATTTTACCTTTTTAATAATTACGTTTTTATTTTAAATCAGTATTATTACTACTACTATTTTACCTTTTTTTAAGTGTCATTTTATTTTCTCTTTATTTTATTTTGGATTAGTGTTCTACATTCTATTTTCATCTTTCTTTTAGCATCATTTTACTCTACCTCAACTTTACTCTATGCCAACACTGTCTTCCTCACTTTACCCCTTTTGCTGTCCTGTTTCTCTTATCTTATTCCTGCTTTAGATTTTCCCTATTCCTTCTTTTTACCCCTTGTTAAAATTTCACCCTACTTATATGTCTAATTTCCAATCCCCTGTTCCAAGTCCATACACACCTCTCTCTTCTCTTTCTTCACTATCCAAAATATTTTCTCTCTGTCTTTTTGTTGTTGTTGGCTTGATTGTTGATTATATGGATTTTTTATGCTTGTTTGTGAGATTGTTTTTCTTTTTCTTTTTTTTTTCTGTTTTGTGTTTGTTTGTTTTTTGCTTCTGTTTTCCCTCCCCTTGCTTGATATTAGTTGTTGTTTGCAGTTTGCATTCACCTCCAGGTACTTGTTGCTGATATTAGTTGGGATTAGTGGCTGTTCTATTGGAGTTTTCTCCCCATATATATAGTTTTTTCCCCCTCTTCTTTCTTATTCTCCCTCTTTTCTCTCTTCCTTTTTTTCCTTTTCCCAATTTCATTTTTGCACTCTTTTTTTTTCTCTTCTTTCTTTCCTATCCTTTAATTTGACTTTCTCTGGTGGTCACCTTTATTTGGGGTTATTAATATCATGAATACATTTTTGTTCAATGCCTTGTGCATTGTGCCTTGTTGTGTTATATTTTGTGCCTTTAAATCAATGCAGGAGAGAGAGAAGTACATAACCAGACACTCAGAGAAGAGAGATCATGGGGAGAGAAAGAAACAGCCCACATATGAAAGAAAAGCATGCGTCATCAGAAAAGGAAGTAAACAAAATGGAGGCAAGCAACCTGTCAGAGAAAGAATTCAGAGAATGGTCATAAGGTGGATGAAAAGAATGGAAGACAAATTCGACAATATGTGTAAGAACCAAGATGAAATGGAGAAGAATCAAGAATAAATGAAAAATGACATCACTGCTGTAAAGAACTCAATAGAAAGTATCAAGTGTAGACTAGAAGCAGCAGTGGACCGCATCAGTGAGTGAGAAGACAAGGTAGGAAAATATACCCAAATAGAGCAGCTTCTAGAAAAATAAATTAAAAAGCAAGAGAGCCTAAGGGAACTTTGGGACAACGCAAAAATGAAACAACATCTGCATAATAGGGGTGCCAGAGGAGAGGAAACTCAGCAAGCAATAGAAAGCCTGTTTGAAGAAGTAATGTCAGAAAACTTCCCTGATATAGGTAAGAAAAACCCCACACAAAACCAAGAAGCTCACAGAGTCCCAAGAAAAATGGACTCCAAAAGACAGATGCCAAGGCACATTATAATTAAATTGGAAAACATCAACGACAAAGTAAGAATATTAAAAGCGGCCAGAGAGAGACAGAAAGTTACCTACAAAGGATCCCCCATGAAGCTAGCGACTGATTTCTCAACAGAAACACATCAGGCAAGAAGGGAATGGAATAAAATACACAAAGTCATGCAAAGGAAGGGTCTGAATCCAAGAATACTGTACTCAGCGGGCTATCAATCAAAATTGAAGGTGAAATCAGGAGCTTCACAGACAAAAAAGGACTAAGGGAGTTTATTAGCGCCAAACCAGCAATGCAAACAATGTTAATGGGTCTGCTGTAACAACAACAACAAAAAAAACAGAAATAGGAAGCAAAAAAGGAACACATGGGTAAAGAATAAAAATGGCAACAAACAAGTACCTATCAATAATAACTTTAAATGTAAGTGGATTAAATGCCCCAATCAAAAGACATAGGGTAACGGATTGGATAAAAAAACATGACCCATATATCAGCTGTCTATAAGAAACCCACCTCAGAAAAAAAGACGCACACAGTCTGAGCATGAAGGGATGAAAAAAGGTTTTTCAGGTGAATGGAAATGAAAAAAAAAGCTGGAGTAGCAATACTTATATCTGACAAATTAGATCTCAAAATGAAGGACATAAAAAGAGATAAGGAAGGCCACTTCATAATACTAAAGGGAACAATCCAATAAGAAGAAATAACTCTGGTAATCATATACTCACCCAATACAGGAGCACCCAAATACATAAAAAATCTCCTGGAGGATATCAAGGGAGAGATTGACATCAATACACTCATAGTAGGAGAATTTAATACCGCACTATCACAACTGGACAAATCCTCTAAACAAAAAAATCAGCAAAGAAACATCAATCCTAAATGACTCACTAGACCAGATGGAATTAATTGACATCTTCAGAACATTTCACCCCAAAGCCACAGAATATATATTCTTCTCAAGTGCACATGTGTCATTTTCAAAGACAGACCATATATTGTGTCATAGGCAAAGTCTCTTCAAATTCAAGAAGATAGAAATCATATCAAGCATCTTCTCAGATCACAGTGGCATAAAACTGGAAATCAACTACAATAAAAACAATCCAAAAAAAGCAAACACATGGAGACAAAATAGCATGCTATTAAATAACGAATGGGTTACCAGAGAGATCAAAGAAGAAATAAAAAACATCATGGCAACAAACGACAATGAAAACACAACAATCCAAATTCTATGGGACACAGCGAAAGCAGACCTGAGAGGGAAGTTCATAGCTCTACAAGCCCACTGCATAAAAAAAGAAACAATGTAATAAATTACCTAACACTACAACTCAATGCATTTGAAAGAGAGCAATAAGAAAAGCCCAGTGTAAGCAGAACAAAGGAAATAATAAAGATCAGAGTAGAGATAAATCACATAGAAACCAAAAGGACAATACAAAAGATCAACAAAACCAAGAGCTGGTTCTTTGAAAGGATAAAAAAGATTGGTGAACCTCCTTCAAGGATCACCAAAAAGCAAAGAGAGAGGACCCAAATAAACAAAATCAGAAATGAAAGAGGAGAAATAACAACAAACCCCACCGAAATACTAAGGAGTGTTAAAAAAATACTATGAACAACTATATTCCAACAAACTGGACAACGTGGAGGAAATGGACATATTCCTAGAAAAACACATCCTTCCAAATCCAATCAGGAAGAATCTAAACAACTCAATAGGCCAATTACTATGGAAGAACTTGAAGCACTCATCAAAAAGCTTCCAGCAAAGAAAAGCCCGGGGCCAGATGGATGCACAGGGGAGTTTTAACAATGATTCAAGGAAGAACTAAAACCTAGCCTCCTCAGACTATTCAAAACAATTCAAGAGGAAAGAACACTTCCAAGCTCCTTTTATGAAGCCAGGATCACCCTAATACTAAAACCAGATAAAGACAACACAATGAAAGAGAATTACAGGCCAACATTCCTCATGAACATAGATGCCAAAATCCTCAACAACATTCTAGCAAATTGGATCCAGCAGTATATCAGAAAGATCATAGACCATCACCAAGTAGGATTTATCCCAGGAATGCAAGGATGGTACAATATCCGCAAATCAATAAACGTGATACATCACATAAACAAATTGAGAGATAAAAATCACAGTCATATCAATTGATGCAGAAAAAGCATTTGACAAAATCCAACACCCTTTCTTGATGAAAACTCTCGGCAACTGGAAATAGAATGATCATACCTCAACATAATAAAAGCCATATATTATAAACCCACAGCCAACATCATACTCAATGGGCAAAAACTAAAACCATTTCCCCTAAGAACAGGGACAAGACAGGGATGCCCACTCTCACCACTCCTGTTCTACATAGTACTGGAAGTATTAGCCATTGCAATTAGACAAGAAGAAGAAATAAATGTTGTCCAAATTGGAAAAGAAGAAGTAAAGCTGTCCTCTATTGCAGATGACATGATATGGTACAAAAAAACCCAAAAGACTCCATCAAAAAACTATTAGACTTAATAAATGAATTAGGCAATGTAGCAGGATACAAAATTAATGCCAAGAAATCTATGGCATTTCTATACACCAACAGTGAACTTAAAGAAAGACAAACTAAAAAAGCAATCCCATTTACCATCGCACCAAAAAAATTAACATACCTAGGAATAAAATTAACTAAGGAGGTAAAAGACCTATACACAGAAAACTACAGGACACTGAAAAAAGAGATACAGGAAGACGTAAACAGATGGAAGAACATACCATGTTCATGGATTGGTGGAATCAACATCAGTAAAATATCCATACTACCCAAAGCAATCTATAGATTCAATGCACTCCCCATTAAAATACCAATGGCATATTTCATAGACCTAGAAAGAATTCTCCAAAAATTCAACTGGAATAAAAAAAAAAAAACACCCTGAATAGCCACAGCAATCTTGAGAAAGAAGAATAAAATAGGTGAGATCTCAATACCAGATTTCAAGCTGTATTACAAAGCCACTGTTCTCAAAACAGCCTGGTACTGGCGGAAGAACAGACATATAGAGCAATGGAATAGAATAGAGAACCCAGATATCGACCCAAACCACTATGCTCAATTAATATTTGATAAAGGAGGCATGAACATACATTGGAGTCAAGACAATCTCTTCAATAAATGGTGATGGGAAATTTGGACAGATACATGCAAAAAATGAAACTAGACCACCAACTTACACCATACACAAAAATAAACTCAAAATGGATACAGGACTTAAACATAAGACGGGAAACCATAAAAATACTAGAGGAATCTACAGGCAGAGTAATCTCAGACATATGCCGAAGCAATTTCTTCACTGATACCAATCCTAGGGCAATGTAAACTAAAGAGAAAATAAACAAATGGGACTACATCAAAATAAAAAGCTTTTGCACAGCAAAAGAAACCATCAACAAAACAATAAGAAAGTCCACTGTATGGGAGAACATATTTGCAAATGTATCACTAATAAAGGTTTAATCTCCAACATCTACAAGGAACTTATACAACTTAATAAAAGAAGATAAATAATCCAATAAAAAAATGGGCAACGGACCTAAATAGAATCTTTTCGAAAGAAGACAGAAGGAAGGCCAAGAGACATATGAAAATATGCTCAAAGTCACTAATTATCTGAGATATGCAAATCAAAATGCCAATGCAGTACCATCTCACACCTGTCAGAATGGCAATCATCAACAAATCAACAAAGGACAAGTGCTGGCGAGGAAGCGCATAAAAAGGAACCCTCATGTACTGCTGATGGGAATGCAGACTAGTGCAGCCACTGTGGAGAACAGTATGGAGTTTCCTCAAAAAACTAAAAATGGAACTGCCATTTGTTCCAGTAATGCCATTTCTAGGAATATATCCCAAGAAACTAGAAACACGAATCAGAAATGATATATGCACCCCTATGTTCATAGCAGCACAATTTACAATAGCTAAGATTTGGAAATAGACTAAATTCCTATCAGCAGATGAGTGGATTAGAAAACTATGGTACATCAACACAATGGAATACTACGCTGCTATAAAAAAAGAAGGAATTCTTACCACTTGCAGCAGCATGGATGGACCTGGTGAGCATTATGTTAAGTGAAATAAACCAGGCAATGAAAGAAAAATACCACATGATCTCACTCATTTATGGAAAATAAAGAACATTATAACCTGATGAAGAAAAAGATAGAGGCAGTAAAACACCGAATAGACTGTGAAATTACAGCAGGAAGGCTGGGGAGTGTTAGGGAGGTGGTGGGGAAAGAGATCAACCAAAGGACTTGTATGCATGCATATAAGCACACCAATGGACACAAGATACTCGGGGGGTGGGGGGCGGATGAGGGCAAGCGACAGGGAGTAGGGAGGCTGGGGAAAGGCAATGGGGGAAAATGGAGATATATGTACTACTATATGTACTACTTTAAACAATAAAAAAAGTGTTGGATTTTGTCAAATACCTTTTTTGCATCAATTGATATGATTATGTGATTTTTGTTTCTCACTTTGTTTATGTGATGTATCACATTTATTAATTTGCGGATCTTGTACCAGCCTTGCATTCCTGGAATAAATCCCACTTGGTCATGGTGTATGATCTTTCTAATGTAATGCTGGATCCTGGTTTGCTAGAATTTTGTTGAAGATTTTAGCATCTATGTTCATCAGGGATATTGGCCTGTAATTTTCTTTCTCTGTGGTGTCTTTATCTGGTTTTGGGATTAGGGCAATGCTGGCTTCATAGAAAGAGTTTGGAAGTGTGCCTTCTTCATGAATTTTTTGGAATAGTCTGAGAAGGATTGGTTTTAGTTCTTTGAATATTTGGTAAAACTCCTCTGTGAAGCCATCTGGTCCAGGGCTTTTGTTTTCTGGAAGCTTTTTGATTACTGTTTCAATTTCATCAGTAGTTATTGGCCTATTCGGGTTTTTTGAATCTTCCTGGTTGCGTTTTGGAAGCTTGTATTTTTCTAGGAATGTGTCCATTTCGTCGAGGTTGTCCAGTTTGTTTGAGTAGAGCTGTTCATAGTATTGTTTTACAATGCTTTGTATATCTGTGGGGTCAGTTGTTACATCACCTCTTTCATTTCTGATTTTGTTCATTTGGGCCCTGTCTCTTTGTTTCTTGGTGAGCCTGGCTAGAGGTTCATCAATCTTGTTTATCCTGTCAAACAACCAGCTCTTGGTTTCATTGATCTTATGTATTGTTTTTTTTTTTTTTGTTTTTTTTTTGCTGTTGTTGTGTTTTTTTTTTGTCTCTACGTCATTTATTTCTGCTCTGACCTTTATTATCTCCTTCCTTCTGGTCACTGTGGGATTTTCTTTATAGTTCTTTAAGTTGCAAGTTTAGATAACTTATTACCATTTTTTCTTGTTTCTTGAGGTAGGCCTGTAGTGCTATGAACTTCCTTCTCAGGACTGCTTTCATTGTGTTCTATAGATTTTGGATTGTTGTGTTTTAATTGTCATTTGTTTCCAGGATCCTTTTAATTTCTTCTTTGATCTCTTTGGTTACCCAATCGTTGTTTAATAGCATGCTATTTAGCCTCCAAGTGTTTGATGTTTTTTTCATTGTTTTTATTGTAGTTGATTTCTAGTTTTATGCCATTATGGTCTGAGAAAATCCTTGTTATGATTTCTATCTTCTTGAATTTGAAGAGACTGCATGTGTCCTAATATGTGGTCTATATTTGAAAATGTTCCTTGTGCACTGGAGAAGAATGTCTATTCTTTAGCTTTGGGGTGAAATGTTCTGAAGATGTCAATTAAGTCCATCTGATCTAGTGAGTCATTTAGGATTTCTGTTTCTTTGATGATTTTTTGTTTAGAGGATTTTTCTAGTGGTGTCAGTGGGGTATTAAAGTACCCTACTATGATTGTATTGCTATCAATCTCTCCCTTGATATCTTCCAGAAGTTGTTTTATATATTTGGGTGCTCCTGTATTGGGCGCATATATGTTTACCAGAGTGATATCCTCTTGTTGAATTGCTCCCTTTAGTATTATGAAGTGTCCTGCCTTATCTCTTGTTATGCCTTTACTTTGAGGTCTATTTTGTCAGATATAAGTATTGCAATCTCAGCTTTTTTCTCATTTCCATTTGACTGAAAAATTTTTTCTATTCCTTCACTATCAGTCTGTGTGAATCCTTTGTTCTGAGGTATGTCTCTTGCAGACCGCATATACATGGGTCGTGTTTTCTTATCCATTCAGCTACCCTATGACTTTTGATTAGAGCATTTAGTCCATTTATGTTTAATATTATTATTGACTAGAGGTGCTGTGCATGAAATTCATGCATGGTGGGGGGGCTGTGTCCCTCAGCCCACCTGCACCCTGTCCAATCAGGGACATCCCTCTCACAATCCAGGACTGCTGGCTCTCAACAGCTCGCCTGTCTGCCAGCCTGATCTCCCCCTAACCACTTCTCTACCAGCCTGATCAACACCTAAACTGCTTCCCTGCTGGCCCAATAGCCCCTATCTGCCCTCCCTTGCCGGCCTGGTCACCCCTAACTGCCCTCCCTTGCCATCCTGGTTGCCCCTAATTGCCATCCCCTGCTGGCCCGATTGCCCCTAACTGCCCTCCCCTATAGGCCTGGTTGCCCCTAACTATCCTCCCCTGCAGGCCTGGTCGCCCCCAACTGCCCTCCCCTGCAGGCCTACTTCTCCCCAACTGCCCTTCCCTGCAGGCCTAGTCCCCCCCAACTGCCCTCCCCTGCAGGCCTGGTCCCCCCCAATTGCCCTCCCCTGTAGGCCTGGTCTCCCTCAACTGCCCTCCTCTGCTAGCCTGGTCACGCTTAACTGCCCTCTCTTGCATTCCTGGTCCCTCCCAACTGCCCTCCCCTGCTGGCCTTATCACCCACAACTGCCCTCCGCTGCTGGCCATCTTGTGGTGGCCATCTTTTGTCCACATGGGGGCAGCCATCTTTGACTATATGGGGGAAGCCATCTTATGTGTTGGAGTGATGGTCAGTTTGCATATTGCCTCTTTATTATATAGGATAAGTACTTTTTTGTCATCATTTTTATTCTTAATGTTTGTGTTCCTTCTTGCCTTTCTATTTCTTCTTTTTACAGCAGTCCCTTTAGCATTTCTTGCATTGCTGGCTTGGTGGTAATAAACTCTCTTAGCCCTTTTTTGTCTGTGAAGCTCCTGATTCCTCCTTAAACTTTGAATGATAGTCTTGCTGGGTATAGTATTCTTGGATTCAGTCCCTTGCTTTGCATCACTTTGTATATTTCATTCCATTCCCTTCTGGCCTGGTGTGTTTCTGTTGAGAAATCTGTTGATATTCTAATGAGAGATCCCTTGTAGGTAACTTTCTGTCTCTCTCTGGCAGCCTTTAAGATTCTTACTTTGTTGTTGATGTTTGCCAATTTAATTATGATGTGTCTTGGTGTTGGTCTTTTTGGGTTCGTCTTGTTTGGGACTCTATGTGCTTCTTGGTCTTGTGTGTGTGTGTTTTTTTTTTTTTTTTCCCAATATCAGGAAAGTTTTCTGTCATTATTTCTTCAAACAGGCTTTCTATTGCTTGCTGAGTTTCCTCTCCTCTGGCACCCCTATTATGCAAATGTTGTTTCATTTTGCATTGTCCCAAAGCTCCGTTAGGCTCTCCTCTTGCTTTTTAAGTTTTCTTTCCAGTTGTTGCTGTGTTTGTGTGTGTTTTCCTACCTTTTCTTCTAATTCACTGATGCGGTCCTCAGCCTCTTTTATTCTACTGTTCAAGCCTTCCACTGTGTTCTTTATTGCAGCTATGTCATTCTTCATTTCCTCTTGGTTCCTTTTCATGTTGGTGACATTCTCATTCAGCTCATTATAATTTTCATTGAGTTGTGTGTATTTGTCATCCAGCTGTTTGAATATCCTTATAACCATTACTCTGAATTCTTTCTCTGACATGTTGCTTGCCTCCATTTCATTTAACCTTTTGCACTCAGATGTCGAGTGTGACTCGACACGGTTAGCATTAGAATAAAGGAATCGAGAAAAAAGCGAGTGCAAAGGGTAAATTCCCTTTCTGGTGATTCCTCCTTTTCTTTCCTTTGGGGATTGTTTTTTTTGTCTCCCCATTTTTTGCTGTAACATTTTAATTATTTCTGTTTCTTAGATCCAACTTCTTCACTACCCAGTTCTTTTGGGGGTGGTACTAGAGGTGTGATCTCCCAGGTCTCCTGGGCTTGGTGATCTAGCAGAGCTCCCTAATTGAGCTATTTGGGTTCTCTTGATGTAGTTGGATCTTGAATGTTAGTTTCTTATTCGTGAATGAATTCTCTTCTCAGGTTGGCAATGTGACTCACCCCCAGCTTTGTTGTGCACACTGTTTTGGATGTGATTGTGGTTCTGACTGTTGTGGCAAAGGTTGTCTGAGGTCTCACTGGTATGTTAGCACTGTGGTTTCCCAGAATCCATAGTCTGGGAGGAAGGAGTCTTGGGGCCTGAGGCTCAGGTACTGTGACTTTGGCCAGTGTGGTGTGACTCCTGCTGGATTAGCATCACTCTGCAACTCACTTCAAGGGGCTCTGAGCCTGTAACAGTAGGGGGCGGGTGTCTTGTAGTCTCTGGTTGAGGCAGTGGGACTCTAGCCAAAGTGATTTCCCTCTCTGAATCATGAGGGTGTTCAGGATCCTGTGGCTGGGGATGTGGGAATCTCAGGGTCTGTGGCTGAAATAATGGGACCTTGTCCAGGGAGGCAAGTCCTCAGTAATTCGCCAAGCTGTCCAGAGGTAGGCAGCCAGGATAGGGATGTCGTGGATCCTACTGAGGGAACTGTGCTTCCCTGGTTGGAGAGGCACACGCCCAGTGGCAGCACACAGAGGGGCTCAGGCACCTTCTGCTGGGGGTGTGATATCGTGAGGCTCACACACTGGATCAGAGCAATTGTGGTGTGCCACCAGCCCTGCAGAGGGAAAACTCCCAGTTTCTGCTTCAGGGGATGTGCGCCCTTGGTTGGATATGCATGCTCAAAGGTTGCTTACAGAGGCACCCAGGAGCCATCTGCTGGGGCAGTGGGCTCAGGAGTCCCTTGTGCCAGAGCAGCACTACTGCAGAGACTGGATGCCAGCATCTGGGTTTGTGCCTTGTGGCAGTTCCAAGAAGCACCTGGGAGCCGCTTGCCAGAGCAGTGGGCTCAGGGGGCTTGTGCACTGGATCTGTGCGACTGCAGTGACTGGAGGTCAGCAGCTGAGGAGTGGGAAATCCGAGTTTCTGCTGCGAGGCCTTGAGCCCTTGGTTGGATACAAGTATGCCTAGTGGCAGCTCACAGGTGCACCCAGGAGTTGCCTGCTGGGGCAGTGTCCTCAGGGGGCCTGTGTGTTGAAACCATGCAACGAGGTGTCTGATGTTTGTGGGTAGGCATCTGGGAAGGGGGAAGTCCAAATTTCTACTGCCAGGGCCGTGCGCCCTTGTTTGGAAAGGAGCATGCTGAGCTGGGACTCAAGGAGGCACCCAGGAGCTGCCTATAGGGGCAGCAAGCTCAGTAGGCCTGTGTGCTGGAAAGGCACAACTGAGGTGTCCAGAGGTCAGTGGCCAGGGAGGAGGATGTCCCAATTTTTGCTGCCTTGTGCCCTTGGTTGAAATCGCACGTATCCAGCGGTGGTTCACAGAGGCATCCAGGAGCCGTCTGTCAGGGTGGTGGGGGTCAGGAGGCCTGCACTCTGGAAAGGTGTGACTATAGTGTCCTGAGGTTGGTAGCTGTGGGGTGGGAAGACTCAGGTTTTGCTGCCGAGGCCTTGTGCCCTTGGTTGGATTTGTGTGTGCCCAACGGCGGCTCATTGAGGCACCTGGAAGCCATTTGCCAGGTTGGCACACTCAGCATGGCCCTTGCATTGAAGCCGTGTGACCGAGGTGTCTATGGGAAGGCAGCCAGAATGGGGGGGAGTCCTAATTGAGGCCTTCATGCTGAAAAAGCATGACTGTGGTGTTTGGAAGTCAGCAGCTGTGAATTGGGTAGACTCAGTTTTTGCTGCTGTGCCCTTGGTTGAATTTGTGTGTGCCCAGTGGCGGCTCATAGAGGTACCCCGGGGCTGTTTGCCAGGGCGGTGAACTCAGAGAGGCCCTTGTGCTGAAGTTGTGTGACTGAACTGTCTCTGGGTAGGCAACCCGGGAGTGGGGTAATTCTGAAAATCTACTACCGAGGGCCTTGTGAGTGCACCCAGTGGCAGCTCACAGTGGCACCCGGGAGCTGTTTGCCGGGGCAGTGAACTTAGTGTGGCCCTTGTGTTGAAGCTGTGTGATCAAGGAGTCTATGGACAGGTATCCGGAAAGGGGGGGGACTCATAATTTCTATTGCTGGGGCAGTGAGCCCTTGTTTGGATAAGAGTGTGCCCAGTGGAGGCTCACAGAGGCACCCAAGTGCTGCCTTTGCAGCCTTGGGCTCAGGAGGCCTGGGCGCTGGCAAAGCATGGTTGTGGTGTCCAGAGGTCGGCAGCTGTGAAGTGGAAAAACTCAGTTTGCTGCTGTGCCCTTGGTTGAATTCGCGCATGCCCAGTGGTGGCTCACTGGGGTACCCCGGGACCAATAGGCAGGGCGGTGCACTCAGATAGGCCCTTGTGCTGAAGCCACATGACTGAGGTGTCTGTGGGTAGACAGCTGGGAGTGGAGGAAGTCCGAATTTCTACTGCCGAGGGCCTTATGCCCTTGGTTGGATTTGCTCACGCCCAGTGGCTGCGCACTCAGGCACTCAGAGGGGCCCTGGCATTGAAGCTGCACAACTGAGATGACTGTGGGCAGGTATCCAGGAAGGGGTAATCCAGAGTTTCTACTGCCAGGGCAGTGGGTCCTTGTTTGGATAAGAGCACGCCCAGCGGGGGCTCACAGAGGCACCCAAGAGCCACCTTTGTGGCCTTGGGTTGAGGGGGCCTGCATGCTGGCAGAGTGCTACTGTGGCATCCAGATATCAGCAGCTGTGAAATGGGAAAACTCAGTTTTTGCTGCTGTGCCATTGGTTGAATTTGCAGGAGCCCAGTGGTGACTCCCAGGGGTACCCCGGGGCTGATAGCCAGGGTGGTGCACTCAGATGGGCCCTTGCACTGCAGCTGCATGACTGAGGTGTCTCTGGGAAGGCAGCCAGGAGGGGGCGAAGTCCGTACTTATACTGCGGGGGGGCAGGGGCTTTATGGCCTTTCTTGGGTTTGCACGTGCTCCTGAGGTGGCTGCGGGGAGGAATCCAGGAAGGGAGAATCCAGAATTTCTACTGCCAGGGCAGTGGGCCCTTGTTTGGATAAGAGTGTGCCCCACTGCAGCACCCACTAGTGGCCTGTGGAGTGGTGTGCTTGAAAAGTGTGACTATGGTACTGGACAAGCGCAACTGTGGTGTCAGGAGTTAAGCCGCTGGGGAGGATGAAGTTGCACTTACTGTTGTGGAAGTGTGCATCCTTGGAGGTGGAGGTCCCAGGGTCCATGGGTCTGTGGGTGGGGCAGCAGGATTTTGGCTGGAGTGGCTGCTGGGTCGCAGGCAGTGTCCAAGGCCTGTCTGGGTGGTGGTGTTGATGAATTCCTAGAAGAGGCCACTCTCCCCTTCAAGATGGCCTGGGCTCCGTGTCTGTGCCAGAGTCCCGCAGTTTGGGGTGTGCTGGCAGCCATGGTAAGAGAGCCTGGTCTGCCAGCCCCTGCTGTTCCTGCTGGGTTTAACTGTCCCTCACTTACTCACACACACCACAAACATCCACACACTCTCCTTTCACCCCCTCATTCACTCACACTGTCTCCCTCACCTCCGTCCTGCGTGCTGCCATCTTCCCTCTCCTCGTCATTATTTCTTTAAATAAATTATTGATCCCCTCTCCTTCTGATACCCCTATAATGTGGATGATTTTACTCTTCATGTTATCCCAAAGGTCCCTTTAATTAACCTCTTTCTTTAAAATTTTTTTTAATTTCTTTATTGATTGAGGTATCACATATTGGTCCTCATCCCCCCATTCCCATCCCTCACCCCTCCCCACACATGCCCCCACCCCCCTGTTGTCCTTAACCGCTGGTTAGGCTCATATGCTTGCACACAAGTCCTTTGGTTGATCTCTCCCGTTTACCCCCACCCTTCCCTACCCGACAGTCTGATCCATGTCTCCTTGTTTCTGGGTCTGTTCTTGTTCATCAGTCTATGTTGTTCATTATTTCCCCTAGATGAGTGAGATCATGTGCTATTAGAAATACACTTATAAGAACCAAAAATGAGACAAGCAATAATGGTTATGGTGACAGGCAAATGAATCAGTGTGTAGTGAGTTTCTTTCTGGGCCAACAGTTCTTTTGAGACCCAATTTCAATGTCCAACAGTTCCTTATGTGTACATGTCAGCACTGACATTTCAGTTCTGGATGGTGGACAAATGGTGGTAATGCAGGTCCGATTCTCTCTGATTTGGTCCTGGGCAACCTGCAGTGATGCACAGCTGCTAACTGCTAGTATGGGAAGACCACATCAGCGTCTTCCGTCTCTGGACTGCTTCTCTTCTGTCTTCATGGTTGCAGTAGTCCTGTCGATTCCTCTCTGTTGCTGGAATCCACATGGTCTCGGAGTTGTTTTCTGAAAATATACAAACATATTCTCGACCAAAAGTTAATAAAGGAAGATTTTCTATAAATTTGACTGGGGATCCTTTTTCATTTTTTGCCCAAATGATTTTCCTCTGGCTTGTTTTGTCACCTTGTGTGTTTTTCATGGGTGTCTTGCTTTTAGCCTTACAATTAATTTTCTAAAGTATTAATTTTCTAGATGTAATTTACTTACAGGATATTTTTCCTTACATGATATTCCTCTACTATCCCCTCCTTTTTTGATTTAAATGTTAGGAGGCTTTTGAAAATTTTATAATGTAGTCTTGATGGCTTTTAAATTTTAATTTTTTGCACTATAATATTACTGTTTTAGGTTCATTACATGGTGCACAATTTTATCATGAGATGAAGTACCAATAAAAATTTTAGTTAACACTTTAGGAACATCTTTTTGTCCAGTACAATTAATTTTTCTAGAATATTTGCTTGTTTCAACTAGCCAATTTAAATTTGCCTGAAAACTTGACTACTATTTTACTATCAAATTTATTACTCTAACAACAATCTTATTTTACCCTGTAAATATTGGTGGAAGGGATTATTTGCCTTCTTGAGTAGGTCCTGAGCATACCTGGTGGTAGGCTGGATTTAGATATCGTAAACCCACTTCCCCACACCATGGGTACAAGACAACTCAAACAATTCTTGTTGGAGTGAGAGGGCAGCTGCTGTCGGCCAAGTCTCTGTCGGTCACCTGGGTCCTGATCTGAACTGGGCATTGGAAGCACGAAGCAGCCATGGGGGCAGGAGACCTCCCTCAGAAGGGGCTATGATTCAGGCCCCTGCAATGTTGGGAGGGTGAGGGTCTGTGCCCCACCTCTGTTGATCCCAAAATTCTCTCCTGATGGCCCCTCTGTGACTGTGCCTGTCTTAGGTTGTTCCTTCCTTGAGAAATCTTACCCGTCTCTGGCTAACCAGCCATCCTCCGGGGCCAAGCAGGGTGAGGTGAGGTTCAGTTTTGTCTCCTTGGTAGCCTATGCCCCCGTGGCCTCCATGCCCAGCACCTGCCTTGGGATCCCCTCGCCTGCTGGCGGGGCCCCAGCACTGATCACATATCTTTTGGAACCCGGGTTTCTTCTCCAGGGAGGGCTCAGTTCGCCCCACTGGGTGAGAGACAGATCCATGGCACCAGTCATCACGAGACTTCAACCTCGACATGTCCCTTTAATTAACCTCTTTCTTTAAAATTTTTCTTTCTTTTTTTTAGAGCCTCTTCAAGTAGGTCTGGCTCTTTTTTAAAAAAAATATATATTTTATTGATTTTTTACAAAAAGGAGGGGAGAGGGATAGAGAGTTAGCAACATCAATGATGAGAGAGAAACATTGATCAGCTGCTTGGTGCACACCCCCTACTGGGGGTGTTCCCACAACCAAGGTACATGCCCTTGACTGGAATCAAACCCAGGACCCTTCAGTCTGGAGGCCGACGCTCTATCCACTGAGCCAAAGCGGTCACGGCAAAATTTGTCTTTCTTTTTGCTGCTCTAATTCAGCATTATTTCTACCTTGTTTCTAAATTGCTGATTTGATTCTCTGCTTTATCCCACCCATGGCTTATTCTTAGCAGTGTATTCTTCATTTTTGACTGATTATTTTTTATGGTTTCTACGTCTTTTTTCATGATGTTGAGCATCTTTATAACCATTGGTTTGAACTCTATATCTGACAATCGTTTACCTCTATTTCTTTTATTTCTTTTAATGGACATTTATCCTGTTCTTTCATTTTGGGGCATGTTGCTTTTGGCTGCCTCTTATGTTTGTTTATGTGTATTTGATAGATATGCTTTGACTCACATTCTTGTGTGGTGGCCTTATGTAGTAGGTGTCATGTAGGGTGCAGTGGTGGAGTCCTTTTGAGTCCCTGAGGTGGGTGCTCTATTGAGTCTTGATTGGTATTGGCCCATTCATGTGTGGGAATGATCCCTGGGCTGGCTGATTGTAAGACTCAACCCTGACCATACCAAGTGAGCTGCTGTGCAAGTGCTGACCACATTAAGCAGAATTCACCTCAAAAGAGTCTGGTGCTTGCAAAGATCTCCCTTTGGCTATGCTGCATTTGAAATTATTTGGACCTTTCTCTAATGTTGTCTGAAACTGGCCACTGGATATATTAGTTCTAAGCCTCTTTGTACAGACTCTGGTGCAGACCAATGTCAGTCACTGTCTGTGACTTGCCCTGGATAACTTCTTTGGATCTACAAGTGATCCACAGTTTGTGGCTGCCTTTGCCGGGCATGGGGGCAATGTGTGAATGACCCATCTATACACCAAAACTGGCTATTCCCAGCACCAGGCCTAGGGGTAATTTAGCAAAAGTCTCAAGACACTCTGAGAAATATTTGCCTCTGCTTGCCTCCACCTGATGGCTGCCCATTAGGCTCTCTCACTGAAAGAGCTTTTGGCAGTACTCGAGTTGGATTAGTTAGGTTCTCAGTGAGTCACCAGGTAGGTGTGAGTGGTGTTCACCAGATTGATACAGGTTCAAACTCAGTGTGAATGTTGTGTCTGAGGCCACTCAGTAAATGTCACTGGATATACCAAGTCTAGCTACTACCCCCTGGGTGTTTACACACTTTTGTGTTAGGGCAGGGTCTTAGGGAGTTTATCAGGCTCACACACTAATATTTTGCCCTGTCAAAGGAGGGCCTTATTCTGGTAGGCTGTGTGAGGGGGAAAATGGCCTCTGCCCTTTAGCCACACAAATCAATCTATTCCAGATTCTGCCAGTAGGAGACAGAGCTCATCAGGGCTGGGCCTCCAAGAGAATGGTGCTAGTGGATCTCCTGTGAGAGGGAGAAGCAGGTCATGCTTCAGGGGTGATGGTGGCACACAACTCAATCTGTTCTACGTTTTACCTGGGTGGGGCAGAGCTACTAAGAGTCATGTTGGTGGTGCAACTGAAGCCCAAAGATTGGGCTTAGTGAATCTCCCCTGAGGGAAAAGCACTAGTCAGATTCACTGGAAAGTTAGGGGAATGCCCCCTGTTCTTAAGATGCACAAGTCAGTTACTGATGCCACCTGAGTCCAAAAAGACAAACAATAGCTCTACTCTTTGAATATAAATAGCTGGAAGGCTCAAATCACATGGAAAGCTGGGGAACTGGAAGCGTTGTAGTTGTAGTGGATGGTGGGAAGTAGCGCCATGTAATAGAAATGCTCATACCCACCCACATATGTGTATAACCCCCCTCTACCTAAGCAAATAAGTGTGTGTATGTGCATACTCCATGTTCAAAAGAGCAAATGTGCACACATATGTGAATGATAGAAAGCAAGGAAGCAAGGGCTTTGCCACTGCATGAGAGGGGGAGAGAGAGAGAGAGAGAGAGAGAGAGAGAGAGAGAGAGAGAGAGAGAGAGAGAGAAACGGATGGACTTAAGCATCCCCATCCTGTTACCAATGTGTACTAATTTGTCTTCTGTTTATTGCTATCTCTGACACAGAACACAAGGCAGACCTAAAAGGGACCCTAAATGATTCATTCTAAATATCTCATTGCATACGTAGGGAAAGTGGAACCCGGAAAGGGGACTTGTCTAAGGACACAGAAAATTGGCAATAGTGCCAGAAGAAGAATGCAATTCCAAGCTGCAATATATAGCCAGACAACTATTTAAGTGTTTACCAAATTGTACATCCACAACTCATCTGTGGTATGCAAGGTAATTTTAGGTGGTACATGGATGACTGTTTTTAATCTATATCTATATCTATATCTATATCTATATCTATATCTATATCTATATCTATATCTATATCTATCTATCTATATCTATATCTTGTGTATGTGTGTGTGTGTGTGTTGTGTATGTGTGTATTAGGAAAAATTGCTATCAGATCAAAACAGTAACTTCATGGATTGTTATTGCTTAGGATCTGGCAGAAATCATGAAGGTTGTGAGATGCTGCTGTGGTATGAAGGGTCTTGGAACCAGCAAGACTTTGGTTGGAATCTTAATTTGGATGATGCCTACTATATTGGGGCCTTGGTCAAGTGATACTTCATCTCTAAGCTTCTGATCCCTCATGTATAAAATAAAGATAGTGCTAGCTACCTCCCTATTGAGGATTGAGAAAATAATATATAAGTATCTACTAAAGCTAAAAGTATGTGTGCTGTATAAACCAGAGTTCCTACTCCTAGAGATACACCAACAGAAGCAGATGCTTAGAGCTTCATTAGTAATATGCCTCTAATAGCCAGCAATAAACTAAGGCCCTTAGTCTAGCAGCCTGAAAGTAACCTAATGCTGCCAATAACCATGGGAGCTTGGAAGTAAATATTTTTCCAGTCAAGCTACAATTGAAGCTTCCAGCCCTGGTCAACATATTAATTTCAGCTTTATGAGACCTTGATACAGAGGACCCAAAAAATTCATGCATAGACTACTGACTCACATAAATCATGAGATAATAAATGTGTTTTATTTTAATCTGCTAATTTTATAGTAATATTATTACAGAACCATAGATGGATAACATAATGAAACAGTATGAAATGAATTTAAAAACCTGCTTAGTGAAAGAAACCAGACACAAAAGTGTACATGTTGTATGATTACATTTATATAAAGTTCAGGTATTATACGTATATTCATATTTTATATGAACAATACACAAAACTAATCTCTGGTAATTTAACTTAGAATAAGGGTTACCTCTATGCATCAAGGGAGTCCCTGGGGATGTTGAAAATGTTTTATATCTTGATCTTGGTGTTGATTACCTAGGTGTATATTTTTGGTCAAAAATCATCAAACGTATTCTTGATTGGCACACTTGACAATATATGTATTTTACTTAAGTACAAAATAAAATAAAACAAAATGCCCTCTTTTGGGGGTTATAATTCAAATAAAAGTATAAGGATGTACTTTAAAGTGGTTAGTAAAATGTGGACTTTTGATATGTGCCCTGATCCCTCCCTATGCTAATCTTATTCCACTACTTCAGGGGGTTTCCTGCCTCTTTCTCAAATGCTTGAGGGGAAATAGGATGGATGCAATAACCTATGGAACAGTGGGCTGGAGAGGCCCCAATATTTGGGGCTGGAATTCCGGACCTCTAGAGGCATCCCAACTACCCAGCCTTTCCTTTCCAGTTCTGAGGACTCTCTTTATTCTTACTCTGGGTTGTGAATGGCTAAAGGATATCCTGAGCCTGGCAAGATGAAGGATCTAAATATGGAAAATCTTGGATCACTGGAGCCAACTGCATCAACCTTCCAAACCATTCACTACAACTGGCCCCACACTTAGTCACATATAGGGGCAGAAGCCTGTCACCATAATGCCACACGTACTTAGCCACAAATATACACACATGTTCATTTTTGCTGTATAAACCAACTAATTGGTAAATCTTTAACTTTTGGCTAGCCTGAATCTCAGATCTGTGTAAAGATCATTGAGGTACTTAGAGCCTCAGTTTCATCACACTGACATTTAAGCATGATTGGGAAGATGCAGTACATTAGGTGAGAAATGGAAACTGAAGTTCAGAGAGTCTAAATGATTTGCCTAGCACCACAGAATAAATAATAGGAATTTAATACCTTGAACTTAACTACCTAATTACCTGAACTTTTGGCCTTCTGGTGGGAAAAGAATAATCTGTCTGGCTATAAGAGCTTGGTAAGAGTCCCCAAAACTTGGGAGAAAGATGGCGACCGGCAAGAAGGTAGGGAGAGAGAGAGTGTGAGTGAGGAACCCATAGAGGAGAGCGTAGACGTGTAGACGTGTGTGGTGTGTGTGTCTGTATGAGCTAGGGTCAGATAGATTCTGCAGGGCTTCCAAGGGGCTGCCTAACCGGGCAGTCCTAGACGGCGGAGCCCCGCGCACAAAGCGGACACTTCTCGGCGGCTGGTGCGGACGCGGAAACCACGCCATCTTGAGAAACAGAGCTGCCTGAGACTCGGATCCTGGCTTCTGACACAAACCAGGACCCTGCAGCCACTGGGGACAGAGAACTGCTATCACAGCTTCAGTGGAAGAAACAACAAGAATCCAGACTTCCCAGCAGATTCCCGTGAGTCAAAGAGCCTATCCCCCTCCCCGCAGGCGCACGAGGATAGCGCCAGAGTAACTGATAGACACGCCCCTCGCCCAAGCTGCAGGGCTTTGCGCAGGGACGCGCTCTGCCTTAGGGAATTTGGCGCACAGGACAGAAGCAGCTTACCTTCGGGGAAATCTGTCAGTGCGCACAGAGGGCTCCCCTCTGGGGAATTGGGGGGAATTTGGCTTGCGGGTCACAGCTCCCCTTCGGGGAATCTTAGAGCGTGCACAAAGGGGCTTCCCTTTGGGGAATTTGGCGCGCAGGACGGACTCTGCCCCTCTTCGGGGATTCTGGGAGAGTGCACAAAGGCAGCTCACCTTCAGGGATTTGAGAGTGTGCGCCCTAGCCGGTTTGGCTCAGTAGAGAGAGCACACACAGGACGCAGCTCCACTTCAGGGAATTTGGCACGCCAGACACAGCTGCCTGGGATCCCTGACTCACAGCGCATTCACACTAAGAGCCAACGACTCCAATTGTTGGTGCATGCACACACAGGGACCCTGATTCTCAACGAGAAACTGCACAAGGCAACAGAGACTCTGACACTTGATTCTTGGTGCAGATACAGGGAAACTCTGACTCCTGGCACATGCTAAGGATCTCATTTTCGGCACATACCAACAGTGTGGTGCTGACAGGGCCCCTGATTCTAAGTGTGCACACGAGACCACACGGAACACTGGGGACACTGACCCTGGGCAAGTCTGGTTCCCATCAACCAAAGGCAGCCACACATCCTAGTGTCAGAGCACTTCAGTGAAACTCGGGTGGAGCGAAGTCCCCACATCGCACGGCCGAGGTCCACACAAACGGAAGCTCGAGCTTTCTGGTGATAGCCAGAATGGGGAAACGAAATAACTCACAGAGGAAAGAAAATGTGGAGTCGCCAAGAAAGGAAATTAGTGAAACTGAAGCTTGCAACATGACCGAAAAGGAGTTCAGAGCAATGGTCGTGGAATTTATACATCGGATGGATGAGAAAATCAACAACTTATGCAAGAATCAGGAAGAAATGAAAAGTGATATAGCTACAATCAAAAACACCATGGAAAGTTTCAACAGTAGACTACAAGAAGCAGAGGACCGAATTAGTGAGTTAGAAGATCAGGTACAAAAACAAGCTCAATCTGAACAGCAATTGGAGAAAAAAATTAAAAAGCAGGAGGGAAAGCCTAAGGGAGCTTCGGGACAACATGAAGCGAAGTAACATGCGTATAATAGGGCTGCCAGAAGGACAAGAAGAGCAGCAGGGATTAGAAAATCTATTTGAAGAAATAATGACAGAAAACTTCCCGGATATGGGAAAGATAAAAGTTACGCAAGTACAGAGAGTCCCAAGCAGGATCAACCCCAAAAGACCCACACCAAGACATGTCATAATCTCAATGGCAAATATAAATGATAAAGAGAGAATCTTAAAGGCAGCAAGAGAGAGACAGAGAGTTACCTACAAAGGAACACCCATCAGATTGTCAAATGATTACTCAACAGAAACACAACAAGCTAGAAGTGAATGGAAGGAGGTATACAAAGTGTTGCAAAGCAAAGGACTGAATCCAAGAATACTATATCCAGCAAGACTATCAATAAAAATTGAAGGAGAAATCAGGAGCTTCGCAGACAAAAAAAGACTCAGGGAGTTTATCACCACCAAACCAGCAATGCAAGAATTGCTAAAGGGAATACTGTAAAAAGAAGAAATAAACAGGTAAGAAGGAATACAGACACAAAAATAGATATGACTACAAACAAATACCTTTCAGTAATAACTTTAAATGTAAACGGACTAAATGCTCCAATCAAAAGACATCGAGTGGCTGAATGGATAAAAAAGCATGACCCATATATATGCTGTCTACAAGAGACCCACCTCAGAACAAGAGACTCACACAGATTGAAAGTGAAGGGATGGAAAAATATCTTCCAGGCAAATGGAAATGAAAAAAAAGCTGGGGTAGCAATACTTATATCTGACAAATTAGACCTCAAAGTAAATGCCATAACAAGAGATAAGGAAGGCCACTTCATAATACTAAAGGGAGAAATCCAACAAGAAGAAATAATTCTGGTAAACATATACGCTCCCAATATAGGAGCACCCAAATACATAAAAAAACTCCTGGAAGATATCAAGGGAGAGATTAATAGCAATACAATCATAGTAGGAGACTTTAATACCCCACTATCACCATTGGACAAATCCTCTAAACAAAAAATCAGCAAAGAAACAGCAATCCTAAATGACTCACTAGACCAGATGGAATTAATTGACATCTTCAGAACATTTCACCCCAAAGCCACAGAATATACATTCTTCTCAAGTGCACATGGGTCATTTTCAAAGATAGACCATATGCTGGGTCACAGGCAAAGTCTCTTCAAATTCAAGAAGATAGAAATTTATATCAAGCATCTTCTCAGATCACAGTGGCATAAAACTGGAAATCAACTACAATAAATACAATCCAAAGAAATCAAACACATGGAGACTAAACAGCATGCTATTAAACAAGGACTGGGTCACCAGAGAGATCAAGGAAGAAATAAAAAACATCATGGCAACAAATGACAATGAAAACACAACAATCCAAAATCTATGGGACACAGCGAAAGCAGTCTTGAGAGGGAAGTTCATAGCTCTACAAGCCTATTGCAAAAAACAAGAAACAATGGTAATAAATTACCTAACACTACAACTCCAAGAGCTAGAAAAAGAGCAGCAAGAAAAGCCCAGTGTAACCAGAAGGAAGGAAATAACAAAGATCAGAGCGGAGATAAATGACATAGAGACCAAAGAAACAATACAAAAGATCAACAAAACCAAGAGCTGGTTCTTTGAAAAGATAAACAAGATTGATGGACCTCTAGCCAGGCTCACCAAGAAGCAAAGAGAGAGGACCCCCAAATAAACAAAATCAGAAATGAAAGAGGTGAAATAACAACAGACCCCGCTGAGATACAAAGGATTGTTACAAAATACTACGAACAGCTCTATTCCAACAAACTGGACAACCTGGAGGAAATGGACATATTCCTAGAAAAATACAACCTTCCAAAAATCAATCAAGAAGAATCTCAACAGCTCAATAGGCCAATAACTATGGACGAAATTGAAGAAGTCATCAAAAAGCTTCCGGCAAACAAAAGCCCGGGGCCTGATGGCTTCACAGGAGAGTTCTACCAAACATTCAAGGAAGAACTAAAACCTATCCTCCTCAGACTATTCCAAAAAATTCAAGAGGAAGGAACACTTCCAAGCTCCTTCTATGAAGCCAGCATCACCCTAATACCAAAACCAGATAAAGACAACACAATGAAAGAGAATTACAGACCAATATCCCTCATGAACATAGATGCCAAAATCCTCAACAAAATTCTAGCAAATCGGCTCCAGCAGTACATCAGAAAGATCATACACCATGACCAAGTAGGATTTATCCCGGGAATGCAAGGATGGTACAATATCCGCAAATCAATAAACGTGATACATCACATAAACAAATTGAGAGATAAAAATCACATAGTCATATCAATTGATGCAGAAAAAGCATTTGACAAAATCCAACACCCTTTCTTGATAAAAACTCTCAACAAGGTGGGAATGGAAGGCTCATACCTCAACATAATAAAAGCTATATATGATAAACCCACAGCAAACATCATACTCAATGGACAAAAGCTAAAAACATTTCCCCTAAGAACAGGAACAAGACAGGGATGCCCACTCTCACCACTCCTGTTTGACATAGTACTGGAAGTATTAGCTATTGCAATTAGACAAGAAGAAGAAATAAAAGGCATCCAAATTGGAAAAGAACAAGTAAAGCTGTCTTTATTTGCAGACGACATGATATTGTACATAAAAAATCCAAAAGACTCCGTCAAAAAACTAATAGACTTAATAAATGAATTTGGCAATGTAGCAGGATACAAAATTAACGCCAAGAAATCTATGGCCTTTCTATACACCAATAGTGAACTTACAGACAGAGAGACTAAAAAGGCAATCCCATTTACCATCGCACCAAAAAAATTAAGATACCTAGGAATAAACTTAACTAAGGAGGTAAAAGACCTATACACGGAAAACTACAGGACACTGAAAAAAGAGATAGAGGAAGACGTAAACAGATGGAAGAACATACCATGTTCATGGATTGGTAGAATCAACATCATTAAAATGTCCATACTACCCAAAGCAATCTATAGATTCAATGCACTCCCCATTAAAATACCAACGGCATATTTCACAGACCTTGAAAGAACTCTCCAAAAATTCATCTGGAATAAAAAAAGATCCCGAATAGCCACAGCAATCCTGAGAAAGAAGAATAAAGTAGGAGGGATCTCAATACCAGATTTCAAACTGTATTACAAAGCCACTATTCTCAAAACAGCCTGGTACTGGCACAAGAACAGACATATAGATCAATGGAACAGAATAGAGAATCCAGATATTGATCCAAACCACTATGCTCAATTAATATTTGACAAAGGAGGCATGAACATACAATGGAATAAAGACAGTCTCTTCAATAAATGGTGTTGGGAAAATTGGACAGACACATGCAAAAAAAATGAAGCTAGATCACCAACTTACACCATACACAAAAATAAACTCAAAATGGATACAGGACTTAAACATAAGTCGGGAAACCATAAAAATACTAGAGGAATCCACAGGCAGCAAAATCTCAGACATATGTCAAAAGAACTTCTTCACCGATACTGACCCTAGGGCAATGGAAGCTAAAGAGAAAATAAACAAATGGGACTACATCAAAATAAAAAGCTTTTTTACAGCAAAAGAAACTATCAACAAAACAACAAGAAAGCCCACTGCATGGGAGAACATATTTGCAAATGGCATCACTGATAAAGGTTTAATCTCCAACATCTACAGGCAGCTTATACAACTTAATAAAAGGAAGATAAATGATCCAATAAAAAAATGGGCAACGGACCTAAATAGAATCTTTTCCAAAGAAGACAGAAGGAAGGCCAAGAGACACATGAAAACATGCTCAAGGTCACTAATTATCCGAGAGATGCAAATCAAAACAACAATGCGGTATCATCTCACACCTGTCAGAATGGCTATCATCAACAAATCAACAAACGACAAGTGTTGGCGAGGATGCGGAGAAAAAGGAACCCTCGTGCACTGCTGGTGGGAATGCAGACTGGTGCAGCCACTGTGGAGAACAGTATGGAGTTTCCTCAAAAAACTGAAAATGGAACTCCCATTTGACCCAGTAATCCCACTCCTGGGAATATATCCTAAGAAACTGGGAACACCAATAAGAAAGGAAATATGCACCCCTATGTTCATAGCAGCACAATTTACAATAGCTAAGATCTGGAAACAGCCTAGGTGCCCATCAGCAGATGACTGGATCAGAAAACTATGGTACATCTACACAATGGAATATTATGCTGCCATAAAAAAGAAGGAATTCTTACCATTTGCAGCAACCTGGATGGAATTGGAGAACATTATGTTAAGTGAAATAAGCAAGTCAATGAAAGAAAAATACCACATGATCTCACTCATTTATGGATAATAAAGAACATTATAAACTGAAAAACAAAAAGATAGATACAGAGGCAGTAAAGCATCAAATAGACTGTCAAATTACAGCAGGAAGGTTAGGGAGAGGTGGGGAAGATAAGAGATCAATCAAAGGACTTGTATGCATGCATATAAGCATAACCAATGGACGCAAAACTCTGGGGGGCGAGGGCATATATGGGAATGGGGTGGGGGGGGGCAATGGTAAGATATGTACACATATAATACCTTAATAAAAAAATTGGAAAAAAAAAAAATAAAAAAATAAAAAAATAAAAAAAAAAAAAAAAAAAAAAAGAGTCCCCAAAACTTCATCAACTTGCTGTCACATTCAGTTCATTTCCACTGCCTCCCTTGTACCACGAACTAAGGAGCCTGTGACTCAGGAAGCCTTATCTGTAGAGCTAAGGGAACATCATAGATTTAATGCCTAAATCTTACCTGGAGACCATAGGATATAATTTTATTTTATTAAATGAACCTGGAAACCATCCTTCATATCACCACTTATATATTTGTGTGCATGTGTATGCCTGTGCATATGAGAGAAGTCCAGAAAGTCACCAAGATAATCATCTGCACCAGACAGACAAATATGGAAATCTGAAAGGGGAGGAAGGAAAACAGGAAAGACATGTTAGAGTAAGGTACTTCCAGATCCACAAGTGTCTTTCTGCCCAGAAGGTTTAGAGTTAAGGCAAGAATGTTGAACATTTGTTGTTATGGAAGGACACTCAGCTTGAAATCAGAACCCGATTTTTAGTATCTTCTCTGCAACACAATAGTAGGAGCTTGGATACATCTTGTCACCACTCTGACCCTCAGCTTTATGCCTATAAAATGGGATTTCCAAGGTCACACTTATACATCAAACTTTGTGTGATTTTATAACTACCATATCTACAGTATAAGGAGGACCCTGCTTATAAATCTTGCTCACATTTTAATCACTTTTAGAGACCATAGAGAGATTTTATTACCTTGGCTGGAATAACTCAGCCTCTGGTGCTTATGTCAAGCTGTAATGAGAACTTGGTTTAGATTTTATTAAAAACAAAAAATGTATTTTTAGTTCCAGGGCCTTGTATAGCACCTGGTGCCCCAAATCTTGTTCTTCCAAACAGTTCCATTTCTACTCCAACCCAATATCTGAAAACCCAGGCCTGGTAGGTCCTGGTACCTAACTGCTCTCCCTCTGACCAACTCAGCCTCAATGCTACCTGCTCCCATAACTTGTAAAAATCAGGCTTTTAACTTCCACAATGAAAACCACTGTATAGAAATTATTATATATCTTTTATTTTCTTTTTCACTTTGGTGATAGCAGGGAAGAAGGAGAAGAGCCAAGCAGAGGGAGCGAGGAAATTTTTCTCTGGGTAGTTACAAATTATTTAGATACCTTGGAATAGCTCATTGGTTATTATGCTTGTGGCTAAGGCAAACGTTCCAGGCTATGAAAAATTTTTTGCAAAAGTATACATGTTCAAGATTAAGACTAAATGACAAATGATATCAATTGGAGGACTGTTTATTCTCCAAAGTGAAGAGTAATCACTTGTTAACTGATGTAAGATGTGATGCCTTGATTAGAGGGAATTTGCTCAATTATACTGAACAAATATCTAATGAGTTCTGGCCCCAGATCTGGCTCCAGACCTGTGATCTTCAGCCAGTCACATCTCCTCTATGGGTCTCAGTCTCCCCATGTATACAATGAGATATGGATCTTCCTTAGCGCTCCTTCTGAAACCAACATGCTGGAGATATATTTCAGATCTTTACTTCCAGTGTCTCAGCTGCAATGAAGACTATTGAATGTTTTGAAATATGAGGTGCAGAAGAGTTAAAAGAGCACTGAACTTTGAGTTACAAGTCTTAACTTTTATACAAATAAGCTGGATGACTCTAGCCAAATCACGTCATTTCTTACAGTTTCTTTTTCCTCACTTGCAGAACAAGTGCTAGATACCCCCTATGGTCCCTTCCAACATTGAAACTCTACAAATGCATAAATTTCTAATAATAAACACAATATTGCAGGTGCTATGAGGTATAATTAAATATGGCATTATTGTTGCTTCCAAACAATTTCACACCTAGTAGTGGAAATTAATGTTTACTGTCATTGTCCTTCTCACCTCATCTGGAATCCTTGGCCGAAGTCACAAATCCTCAGCCCTCTCTTCAATTCAAAAATTCCTTCAAATGACGCATTTTATATTGTATTTAGTGATTCGCCAAATACATGTTGACATGCTAAGTATTTGAAGAACATTAATCCAAAGAGACATTCTCTGTCTTCATATCCTAAGTCTTTTATCTGGCATTCCTGACTGGCTCTAACCTCATTTTCTCAGTCCCTTTGTGTACCCCTGTACCTCTATTATCACACAACATGTGCACAACTAATAGGATATGATATGTCTGCCATTCTCCATGTGTAAACTTAGTTCCTGGAGGGGCATGGCAAAGCCTTGGCCATTTCTGAGCTCTTCACATGGTACCTGGCACATAATAAATATTCAATCAATACATGATAAACAAAAGAATAAATGAATGAAACAAATATAATATAAGTGTTAAGTTTATATATATTACAGAGAAGTCTCTGGCTTCTGGTAACTTGTGGCTAGTTGAATTAGGGATGCTTGTACGGGAAAAAGTGTTATGTAACTGTGTCATTAAAGATTATTGAGTTTCCGAAATGGATAAAGGACTTAAACATAAGATGGGAAATCATAAAAATACTAGAGGAATCCACAGGCAACCAAATCTCAGACATATGCTGAAGCAATTTCTTCACTGATACTGCTCCTAGGGCAATGGAAACTAAAGAGAAAATAAACAAATGGGACTACATCAAAATAAAAAGCTTTTGCACAGCAAAAGAAACCATCAACAAAACAACAAGAAAGCCCACTGCATGGGAGAACATATTTGCCAATGTTATCACTGATAAGAGTTTAATCTCCAACATTTACAGGGAACTCATACAACTTAACAAAAGGAAGATAAACAACCCAATAAAAAAAATATCAACAGACCTAAATAGATACTTTGCGAAAGAAGACAAAAGGAAGGCCAAGAGGCATATGAAAACATGCTCAAAGTCACTAATCATCTGAGAGATGCAAATCAAAACCACAGTGAGATACCACCTCACACCTGTCAGAATGGCTATCATCAACAAATCAACAAACAACAAGTGCTGGAGAGGATGCAGAGAAAAAGAAACCCTCGTGCACTGCTGGTGGGAATGCAGATTGGTGCAGCCACTCTGGAGAACAATATGGAGTTTCCTCAAAAAACTAAAAATGGAACTCCCATTTGACCCAGTGATCCTACTTCTAGGAATATATCCCAAGAAGCTAGAAACATCAATCAGAAAGGATATATGCACCCCTATGTTCATAGCAACACAATTGACCATAGTTAAGATTTGGAAACAGCCTAAGTGGCCACCAGCAGATGAGTGGATTAAAAAACGGTGGTACATCTATGCTGTGGTAAAAAAGAAGGAGTTTTACCATTTGCAGCAGCATGGATGGAACTGGAGAGCATTATGCTAAGTGAAATAAGCCAGTCAGAGAAAGATAAATATTACATGATCTCACTCATTTATGGAATATAATGAACAACATAAACTGATGAACAAAAACAGATCCAGAGACAGGAAACATCAATCAGACCATAAAACCTCAGAGGGATAGTAGGGGAGGGTGTGGGAAGGGAGAGAGATCAACCAAAGGACTTGTATGCATGCATATAAGCCTAACCAATGGACACAGACAACAGGGGGTGAGGGCATGTGTGGGAGAGATGGGGGGAAGATGGGGGGGGTAAGGACACATATGTAACACCTTAATCAATAAAGAAATTTAAAAAATAAGATTATTGGAAAAAGAATAGACCGATGAGTCACGAGCCTTGTCCCGGAGCAGAAAGAAGGAACAGCTGAGGGTTGCACAGGGAGTATTTGTTGGCAAGTTAAAGGACAGCTAAACTACAGGAGAAGGTGGGGGACTGCTGGATGGGGTTCCCCTGACTGGGAAGCCCCCACTGCGGCTGGATTCCCTCTCAGAGCAACCAGCTGGGATGCGGAGACCACACCATCTTGAAGGGGAAAGTGGATCTTATCGGAAGCTTGAAAAGTTGCAACTGCGGTGACCACCGAACACCTGCGAGCCCCAGAAAACCAGTCCCCAATTGACGCAAACATGCAGTTTCAGAGGAGGTCTACACTCCACCACGGAAAGGTCAGATTTCTCCTGGGATAAGGAGAGAGAGAACTACATAACCAGACATCCAGAGAAGAGAGACCATGGGGAGACAAAGAAACAGCCTGCATATGAAAGAAAAGCAGGCATCACCAGAAAAGGAAGTAAATGAAATAGAGGTTAACAAAATGTCAGAGAAAGAATTCAGAGAATGGTCAGAAGGTGGCTGAAAAGAATGGAAGACAAATTCGACAATATGAGTAAGAACCAATAGGAAATGAAGAAGAACCAAGAAGAAATGAAAAATGACATCACTGCTGTAAAGAACTCAATAGAAAGCATCAAGAATAGAGTAGAAGAAGCAGAGGACCACATCAGTGAACTAGAAGACAAGGTGGATAAAAATACCCAATTAGAGCATCTTCTAGAAAAATAAATTAAAAAGCAGGAGGAGAGCCTAAGGGAACTGTGGGACAACACAAAACAAAACAACATCCGCATAAGAGGGGTTCCAGAAGGAGAGGAAACTGAGCAAGGAATAGAAAACCTGTTTGAAGAAATAATGACAGAAAACTTCCCCAATATAGGGAAGAAAAACCCCACACAAATCCAAGAACTCACAGAGTCCCAAGCAAAATGAACTCCAAAAGACAGACACCAAGGCACATTATAATTAAATAGGCAAAGACCAACAACAAAGTAAGAATCTTAAAAGTGGCCAGAGAGAGACAAATAGTTACCTACAAAGGCACCCCCATCAGACTAGCAACTGATTTCTCAACAGAAACTCATCAGGGCGGAAGGGAATGGAATGAAATATACAAAGTCATGCAAAGGAAGGGTCTGAATCCAAGAATACTGTACCCAGCAAGGCTATCAATCAAAATTGAAGGTGAAATCAGGAGATTCACAGACAAAAAAAGGACTAAGGGAATTTATCACCACTAAACCAGCAATGCAAACAATGTTAATGGGTCTGCTGTAAAAAAGAATATAGGAAGTGAAGAAGGAACACAGAGGTAAAGAATAAGAATGGCGAAAAATAAGTACCTATCACTTATAACTTTAAATGTAAATGGATTAAATGCCCCAATCAAAAGACACAGGGTAATGGATTGGATAAGAAAAAAAGACCCATATATCGGCTGTCTACAAGAAACCCACCTCAGAAAAAAAGACGCACACAGACTGAGGGTGAAGGGATGGAAAAAGGTTTTCCAGGTGAATGGAAATGAAAAAAAAGCTGGAGTAGCAACACTTATATCTGACAAATTATTATTTATTTTATTTTTATTTTTATTTATTTTTATTGATTTTTTACAGAGAGGAAGAGAGAGGGATAGAGAGTTAGAAACATCGATGATAGAGAAACATCGATCAGCTGCCTCCTGCACAACCCCTACTGGGGATGTGCCCGCAACCAAGGTACATGCCCTTGACTGGAATCGAACCTGGGACCCTTCAGTCCGCAGGCTGATGCTCTATCCACTGAGCCAAACTGGTTTCGGCAATATATCTGACAAATTAGATCGCAAAGTGAAAGACATAACAAGAGATAAGGAAGGCCACTTCATAATACTAAAGGGAGCAATCCATCAGGAAGAAATAACTCTGGTAAACATATACGCACCCAATACAGGAGCACCCAAATACATAAAAAAAAACTCCTGGAGGCTATCAAAGGAGAGATTGACATCAATACACTCATAGTAGGAGACTTTAATACCCCACTATCACCTTTGGACAAATCCTCTAAACAAAAAATCAGCAAAGAAACATCAATCCTAAATGACTCATTAGAACAGATGGAATTAATTGACATCTTCAGAACATTTCACACCAAAAACCACAGAATACACATTCTTCTCAAGTGCACATGGGTCATATTCAAGGATAGACCATATGCTGGGACATAGGCAAAGTCTCTTCAAATTCAAAAAGATAGAAATCATACCAAGTATCTTATCAGATCACAGTGGCATAAAACTGGAAATCAACTACAATAAAAACAATCCAAAAAAATCTAACACATGGAGACTAAACAGCATGCTATTGAACAATGACTGGGTTACCAGAGAGATCAAAGAAGAAATAAAAAGCATCATGGCAACAAATGACAATGAAAACACAACCATCCAAAATCTATGGGACACAGCGAAAGCACTCTTGAGAGGGAAGTTCATAGCTCTACAACCCTACTGGAAAAAACAAGAAACAATGGTAATAAATTACCTAACCCTACAACTCAAAGAGTTAGAAAGAGAGCAACAAGAAAGGCCCAGTGTAAGCAGAAGAAAGGAAATAATAAAGATCAGAGTGGAGATAAACGACATAGAGACCAAAGAAACAATACAAAAGATCAACAAAACCAAGAGCTGGTTCTTTGAAAGGATAAAAAAGATTGATGAACCTCTAACCAGGCTCACCAAGAAGCAAAGAGAGAGGACCCAAATAAACAAAATCAGAAATGAAAGAGGTGAAATAACAACAGACCCCACAGAAATACAAAGGATTGTTAAAAAATATTACAAACAACTTTATTCCAACAAACTGGAGGAAATGGACATATTCTTAGAAAAATATAACCTTCCAAAACTCAATCAGGAAGAATCTAAACAGCTCAAAAAACCAAGAACTATGGAAGAACTTGAAGCACTCATCAAAAAGCTTCCAGCAAACCAAAACCCGGGGCCAGACAGCTTCACAGGGGAGTTTCACCAAACATTCAAGGAAGAACTAAAACCTTTCCTCCTCAGACTATTTCAAAAATTTGAAGAGGAAGGAACACTTCCAAGCTCCTTCTATGAAGCCAGCTTCACTCTAATACCAAAAGCGGATAAGAACAACACAATGAAAGAGAATAACAGGCCAATATCCCTCATGAACATAGATGCCAAAATCCTCAACAAAATTCTAACAAATCAGATCCAGCAGTACATCAGCAAGATCATACACCATGACCAAGTAGTATTTATCCCAGGAATGCAAGGATGGTACAATATCCGCATATCAATAAACGTGATACATCACATAAACAAACGAGAGATAAAAATCACATAGTGATATCAATTGATGCAGAAAAAGCATTTAACAAAATCCAACACCCTTTCTTGATAAAAACTCTCAACAAGCTGGGAATAGAAGGATCATACCTCAACATAATAAAAACTATATATGATAAACCCACAGCTAACATCATACTCAATGGGCCAAAACTAAAACCTAAGAACAGGAACAAGACGGGGATGCCCACTCTCACCACTCTTGTTTGACATAGTGTTGGAAATACTAGCCATTGCCATCAGACAAGAAGAAGAAATAAAAGGCATCCAAATTGGAAAAGAAGAAGTAAAGCTGTCCTTATTTGCAGATGACATGATATTGTACATAAAAAACCCGAAAGAATCCATCAAAAAACTAACAGACTTAATAAATGAATTTGGCAATGTAGCAGGATACAAAATTAATGCCAATAAACCTATGGCATTTCTATACATCAATAGTGAACTTAAAGAAAGAGAGACTAAAAAGCAATCCTATTTACCATCGCACCAAAAAAATTAAGATACCTAGGAATAAACTTAACCAAGGAGGTAAAAGACCTATACACGAAAAACTACAGGACACTGGTAAAAGAGACACAGGAAGACATAAACAGATGGAAGAACATACCATGTTCATGGATTGGTAGAATCAACATCATTAAAATGTCCATACTACCCAAAGCAATCTATAGATTCAATGCACTCCCCATTAAAATGCCAATGGCATATTTCACAGACTTAGAAAGAACTCTCCAATAATTCATCTGGAAAAAAACAACACCCTGAATAGCCACAGCAATCTTGAGAAAGAAGAATAAAGTAGGAGGGATCTCAATACCAGATTTCAAGCTGCATTACAAAGCCACTGTTCTCAAAACAGCCTGGTACTGGCACAAGAACAGACTTATAGACCAATGGAATAAAATAGAGAATCCAGATATTGACCCAAACCACTATGCTCAATTAATATTTGACAAAGGAGGCATGAACATACAATGGAGCAAAGACAGTCTCTTCAATAAATGGTGTTGGGAAAATTGGACAGATACATGCAAAAAAATGAAACTAGATCACCAACTTACACCATACACAAAAATAAACTCAAAATGGATACAGGACTTAAACATAAGACGGGAAACCATAAAAATACTAGAGGAATCCACAGGCAGCAAAATCTCAGACATGCCGAAAGAACTTCTTCACTGATACTTCTCCTAGGGCAATGGAAGCTAAAGAGAAAATAAACAAATGGGACTACATCAAAATAATAAGCTTTTTCACAGCAAAAGAAACCATCAACAAAACAACCAGAAAGCCCACTGTATGGGAGAACATATTTGCAAATGTTATCACTGATAAAGGTTTAATTTCCAACATGTACAGGCAACTTATACAATTTAATAAAAGGAAGATAAATGATCCAATAAAAAAATGGGCAATGGACCTAAATAGAATCTTTTCGAAAGAAGACAGAAAGAAGGCCAAGAGACACATGAAAACTTGCTCAAAGTCACTAATTATCTGATAGATGCAAATCAAAATGACAATGTGGTACCATCTCACACCTGTCAGAATGGCTATTATTAACAAATCAACAAACGACAAGTGTTGGCGAGGATGCAGAGAAAAAGGAACCCTCGTGCAGACTGGTGTAGCCACTGTGGAGAACAGTATGGAGTTTCCTCAAAAAACTAAAAATGGAACTCCCATTGGACCCAGTAATCCCACTCCTAGGAATATATCCTAAGAAACTGGAAACACCCATCAGAAAGGATATATGCACCCCTATGTTCATAGCAGCACAATTTACAATAGCTAAGGTTTGGAAACAGCCTAGGTGCCCGTCAGCAGATGACTGGATCAGAAAACTATGGTACATGTACACAATGGAATACTATGCTGCCATAAGAAAGAAGGAATTCTTACCATTTGCAGCAACCTAGATGGAACTGGAGAACATTATGCTAAGTGAAATAAGCCAGTCAATGAATGAAAAATACTACATGATCTCACTCATTTATGGATAATAAAGAACATTATAAACTGATGAACAAAAAGATAGATACAGGGACAGTAAAGCATCAAACAGACTGTCAAATTACAGCGGGAAGGTTAGGGAGAGGTGGGGGAGATAAGAGATCAACCGAAGGACTTGTATGCATGCATATAAGCATAACCAATGGACGCAAAACACTGGGGGTGAGGGCATGTATGGGAGTGGGGTGGAGGGCGCCAATGGTAAGATACGTACACATATAATACCTTAATTAAAAAAAAAACAGAAACAAAAATAAAAATAAAATAAAAAGATTATTGAGTTTCATCTTGTGGAAGATTCTAATGGAGGGAGCCAAGTCAAGCCAATAGAACTATACAGCGAAGGGGTATGTATGTTCAGAGATTGGGGAAAAGTTCAGCTTGGCCATTCCATGGAGGTTGATGCAAAGATGAGGAGGAAGACAGGCAAAGATTCTTTGGGAGCAAATTATAGTAAACCTTGAGTACCAGGCTAAGATTTTTTTTTAACTTTCTTCTGTATACAATGAAGAGTTACTGGTATTTTCTGAGTAGTTACAGACACCAACAGTCTCATGAAGATGGCCTTATTTCTAACAAATAAATAATCAAACATTCTTTCCAGCTGTGAACACTAGGCAATTGTGACCCATATATGTAGTGTAAATCACCTGGGATATGATGTACCAAACTTAACAGGGAACTGTAAGTTCTGACTGAGCCTCCAGCAGTACAGGTTCTTCTGTGACTTGGCCCATCCAAGTGTGGGCTGTTTCCTATGCTACTGGGAACATTTTCTCTTATGTAATACTGCTTTCTAGTGGTCATTGTTCTTCCTACAACCAGGTGTACACAACCACAACCTTAAACTGATCCCCTTCCTCACAAATGGCAGAGTTATATTTTTATGTCTCTCTTTTTTTCTTTCACCTCTACCTCCTCTTTTCTCACCCTTCCTTATTTCATGGTGGAGTGAGTGAAGCAGACAGAACTAGAAGTAATTAGCTCCATATTACATATAAGGAAACTGAGGCTTAGAAAGGCGAAGTAATTTGTTCTACATCACTCAGTTACAAAGTAATTGTATTAGAATTCAAACCTTATCACTTGACTTAGAATTCTGGGTTCTTTCCAGGCGGCTTTCCTTCCTCCCTTCTCTCTTTACACTCTCTCTCTCTCCCCTTGTTTCTTTTCACAAATGCCACGTGACTACTCTGTGCCAAAGATGGTGTTAAGACCTAGAGATTAATAGATCCGGTTTTGGGAGGTGCTCCCAATCTCTCTCCCAGTACAGACAAACATGATAATTATAACCCAATGTTATTAAAGAACTGATAGAATCATATAGAAATTGCTGGGTCACCAAGGATATTGGATAATTAACCTGTCAGAGAAGGGGGAAAGGGGAGATAGTTTCAAGCCAAGGTACCCACAAGTATTAAGACAGGTTTGAGAAAAAGGATATGGCATTTTTAGAGAGAGGGTAAGGGGTGGAGAAGGGACTGAGGTCCAAATCCAGATTGTGATATTGTGCCAGCAAAGAGTAATTTGGACTTTAGCATCTCTCTCTATTTATATAATTCCTAAAGTTTATGAGCAAATACTTTATCTAGGCTATCACTATCTCTCTCTCACTCCCCCACCCTCAATTAACTAAGCTATTTAGTTTATCTGTCAGGCAGGCCAAAAATAACAAAACAAATTATTTTTTAAGCTTGCCCAGATGCACAATATGAACCCATACTGAATGGGGTCCAAACTCTGGTTTCCTGCCTTATAGGTCTCCTGATGTTGATGAAAATTGAGGGGATGGGTTTGATGTTGAGAAAGTAACTAAAAAATGAGACAGATCCAGATGTTTGGACCAGCCTCAGGTAAATCAATATGCAGACTATGTCCTGTTTGCTTTGGCTTTTACTTTACCTTTAGGCCTAGAGATTGGGTGGGAAGAAATATTTTCAGAGATGGTTGTAGTTCCATTGAGAACAGGCATGCCACAACACATTAGCCTCAAACCACACAAAAATTCTGATATTTATTCCAAATAGTACTCATTTGATTTCCATCTTTTATCTGGGTGAATGTATTAATAATTATTAGCCTCCGAACTCCACATGTATGTGGCTTCCCATAAACAAAATCCTGTCACAACCATTGCGATCTTCAACAACCCTAGGGGGAAAGTTAAGAGGTGAACTTAGTTCCTTGCTTTTCAGAAGAGAAAACAACATTTCAGAGATGGACCGCCCCCCACCTCAGCTAAGGGAAGAATGCAGAGCAGGACGTCAAGTTCAGTAATGTTGCCATCTATTCAGTTCCTGTGAGGAAATGTAATCAAAGGAACACTTAAGACTCAAGCTTTTTGAAGACTCATTAACAACACTTTCATTAAAAATCCCTCACAGTTAATTTTCATTTCTGGTACATTTTCTCCCAACTCAGGGTCCTAAAACCTGGAGTGGTCACACTGAACCATTGCTCAGACAAGTGTGACACATTTGCATTCTGAGCCAAAATGCCAGCGAAGTCATTTCTACTCAGCAAAATAGGGCTCTTCAGGGGATGAGAGGTCTCTCTGAAGTACAAGGCCAGCCTAGCAGCATTTATGCCTAGGGCTCCAGGAACTGGATATGTTACCAAAGAATTAATTTATTTCCCCCCACCAGATAAAACAGCCCTTGCCATCCTGAGTTGTTCAATGACATTCATATGCCTTTAGCTGCTTCTCTTTGATAACTGCCTTTCTTTGTATCTCCCAACCTCAGAAGATGAGGTTCAAGGATCTGCAACTGTTCCCTAAATGCTCTTTCTCTGTGTGTCTTGTGTTTCTGTCATCTCTGTGTCTATTACTGTCTCTAAGAGATCTTGTATCCTCTATACTGAAACTACCTCATGACCTTATGTGGTGACAAGCAAATATATACATATATGTATATGTATGTGTATGTGTATGTGTATATGTATATGTATATGTATATGTATATGTATATGTATATGTATATATTCAGGCTGTCCCAAAAATCTATACACACTTTGAATAATTACTAATTCCAATGGTTTAAATCTGAAAGGAGAGAAACATCAATTGAGCTATCAGCTGTTAAAGTGTGTATACATTTTTTGGGACACCCTGTATCATCTATCATCTATCTATCATCTATCTATCTATCTATCTATCTATCTATCTATCTATCTAATCTATCTATAATTCCTTTAGATCTTTACAAAACACCATTAACATTATTACTCTTTTTTTAAAATCCTCACCTGAGGATAGATTTTTATTGATTTTAGAGAGAGAGGAAGGGAGGGAGAAACATCAATTCTGTATGCACCATGACCGGGGATGGGACCCACAACCTAGGTATGTGTACCAAGCGGGAATTGAACCTGCAATCTTTTGGTGTACTAGATGATGCTTCAACCAACTGAGCCACCTGGCCAGGGCTACTCTTTTTTTAACAGATAAGGAAACTGATGCCCAGAGAGTTTAAATTATTTGTCCAAAGTCAAACTGTAGTAGGCAGTTAGGCATGAGCAAAGCAAGGATAATAGGACAGGTATGGAAGGTCACCAAGGTGCCTAGCAAAGGAAAATTGTAGGATGGGACCTTGACCCCAGTGTGATCTTTCCTTTCCTGGTATATCACTGGTCATGCAGTTTAGGCTCTTTAGCATATCACAGGTCATGAAGTTTAGAATCCCTGACCTTTCATATTGCTGGCCATGTGGTTTGGACCTTCCCCTGACCTGTCCTCCCCTGCCATGATGCTAGTCATGTGGTAGAGACCCTTAGAGGAAGAATGAGGAGGCCAGAGAAAAGCCTAATGAGATTCTCATACAAACCCTTGCACAACCACTCCCTTAAGCATTAAACCCTTAAGATAGTGAGGTTCTGACCAGCATTAAATAATCTTAGGAACAAAGCCTCAGGTCTGTTGACCACAGAGACAGAATTTTGGTCAAACTAGTGATACCATCTAAGGCCTCAGTTGCATTTCAGCTCAAGGCCCAGAAAAACAGCAAGGCCAGGTGGGGTGAAGCCATGGCTGACATCAGGATCTATTGTGGTGACTAATGACCCTCTGCCCTAGCACAATCACCCTGAAAGGACATACCTGGAAAGCTGATGAATATTCTATTGAGATTTCCCTTGGGACCACTCTTAAAATCTCCATCTTCAAAGAAGAGATAAAATCCCTCAGGACAGAGGGCCTAGCACTTCTCTTTCTCTCTCTCTCTTTCTCTCTCAGCATGCCCAAGCCTTTCCCCTTCTCCTTCACCTAGGCACATATATCCTTGTTTTCATTCTTTTAACTTTTTGTTTGCCTCTGTACTCTGTAACTTGTTTCCTGAGACCATGCAGCCAAGCTGGCTTATTTCTTCCACTGCTCCCTTCTTCTACCTCTGGGACTTTCTAAATAAATTTTTGTATTTGAGTCTTGGTTCTGAATTCTATCTTATCCAGAACTCAACTACCGAGGTTGCTGGACAGAGGTCTAATCACCAATAATAATTTGGTGCCATTTTGCCACTGACAAAACTGAAGAGTGCAAGATTTTAACCCAAGTAGTCTGATTCTGGAGCCTGTACACTAAAGCACCATCCATTTTGTCTTGTTTTTAATTTCAGCATCAGGGTCCCTAACACTTTATTTCACCCCTTTTCCCACTCAGTTTTCCTAATGCATGTTTTATTCCAACATTTATGTCTTGGTTTATGCTGCTCTCCCTCCACTATCCTTTTTCTATTTCTCTGTATCTAACCATATATTTAGAGGTTTAATTCAAAGTCCTATGTTTTCCACAAAACTTTCATTAACCACTCCAGGATATCTAATAATTTGAATACAGTTAGCATGGATTATTAGAATGCATTTTCATTAGTCTCTTTTTAAAAAATATGTTTTTATTGATTTTAGAGAGAAAGAAAGGGAAAAGATGGAGAGAAAGAGAAAAATGGATGTGAGAAACATTGATCTGTTGCCTACTATACCCACTCCAACCAGGTACTGAGCCCACAACCTGGGCATGTGCCCTGATCAGGAATTGAACTAGCAACCCTTAGGTGAATAGGAAGATGCTCTCCCAACTGAGCCACACTGGCCAGGGCTCAGTGGATTTATTTAAATGAAGGCTGTTTATGTAAGAAAATTCAGTTATGTTTATACTTTATTTTTTATTTGTTTGTGATTATATAAATAATAGAGGCCTGATGCATGAAATTCATGCATGGGTAGGGTCTCTAGACCTGGCTGGCAATCAGGGCTGATCTGTGGGGCAATGGGTGGGGTGACTGGGCAGCCCCTGATGGCACCCACCTAGGCTGGCCTGGCGCCGGCTGCTCACCGGCCCTGCCCACCGCCACCACCGTGGGGTGATCTGGGGGTCCCCCGCTGGCACCCGCCTTGGCTGGCTTGGGGCCTGTGGACTGGGGGCAGCTCCTGCATTGGATGTATGCCCCCTGGTGGTCAGTGTGAGTCATAGCAATCGGTTGTTCCACCAGTTGTTTCACTGTTCAGTTGATTTGCATATTAGGCTTTTATTATATAAGGCAGGCATCCTCAAACTACGGCCCGCGGGCCACATGCGGGTGTTTTTGCCATTTTGTGCTTTTACTTCAAAATAAGATATGTGCAGTGTGCATAGGAATTTGTTCATAGTTTTTTTTAAACTATAGTCTGGCCCTCCAACGGTCTGAGGGACAGTAAACTGGCCCCCTGTTTTAAAAGTTTGAGGACCCCTGATATAAGGTTACATATTTATTACAGAAAATGTGAAATTACAGATAAGCAACAACAAAAAAATAATACCTAAAATTTTACCACCACCATCTTAAGATAACCGTGTAAACATTTTGGTGTACATCCCTGCAGACATTTTTCTGTGTGTATATTTATTCTTGTAATGTGATTATGTTGCTCTGTAACCTATTTCTTTTCACTAAGCTATAAATATATATTAGAGGCCCAGTGCACAAAATTTGTGTCCCTCAGCCCAGCCTGCACCCTCTCCAATCTGGGACCCCGTGAGGGATGTCCAACTGGGTGGCCTCTCACAATCCAGGACTGCTGGCTCCCAACTGCTCACCTGCCTGCCTGCCTGAATGCCCCTAACTGCTTCTGCCTGCCAGCCTGATCAACCCCTAACCACTCCCCTGCCAGCCTGATAGACGCCTAACTGGTCCCCTGCCGGCCCGATCACCCCAACTGCCCTTCCCTGCCGGCCTGGTCGCCCCCAACTGCCCTCCCATGCAGGCCTGGTCACCCCCAACTGCCCTTGCCTGCAGGCTTGGTACCCCCCAACTTCCCTCCCCTATTTCTGAGAAACAACATTCGAAGGATGTAAAGTTCTAGTACAGTGATAAACTTGTCCGTGTATTCTAAAACAGTATGACCTATATCCTGATGGAAGCAAAAGCAAAAGAAGTATTTATGGAACAAATATTTTCCATGAAATTTTTACTGTCAGAATCTTCGTTTGTCATTAATCTTTTTAAATATGCTGGGTATTCTGGAAAATGTATATCATTTGGACAGACTTTACCTTTGCTACAACATCAAGTAAATTTCCCATTGGATGGTTTTTCATCAGAGAAATTTAGTGATAGGCAAAATAGACATCTAACAGTCATTCCACTACAACTATGTTCGAGAATTGCATCCTCATGTACTCCATTTTCTCTGAGAAGGCAGTTCCTACCAGTATTGGTAGTACTTGTTGATAACTGTTCTTTAGACATATTCTGTCATCACCACCGCCTTCTTTCAACTTCAAAGGCACGTTGGTCTTTGGATATTTTCTGTCGATCACCCCAGCTTTTTTTGGCTTCAGAGTTACATTTTGCCAATAGTAGCTTTTCAGATACATCCTGTCACAGGCGCCACTTTCTTTCAAGATCAGACACATGTTGGACTGCAGACATTTTCGGTCAATAATGCCAGCTTCTTTCGGCTGCAGAGCTACGTTGTATTAATAGTTGCTCTTTAGACATAGTCCCACCTCCCTGCTGCCACTGTCTGAGATGCAGGTGAATGAGAGTCCTGGCTGTGAGGCCGTTGAGAGCTGTCTGACCAACAGCTGATTCTGGTTGATTCTGTGGGGGTGGGACTTCCTCCCCCCTGCTGTCAGAGTCTCCGGGACAGCGATGACGAAGCAAGCAATTCCGCCAGGCCGCTCACACTGCACACTCTCAGTGGCTGCCCCCCGGGACTGGAGGACTCCGGCAGGGCTGAGACGACTGGGCACGACCATCTTTGTGATGGAATGATGGTTAATTTGCATATTACCCTTTTATTAGATAGGATAGGATATATATAAAAGCCTAAGTGACCAAACGACCAGTCGACCAGTTCCTATGATGCGCACTGACCACCAGGGGGAAGACGCTCAATGAAAGAGCTGCCCCCTGGTGGTCAGTGTGCTCCCACAGCAGGAGTGCTGCTCAGCTAGCTGACGGGCACCAGACGCAGGGCTTATGGCTGGCGAGCGCCTCTGTGGTTCTGTGAGCCTCTCCCAATTGGAACTGACTGGGCATGAGCCCGTGGCAGGCGCAGTGGGGCTGGGATAAGCTGGAGTGGCAGGCTGGAGTGGCAGGTGGCATTGGACTGCTGGTTTTGACCTGATCCCAGCAGGCCACACCAAGTGCACAAATCAGTGTACCAGGCCTCTAGTTTAATACAAAAATCTTTCCAAGTTATGAAATGTTTTTTTTTTTAAATCTTTATTATTGAGAGTATTACAGATGCTACCCTCCACCCTGTTCCTGCCTTGCCCCAAGCCTTCACCACCCTGTTGTCTGTGTCCATAGGTAATGCATATATGCATATGAGATCTCTGGTTAATCTTTTCTCCCCCTCTCCCCCTTCCCTCTGAGATTCATCAGTCTGTTCTATGTTTCCATGTCTCTGAATTCATCAGTTTATTTTGTTCATTAGATTCCTTGTTCATTTATTTTGATTTTTATTGCCATTTTCTTCTTCTTCTTCTTCTTCTTCTTCTTCTTCTTCTTCTTCTTCTTCCTCTTTTTAAAGAAAACTCTTAAACATTTCATGTAATACTGGTTTGGTGGTGATGAACTCCTTTAGCTTTTCCTTGTCTGTGAAGTTCTTTATCTGACCTTCACTTCTAAATAACTTTGTTGGGTAGAGTAATCTTGGCTGTAGGTCTTTGCTATTTATCACTTTGAATATTTCTTACCACTCCCTTCTGGCCTGCAAAGTTTGTGTTGAGAAATGAACTGACAGTTATATGGGCACTTCCTTGCAGGTAACCAACTGGTTTTCTCTTGCTGTTTTTAAGATTCTCTCTTTGTCTTTAGCCCTTGGCATTTTAACTCAGATGTGTCTTGGTGTGGGCCTCTTTGGGTTCCTCTTGGTTGGGACTCTCTGTGCTTCCTGTACTTGTAAGTCTCTTTCACCAGGTAGGGGAAATTTTCTGTCATTATTTCTTCAACTAGGTTTTCAAGATCTTGCTCTATTCTCCTTATGGAACCCCCATAATGTGAATTTTTGCACACTTGAAGTTGTCGCAGAGACTCCTTACACTACTTTCATATTTTTTTCTTTTTGCTCTTCTGATTGGGAGTTTTAGGGCACACTGACACCAGCTGCTGATTTTTTGAGAGATTTTAGGAAAGTCTGAAGACTGAGCAAGGACAGGCAATTCATATGGAAAAGCTGCTGCAAACAGTTTGGGTGGGGTTGCAAAGTGGATGGGGCAGGGTCTCAGGGAATCACCAAGGCAGAGAAAACAGTGTTATCCAGGATGATCAAAAGTCAGGTATTTCTGCCAGTCATCTCTGCAATGGAGGAGGTCCCAGCACATGAACATTGACCCCTGCAAGCACTGCAGTTTGGGAGAAAGCTTCCCCTGAGTTCCTGCCCTGATGTCAGACAATCCAGTTTCTCCTCAAATGTCCCAGGTTCCTTTGAAGTTTCTGTCCCAGAGCTGGAGCCCAGGGAGATTGAGTGTAAGTTCATGCACTGGCTCTTTAAGAGGAGCTGCCTGGGTTTCTAGCAACCTCTGTGTCACTCAGCTACAATCCCTGCTGGTTTTTACAGCCTAAAGTTACAACAACTTCTCTTCCCTGCTCTGGAACCCTGGCCTGGAGTTCTGGTGTGGGGCTTGGACCCCTTGTGTCCCATGGGAGGCTTCTGCAGTGGATATATCTCTCCTAATTAATAAAAACATCATGTGTGGGTATTGGGCTAGCCTCTTCTAGGCCTCCACTCCTCTTGCTGGTCTTGATGTACTTTCTTCTTTATTTTCTAGTTGTAGGAACTCCATTTGGCTAGATTTCAGGTGGTTTTGAATGTTGGTTGTTCTGTATTTTAGTTGTAATTTTGATGTGGTTGTGAGAGGTGGCAAGTACTGGTGTTTACCTATGCTGCCATTTTGGGATAGATATAAAAATATTTTAATATATTCCCCTTGTAAAAATTGAAATATATAAAATCTTATATAAAAAAGACAGAATATGCAAATTGACCGTAACTCCATGACAAAGATGGCAGCACCCACAGCCAATAAGGAGGGAATATGCAAATTGATGCGACAAGGCAAGAGGCGGAAGGTGGCTCTGGTCGGAGTGAAGGCAGAAAGGCGGCTCCGGCCAGAGCGAAGGCAGTGCCGGCAGCCAGGGGAAGGAAGACCTATTCTTGCGCGAATCTTCATGCAAGTCGGGCCTTTAGTGTACATATAAAATTAATGTCTTCTTTAACCTCCATTCCCACCTTTACCCTAGTCTCAGTCCTCTTCCCTATTCTTCAGAAAATTATCACTATTATTGTTTGGTATGCATTACAGGTGGAGGTGGCTCTCTGAAGAGTTTCTCATATATACATATATATATATGTATATATATATATGATATGTTTTGGATGTTATACATAATGCTTATTTTTTATAAAAGTGGTATCATACTGTACACATTAATCTGCAATTTGATTTTCTCATTCAAAAACATGAGTTAGATATCTCATTCTACTTAAGTGAATGGGACATATCTCATTCTATTCTTTTAAAAATATATTTTATTGTTTTTTTACAGAGAGGAAGGGAGATGGATAGAGAGTTAAAAACATCGATGAGAGAGAAACATCGATCAGCTACCTCTTGCACACCTCCTACTGGAGATGTGCCCACAACCAAGGTACATGCCCTTGCCCAGAATCGAACCTGGGACCCTTCAGTCCTCAGGCCGACACTCTATCCACTGAGCCAAACCCGTTAGGGCTATCTCATTCTATTTAAGTGATGTATGGTATTGTGCAGTACTGATGCACCATTTTTTATTCAAATATATCACTATTGATGTAGATTTAAGTTGTTTTCAAATTCCACTCTTACGAACAGCACTAAAAGATATGCTTGGAAGGTCTCTTTGTGCACCTGTGTAGGAATGTTCCTTTAGAATAGGTATCAGCAGAGATATTATTAAGTCATAGGATGCATAACACTTAGCTTCAATAATTATCAAAAATGACCAACCTTGTTTCATGTATACTCCACCCCTTCCACTACACATTGGATTATTTTAAAGCAAATCATATCATTTGGATGCATATTTTTAAAATTTAATATATGATGAAAAATTGCCTCCAAAATGGCTAGACTAATTTATATTTTCACCAGCAGTGTTTGAGATTGCCTATTTCCAGTCCCTTTGCCAAACTTAAAATTATTTAACTTTAAAATTTTGCTAATCTGAAATAGTATTTTAATTACTTTAATTCTCATTTCCCTGATTAATAGTGAAATTAGGCATCCTTTTGTATGTTTAACAACCATTGGTTTTTCCCCTTCTGTGAAATGCCTCTTCAAATCCTTTGCCAATTTTTCCATTTTGGTTTGTCTATTTTAATCACATTAGATGTTTATAAATGAAATGCCATTAAATAAACATGCACAGCATTAGCTTATATTAGTGCTTTGAATATCAAGAGGTAAGTGGACTTCTATTAGCATAATTTGATTCTTTTATTCACCTATTTGTTGAATGCCTGCCATCTTCCAGACTCCAGAATATATTATGTTGAACTAAAAAGAGATAGTCCCTGCCCTCATGAAAATTATTTTCATCTAAGTTGGCGAGACAATTAAATGATCACACATGTAAATATATAGTTACAAATAATTATGTGCTATTAAATAAAAGTACCTTAACCAAAAGGCTTGAGGTAGTCAGGCTGGTGAACCATTGGGTAGGCTGAAATAGAAAAAGGGTGAGTAGCAGTTGCTTCCATTCAAAGAGCCAGAACCAATAGGAGAGGATCTCTCATATCTTGAAGACATTCACCTTGCTTTAGGGTCACAATCTGCTTGAAAGCTATTGTTTTACGAAATAAAGTTGGCTATAAAAGCACTGGTTGAATGGGTGATGTGGCATTTCAATTTTAATCTTTAGCTAACAATGAGGCAGAAACTATCCTCTGTATCCCCTGGACAAATATACTGCCAGAATCCTAGGAAAGCCAACAAAAACATATGATAGATAGACCAAGTATCTTTTGAAGAAACTAGAAAAACTGTAAATTGGGGAATTCCAGTAGTATTCTGCTCTCCATTATAGTACTGTCAACACCAGTGAGACCAACAATATTAGCAAGTCAAAACTCAGAGCAATAGCAAGAATATAAAGACCTATAATTACAGAGCAACAACATCAATAAGAGCAAGAACAACATCAACCACATCAACAGGCAATATAAGGACAGGAATGACAGGAGCACCTCAGACGTTTTTATACTTACTCTTTTAAAATTTTTTCTATTTTTTATTGATTTCAGAGAGAAGAAGGTAGAGAGAGAGAGAGAGAGAGAGAGAGAGAGAGAGAGAGAGAGAGAGAAACATCAATGATGAGAGAGAATCATTGATCAGCTGTCTTCTGCATGCCCCACACTGGGGATCAAGCCTGCAACCCGGGCATGTGCCATGACCAGGAATTGAACCGTGACCTCCTGGTTCATGGGTCGATACTCAACCACTGAGCCACACTGGTCTGGCATACCTACCTTTTAAAGACAATAACATCATGTTCTAAGATGCTTGAAATCTCTGTCATGCTCTACAGTGCGAAGCCACCTCCAACCTCAGACATGAAAAGGAGAGTAAACTGTGGCCCAGAGAATGATCCATCAAACTTCAATGATCCACTGGAGAGACACCAACAACCATGAAGGAAATCATAATGCCAAGCAAGAACTGCCCCAAACAATTATATGAGGATGATTCCAAAGAATTTTGGGAAGTGATCCATTTGAACCTCTATAACCCCTGTTACACACATTTCCATCCTTTCCGTGCTTGAAAGTGAGAGACCTTGCTATGTTTGGATACAAAAAAAGTCTTACAAAGACAGAAGACAGTTTAGTCTGTGGTATGTGTCAGTGGCTTAAATGGTTGATATTTATTATGCTTTATAAGAAAATAGAATTACTTTCACTTGAATTGATTAATGATTTTAAGACCCTAAAGCAGAATATGAAACTCCAAATTCTTTGACTCATGGCTCTCTGGATAATGAGAGCATCCCAATATGACTTGAGGCTAGGCTGTGGGCAGGTCTGGGATATGGTGAGCTTGGAGGCTAGGGCTGCTCCAGGGGGAAGCTTGACCCCACAGCCATCTCTAGGGAAATGTGGGGTTTGACGCTGTCCTGGTTTATCAACGTTCTTCTCAGAGTGTGGTGCCCATAAGGGAAACATACCTTGGTTTGAACAGTGTTAAGCAGAACAAGACTGTCAACTCCCTAGTTCTAGACCAAGCATGTCAAACTCATGGCCTATGGGCCGCATGGGGCCCACAATGAATATTTTTGCGGCCCAGCCAATATAATGGTATGTAAGAAACATTTTAATAAAAATTTTGTAACTTAATTTTTACAATATCCTGTTGTACATAATTATTAATAACTAACTACAATGTTTGCTAATGACTGATTACTATAATTGTGTTGCATTCGTTTTCTTTATGCGCCTTATGTGCAGGTGCACCATTTCTCTCCACTAATACTAGCAGGGAATATTTTAGCAGCCAATTGCCACATCATTAGTCTTGGACTGACTTGTTTGGTGTGAGCAACAATAAATATTTCGCTTTTGGAGAACAAGAAAATTAAGTTTATTTGCATTACGCTTATTAATTTGTGCAGTTATTCAGTGTCTGGTAAGTTAATGTTCAATAAAAATTTAATTTTATTAAAATGTTCTATTATTTTATGTTAACGATTACTCATTTAGTTCAGCCCTTTGTATTCAGCATGTCTCTATCAAAATAAACCTATGTTTCTATAAAAATTGAAGATTTTTGTGGGGTTTTTTTTTTGTGGCCCACATAAACTTAAACCTTGTTTATTTGGCCCGTGTTAGCCTTTGAGCTTCACATGCTTGTTGTAGACACTGCATATTTTTCAATGCAGTAAAAAATGGCATTAGTTTTTGGCTGCCACATCTCAAACTAATACACTGAACTCACTGTCCACCCAAATTCTTAAGCTATAGAATACCTGCTTCTTCTAACCCACATGTCCTCCATCCTGGACGTGTGCACACGCCCTAAGCAAGTTTGGGAGGAAGAGAAGACAGAATTCAGAACTTGATATGAACTGATCCCCAAAGAAGGCCCCACTAATCAAGTGCTACTACCAATAGAGACTCCTAGCAGAGAGTGGGCCTCAGAGAGGGGTCATCATGGGTTCAGGGTCTGAATTTAGCTTGGCAAGATTAGAAACTTCATCCAGAGTTGATCAAGCACAGGGGAATTAATTTCCATTATTCATAAACAAAGCTGAATTGCCCTAACCTGCTATTTATCTGAGTTGCTCTGATCTATGGTGAATCTAATCAGGACAGCAGACTAGAGTGCAAAAGAGGGTTTTGAAGAACAGAGGATTAAGACAAATGGGCTTGGACACCCTTCTGGGACACACCCCTAGAGCCAGGGTAGCTGGATAAATTGATCTCTCCAGATTTGGGGAGATTTCTGTCTCCGTGGCACAGTTTGAACCATAGACTCAGTGGCCCCTCTCCATGGACAGTGTCAGTGCTATACTGACACATTCTTTTGTTTTTGTCTCCTCTTTCTTTAGCCTCCATGAGTTCATCCCTCCCCATCCCAAACCTTCTCTGTTACGACAACATAACAGTAACATCAGCCAAGTTATGACATAATTGAGTGGGTTACTGTTTTCTGTATACCAAATTCCATTCCTGCTATGTCTTCCTAAGGATTGGAGTTGGAACATGACCTCGTTCCTTGATGGAGACTTGGGATACATCTGATTCCTGTCATATCAGTAATATGTGTCCAAATTCATTTTTCAGGCTCAACTTTTTCTGCAAAGGGCTAACTCAGCTCATATGTTTCTCATTGATTCTGTTTGGTTCAATTTCCAAAAAGAATCAAGTTTGTTCTAACTTGGCCTCTTCATGAGCAAGTACAGGAGCTAGGATTGGATAAAGGGTGTGCCTCTTGTGTGATTTGGCATACCTTCGTAATAACTATCCCAGGTTCAACTCCTCCAGAATTTATAATAGTCAGCTTTTGCACATCATTCCATTTAGTCATTATAATAGACCAGTGAGATACACATTGTCACCTGTTTATTTATGTGAAAGCCGAGGTTTAGAGTGACTAAACAATTTTTGAAGAGTTACACAACTAGTTACTAGCAGAACAGAACACAGAAGGTCTCTTGACTCAAAATCCGGAAATTTTCTGCTTTTCCATTGGCTTTACCTAAAAGTTACCGGGAACTCCTACCTATTGTGCTCCTGCCAGGAGCTATCCTGTCTTTAACCATTTCTGGGGACCTCAGAAAAGTGACAAAATATGCCAGTGAAAAATCACTTGGCACCTGGTCCATACCTAAATTAGAGGGCACAGAAATCTGGCCTATTTCTTAGACAAGTGATGGGCAACCTTTTGAGCTTGGTGTGTCAAACTTCACCAAAAAACTGAGCATAACTCGGGTAGTGTGTCACTTTGAGGAAAAAACATTATTTTGCAATATTTATAGTTTAAATAACATAAATGTATAATTGTTACATATAATTGTATTTAATAAAAAAAAAACTAAATATTTAACTTACCTGCTTAGTGACTTCTTTATTCATCTGTCAGTTGGTTTCTTTTGTTGGTCTTGATATTATTTAGCTTGTGTGGGGTGCCGTGAACTAAGATAAGAGAGGGGGAGGGGGAATTCTTTAACTAACCTGCCTATTAGTGACTTTTTTTTGTTGCTGAATTTCATTGGCTAAATCTTCAATTGAATGTTGGTATTTTGTACACTTCAGGCCCAGCAAGCACTACTAACTTCATCTGTCAATCTGTTTCTTTTGTTGGTTTTGATATTATTTAACTCTGAGAATAAGGCCTCACAAAAGTATGTAGAGGGAAAAGTGGTGAGTAAAGCCATTGCTATATTTTTCAGGGTGCTAAAAGTGTCTGGTAGTCGGCTCCAGGCACTCCAAATTTCCTGTTCGTAGTGGCACTCCTCTTGATTCTCCAAGCGGCAACTTTCCAGATTCTCAATCTTTGACCTCAAGTCGACAAACACCTGAGCCCAGATACTGTCTTGAAATTATGCAAGTTGCATCTCCAAATCATCCATTTGCATCCATTGGAAACCATTTAATTCCAAACTACTGTAGACTACTACATCAGGATACTTAATTATTTTCATGGTCTGTTCTAGACTTCTAAATTGACTACATCTATCACTAAACTGGTCAAGTAACGAGTCTAAAACATGCTGGTACTTCATATGCAAGAGTTCCATTTCATTTTGTACAGCTGCACTGGCCTTCTCAAAATACTTTGTTACTCGAGGAAAATACTTATAAGTTTTAGTTTCTATATCTCGCTTGAAAATTTTAACTTTACTTTCAAAAGCTTTTATGTATCCAAACATAACGTCAATACTTTTGCCAAAACCTTGTAACTTTAAGTTCAGTTCATTAATATGAACAGAGAGATCTGTAAAAAACATCAGGGTGTTGACCCACTTATCATCATTAAGCTGAGGAAAGTTTCCCAGATCCTTATCGTCAAGAAATACCTTAATTTCTTCAAAGCACTCCACAAAGTGCTCAAGAACTTTGCCTCGGCTCAGCCATCTTACATTATTGTACATCAGCAGTCCACTGTAGGTGGAATCAACCTCCAGTAAAAGTGCCGAAAATTCTCACTTGTGAAGGGGGCAAGCAGCTATTAAATTAACTATTTTTGTAACAACTGACATTAAGTCGTTTAAGTCGGTGAATCCTGCCTTGGCACATAAAGCCTCCTGATGGATAATACAATGAAAAGGCACAATCGGATATCCAATAGCTTCTGTAAACAATTTGACAAATCTGACTTTTTTCCCCACCATATTTGGTGCCCCTTCTGTCGTCACTGACACAACTTTAGAGATATCAATGCATAGGTCACGAAATGTTTGTATAACAACCTTACATATTTCGCTTCCTGATTTACTTGTTGACACGGATACTAACTTTTTCAACTCTTCTCTCATTGTGAGACCATCAGAATATCGACCAATAATGGCCAACTGAGCATGTGATGTGACATCAGTAGTTTCATCAAGAGAGATTGAAAAATATTTACACTTCCTTATGTCTCTCCTTAATTGATGTTGTACGTTTGTGTTCAGTCTCATTATTAGGTCTTTTATGATATTTCTACTGAGTGGTAACTCAGATATTCTCTTAATAATTGCATCTTTATTCTGCATATCATGAAATAGAACCGGTGCACATCTTAGGAGAGTTTCTTTAATAAATTCTCCCTCACTGAGCGCTTTTCCATGCTGAGCTATAGAGTGAGCAATGCTCAAACTTGCAGATGTTAAATTTGTAGAGCTTTCCATAAATTTAAGGATGGAATTAGATTGGCTCTTATAAAGGTGTAGCTGCCTGGAAATGTATTCCTTCCTTTCATCCTCACTTTTTTCCAAGAGCTTGGAATGATTAGTTTCAAAATGTCTATTTATATTCCACATTCTGCTTACTACTGTTTCAGTACATAGACTGCAAAATGATCTGCCATTTTTTTCTATAAAGCCATACATCTCGGTCCATGTCTCTTGAAAGGGTCGGCCACTGCTACTACCACTTCCTTTACTTAACCTTAGATTTTTATTTTTTTGGGTTCTCCATCAGGGGGCAGTGACAGAAGATAGAATTATAGATAGCTTGTTAGGCCTGCAGGCAATTAAGGGTTAACTAGCCTAACTAACCACAAAATGGTGCATATTACTGTCTTTTAGGAAAGGGCAGGGTTAATAAGCAGAAATAGGGGTTAATAAGGATGCACAACAGTAATAGTGGTGAAAAGGAGTCTGCACTATGGAGCAAGATGGTGTTCCTTATGTGAATTAAAATGGCTGTTGCTATTCCTAATGGCAGGAAATGGCACCCATAGCACGCCACAAACCCTTGCCTCTCCCAGTCTCCCCCTCACTTATCTCAGTAATGATGGATTAGAAATCCATGACACGCCAGAACAGTAGATGATGGTTGCTGTGGTTAACTCTTATTTGGTTACTGGTAATGGCAGGGCCCCGAGAGATGCATCCCCTGCTGCTTTCCACTGCTCCCTGCTCTGCCGGTGGAAGTGAGGGCAAAGATCCCGGCTTAACCGGAATTCCCAGAACTAGACGCTCTGTGCCGGACTTCTGTTGTTTTGGCCTCCAGGCCTCCAGCACAGTGTCTAATAGGGGAGGATGAAACATTCCGTGACCTATGCATTGATATCTCTAAAGTTGTGTCAGTGACGACACAACTAGTCGCAAATGTTTCATCCTCAAGAGCAGCAAATGTTTCATCCTCGGCATGCGGCCGCCTCAACGGCCGCGTGTCATCAGAAATGGCTACACGTGTCAGTGCTGACACGCGTGTCATAGGTTCACCATCACTGTCTTAGACTCTGCTGCCCACGAGGTGACCTGGTCATAGTGGTTAAAGAGGAAGTGAGAGACCTTTCCAGACTACTAAGAAGGCCTCCTTTTGCCAGGGACTCTTGGTATCTTGAGAAAGGGATCAGTGAACAGTGGACTGAAAAATGGTCTCTGCCTGTATTAGTTATTTTGGGATATCATAAGAAAATATCACAAACTAAGTGGTTCTAAAAATACATTTATTTTCTTACAGTTCTGGATACTAGAACTTCAAGATTAAGGTATCTGAAGGTTTGGTCTCCTAAGGTCTCTCTACTGGCTTGTAGATGGCCATCTTTCCACTGGGTCCTCACATGGCCTTTCCTCTGGGTGCATACATCCCTGGTATCTGTTTTTGTGTACAAATTTTCTCTTTTTATAAGGACACCAGGCCAATTCTGTTGGTCACATTTTAACACAATCACATCTTTAAAGGCTGTCTCCAAATACAATCACATTGTAAGGGTCTTCAATATATGAATGGTAGGGGCACAATTCAGCTCAGAACATTGCTCTCTCTTCCTCAGGGCTTGGGCTGAAACAAATCCACTTTTTAGGTTTAAATAACTAGAGAAAAGCTGCATAAAGAGACATATAAAGGAGATATTTTTGAGGTGAAGAATGTAGGGTGGTAAGCATCAAGATATTAATTCCCATCTAGTATCTGCACCTCTTCTCCCCACGTTCCAGTTCCTTTACACCAAGCAAACCTAGAATTTCAGGGTTGCTTGGCAACCTTACTAACTTAATCTTGTTTTTTTCTGCTGAACTGTCTTCTTTATCCTTTTTCCTTGATATTCAATCCTTTGAAAAAAGTTTGGGCTCTTGACTTTTTAGAAACACATATGCAAAATAAAGCTGGTCTATATTTATATATTTTGTTCCAGAAATATACAATTATATTTTTAGGCATTGGTAATCATAAGTATGGTTGACATAGATTTTACATTTCCTAGCATAGCTTCAGTTCCAAAAATTTGGTCCTGTTGCTCTCATAACTACATGCACATTTGTCAGACTGATTGTTTAAATCTGAGTTCACTTTGAAAATATACTTTGTATACAAAGTGTATCTAAAGAAATACTTTGGGGAGATGCTAAATGGAGTTTAGTATTCCTTTCAATAACTTTTCGTTGTTTTGGGCACAAATTCTAAATTCAGCCTGACATTCAAGGTCCTCAGTGATGTGGACCTGTACATCTATTCAGTTTCACCTTCTGCTACTCCTCGATATAAATCTTGCACTCAAACTACACAGAATTTTAGTCACCTAGACTTACCTGTATGCATAATATATCCACATATTTGCACATATTATTTTAGGATACTCTTCTAGAATGTCTGTGATGCTCTTCTTCCTGCCTATACCTGTAAACTGACCACTGTCATCTGATTTATCCTTAAAGTCTCAGTTCAGATCTCTGTGAATTTTTGTTTCCTGCCTGCTCCAGAAAGTTGAGGACTTTCTGTTTTGCCACTGTAGCTTATACATTCTATATTATATATTATACTTGGACATATCATAGTGATGAGCACATTGGGCTAATTGGAACACTGTTTATTTGGCTATATTTCTCACTGCACAGGGACCTGACTTAAGGTAAATACTCATGTGTTTTTCAAATAAATGAAATAATGGGAAAAGGACATTGCCAAGGATGAGCATCTTCCCATTCCCCACCTTTTAATATGATCAACACGATTTTTGTGATTAAGTTGATGATATAAGAATGAGGTAGAACTAGGTACAGCTCAGTCTAGGTTTCTAGCATGTTTACCAGTTATTGGATCTGACCTGATCTAAACTGACTTTCCAATGCTGGGCCCTAAGCAAACCAACCCAAGTTGTCAAATTAACCTACCCTCCCCCCAAAGTTATAAGTAGCAGAAAGGAGGGCAGGATAGCCTGATAGACATGTTCTTAGAAAGACCAGGTGCCATGTTAAGGGGTCCAGGAAACCTGGTTTCTCCCCCTACCATCACCACCCTGGGGTCCCTGAGACTGGGAGACCAAAACATTACCATAGTGGTGGTGAAATGTTAACCTGGAAATTGCCACACATAGGCTTTAGGGAGATAGTATGGGAGGTGGGGGACAGGATGAGAAGACAGACTGATGCAAAAGCTAACTGTCATTCTTAAGCAACTGAGGAGGTAAGGGCTAGAAGTCCAGACTGTTGCTGCAGGGACTTCTCTTTCACAATGACTCTGCAGTCTAGAGGCTGGGGAGGCAGTTACAGAGGCCATCTCAGGACAAGCGTGGGCTAGAAGGGGTGACAGATAAGCCACTCACTCTTGAGTTCTATCCCCATCCAACTTTTCTCCTTCACATCTATTATTACAACAGACCTCACAGCAGTCCTATAAGGTAGGTAAGGCAACAGTTATGACCTGTTTTACACTTAAAGGTGTCAAGGCCCAGAGAAGTGGGCCATAAGGCAACTTTTCCCACACTCAACTGTTCAACTCCCCTCACCTAATGATCTTCCCATGGCCAGAGCCTGAGCTCTGCTCTTACTGGAGTCTCATGTCCATCCAACTTAACAGTTCTTTAATCTTTCCATGCCTTCAACTTCTCCATTTCAACCTAATCATAACATTGACCCAATCAATGTAAACTTCTTTCATCCTCATTTATGTTGTATCAGGGGCATTAGTCATTTATCCACTAAATGTTATATAATATATCCTACCATGTGCCAGATACTAGGCTAAGCACTAGCTCATACATCAATGAATAAAACACAGTTTCCATTTATTTCACAGTTTCCAATCACAAAATGCAGTGTTCAAAACCAGTAAGATGGCTAGAAATAAACATGTACATTGAGCAAACAATAAATTATCCCAAGTGATAGGAAGTACTATGAAGGAAATCAGTAGGGTGCTGAGTATGTGAGGGAAAAGGGGTAAGGAGAACTACTTGAGCTAGGTTTCCAAACACAGAGAGGTCATTCCACTAAGAGGATATTTTAAGCCAAGAACTAAAGGATGAGAAGGAGTCAGCCAAGGTAAGTCCAAAGGCCAGAGATAAGAGTCAGATGTGTATACAGCAGGTCCTTGGGTTACATCGGAGATCTGTTCCTACGGCACGATGTAACGTGATTTTTGCCATAAGTCGGAACCCACCTACATAAGCACCTATGTCACTCACATGGAGCACATACACAGCAGTAACGAAGTGAAACAGTAAAAAAAAAATTAAAAGAAAGATAACAATCCCTGACCTTTACTTTTAGTAAATATAGTAAATAATAAAAAACATAAAGCACATATGTACATATGTAGAAATGACGAAACTTTTTTTATATAAATAAATGGGAGATGGTGACGTAACCACGAAAGGACGTATGTTGAGTCCGACGTAACCCGAGGACTGCCTGTATAGTTTAGCTGACAAGGGTTGATAGCCATCTAGAAGCAGTGTAGTATGCAAGAATAGCACTGGATGCAACCTTAGGAATCCCCTTGCTTTTATATCTATTCCTGTTAAGAGTTCTTTAAATGGAGCAGAAAGGAACTAACGTCTACTAAGTGTATACTATGTGCCAGGAGCGAGCTTGTCCCTTGCCCACACATTTTTAAAAAAATTTTCTTCAGTCTCAGGATTTTTATTTGTAAAACCAAGAGTTGAGACTATTTCGTCCCTGAGGGCTCTTATAGCTTGGAAAGATAAACTAGTTCAATCTATGACCCCATTTTTTCAGTTAAAAAGCTGAAGCTCTGGAAGATGAAGTGATTTTGCCTCAGGCTGTCCTATAGATAAGTACATCTCCCATCAACTTGAGGCCTAATCTACTTGGGTAGGACTGAAACAGTCTCATCTGAACTAAAAACTAAATGGATGCGCCAGACTCTTGAAACTGCCTAGGAAGAAGTTGTGGATGGAGTACTACATTTTGGATGGGGGAGGGGAAATAATCTTGTGAACCTTTGACAGTATGGTTGTGCCATTGGATGCTAGCAAAGCTTTTCTTAGCAACACACATTTCCAGAAAGAGCAGACACTGCAGTACAGTGTCTTTGGTGGATAAGACTCACCCTGGTTGGGGCAGAGGCCTTGAAATGAGGTTAGCTAAAAGGCCCCAAGTCTATGTGCTTTCCTTGGAGGGAACCTGGGGCTTCATATGCATTTCCATTTGCTTCCAATAACCTTTTCTCTTCTTCCTCCTTTTTCTCTGCAACTCAAAGAGCTCATAGTGGCTACATCCAGTTATAACCCCAGGCTCAGGCTTATTCCAACACTTGTTCTAATATCTATCCCAACTTGAACTAGAGAATAAGAGAAGGTAAAGGAGGGGAGGAGAAAGAAAATATAAAGAAAGAAGATCAGGTAAGAGAGAGATGAGTAGAAGAAGGGAAGGTGAAGAGAGAAGAGTAGGGGCAGAAAGGAAAAGACAACATTCTTTTCCTGCCTCACCACGGAAGCAACTTCGGTCTTTTCCCATGAAATAACATTTGACCTTGATAAGAACCAAGCACTGTAGTTACCAAGTTCCTCAAATCAATAATGTCAACAGAAGTAAAGTGTATCTGCAAATCCACTGAATCTTCCAGAGTTCCTCGAGCCCATTCATTATTTCTATCAGAAGAGTGGGCAGAGCTCTTTGTACATAGTAGTAGGAGTAAAGTGAGACCTCCCTGCTCCTTTCTCTCCACCTAAAGTAATAGGTTCCTCTAAATTTTCACACCCCCACCAAATAGCATATAACAGATTAGCCACCTGGAAAAGTCCTTAAAGGAACAATAACTCACACTAATCATAGTTGGAAAGAACAAGTCCTCACAGAAATCATAAATCTAATTAAGGTGGAATCTCAAGAGGTTTGACTGAATGTTAAAGAAGTTACAGAAACCTCATCAACAGGATTAATTTATCTGCACAAATGATGCAGAAGGGTGGGTGGGTGTTCTGCATGAACAATGGGGAAAAAAAGAGCACCAAAAGCTGAATGTGGTCATTGTATCCATGGTAGTGTCTAGGGGACACAGACAAAAAATAGGTGACCCTGAACCTCCTTTTAATTTCATCTTGGTTGAGGAAGTATGGGGAAGGGAAGAACTAATTAAGCTCATCTAATCGCTTTTGTTCTGTCTGTGCTCATCAAGCAACTTTCTGATTAATTTGGTTCTCAGAATAGATTTTTCTGAGTAAGACAGAATTTGTTGTTCAGCCAACATGAACATTTCCAGCTGTTTGGGGGTTATATTTTCTCTGGAATTAAACAAAAACAAATAAAATAAAACAAACCCTCTAATTATATCTGTTTCATGTGAATTCATGGAATATGATCAGGTAGACTTCAAGTGTCTTGTAAAAAATGGAATGTGTCCCAGGGTGAGAGATCTCTGCTTAAAAAGTAAGCCCATATCCTTAAAAGGTATTTCTGTCTCACTTTGTAAAGTTATAGCGCCAATCTCATTATTTTACAGAAGTGGACACTGAAGCCCAAAGAGGGTCAGTGACGAAGCCAGGATTTAGGACTATGTCATAGCCTTGTCTGACCTTACCTTTTATCCTACAACATTCTGTGTCTGCATTCTACAATCTGCCTATTACCTCCTAATTCATGAAGAGGAGTTCTGTAAACTCTCAGAAACATAGATATTAGATCAACTGAACCTGGTTACTTGTCCAGTAACTGCCCAAGGGACGGAGGATTATTCATAGCTTTGCTTTTTTACTTAAGATGACATACTTCTTCCTTCCAGTACCCTCACCCTTTTCTCCTGCTCTCTGATTTTCATTGCCTCCTATTCCTTACCTAAAGTGACAGGAAGGTAAACTTGATTGAAACTGTGTTTTCTTCTTTTCTACTTTTGTCTGTGTATGTCCATGGGAAGGAAGTAGAGGTTTTGAAAATAACCCAGTTGCTGTGCCATTTTATCTTCACCTCTAGCCAGATTCTGATTCTAGCTCTTTCACTAAGAGCCTACTGCATGCTAGGTATGAAGCCTAAGAAAATAGAGACTCTGCCATGTGAAAAGATTTGAACTGGGGTAAGATTGGAGTTAATGACTGAACATGTGTGAAAATAATCTTTCAATAGGTATTTTAATTTAATTTAGCAAGAATTTGCAGAAAGACTGCTTCATGCTAGAACTTTTCTTAGGCTCTAGGAATACAAAAGCAAGTAAATCAAGGCCCCTGCCTGATATAACTTACTTTCTAGCCATATAAACAGATATAACCTAAATTCAATGTGATCAGGCCATAATTTAGGTACACACAAAGTATAAAACACTTTATTCAAGAAAGGGTTCCTCGAGGAGGTGATAACTGAGCTGGGCCTGAAGAACAAACACAGGATCTTCTGGCAAGATAGATGTAATGGGACCAATAAAATTTTCAGGTCCACATAGAGGCATGTGGAAAGATCAGAAGTATACTAGAATATAGTGTATGTTGTAGTTGTAATATAATATGGGTGAAGGATGAAGATGTAGGTTGTGGACAGGTTGTAAAGGGTACTGACCATTTTGCTGTGAAACTTTGACTTTTAGCTTTGTGAAATGGAGAACCAATGATCCTTTTTCAGCAGTGGAGTAACACCATCAGAGCTGTGTTGTTAAAAGATCTTCCTGACAATAAATACCAAAGTTTAAAGAGAAAGATATTATAGACTGAAAATTAAACATCAATGTTCATTCAAAAATTATGTTAATCATTAGTAATATAATTATTGACTCCCTTAATAAAGGCATTCTGGGAACTGACCTTATTACTCTTCACTCATTTAGCTAACATTTTCTAAACAGTAACTTACTCTGTGTCAAAAACTGGAGATACAGAAACTAATTTAGATAGGGACCCTTGTCCTTGAGGCAATTCCAGGCTATAATAAGGCAAAGGCAGGGACATAAAATATCACATTATAAGGTAGTAAGTGTTTGAATCAATATTATTAGTAGTAGCATTAATTACTATAGTAATAATCATGTTAATAAACATATAATGTGGTCAAAGATGACTAATCTTATTCCCTCTATGGAAATATGGATTATCTCTAGGATGATGAGCAGGTTTATTTGAGGTGTAGGGTCAAGGATGTGAAGACTTAGACATTCAGGGGTATATGTTGAGTATTCAGCTGAATCTACTGATCTGGTGGTGGGAGATAGAGGCACTGAACAAGTATGCAGATATATTCACAGACCCACAAAGAAACATAGAGAGCTCTGGAAAACAATAACATGTAACAAGCAGAAAAAGAAAGAGAAGCTTATAGAGAACACCAAGGAGAGTGATCAGGAAGATGGGTGAATCAGAGGATTGTAGGCGAACAAATTCAACAATTTTCACTGATCACTACTTTGGATCAGGTGCTGTTTTAAACAGTAAAGAAACTAATGATAAAGATGGTCCCTGATATGAGCTAGGATGGTCTGGCAGAGAGTTCATCTTTATATCTCATGTGAACCATGCTTGTTTGGCTTCTAATGATAGAATTCAGCCTGAAGAGTGAAGGATATTCTCTAAACCAAGGCTTTAAGAAACAAAGAATTGCTGACAGTCATCTTTGGCAGACTTTGAGGGAAATGAGAGCTAGTAGAGAGGCTTTGGCTTTGTTGATTAGGAATTCATGGTAATTTGGTGGCACCAGATAGCAGAGCCAATGAAGAAATTGAGATGGAGGACAAATAAAAAGCTAAATTATAGTGGATTAGGAGATGAAACAGTCAGGTAACCTTTAGAAACTACTTTTTCAATAGGTTGTATTGAGTGGGCATTGGAAAGATATTTGGTAGTGACTTGACTATGCCTGCAAGCTGAGATACCAACAGATGAAAGAATAAATAGGATGACATCTGAGAAGAAGCCTTTGGATTAATGGACTTTGTGAGAGCAGAGCCAGTGGATTAATAGAAGCAGGTGAGATGGGAATGGCCTTAGCCTCAGTTCTGAAACCCCTTTGCTTGGCTTAGGGGTCAAAGTGGGAGGTTCAAAATATGTACTAGATTTTGGAGGCTACAGATTACAACTCAGGGAAGAACGCTTGGAGGATAAGTAGGATAAGGGGAGAGGAAGTTGACTTAAACCACAACAGGCATGGGTCAGATTAGATGAAAGGATCAACTTCCTGTCAGAGGAGCATAACTCATAGTAAGAGAAGTGAGATAATCTCTATATTTGCAATTCCCTCAAAATTATAAACAAGTATAGCTCTGCTTTGGAATAAAAATTGGTATGGTCCAGTCTGGATGCAGTGGAAGGTACTAAAATGACCCTTACTGGCATGTGGTACAGAAAAAAGTAGGAAAGTTGGTTTGTACTTCAGCACAGCTACTTACTGAGTGACTTGAAGTAAGTCATTTGAGCCTTCTGAACTTCATTGTTTTCATCTTTTGAAAGAAGAGAACAACTTCCACCTCCTAGAATGGTTGTGAAGATTACATGAGATGATGTGCCTAAAGCATCCAGCACAGTGCCTGCGACATAGTAGCCATTAGTCAACTCTAGGCTCTTTTTCCCACTTCAATTTTTTTAGTCCTATCAACACAGTGTGCAGAGGTCTCAGATTCTCCTCTTTCTTTCCCCTGTTGATTCTTAATAGATAATAAGATGGGAAAACCTATAGATTCTGGGAATTCATGCCACAATATCCAAGAGCTGACCATCTTCTGGAGAAAGTCAAGCTGACCAGAGAGGCTTGCAATGTACCCCTTCTACTACCTCCATTGCCAAGCATTGATACAAATTAGGGAGCTTCCAGGATGTCTGATAACATCAATGGGTCAGATAAGTGGGCCTAATATGTAGTTAGAGACACTCTCAGGTTCTGAAACGTATCTTTGCTCTCATACCTTATTAGGGGAACAACTAATAAATGTCTAAATCTCAGCTCTGCTACTTACTAAATATATGACTTTGAAGGGAATTGTTTAATATCTTTGAGCTTCAGTGTCCTCATTTGTGAAATAAGACTAATTCTTATTCTATAGGGTGTTGAGAGGAATAAGTGATATAAGAGACCTGAGAGTATGTGGTACATAACAAGCACTCAACAAAGCTTTTTTATTCCATTTCTCACTTCTCATTCTGCCAGAACTAAGGAGAGGAGCAGAGGAGTAGAGGAGCAGAAACCCTTCTTGTGCCAGTATGTAGCTTTTTAAAAACTTTTTACCTTGTATTAGGTAAAATACAGGAGCTCTCAAGTATACTACTTTCCTGAAATCTCATAAGATATTTATTAGCTTAATTCTGAGATGGGGAAATGGATAGTGAGAAATATTAGTAATTTACTCAAGGCCCCATGGCTAGAAAGTGGCAAACTGAAATTCAAATCCAGGTTTTTAAATTTCATGCTAGTGTTCTTGTCACTATAGCACAGGCCTCATGTGACAACCACCAATACCTGTCATCAGTCAAGAACCCACTATGAGCATCTTTGATATTTCTATTTTCCACTTATTCTAGTCATTACACTCTTGAACAGTAAGAAACATTTGGTCATCTACATCATAGCATCTGTTTGGGGGTTAGAAAAGTTGAGGTTAGAAATTCTGAACTACCTATTGCCACACAAATTGTGATGGTTGACAATTTTTAGATGAGCCTGTGGAAACTGACACATGCAAATATAGGACAGAAATATTAAGGAGGTGTCCTGGTGACTAACCCTAGAGAGAAGTATGTAGGAATCAATTGCCTCCTAAGTCAATGCTAAACAAAGTTCTAGCATCCTAGTTCTAGATGTTTAGTTGTGGTGCAAGCTCAAGGGTTTGGCCTAACTTATATTTTGTCCCCACAATATGCACCATCCTTGTCCTTGCTTTAGTCAGAGAAAATACTAGGAAGATGAAAATGGTCTGCTATGCCAAATCAATGATTCCAGGGACACCCTCTCCCTACTGAATTAGAGAATATATATTTTAAAGAAATGCAGTTTCGTTTCTTCCAAATATAGGCAATGAACTATCATAAGTTGGTTCCTCCTTCCTGCCTTCCCTTTACATTCAAAACTGTTGCCTAGGGGATTAGGTGGACCATTGTAGGAAATAGATAAGAATGATTGGTTAGGGTGACTCCAGTTATTTTTGTCATAGATGAAAGCTTCTGAAAGACTCTGACTGGGAATAAGGTATAGGGAGTGAAGAGTGGAACCAGTTTGTTTTTCTTAGTATTTAATAACTCTCTGGAACTCCTACCTTATTTACATTGTTTACTAGAAGAAGCTAAGCAAAAGTTCACTTCTGCTTAGCCTCTCTAATGGCAATAAACTGGAAATTAATTGAGGTTTTTTTGGATACAACTGCCCTTGTAAACTGAGATGATAACTGACTTGAATTTGGTATTTTTTAGCTAGAGCTATATTATATATTTTTGTAGATTGCTTCATAAGCCCTACCTTTCATAAATTGTTCCATGACATTTGACTCCTGCCTCTGCCATTTACTATCTGTTTAACTTCAGGTAAATGACAGGACTTCCTTGAACATCAGCTCCCCATTTGTCAAATGGGGCTAATTATAATATCTCCCTCATAAGGTTGTCATGAAGATATTATATAAACTAGTACATGTAAAGGGCTTGAGACAATGCCTGGCACTTAGTAAGTTCACAGTATGTGTTTATTATTATCATTATAGTACAAGATGAATCTTTTGGTAGGTCCAAGGTCTTTGTCTGGTTTCTCTAATAACACATTTGGTGTGCTTGAATATCTATAGATATCAAAGATATTCTTAAGCTTATATTTACCCTGTTGCATCAGTGGTCTCTCAATTCACATGAATTCATATGTTCTTTCCTACCTCTGTACTTTTATTAATATTCATCCCTCTGCCTGGAATGCCATTCTCTGATCTTATTATCCTTCAAGGGTCTTTTAAAATGTTACCACTTCTGTGACGTTTCTAGTCCAAACAGTTGGAATTAACTTTTCTTTCCATGGCATAGACTCCAAAATTCTTTGTCTTAGAGGTGGAAGGGCACTGCATAATTATACCTTCTCTGGCTTCTCATGTCTCATTAGATAAGTATCAAACCCTCAATATAGCATACAAGGCCTCCCTCAGTTAAGCCCCAATGTTTACCTCTCCTACTTTGCTTTGAGCTATTCTTTCCTTAGCTCAGTCTGTTACAAGCCACACTAACCTCCTTATCTTCCTGAACTAGGCCTCATTCCTTCTCATCTTGGAGCCTGACACCTGCTGTTTCTTCTGACTGGAATGGCTTTTCACCAATTATTTGCTTGGTTCACTCCTTCTCATTCTTTAATCTTACTTCAAATGTTACCTCTCTGAGAGGTTTTCTTGACCATATTCAGGCCTGGTAGATTAGGTTTCCTTGTTATGTGTTCTCCCAGGTCTACGTGCTTCCCCATTTTTTTGTCATATTTACCTGGAATTAATACCTATTTCTCACCATACTGTAAGTGTCAAAAAGGCAGGCATCTTACGTGTCTTGTTCACCTCAGTATTCTGAGTGCTTCCTACCATGCTTAATACTTAGAAAACATTTAACATGTGTTTTTTTTTTTGATCAAATAAATCTAGTCCATCCTCACTGAGGGAGATGGAAATATGGAGTCACTGACTGGCTTATTTAATTTAGCAAGTATCACATGATCTCACTCACATGGAATCTAGTGAACAAAATAAATTGATGAACAAAATAGATGCAGAGACATGGAAGCATGGAACAGACTGACAGACCTCAGAGGGAAGGTAGGGGGCATGAAGAGATCAACCAAAGAACTTATTTGTATATATATGCATAACACATGGACATAGACAATGGTGCGGTGAAGGCCTGGGGAGGAGGGCAGATGCAGGGTAGAGGGAGTCAATGGGGGGAAATAAAGGGAGACATCTGTAATACTTTCAAAAGTAAAGATAAATTTAAAAAAAGAAATATGGAGTCCCATAGAGATAAAGGGATTTATTTAAGGTCACACAGAGAATCAGTGGCAGAGAAAAGACTGTAGCCCAGGTCTCCTGATTGTGATACAGTGCTCTTTTCCATACATGCAGTTCCACTATAGTACTTACTTCTTGTACATGCATATGTATTAATCTGGACTAGGCTGTAAATTCCTTGAGGGCAGAGATCACATTTTTTTTATCCTCACCTGAGGATATGTGTTTACTGATTTTAGAGAGACAGGAAGAGAGAGAGAGAGAGAGAGAGAGAGAGAGAGAGAGAGAGAGAAAACATTGATGTGAGAGAGAAACATTGATCAGTTGTTTCCCATACACACCCTGACTTTGGATTGAACCTGCAGCCTAGGTATGTACTCTGACCAGGAATTGAACCTGAAACCTTTTGATGTATGGGATGATGCTCCAACCAAATGAGTCACCTGGCCAAGGTAGGGATCACATCTTATACCTGTGCTGTCCAATATCGTAGCTATTAGCTACATGTGGCAATTGAACACTGGAAACATGGCTAGTCCAAATTTTGATTTACCGTAAGTATAAAATACACACCACATTTCAAAGCATGTAAAATATCTTATTAAAAATGTTTACATTGCTAAGAGGTTAAGATAACATTTTAGATGCATTGTGTTAAATAAAATATGTTCTCAAAATTACTTTCATCTATTTGTTTTTCAAAAATTTAATGTTGCTCATATTACATTTCTATTAGATGTATATTACTATTCTGTTGTATACTTATTTTTCCCATTGGTGCCAAGCATAAAGTTTTACAGACAGTAGGTACTCAACACACTCTTGTTAAATCTCTTGTTGAATAAAGTTGAGCTGTAGCTGGTAGGTTAATTGCTGCTAACTACTTTGGCGATATCACTGGGTTTGTGGGGAAACTCACGGTGAACCCTTTGTCCCCAGGCCCAGATGTACATGAAGTTCTTCAGCCCGGGCTTGGGAGTGCCCTATACATTGCATCAGCCTTTGGGTTTCATTTCAGAGGAAGCCCCAGTGCAATCATATGAACAGCAATAACCAGAGTTGAGGTGGACTATGTAGACACCAGCCTCTTGCACAGGAAGTGGTCTCAGCTTTGCAATTGTCCCTGGGGCCTTTTCTTTACCGACTTCTGATAGGAGGTAGGGATAGGTGAGCAGGAAGATGAACCATGAGTTGAAGGGAGGCCTTCTAAGTTCCTTCACAGAGGTGAGGTAAGCTAAGGAATATGGAGACCTTGGGCTAAGGAGTTCTCCTTCATTTGTTTATGCACTGACATATTCATTTATTCAACTCAGAGTCTGGGGCAACTATTTTTTCTTGGCCCTGTGAAAAAAGAAAGGGATCAGACACAGTCCCTACTTTGGGAAGTTTTTGATCTCCTGTGAGAAACAGACACATAAGTTTGCAGAGTTGAAATATTTTTAGTACTTGAGGTGGGCAAAGCAAGGAGTAACTAATTTTGCTGAGAAAGGGATGGTCAGAGAAGGCTTTCCAGAGATAGTGAGCATTGTTATTTTCTGTCTCCATTTTTAAAGATCTAGCTAAAATCCACTTCTCTAAGAACTTTTCTAAATACCACTACCTTTCTGCCCTCTACCCTGGAAGAGTCACACCTTCCTTACCCACATTTTTTATAGCACTTCATGCCTGTGTCAAATAACTTGCCTCATACTGTAGACAGTCATAGTTCCTTGGGTGCATAGTTGTGTCTCTCCTCCCCTCCAGCCCAAGGATCCCTCAATATGATGTGATGGCTAAGGTTCAGGCAGGCTGTGTATGATTTTTAAAGAGAATTTAGTGAGTTACAGAACTGGGTCTAAAAACCACAGACTATAACCTAGGTCTTAAGACATAGGGTCTCTGACTCAAAATTTAGCATTCTTTCCATTCTAGCAATGAGTTAATAAATGAAGGTATCTACAGTATGGGATATCGGCACTGCTTTCCTGAGCCCCCATCCAATTTTTTCTCACTCACCCCCCATTATAAGCATAGCCAATTCAGAGAACATCCAAAATGGGACGGCTTTTTGTAATTTGGATGGACAACAGACCTAAAAGAAAATCCTTTTTGTAATTGCTGTACACATGGCCCGTCCTAGCATGCTTTGTGTTGTAAGGTAAAGAAGAACTCCAAGGAACTCAATGCCCTTTGCACTAATTCAGGTCTTCTGCATAGGTGGCATGGTTTGTAGGTCTTCCTTGCTCCTAATGCTCTTTTTTATTGTCCTACTGTGGTGTCCAAAGTGGCCACTGTTAATTACTATTTTAGGTGAAGACAATGTCTCCAGAGGCTCCTATTAAAAACACACACAGTAAAGTACCTTAATTAATAGATGAGAAAATAAGAAAAAGTGTGTAGATAAACTTAATCACTATGTTATGTGTAAGGAGTAGGGGTCCCTCTGTAAGAAAGTGCCCACAGGGCTATCCTGCTTCCACCCCAAGCTTTAGTCAGAAACCAAAAAGGAAAAGGAACTGAATCTTTCTAGATGCAAGATCTGTGGAAACAGGTCATGAGGACTAAGCCACTACATTATTCTGAAAAAAGGAAGTTACTGCCAAGTAGTGTGAGTGCAAGTAAATGCATACCCCAGGCTGTCCTTAGAGTCCCTAGGCCCTCACAGGAAAGCTCACTGTGAGGGGGGGGGCAAGGATGGAGCACTTTATAAAGAAACCAGGGAATGTTTGAGTTGAAGAGGTCAGCAAGATCATCTAGTCCAACTTCTGATGGTTAACTGGAAAACCATGGCTAAGAGAGGGAACACAGTTAGTTAGCAGATCTGGAGCTGGGGCACAGAACTCCTGGTTCATGGAATATGGTCTTTTCTCTTGAACCTGGATTTATAAGACTATATGTAGCTTGGATAGATTATTCATTGGGGCTTGAGTACTTCTCTGGATCCTACTTTGGCAATATAGACTAATGACAGGGACTTGGGCACTGCAATTATTGGTGATCCCAAGTATATCCTGAAAGCATTGCAGTAATTGCCTTTCCCATCTGCCATGCCATCAGGATTCATGACATAGAGAAATGCATAATGGGAATCAAGCACCTTCCTTACCATGAATGGGTACTGCCAAAATGTTGTAAAATAAGATGCTAGGAAGCAATTTGCTTCCTTATCATATCTTTCATGTCTCTCTTTTTTTAATTTCTTTATTGATTAAGGTATCACATATTTGTCCTCATCCTCCCATTCCCATCCCACACTCCTCCCCACACATGCCCCCACCCCCCTGTTGTCCTTAGCCGCTGGTTAGGCTCATATGCTTGCATACAAGTCCTTTGGTTGATCTCTCCCCTTTACCCCCACCCACCCCTCCCCTCCCTCTGAGGCCCGACAGTCTGATCCATGCCTCCTTGTTTCTGGGTCTGTTCTTGTTAATCAGTCTATATTGTTCATTATTTCCCCTAGATGAGTGAGATCATGTGCTATTAGAAATACACTTATAAGAACCAAAAATGAGACAAGCAATAATGGTTATGGTGACAGGCAAATGAATCAGTCTGTAGTGAGTTTCTTTCTGGGCCAACAGTTCTTTTGAGACCCAATTTCAATGTCCAACAGTTCCTTATGTGTACATGCCAGCACTGACATTACAGTTCTGGATGGTGGACAAATGGTGGTAATGCAGGTCCGATTCTCTCTGATTTGGTCCTGGGCAACCTGCAGTGATGCACAGCTGCTAACTGCTAGTATGGGAAGGCCACGTCAGCATCTTCCATCTCTGGACTGCTTCTCTTCTGTCTTCATGGCTGGAGTAGTCCTGTCGATTCCTCTCTGTTGCTGGAATCCACATGGTCTCGGAGTTGTTTTCTGAAAATATACAAACATATTCTCTACCAAAAGTTAATAAAGGAAGATTTTCTATAAATTTGACTTGGGATCCTCTTTCATTTTTTGCCCAAATGATTTTCCTCTGGCTTGTTTTCACACCTTGTGTGTTTTTTCATGGGTGTCTTGCTTTTAGCCTTACAATTAATTTTCTAAAGTATTAATTTTCTAGATGTAATTTACTTACAGGATATTTTTCCTTACATGATATTCTTCTACTATCCCCTCCTTTTTTGATTTAAATGTTAGGAGGCTTTTGAAAATTTTATAATGTAGTCTTGATCATGTCTCTTATGAAGTCTGACAATTAAGGGTTTGGCACCATCTCTTCCTTCTTAAGGTCAACTACTTTTCTTCCCTCTCCTTATAGCCAATGTGGGAGAGTAGAAAAAGCCAAACATTTGGAGCCAGAAAGACCTGCATGCGGATCTTTTTTTCTACATTATTTCCTAGTTTTTTATCCTTAGGGAAGTCTCTTTACTTCTATGTGCCTCAGCTTTCTCACCTATAAATAAGGATAATGAAAACATCATACTACAGAATTGTTGATTAAATGGGATAACACATGTAAAGCACATACAAAGTTCCTTAATAGATATAAATTTCCTGTTTTATTTCCTTTTGTAAGGCTCTTGGATGCCAGAATGTGACCTGTGGTCAGAGCTGTGCCAGTAGGGCCAGTTTCATAAGCATGGGAGCTTTGTCATAGAGCCCCATGTTTAGAAAGACCCCACATTTGGATTAATGTTCTGCTGTTGCCATTTTGAAATTCCTTTTTTTAAAATAAGGAGCCCTCATTTTCATTTTGGACTGAACTTTGTCAATTATGCAGCTGTGCCAGGGGAGTGGCTATGCCAGGGGAAGTAAAAAGGGTATTTTGGGTTTAGGAGGCATTCTGAGAGTGAGAGAACACACAATTTGGAGTTGATAGAAGTGGATTCAAATTCTAGTTATGCCACTAATTTTCTTTTTGTTATCACACATTTTCTCTCATCCTTCAGAGGCTCAATTTCTCAATTTCAGGATTCCCTCAGTAGCTCTGGGAAATGTCTTTGGCCCATAGGCAGAGGTAGGGCAGCCAGGGGCTTTTTGCTCTGACTCTCTGCAGCTCAGAGAGCCAGTTTCTTTTGGAGGTTGTCTGGGAGTGGGTGGGGGCATGGTGGTGGGGATTGTTGCTGCACTAGCAGACCCTTTCACAACAGCACTGTTTTGTCATTTTGCACCCAGATTTCCGTTGGCTAACCTCAGCCTTATCTTCCTCATTTCTGTTTCCTCTTGAAGACACCAAGGGCCCTTCAAAACACATGATGTTCCTGCTCACAGCATAAAGCCCAGTTCTCTTTGGCCACTGCAGGTTGGTTCATCATCAGGGAACCTGTGCCTCCTCTGAGACTAAAGCGCCACTCCAGTAACAGGTATAGTATTCATTTTCCCTCTTTGTTTGGATTCCCAAGCTAGAGCAGTATCCATGGCTACCAAAGATTGCTTAGACCTGCCCATTACATTTTCCTTAAACCTTCCTCAGGGATCTTGGGTTAAGGGTGGGGGAAAAGAAGGTTACCATTGTCCTTCTATCCTGGAGCTTCTAATTGGAGAAGGGAGAATAATATGTCCTCCCCATATATGCTATTTAGGAGATAAACACATGGAAGTGGAATGTTCTCTGGAATCAGGAGTCAATATATTTGAGTAACAGTCCTGGTTGTGCCATTTACCCATTGTGTAGTTTTAAGCAAGTCCTTTCTCTATTATAAGATTCACTTTTTTTGCTTCTTCTGCAAAGACGAGGAGAGGGAAGGATGAGATGGATTTTGTCTAGAGGCACTTTTGGTTTTTATATCTCTTATTTTGATGGTTGTAAGCCCTCTGTTGAGAAAGGTCATGAAAGTGATGCTGAGTAAATATCTCTGGGTGAGGCTGAACTATGTCTGAAAGAAATCCAGACTGCTCCTAGTATGAGAAGGCCCATATCAGTTAGTTTCATGGAAGATCCTGTTGCTTGGTGTGTTAGCCCTTCCAGAGTAGAGCAGTGGACAAATGATGACATTTTATGTAGCATGACGGATCAAGAGAAGACCTTTGAAATTCCTCAATGTTGCTTCATGTAAATCTCCACCTCTTCTCCCTATGAGTCTGGCCAGCCTTTCTCAACTGAACCTGCTTTTCTTATATACACTCTATTGGAAAGGCATGCACTAGAACATCAAGAGTGGATATAATACTAATTTCAGCTCAGCCACCAACTCCTTCCATTCATATGGGGGCAATATGGTTTTTAAGGCTCTTCAACTTCTAGTGTACTAAGAAGGAATCTTTACCACCCTTATATCTTTTCCTTTTTGATGAAGTCAGAAAAGCTGTTCAGGAGGCTGTGGACACCTCCAGTTATCCAGGTCTTCTCACTGGGGCTGTAGCCAAAGAGGGTGATGATAGATGTAATCACCAGCTGTGTCTCCTTTGCAACCCTGAATGCAAATTTTATTAATCAGCTTCCTTGGCTGGCATCCACTCACAGGTCCAAGGACTGAGCCAAGTGGACTAATCTTTGGGAGACTCTGGAAAGCTCACTGAACATTTTCCTAACAACTCTACCAGGTAAGTCTTCTTATCCCCATTTCCTGAGAAGAAATCTGAGGCCCAAAAAAAGACTTTCTCAGTACCATAACTGGCTAGTTGGTGCCCAAAGCAGCATTAGAATCCAAGATTGCCTGACTCTTTTCACTCTGCCATATCTGTTGACAATGATTTTTACTTTGGCTAAAAGAGCCACATTTCTGGATGGCTTGGGATGGATTGGGTTGGTAGAGAGAAAAATGAAGGAATGAGAAATACATTTTAAATTTTGAGGTTTCCAAGATCATAAATTAGAGGGGCATGTCACCCCCTTACCAACATACATTCAATTAAGAGTTACGATAATAAAAACATTGATTCCCCCCCCCCCCCGAAAGACAAGTCTTCTGCCTCGGCCTCATGGGGTAGTTTTCTATTGTGCCATTTTTCATGACAATATTCAATATAGGCCAACTACTTTCTAACAGATAAACTGCCACTGCTGGGAAGGGGATAAATTTGACATAAACATCTTGGAATATTTAACAACAGGATTAAGTGTTGCCAAGGGAATTCTCTCAGAAATTCCAGGCCTGACAATGCTCCTGGCAGCTTCCTTGTTCCCCTGATGGCTGTGGGTTGAAAGATTCCAATGCCTTACTGCCAAGACCACTGCCTGTCATTTGGCTTCCTTGATGATGTGTCTCCCTTTTCCCAGAGAGATAAGTACAGCAAAGAGGTAAGAGGATTGATGAGGAATGTTGGAAGGCACAATGGGTTAATATATGACACAACTCCAAACTGTGAGCAACTTGTATGACCTTTAGCAACTTTCTTCCCCAACATGAGCCTTCGTTTCCTCATTTATAACATGAGTAGCTGAGACTAGATGCTAGCTCTTTTATAGCTGCCATTCTTGAGTCCCGATGGTACAAGGGCTCATTGTTAGGTAAGGCTGAGGTTATCAGAAATGTCTGTTTCATTTGTCTTGAACCTATTAAATCAATTGTCATTAGCCCTTGATTTCCTTCTGGAAGCACAACCACCATTGTCTTTGAGCATTTATTGTGTATCAAATAATGAGCTAAGAACTTTATGTACATTATCTCATTTCATTCTCACTATAATTTATTAGGTACATACTATATTTATATATTTTTGGGATGTGGAAAAATGGATCAAAAAGAGATGAAATGATTTACCAAAGTTTTCCAGCTAATCAATGGCAGAGCCAGGATTTAAGCCCATGTTCAGCCTCAATGCTTAAGTTTATATCCACAATACTGTAAAACATTATCTGGGAGGTTTGGGAAGGAAAGAGTCCTGGTCCCTTCTTGAGCTCAGGAAAGCAGGATGATAATGAAATTGTTCTCTCTACGCAACATAGAGGATCCCACTAAAGCTTGGGACCCTTAAAATGCCATAGTTATAAGACTCAAGCCTGAGGAATCCCCAGCTGAGCACTGGGGCCTCACCTGCAGTCTCAATTGGGAGTTGCCTACCGACCCTCAGGAACCCTCTTTTGATTGGGAGCCGTATGACTATTTTGCTCACTTCCCTTATTCTGGTGCTTTGGCTAGTCCATAGAGCCTGTGCAGTTTCCCTGGAGGCCAGGATGTGACTCTTCTCTCTCTCTTTCCCTCTAGGGCTACATCTCCAAAGAAGATCTCACTTCCCCACTGAAGTCCCTGGCCCGGCTTCCTGCAGTGCCACGCTCCGTGTATTTGACAAGCTGAGTTGGACACTCCATGTGGTAGAGTGTCAGTTTGTCAAATACCCCAAGTGCGGCATGTGCCTAGCAGCTCCAAGCCAGGGAAGTTGGGGTACAACAAATAGATGATCAGTGGGATAAAGAACACACAACAAATACCGACTAAGCTCTCACAAGTTATTTTAGGTAACTTTGAGAGAATGTAAGCATTGTATCTGAGGTTACCAGTGGAAAAGTCAGACAGCTCTGAGAGCCACAGCCCTGGGTGGTATCTACATTGTGGGAGCCTGAGGGGGGCAGGATAGCCTTGAAAAGGTATCCAGGGCCCAGGGATGAAAGTGCTACTTGATTCATTATTTTTTTCCTTCACATCCCAGCAAGAACACCAGAAGTCTCACACAACCATCATGGCAGGGCTTAGAAGCCCATTTTTCTGACACTCAGTCTTAGCTCTAAATGCACTTTGACCTTACCTATCTCTCTCCTTTTCCTCATGGCTTTTCTCCTTCTGAGAACACGATCCCCATTTCTTTCTGCCTATTCAATTTCTTCCCATATTTCCTTGCAGGCAAAATCAGGTTTCTGCAGGGACTTTTGAAAAATAAACCTATACTTTTTTCCTTCATTCTCAAATCACTTCTTGCCTGAGTCCTTCTATGTACCCCTTTATCTCCTACTGCCCAATAACGCCGCTTAAATCATTAATGATCTTTTTTAGAATATATTTTGAATCCCCCACTTGGTTTATGACAAGACTGTGTTTCCTTGATTGCTGTATCTCCATTCCATTTCTACCCCACAGGACTATGGTTACCGAAAATACTCAATAAAGTTTTACTGATTGATTGACTTTCCACTAGTTTGTTATCTTTTGGCCTTTGGAACACATGCTACCTAGGCATTTTGTGAAGAGAAAAATTCAAGTGTTGTCACCACAATGCTATAGGGCATGCAAGGTATAGCTAACATGAATGGGTTTTCTTCCTGACATACTGGGTCAAGAGCTACAGGAGGATATTTTTAAAAAGTAGGTTTAGAGGGCAAACATGTCTTGGAATTACTTGGTAACACAAAGTTATACAGGTGACTTGTTTCAGGATATTATAAAGCCTTTAATATTCTAATATTGCACTGGAAATTTCCAAGAGAGAGCTATAGAATGAAGCATTTCCCATACCTATCTGATTGTGCTTTTTTTTTTTTTTTTTTGCCTGTGGACCATCTCCTGGATCTACTATTCCATGGAACAAAACCTGGGAAGCTGCCCTAGAGGAACTTTGTACTTTCCCTCTCTTCTGGAGATCTCCTCTTTTTACTCCTCTGCTTTCCCATGACCAGCCATCTACTTAAGATAGATCCTATGTTATCATCCTATTTTTGTTTAGCCTTATCTTGCAGCTTTGGGGTATCCTTATACCAAGGACTCTTTTACTGGCTTACCATGTGTGGGGAAGAATGTTCAGTTTGGGAACACAGATGATCTCCAGAGGTTTCTCTACTACAATGAATAACCTGAATCTGGTCTCTGTTCTACCACTGACTTGATGTGTTTGACTTTAGACAAGTCACTCTTTCTTTTTGGACTTCATTTTCTTATCTGTATTATGGGAAACTTAGAATCAATAATCTCTAAGCTTTCCAAGACAAGAGACTCTGAGATATCCTTGGGGGTCCATGGAGGGAGTAGTGCCTGGATCTGGGGCTCCTTTTACCAAGGCACATGCAACAAGGATTCTCTTCTCAACCTCAGTAATTCTTTTCTCTAAAGATAGTAGGAATAAATAATGGCTGTTTTCAAAGGCTATGGGGGTCTGGACACAGAGATGTTTAATGAAGGAAGCTGAGGTTTCCACTGGGAGGGCTGTTTCAGAGGATTGTAAACAGGATGGGGAAGAAAACGTTGCTCCTTTCATGAGCACCTGGAGATGAGGAAAACGCTCAAGTTTTTACCATGGACTTGGCAGGTTAGTGGTGGTGAAATGGAAGACTTCTCCTTGTTCACTTTTGTGTACTATTTTGACTTCTATACTCATCCCAAAGGAGAAGAACTCCTGTTGAAACCTGAGCTGACCTTGACGTTGCATTGGAAACAAGTGGCAACATGTCAGGTTCCATGAAGAATGGATAAGTTGATTTAACATGAATTACATGAGGGAGGGAAAGCAGTATTGACTTGTCCCAGAGCAGGTCCTCACAGAGGAGACTGATTTTTTTTAAAAAATTATCTTTATTGTTGAAAGTTTTACAGATGTCCCCTCTTTTCCCCATTTTGGCCCCTTCCACCCCACTCCAGCCCCTCCCAGGCCTTCACCCCACTATTGTCTGTGTCCATTGGTTATGCATATATGCATATAAGTTCTTTCATTGATCTCCCGCACCCCCGCCCTTTCCCTCTGAGGATCCTCAGACTATTGCATGCTTCCATGTCTCCGAATATATTTTGTTCATCAGTTTATTTTGTTCATTAGATTCCACATATAAGTGAGATCATGTGATACTTGTCTTCTCTGATTGGCTTATTTTGCTTAGCATAATACTCTCCAGATCCCCCCATGCTGTCCAGAGGAGACTGATTTAAAGGTATGCATGTGTGCACAAGTACACACACACACACACACACACACACACACACACACACACATTCTTATTCCCCACTCCTATTTGAGGAGAAATACTTCTTTGCTGAGCCCCACTCCACATTGTAAGAAGGGACCAGGAGCTAGGGTTGAAGAACACAACTATTCCAAAATTTTTAGGATTATAGGAGATGAGAAACCTTGAGGGCGATGGATCCATACTTTGGAAAGAAGGATAACCCTTTATCTCTATGTTCACAGAATAAAATTCTTTTTGAAACATCTTGGCAGAACATGTTACTTGTTAGATCAAGGAGTAAGGGAAGGGTGAGTTAAGAAGTGCTTTGAGAACACTATCTGTGAGGAGGCAGCACAAAACCCAAAACTGCAGGCTTGCCTGTTCTCTGAATGAGAACTGAAGAGATGGGGAGGGGCCAGCCTGAGGAGAAGATGGACAAGACTATGCAACATGGTGAGAAGCTTGGAGACTATGGAGAATGGGGGCCAATGGGATTTTTCCAAAAACCAACCTGGCTGAGTGATTTAAAAGCAGGAGTATCTAATCTTCTCTTTTAACTAACTGGGTTACTCAAATAGGACCAAAATATCCCTCCCTCAACCTATCTACACTTTCCATGTAGCATTAAAAAAAAGTCTGCTGTATGCAAAAAAAAAGGGGGGGGGACTCCTTTTTTCAGATTTTTAATTGACCTAGGAAGAGTCATCCAGATGTAACTGGCAGGACAATTGGGAAGGAGATAATGGAAGGCAGATGAGTACTATTTTACCAAAGAATCATTGTGTTCTAGCTGGGCCCACTTCTGAAGTGAGGTAAGGGTGGCATGGGTGGGAAGGAGGAAAACAAAAACCAAAGGTGCTATTTATGCTCTCAGAGCCCCAACCATCTCAACTGGTCTCATTTTAATCATTCTCAGTAGGTCCTTGAGAGAAGACCAATACAACTAAGGTTGCTATTAGGATTAGATATTTATTAAGTACCAAAAGAATATCAGAGTAATAGACTCACAGCGTAAGAGCAGAACTGAACCCTAGCATGTTATATGACAATCTCAATTAAAAACAATCTGGCCTTGGAAAAAAAATAAGTGATTATGGACATAACTGATCTCCCGAGATGGCAGAGCTGAGCCTCCTTCTGGTCTTACAGTGACAAGAGGCCAAAGTTAATTGGTGTCTTAGTGCTATGGGAACTTCCCTCTGCTGCTTGGAGAGAAGCAGCAAAAGCCCCAGGCAGAGATACTGGAAGGGCTCAGAGCCCAACCCAGAAACAGGATTGCATGTGTGCACATGACAACTTCTTAGGGCTTAGGCAAAGCCAGTTATACTTAGGAATCTGAATGTTGGCAGATAAGACATGTTGGAATAGCCAGGAAGATAAAGGGACCATGCAGAAGGCAGGGGCTAAAAGATAATCATGTCAGCAAACTAGTAGGGCAGTTTTAGCAGACACTCTTGCCCTCGATGGTCAGGAACTCATAATCCCGGGGAACTGTGTGCAGCAGCTGAGTGTAGTCATCATTTATCTGGGCGATGATCTGGTACTCCTGGTCCAGACAGGGTTCATCAGAGTAGTCATTGCCTGGAGTCTGGGTAGCTGGGTCTTCGCTGGAGCAGCCACTTTCGCAGATGGCCAACCTCATGATTTCGCCAGAGTTGCTGGTCTCCCTGGCATGCACCCTGTGGCCCAAGAGCCCACTACCCATAAGAAAGGACTTGAGGCTGGGACCCTGGTTTCCAACCCTTTTGCCCTAATCCTTGTCATCAAGAGATTCTGGGAACAGAGTGCTGGTGGACCTGAATTATCCTGTGTGTTTGGTGGGTCACAACAGAGCATCAGGAGGTGCTTCAGAAAGGGGAAACTCTGTGCCCTGACTCTGAAGACTTTTGGGCTTAGGATTGTGTCTTTGACAAACCCCCTTTCTGCTATACCAGTGACCTACATAATTGAGGGCAAGGAAAGAGTTAGACGATAGAAGAGGAGAGGTTATCTCACCTGGCCACTTCATAGACGTGCTCTAGAAAAGAAGGATAAATCAGGTCAGAATTCTCCAGGGGATATAAACAAGGGCCAAGTATGGACCTTGAGTACCAGTTAAAAGGTGAAGTAAGAGGAGACATAGAGGAGGATCTCAATAAGTTCAGCTTTCCAATAACTGGGAGGTATGGGGAAGGTGAGTTGTAACACAGGGATGTATGTCTTGGCCACTATGATAGTGCTGCAATGAACATAGGGGTGCATATTTCTTTGTGAATACATGATTTTGAGTTTTTAGGGTATATACCCAGGAGAGGGATTGCTGGGTCGTATGGTAGCTCTATTCTCAATTTTTTGAGGCATCACCAGACTGGTTTCCATAGTGGTTATACCAGTTTAATTCCCACCAGCAGTGGATGAGGGTTTCCTTTTATCCACAACCTCTCCAATACTTGTTATTGCTTGTCTGGTTGAAAATGGCCACTCTAGCAGGTGTGAAGTGGTATCTCATTGTAGTTTTGATTTCTATTTTCCTAATTGCCAGTGAGGTTGAACATCTTTTCATATATCTATTGGCTGTTCATATGGAAACAACCAGTGTCCTACAATAGAGGAGTGGATAAAGAAGATGTGGTACATATACACAATGGAATAATACTACTCAGCCATAAGAAAGGATGAAATAGCACCATTTTCAGCAACATGGATGGACCTTGAGAACATTACGCTAAGTGAAATAAGTCAGTCAGAAAAAGCTAAGAACCATATTATTTCACGCATATGTGGTATATAAAACTTAAACTTGTGAATGCAAACAGCAGTGTGGTGGTTGCCAGAGAGAAGGGGGTCCTAATATATGGTGACAGGAGAAGATTTGACTTTGGGTGGTGGGCACATAGTGTGATATACAGATCTTGTAACAAAGAAACCCACATTTGAAACCTATCTTACCTAATAATAGACAAACATGTAAATTGACCATACCTCTGCTATGCCACCAGCCAATCAGGAGTGATATGCAAATTAGTCCAACAAAGATGGCGGTTAATTTGCATACAAGGCTCCAGGTGACAGGGGGCGGGATGCTTGGGTTGTCGCCATGGCGATGACGCAGGCGTTCTGCCCCACCCCCAGTCTCTCAAGGCCTCTGGGCAGAGTGGGAAGGCAGGGCTGGAGTGGAAAGAGGTGGCTCCCGGAGCAGAAAGGGGCTGGGCTGGAGTGGAAAGGCGGAGCCAGCAGCCAGGGAAAGGAAAACCCATTCTAGCATGAGTCTTTGTGCATCGGGCTTCTAGTGTGTTCGTATTGACCAATGTCATCTTAATAAATTTAATTAAAAAAAAGAAACACAGGAATGTAGAATTCTTAGGGAAAGGAAGAGGAAACACAGTTGGTAACTGTCCTCTTTGGCATACTCTGACACAGGACATTGGGCTGGAGCAATTATTTAGTGTGATGGGGAGAGGGACACTGGAACTGAATTCACTTCACACTCAGGAATCTTGCTGAAGATCCCTAGGGAGTCCTTGTGGGAAACTTGTCAGCCTGACCAGAGCCTAGACAAAAGGGGCTGAATTAGTCTGTTGTCAAGAACCATGGCTTAAGTCATTCCCAAAGGCATTCACCCTTACCCTGCACCCAGGAAGGGTCCTGAAATAGGTCACTATTGCCCCCTAGGAGGAACATCTATATTCCATGGCGGTTTAAAGGCTCTATAGCCTGGTACAAAGATGAATGTCTCTTGGTACTGTCCTCTAGGGGCTTATAATCTTTCAGGGATGCAACCTGGAATGCATGTATTACATCACAACAAATTTAAAGTGGCATGCTGAAGCCGACCTTTTGTCATGTGATAGAGTCTTATATTTCCATACCTTACCTCCTCCATTGGCCCGATAGCTTATCTTACTTCAGGAATTGTGTTTATTGCATTTTTATATGCTCAGCACCTGGCACATATTAGGTACCCAGTAACTACATATTGAATCTATTGGATACCCCAAGATCATCTCCCTTATAAAGAGGTAAAAATCAGGAATTTGGGGAAGGCAATCCAGGAAGGGAAAATGCATAAAGGTGTGAAGTGTACAGCCTATTTGCTGTTTGAATTCAGTGACTGGAAATTAACCTTGGTGTAAGGGAATGGTGGGAATAGAGAAGGTGAACTAGCGTTACATTACGGAGGGCCTTTTAATGAAATGCCACATTTTGACTTCTATTCCCTGGGCCACAAGGAGACCTGGAAGGTTTTTGTAAGGGAAACTATCTGGTATGGTTACAGTTTTTAACCAGTCTCATTGAGACTATGAATGAATATTTTACTTTTAGTACTCCTGGGATTTGTGGCCACTTGAGATATCTCCACTTCCAAATTTAGTCTCATGGTTCATAGCTGTGCTAAGTGGCCAAGACCAAAGCTGATACTTAAGATTCAGAAAATGGAGATATTCAAAGCTCCCTTCCCTTCTTTGATTGGAGAGACCCAGGTAGAAACCAGCTATTTGGGATTTGGAACTGCTACAGTGGAATAGACACACTAATGATAGGTAAAACCGCTAGTGCAGCAGGTATTGAGGTGTAGCTAGATTGTACTTATAAATTAACATCTAAATAATCTTTTTCCTTCTCTGTTGGCTCACAGTTGTAAAATTCCCCTGACAACTGCACCTTAATCATGCCACCTGGGATTTGTGGCCAGTTATGGCTAATTAGCAGGGACTTTCAGAAGAAGGTGGTACTACAACCAGGCCTTTCAGAATATAAACAATTTGGAAAGGGGTAGTATTTCAGGAAGAAGGAACTATATGAGTAAAGATATAAAGGCTTAAAAAATAACTTAGTGAGGTTATCAATAAAGAAAATGTATGTAGCTAAGCAATGGGAAAATACAGGAAAAAGGGAAAGTTAATGATAGGTTAAGGAATTTGGACTTTCTTCTCTAGGCCTTGCAAATGCACTAAAAGACACCAAATATTTGAAAGCAAAGGGGTGACATGATTATCAATTAATTATAATCTTTAGATTTTTTCTTTATTTGTGCACTTTGTGTTGACTTGGATCTTTTAAAAACATGCTGCCTTGATGCTATTAAAGTGATAATATAAAATATTTTATGCAATCTTCCAGACCAAATTAATATAGTCAATCCAGTGAAATATTTTGCCAAATGATTAGACTTCATCTCTTTACATTTCAATTGGTTGTTATGGTACTGTGTAAAACTCAACCTAACTGTAATATTGATGATTTCTCAAGGTAATTGTAACCTTGAATTTATGTTCTAAAACAAAGAACTTTAATGAAGTAAAGACAAAAGGGATAAAATAATTCCTTGTCGCTTGTAAATAAGCACTTTTATTGTATTGAACTCCAGGCTTTGACTCCATGACTTTTATTGCTATGTATTATTATTGATAAACTCCATGCTTCTATATTAAATCCCCTAGATAAATTGTAAGCAAGCTGAGGCCAAAGATTGTGACTTCTCCTTCTCTTGTATCATCATTAGACAACTCATTTCAGAGATGGCTGTACTAGCCGGGATATCAAAGATTTGTAAATTAATTTTTGTAAGTTGTATTATTATTGTTAGTTTGCATGTCTGACTTTATTTACCTCTACCCTCACTCTTAAACTGGGCTGGGAACTCTTTAAGGTGCCTAACATAGTGCCAGAATTTAAACTCAACTATACTGCCAAAATGAATGAATGACTAAGAGTCACCCAGTTATACTCATCACTCACCTTGCTGGGATGGCTTCCGGGAGAGCATGATATAAGTCATGATGAAGACCACCATACAGCACAGGACAATGATGAGAATTATGGCAAAGATAGGCAGGCCCTCTCCTAGAAGGCAAAATAAGACCAAGTGGTATCTGGTTAAAAATTTATACAGAAACAGAGACCAAAATAATCAGCCCAGACTAGCCCACACCTATTTATTTTCCATCTTCTAAATTTCTTAGCTAGTCATAAAGACAAACAAAATCCCAGGCCCAGGACAAAGACTTGAGAGGGGCTAGATAACCCAGGTATAAACAAGTTCTTCAAAACCCACTGGTTGATGGCTTGATAGGCCTGAGCATTTAACTCGTCCTCCATGCTTTCCATGGAGTCAAGACACGAGGTTTTCACCTTCTCTTAAAGAGGAGAAAGTAGTACCCTGACTTACCAGCTTCACAAACATGCTACCTTATTGAGATTCTTGTCAATCACTTCTGACCACAAAAATCTTTTCTTCACACTCTCTGGCCAAGAATTCAGGTTTCTTTTTCCTCACACATATTTCCACTGAGTCCCCTGGATTACCTATTCCAATCATGTCTACTAGCTGAAGGAAACAAATAGATTGGGCTTCAGGTTCCGGATCTGTTATTTATTTGCTGTATTGATGTGGTAGTAAGAATATTTATCCTCCAAAGATGTTCACATCCAAATCACCAGAATCAATATGTTAGTTTACGTTGTAAGGGGGAGTTAAGGTTGCAGATTGATTTAAGGTTGCTAATTAGTTGTTATTAAGATGAAAATATAATCTTGAATTATCTGTGTGGGCTAAATGTAATCACAAGGGTTTTGTAAAAGTGAAAGTAAAATAAGAGTCAGAGAGAGTTAAGGATGCAACATTGCTGGTTTTGAAAATGGTGTGAGGGAACCAAAAGCCAAGGAATATGGGTAGCCTTTAGAAGCTGGACAAGGCAAAGAAACTGATTCTCCCCCAAAGTCTCCAGAAAGAACACAGCCCTGCTGACACCTTGAGTTTAGCTAACTGTATCAAACTTCTAATCTCCATAATTGTAGGATAATATATTTGTATTATTTTAAAGCACCAATTTTGGGGTAATTTTTATAGCAGTCATAGAAAAGTAAATATAGTGAGTTTAGTAAAATTATTGACTAGGTCTTAATTTCCCTATAATTTCAATGAAAAGATTGGATGATGTCTAATATACTGCAGCTACAATATTCTGAATCTAGGGGCATGATCAAAGGGTTAAGAAGAATAGATAAAGGAATCTCAGTGTCCTTAGAATTTGATGCTGAAACTGACTTTATTTTTTTTTACAAAACCCCAAAATATTCTGTCTTAGAAACTGTGTATTTGTTGGCCTCACAACGCTTGTTGGAGCTGAGAGATCTCAAGCTATAAACTGATGCATATAAAAGGAGGATTCCCCCTTGGAAGGATTTAAGCAATGAAAAATTTCATAAAGGATATAAGGCACAGACCCAACATCTGAGAATGTGTCTTCTTCCCAGGGCTATTGTCTCATTTTCCCAAACTAACTCTCTAAGAAGTGTCTTCTAACCTCCTTTTTCCAATTGGATGATGCCCTGGGAGAGGCATGAAGTTACGAAAGACTTCAAGCCAGTGGTGGCAATGCAAAGTTGGCAAACCAAACAGGTTTGGGCTATGTCCAGAGACATCCAGGAAGCTCTGCAACCAGGAGTGAAGAAGTACAGGAGTATTAAAAAGTCCACCATCAATTATAGGCAGCCAGAGGATGATATCAGGAGTAATAATCATCAAACTATTTAGCACCAATCAATCAAAACAGATGCTTTTTATAGAACTGGAGTCTTAGAAGTCCCCTTCAATACTAGGCATTGACATTTTTGTTGAAGGACTCTGAGGTGCTCTGTAGAGTTCTGAGAAACAGAGTAGGGCATCCCAGGTGATAATGAGGAGCTCAGTATTAAGGAAAGCAACCAATTATCAACTAGTATAAAATTATTTTATTATTTTAACAATCAATTAAGTCACACTAGTGCACAAGAACTCACTACAAGCTCCAGGTGAAACACAAAAGAGCTTCTCATTGGGATTTGGATCTCCGAAATCATGATTCAGAGATTCTTGAAACTTTCGAGGAATCACAAGTTAGTTGCAAGCTGCTTAATGAACCCTGGTGAAGAGCTCCCATTACCTTTATCCGGCTCAATGCTCATCTCTAGGAGAGCTGGCTGAGGTCATGGACCCATTTCTATTCTTGCTTAAAATGTTTGTAAAGTATAGTAACAATGAATCAGCTAATAACTCATCTACCAATTTCCTTAAACCCATCTGACTGTTCATCCCTGGATATAACTCTCACCCTCTTCATCCAACCTACCTTCCTCATCTCTAGGGTCTTCGATCATTATCTGGACCAAAGCACTGGTAGCAGAGTTGAATGACATAGAATAATGTATATTGTGAAAAATGGTAGTTGCAAAGTTTAAAGCCAAAAAGGAAGGATAGAAGTTGTGACATTGCTCTTACCTGGTCCAGCATTGCTCTCCCCAAGGTGGCGATGCACTTCAGTGGTCCAGCTCCAGGATGAGTTCACTGTGGGCACTACTATGACAACAGGGCATTAGGATAAGAGAGTCTTCTTCTGGCCAGGAGCTTGGATGTAGAGACCAACTGCCAAGTTTGGGATCCTTCTCTGGACATCAGTGCTGAACTTCCCAGAATTTCTGGCCATATCATTGACCACTAGTACTATGAGGTGAATTACCTTAGTGTATTACTGTTGGTAGTGGGAAGAAGACCCAAAGAGGGAAGGCAACTTATTCAAAACTTATTCAAAGTCCCACAGCAAGTGCTATTAGGAGCAGCATAGAAGTAATCAGTTTTCTCTTTTCCCATGAGATTATTCTAACTCTCTTCTTTTTGCTTCAAAAGTTTTCACAAAGATATATATATATATCCATGGTTCCACTTCTTTATAATCCTTAAATTCTTCCTATCTTTCTTTTATTTCAATTAAATTATTACATTATTCTCTCTAAGGAACCCAGTGACCTCTTATTAGCCCATCTAATGGCACGGGGCCTTCTCCCTTGGCTATCATGACACCATTTCAGATCTCTATTAGTGCAAAATAACCCTATTAAAACTTACTTTCTAAAGAGAATTGCATGGTTGTAGGTGCCTCAGTCTTGGTTTTGTGTGGCTTTGAGGAGTCTGCAAAAAAAAAAGAGGACCTCAGTCAGCGTTCCTGATACCCGTGAGTTAACAGTTTAATGACCTAGGAAAATTAAGAATTAAGTAAAGGTCAATTATGTTTATACTTGGACCTGTCTCAATACTTCTCTCATGATGATGGAAAGTTGTATGTTACCTGTTTACACTTAAAATCATTCTAAGGCAGAATTATTAATACCAAGTTCATAGACACACAAGAGATGTATAGCTAGAGTCCATAGTGTCTTTCAACTTGTATGGGAAAAATTATTTTTACTAACTTTGAACAAACATTTTGCTGTTCATTCTCTTGAGAGAAATTTAGGAAGTATCACAAAGAAGGTAGCTCTGGGTGATATCAGTGGAAATAGTAGAGTGATGACCTTTGACTATTCACCTATTCATAAAAACAATAAAATAACACACATTTTTATAATCATCTTATTTTTCAGAATTTGAGAAATTAACCAATGGTTTGCATCAACCTAGGGAGCATTTATGGAAGAAAAATACCCCAGTCTTTATAAAAACTTGCACAGTTCATGGTATTCTAATTTACTCCAGCCACATTATCTCACAACAGTCCAGTACTAGCCTTGAAACTAAACCCAATTTCAGGTGCTGAAGTAAGCATAACATTTAATTCCAAATAAAATTGTCGTTATTTGACTTGTGTTTCACTTTCCTGAAAGACCTGATTCAAAAGGCTTACCTTGATCATAACTCAACATAATAAAAGCCATATATGACAAACCCACACCCAACATCATACTCAATGGGCAAAAACTAAAACCATTTCCCCTAAGAACAGGAACAAGACAGGGATGCCCACTCTCAACACTCCTGTTTGACACAGTACTGGAAGTACTAGCCATTGCGATCAGACAAGAAGAAGAAATAAAAGGCATCCAAATTGGAAAAGAAGAGGTAAAACTGTCCTTTTTCGCAGATGACATGATACAGTAAATAGAAAACCCTAAAGACTCCATCAAAAAACTATTAGACTTAAAAAATGAATTCGTCAATGTAGCAGGATACAAAATTAAAGCAAAGAAATCTATGGCATTTCTAAACACAAATAGTGAACTTACAGAAAAAGATAATAAAAAAGCAATCCCATTTACCATCGCACCAAAAAAATGAAGATACCTAGGAATAAACTTAACTAAGGAAGTAAAAGACCTATAAGTGGAAAATTACAGGACACTGAAAAAAGAGATAGAGGAAGACATAAACAGATGGAAGAACATACCGTGTTCATGGATTGGTAGAATCAACATCATCAAAATGTCCATACTACCCAAAGCAATCTATAGATTCAATGCACTCCGCATTAAAATACCAACGGCATATTGCACAGACCTAGAACTAACTTACCAAAAATTCATCTGGAATAAATAAAGACACTGAATAGCTGCAGCAATCCTGAGAAAGAAGAACAAAGTAGGTGGGATCTCAATACCAGATATCAAGCTCTATTACAAAGCCACTGTTCTCAAAACAGCCTGGTACTGGCGGAAGAACAGACATATAGATCAATGGAATAGAATAGAGAACCCAGAAATGGACCCAAACCACTATGCTCAATATTCGACAAAAGAGGTATGAACATACAATGGAGTCAAGAAAGACTCTTCAATATATGGTGTTGGGAAAACTAGGCAGATACATGCAAAAAAAAAAAAAATGAAACTAGACCACCAACTTACACCATACACAAATATAAACTCAAAATGGATATAGGACTTAAACATATGATGGGAAACCATAAAAATACTAGAGGAATCCACAGGCAGCAAAATCTCAGACATATGCCAAAGTAATTTCTTCACTGATACTGCTCCTAGGGCAATGGAAACTAAAGAGAAAAATAAACAAATGGGACTACATCAAAATAAAAAGCTTTTGCACAGCAAAAGAAACCATCAACAAAACAACAAGAAAGCCCACTGCATGGGAGAACATATTTGACAATGTTATCACTGATAAGGGCTTAATCTCCAACATTTACAGGGAACTCAGAAAACTTAACAAAAGGAAGATAAACAACCCAATCAACGAATGGACAATAGACCTAAACAGATAATTTTCTAAAGAAGACAGAAGGAAGGCCAAGAGACATATGAAAACATGCTCAAAGTCACTAGTCATTCGAGAGATGCAAATAAAAACGACAATGAGGTACCGTCTGAAACCTGTCAGAATGGCCATCATCAACAAATCAACAAATGACAAGTGCTGGTGAAGATGGGGAGAAAAAGGAACCCTCGTGCACTGCTGGTGGGAATGAAGACTGGTACAGCCACTGTGAAGAACGGTATGGAGTTTCCTCAAAAAACTAAAAATGGAACTCCCATTTGACCCAGTGATCCCACTTCTAGGAATATATCCCAAGAAACTAGAAACACCAATTAGAAAGGCTATATGCACCCCTACGTTCAAAGAAGCACAATTCACTATAGCTAAGATTTGGAAACAGCCTAAATGCCCATCAGCAGATGAGTGGGTTAAAAAACTGTGGTACATATACACAATGGAATACTATGCTGCGGTAAAAAAGAAGGAGTTCTTACCATTTGCAACAGCAAATGGAGAGCATTATGCTAAGTGAAATAAGTCAGTCAGAGAAAGACAAATATCATATGATCTCACTCATTTGTGGAATATAATGAACAACTTAAACTGATCCAGAGACAGAGAAACATCGATCAGACCTTCAAACCTCAGAGAGAAGGTTGGGAAGTGTGGAGGAAGAGGGAGAGATCCACCAAAGGACTTGTATGCATGCATATAAGCCTAACCAATGGACACAGACAACAGGGGGGTTAGGGTATGAGTGGGGTGGGGGGATGGGGGTAATGGGGGGATAAGGACACATATGTAATACCTTAATCAATAAAGAAATTTTTAAAAAGGCTTACCTTTATTGGTCATTCAGTGTGGAAATGCTCACCAGGGAGGAGAAGAATTTGTCACACAGCTGCTTAAGGCAATGAATAACAGTTCACAGAAATAAGAGCCTAACAAAAAAAAAAAAAAAAAAAAAAAAAAAAAACTAAAAGGAATGAGATGTCCATAGGGACTTGAAAAGCTCTGACTCTTTTCTAGGAATGTAGAAGGCTACACACATGCATAGAGCTGTGTAAATACTCAGAAAAGACGTGAGAGGGCCATACGTTTTTTCAGCTCTCTCTGTCTAGTCTTTAGGATCTGAAAAGCAGAAAATTAAGGCTATGGGATGTTATAAACTTCCTAGGAGAATGTTTAAGACATTTTAGCAGGCAATAGAGCCCTTTAATGAAGAATTGGATATTTATTGATTTTAGATATTTAAGGAAATCTCTATTCAATAATAAGCTGACTACTAGGGTAACCTAGTAAATACTTCGGTAGACATTCATGATAAAGAATATAAAAGACTATACAAAATAAATTCAGAAAAGTCATGAAACAAACAAACAACAACTAGTACAACAAGCAGTGCCAACAGTGAGTCTTGGTAAGAGAGAGAGAAAAAAAATCAGATTTCCAAGGTCTCCACTTTAGAAAGTCTAGTTTTCAAACAAAATATGAGATATGTAAAGAAACTGGAGAATATAGCTCATAAACAGGTAAAAAAAAAAAAAAGAATATCAACTGTCCCTGAGGAAAAACAGATATTGGATGTACTAGAAAAATATTTTTAAATTATTCTAAATATGTTTTAAAAAACTAAAGAGAACTATGTCTAAAGAACTTAGAGAATGAGAACAGTTCAAACCAAATAGAGAATATCAATAAAGAGACAGAAATTATAAAATAAGAACCACCTAGAAATACTGGAGTTGAAAAGCACAATATTGGAAAAGAAAAGAAAAATTACTAGCAGGGAGAAAAATGTACTAGAGTAAATCTTAACAATCAGAAGAAAGAATCAGTAACTTGAAGATATGACCATTGAAATGAGCCACTTCAAGGAATAGAAAAAATGAATGAAGAGAAATGAACAAAAGAAACTGGTGAACAAAATAGGTCCAGAGACATGGATGCATTGGAACAGACTGACAGATCTCAGAGGGGTGGGGTGAGGGGACGAGAAGAGTTAACCAAAGAACTTATATACATATATGCATAGCTCATGGACACAGACAGTAGTGTGGTGAAGGCCTGAGTCGGGGCAGGGGCTGGGTGGAGGGGGACATACGGGGAGGAATGGGGGACATTTGTAATATTGTAAACAATTAAAAAATATATTTAAAAAAATAAAAGAAAAATGAGCAACACCTCAGAGATCTGTGGAAAATCATCAAGTATACCAAAATACAATAATGGGAGTTCTAGAAATAGGAGATAAAAAAGGGTAGACATAATATTTTTTTTAAATTTTAATAATAAAAATTTATAAAAACATTTAATTTGCAAATAAAAAAGCTCAATGAACTATAGTCAGGAAAAAACAAACAAACACACACCTAGACACATAATCAAAAGACAAACCAAAGAAAAAATATTGAAAGCAGCAAAAGAGAAGCAAGTCATTTTATAAAGAGATTCTCAATAATATTAATTGCTCATGGGATGACATATTCAAAGTACTGAAACAAAAAAAAATTATCAATCAAGAATTTTATATTTAGCTTGGCTGGTGTTGCTCAGTGGTTGAGCATTGACCTATGAACCAGGTAGTCATAGTTTAATTTCCGGCTAGGGCATATGCCTGGGTTGCATGCTCGATCCCTAGTAGGAGGCATGCAGAAAGCAGCCGATCAATGATTTTCTGTCATCATTGATGTTTATATCTCTCTCTTCCTTTCCCTTCCTTTCTGAAATCAATAAAAATATATTTTAAAAAATAATTTTATATTTAGCAAAACTACCTTCAAAACTAAAGAAAAAAATAAAACATATTAAGATAAACAATAACTGGAAGAGTTTATTGCCACCAGATCTGCTTTATGAAAAATTTTAAAGGAAATTATTCAGACTGAAATGAAAGGGTACTAGATAGTTACTTGAATCAAAGTGAAGAACTAAAGCAGTAGTAAAGGTAAATTTTCAGCACAAAGAAATTATAAATGTATTTTTGTTTGTAATATTTTTTCCTACCTGCTTTAAAACACAACTACAGAAAGCAGTAATTATAAATCTATGCTGATGTGATTATAATGTATAAAATGTAATTTGTTACAATAACAGCATAAGAAGAGGAAGACTATAGCTATATAGAAAAACAAATTTTATAAACTATTGAAATTAAATTGGTATAATCCAAACTAGATTATAGTAAATTAATAATTAATGGTAGTCCTTAGGGCAGCCACCAAGAAAATAACTAAAAATATATGGTATGAGAAACAAAAAAGAAATTACAAGGTACACTAGAAAATATCTATTTAACACCAAATATAGCAATAAAGAAAAAATAGAGGAATAATAAAGACAAGATATAATTAACTAATTTCAAACAAATCTTACCTTATTAGCAATTACATTAAATGTAAACAGATTAAATTATTAAATTTAAAAGCAGAGATTGGGAAAATAAATAAAAGAACATAAATTACATGCCATGTATATTTAGGATTTAAAAACGCAAATGGATTGAAAATAAAGGATGGCAATAACAAGTGTTGTAGAGGTTGTGGGAAAAAGGAAACCCTCACTCACTACTGTTGGGAATATAGACTGGTACAATAACTATGGAAAGCAGTCTGTCAATTCCTCAAAAAATTAATAATAGAGCTACCATATGACCCAGCAATCCAACTACTGGGTGTATACCCAAAAAACTAAAAATCACGTATTTGCAAAGACATATGCACTCCTATGTTCATTGCAGAATTGTTTACAGTGGCCAAGACTAGAAATAACCAGTGCCCCATTGTAGAGAGCACCTTGGAAGGCACATGAGAATTTCTTTAATTATTGTCAGCTGAATCCAGTGGTGTTGGCAGAGACACGTCCTGGAAACACACCTTGCCAGAGGCAGGTGTGTTGTCAGCCTGACCTTCAGCTCAGGCACCAGGGGGTGGGATTCATTATCTAAATACAGCCAAGCACTAGGAACAAACATGATTATCTGGGCCCACCCAGAAGTGATGATTACAAAGAAGCCACAAGAATGCACATAATCTCCTCTGTCTTGGGCTTTAGTAAAACTTCCTGGCATTTTGCTGTATAAAATAAGCACACTGTATCAGCTCTGGGTCACTGTCTCTCCATCAGAGGACAGCTGTCCCACCAGACCAAGCTTTTTCCTTCTCTCTCTGTGTCTATCTCTTTCTTTCATTTTCTCAATCCTCAGCAGCCCCTACTCAGGAACCAGACTGCTCTCTAGCTGCGCTGGACACAGAAAAGAGAGAAATATTTACATTTGGCTCCCAGATTCAGGGACTTGAGTACAGGGGAACTCTCAAAAGTCAGATGAGGGGGTTGCTCCAAGAAGTGCACAGCACAACAAATTAAAGAAGTAAGGTAAGGAGTGGACTGTTGTAAGTTGTATTAGCTGGGTGTAAAACATGGGTAATTCAGGGTCCCTAGAAAGAGACCTCTACTCTCAAATGCTTAAAACTATACTCAAAGCTCGAAGATGCTCTGTTAAGCGTAGTCAGATTCTTGATTTCTTAAGTTTTGTTAATGAAACTTGCCCTTGGTTTCCTGAAGAGGGAACCGTCAACTTTCTAATGTGGGAAAAGTTCGGAAAGCAGTTGTGTGACCGATACACAGCAGAAGGTCCAGAGAAGATTCCTATTCCTACACTATGGTCTTTAATTCATGATTTCCTTGATCCAGCACAGGAGAGTTTACGAATGTCTAAGCAGGGTATAGCCATGGCTTTACAGCCTAGAGTAGAGGGGTGCGAATCTCTAAAAATACCACTTCCCCCCTCTGTGCCTCCTCCGCCTCTGCCTGTCGCTCCTGCAACCACAGTCAAAAGCCCACCTGATAAAGATTTACCTCATAATTATGAACAGGAGCTAGAGTTTGAGGCAGAGCAGGACAAGCATCACTGTGATTGGGATGACTCAGATGATAAGAAAGGTTTTGCTTGCAGCTGCCCAGCCTTTAAGGTTGGATGCAGGCGCTTGGCCGAAAGTGAAAGCGACTTCATATTTCATTTTTTTTGAGGCTTAAACTACTTGTACTGGGCTGAACCAAGTAGAAAGGATTAAAGGAATTTCTCAGCAACTGCCAATAATTCTTTATCTTAAAAAATATTTCTTTCCCTCCCAGGCCACCAGAAACTCTTAGCTAGTTAAATTTCTTACTATGTGGCTGTATTGTAACTTTAATTTGCTTTTCTCTGATTTATGATTTTATTGTGCTGTGTTAAAATATTAAGATTCTAAGATTAATTTGAAAGTGTAAAATCTGTAAAAATTGCAACCCAGGGAAGTTTAAACAAAGGCCAGTTAATTCCAAGCATGCTTGTGATGCGTAAACCTGTGCAGGTCAGCCCTGGGGACATGAAACATGTAAATGGATGAGTGGTACACAGGTGCTAAGAAAATTCCCTAGACAGAAGGAAGTAACTAAAAAAGGCCCCAGCCCATTGACTAGTTTTTTGGTGATCCTGTAAAATGGATGCCCACTCCCGGGAGTGTTATTAAAAGTCTCATTTTTTCCATGTTTTTATTTCCCAGTCCATCATTTGAAATTTGGATAAATGAGACATTTCTCACAATTTAGGGATACATCTGGGATTTCTGTACCCATGAAGAGATAAAGGCTACATTAAGAGAAATGGCGCACCCCACCCAATATTGGGTGGTTCTTGAACTGAGCCCCATATCTCTTCACAGATGCTATAAGATAAACCCAAGACAGTTTTTCTTTAAAGGACGGCAAAAATGACATAAGCAAAATATACTGGCTGGACTTAGGCAACAAGATTAGTGTTTTCATAATAATGGGTAGCTTTTGAATAATAATGGACCACATTCCAAGGTTGCCTCACAGGTCCCGGGGCACTCCTGTTTTTATAAAGGAAAATAAAATTAAATAATACTTTAACATTAAAGCCACTGAAAGTCAGAAAGTTATCTCTGTTACAGAATTTGCCAAAGAAAATGCCTTGGGTAATAATAATTGACTTTAAAATCTCCAAGTTGTTAAGTCAAAATATACATAACTAAAATGAAAGGTATATGGTCAATCTTTTTCAGTGGTAATTATATATGACTAAACATAGTTTTCCAAAGTCCTTGGTAACTTAAGGACTTTGGAACATTGCTAAATATCTAGGTATTTTAAAATGACAAGGTACTGAAATGTCAGTCTGAGTTTGCCTCATATGAAAAATCTAGAGGATATAATTGAATCTATTAATTGAATGTGCCTTGTGTTTTGTTTGAAATACATCCTTAGAGATGTGGATATGTTGCTAGTCTGAGAAATGTTAGGTGTTTGGCTTGCTGGCTAGAATTTGAGGCTTCTGGGAGTTTGGAGTTCAGGTTAGGTTGGGAGAAATTGTATGGTTGTGATGGCAGAGTGCATGGAGTGTGGAGTTTCATCTTTGAGAGGAATGGCTCTTATGCTTTCTCTGGAGAAATTGGTGGTTAGGAGTGTATTGTGGTCCTTATGTGTATTGCGTGTGGTGGAATTTCAACCTAGGATATAGTATTTTGTTGGCCTAATTAGAGGATAGGGATTAATTCTGTGGTCTGAACCAAATTTTTAATATTAACACATGAAGCGCCCAGCTTGTTTTGTCTTCCAGATGGAAAGTATAGTGTCACTCACTGACATGGCACTTAACATGTTAAACCAGTTTTAATTTAATTGATGTCTTTTAAAAATAATTATAAAAGGTGTATGATATAATCTTTGGGTTATGTATATTTGATAGTCTTTCCAAGTTAAATTTCAAGACTTTAACCTAGAGATAGCTTTGGGACATTTCAACTGCCCTAGAATGATTCAGGGACTTATTCTCTCCTCTTGAAAGAAATATTTTTAAACTAAATTAGGCCTACCTAATATAATCTAAATCACATGGGGAGCTTTGTCAAATAAAAATTAATAACTGTGTTCTATTTAAATACATATAAGCAATTGGTTCTAACAAATTCCACAGTAAAAATTGCAAAAGGAATACTGTTTATTTTTTTTTTTTATTTTTTTTTTTAAATATATTTTATTGATTTTTCACAGAGAGAAAGGGAGAGGGATAGAGAGCTAGAAACATCGATGAGAGAGATACATCGACCAGTTGCCTCCTGCACACCCCCCACCGGGGATGTGCCCGCAACCAATGTACATGCCCTTGACCGGAATCGAACCTGGGACCTTTCAGTCCGCAGACCGACACTCTATCCACTGAGCCAAACCGGTCTCGGCAGGAATACTGTTTAAAAGTAAATTTAAAAAGGAGAAATTTTAAAATCTCTTCCACTACTATTTACAAAGTAAACTAAAAGCTATTATTCAGGCATTAAAACTCACCATTAATGAGACACCACAAAGAAAAAGAAAGTTACTTTTACTTGAGATATATACATTGCAGTATTGGCCAACATGTTTCTCTCCTAGTTTTACTGAAAAGCAACCAAGTTGATTGTTCTGTTTAAAAGAAAGTCCTTAAATATGGCTTAGAGATTGCTCTAGGAAAAATACTGTGGGAAATGCCCTTCAAATACCTAGGAACTACTTAAAAATCAGTGTATTAGGCCTCAAAAGGTAGAAATACGAAAGGATTGCCTCAAGACCTTAAATGACTTTTAAAGTTTATTAGAGGACATTAATTAGTTAAGACATTATCTAAAAATCTCTATGGGAGAAATGACAATTTTATTCAATACACTTAGGAATCCTAAGAAAGTTTTTATTAAGTTTATGCAAAGACCTACAGAGTCAATTTTCTGATTTTGTGACTCGCATGTAATAGCAGTTTGCAACCATCTAAAAAATATACATGCCAAGTGTTTTGGGGCCATCTGGTAAATCCCATCTTCCCTAAACCAAGGACACTCAAAAGTAAATAATTCGTATTTTGCCTCCCTAACCAAAGCTTATGTCTATATACTCAAAAAGATTGATAGCAGAAATCTAATTAGTGTCATTTACTGTCTACACCCTAGGTCAAATAAAATTCAGGGAACTAATAGTGGAAGGTTACCAGAGGCTTAATATTGTCACAGAGACTTGTCTCTCACCTGGATATTACTTATTATGGAAGCATTTTATCCATGTTTATGCTGATATTGGACCAGCCTATGTTCAGGGAATGGTATTAGTTGCTGAATTAAAGGAGATGTTATACATCAGGCATTAACCATTTTTACAGATGGATCCAGTTCTGGAAAAGATGGATCTACTGCAGCAGGGTAGCAAAGGTCCTTTAAACCCCTTATATTTCAGCACAACGGTTAGAAATACAAGCTCTTACTTATGTCTTGACAGATTTTGCTACAGAGCCCATCAACCTATATAGTGTTAGTGCTTATGTGTTAAGTATGGCCAAAATTATTGAAACAGTTACTATAAGGCACACTAATTCAGAGGAACTCTTTCATTTATTTTTCAGACTTCAAAAGATTATTTGAGAATGACAATTTCCATGTTTAATTGGCCATATTAGATCCCATTCTGGCCTTCCTGGCCCCTTGGCTGCAGGTAATGAGGAAGTAGATCGCCTCATTGCCTCAGTAGAGGAGGTCACTCCATTTTCCATGGCACAGGCCTCACAGGCCCTACATCATCAAAATGCCTCTGCCTTGCGCAAGGAACTCCATATTTCCTGAGAGCAGGCTCACCAAGTTGTCAAGCAATTCCCTTAGTGTGTTATCCACCTCCCTGTCCCAGCATTAGGGGTAAATCCCCAAGGACTTAAACCTAATCAAATCTGGCAAATGTATGTCACAAAAAGTGCAAAACATGTAACTAACCACTGCCTAGTGGCTTTTCCAGTCATGGGATGGCCACTAGAGATAAAAACAGATAATGGACCTGCCTATACTAGCTCCTCCTTTTAGCGGTTTTGCAAGCAATACCAAATAATACATAAAACAGGAATTCCATATAATCCCCTAGGGACAGACAAATGTAGAAAAAGCTAATAGAACCTTAAAGATTCAGTTACAAAAACAGAAAGGAGGAGAGAGGTATTATCCTACTCCACAGAATCAGTTAAATCATGCCCTTTACACTTTAAATTTTTAAAATTGTGACAATGAGGGTCGCACAGCAGCCTAGAGGCATCAAGATCCTTGTGCCATAGCATCTGCCGGTATGACATGATGGAAGAATTTACAAACAGGGCAGAGGAGAGGGCCAGATCCAGTAATGATGTGGGGAAGAGGGCACATTTGTATCTTTCCAGAAGGCGTTTCTAACCCCATCTGGGTGCCAGAGCGAGCGGTGCGTCACGACCATGGACCTGGGAGAACAGCTCACACCTCCTGTGATGATGCCAGCTCATCCACCAACCCCAAAGAAGGAGAAAACCAGAAGACAGGTCACCAAGGCCACCTGAGAAGCTAGTGTCCCCACATGGGGTCAACTGAAAAAACTGACCATTGATGCTCGGCAAGTGGTGAAAGAACAGGGGGTTCAGGTAACCCCTTCCACCCTTTTTGTTGCTATGCTGGCACTTGTCAGCTGCCAGGTAAGTATGGCTGCAGCAGAAACTTATTGGACATATATTCCAAACACCCCTCCCGCCCCCTGTAGTCAATCCAGCCACCTGGACCGGGGAATCAGTGCCAGTGTTTACTAACAACACCAAAATGGTCAGGGGTAACTCCGACAAGCATATAACTTCTTCTTCCCATGGTGATTATACTTATAATGGTTTTAGTGGGGCGCTCCCTATTTGTGTATCTAAAAAGGGGACTTCAGGATGTTTGCAGCTTGGCCAAGAAAATATGAGGTCCTATGGGACGCAGACATTGCTAACGTTGAAGGCCCTTGGGATATGGGAAAATATAGTCAGACAGTTACTAAACTAGGATTTTCTAAAGCCACCCGATGGCTGGCTGATAAGCATCCCCCGTTTCCCTACTGCCCTAATAGCACCACTACTGAGTTGGGAGCATTTCCTTAATGGCAAGATTGTGCCAACCCTGTACCAGTGAGACATAATATTTCTGGCTCTGACTTGTATGTATTAAATTGGTCTCACAGGCTTGATGCTAAATATCCCCATCACAAGCTGTATAAAATAAATGCACTGTGTTGGCTCTGGGTCACTGTCTCTCCATCAGAGGACAGCTGTCCCACCCGGCCCCAGCTTTTTCCTTCTATCTCTGTATCTGTCTCTTTCATTTTTCTCAATCCTCAGCAGCCCTTACTCAGGAACTGGATCGCTCTCTAGCTGCGCTGGATGTGGAAAAGAGAGAAATATTTACATCCCATAATAGAGGACTGGATAAAGAAGATGTAGTACATATACACAATGGATTACTACTCATCCATAAGAAAGAATGAAATAGCGCCATTTACAACAACATGGATGGACCTTCAGAATATTACGCTAAGTGAAATAAGTCAGTCAGCAAAAGCTCATATGTGGGATATAAAACTGAAATTTGTGAACACAAACAGCAGTGTGGTGGTTGTCAGAGAGAAGGAAGTGGGGGAAGAAGAGGGTCCTAATATAAGGTGACAGGAGAAGATTTGACTTTGGGTGGTGGGCACATGGTGCAAACCATAACTACTGAGAAAACCAAAGGAGCAGAGAGAGCAATCAGGCCATAGTGGCTGCCATATATTGAGGCTTGGTACAGAGTCAGGAGCATGAGGCAGTGCAAAAGGTTCCAGCATTCCATAGCTCATCAGTAGCAGATAAAACATTTTCCAGATACAGGTACCTGACCATCATTCCTCTGTGGCCCACCCGACAGTAAAATACTCATGAAAACACTGGGGAAAACAAAACAAAACAAACTTTTCAGCCTAAGTGTTCTGTACTTATTGCAATTAAACCCACTGGAGAGAAAAAAGACACAGGATGCACAATGCTCCCTTGCTTTTCTTCCCATCCCCCACCATTGCAGAGCAACCTGGTAGAAGCAGCTGTGTGAATTCTGACAGAGCAGGTCACTAGCAACTTCTGGCTACAAAAAGTTGCACCAGAAACATACAGGAGGCAAACTAATTCACTAAGTGGTGCCTTGAGACCTAGGTAACTGGGTTGTAAAACGGATCCCCACCTCCTCGGGTAATATGGAGTGGTTTCCAGGGCAGAGGAGACACCATCCCACAGAGATCCCAGAAGCCTTAGCAGTACAGGTAAGAGAAAATAAACATTTGTCTTTTAGCACCACCTACTGGTAATCAAAAGACAGGCCTGTACATTTTAACTTACTGTCAATTATTTAAAAAAAGCTTTTATTCCCATAAATGTCCAGAAAGAGAAATAATCCATCAAGCACAGTGAATAAATAAGATAACAAGGGAATTCAGGAAAAGAAAACATATCCAGAAAATAAACTTAAAGATATGGAAGACTGAGGAGAGACAAAATGGTGGTTGAATAGGCAGATGTGTCCTGAGCCTTATCACGGAGCAGATAGAAGGAGCAACTAAATCGAATAACATCAACCCGGAATTGGCAAAATAGACACAGCTAGTGAGACAATTTGCAGCCAGGAAGGGCAGAGGATGCCTGGAGAACAGTAAAATCGGGGATCTGGACTGGTGAGAATGTGAAACCTCTGAACACAGAGTGTCAGAAGGAAGCCGCACGGCACCAAGGCCATGCCCCTTGGGGACAGGCATAACATCTGACTGTGGAAAGGAAGTCCACAGGGCTGCTGGCAGCAGGGGATTCTATACCTAAGCCCATAGCCATGAGAGGCTGAACACGGAAGGGACACCCTGAACAACTGCCCAAGCTGTGTGGTGCTGGGGGAGAGAAACTTGCAGTGGCGCAGCTCTTTCCCCTCTTTTTGATCTTTGCTTTTATTCACTAAACCCAGTTCATAGAACCTTACAAATCAAATACCCGTGGCTGAGGTGTAGGTGGAGGTGCGGACTTGTGGAGTCTGGGGAGAGGCTAGGGAGAAGAGCAGGTCGAGGACAAGTGGCCGGGAGTCTGGCACTGGGACATACCTGACACTTCGGACCTAAGCAGCCATTTTCTCCCCAAAGAGATAGCCTCACCCTGTAGTTTCCAGAAAACCAATACAGCCACACCCAGACTACACCCTGAGTGGTACAAAGAATACAAAAAAAAAAAATCTGACTGGGTTGAAGAGAGGCCATTCAGTCCCAGAAAGCGATTTGGCAACCTCCCCAACTATAGCCCTGTCAGAAACAGCCACTGGAGAGATTAAGATTGAAAGCAGGCAGACAGGCTAAGTGGGCAGATTGGTTCCTCCTGCTGGCTGTCAAGGTGGTGGAGAGAGACACAAAAAGAGGAGTGGTGGATCGCTTGGAACTCCAACATGGTGCTGACTACATAAAAGGAAACTGAGAAGTGGCAGAAAGTACTGAAGAGTGGGATCTTAAACCAGCCCCCATGGGGCATTAAAACTTGGTGGATATGAACGACACTTCACTTTTTTTATTTTTTTATTATTATTTTGCTATCTCTTTTTTTTCTTTTTTCTTTCTTTTCTTTTCTTTTCATTTGTTTCTTTATTTTTTATTTCTTTTCACATTGTTATTTCATCATTCAATTTTTATTTTTTTTATTATTTCATCCTATTTTTTTTCTTTTTTAATTTTCTTAATTTTTTCTTTCTCTTTCTTTTTCTTCTTATTCACTCATCTTCTTTCTACCTCCTCTATACTGAACTGAGGTCCTCCCCATATTCATCTAATTCCTTAACCTTACTTCTGTATATAAGCTAGGCCTCTACAGATTCTTCCCCCACCCTCTTTTCTGGGTGTTTCTTGTTTGCATTTTTTGGTTTATCTGTTCTGTGGTGCTTCCTCCATATATGTGTATATATATATACACACACACATATACACATATATGTATATATACATGTATATACATATACATATACATATACATATATATATATATATATATAGTTTTCCCTGTTTCTTCTTTTTCTTTTCTTTTCTTTTCTTTTCTCTCTTACCACTTTTTCTCTCCTCAATATCATTTGTGCTCTCTTTTCTCTCACCTAATTCTCTTTTCCCTAGTAGTCACTACTTATATTGGGGTTATTGGTGCCATGAGCACATTCATGTTTTACTCCCTTTGTGTCATGTCTTGTTGAGTTGCATTTTGTCCTGTTTGGTCAACGTGGTAGAGAGCGAGTCACATAACCAGACACCCGGAGAGGAAACTCCATTCACAAATGGGTCAATAACACTCCAGACCCAACTACAGAGGCAGGAAGGTGGCGGCTAGGAGGATGGCAGTGAGGAAGAGAGCATGAGTGAGGGAGGGAGCGAAAGGGGAGTGTGTGGATGTGTTGTGTGTGTGTGTGTGTGTATGTGTGTGTGTGAGAGAGAGGGACAGTTAGATCCCACAGGACCTTCGAGGGCTTGTGGATTAGGCTCGTCTAGCTGAACAGCCTCTGCTACCATTGCAAACAGTCCTGGGGAAGCTGGCTCTACCACAGAGGCCACACCACCTTGAAGGGGAGAGCTGCTGTTACTGAGAGCCCAGCCTCACATCCACCCAGGGTGCCCTCAGACACCACCTGGGACTCTACAGCCACCCCTGACAGGGACCTGATGCCTTGGCAAAGAGATTCCAGTCACCCAGGCCATGGGCTCCTGTGAGTTCCAAATTACGCTCCCCTCCAGCTGCCTGACGCTTTAGCCCAGTACACTATGACCACATGAGCAGCAGCCAAGCAAGCAGCCCATACCTGTCCAAGGAGCAGCAGCTGTGCAAACATCCTGCCCATGTCCAAGGAGCAGCAGCCCAGCAAACAGCCCTCACCCATCTGAGGAGCAGCAGCTGTGAGCATCCTGCCCCCCTGTCCAAGGAGCAGCAGCCCTGTGAATGGCCCACCCCCGACCAAGGAGCAGCAGCTGTAAGAGCAGTCAGCCCCTGTCTGAGGAGCAGCAGTTACATGCAGCCCACCTCTGTCAAAGAAGCAACAGCTGTGTGAGCAGCCCACCCCTGCCAGCCAGAGGAGCCAACACTGCTGCAAGCAGCTTCACCAAGAGTGCCCACCCGAGGACCAGCTGCCACACAAATAGCTGCTGCTGTCCTAAGAGCAGCCCCAGCATGACTCAACACCTAGATCCTTTGGTGAGAGCACAAATGGGGAGACAAAGAAACCCCCAAAGGAAAGAAAAAGAGCTAAGTGAAATAGAGCTACTCAATATGTCAGAAAAAGAATTCAGAAAAGGGTCATACAGTTCATAAACTGGATGGATGAAAAAAATCAGCAACTTTTGTAAAAATCAATAGGAAATAAAGAGTGATATAGCTACATTAAAAAACACTATGGAGAGTTTCAACAGTAGATTAGGAGAAGTGGAGGACCGAATTAGTGAATTAAAAGACAGGGCAGCAAAACACACCAAACTGAACTACAATTGAAGAAAAAAAATTAAAAGACAGGAGGAGAGACTAAGGGAGATTTAGGACAACATGAAATGAAGCAACATATGAATAATAGGGGTGCCAGAAGAAAAGAAGTGGAACAAGGGTTGGAAAACCTATTTGAAGAAAAAATATCAGAAAACTTCCCTGACTTGGGGAAGAAAAAAGTCACACAAGCACAGAAAGTCCCAAACAAGATGAACCCAAAAAGATCCAAACGAAAACACATCATAATTAAGATGGCAAAAGTTCAGGACACAGAGAGAATCTTAAAGGCTGCAAGAGAGAGACAGTTACATACGTGGGATCTCCCATTAGATTATCAAATGATTTCTCAACAGTAACACATCAGGCCAGAAAGTTTACAAAGTGATGCAAAGCAAGGGACTGAATCCAAGAATACTCTATCCAGCAAGGCTATCATTCAAAATTGAAGGGGAAATAAGGAGCTTCACAGACAGCAATTCAAGAAATGCTAAAGGGGCTGGTATAAAAAGAAGAAATAAAAAAGGAAGAAGGAACACAAGCACAAAAAATAAAAAAAACAAGTACCTATCAATAATAACTTTAAATATAAACAGTATAATGATCCAATCAAAAGACATTGAGTGGCTGAATGGATAAGAAAACATGACCTATATATATGCTGTCTACAAGAGACCCACCTCAGAACAAGGGACTCACACAGACAGAAAGTGAAGGGTTGAAAAAATATCTTTCATACAAATGGAAATGAGAAAAAAGCTGGGAGAGCAATACTTTATATTTGAGAAAATAGACCTCAAACTGAAGGCCATAACAAGAGATAATGAAGGCCACTTCATAATACTAAAGGGGATATAACCCTGATAAACATATACGCATCCAATGCAGGAGCACCCAAATACATTAAAAAAAAAATCTCCTGGAAGATATCAATGGAGATATCAACAACAATACAGTTATAGTAGGGGACTTTAATACCTCACTGACATCACTGGATAAATCATCTAGACAAAAAATCAGTAAAGAAACAGAAATCCTAAATGACTCACTAGATCAGATGGACTTAATTGTCATCTTCAGAACATTTCACCCCAAAGCTACAGAATATACATTCTTCTCAAGCACACAAGGGACATTTTCAAAGACTGGACACATATTGGATCACAGGCAAATTCTCTCCAAATTCAAGAAGGTTAAAGTCATTTCAAGCATCATCTCAGGCCACAATGGCATAATATTAGAAATAAATTACAATAAAAACAATTAAAAATTCAAACATTTGGAAGCTGAATAGCATGCTATTAAACAATGATTGGGTTACCAAAGAAAACAAAGAAGAAATTTAAAACATCCTGGAAATGAATGACAATGAAAACACAACAATCCAAAATCTATTGAACACTCTGAAAGCAGTCCTGAGAGGGAAATTTATAGCTCTACAGGCCTACCTCAAAAAATAAGAAAAAATGGTACTAAATTATCTAACTCTACAACTTATTGAATTAGAAAGAGAGCAATGTTATCTCTGATAAGGGTTTAATTTCCAACATTTACAGGGAACTCATACAACTTAACAAAAGGAAGATAAACAATCCAATAAAAATGGGCAAAGGACCTAAATAGACACTTTTTGAAAGAGGACATACAGAAGGCCAAGAGACATATGAAAACATGCTCAAAGTCACTAATCATCTGAAAGATGCAAATCAAAACGACAATGAGGTACCATCTCACACCTTTCAGAATGGCTATCAACAACAAATCAACAAATGACAAGTGCTGGCCAGGATGCAGAGAAAAAGGAACCCTCATTCACTGCTGGTGGGAATGCACACTGGTGAAGCCACTGTGGAGAATACTATGGAGTTTCCTCAAAAAGTCAAAATGGAACTCCCATTTGACCCAGTGATCCCACTTCTAGAAATATATCCCAAGATAAAAGTCACACAAGCGCAGCAAGTCCCAAACAAGATGAACCCAAAAAGATTCAAATGAAAACACATCATAATTACGATGGCAAATATTCAGGACACAGAGAGAATCTTAAAGGCTGCAAGAGAGAGACAGAAAGTTATGTACAAGGGATCTCCCATTAGATTATCAAATGATTTCTCAACACAAGCACCAATCAGAAAGGAGATATGTACCTATATGTTCATAGCAGCATAATTTACAATAGCTAAGATTTGGAAACAGCCTAAATGCCCATCAGCAGATGAGTGGATTAGAAAACTGTAGTATATCTACACAATGGAATACTATGCTGCTGCAAAAAGGAAGGAACTCCTACCATTTGCAACAGCATGGATGGGCCTGGAGAGCATTATGCTAAGTGAAAGAAGGCAGTCATAGAAAGATAAATATCACATGATCTCACTCATTTGTGGAATATAATGAGCAATATAAACTGGTGAACAAAAACAGATCAAGAGACAGAGAAGCATTGTTCAGACCGCCAAACCTCAGAGGGAATGCAGGGGTGTTGGGGGGAGGGGTAGAGGTCAACCAAAGGATTTGTATGCATGCATATAAGCTTATCCAATGGAAACAGACACTAGGAGCATGAGGGTACAAGTGGGAGGTGGGGGCGCAATGGGGGATAAAGACACTTATGTAATACGTTAATAAAGAAAAAATAGATATGGAAAGCTGTGATTCAAATGACAAAGAATTCAGGATTTCAGTTATGCAAAATTCTTTGAGGTCATGAAAATTCAGAAAAGCAAGTAAATGAGCTAAGTAATAAAATCAATGAACAAAAGGAGTAGTTAATCCAGGAGATTGAAACTATTAAAAACAAAAACCTCAGAAATTCTGGAACTGAAGAACACAATAAATAAGATGAAGAATGAATTAGAAGGCTTAGGATATAGAGCAGGCCAGATGGTGGAAATAATAAGTCATATAGAATATTGAAATCTAGAAATGACTCAGGTAGAAAAAGAGAGAGAATGAAGGATAAAAAAAAATAAAAGAACTCTATGAAAACTATCTGACTCCACTAGAAAGGGTAATATAAGGACAATGGGTATACCAAAAAGAAGAAGAGTGGGAGAATGAAACAGAGAACCTATTCAAACAAGTAATTGATGAGAACTTTTCAAATCTATGGAAAGAACTGGATCCTCAAATCCAAGAAGTTAACAAAACACCTATTATCTCAATCAAAAAAGGCCTTCTCCAATACACATTATTATAACTGTCAAAAAGTAATCCTACCTAATAAAATGGTAATATGTAAATTACCATCACTCTGCTACGCCCACAATTGGGCCAAAGGGAGGTGCAGGGAGCGGGACTCGGGGTGGCTGGGGTAGCCGATTGGGCTGGCAGGATGTTGAGATCGCATCGCCAGTGGCTGCATGAGCTCAGCGTCTGCATCATGGCTGTGCTGCAGAACAGAAGGGGCCTCTGGGGCAGCGAGCTCATGTCCCGCCACGGACCATCAAAAGCAGGGAAGCTGGGTGCCTGTCTGTTCCGGCACCAGCAGACAGGCACCCAGCTCCACTGCAATCGAAAGCGAAAGCATGTAAGGGACCCTACACGTGCATGATTCAATCATGCACTGGGCCTCTAGTGACAAATAAAGAATTCTCAAGGCAGCCAGGAAAGAATAAGATGGTAAACTATTAAAAAAACAAAACATTAAATTATCATCAGGTTTTACAGTAGAAACCATACAAGCTAAGATAAAGTGGAACCAAATATTCAAATTATTAAAAGGGAGAAATCACCGGCCAATAATAATGTATCCAGCAAAGTTAACCATTAGACAAAAAGAATAAATACTTTTCCAGACATACAGAAACTGAGTGACTTTACTACCACAAGATCTGCATTTTTTTAAAAAATGCTGAAAGGTTCTCTTCTACCTGAAACAAAAAGACAGAAATGATACAAAACTATGAGTAAGATGACTAACAGAGAGACAGACACAAGAATTGTAACCTTTCTTCAGAATAGGGTATTATACACTTAAATATAACATGAAAATTGAAGAAGGTAAAAGCATTTGAAAAAAAGAAGTCAATAGCTTCTGCAATTTGCAAAGAAAAAGTGATAATTAAAAAAAAACATATGGGAAAGGGAAGTAAAGAACTGAACTTGCACAGGTCTATGGAGATAAGATGAAAAAAAAAAAAAAAAAGACTACCGGGGGGATTAAAAATGGCGGCAGAGTAAGTGGAAGCTCACAGACATGCTCTCAGGACCAAACCGGAATTACAGCTAAAATACAGAAGAACCACTCTGGAAAAATCAACTGAGGACAAAGGATGGAAAGTGGAGACTGTGTAGAGACTGGTAGTAAAGGCAGAGGCTTAAAGAACTGGCAAGGCTCCCACAGACAGCAGCTAAAATTCCTGAGAGATATTTCATCTGTGGGGGGTCGCCACTGAGAACTCTTGAATCTAATCCCCAAGCTGGGCTCCCCAGAAGAGAGCACCACAACTGAGAAAGGTGCCCACATAACATCTGGCTGTGGAAAACAGCAGGGTTGCTATCTGCCAAGGAGAGATGGATGGCATTGCAGGCACCCTTTTAAAGAGCCAATACACAACATATTGTGTGCATCCACACATTTTGCGCTCTGTCAGAGGGAGGGCAGAGTAGACTGTAGCTGTATAAACATCAGTCAGGCTTAGGGGGTCTGGGGTTAGAGTTTGGAAAGCAGACACCCTGGTTTCTTGTGCTGAGTCATTCCCTCATGCTGAGGAGGTCATCTTTCTCAGGCAAACCTTTGCTATCCTGCCATTTTTGCCTGGAGGGAAGACAGTTGACTCACTCTTTGGAAAATCCCTTGCCCCACCTTATGGAGTTTCTGAGGCCCATTAAGAGACTGAGAATAACAATTAGCCTCCAGGCGGAAGTAATTGCCCCACCCTGTTGGAAAACCTCTCAGCCCACCTATGGGTGATTGCTTAAGGCTACTCCAGACTGAATCCAATCAGACTGCAGGCAGAGGCAGTTTCTGGAGGCTTTGAGTCTTTGCCTGATATAATTAGTCAGAAGCAGCAGTTTGGGTCCCAGCCACAGACACCATCCAGGACTGCTCAGCGAGGCAACAGCCAGTGGGACCCCAAGCCCCTGCAGCTGACACTTGCAGGAAGAGCTCCATGGGAGGAAAGCTGTATAGTTCAGAACAGGGTCCATCAAGTTGGGAGACTCAAGGCAGACCCAGCCTCTGGGCTAAAGAGTACACAAGCACTCGACAGCTGGCACAATGACATTGGGTTTGAATCTCACTGGCAGCAAGTTGGAGGAGAGATCCCTCCCACACATAGGACATCAACAATCAAGTCCCAATTACAACAGGAGAACCTAAACAATGTACACTAAGGGCATTCCTAGAGCATCCAGCTCAGGTGAAAAAAAAGACTACACCACTGGACCCTTTAAGACACTTTGTACATAAGGCCATCCCACAAAGATTGAGAGGCATAGCAGTTCTATCTAATACATAGAAGCAAATACAAAGAGACAGCTAAAATGGGAAGACAAAGAAACAACTACCAAATGAGAGAAAAGAAGGACTGTCCAGAAAAATAACTAAATGAGATGGAGGCAAGCAACCTATAAGAAATAGAGTTGAAAGCAATGGTTATAAAGATGCTTAAGGAACTTAATGGAAATTACAACAGCATGAAAAGGGAAATAGAGGCTAATAACAAGAACCAGACAGAGATGAAGAATGATATATCTGACACGAGGAACACACTGGAAGGGATTAAAAGTAGCTTGGATGAAACAGAGGATCTAATCAGCGATTTGGAAGACAATGTAGAAATAAATACCCAATTAAATCAGCAAATATAAAAAAGAATTAAAAATCTGGAAAATTGCTTAAGGGAGCTCTAGGACAACATGAAATGTAGCGACATCCACATCATAGGAATATCATAGAAGAATGTGAATGTGGAACAGAGAACCTGTCTGAAGAAATAGTGACAGAAAACTTCCCCAACCAGGTGAAGGAAAATGCCACACAAGTTCAACAATGCAGTCAACATGAATGCAAAGGGACCCACACCTAGACACATCATAATTAAAATGACAAATGCTAAAGACAAAGAAAGAATCTTAAAGAAAGCAAGAGAGAGAGGAAATTACATACAAAGGAGTTGCCATTAGAATGTCAACTGACTTCTCAATAGAAATACTTTGGGCCAGAAGGGAGTGGCATGAAGAACTCAAAGTAATGAAAAGCAAGGGCATAAATCCAAGACTACTGTATCCAGTGAGGCTATCATTTAAAATTGAAAGTGAAATAAAAAGCTTTCCAGAAAAAAAATGTTTAAGGAGTACATTACCACCAAACCAGCAATGCAAGAAATGTTAAAGAGACTGCTTCAAAAAGAATAAAAGGGAAGAGAGAGGATCATAGGCATAAAGAAAATAAAAATAGCAGTAAATAAATACCTATGAATAATAACATTAAAATTGAATGGATTAAATTCTCCAGTCAAAAGACATAGGGTGACTGAGTGGATAAGAAAACATGACCCGCCGAAACCGGTTTGGCTCAGTGGATAGAGCGTCAGCCTGCGGACTCAAGGGTCCCAGGTTAGATTCCGGTCAAGGGCATGTACCTTGGTTGCGGGCACATCCCCAGTAGGGGGTGTGCAAGAGGCAACTGATCGATGTTTCTCTCTCATCGATGTTTCTAACTCTCTATCCCTCTCTCTTCCTCTCTGTAAAAAATCAATAGAATATATTTTAAAAAAAAGAAAACATGACCCATATATATGATGTCTACAAGAGACCCACCTGATAACAAAAGATACACTCAGACTGATGTTGAAGGATGTAAATATATATCCCATCACTCTCATTGGAAGTGGAAATGAAAAAATGGAAAGGAAAAAAAAACCTGGTGTATCAATACCCATATCAGACAAAATAGACTTTAAGACAAAGGCCACTTTATAATAGTAAAGGAAATGATTCAACAAGAAAATATAACCCTTGTAAACATATATGCACCCAACATAGGAGCACCTAAGTACATTAAAAACTCTTGATGGATTTTAAGGGTGAGATTGACAGCAATACAGTCATAGTTGTGGACTTTAATACCCCAATGACATCATTGGATAAATCTTCCAGATAAAAAATTAACATGTAAACAGAGGCCTTAAATGACACCCTCGATCAGATGGATCTAACTGATATCTGCAGAACATTTCACCCCAAAGCAACAGAATCTACATTCTTCTCAAGTGCACATGGAACATTCTCAAAGGTAGACCACATGTTAGAGCACAAAACAAGTCTATACAAATTCAAGGAGATTGATATAATACCAAGCATCTTCTCGGATCACAATGACATGAAGTTTGAAATCAACTACAATGAAAAAATTCAAAAATACATTGAGGTTACATAGCATGCTATTAAACAACTAGAGGCCTGGTGCACAAAATGTGTGCATGGGGACAAGGGGGAGGGAGGTCCCTCAGCCTGGCTTGCACCCTCTCACAATCTGGGACCCCTGTGATCAGACCTAAACTGGCAGTCGGACATCCCTCTTGCAATCTGGGACTGCTGGCTCCTAACTGCTCACCTGCCTACCTGCCTGATCACCCCTAACCCCTCTGCCTGCCTTCCTGGTCACTCCTAACCACTCACATGCCTGCCTGATTGCCCCTAACCCCTCTGCCTCCCTGCCTGCTTGATCGCCCCTAACCACCTCTGCCTGCCTGGCTGATTGCCCCTAACCACCTCTACCTCAACCCCCACCATGGTGGCTTTCTTTCCAGACAAAGCCTGAATGACCTCCGGAAGGTTCATTCTGCTGTCTGGTCTAATTAGCATATTATGCTTTTATTATTATAGATGAGTGGGTTACCGATGAGATCAAGCAAGAAATTAAAAACTTCCTGGAAACAAATGAAAATGAATGCACAACCACCCAAAACCTATAGGACATGGTGAAAGCAGTCGTAAGAGCAGGCCTACCTCAAGAAACAAGAAACAGCACTAATAAACAATCTAAACCTACAATTAATCTACATTAATGAAAGAGAAAGATACAAATTGGCTGTACCTTCATGATGCCCACCAGCCAATCAGGAGTGAGTATGCAAATTAACCCAGAAAAGATGGTGGGTTAATTTGCATACACAGGTGCTGAGCGACTAGGGGTGTTCCACACCATCCCAGCCTCTCTGGGCCTCTGGGCAGTGTGGGAAGGTGGAAAGGCAGCTCCAGGACAGAGCAAAGGCGGTGCCAGCAGCCAGGGGGAGAAAGGCCCATTCTTGCAGGAATCTTCGTGCATCGGGCCTCTAGTTGAATTACAAAGAGGATAGCAATAAAAGCTCAGAGGAAGTAGAAGGAAGGAAATAATAAAGATCAGAGTGGAAATAAATGACATAGAGACTAAAATATCAGTATAAAAGATCAATGAATCCAAGAGTTGGTTCTTTGAAAAGATAAACAAGATTGATGAACCCCTAGCCAGACCCATTAAGAAACAGAGGATCCAAATAAATAAAGTCAGAAATGAAAGAGGCAAAATACAATGTACACTACAGAGATATAAAGGATTGTAACATAATACTATGAAAAACTACATGCCAACAAACTGGACAACCTAGGTGATTCCAAAACTCAATCAGGAAGAATCAGAAAGCTTAAATTGTCCAATATCAACTGATGAAATTGAAGCAGTAATTAAAAACTCCCAGCAAACAAAAGTCCTGGACCAGATGGATTTACAGGTGAATTTTACCAAACATTCAAAGAAGAGCTAATACCTATCACCCTCAAAGTATTCCAAAAACTTCAAGAGCAAGGTACACTTTTAAACTATTTTTATGAAACCAGCATTATCCTAATTCCAAAACCAGATAAAGACACTACAGAGAAAGTTACAGGACAATATCTCTGATGAACACATGCTAAAATCCTCAACAAAATATTAGTAAATCAGGTCCAGCAATATATTAAAAAGATCATATACCATGAACAAGTGGGATTTATTCTGGGGATGCAAACCTGCTATAATATTCACAAATCAATAAATGTGATACATCACATAAACAAAATGAAAGACAAAAATCATATGACCATATCAATAGATGAAGAAAAAACATTGTACAAAATCCAGCACCCTTTCTTTTATTTTTTTTTATAAAAACTCTCAGTAAAGTGGGAATAGAGGAATCATACCTCAACATAATAAAGGCCATATATGACAAACCTACAGCCAACATCAGACTCAATGGGCAATAAATAAAAGCATTTCTCTTAAGAACAAGAAGAAGACAATGACGTTTGCTTTTACCACTCTTATTCAATATACTACTGGAAGTTCTATCCACAACAATCAGACAAAAAAAAAAGAGATAAAAAGCATCCAAATTGGAAAGGAGGATGTAAAACTGCCACTATTGACAGATGACATGATATTGTACATAGAAAACCCTAAAGACTCTACCAGGAAACTACTAGACTTAATGAATGAATTCAGCAAGGTAGCAAGATACAAAATCAACATCCAGAAATTGATGACATTTTTATACACCAATAACGAACCATAAGAAAGAGAAACTAAAAGAACAATCCTATTTACCATTGGAACAAAATAATTAAGATACTTAGGAATAAACATAAGGAGGTAAAAGGCCTATACTTGAAAAACTACAGAAAGTTGAAAAAAGACATAGAAGGAAATATAAACAAGTTGAAGAATATACTGTGTTCATGGATTGGGAAAATTAACATCATTAAATTGTCCATACTACCAAAAGCAATCTATAGATTCAATGCAATCCCAATTAAATTACAATGGAATATTTCACAGACCTAGAACAAACACTCCAAAAATGTATGTGGAGACAAAAAGGAACCCTGAATAGCTGCAGCAACCTTAGAAAGAAGAATAAAGTTGGAGGGATCACAATACCAGACATCAAATTGTACTACAAAACCATTATAATCAAAAGAGCCTGGTACTGGCATAAGAACAGGCATATAAACCAATGAAACAGAACAGAAACCCCAGAAATTGACCCAAACCATTACAGTCAATTAATATTTGACAAAGGAGGCAAGAATATACAATGGAGTAAAGACACTCTCTTCAACAGATGATGCTGGGAAAACTGGACAGACACATGGAGAAAGAAGAAACTAGACCACCAACTTATACCATACACAAGAATAAACTAAAGACGCATAAAAGACTCAAATTTAAGCCATGTAATTATAAAAATCCTAAAAGAAAACATGGGCAGTAAAATATCAGACATCTCATGCAGCAAAATTTTTTCCAATACATCTCCTAGGGCAAGAGAAACAAAGGAAAAAATAAACAAATGGGAGTACAAGAAACTAAAAAGATTCTGCACAGCAAAATGAAAAGGGAACCCATTGTATGGAAGAACATATTTTTGCTGGAAGCTATCCATTGTCTACACTATCATGAAGGTGCGACAGGGAACTTGGAAGGCTGATGGATCTTGAGTTTTAGCAAGGGCTAAAAGCTATGCACCGCTTGTTCTGTCGAGACAATGGTGACTCAAGCAATTTCCTGACCTAATAGTCTCAAAGTAAACCTTTACTAATATTTACTGACCTTTAAGATAGTCTGTCTGCTACCGGATTGCCTGCCCGACTAAGGGCAAGATGTGTATTCTAAAACTGAATAAAAGCTAATAGGGCCTGGGTCCCAGTGAAGCCTTTTCCACTAGAGAAGGGTTCTCCGCCTGGTCCCTTGTGATTTCTAAATTCATATTTCTTGTCTAGTGTCTTCATTTGTGCATGGCCCTTCTCCAGATCCTGAATGCTAGCCATGCTGGTTGTGGCTTTCACATTTGGTTCCCCAACAAGGGACACCTGGAGAAGAAGATTCACTGGAGTGAAAAATGAAGTTCACTAGAAAGGTGAGAAGATCACTGAAAATGTGAGGAAATTTGCTGCGTACAAACCCCATGCCAGCTTCGGAAGTCATGAAACCATAAGTGGGTGGGAACATCTTTAATTTTAGCCTGGCTATAATGGGGCAGAATTCCAGTAAAGGGGAAAAGCTTTTTAGATGTTGAATGTTTGGAAAGAGTAGGTCAGAACTTGAAAAAAACAAACTCATCAGCAGGGGAAAAACTTGCCTCCAAATTGTTTCTCCTTATGGAACATGGTATTGCATTTGCTAGAACCTTTTAGAGAGGCAAAAGATGATAAACCTCTTCACCTTGCACCTTCTGATCCTAAAGAGGAGCAGAAAGAAAAATTGGAGGAGTGGCCTTCATACCCCTCTCCACCTCCATGTCCTGATCCTGAGACATTTTAATTCGCCACTAAGAATCACCTGTGCAAAGAGCTATCCGAGAAGGATTAAAGGACATGATGGTGGAGGAGAGACTTGCTTTTCCTATTATACAGGTAGCTGATGCACATTTCCAAAATAAAACAATAAGACAGCATGAAAAATTTTACTTTAAAATGATAAACGCCTTGCGTGAGAGCATAATACAAAATGGTCCTACTGCTCCTTTTACCGGAGAAAGTATGACTAACATTTCTGAAGCATTCCTATCTCCTTATGATTGGTACTCTCTGGCTCGTGCAACCCTGGATGGAGGAGATTATTTACTATGGAAGGGAGAATTTTTAGAGAAATGTCAGGAACAAGCTCACGCAAACTGAGGGCTGTATGATCAAATAACTTATGAAATGTTAGCAGGACAGGGACAATACAGTGACTTGCAGAATCAGCTACATTATGTGCAACAAGCTTATGAGCAAATTAGACTTTGTGGAAGAAAAGCCTGGTAAACTTTACCAGCAAAAGGGCACCCTGAGGGAGCTTTTAGTAAGTGTATGCAGGGGCCTACAGAGTCATTTTCTGATTTTGTGGCTCACCTCACTCGAACAGTGAGATGACAAATACAACATGAGACAGCAGGAGACATTTTAATTCAGCAATCCTATCTAATAAAAGAGTAATATGCAAATTAACCATCATTCCACGACAAAAATGGCGGGGCCATAGACACAAGATGGCAGCGCCCAGTCCTCTCAGGCCCTCAGGAGTCCCAGAGTCACAGGGAAGGCTGCCACTGAGAGCAGGCAGCAAACAGCACAGCCTGTTGGCCTAGGAGGCGGCTTTGCCCTCCGGCCAGATCCTCTATTAGCCCTGAACCTGGCCATGGGTCTGGGAGGCGCCCTTGCACAGCCGCCATGATCAGCTGCCCGCCCCAACCCGGCCGTGGGTCTGGGAGGCGCCCGCGCACAGCCGCCTCCATCAGCTGCCCTCCGCGACCCGGGCCGTGGGTCTGGGAGGTGCCCACGCATGGCCGCCTCCATCAGCTGCCCGCCCTGACCCAGGCCGTGGGTCTGGTCTGGACATTGCAGTTACATTGTGCAAGGTGTGCACAATCAGCTGCCTGCCGAGGCCCGGGCTGTGGGTCTGGGAGGTGACTGCGCAAGGCCGGCGCGATCAGCTGCCCACAGCAGCCTGGGCATTGGGCCTGCGAGGTGCCCGTGCAGGGCAGGAGCCATCTGCTGCCTGTCCCAGCCTGGCTGTGGGCCTGGGAGACCCAGGAGATGCCTATACACCTCCCTCCCCACCGCCCCACCCTGCCTCCTCTGAGATCAGCTCCCATCTGCAGTTGGGGGGTGTAGGCCTGGGAGGCAGCCATGCCCCCCAGAGCTATTCCCTCCAAGAGGCAGCCTGGGGTGTCAGGCTGCACCTCCATGGAGTGATCCCCCCCACACACTATAGCCTTGGAACTTCCCTTGCTGCCAGCTGAGTGATTTGAGATGGGCAGTGATATCCGGGCAATGCTGCCCAGCAAACCTCTCCCATTGGGTAGAAAGTTCTGACCAGGTTAGGGAGGTAAATGGGTTTTGTTTAAAATCTTTAGGAACCACATGGAAATGTCTGAGGTAGGGTTTCACATCGGAAGTAACTTACAACTAATTTCTGAAGGCAAACCTGGACATTGCAGTTACATTACTGGAGAGTACCCCAAGGTCCGGAGGTTGGCTCTTGCAGCCGCAGTGCAGAGTGCTCCCCACCCTGGTTCCTCAGCACCTTGGGCAGGGCTTGAGCCCACCCAGGAAGGCCTTTTCCCCTACAGTTTTCACCAAGGCAGGGAGGTTTTGTAAACATGAATAAGAAGTGCCCATGCACAAGTCCTGAAGATGCCGGGGCTGGCAGAAATGACAATCAAACCGGGAAAAGAGCAAAAACAGAAACACCACCGATCCCATCATAGATCATCTTTTTCTTCAGATGACTGTGTGTTTCCCTCTTCTTTGTCTTCTGGAAGCAAGACAGATTCAAGTACTGACAATTCTACCAACGGAAAAGTTAAGAGAAAGAGAGGACAGAAAAGGAATAAAAGGAAAAAGAAAGAAAGGACAAAAGTTGAAACATCAAGAAAAAGAAAGAAAGAAAAAAAGAAGAAACAACCACATCATATCACCTTTCTAAGGTCTCATGAAATTCCTGTTTAAGTTTATTTTATGACACTTTTAGTTTGGGTTTACATTTTTACTGGTTTGTGAAGACCACAGCAGGTACACTGTCCAATATGTTAAAGAAAAAAACCCTATCTACTAAAGAGGTAATATGGAGGGGAGAGCATTTGGGGGTGACCGGGCTGTCAGGGGAAGGCAGTTGGGGACGACTGGGCCAGCAGGGGAACAGTTAGGCATTGATCAGGCTGTCAGGAGAGTGGTTAGGGGGTGATCAGGCTGGCAGGCAGAAGTGGTTAGGGGCAATCAGGAAGGCAGGCAGGCAAGCAGTTCAGAGCCAGCAATCCTGGATTGTGAGAGGGATGTCCGACTGCCCGTTTAGGCCCGATCCTACCTCCTTGAGGGGTCCCAGATTGGAGAGTGTGCAGGCTGGGCTGAGGGACACCCCACCCCCGTGCACGAATTTCGTGCACCGGGCCTCTAGTCCTATATAATAAAGAGGTAGTATGAAAATTGGCCCTCACTCCATCACGCCATCACAAGATGGTTACGCCCACAGTGGAGGCAGGGTTCCCATAACACAAGATGCCTGCACCCACAGCGGAGGTGGGGTTCCCATAACAAGCTGTAACGAGTGATCAGCAGGGACCTGAGGCTGCGTGGTGCCAGGCCAGGATGGGGAGACCTGAGGTCATGCCCCCCTGCCCCAGCGCTCAGTCAGGGGACTTCAGGCCATGCCCCCAGCCCTGTCGCCAGCCCGGGGGACCTGAGGCTGCACCCCCTGCCCAGCAGGGCTTGACAGGGGACCTGAGACTACACCTCCCACCTGGTGCCAGGCCAGAGGACCTGAGGCTGTGCCATCTGCCCAGAGGGGCTTGATGGGGGTGGGGCCTGCCAGTTCTGGGTCTCACCCAATGGGGGTGGAGCCATCTGGGTCTGGGTCTCCTGCGTTTTTGAAGTGCGTGCAGGCAATGGGCAGGGACTTGACTCTAGTTCCCGTGGTGCACCCCAGACTCTGACAGGAGAGAGATTTTCATATACATTTTACTAATTTTATTTCATCTCCAACACTTCTATTATAGAGAAAGGGCAAATAACAATATTAAAAATATTTCCTCTAATTAATTCCATTTTAATGTGTACAAATTTCTTCCACCTGGTCACTAGTTAGCTTATAAAAATGCCAATGATGATTGTAAGAAATGTCTGATGCCTTTGAGAAATAATAGTACCATTACAGAAATGATTCAAGCATGTGAGAATGTGGGATCAGGCACTTTTCAAGCAAACTTTCTAGCTGCCGCTGCAATAGCGGGGAATAAAATATGCTTTAATTGTGGAGGAACAGAACATTTCAAAAAAGAATGTAGGCAACCAAGAAGGACAAAAGGTGGTGCCCCAGGGAAAGGCGTGAGCATTCTGCCTCCCAATTCAAACAACACAGATTCAACCACTTTATGTCCTAGATGTCAAAAAGGAAATCATTGGGCCGGTCAATGTAGATTGAAATTTCATAAAAATGGGCAGCTGTTAAATCAAGACATAGGGAATGGCCAACCACAGGGAAATGGCCAGAAGGGCTATCCCCAGCCCCTTCATCAATAAGGGATTTTTGCCCTGCAAGGCCCACAGTGGATTCCCTCATCCAAGCCACTCCAAGGAGCACAGGCCTAGATCTCAACAGTAGAATAGCAGTAACTTTGACCCCCAATATGGCTCAGCAGGTTGTTCCTACAGGAATTTGGGGACCTGTGCTACTGGGAACATTAGGATTAGTCTTATGAAGAAGTGGAAACACTCTAAAAGGACTAACTGTTTTGCCTGGAGTCATAGATTCAGACTATGAGGGAGAAATCAAGGTAATACTAGAATGCAAACATATTATGCAAATTACTCCAGGACAAAAAATCACTCAGATCTTACTTCTACTTTATATTCAGCAGGGTGAAGCTATAAATAGGAAAAGAGGAACACAAGGATTTGAAAGCTCAGATATCTATTGGATACATGAAATTAGCAAAACCCATCCTATGATTAATTTAAGAATAAAGGGAAAACTGTTTAAAGGTTTAGTAGACATTGGAGTGGATGTTAGTGTTATCAGTAAAGAATTCTGGCCTCCAAGTTGGTCCATGGTAGAAGCTATAGGCTTTATTATTGGGAGGGGGTGGTTTGGAATTCCTGATAATACACAATGTAGTGCTGCAGTGTTAAGGTGGTAAGATTAGGAAGGACAGACAGGATGGTTCCACCCCTACATAGTCTCTGGAATTGCACTCAACTTATGGGGCTGGGGTATTTTAGAAGGTTTACAAGCTTGTATTATTACCAGCAGGGGACAGCAAGTAATAACTCAGATGAGATATCAGACTGGTCAAGGCTTAGGAAAAAATAATCAGGGAATTAAAGAACCCATTCAAGCCTATGAAAACAGGAAGATGAGGATTAGGATATCAGCTGTTTTAGGAATGGTCACTGATCAGTCTCCTCGCCCTCAGGCTGATCCTATACAATGGAAAGATGATAGACCTATATGGGTGGATCAGTGGCCATTAAACAAGGAGAAATTAGGTCATATTCATGAATTAATACAGGAACAAATAAAGGCTGTCCATATAGAGCCTTCCAATAGTCCTTGGAATGCACCTGTATTTATAATAACTAAGAAGGTGACAGGAAAGTGGCGATTGTTACATGATCTTAGAGTGGTTAATGCTACTATGCATACCATGGGATCTTTACAGCCTGGACTCCCAATGCCTTCACAAATCCCTCTAGATTGGTCTCTTATAGTAATATATCCTAAAGTTTGTTTTTTCAGCATTTCCTTGGCACCTCAAGATAAACAAAGATTTGCCTTTTCAGTGCCATCTATTAATAATATAGAACCTATGAAAAGATATCAATGGAAAATTTTGCCTCAAGGAATGGCCAATAGCCCCACCTTGTTTCAAAAATATGTAGCTCAAGCTGTTCAGCCTTTAAGGGACAAATATTCCCAATACTATATTATCCATTACATGGATGACTTGCTCTTAGCAAGTCCATGGGAAGAACAGACTTTAGCAATGTTTTCCCAATTAGAAAAGGAACTCCCTAAATGGGGCTTAAAATTGTTTCAGAAAAGGTACAGAAAGAAATGTCTTTCAAATATCTAGGAACCATAATTGAATACCAATGTATTAGGCCTCAAATGGTGGAAATACGAAAATATTGCCTTGAAACCTTAAATGACTTTCAAAAATTATTAAGGGACATTAACTGCTTAAGACCTTATCTGAAAATCTCTATGGGAGAAATGACAAATTTATTTAATATACTTAGGGGTGACTCTAATCTTTCCTCACCCAAAACATTAATAGATGAAGCTAGTAAGGAGTTACTAAGAATTGAGCAGGCAATCTGCTTAGCCCAAGTAGCATGGGTACAGCCTGAATTGCCTTTATTGGGACAGATTAATCCTACTGCAAATAGTCCCACTGGAGTCATCTTCCAAAATAAAAACTCTCTTGCTATTATTGAATGGGTCCACCTAAGGCATCAGTCTTCTAAAACTGTGATTACATATATAGAACTCATAGTTCAGTTAATATCTCAACTCAGAAAGCATTGAAGGCAGCTTAGAGGAGAAGAACCTCAATGGATATATCTTCCCCTCACTGGGAAGCTATTAGAAATGTTATTTCAAACTGATTTGAATTGGAAAATTGCACTAAGTAGATATTCAGGGGAACTTAGTTGTCACCTACTAAAAGACAAATTATTATAATTTTTTATTATACCCCTATTATTATACCAAAAAATACTAGGCAAGAACCTATTCCTGGAGCATTAACTGTTTTTACTGATGGATCATCTAATGGTAAAGCTGCTTATCATACAATAAATTCAGACTGAGTCATCCAGACTAGTCATACTTCTGTACAAAGAATTGAATTAAAGCCCATCAAGGTTGCATTGCAGGATTTCCAAGAGCCTCTTAACATAATTTCTGATTCTTCTTATGCTGCAGGTCTAGTAAATAGAATTGAAACTGCTCAATTAAAATGGCTCAGTGACCAAAGTCTATTTATACTATTTAAACAAGTTCAGCAGATTGTACAACAGAGAAAATACCCTTTTTATATTACTCATATTAGGGCTTATAGCATATTACCTGGCCCTTCAACAAAAGGAAATGTACATCCTGATCAATTGGTTGCTTTATTAAAACATGCCACAGAATCTCATCAGCTTTTACATCAGCCTGCCAAAATGTTGTTTAAACAATTCTTAATCACTTGACAGGAAGCAAAACAGATTGTCAAGGAATGTCCCACTTGCATGTTACATCTACCTCAAGGGCCTAATACAGGAATTAACCCTCAAGGATTGATAAGGGACCATATTTGGCAAATGGATGTAACACACTATACTCCTTTTGGATGCCTTGGGTCATTGCATGTTTCTGTAGACACTTTTTCAAAGGTCCTGTGGGCTACTGCTGTGGTCTGCAAACTGCGGCTTGCAAGCCACATGCAGCTCTTTGGCCCCTTGAGTGTGGCTCTTCCGCAAAATACCACGGCCTGGGTGAGTCTATTTTGAAGAATTGGCGTTAGAAGAAGTTTAAGTTTTAAAAAGTTGGCTCTCAAAAGAAATTTCGATCGTTGTACTGTTCATATTTGGCTCTTTTGATTAATGAGTTTGCTGACCACTGGGCTACTGCATCTACAGGGGAAATGGCAAAATAGGTCATTAATCATTGCCTAGCTGCTTTTGCTCTCATGGGAATTCCAAAAATTATTTAAAAAGATAATGGACCTGCTTACACAAGCTGTCATTCCCAGCAATTTTGTAAAAAGTGGAAAATTCAGAATTACAAGAATCCTAATATATAAAAAGCTAGGGGCTGTGATGACCAAAACAACCAGATGGATAACCAAACAGCAGGCTGCGTGGGGCAACAAGTCCTGCAGAGGGGTTAGTGAGGAATGAGCAAATGACTGAACAGCAGGCTGTGTGGTGTGACCAGACCGGCAGCGGGGTTAGTGAGCAATGACCAAATGACTGAACAGCAGGCTGCATGGGGTGACCAGGCTGGCAGGGGGGTTAGTGATGGATGACCAAACAACTGAACAGCAGGCTGTGTGGGGCGACCAGGCCGTCAAGGGGGTTAGTGAGAGATGACCAAATGACTGAACAGCAGGATGCATGGGGGGGCAGTTGGGGGCGATCAAGCCAGCAGGGGTCAGTTGGGGCCTACCAGGCTGGCAGACAGAGGCAGTTAGTGGTGATCAGGCTGGCGGGAGGGGGGAGTTAGAGGTAATCAGGCAGGCCGGCAGATGAGCAGTTAGGAGCCAGCGGTCCTGGATTGTGAGAGGGATGTCCGACTGCCTGTTTAGGCCCAATTCCTAGGATTGGGCCTAAATTGACAGTCGGACATCCCCTGAGGGGTCCCCAATTGGAGAGGGTACAGGATGGGCTGAGGTGACCCCCCCCCGTGCATGAATTTCATGCACCGGTCCTCTAGTACCATATAATTCTCAAGAACAAGCAATTATAGAATGCCAACATCAATGGCTAAAATCCCAACTTGAAAAACAAAAAGAGGGAATAATAGAGAAATCTCCTGTAAATAGACTACACCAAGTCTTAATTACTTTAAATTTTTTCACTTGTAATGCTGAGGGCAAGACACCCATGGAATTACACTGGTGTCAGAATAAGCCAAAGGAAAATGGTCTGGTTAAATGGAAAGATCTTGTCTGGTTTATGGAAAGGCCCTGACCCCCGTTAACATTTGGTCAAGGATATGCTAGTGTATTTCCTGAAAACTTCTCCAAGCCCTTGTGGATTCCTGTAAGAAATATTAAACTTCAACATGGAACAAAGAGAAGAACTAGACAGGTTAATGAAGTCCTTGCACCTGGAGCTGCACCTTGCAGCTGCAGACAACCAACTGCCTGAGCCACAGATAGCAGCAGTCCCAAGCAACACACTGAAGATAAGGAGTGGCAGGAGAATGAGGCAGACGGCAGTCTGGAGGTGACCTGGGGCATGGTGAAGAAGACGGTCTAGAAAGCTGATCCAATTTGTGAGGAGACCAGAACCTCAAAAATGCTTGAGAACGTCTTTCTTGCCATGCAAGCAGTCATCATCTGTGCGGTACTACTACTAGGGGCAAATGGGGAAGTATATTGGACTTATGTTCCTGACCCTCCATGGGTAAGAACTCTTATGTGGGTTGATCCACCGTCTAATGTGGTCACTAATAATAACAAGCACCTTGGTCATCCAGGAGGACCAAAGGCGGGACAAGGAAGTATATGGGCAAAGTATAATTACACAGGTGTCACCACCTGCTTCCCTTTAGTATGACACAGAATCCAACTACTGCTCCTTTATGTGTAGAATTAAAGAGAGATTTCTGGCTGGTATGAACACCAAAGCAGGGGGAAGCAAAAGCCCAAATGCATCTACTGTCACTACTTGCTCATGGGAGAGATACAGAAAATGTAACATTACTAAGACAACCCTCCCCCACTAAGCCATTATGTAAAGTTTTATGAATGGCACCCCACTGAGGAAGAAATTAATTGGCAAGACTTTTATAGTGACCACCCCACCAGCAGCAAACTTAATAACAGTTTTTCCTTTGTGGATTGGAGCCCCTGCAGGTCTGAGTATAGTAACAATCGCACCTTAAAATGGAAGGGGACCGCATCCTATCTATATGTTGAAGCTAATCACTCCATCTCATGGTATGGAGGAGGATTTGTTGGATCTCAATTACAACATGATAAAATAGGCAATGGAAATTAGCTGCTGCACTTGCACTTATAAAATGGTATAGTTTTAACTATAGCTCAAATGATTCCATTCATACCTTATGGGGAACTCCCAATAAGACAATCTTTGCCACCGCTTGTGTATTTGATCCTTTTTTACTCCTCTCAGGCCCCATCCAGATGTGCCTTAATGCAACAAGCCATCTGTATGAGATGTCATGCACAGGCTGCACACTATCCCATTGTATTAATTCTACATTTCAAAAAGATTCCCTCATTTTAAAACAACCTGCTTTCTCTTGGGTTCCTACTAACCTAACCGAGACTTGGAAATCTCATCAAACCTACCAACTGTTACATGATGTGGTAAAAATTTTAAAAAGACAAAAAAGATTTCTTGGAATGTTAATTGCAGGACTCTTTGCCCTTGTAATATTACTCACTTCTGTGGGAATTGCTGCTTCATACATGGTACGAACTGTTCATACTTCTCAGTTTATACAACACATTAAGGAAAATGTAACTAAGACCTTGTCTATACAAAAAAGAATTGACAGCCAGTTTGAGATAGAATCATCAGCAGTAAAGTCTACAGTCTTGTGGATGGGTGATAAAATCCACAGCCTAGAGCAAAGAATATCCTGCAGTGTCATTATAATTTTTCCCAGATTTGTGTTACCCCCATTTCCTATAATAGCACCTTATACCCTTGGGAATCAAAAAAAAAAAAATCACCTTCTTGGTGTTTGGGGTAAAGGTAACACAACCCTTGATATTTTAGAGTTATCACAGCATATTGTACAATTATCCCAGGCAAATTCACAAACTAATTCCATAGATGACTGGCAGCAATTTAAAAAGGACATGAAAGAATTTAATCCCTTCCACTGGATCTCCTTACATTTGCCTCTTAGCATAACCACTATTGCCTGTCTCATTCTATTTCTAGTCTGAAGATGCAGAATGAAGAGTCTTAAAAGGACTCAAGCCCTTCAGGAGGCATACACTTTTCAAGATTTATTAAGAAAAGAAAAAGGGGGAGATGCTGGATACTATCTATTGTCTACACTATCATGAAAGTGAAATAGGGACCTTGGAAGGCTGATGGACCTTGAGCTTTAGCAAGGGCTAAAAGCTATGCACTGATTGTTCTGTTGAGACAATGGTGGCTCAAGCAATTTCCTGACCTAATAGTCTCAAAGTAAATCTTTATGAATATTTACTGACCTTTAGGATAGTCTGTCTGCTACCGGATTGCCTGCCTGACTAAGGGCAAGATGTGTATTCTAAAATTGAATAAAAGCTAACAGGGCCTGGGCCCCAGTAAAGCCTTTCCACTAGAGACTGGTTCTCTGCCTGCACCCCCCCCCTATTATTTCTAAGTTTATATTTCTTGTCTAGTGTCTTCATTTGTGCATGACCTTCTCCAGATCCTGAACCCTAGCCAAGCTGGTTGCAGCTTTCACATATTTAATAATGATACATCTGATTAGGGGTTAATATCCAAAATATGTAGAGTACTCATACAACTCCACAAAAGGAAGACAAGCAATCATATTAAAAAATGGACAGAGGACCTGAATGGATACATCTCCAAGGGGGACATACAAATGGCCTAGAGATATATGAAAAAATGATCAAAGTCACTAATCATCAGAGATATGCATAGTAAAACCACAATGAGATATCCCCTCACACATCTCAGAATGGTTATCATCAATAAATCAATAAATAACAAGTGCTGGCGAGGATGTGGGGAAAAGGGAAAACCAGTTCACTACTGGTGAATGCAGATTGGTGTAGCCACTATGGAAAACAGTATGGCATTTCCTCAAAAAATTAAAAATGGAACTGCCTTTTGACCATGCAATTTCACTTCTTGGAATATATCCTAAGAATCCTGGAACACCAATCAGAAAGAATACATGCACCCCTATGTTCATAGCAGTGTTATCTACAATAGTTAAAATTTGGAAATAGCCCAAGTGCCCATCAGTAGATGAATGGATAAAAAAAATCTGTGGCACATTTATAGAATGAAACTAGAAGCCCAGTGCATGAAATTCGTGCATGGAGGGGGGTTGTCCCTCAACCCAGCCTGTATCCTCTCCAATCTGGGACTCCTGGAGGGATGTCCGACTGGCCTAAACGGGCAGTCAGACATCCCTCTCACAATCCAGGACTGCTGGCTCCCAACTGCTTGCCTGCCTGCCTTCCTGATTGCCCCTAACCATTTCTGCCTGCCAGCCTGATCACCCCCTAACCACTCCGCTGCCAGCCTGGTTGATGCTTAACTGCTCCCCTGCCAGCCTGTTTGCCCCCAACTTCCCTCCTCTGCCGGCCTGGTCACCCTTAACTGCCCTCTCCTGCAGGGTTGATCACCTCCAACTGCTCTCCCTTGCAAGCCTGGTCCCTCTCAACTGCCCTCCCTTGCAGGCCTGGTCCCTCACAACTGCCCTCCCTTGCAGGCTGGGTGCCTCCCAACTGCCCTCTCCTGTTGGCCATCTTGTAGTGGCCATCTTGTGTCCACATGGGGGCAGGATCTTTGACCACGTGGGGGCAGACATATTGTGTGTGGGAGTGATGGTCAATATGCATATTACTCTTTTATTAGATAGGATAGAGGCCTGGTGCATGGGTGGGGGCCAGCTGGTTTGCCCTGAAGGGTGTCCCGGATCAGGTGGGGGTTCCCTTGGGGCATGGGGTGGCCTGAGCGAGGGGCCTGTGGTGGTTTGCAAGCTGGCCACACCCCCTGGCGACCCAAGCGGAGGCCCTGGTATCTGCAATTTATTTTCCTTCTACAATTGAAACTTTGTAGCCTGGAGCGGAGCCAAGCCTGCTGCTCCCTTGGGGCAGCAGCCATTTCTGTAGCAGTTAATTCACCTTCTACAATTGAAACTTTGTAGCCTTAAGCGGGTGAGCCCGGCCAGGGTGTGCGGAAAGTTTTGCTTCCCCTGTTGCCGCCAGCAACGCTGGCTTGCTCTCTCAAGCTCCGTTCTGCCCCCATTTCTGTTTGAATTTGTTTACCTTCTATAATTGAAACTTTGTAGCTTGAGTGGAGGCTTAGGCCTGCAATGGCTATGGAAAGCTTGGCTTGCTCTGTTACCTGGGAAACCTTGCTCTCTGTGGCTGTAGCCATCTTGGCTGGGGTTAATTTGCATACTCGCCCTGATTTGCTGGTGGGCATGGCTTGGCTGGTGGGCATGGCTTATGTAGCGGAGTGATGGTTAATTTGCATATTACCATTTTATTAGAGAGGATACTATTCAGTTGTAAAAAAGAGGGACCTCTTACCCTTTGGGACAGCATGGAAGAACCTGGAGAATATTATGCTAAGTGAAATAAGCCAGTCTGAGAAAGACAAATATCACATGATCTCACTAATTTGTTCAGTCTAATGAACAAAATGAATTGACCAACAAAATAAGTTCTGAAGCATGAAGGCATGGAGCAGACTGATATACCTCTATGTGGGGGTGGAGGGACAAGGAGAGATAAACCAAAGAACTTATATACTTATACAGATAGCCCATGGATGCGGGCAATATGGTGGTGAAGACCTGGGATTGGGTATGTTAGGGGCTTGGTGGAGGAGAGTAAAGTGGGGTAAAATGGGAGACATAATACTGTCTACAACTACAACAGGAGGATATACATAACCCACACAAAAAACACTTCTGGAGCACTCAGCTCAGGTGATCAGTAAGACTGTACTACTTATCCCCACAGGACACCTACTGCTTAAGGCCACTTTACTAAGACTGGGACACATAGATATATCTAATATATAGAAAGAAACTCAGAAGAATCCAAAATAAGGAGATAAAGAAACATATCCCAAACAAAATAATAGGAGAAATCTAAAGACACACACACACACACACACACACACAAACCCACAAAAAACAAACAAACAAACAAAAACACCTGTATGAAATAGAGGCAAGTAGTCTACCAGATAGAATTTAAAATAATGATTATAAAGAATCTAAAGATTGTTTATCCTTTCAAAGAACCATCTCTTTTTGGTTTCATTGATCTTTTGTATTGTTGTGTTGTTTTTTGTTTTGTTTTGTTTTTGGTCTCTATGTCATTTATTTATGCTCTGATCTTTATTATTTCCTTCCTTCTGCTCACTCTGGGCTTTTCTTGTTGCTCTGTTTCTAATTTTTTAAGTTGTAGAGTTAGATGATTTATTACCTTTTTTTTTTTTTTTTTTTTTAGGTAGGTCTGTAGAGCTATAAACTTTCCTCTCAGGACTGCTTTCACTTTGTCCCATAAATTTTGGATTGTTGTGTTTTCATTGTCATTTGTTTCCAGGATGTTTTTAATTTCTTCTTTGATCTTTTTGGTAACTCAATCATTGTTTAATAGCATGCTATTCAGCTTCCAATTGTTTGATTTTTTTAATTGTTTTTATTGTAATTTATTTCTAATATGCCATTGTGGTCTGGGAAGATGCTTGATATGATTTCAATTTTCTTGAATTTGGGGAGACTTTGCCTGTGACCCAATATGTGGTATTTACTGATAACTTCAACAGCATTAAAAAAACATAAAAACCATAAAAGAACAAGTCAGAAATGAAGAATATAATATTCTAAATGAAGAATACACTGAAAGGATCAAGAGCAGGTGACATGAGTTAGAGGATTGAATCACCAATTTGGAAGGCAATGTAGCAGAAAACAATCAGTACGTCAAAATAAAATAGTTTAAATGACTTCTGGGAAAACATCTAGCATAGCAACATCTAAATCATAGAGGTACTTGAAGAAGAACAGAGAGAGCAAAATATTGAGAACCTATTTGAAGAAATAATGACTGAAAACTTTCCTAACCTGGTGAAGAAAAGACATACAAGTTCATGAAGTGCAGAGATCCCTAAACAAGTTGAACACAAAGAGGCCCACACCAAAACACATCATAATTAAAACAGCAAAATTTTAAAACAAAGAGAGAATCTTAAAAGCAGCAAGATAAAGACAACCAGTTACCTATAAGAAAGCTCCAGTAAGACTGTCAGCTAATTTCTCAACAGAAAATTTTCATGCCAGAACAGACTGGCAAAAAATATTGAAAGTTATGAAAAGTGAGGCACTACAACTAAAATTGCATTACTGTGTAGGGCTATCATTTAGAATTGAAGGAGAGATAAAGAACTTCCCATCTAAGAAAAAAAGTATTATAAAAAATGTTAGAGGGACTTTGTTAAGAAAGGAAAAGAAATAAAGGAGGGCTGAAACCGGTTTGGCTCAGTGGATAGAGCGTCAGCCTGCGGACTGAAAGTTCCCAGGTTTGATTCCGGTCAAGGGCATGTACCTTGGTTGTGGGCACATCCCCAGTAGGGGGTGTACAAGAGGCAACTGATCGATGTTTCTCTCTCATCGATGTTTCTAACTATCCCTCTCTCTTCCTCTCTGTAAAAAATCAATAAAATATATTTAGAAAAAAGAAATAAAGGAGGAACATAAATATAAATAACTAGAGGCCTGTTGCATGAAGATTCATACAAGAATAGGCCTTCCTTCCTCTGGCTTTGCTCCTGGCCACCTGGGAGCCTTTGCAAGTCTTCGTTCTTAGCCACCACCCGGGAGCCTGCACAAGTCTTCACTCTTGGCCGCCTCCTAGGAGCCTGCAAGTCTTGGCTCCTGGCCGGAGCACCGCCCCTGTAGCTTCCTCCGCCCACTGCTCTTCCCCTCATAGCAGGCATCCCTGCCTGCCCAGCTGCTCTTTGTTATGCAAATTAACCCACAATCTTTGTTGGGTTAATTTGCATACTCACTCCTGATTGGCTGATCGGTGTCATGGAGGTACAGTCAATTTGCATATTTCTCTTTTATTAGTGTGGATAAAATGCAAATACATATGTATCTTAATCATTTTAAAAGTAAATGGAATAAATGTTATAGTCAAAAGACAATGGATAGCTAAATTGATAAGAAAAGAAGACTCACAAATATGCTAGCTACAAAAGTCTCACTTCAGATCAAAATACATACCAAACTGAAAACAAAGAGATGAAAAGATATGTTATGCAAAAGATATTTAATGAAAATAAAAATAAAAGCCAGGATAGCCATATTTATGTCACACAAAACAGACTTTAAACAAAAGCTATATATGAGACACAGAACGAGATTGCATAATAATAAAGATTCAATCCAACAAGTGGTATAACTCCTTTTATAATTTATGCACCCAGCACAGGAACATCTAAATGTATAAAGCAAAACTTGATGGACATAAAGGGAGAAATCAACAGTAATTCGATCACAGTAGGGGACTTGACACAACATTGAAATCAATGGATATATCTTCCAGAGAGAAAAACAAGGAAATGGTGGCCTTAAATGATACAGTAGAGTAGTTGAATTTAAATGCTATTTCAAGAGAATTTAATCTTAAAATAGCAGAATATACATTCTTTTCTAGTGCACATTGAACATTTTCTAGGATAGAGCACATGTTAGGACACAAAATAAGTCTCAATAAATATAAGAAAATTGAAATCATATTAAGCATCTTCTCTGACCACAATGGTATGAAACTTGAAATCAATTAAAAGAAAAAAAACTGAAAAACACTCTAACCCCTGAAGGCTAAATAACATGTTACTAAACAATAAATGGATTACAGTGAGAACAATAAAACAATAAAAAGATATTTTGAGACAAATGAAGATGAAAACTCAAAAACTCAAAATTGATGGGATACAGCAATGCAATTCTAAGAGGGAAATTCATAGCAACAGAAGCCACCTCAAGAAACAAGAAATATTTCAAATAAACAATCTAACCTTACACCTAAAGGAACTATAAAAAGAAGAACAAACCAAGTCCAGTTACTATAAGGAAGCAAATAATAAAGACCATAGCAGAAACAAATAAAATAGAGTCTAAAAAAAACCCAGTGCAAATGATCAATGAAAACAAGACCTGATTAGCTGAAACCAGTTTGGCTCAGTGGATAGAGCGTCGGCCTGCAGACTGAAGGATCCCAGGTTCAATTCCTGTCAAGGGCATGTACCTTGGTTGTGGGCACATCCCCTGTGGGGGTTGTGCAGGAGGCGGTTGATCGATGTTTCTCTCTCATCAATGTTTCTAGCTCTCTATCCCTCTCCCTTCCTCTCTGTAAAAAATCAATAAAATATGTTAAAAAAAAGTTTTTTTTAAAAAAAAGAAAACAAAACAAAACCTGGTTCTTTGAAAAGATGAACAAGATTGATAAACCTTTAATGAAACTCATCAAGAAAAAGAACAGAGAGGACCCAAATAAATAGAACCAGAAATGAAAGAGAAGAAATAAATGACACCATGTAAATACATAGAATTATAAGAAAATACTATGAACAATTATATGCAAACAAATTGGACAACCTGGAAGAAATTTAATCTTCCAAGACTGAATCAAGAATAAACAGAAAATCTGAACATACTAATTACAACAAACAAAATTTAAGCAGTAATGAAAAAAAATATATCAGTAAACAAAAGTCATGGACCAGATGGTTTCACAGGTGAATTTTATCAAAGATTCAAAGAATTAACACCTATTTTTCTCAATGTATTCCAAAAATTTTAAGAGGAAGAAGTACCTCCTAACTTATTTTACAAGGTCAGTGTTATTGTGCTTCCAAAACCAGATAAAGACATTACAAAGAAAGAAAATTATAGGCTAATGTTCTTGATGAACATAGATTAAAAAATCTTCAACAAAATATTCACAAACCAAATTCAACAATATATTAAAAAGATCATACACCATGATCAATTGGGAATTATTCCTGGTCTGCAAAAATGGTTCAATATATACAAATCAATAAATATGATACACAACATAAAAGAAATAAAAGATTAAAATTATATGGTAGTATCAATAGATGAAGGAAAAGCATTGGATAAAACGCAGCATCTACTTGTGATAAAACTCCAGCAAAGTGGGAATAGAGGATCATACATCAACATAATAAAGCCTATTTATGACAAACCCACAGGTAACACCATACTCAATGGAGAAAAACTAAAAGTGTTTCCCTTAAGATCAAGAACAAGACAGGGATGTCCACTTTCATCAATTTTATTCAGCATAGTACTGGAAGTCCTACATACAGCTATCATACAAGAAGAATAAATAAAAGCCATCTAAATTGGAAAAAAAAGTAGTTAAACTGCCATTATTTATAGATAATATGATAATAGATATAAAGAATTCTAAAGATTTCACCAAAAAAGTACTAGAACTTATAAATAAATTCATAAAGTAGCAAGGTACAAAATAAATATATAGAAATCAGTTGCATTTTTGTAAACCAGTAATGAATTAAAAGAAAGAGAAACTAAAAACAATCTCATTTACAATTGCATAAAAAAGACGTAGAAAGAAATCTAAACAAGGGTATAAAAAAACCCCATACTCGGAAAGTTATAAAACATTGAAGAAAATAATTTAAGAAGCCACATACAGCACAGTTGAAATGTCCATACTATCCAAGGAAACCCACAGATTCAACACAATTCCTATCAAAACACCAATGGCATTTTTCAAAGAAATAACACAAATAATCCAAAAATTTACATGGAATTACAATATTCCCTGAATGGCAACAGCAACCTTGAGAAAAGATGGCAAAGTTGGAAGTATCAATAATAGATATAAAGAATTTATATCGGGGTTTTTTTTATACCCTTGTTTAGATTTCTTTCTACATCTTTTTTTATGCAATTGTAAATGAGATTGTTTTTAGTTTCTCTTTCTTTTAATTCATTACTGGTTTACAAAAATGCAACTGATTTCTATATATTTATTTTGTACCTTGTTACTTTATGAATTTATTTATAAGTTCTAGTACTTTTTTGGTGAAATCTTTAGAATTCTTTATATCTATTATTTATATCTATTATTGATATCAAGCTACACTACAAGCTACACTACATGTGCTCTATACTAGAAAATGTTCAATGTGCACTAGAAAAGAATGTATATTCTGCTATTTTAAGATTAAATTCTCTTGAAATAGCATTTAAATTCAGCTGATCTACTGTATCATTTAAAGCCATCATTTCCTTGTTGTTTTTCTCTCTGGAAGATATATCCATTGATTTCAATGTTGTGTTAAAGTCCCCTACTGTGATTGAATTACTGTCAATTTCTCCCTTTATGTCCATCAAGAAAACATCATAGTGCTGGTATAAAAAACAGACACATACATCAATGAAACAGAACAGAGAGCCCCGAAGTACATATTAATTGACCCATGCCTATATGGTCAATTAATATATGACAAAAGAAGAAAGAACATTGGACAGATACATGCAAAAAAATGAAACTAGATCACCAACTTACACCATACACAAAAATAAACTCAAAATGGATACAGGACTTAAACATAAGACGGGAAACCATAAAAATACTAGAGGAATCCACAGACAGCAAAATCTCAGACATATGCTGAAAGAACTTCTTCACTAATACTGCTCCTAGGGCAATAGAAGCTAAAGAGAAAATAAACAAATGGGAGTACATCAAAATAAAAAGCTTTTTCACAGCAAAAGAAACCATCGATAAAACAACAAGAAACCCCACTGTATGGGAGAACATATTTGCAAATGTTATCACTGATGAAGGTTTAATCTCCAACATCTACAGGCAACTTATACAATTTAATAAAAGGAAGATAAATGATCCAATAAAAAAATGGGCAACGGATCTAAATAGAATCTTTTAGAAAGAAGACAGAAAGAAGGCCAAGAGACACATGAAAACTTGCTCAAAGTCACTAATTATCCGAGAGATGCAAATCAAAACGACAATGTGGTACCATCTCACACCTGTCAGAATGGCTATTATCAACAAATCAACAAATGACAATTGTTGGCGAGGATGCAGAGAAAAAGGAACCCTCCTGCACTGCTGGTGGGAATGCACACTGGTGCAGCCACTGTGGAGAACAGTATGGAGTTTCCTCAAAAAACTAAAAATGGAACTCCCATTTGACCCAGTAATCCCACTCCTAGGAATATATCCTAAGAAACTGGAAACACCAATCAGAATGGATATATGCACCGCTATGTTCACAGCAGCACAATTTACAATAGCTATGTTTGGAAACAGCCTAGGTGCCAATCAGCAGATGAGTGGATTAGAAAATTATGGTACATCTACACAATGGAATACTATGCTGCCATAAAAAAGAAGGAATTCTTACCATTTGCATCAACCTGGATGGAACTGGAGAACATTATGCTAAGTGAAATAAGCCAGTCAATGAAAGAAAAATACCACATGATCTCACTCATTTATGGATAATAAAGAACATTATAAACTGATGAACAAAAAGATAGATACAGAGACAGTAAAGCATCAAACAGACTGTCAAATTACAGCGGGAAGGTTAGGGAGAGGTGGGGGAGATAAGAGATGAACCGAAGGACTTGTACGCATGCATATAAGCATAACCAATGGACGCAAAACACTGGGGGTGAGGGCATATATGGGAGTGGGGTGGGGGGGCAATGGTAATATATGTACACATATAATACCTTAATAAAAAATGAACAAACAAACAAACAAAACAACAAAAAAAGTAGCAAGAACATACAATGGGGGTAAATAGTCTATTCAATAAGTGGTGTTGGGAAAATTGAACAAATAAATGCAAAAAATTAAAACATATCCACCATCTGACACCATATACAAAAATAAACTCAAAATGTATTAGTTAAAATGTAAGACTTGAAACCATAAAACTTCTAGAAAAAAAACATAAGTAGCAATTTTTTTTTCTTATATATCTCCTTGGTCAAAGAAACAAAGGACAAATAAACAAACGGGACTATATCAAAGTAAAAAGTTTTACAGCAAAAGAAGTCATCAGAAAAAGGAAAAGACAACCTACTGAATAGGAGAACATATGCACCATGATGCATCTGATAACTGGTTAATAACTAAATTTATTAAAAACATATACAACTCAATGCCAAAAAGCCCACAAGTAATCCAATTAAGAAATGGGCAAAGGATCTGAATAGACATATACAGATTTCAAGTAGATAAATGAAAAGATGCTTGACATCAATAATCACCAGAGAATGCAAATTAAAATGAAGGCACTTGACCAGCCAGTGTTGCTCAGTGGTTGAGCATCAACCTATGAAGCTAGAGGTCATCAACCTATGAACCTGGTCAGGGAACATACAAGAATCACCAATGAATGCATAAATAAGTGGGACAACAAATCAATGTTTCTCTCTCTTCCTCTCTCTTTACAAAAATAAAATTTAAAAATATTCAATGAGATATCACCTCACTCCTGTCAGAATGGCAATCATCCATAAATCAACAAACAAGAAGTGTTTGCCAGTGGTCTTTCTTGGCATCTACAAGGGGTTCAGGAATCTGGAGAAGGCACTGTGTGTAAATTAATCAAGAGTCCAGAGATGAAATATAATTTGGGAAAGCATTTGGGGGGCCAGAGGAGCTTGGCTAAAGAAACCAAGTTCTCCTGTCTCTCCGGACTCCTTGCTTTGTATTAACACAAATGGTCATAAGGCAAGGTAGATATACACATCAAAGGTTAAGGTTTGGTATACAGAATCCATTGTCAGATTGGAGGAACTGCCTAAAGCTGTTCAGGTGTTTGGCCAGTAGGAGGCAATAACATGTAGGTTGAAATGCCCTCAGCTGTTTGGCAGCAAGCAATAATTTATGCATCCTTTTCAGGTTTGGGGAAATGCCCTCAGCCATTTCCAGATGATTCAGCCCTGCTGACATGCTGGAATTGGCTTCCGGCAAGTGTTGTTGAGGATGTGGAGAAATGGGAACCCTCATGCACTGTTGGTGGGAATGAAGATTGGTTTAGGGGCTATGGAGAATATGGAGATTCCTCAAAGAATTAAAAATAGAACTGCCTTATGACCCAGAAATTCCATCTCTGGCTATATAGCCAAAGAAACCTAAAACACTAATTTGAAAGTATACATGCACCCCTATATTCACTGCAGCATTATTTGAAATAGCCAATGTAAATCAGTCAGACAAAGACAAATACCATATGATTTCACTTATATGTGGAATTTAAATAACTAAATAAATGAACAAATAATATAGAAATAGACTTATAGGTACAGAGAACAGACTGATAGTTGTCAGACGAGGGGGAGGTTTGGTAGGCTCAGTAATAGATTAAGAAGTACTAATTGTAGATACAAAATAGTCATGGGGATGTGAAGTACAGAATGGGGAATATAATCAATAATATTATAATAACTATGTATGGTGCTAGGTGGGCACTTGAAGCATTTGTGGGATCACTTTTTAAAGTATATGATTATTTAACCACTATGCTGTTTTAATTAATACAAAATAATATTGAATGTAAAAAAATCATATATATTTTATTTACATATATATACTAGGCTTACATACATATGTTAGGCATACATATACACACATACTAGGCTTTGGTAGAGGATAAGGGATGGAACAGGGGTTTGGAGTAGCTGTGGTGAAGACCTCAAGTAGAGGGTTTGCTGTGGAGAGAAGAATGACACATCGTACTTTAATCCAAGAGGTAATGGGTAGAGAAAAGTTAAGGCAGAGAAGGTGGTTGATAGAATTCACCTTGACCTTCTTAGATAAGGAGAAGATGAATTACTGATATTAGTAATAGGACAAAAATGAGCAAATTTATTGGCATACAGCATGGGTACAGGAAGTGGATGTCACAGAGCATAAAACTAACATGGGGTAATGCATATCTGTATTTTTTTGGGTGTAGAGCTCAACAGTCCGAGAGCATGAGCAAAGACACGGTCTGTAGAGCTATCCCAGAACTGAGAAACAGCACAGTGGTTGAAGGAGAGGGATGAGGGGCTGATAACTATATTAGGCGGATATAAAACAGGGGACCATATTCATGGGACAAGGTTTAAGTAGAGAAGGAGGCAGGTAAAAAAAAAAAATTGAAGTGAAAGAAGCTTGGCTCAGAGAGCAGAAAAGGTGGAAGGTTCAGAGTAATTTCTCTGAGCCTCAGTTTCCTTATCTGTAAATAGGGGAAATCATGAACATTGCTTTATTGCCTGTAAGCATGGACCATGATAAGAAAGATACAGATTGATTGGTTGTGATCAAGTTCCTGACCAGATGGGCTAGGAACTAACTTACAGAAAGGTGAAAATTACAACTTGTTTCTCTTTAAAGTATACATTCTTGGACTTTCTGGACATTCCCTGATCTCTCTGCTTGACCAGATTGTAAACTCTCAGAGAACTGGGCCGGTATTCATATAATAATCTCAGAGTGAGACAAACCTTGTTTCCCCAAAAATTAACAGACCAAAACCTACAGCATGCACATTGTCATTACAACTCAACTTGGAAAACAAATCCTTTCAGTCAAATGCAGGAGTCTCAAACTAACATCAGTCTGCTAACACAATTGGTGAGATCCAGTTTAATGACATTCCTTATATAGAGCTATCCTCAGAGGATAGTGATTTTTAGGAGGTTCTGAGGAAAATTCCCTAAAAGCAGTTTGTTCCCAAAATGTTTTGAGCAATGGCAGGCCTGTGGGAAAACACATCTTTCCTTCCAAAGAATCTCTTGGAAGGAAGCAAGACTCACTTAGATATATCATTGCTGGGCTGTTCATTTAAACCCCTGCCCCTACTATATATATATGTATTTATATATTTCGGAGAGGAAGGAAGAGGGAGAGAGAGATAGAAACATCAATGATGAAAGAGAATCATTGACTGGCTGCCTCCTGCATGCCCTCTACTGGGGATGGAGCCCACATCCTGGGCATGTACCCTTGACTGTAATCGAACCTGGGACCCTTCAGTCTGTAGGTCAATGCTCTATCCACTGAGCCAAACCAACTAGGGCCCTACAGTCTTTATGTACACAGTTTGTAGTACTCCCAGGATAATGCTGTAAGAAATAACCTTGATTAACAAGAGTTAGTCTTCATTGACACCTGAACTAGAACTTATAGTTAGTTGGCTTTAGGAAAAAGGGAGGAAAATTGAAAGAAACTACATATCTAGCAAATGTCACTTTTCCCTTTACCATCTTTATCTACTTAACCCACAGCAGGACAAGTATTATCTCCTGCCTTATTTTCCCAAGTCCAAAATTTTTCTTTCTTTGTGATTTTACAACCCAATACCCCGCTCCCCTCACACACATCAATCTCTATTCTCTGGAATAAAGACATTCTACTGAGGTATATCTGGAATCAGGTTGTCCATGGATATGCTCACCAGGAGAGAGGGTTGCTCACCTTTGACCACAAACTTCACAATGTTGCTGCGTTGCTCAGAGCCTACCCGGCCCTTAGCAGTACAGAAATAGGAGCCTGAATTAACCAACACTGCAGGCTTGAAAAGTAAGGTACTCAAGGTTCCTACTTTGATAGGTTCTGAGTTGTTAGTCTGTTCCTTGTACCAAACATAACTGATGGGAGGAGAACCCTGAGCCTGGCATTGAAGGCTAATCCTCATTCCCTGGAGCACTGTGAAGCCATAGCCATTGCCAGTTGTCACTGTGGGCTTGGAAACAGGGACTGCAAAGGGAAGACAAGAGAAGAGGCTATGGTAAGTTACAAGAATATGGGAACACAAAGCTGAAGCATATTTTCCGGGTATAGGGATATGCACATATCTACAAAGGGAACTAAAAGGGGCTCCTGACTTTGGAAGAAAAAGCAAACAGGACAATGTAAATAAAAATACCTTCCTTTAGAAGATTAGGTACTGTTTTGTATTATCTGGGTTTTGGACTACCTGGAGTTAAAAATCAACTGACTGTAAAAAAGGTAATACAGCTTTTTTAAGCTTGAGTAGTTTTGGGATTATTTAGCTTTTGAATTACAGGAGATATCTGTATAATTGTCAAGTCAACAAAACTCATCTTAGCTGACCCTTGCATCCCTGTCCCCAGAGCTTCTATGTCAGCATCAATTCAATATCCAATATCCTGATAAGATATCCTCATTTTTATGAGTTTTAAGACCCAGAGCCCAAAGAGGACAACAAAACTGTGGATGCAAGAATTTCTATGACACTCAAGGGGTAGAGATTTGAAGGCCAAGGACCCTTCCCAAGATTTTTAAAATTATGCCATGATAGTGTCCCTGAGGATACTTTGCCTATACACTTACTCTGATGAGCACAAATGTCTCTGGGTTTCTCAAGGTTTTCTAGGATTATAGTCCTTTATTGAGTCTTTGCCAATCAGTACTTTCCTACCCCCACAGTGACTCACGTTTCTGGACGCGAAGCTCAATGATCTTATCTCTCACCACTTGGTTGCCATTAGGAGTCTGCCAAGTGACTTCACAAGTGTAGTGGCTCCGGTCATCCATCTCCAGGGTCTTCAGTTGGAGGGACACATCTCCTAGAACCTCACGGTTAATGTGCAGGCGGCCCCGGTACTTTGCTTGCTGGATATGATCTCCAGAGGAGTCACGTAGGAAGATGGTGATTGGGTCTGAGTCACGTCGTACCAGCCACTTTACCAAGACTTGGGTGTAGCCTTTCAGAGGAGCAAAGGTGCAAGGAATATTCACATCCCCTTTCCAAGTCCCTGTCACACTCTCAGGCGCTTCAAGGATGGGATGGCCTGAAGATGGGCAACAGAGGAAGAATACAGACATAGATGGCACACCCACCTGGGAGCTAGGGTGGCTCTTCTCCACTAATCTTCCTCCAGCTCTCCCAAATCTCCCTCCCTTTTTCCTAAAATCATTCTCATACTCCCTTCATGTGGAACAGAGCATAATTCTGCTCTGAGGACATCTGGAGCAGCTGAAAATGCCTTTGTCTACATGTATGTATGTTTTCCTTCTAACCTTGGGGGAACTGCAAGGCCTGGCTCATGTTATCCTCTTTGGGGATTCTCACATAGATCACTCTGTTCTGTCAAGAACACGGACAGCCAGTCCCAATTTCCCAATCCTGGGAGTCATTTTTAGTATTGGGTCAAACATGACTTTTCCATCTCAGAATAGGATTATGGGACAGAGTTAGTAACCAGACTTCTAATAATCTCATGTTATTCCAATTTTACTTTTTTTCTTCCCCTCTCCTTTCTTCCACCCATCCTTTCATCTTTATCCTCTTTGTCCTTCTTTTTTGTGTTCTTTTCTCCTCTTCTTCCTACTTGTTCGGTAGTAGAATAAAGAGAAAGTATATGGTAAGCACAGGGCATCACAGGAAAAGTAACATTATACTATTCCTCTTGTTCTTTTATTTACAGAGTGAAGGTAACCTCAATAGCATTGACTTATACATTCCAACAATCCCTCTAATACTCAAAAAAACTAAAATACATTGAGTAGGAGTACTTAGTAAATTCAGGAGGGGAGTGAAAGGTTGCATGGTGAGTAAGAATAATAACACCAATATAAATCCAAGGTCTGCTCTATCATATATTTCTCTGTGTGACCATGGGTAAATTGCTAAACCTGTCTGAGCTTTATCAATAAAATGGAGGTGATAATAAACAGAGGGTTACTATGAAGATAAAATGAGCTCATAGATGTTAAATCACCTAGCATAGTGATTGGCATTTAGTAGGTATTGGATAAATGCTGGTCCTGTCCCATGCTTCGAGGGAAACTTCTCATATTTGTCTTGATTCTTCTTAACCTATAGAAGTCTTCACTATGTTTTCCCTAAGGTGGATAGATCAATTAGATTGGGTCATAGTAAGCTTTAATAATGACCTAAAAGATAAGTTAAGGCATGAGCAGGCAAGGAAGTCACCCTTCATAGCCTGATGGAACCCACCAAATTATGGGCAGGTAATAGGCCATCCCTGGTTTTTAGGGTAGCCAAAAAGTACACAGTAGCCACTGCCTCCAAAAACAAGGCTGGAATGGAAGTCTATGTGAAATGTTGGCCAAATTAAGCAATACTCCTCACTTTCCTGGAAGATTGGTTAGGGAAAATCTATTTCAGGAAAGCATCAACCTGAAAATCTATTTCATCAAGCATCAACTTGAGTGGATGCTCTACACATTATGGAGCCATGAAAACCACCAAATGGTTAGGTACTTAGTACAACAGGTCTTGGGTTGCTGAAGGCAAATTCCAGCAGGTCATAATTATGCAAGAAGTTCATCAGAAGGCTGATGGACCTTGGGGCTTCAGCAGGCCTGAAAATCTGCATATTATAACCTGCTGCTGAACAGCTGTAGGCATTTCCCCTAACCTGATAATATTTTACTGTTTATCAAAGCTTACCTTTGATATGTATATCTGCTTTCCTAAAGGGCCAATGTGTTTTCCAGTAAATAAAAAGCTGTGGGTCCAGAGATTCGGGTGCTTAGTCACTAGAGCTAAATGGCTCCCCCAAAATGCCTTCCAAATTTATATTTCTTTCTAGTCTCTATTCATTTATGTGCAGCCCTTCTCCAGATTCCTGAACCCTTGCAGCGAAAAGACTGCGGCATTGGAGGACCAGGCAAGATAGTATTTTGGAGATTTCTAGAATTGCATATATTTACGGGCTTTTAGAAACCACTTAAGTCACATTCCCTCATGGTACATATGGGCAAGGCTGAGGCTCAGAGAGAGAAAGATCATTATCCAAAGAGACACACATAGCAGGAACAGATCTTGGCCTCTACGCATAGAATAAAGGCTTTCAGAAGCTACTGCCTTCTTACCTTCTTACTAACTTATTAAACTTACTAAGGGTTTTCTGGCTTCAGTTGTGGCTAAAGTCAGCAAGCCCCTTATCTGGACCTACTTGGCATGGCTTAAAGGGATGTTATCCTATGATTGGATAATATTCCCTGACTGCCTGGAAAAGAATTCTCCCATCTGTTGGCTACTTTATAAAAATCTTTTCCAAGAACTTTAGAGCCTTGCTATTTTCCCTCAGGAAAGAATTTAATTTTATTCAAATATTAGCTCCCTTCAAGAGAAATACCAGGGATGAGCATTGACTCAAAAGGCTTTGTTGGAAAAAGGTTTAACTTTAGAAAGAGGGAATACGGGGGCCCATTCTAGTCCAGGACCTGGACTTAGGAAAAAAAAGTCTGGGGCCTGTGTAATGGTACTAAATAAAGAAAAGACCTAGTTTTCTGGGTGTGGACCCCTTTACAGAACTCGGTCTAGATCCCTTTTTGAATCTTTTTCCTCCTACCATTACACAGAGGGTGAGATCTTCCCATGACTCCACATTCCTGTGTCTGGCCACTCTTCCTCTTTTGTGCTGCCTCCTAGATAGAGTATTAACTTATATAATAGATGTTTATAAAATTTTATAATGTTCATAAAATGCAAATATTATTATTTATTTTTATTATGTTTATTTCAATATGTGCCTTAAGCTTAATAGCTGATTTGGGCCCCTAGAGGCTTTTCAGAAGTGAAGCCAAATAGTCTTAAAGAGCTGTCCAGTTGGCAGGGCCCTTTGAGGCCAGCTAATATGATCCCCTCACTGTACAAATGAGCTGGGTACACTAAGATCCAGGGAGAGGAAGGCATTATTGGTCATTCAGTATGTCCTGAATCTCAGGTCTTATAGTGTAAAACCCTACACTCAAACGAAAGCCCTGCTTTCAGGTTTGGAGGACCTCAGAGTCTGGGGATGATACAATAAACATATGAGCTCTCACGTGCATGCCCACACATGATTTAAATTTAACATTTACAAAATGTTTCTATGAGACCCAGCCCTGCCTTTATAAGTCCCACCTCAAACCAACACATTTGAAGAAAGGTAGGGAAGTGCACTGTAAAAGGTGTTAGAAAATGAAAATATTGTAGCTCTAGAAAGAACACTATTTTTAGGAGCATTAATTCTGCCACCAATGCTTTTCCCTTTTAGGTGACTTAATTCTAGCTTGAAGTTCTAGAATTTGATGGATCATAGAGCCCCAGGATAGGATAGCCTTAATTGAGTCAGCTATGGTAAGCTGGATTCTTTCTGACCGTACAAAGGACACAAAGCTAATACCTTTCAACCTCTATATCTAAGAATATGAAAGAAGTAGGGGTTCAGCAAGAACCCCTTTGACCTACCATAGGTTGCATTTAGTTATTACTCAGTCTTATTTTCTTAACAGACTATTTCAATTCTCATGGATATAAAGATGGAAGAAGACCCAAGGAAATAATGTTACTATGCTATGGTCAGACCTCTTTTTGGAATATGTGTCCAACATTAATTTCCCACTATTACCCCAGACAATTTTGGCCATGTTGACAGGGAAGTGAGTTACCCAAGAAGGTGGTAAGAAAGTAAGTTATGTGAAGACAATTTGAAGGATGTGGGGCTGTTTAGCTTGAATAAGAGATGGGTCAAGGGGACATGATGTCTGTTCTCAGAAATGTTAAGGGCTGTCACAATATAGAGGAAGCAGATATGATCTGTGTGTATCCAAGAAACAGTGCTAGGACATTGGAGAGAAGTAACTGGAAAGTGGATTTAGTTCAATATCAGGAATAACTTTGTAACAGTTGGAGATTCCTCTGAATAAACTAGATGGCCTGGAAAAGTAGTGAACTAGCAGTCACTGGAAGTATGTAATCAGATAACAGTGAAGGATGAATCGAGGTTACTTTTAAGGTCCTATCTAGCTCTTCAACAACATTCCTTCTTCAGGAGGTATATGTATTAACAGGGATCAAAGCCTGAAGTTATAATGGTAGAATTTCAGTTGAAAGACAGCAGATGGTGGAGGGATTTGGGAAGAAGCATTGGGTACCTTTTGAATGCCCCAGAGATAAAAACAAGAACCATAAAATTATTTGGATACTTTCCAAGAGAGGATACATTTCCATTTCTATGAAAACTTACCTCCTGGATCCTTCACCAGCTTTCAACTACCTCTCTCTCTTCTGACCAAAGCTGAGAGAGTCTGCAGTACTGGCTGAGAAACTCCTGCTCAGCAGAAATAGGCTTTCCTCAGTAGGCATTCAATCCCATCCTCAACACCCCAGTCTTTTGCCCGTGCCAGTAGTGGCATCCAGGCCACAATTTTATGTCTTACCGTAGATGACCATCATTAGATGGCCCAGGAACAGCAGGTCCAGCAAGAGCCCCATCACAGCCAGAGCCACTTCTGTCCTTTCTTCCTGCCTCCTGCTGTCAAAGAGGCTCGAACTCCTGATGGCTGCCAGTGTCTGTGCCTGCTCACTTCCCTTCCTTCCTCATATCTCTCACTTGACTCCCAGTCCCATTTCACATTTCCCTTCCTTCCCTATTTCAGCACAAGTCACATGAGCATTCCCCTCCCTTCCTTGCCTGGGGTTGGAGGTTTGATGGTGAGTGAAGCAATTTCTCTCCCTGCTAGGTTATTGACTTGACTTCTCTGGAGCCAATAGGGCTCTCTGATCTTAAAGCTCACAGGATGTGTTTATTCTGGGTTTCCTCCACTAAACTTAGATATTGGGGGTGACCTTTGGGATGAGTCTGCTTTCTCCAGCATGGGGGTATTTACCTTTCTGGTGGGCCTAAGGAAAAGAGATCAACTTTGCTGGCTGGTGTAATATTCAGCATCATGCTGTTAACTCCTGCTTGCTCAGCTAGATAAGAATATCATAGAGAAATATACCCCCATATCTAATACACTGAGTGGCCAGATTATTATGATCTCTGAACGCATAATAATCTGGCCACTCAGTGTGTGTGTGTATATATATATTAGAGGTCCGGTACATTAATTCATGCATGGGTGGGGTCGGGCCAGCCTGGCCAGGGGGAGGGGACATGGGCGGTTGGCCGGCTTGCATGCTGGTCGAACTCCTGGTCAAGGGGACAATTTGCATATTAGCCTTTTATTATATAGGATATACACTGAGTGGCCAGATTATTACATGTTCAGAGATCATAATAATCTGGCCACTCAATATACAGTTTACATTCAATATTATTTTGTATTATTTTCAGGTGTACAGCATAATGGTTAGACAGTCATATGCTTTAAAAGTGCTCCCCTGATATTCCAAGTACCCACTTCACACCATATGTAGTTATTACATTACTAGAGGCCCAGTGCATGAAAATTCATGCACTGGAGGGGGGGTTCCTCAGCCCAGCCTGCCCCCTCTCACAGTCCGGGAGCCTTCAAGGGTGGGAGGCAACCCAGCAATCAGGGGAAGGCAATGCCCCATCACACCTCTGTTGCTGCCACTGCTGGCAGCACAAGCCTCGGCTGGCCCTGGTTACCTGAGCCTCGGGTGGCCCTGGGCGGTTGGGCAGCCACCATTGAGGCTTACCTGTGCCTCGGGCCAGCCCTGGGTGGCTGAGGGGACTGGGGGACTCTGGAGGCAGGTGCGTGGAGCGGTCAGGCCTGCCTGGGGCGGGCCCGGCCTTGCTGAGTGTCTGCTGCCCCTGCGGGGCTGAGGGGACTGGGCGCCGCCATCTTGTGGCTGTGGGTGTCACCATCTTTGAAGGCGGGACAGTCAATTAGCATATTTCCTCCTTATTGACTGTGGGTGCCTCCATCTTTGAGGGCGAGGCAGTCAATTAGCTGTGGGCCCCACCATATTTGAGACGGCATGAGGGTTAATTAGCATATTCCCTCTTTATTAGATAGGATTATTGACTATATTCCCTCTGGTGTACTTTTCATCTCTGTGACTATTTTGTAACTCCAATTTATGCTTTTAAATTCCTTTTTTCACCCAATCCCTCAACCTTCCTCTCCTCTGGCAACCATCAGTTTGTTCTCTATAACTATGAGTCTATTTTGTTTGATTATTTTGTTCTTTAGATTCCACAAATAAGTTAAATCATATTTGTCTTATCCTGACTAAATTATTTCACTTAGCACAATAACCTTTATGAACCACTTTCTCTTACAGCTCCATCTCTTTGGTGGGAAGGGTTCCTATTAGTGCTCATAAGGGATCTTTTATTTATTTTTAAGGAAAAATTAAGTCTATTAGGTTGAATTTTTCAATGACTTTCCATTGATACAGATCCCTGACTGCAAGAGAATGACATTAAGCCTCCCAGGAAGCTTAATTGCTTCTCTATAGTCCACCAGCACTCTATATCTAGGTTTGGCACTGCCCACAGTCTACTAAGCTTCGAAAATAAAACATGTCCAAAGGAGAAATTCATTCAACAAATTCATACTGACTTCTAAGTAACATATAATCTTACCTTTCTTTTTAATTAGAGTAATAACAGACATCTTGATTGGAGGATGGATGAGCTTTGCAACATGGTGGAGTAAGACTCCACAAGGAAACATTATCTCTTCCATATGCTTGCCAATAGGTGATTATATACACATGATTGAGGGATCTGCAAGGGATAAGAGGAGGGTCCAGAATTTTAAGCCTTGACATTATCACATGGAATTCTGTCAAACCACTCTGATTCCCAGATTCAATCACCCTTGCCTAGTTGTCCCTTGCTTTTTGGTTACTTCTTTCAGTCCACCTCTCTGGATCTTCTAGTCATTCTTTCTTCTTGAGTCCTCACTCAGGGAACTCTGAACTTTGTCATTTCCAACCAATACCCTACACCACTACCACCATATAGCTACACACACACACACACACACACACACACACACACACACACACACACACTTTTCCCTCTACATCAGGGATAAGGAACATCTGGCCCATGGGCCATATAAGGCCCAGAAAATTATTTGGTCTGGCCCTGCAAAGGCATTATGGGTGAATTAATTAAATGTTTGACCAAATATAGCAGGCTAATTTTTAAGTTGATAATTTTATATGGCCTACGAATGATGTTATAAATACCTAAATGGCCCTTGGCATAAAAAAAGTTCCACATCCCTGCTCTACATCATGAATATCTGAAGGCCCATGCCCCATTAGATTTATCTCAGTTTCCCACTGGCCTGGTGGATTTGTATGTTTAAAACTACCCTCTTGCCTCTTGTTAGAACCTCTTAGATCTGAAGATAAATAAGTATACAGGGGAACATATATAGCATTCTTCTGGCAAAGACATCCAGCCCTGCAGTGTGCTCCCTGTTGAGCAAGAAGAGCACTGAAGGGGAAGTCAGGAAGCACAGAGACAGACCTGGTTCTGCATTTACTTCATCTGAGACGTTGGCCAAGTTAAGTCTCCTTGAACCTCAGCTTCCCTAATTTTAACATGAGCACTATTAGACTTGATGTTTGTATCTCTTCAGGTTTTTAAAAATGAAACTACACATATAACAACTATAGCAATGATAGCTACTTTTTTATTATTTATTTAAACATATATTGAACACTTTTTATGTGCCAGGAATGGGCAAAGGCACTGAGCACAATGATTAAGACAAACTCCTTCAAGAAGCTCACTGTCTAATGCTAAAATATTGATTAAACCAAGGCTCAGAGTGGTAAGTGACTTTCCTAGTGATATAGGATTAGCTAGGTACTTGGAAATGGGGGACTAGAGCTGGAGAGGGGGGCAGGGTACAACTAACTCATCATAAGTAAACTTCTTTGATTTAAAAGCAAGGTTACATACAGAAACATATTATAATATTTGCTGGCAAAAAGGTTAAAATAGGGGGATGAGGACACATATGTAATACCTTAATCAATAAAGAAATTTTTAAAAAAAGGTTAAAATAGTTTCCAATTTTTACCATGATTAAATTCCTGTCTTGCAATCAATTAAGTCACTACTTGATGGCATTTCTACACTTGCCCCAAAGGCTTGGGGCATGCCACTGGTCTGCTGAGACACAATAACTGAAAGTAGTTTGAAATTCAGGTCTAGCATTCAGAATCATACTGAAATTCTTTAATTAAATCCATTAATTTTAATTGTATAGCATATTTATGATACTTCTACATGTAGAAGTTTGGAAAATAATTCTCCTCTAACCCTCATTTAGAGGAATCTAATAAGTTATAGTTATCACAGAAACTAGAGAATTTGCTACTTTCCATATATACATTATTTGGATTATGCAATGGGGAAGATTTTCCTTAGAAATATTTTGTAAGTAATCTAAATGTTATGCAGATATATACAAAGACATCACATTTAGATTTGTATGTACTCCCATCCTATGTACAATAGCTAATTACAGACATGAACTTTGTAATAAGGCAATTCATTTCCTGATCATTAAAGGAAGGGGCAGAGTCTATGAAGAACTGTCCATTTCAGCTCTGACCATCTGTTTTTTTTGTTTGTTTGTTTGTTTGTTTGTTTTTTAGTTCCTGATATATATCCTATATAATAAAATGGTAATATGCAAATCGACCCAACAGCGGAATGACTGGTTGCTATGACGTGCACTGACCACAAGGGGGCAGGCACTTAATGCCAGAAGCCCTGAGCCAATCTCACGGCTGGTGAGTGCAGCAGCAGTGGTGAGAGCCTCTCCCGCCTCTGTGGCAGTGCTAAGGATGTCCAACTGACAGCTTAGGCCCACAGGGAGCATGCCTAAGCCATCAGTCAGACATCCCCTGAGGGCTCCCAGACTGCACAGGAGGGGGGTTGTCCCTCAGTCTGGCCTGCACCCTCTCCAATCTGGGACCCTTTGGGGGATGTCCAACTTCCAGTTCAGGCCCTCCCCTGCCAGCCTGATGGCCTCCAACTGCCCTCCCCTGCTGGCCTGTTCACCCCCAACTGCTCTCCCCTGCCGGCTATCTTGTGGTGACCATCTTGTGGTGGCCATCTTGTAGTGGCCATCTTGTGGCGGTCATTTTGTGACAACATTATGCAATGCCACCTAGGCTTTTATTATATAGGATATGACAGTATTACAGATATCTCCCATTCCACCCCCCCTTTAACCCACTATTCCCAGCTCCCACCCCCAGGTCTTCACCACCCTATTACCCATGTCCATGGACTATGTATACAAGTATACAAGTTCTTTGGTTTATCTATTCTCATCCCCCCATCTCTACATCAAGGTATGTCAGTCTGTTCCATGCTTCCATGCTTTGGGCCTTATTTTGTTAGTCAATTCATTATGTTCATTAGATTCCACAAATAAGGGAGATCATGTGATATTTGTCTTTCTCAGATTGGCTTATTTCATTTAGCATGATATTCTCTAGGTCCATCCATGCTGTCCCAAAGGGTAAGATATCCCTATTTTTTTCAGCTGCTAGTATTCCATTGTGCAAATGTCCCACCTCTTTTTTATCCATTCATCTACTGATTGACCATCTGTTTTAATGATACCCTTTGTGATTAGGTTATTTAAGTAGGCATGATGTCTATTTCACTGACAAAAAGCAGTGAATAATTATAAAAAGAGTTGTTTTCTAATGTGAAAACCATAACTCTCCAGTAATGTAAGTAGTGAATTGCTCAAAAAAGTACTGGCCTTAATGCTGCTGTTGAGAATCAGGGAAATTCATGGGTCATTTATTGCTCTGAGAATCAAATTTGGTGTATAGGTCATTGATAAGGATTTCTGACAAGATCCAAAAATACTGACTAAACAAATTCTCAAATCCTATCAGTTGCTCACTTCAAGCAATTCTTCACTTTGCTGTAGAAGATTTTCTTTTTTCTTTATGCTAATCCTCACCCAAGGATTTTTTTCCATTGATTTTTTTAGAAAGAGAGAGAGAGAGTGAGAGTGAGTGAGTGAGTGAGAGAGAGAGAGAGAGAGAGAGATTGATGTGAGAGAGACACGTTAATTGATTGCTTCCCACTTGCACTCTGATCAGGAATGGGATTAAACCTGCAAACCAGTTTTTTTGTGCCCTTGACCAGAAATCGAACCTGCAACCCTACAGTGTGTGCCGAGGCTCTAAGCACTAATGAAAACCAGCCAAAGCCAGTATTTTCTTTTTTATCAGGGTATTCTGAGTGTGTTTTTTTTAGATGAAGTGGTTCTTACACCTTCATACACCTTATTACTTGGGCAATCTGGATCTACTTCACAAAGATAGGCAGCGATGGACCTCTTGGTGCTCCCTACACATACTGTGATAGAGTGCTCTCTGGCAACGGGAATGTCCAGTCTGATTTCTGCTGGAACTTTAACTGCAATAACAATCTGTTCATGGAAGGCTTTAATGCTATGAATATCTTGATATGTCATATATGTTAGTATTTTATTTTATTTGTCATCTGTTAACACAACACTGTGGAGCACAATATTTAATTAACTTATCCAGAACATTTTCCATTGCTGATAAGTCGGAAAGTTCCTCCAGCAGTTTTTTTCTGTTGGAGCACTGCTCCAGAATTTCTGAGATCAGACCCTATCCATCCCATCAAATATGATTCTTAGATTTAAAAAAAACAAAAAAACACAGGTCAATTCCACTTAAGACATTGGTGATTTCATACACTTCATTTTCGTACTCCCAGTTTTGTTGCAACCATATTTACATCAAAAATACCCCCAGGAACATTTCTGACAAGATCCATAAACTTTTGAGTTAAATAAACCAGTAACAAATCAAAACAAGGTCTCTTCACTTTTAGAGCTTTATTCATGGTGACATATTGCACAGTACCTTCTAAATTAATCCTTTAATAAAACACATAAAAATTAATCCTTATTTTTTATGGCAGTAGGCACTCCACATTGATGGGGTCTCAGCACTGGTGGTGTACCATCTCCTCTGCTGGTCCATTAGCAGGCTGGTCAGTTTTCTAGCCGGCTGCTGCTGACTCATGCTACCCAACTGGCAGACCCTGAGCCTCACACCCATGAGCTCTCCCACCTTCTCTTGGTTGGGTCAGATGCTACCCCCAACACGCAGGTTCCCGGAGCCAAACATGAACTATAACTAGGCTCTAATGCCTGCTCGGAGGTACACCTGGCTGGGCAGGGCAATGGACCAACACACCATTGCACCATAGCCCCGAGAGTTATAACACAGCCTCCAGGAGATACCATTCCCATGATCTTCCTGCATGTGCAGTGCTTTACTATTTCTTAATCCTTTAGCCTTCCAGGCACCGTACTGAGCACTTTGTGTAGATTATTTCATTTGATATTTATGACCCCTCAGGTGGCTATTACTTATTTACTGTTGTGTCTTTTCTGTCACTCTTTACTCCCTTACACTGATTTACTTTTTCCTTGTAGAATTCACCACTACTTGATACAGAGTATATTTACTTGTTTACTTGTTTGTTGTTTGTCTTCCACTCTAGAATGTAAGCCCATTCAAGCAGAAAACTTTGTATTTCAAGTTAATCGCTATATCCTCCATGCCTAAAACAGTGCCTGACATATAATAGGCACTCACTAATTTGTAAAATGAATTAATTGAATAAATAACCATTTTGCAAGTGAGAATGAGGCCCAATGAGGCTGGTAAATATCAGAATGGTGAAATCACTTACCTATATAGATGTTTAGACAAGATCTAAACCCATATCCTTGTGTTTTCCACAAATGATACTGTTAAGCACCACACTATTTTGCTTCCTGTACATCTTTAATGACCACTTACAAAGCATTTCCAAACCTTCTCTGGATGTTGTAAGGGAGAGAGAAGAAATGTTAAATACGATCCCTGGCTTAGTGATATTTTAGTATATATGGAGTTAAGATGTACATATATAGGCACACCAGTGGACACACACACACATATACACACTTATACAAGGAGGATTATTGAACTTTAAACGTTGCGATGTGAAAAGACTTCCTAGAACAAGCATGTCAAACTCAAAGGCTAACATGGGCCAAATAAACAAGGTTTAAGTTTATGTGGGCTGAAAAAAAACAAAAGCTTCAATTTTCATAGAAATTTAGGTTTATTTTGATAGATACATGCTGAATACAAAGGGCTGAAATAAATGAGTAATCGTTAACATAAAATAATAGAACATTTTAATAAAAATTAATATTTTCTTGAACATTAACTTACCAGACACTGAATAACTGCACAAATTAATAAACATAATGCAAATAAACCTATTTTTCTTGTTCTCCGAAAGTGAAATATTTCCTGTTGCACACACCAAACAAGTCAGTACAAGAGTAATGGGGTGGCAATCAGCTGCTAAAATATTCGCTGCTAGTATTAGTGGAGAGAAGTGGTGTGTATGTGTGTAAGGTAGGTAAGGGAAATGAATGCAACATGATTATAGTAATCAGTCAACAGTGAATGTTGTAGTTTGTTATTCATAATTATATATAACAGAATATTATAAAAATTAAGTTACGAATTTGTATTAAAATGTTTCTTACATACCGTTATATTGGCTGGGCCACAAGAATATTTGTTGCAGGCCACGAGTTTGACATGCTTGTCCTAGAGGAAGTAAATGAAAACTAACATTTATAGAACTCCTGCTTTGGGCTGGACACATAATCCTTAGTCCTTACCTTGCACAGAAGACATCATGAATCCTTCTTTTTATTTTGGTTGAGGAAAATTGAGGTCTAGAGACACCAAGGGACCTGTTCACAGTCATACAGCTGATAAGTATCAGAAGGGAGATTTCCAATTCAGGTTGGTTTGTTTCCAAAGCTTGAACCTTTCTCCTCCACTCCTTAGGGCTACACATAAGATACACCAAGAAAGATGAGGTGGCTGAAGAGTAGAGGAAAGGAAGATGCATAGCTGCTTTAATCCACAGAGTTCCCCTTTTGTTTATCTTCAAACTCAATGCTTCCTGGGATGATGGTATGCATGTAATAAAAGCTTACTAATTGTGGGTGAACAGCAGAGAAAATGAACCATATATTTTGAGGTCTGGTAGTATTCAGAGGTTACTGACTCTGTGCCTACTTCCACCCCCATAACCCACCTTCCTAGAAAAAGGGCATATTGGAGCAATGCATTAGTGTGCAAATATTAGCTGAGACCCTCCTTTTTGCATGTGTACCTTGTGCTTGACTAAGCTAGAGGAAAGCAATAGTACAGAGAAAATCCACACAGGTCCTGTTCGAGAACATTCATACAAACAAACCCAGAAACACCACATATAAAGATGCACAGGTACATATAAGCCCATATAAATATACATATAGATATACATATGTGCATAAAATGGCCATAGGCATAAAATACTAGTATTAACACATTGACATACAAAACACAAAATATGCATGCAGAGATAGAGAACACAACATAGAGACATACAAAAGAGTACAGAGACAAACAAATACACATAGACATGCACATAGACACACAAAAACAAACATTTTGGATTGTTGTGTGTTCATTTTCATTTGTTTCCAGGATGTTTTTTATATCTTATTTGATCTCTTTGGTAACCCATTAACTGCTTAATAGCATGCTATTTAGCCTCCATATATTTAATTATTTTTTAGCTTTTGTAGTATAGCTGATTTCTAATTTCATGTGATTGTGATCTGAGAAGATGCTTGATATGATTTCAATCTTCTTGAATTTATAGAGACTTAAGCTTGTATCCTAACATGTGGTCTATCTTTGAAAATGATCCATGTGCACTTGAGAAGAATGTATATTCTGCAGCTTTGTGGTGTACTGTTCTGAAGATGTCAATTAGTTCCATCTGTTCTAGAGTCTCATTTAGGATTGCTGTTTCCGTATTGAGTTTTTGTCTAGAACATTTATCCAGTGATTTTAGTGGGGTATTAACGTTTCCTGTTATGATTGTATTGCTATTGAACTCTCCCTTGATATTCTGCAGAAGGTTTTTTATATATTTAGATGCTCCTATATTGAAATAGACTCTGCCTAGTTTAATGTTAATTTCCTCAAATTCCTTTTTATCTCTTCATTTATTTTTAAATTTTTCCACTTTCTATCTTATAGTTCCTTTAAGACATGATTTGTTATGTTTGTTTACTTTTGTGTTCCTCCTAGTTTTTAAAATATTTCTAATTCTTTCCTTTATTGGCACCTCATTTCTCAATGTTTACAATTCCGTGTTCTTTCAAGAGTCATATTTTCTTAATGAATTTAAGCTCATCTTGAAATAGGGTTTTATATATTTTTGTGGATATGTGTTTCTGATGTGCTCTCATTGTTCAAGTTGTTGTTACTCTGTTTCTTATTCTCTTTTTTTAATACAATAAAATTTTATAATTAAAGATTTTAGAATTTTCCCTGGCTAGTGTGGCTAAGTTGATTGGGCATCATCCCTTATTACCAGGAGGTTACCATTTCGATTCCTGGTCAAGGGCACATGCCTGGGTTGTGGGCATATATGTTTACCAGAGTTATAGCCTCTTGTTGTATCAATCCCTGTAGTATTATGAAGTGGCTTTCTTTATCTCTTGTTATGGCCTTCACTTTGAGGTCTATTTTGTCAGATGTAAATATTGCTACCCCTAGCTTTTTTTTCCCATTTCCATTTGCCTGAAAATTGGTTCCATCCCTTCACTTTCAGTCTGTGTGAGTCCTTTGTTCTAAGACGTGTCTCTTGTAGACCGCATATATATGGGTCATGTTTTCTAATACATTCAGCTACCTTATGTCTTTTGATTGGAGCACTTAATCCATTTATGTTTAAGGTTATTATTGATAGGTACTTGTTTGATGCCATTTTTAATCTTTATGTTTGTGTTCCTTCTTCTCTTTCTATTTCTTCTTTTTACAGCAGTCCCTTTAGCATTTCTTGCATTGCTATCTTGGTGGTAATAAACTCCCTTAGCCTTTTTTGTGTGCGTGCAAAGCTCCTGATTTCACCTTCTATTTTTAATGATAGCCTTTCTGGATAGAGTATTATTGGATTCAGTCCCTTGCTTTGTATCACTTTTTATACTTCATTCCATTCCCATCTGGCCTTATGTGTTTTTGTTAAGAAATCAGTTGATAGTCTAATGGGAGATCTTTTGAAGGTAACTTTCTGTCTCTCTGTGGCAGCCTTCAAGATTCTTTTTTTTTTAATTTAATAAATCTTTATTGTTCAAATTATTACAATTGTTTCTCCTTCCCCCCCCCCCCCATACCTCCCCTCCACCCGGTTCCCACCTCCCCCTCTGCTGTTACCTCCCCCCCCCCCGCTGTCCTCATCCATAGGTGTATGATTTTTGTCCAGTCTCTTCCCGTACCCCCCACACAGATACCCCTTTCCCCCTGAGAATTATCAATCCACTCCCATTCTATGCCCCTGATTCTATTATGTTCATCAGTTTATTCTGTTCCTGATTTTTAATTCACTTGACTTTTAGATTCACTTGTTGATAGATATGTATTTGTTGTTCATAACTTTTATCTTTACTTTTTTCTTCTTTTTCCTCTTTTTAAAGAATACTTTTCAGCATTTCATATAACTCTGGTTTGGTGGTGATGAACTCCTTTAGCTTTTTCTTATCTGTGAAGCTCTTTATCTGCTCTTCAATTCTGAATGATAACTTTGCTGGGTAGAGTAATCTTGGTTGTAGGTTCTTGCTATTCATCACTTTGAATATTTCTTGCCACTCCCGTCTGGCCTGCATATTTTTTGTTGAGAAATCAGCTGATAACTGTATGGGTGCTCCCTTGTAGGTAACTAACTGTTTTTCTCTTGCTGCTTGTAAGATTCTCTCTTTGTCTTTTGCCCTTGGCATTTTGATTATGATGTGTCTTGGTGTGGTCCTCTTTGGATTCCTTTTGTTTGGGGTTCTGTGCGCTTCCTGGACTTGTAAGTCTATTTCTTTCACTAGGTGGAGGAAGTTTTCGGTCATTATTTCTTCAAATAGGTTTTCAGTGTCTTGCTCTCTCTCTTCTTCTGGCACCCCCATAATTCTGATGTTGGTATGCTTGAAGTTGTCCCAGAGGCTTCTTACACTATCTTCAACTTTCTGAATTCTCTTCTCTTGTTGCTTCTCTGGAGGAGTGTCCTTTGCCTCTTTGTATTCCAAATCTTTGACTTGATTCTTGCGTTCCTCTAGTCTGCTGTTGGGTCTCTGTATAATATTTTTTATTTCTGTCAGTGTATGTTTAATTTCTAGTTGGTCCTTTTTCATATCCTCGAGGGTCTCATTAAATTTATCTGCCTTTTCCATGAAATTCTTGAAAAACCTTATAACCGTGGTTTTGAACTCTAAGTCCATTTGTTTGTTCTCCACCATTTCTTTCGTTTGTGATCTGTTTCATTGTCTCCTCATTTTCGCTGCTTCCCTGAGTTGGTAGGGTAGCTTTGTGTACTAGGTGTCCTGTTGGTTCAATGGGTCAGCCTCCAACTTACCTGAGGTGGACACTCTTGGTGCACCCCTTTGTGGACTGTGTGTACAGCCTTGTTGTAGTTAAGTCTTGATTGTTGTTGGTGTCACTGGGAGGAATTGACCTACAGGCCAATTGGCCGTGAGGACCCGCTGTGTCTATAATGGAAGAATTGCTGTGCTGGAGACACGTTTATGGGGCAGGACTTGTTCCAGTAGGGCTTTGGTGCTCACTGAGTCTGCCTCTTGAATGTGTCCTTTATGAGAGTGGTTGAAATCTGGTGTCGTCTCACACCGACCACTAGATACACTAGTTTCTGGATCTCCAATGGGGTGCAGGTCAGCTACTGTCTGAGGCCACCGAGCAGGAGCTACAGCAAGAACTACAGTTTTCTCCTTTTTGCTTGGGGTTTGGCGGTTTTGGAGCAGTCTGACTGGAGCTGCAGTTTATTTGGTTAAGCTTCCACAGACCAGGCCATTTATATGCAAAAGCCGCTGTGTGGAGCCTGGGTGGGTTTGTAGAATGTGTGGGGTGAGGTCTCAGGGCAGGGCGGGGTCTCAGGGCGTCACTAGGCTAGGGCGTGGCAAACGGCGATGGCTGCCGTCTGCCGCCTCTGCCTTTCCGCGTTTCCAAGTCCCTGCGTCCCACACTCCAGCGCAGTAAACAATGAATGCTGGGTGCACCACTGCAAAAAAGTCACTCTCACTTTCCGACCCAATGGCCGAGAGTCCAGCTTCTCCCCGTAGGTGTCTGGGTCCCCCATGTGTCCCCAGAAACTGGATTTCAGAGTGATCGGGAGCTTGTCTCCCTTCAGGTTGAAAAAAAGCCGCGAGCCCAGTCGCCCGCCACTAGCCCAATTCACGCGCCTCCATACCTCAGCTTTTCAGCGTTTGTGCTCCCCTCTCTTTCCTTCTTAGTTGTAAAACTTCCATTCAGCCAGCTTTCCCGTGGTTCTGGGTGGTAGACATTTTGTCTTTTAGCTGTAGTTTTGAAATTGTTGTGCGAGGCAGCAGTTTAGCTGTTTACCTTTGCTGCCATCTTGGTTCCTCCACCAGCCTTTAAGATTCTTACTTTGTCATTGACGCTTTCCAATTTATGAATGGTCTTGGTGTGGGCCTTTTGTGGTTCATCTTGTTTGGGACTCTCTGTGTTTCTTGGACTTGTGTGACTTTTTCTTCCCAAAGTCAGGGAAGTTTTCTGTCATTATTCCTTCAAAAAGATATGTTATTCCTTGCTCAGCTTCCTCTACTTCTGGCACCCCTATTATGTGAATGTTGTTTCATTTCATGTCCTAAATATCCCTTAAACTCTCCTCTTGCTTTTTAATTTTTTTCCAGTTGCTGTTTGACTTGGATGTTTTTTCTACCTTGTCTTCTAACTCACTGATTTGATCTTTAGTTCCTTCTAATCTACTGTTGAAACCTTCTACTGTGTTCTTTATTACAGCTATGTCATTCCTCATTTCCTCTTGATTCTTTCACATGTTGGTGAAATTCCCATCCAAATGTTTGTGCATCCTTATATCCATTACTCTGAATTCTTTCCATGACAAATTGCTTTCCTCCATTTAATTTAGTTCCTCTTCTGGTGATTCCTCCTTTTCTTTCATTTGTTTTTTTTTTTCTTTGTCTCCCTATTTTTGCTGTTCTTTCATAATTGTTTCTATGTATTAGATTGAACTTTTATATGACTTATTTTTTTTTAATTGATCTTATGTAGTAGATGTTTTGTAGGACCCTGTGGTGCAGTCTCTCACATCTCCAGGCCTGGGTGTTCTAGGGAGGCACCCTACTTGAGATATTTGGGTTCTGATGTTGTTGGATCTTGAATATTATTGTCTCATTTGTGGATGGAGTCTCTTCTCAGGGTGATTGGTTATGTGGCTCACTCCCTACCATGTTGTGCCAACTGTTGTGGAGGCACTGACTGAACAGCACAAAATAAAACATGGCAAGACACGACACAGAAGGAACAGAACACAAATGTACACAAGACACCTATAACGACAATAAAAGTGCCCAACAGAAAAGAGAATTAGGAAAGAGAAAACAGCAAGAATGATAGCAAGAAAAAGAAAGAAAGAATATGGGGAGAAAACACAACAAAACAAACAAATAAACCAAAATGCACCAAAAAAACAAACAACAAAAAAACAAAACAAAAAACACCCAGAAAAAAAGGCAGGGCAGAATCTGTAGGTGCAGAGCTGAAATAGAGAAATTTTTGTTAAGGAATTGGATGAATAGGGAAGGACCACACTTTAGAACAGAGGAGGGAGAAAAGAAATGGGAAGACAAGAAGAAAAAATTTAAAAATAAAAAAACATATTTTAAAAAAGGAGAATAGAGGAGAGAGTAGATAGGCCTAAATTTAGGAAGTGGAACAAGTTAAAAATTAGGAGAAGAAAAGAGAAAAAGAAGAGAGAAAACTATCGATAATGAAGAAAAAGAAGGGGAAATGGAGTAGGAGCAGGGAAGAGGAAATTAGATATATTAATAAACCAACAGAGACTAGAATAATAACATATTAAAGAAGCAGATAAAGAAGAACCATTTTTGAAAAGGGGAGAAAAGAAAGGAAAGAGAAAAACTAAAACTGGGAAAGGAGAAAAATGGGAGGAATAAAAGAGAAGTGAGGAAGAAAAGGGTGCAAGAAAGTAAAAATAAGATAAAATAAAAATAAAAAATAATTAAAAATTTAAAATAATAAACAATAAAAAATAAAAAATTCAAGTGTCGTTCACTTCAGCTGAGTTTGATGCCCCATGGGAACTGGTTTAGTACCTCACTCTTCTGTTCTCTGCTAATTCTAGGCTTCCTGTTAGGTACTTTGGTGCTGGCCACTGTCAGGCACTGTCTTTTGGCTTTTAGCACCCTGTTTGAAGCTCCAGGCAATCCACAGGTCCTCTGCTTTTGTCTGTCTCCACAGGCCTTGGCTGCAAGCAGATGGGGCCAATCTGCCCTCTTTGCCTGTCTGCCAGATGTCAGTCTTAATTACTCAAACGTCTGTTTCTGACAGGGGTTGGTGCTGTTTCACTTTCAGGGAATAAGATGGGTGTTTTTTTCCTTACCCAGTACTACTCCTCTGTGAGTGGCCCAATATATTACTCTGGCCTTGGTTGGTCAGAGATCCTTGTATGGAGACCAATGGGGATGACTGGCAATCTGGAGTTTTTATCAGTCTGGTTCCCAGAATAGTGGCATGGACTGGCCCCTCTTCCAATTCAGTCCCTAAGGGCTCCTTGGGACTATTCAGAACTGTAGTCTTGGCCTCTGCCTTTGTTTCTTCTGTAAAGATAAAAATTCAGGGTGTGGCAGGCTGTATCACCTGCCTTGAGCCTACTAGAAAGGGCTAGCTCTTCTAGGGAGAAATGGCCACTTAGGTTTGAAAGCTTAAGAATGTCCCAATGCAGGACTCCTGGCCACGTCTCCCTGCCCTGCTTCCCTCCCCAGCCTCTCCTCAGGCACCTCAAGTCTCTGATTTTCTCCCTGCACCAAAGCCTCAGGTGAGTGTCTGCAATTGAAAAGTCCTGTGCTCTGGGTTTAGTGGACAAAAGCAAAGAAAAATCAAAACCAAAGCAACAAGGAAACTGCTGGTTTCTCTTCCCCCAGCACTATACTGCTCTGGCTGTCTTTTGCAGTGCAGCCTTTTGGGCTGTGGTCTTGGGTCCAGATTCCCTGGCAGCCAGTATCCCTGTGGCTTTTCCTTTTCACAATTGGATGTTACTCCTGTGACCAAGGGATGTGGCTTTGGTGCAACTCAGCTTCTTCCTCACTCTCTTGGCCTGCTGGCCAGCCACCCCTCTCAAGCCTACGTTCCTGATCCTACTGATCTCCAGCTGTCCTTTGCCCTTCCTTGTTATAAATTCTCATGAGCTGTGTCTAATTTGTTAATTCTGGGTGGATGTTCTCTGATTTAGTTGTATTTCCAATCTGGCCCCAGGGACAAGGTGCATGACACATCTGCCTATTTGGCCACCATTTTTTCTTTACCCGACACTATTCTATTTTTAAATATTCACCCACATACTACTAGTTTCAACTCTCCAAATTCACATTAATCAGAACAACTCTGAACAACTCTGAATTTATCTCCTAGACCTATTGGGATTCTAACATGTAATTTTCCTGAAAGGGGTCTATGACTTGAACAATTTGAAAACCATAGACTTGGCTAATTTTTTTTAATATATATTTTATTGATTTTTTACAGAGGAAGGGAGAGAGATAGAGAGTTAGAAACATCGATGAGAGAGAAACATCGATCAGCTGCCTCCTGCAAGCCTCCCACTAGGGATGTGCCCGCAACCAAGGTACGTGCCCTTCCCCGGAATTGAACCTGGGACCTTTCAGTCCACAGGCTGACGCTCTATCCCCTGAGCCAAACTGGTTTCGGCTTGGCGAATTTTTTAAAAAATTTTTATTGTTGAGAGTATTACAGATGTCTTCCTCCATTCTCCCCCTACCCCACTGTCCTCCTACACCTGGATCCTGCTCTGCCCCAGGTATTCACCAATCTATTGTCTGTGTCCACGGGTAATGCATATATGCATAAAAGTTCTTTGGTTAATCTCTTTCCACCAACCCCTCCCATCTTCCCACTGAGATTCATCAGTCTGTTACATGTTTCTATGCCTCTGGTTCTGTTTTATTCATCAGTTTGTTTTGTTCATTAGATTCCTTGTCCATTTATTTTGATTTTTAAATTCAATTGTTGATAGATATGTATTTATTGCCATTTTATTGTTCATATTTTTTCTTTTTCTTTTTTCTTCTTCTTAAAGAAAACCCTTCAATATTTCATGTAATACTGATATGGTGGTGAACTCCTTTAGCTTTTTCTTGTCTATGAAACTCTTTATCTGACCTTCAATTCTAGGTGATAGCTTTTCTGAGTAGAATAATCGTGGTTGTAGGTCCTTGATTTTCATCACTTAGAATATTTCTTGCCACTCCCTTCTGGCCTGCAAAGTTTCTGTTCAGAAATCAGCTGACATTCATATGGGTGCAACCTTGTAGGTAGCTTAACTGTATTTATCTTGCTGCTTTTAAGATTGGCTCTTTGTCTTTAACCCTTGGCATTTTAATTATTATATGTCTTGTGTGGGCCTCTTTGGGGTCTTCTGGTTTAGGACTCTCTGTGCTTCCTGGACTTTTAAGTCTATTTATTTCACCAGGTAGTAAGTTTTCTGTCATTATCTCTTCAAATAGGTTTTCATAAGCCTATTAGCAAATGTTGGTACACCTGAAGTTGTCCTAGAGGCCTTACACCTTTTATGTTTGGATTCCTTTTACTTTTTGCTCTTGTGATTGGGAGTTTTTTGCTTCTTCATATTCCAAATCGCTGATATGATTCTTGGCATCTTCTACTCTACTGTTGAGTCCCTGTAAATTATTCTTTATTACAGTTAGTGTATGCTTAATTTCTTACTGGTACTATTTCATGTCTTTGATGTTTTCACTAAGCCCTTGAAGCCCTTATTAGGATCCTTGAGAGCTTCCATTATTCTGAACTTATAACCATTGTTTTGAACTCTGAATCTAGTAGTTGGTTTGCTTCCATTTCACTTAGTTCTTTTTTCTGGAGATTTCTTCTGTTCTTTCAACTGTGGCATGTTTCTTTGTGTCTGCATTTGAGCTGCTTTCCTGTGTTTGTTTCTATGTATTAAGTAAAGCTGCTATATCTCCTGGAATTGGTAGATGGCCTTGTGTAGTAGATGTTCTGTAGGGCCGACTGGCTCAGCCTCCCTAGTCACCTGAGCTAGGCACTCTAGGTCTGCCGTGTGGGCTATGTGCACAATCTTGTTGTAGTTGAGCCTTGATTGTTGTTGGCATCAATAGGAGGAATTGATCCCCTAGGCTAACTGGCTGTAAGGACCAGCTGTGACTCCAGTGGAAGAGCTGCTTTTCAGGGGACACCCTTATGGATCAGGATCTGCTTCATTGGAGTCTGCCCCTTGAATGTGTTACTTGTGGATATGGTAGCATTGTAATCTGGCATGGTCTGAAGCTGTCCACTGGATGCAATGACCCTGGAGCCTCAATAGAGGTATAAAATCAGCCACTCTCTGCGCCCTGACTGGGGCCACCCAGCATGAGCTATAGAGTGATTTGCAGATGGATGCTATTTGTGTTGGATTGGAGGTGCCTGGGAGAGTCCAAAATGTGAACCTTGGCAAGCTGCAACTAGTGCTGGCCTGGGGTCACATATCAAGTGGTATGGGGCATACTGAGTCCAGCTGCTACTTGTTTGAGAGATTTTAGGAAAGTCTGAAAACTGAACCAGGACAGGCCATTCATATGGAAAAGACACTGCAAACAGCTTGGGTGGGGCTGCAAATTAGGGCGGGGGGCAGTATTTCAGGGAATGAACAGGGCAGGGTGAACATTGTGGACCAAGTTGATGGAGACTCAGATCAAGCACCTGCCAGTCAGCTCTGTAGGGTGGGAGGTCTCACCAGCAATACAATGACCTCTGTGAGCATTTTTGTCTGGAAGAAAGCTGCTCCCCAGTTCTTGTCCTGATGATAGACAATTTAGGTCCTCCCCGTATGTCCCAGGATCACTTCAAGCTGCTGCCCCAGCACTGGCGCTCAGAGGGAGTCCATGCATGGGCCCTTTATGAGGGACTGCCTGGGTCTCCAGGTGCCTCCATGTGACTCAGCCACAATTCCCAATGGATTTTAAAGCCCAAAAATACAGGAACTTCACTTCCAAGCCCTAGAACCCTGGGATGGTGGTTCTGGTGTTGTGCTTGGACTCCTTGGTCTTCATAGGAGGCCTTCTCAGCCAAGATATCCCTCCCAACTAAAAACATGCCACTTGTGGTGGTTGGACCAGCTTATTCTGCATCTCTGCCCCTCACACCAGTCTTAATGGAGTTTCTTCTTTAATTCTCTAATTGTAGGGCATCCACTTAGCCAGATTTTATGCAGTTCTGAATGATGATTTTTCTGTATTTTAGTTGTTATTTTGATGTGGTTGTAGGAGGATGCGAATACCTCATTTATCTATGCCACCATCTTGGTTCCTCTCCCAACATAGCTCATTCTTAAAGGCCTTGATAAGTCTGACTTCACAAGGTTCTGGTACAAGAGTGCAGCATGAGTCTAGGCATATACTAGGTACTGACCAAATGCATATTACTTATCTTCAATATTTCTGATATTGTTCCAGGTACTGGGGATAGAATAGTGAGCTAAACAGACATGTAGATTACTTTCTAATGAAAAATGATAGTTATTAAACAAAAAGCCAAACCGATACACATGGAAAAGTAATATATATATTTTAAAACTTATCCACGAAGTCCCAGCAATAAGAACACTGAATCTTGTTCTCACCACCAAAATTATCTATGAACTTATTGAGAGAATGGTAAGACAGAAAATATTCATGGGTGTGCATGTGCAGGGTTGAGATGAAAGGAGGTGTGGGAGCAAATGATAGATTCTCATCTGCTATAGAAAGTAAAAGGATTAACAATATAAGCATATAATTTAATGTAATGAAGTCCCCTCACCCCTAAAAGTTGAAAGGTTTGAAATGATTGTCTTTGGAGAAGGGCAAGTGTTTTAATAAGAATCTGAAAACTATTTTATTGATTTGATTATATGAGTGTTTAACTAGAAAAATGTGAGTAATATATAATGTGTCAGGTGGTGATGAGTACCTGAAGTAAAATAAAGCAGAGCTATAGGACAAAAAGTATAGTCAACAGAATACTGGATTCCCCCAAATGTTCACATGCCAATTTCTTATGAATATGCTAGTTTACATGGCAAAGGATAATAAAATTCACAGATGGGATTAAAGTTGCTAATCTATTGGCCTTAACATAGATATTAATGTATATTATTTAGATGGTGTCAATGTAATAACAAATATTCTTAAAAGTGGAAGAGGGAGGCAGAAGAGTCAGAGTAAAAAGAAAATGCTAACTATGAAAAAAATATGGAGAGGCAGAACATTCCTGGCTTTGAAGATAGAGGCCTCTAAGAGTTGAGAAGGGCAAAAATTTGGATTATCCCCTAGAGCCCCCAGAAAGAAATTTAATCCTGCTGAAATCTTGATTTTAGCTCAGTAAGATCTGTGGCAGACTTCTGAACTCTAGAACTGTGAGATAGTAAGCTTGTGTTGTTTTAAGCCACTAAATTTGTGATAATCTGTTATGGCAATGATATAAAACTAATACTAAGGTGGCATACACTCTCTGGGGAAGTGATATTTGAATAGAGACTTGAATGAAGTGAAGGAGCAAGCTTGGGAGATATCTGGGGAAAGATAATTCCAGGAATGAAGGTCTGTAAGTGGAAAGGTCCTGAGGAGGGAGCATGGTTGGTAGAGGATGTGATGGGAAAGGGTATGGTTGAGGAGGAATACATCATGTAGGATTATTTCAAGGATTTTTAGCTTTTACTCTGAGATAAGTAATGATTAGAGGAATTTGAGCATAAGAATGGCATGATTTGATTTGTGTTTTAAAATAATTTTTCTGGCTTATCTATGGTCAACTCTAGAGGAGCAACAAATGAAGAAATATAGGATCGTGGCAGTTAAATCATAGTAGAAGAACTAAATACCAGAGATCGGGGAAAGAAAAGTGACTAGAACTTGGCTATGTGTTAGTGTGAAACATGGCTAAATGAAAAGCATAGATACTGTTCAAGTGGTAGAGTTGGATGGCCTGGGCAACAATAAGACCACAAATAAGACTCAAGAAACACTGAATGGATGAGGCAATTTAAAAATATATATATGCTTTTATTGATTTCAGAGAGATGAAAGGAGAGGGAGAGGGAGAGAGAGATAGAAACATCAATGATGAAAGAGAAAGAAGCATCAATTGGCTGCCTCCTGCTACTGAGGATCAAGCCTGCAACCTGGACATGTGACCTGACCAGGAATCAAACCAGTGACCTCTTGGTTCATCGGTCGATGCTCAACCACTTTGCTACACCGTCCAGGCAGAAGAGGATATTTTTATCACACAATACTTTGGGACCAGCCAATTAAGAATAGAAGTGATGGGACTTCCACATTGAGATGTCTTCCTAGGGGAAATATGGTAGGGACCAGAGCACAGTAAAGAGATCATTGCAAGAGGGAAATATTTGACAATCAAGCCATGGAAGCTTGGCATACCAGTAAGGAGAGAAGAGTGGTGAAAAAGCAGAGAGTCAAGAATGTAGAAGTGTGTGTTCCTATAGGAAACCCTAATCCCTCCTTTGCCACCAATTCCAGACCCAGACTTAGAATTACAGAAAGTTGAAGTCTAGAAGACTCTTTGAGGTTAAGATGGGTCCCGCTTTGCCTCAATTGTGCAGGTGTGAAAAACTGAATCCTTGAAAGAAAATGGAATTTATTCAAGGTTACACAATGTCAGAGGAAGGGCTAGAACTCACACTAATTTTAAATATATAACACTGCCACTTATGTTGTACATCCCCTAATTCTACAGATTCTGCTCAATCACCCTAAGGAATGTATTTGAAAGAAACCCCTGGGCATTTTAGAGCTGTTTTGTCTTTACTGAGCCATGATTACTCTCTCTAAAATATAAAGCCAATATAATTGGTCAATCTATTGTAACTGTACACATACACAAAAGAATGGGAAACAAACAAAAAAATGAAACAAGAGCATGCCATGAGCTTTTTTACTAAAACTTTATTGGGTTCTGGTTCTTAAGGTGAAGAAAAGGAAGTTAGCTAGTTGTGGTGACTGTGAGTGGGTGGATGTGATATATACACACTGTCCAAATTTCATGAGTTTCCTACTCCCACCCACTCTCCCCACTAACTTGGAGATACACTGATATCCCAATGCCTAAGAAGATCTCTTGCAGGCTGGAGATGCCAGCCTCTCCCCATGCCACCTCCTGAATGGACCTTCAATTTAATTCCAATTCATTTCATCAAAAGGTTTTATTAGTGACTTGTGTCAGGTTAGTGTTACTTATGGGAACTGTTTCCTTTACGTAACCCTTATAACAAGGATATGAGAAAGGCACTAATTTTACTCACATTTTGCATATGACAAGGGTAAGGCTCAGGGAATGTAGATAACTTTCCTTAGGCTCCATAGCTAGTTTGACGTGGAGCTGGGAATGGAACCTATGAGCCCCTGTTCTGGCTACCACTATCCAAGACTGCATCTTGTACTATGAGCTCTCTGTAATTCTGTACCCAGGTATGTGTTTAGTATTTGTTATATTGCCTTCCACAAAATGAATGTGAAAGGCAATGTAACTAGGAGTTTAAAGTACTATAAAACAATTGAAGAATGAAGGATTAAATCCCCAAAGGGTCAGGAAAGATATTGAGGAGGAGGTAACTGCATTTAAATAGACTTTGAAGACTTGGTAGGTCTTATATAGGAATAATTGGGTACAATTTAGGGGGTTACTTCAAGCTAAAGTTGAGGGTGAAGTGGGACCACTTGTGTGTGGATGGATGGCTTTCTCTTCAGCACTTATAGCCTCATATTCCAGACTTCAACCCCAAGACATAAGCAGATGTTTTGCCTCAGGATAGGATTTGACCTATGGTATACTGAAAGCTATGTAACAGCACACCATGTAATACCAGCAAAATGATTACTGTAGTAAGCATAAGTTTACATTTCCTGAGCACATACCATCTGGAGGATTTAAAAAAGGTGTCTGTAATAATCTTGGTATGTAGAAACAAATAAGCCAGCATTAAAATTTCATATTAAAATAAGTAAATTAATAGAATCAGGAAATAGATTAGCTGTTGCATAGGCTGGGAAGACAAGGGGAATGAGGAGTGACTGCTGATAGGTACAAGGTTTCTTTTGGAGTTATTAAAGTATTCTAATATTGATTGTGGTGATGGTTTCACGAAAATAATTGTATTGTAAACTTTAAATAGGTGTATTTTTTTTTGGTCTGAATGCAAATTACATCTCAATAAAGCTATTAAAAAGTTCATTACAGTTTTGGAGAATCTTCAATGGCCTGGGGAAAGTTTACAATATAATGTTAAGCAATAAAGAAGAATATGAAACTGTACATGCATAATCCCAATTAGATTAAAAACATGATGGACTTGTGTTTAATATTTTTCTGTTAAGTTTTCTGTATTTTCCCTTTATCTCAACTACCATATGTTTTCTTTTTATAATTATATATGTAAAAAATAAGCATCAAATGTTAATACTTGTTTTTAATTTGTTAAAAACAATTTAAATTTTCTCTTTTGTACTTGTTATTTTTCATAAATTTCAAGTCAGTTTTTTTATGATTAAAATTTTTATTTTCAATTACAGTTGGCAAATATTATTATACTAGAGGCCCAGTGCATGGATTCATGCACATTGAAAGTAAATTAATTAGAAGGTGGCCAGTGGGATGGGACTGGGCAAGATGGGCCAGAAATGCCCTGGAGCCAACCTCCTGCAGCCCCTCCCCGGCCGGCTGCACCTGGGGCAGCACCAGGGCTTGAAGGGTGTCTGCAGAGTGAGCAGGGTCCCTCTGGAAGGTGGGGTCCTTTGGCCTGGCCTGCAGGGATTGGGACAAAACCGACAGTCCGACATCCCCCGAGGGGTCCCGGAGTGTGAGAGGGCACTCTTCAAAGTTGCTGTTGCTCAGAAGCTCCTGCATCGAGTGTCTGCCCCTTGGTGGTTATGTGCATCATAATTACCAGCCAGTTGGCTGGTCAGCCGGTTGCTTAGGCTTTTATATATATATATAGATTATTGACTATAGTCCCTATGCTGTACTTTACATCCTCATGACTATTCTATTAATACCAATTTTTACTTCTTAATCCCTTCACCTTTTTCACCCAGTCCCCCAACCCCCTCCCATCTGGTAATTATAAAAATGTTCTCTGTATCTATGAGTCTGTTTCTGTTCTGCTTGCTCATTTATTTTGTTTTTAGATTCACTTGTTGATAGGCATGTATTTATTGATATTTTATTGTTCATATTTTTTCATATTCTTAAAGAAGACCCTTTAACATTTCATATAACACTGGTTTGGTTATTTTAATATTCAGAAAAAATTAATGCATTAAAAATACCATAAAATATTCATTGTATATTATAGCATCTACAAATAAATAAAATAATTTAAAATAATCAATAAAAATGAGCAATAATTAGGTGACAACCTGCATAAGAAATAATATATTTGATTAGTAAATACATGGGAATAAGCAAAGCCTTGCTTATAATAGGAGAAAGATGAAAACAATGGATACTGCCCATTGTTAGTGGAGGAGAATCACTCTCTTATGAGGATGGCCAGATTATAAGACCGGTGCCAATATTTTAGAAAGGAATTTCACAATATCTATAAAGATAAACAGATTTGCTGTGCTATTAAAGTTTTAGAATATCATTCTTTCTACAGAAGCATTTAGACAAGTGTACAATGAAATACAAACAAGGATGCTTAGTTCATCATCCTATCTAATAAAAGAGTAATATGCAAATTGGCCGTACCTCCACTACACACACAAGCCATGCCCACCAGCCAATCAGGAGTGAGTATGCAAATTAACCCAACCAAGATGGCTGCAGCCATGGAGTGAGCAGGAGGCTTGGGTTTCCCCGGTAATGGAGGAAGCCAAGCTTTCTGCACACCCTGGACGGCCCAGGCCTCCACTCAAAGCTACAAAGTTTCAATTATATAAGATAAATAAATTCCAACAAAAATGGTGGCAGCCATGGAGCTGGAGAGAGCAGGAGGCTTGAGTTGCCCCCAGCGTTGGAGAAAGCCAAGCTTTCCACACACCCTGGCCAGCCTAGGCCTCCACTCAAGACTACAAAGTTTCAATTATAGAAGATAAATAAATCCCAACAAAAATGGCTGTGGCCACAGAGCAAGCAGGTGGCTTGGCTCTGCTCAAGGCTACAAAGTTTCAATTATAGAAGATAAATAAATCCCAGACACCAGGGCCTCTGCTTGGGTCACTGGGGGGCATGGCCAGCCTGCAAACCACCACAGAACCCTCGCCCAGGCTGCCCCATGCCCCAAGGGAACCCCCACCCTGATCTAGGACACCCTTCATGGCAAACCAGCCAGTCCCCACCCATGCACCAGGCCTCTATCCTATCTTATAAAAGGGTAATATGCAAATTGACCATCACTCCAATGCACAAGATGGCTGCCCCCATGTGGTAAGAGATGACTGCCCCCATGTGGACACAAGATGGCCAGCAGGGGAAGGCAGTTGGGAGGGACCAGGCCTGCAAGGGAGGGAAGTTGTGGGCAATTAGGCCAGAAGGGGGGGGCAGTTGGGAGGGACTAGGCCTGCAAGGGAGGGCAGTTGGGGGTGATCAAGCCTGCAGGGGAGGGCAGTTAGGGGTGACCAGGCCAGCAGAGGAAGGAGGCTGGGGGCGACCGGGACTTCAGGGAAGGGCAGTTGGGGGGGGACCCAGGCCTGCATGGGAGAGCAGTTGGGGGGGACCAGGCCTGCAGGGGAGGGCAGTTAGGGGCAAACAGGCTGGCAGGGGAGCAGTTAGGCATCAATCAGGCTGGCAGAGGAGTGGTTAGGGGGTGATCAGGCTGGCAGGCAGAAGCAGTTAGGGGCAATCAGGAAGGCAGGCAGGTGAGCAGTTGGGAGCCAGCAGTCCTGGATTGTGAGAGGGATGTCCGACTGCCCATTTAGGCCCAATCCTGGTAGGATATAAACGGGCAGTCGGACATCCCTCGAGGGGTCCCAGATTGGAGAGGGTGCAGGCTGGGCTGAGGGACACAACCCCCCATGCATGAATTCCATGCACCGGGCCTCTAGTTGATTATAATAGAGAAAAAAATGGAAGTAATCTAAATGTCCATCAATATAGAAGTGAATATATTCATCAATATGAACCATAATTTAGAATTATTTAAATATAGTTATCAATATCTATAATAATAAAAGTGTAATATGCTAAATAGATCAGATAGCCAAACAACCTTCTGTATGTCATTGTGGACATCCTTCTGCACAAAGCCATGTTGGCAGGGGCGGAGGCAGAGGTGGTTGGGTGTCATCAGGCAGGCATGCGAGCAGTTAGGGGTGATCAAGCAGGCATACAGCGGTAGTTAGGGGAGATCAGGTAGGCAGTTGAGCAGTTAGGGGCAATCAGGCAGGCAGGCACATGGTTAGGGGTGATCAGGCAGTAAGGCGAGTGGTTAAGGGCAAGCAGGTAGGCAGGCAAGTGGTTAGGGGTGATCAGGCAGGCAGGCAAGCGAGCAGTTAGGAACCAGTGGTTCCCGATTGTGATAGGGATCTCCAACTGCCAGTTTAGGCCTTATCCTACAAGGATCCCAGTGGGATTGGGCCTAAACCAGCAGTTAGACATCCCCCAAGGGGTCCCAGATTGCAAGAGGGTGCAGGACGGGCTGAGGGACCCCCCCTGCACGAATTTCGTGCACCGGGCCTCTAGTAATAAATAGAACTATAGGAAGAGATTAACCAAAGAGTTTATATGCATATATGACTAATCCATGGACACAGACAATAGTGCAATGAAGGCCTGGGGGTGGAGAACAGGAAAGGAGCAGAAGGGATCAATGAGGAATAAAAGACGGAACATCTGTAATACTTTCAATAATAAGATAAATTTAAAAATATATCATTGAGAATAAAAAATGAATATTTAAACTTCCTAAAAAAGCATACTATATAACTATTGAAAAGAATGGGGTAAATAATGTGTACAGATACAGAAAGATGTCTACAACATATGCTTATTTGATTAAAGCAATCTATACGATTAAAAGAGAAGTATGTAAATTGACCATCACTTCACAACACCCATAGCCAATCAGGAGTGAGTATGCAAATTAACCTGACAAAGATGGCAGTGGCCCCGCCCCCCTGCTGCTCTGGGTCTCTGGGCAGCGCACCTCCTCAGGGCCTCTCTGCTGTGCTCCACACCTGTCAACCATCCTTGCAGCCTCCCTGTGGCCCAGCACCGGGCCACAGAGGCAACCCTCTGGTGCCTGAGGTGGTAGCTCATGGTGTCTGGCATCTCCCTCTACCCCACCACTGCCCCGCTGCTCTGGTAAACAAGACTCTAGCATTGGAGCAGCCCTGCAAGTGGGGCATGCATGGGAGCTCGCTCGGTGCACAGTTAGCATGCCCCAGGAGCCCCGGGCCAGCCAAGGAGCTATGGTGGCGGCTGTGGCAGAAGCGGCAGGCGACTCAGCTTTGTTTTGAGTAGATGAAAGAGGCCACCTACACAGTAATCCAAATTATCAGATCTCCCACCTCCCTATCTTACCAAATCAAAAGGGGAGGGGTGATGGGTGTGGAGGGAGGGCAGGTGGGCAGGAGGTGGAGGGCAGAGGAGGAAGAGGATGAGGAAGGGAGCCAGTTGCATCCCACTTTCACAATGGGAAAGTGAAACGCACTAGTGCACCCAACCTCTGCAGTCCTCTCCACCTGCCTCGCTCCCCCCACCTCTTCCCCTCTGCACCTTCCCGGGAGCACCAGCGCTGCACAGAGGAACTCTCTGGAGAAGGAGGGTGAGGAGGAAGTGGCGCCAGAGGGTGCAGGGCTTGCCACCGCCACTGCCACTGCACAGGCTGCCAGAGTGAGCCCGCCATGGGCCAGCAGCCAGGGAAAGGAAGGCCTATTCTTGCACAAATCTTCATGCATCGGGCTTCTAGTTTTTAAATAGAATGCATAACATGAGTCCATTTAATAATAAGCAAATAAGTTAATATATGCATAGTACAACTCTGTGCAGGGCAAATGACAAACTGTAATTTATGGGGTGAATTTATGGGAGATTTTCATTTTCTCCTAATAAGGAGGATTTCATCAATCCTACATTGGCTACTTATTAAGGCATGGGACATCATATAAGTTATTTTATCTCTCTAGCCTCAGTTGTCATATGTAATAGAAAACTAAAAGGTGTATATATTTCATGGGGTTTTCTTTACAATAAAATGAAAATGCATGTTTTGCTCAATTAATGTTGGCTATTCCACTTTGTATTTTTCTAATTTTTAACAATTTTCATGCATTGTTCCTGAAAACAGAAAAAAAGTAGAAAAATAAGCTAAATATTATGTTACTAAACAATGAATGGCTTAACAATGAGATCGAGGAAGAAATAAAAAGCTGCCTACCTTGAAATAAATGAAAGTGAGAACACAACAACCCAAAACCTATGGTATACAGTGAAAGCAGTCTTAAGAGGACAATTAATAGCATTACAGACCTACCTCGTAAAACAAGAAAAATGTCAAATAAGCAATCTAACTTTATATTTAAAGGAACTGGGGAGAAATACACACACACAGACAAAGCCCAAAGTGAGTAAAAGGAAGGGAATAATAAAGATCACAAGAGCATTAAACAAAATAGAGTCTAAAAACACAATACTAAACATCAATGAAATGAAGACCTGGTTCTTTGAAAACATAATGAAGATTGACAGACATTTGATCAGACTCATCAAGAAGAAAAGAGAGTAGGCCCAAATAAATAAAAAAAGAAATGAAAGTAAAGAAGGCACAAAAGACACCCAAAATTCCAAAGTATTATAACAAAATATTATGAACAATTATATGCCAACAAATTGGACAATCTATAAGAAATGGATAAATTCCTAGAAACAAACAAGTAATATGAATAGTTGACAACTAATTAAATTTAAGCAGTAATTTTAACCCTCCCTCCCCCCCAAAAAATAAAAGGGTATGGATTCACAGGTGAATTTTACCAAACATTCAAAAAAATTAACACCCATAAATCTCAAAATATTTCAAAAATTCAAAAAGAGGAAAAACTCCCAAGATCATTTTATGAGGTCAGCATTATCATAATCTTAAAATCTGATAAAGACATTACAAAGAAAGAAAATTATAGGCCAATATCTCTGATGAATATAGATGCTAAAACACTCAACAAGATATTACCAAACTGAATCCAGCAATACATTAAAAAGATCAGACACCATGATTAAGTGGGATTTATCCTGAGGATGCAAGGTTGGTAAAATATTTGCAAATCAATAAATGTGATACACCACATAAAGAAATAGAGGATAAAAATCACATGACTAAGTTAACAGATGCAGAAAAAGCATTGGACAAAATCCAGCACCCATTTTTAAATTAAACTACATTTATTGGGGTGACATTTGTTAACACATTATATAAATTTCAAGAGTATAATTCTATCATATATCATCTGTGTTTGGCACTGTGTGCTCATCACTAATTTTTTAAAAATCTTTATTGTTGAGATTATAACAGATTTCCCTCTTTTTTCCCCTTTCCCCTCCACCAAGTTCCTGCCCAATCCCAGGGCTTCACCACCCTATTGTCTGTGTTCATAGGTAATGCATATATGCATACATGACCTTTGTTTAATCTCCCCCCACCCCCTTCCCTCTGAGAATCATTAGTCTGTTCCATTTTCATGCCTCTGATTCTATTTTATCCTCAAATTTGTTCTGTTCATTAGATTTCTTATTCGTTCATTTTGATTTCTGGGTTAAATTGTCCATAGGTATGTATTTGTTGCTATTTTGTTGTTCATATTTTTTTGTCTCTTTCTTTGTCTTCTTCTTCCTCTTCTTAAAGAATACCCTTCAACATCTCATATAATACTGGTTTGGTGGTGATGAACTCCTTTAGCTTTTTATTTTCCGTGAAGCTCTTTATCTGACCTTCAATTCTAAATTATAGATTTGCTGGGTAGAGTAATTTTGGTTGTAGGTCCTTGCTATTCATCACTTGGAATATTTCTTGCCACTCCTTTCTGCCCTGCATAGTTTCTGTTAAGAAATCGGCTGACAGCATATGGTTATTCCCTTGTAGGTAACTAACTGCTCTTCTCTTGATGCTTTTAAGATTCTCTCTTTGTCTTTAGCCCTTGACATTTTAAGTATGATGGGTCTTGGTCTAGTCCCTTTTGGTCTAGTCTTCCTCTTATTTGGGACTCTCTGTGCTTCCTGTACTTGTAAGTATATTTCTTGCACCAGGTAGGGGAACTTTTCTGTCATTATTTCTTCAAATATGTTTTCAATATCTTGCTCTCTCTCTTCTTCTGGAACCCCCATAATGTGAATGTTGGTATGCTTGAAGTTGTCCCAGAGGCTCCTTACACTATCTTCATATTTTTGGATTCTTATTTCTTTTTGCTCTTCTGGTTAGGTGTTTTTTACTTCCTCATATTTCAAATCATTGATTTGATTCTCAGAATCCTCTACTGTTGAATTCCTGTATATTATTCTTTATTTCAGTCATTGTATGCCTAATTTTTAACTTGTCCTTTTCCATTTTTTTTTTTTTGCATTCACACTAAGATCCTTAAAAGTCTCACTAAATCCCTTGGAGGTTTCTAGAAATTCTTGAGTAACCTTATAAGCATGATTTTGAACTCTATATACAGTAGTTTACTTTCTTCCATTTATTTCATTTGTGACATGTTTCTTTGTCTCTGCATTTTGGCTGCTTCCCTCTGTTTGATAAGATGTATTGGGTAGAGTTGCTATGTCTCCTTGAGTTGGTAGAGTGGCCTTGTGTAGTAGGTGTCCTATAGGGCATAGTGGCTCAGTCTCTCCAGTCACCTGAGCTGGGAACTCTAGGTAAACCCCTTTGTGGACTGTGAGCACAGTCTTGTTATAGTTAAGACTTGATTGCTGTTGGTGTCATTGGGAGGAATTGACCTCCAGGACAATTGGCTGTGGGGGCCAGCTATGACTACAGTGGGAGAGCTACTGTGCAGGAGATACCCCTATGGCAGTGATGGCGAACCTATGACACGCGTGTCAGCACTGACACACATAGCCATTTCTGATGACACGCGGCTGCATGCTGAGGATGAAACATTTGCTGCTCCTGAGGATGAAACATTTGCGACTAGAGTCTTGGAGTTAGTTTTTTCCTCAAAGTGACACACTACCTGAGTTATGCTCAGTTTTTTGGCCAAGTTTGACACACCAAGCTCAAAAGGTTGCCCATCACTGCCCTATGGAGAACAACTTGCTTCATAGGTGCTTTGGTGGTCACTGAGTATGCCCCTTGAGTTTGTCACTTATGGATGTGTAGAGTTGTAATCTGGTATGGTCTGACACTGACCACTGGGTAAACTGGCCCTTGGGTCTCCAGGGAGGTGCAAAGTCAGCCACTGCCTGGGGCCACTTTGCAGAAACTATAGAGAAATCTGCAGATTCCTCCTCTTTGTATGGGGTTTGGAAGTGCCCAGATGAGGCCCAGCTATGAGGCAAGACAGGCTGGTATTGGTGCTGGGTCTTGGGCCTTTTATTGATAGGTTTGGGGCTTCCTGACCCAGCTGAAGCTTGTTTGATAGATTTTAGCCTGAGCAAGGACATGCCATTCATATGAAAAAGCTTGAGAGGGGTTATAAATTGAATAAAACAGAGTGTTAGAGAATCACCAGGGCAGAGCAAACAGAAATGGCTGCCAGTCAGCCCTGGGACTGGGGAGGTCCCAGCATAGGAACAATGATTCCTGTGAGCATCTCCATCTGGGAAAAAGCCAGCCCTGAGTTCCTGCCTTGATGCCAGACAATCCAGTTCCTCCTCATATGTGTCTGTGTCCCCCAAAGCCTCATCCTGGTGCTGGAGCTCAGAGGAAGCAGGATCTTATATGTTCAGTTCATGGTGCTGGCCTTTTAGGAGGAACAGTGGGGTCTCCAAAAGCCTCTGTGTCACTGAGCCCCAATCCATACTGGTTTTTACAGCCTGTAGTTACAGGGACTTCTCTTCCTAGCTCGGAGACCCTGGGCTGGGGGTCTGGTGTGGGGCTGGGACCCCTTGCTCCTCCAGGCAGCCTCCACAGAGACTATCTCTCTCCTGATTAAAAAATCAGCACAGAGGACTGAAGATGGCTGCTGATGGCAAGGTAGACTGCAAGATAGTGTGTGAGTGAGAGAATGAAAGGAGAGTGTGTGGACATATGGGGAGTGTATATTTGTGGGTGAGGGACAGCTATACTCCAAGGGACTGTTGGGGACTGCCAGACCAGGCTCTCCTGACCGGGCACCTTCTACTGCTGCTGATATCTCTCCCAGAGCAACCGGCTCTGCTGCAGAGACTGCGCCATCTTAAAGGGGAGAGTGGCTGTGACCGGAAGCCTATACATCGTGGGACTCTACAATCACAACTACCAGGAACCACCTGTGAATCCAGAAACACCAGACCTCAAGCAGCATGAATATGTGAACTCCTGGAAGAGCTCTGCACCTTCTCACAGAAAAGTCAGATTTCAACTAGGGAAAGGTGAGATCTGCAATCCAGGCTGGAGAGAGAAACACTCGCAGTGGGACTAGAGGTTCAGGGGAAGTCTGCGCTCCACAAAATCCGCTGGTGTCGGGCCAGCATGATCCGCAAATGTGGTAGGGGATCCACAGTGCTGCTGGCAGAAGGGAACTCTAAAAATCAATCCATAGCTGGACTGGGCAGAAAAAGGCCACTTGAAGTTTTACCAGAGTGCCGGCTGCTTACTGCCAGAGGAAAAAAGACATGCACAGAGAAGTTCACAGAGTTGTGCTCAGTGCTGGAGGGTAAAAGTCGAGAGTCCACACACTTACTCTGGCTCTTTTTTTCTCTTTAAATCCTTGCTTTTGATTACTAAGCCCAGTACATAGGATCACCCAATTAAAACACTCTCAGAGGCTGCAGGGGAAAGTTGTATTTGTGGAATTGGGGATCGGAGCGGGGAATAACGATCAGAGAACCAGCTCTGGGGCAGTCCATTCTCCCAAACCAGTATTAAGTGCCACAGGGAAAACAAAATCTAAACACTAGCTAGAGAGGACCTATAGACCCAGAGGTCAATCCAGAAATACTGCCACCCAGGGGTTTAATCACAAATTGACTCTTGTGTAAACACAAGTAAAGGCAGTCTAAGAAACAAAGAAATACTGCATGCTTGAAAACCAGGACTATGGCTTACAACACAGAGGAGCAGTGGAAAGCAGGGGACTACAATACTGTCCTAACTACCTGACAGGAGAGGCGTGCCAAACAGAACAGTACAGGAAGTGAATGATCTTCACTACTGCACATTTTTATTTTTTCATCTTTTACTTAAGAAACTATTTTTTTTTCTTTTTTCCTCACTTGATTTTACCTTTTTAATTACCGTATTTTCCGGCTTATAAGACGACTTTTTAACCCAGGAAAATCTTCTATACGCTCAGCCGTCTTATATGCTGGAAAATACGGTATTATATTTTTATTTTTAATCAGTATTATTACTACTACTATTTTACCTTTTTTCAAAAAAAAAAGTCATTTTATTTTTTCTTTATTTTATTTTATTTTATTTTGGGATTAGTGTCCTACATTCTATTTTCATTTAGAATCATATTACTCTATCTCAACTTTACCTTTATGCCAACACTCTCTTCCTCACTTTTCCCCTTTTGTGTCCTGTTTCTCTTACACTATTCTTGCTTAAGATTTTCCCTATTCCTTCTTTTTACCCCCTGTTAAAAATTAATTCTACTTATATATCTAATTTCTGATCCCCTGCTCCAAGTCCATACACACCTCTCTCTTCTCTTCCTTCACTATCCAAATTTTTTTTCTCTTTTCCCTTTTTTTTTGTTTGTTTTGTTGTTGATGTTATTGTTTCTTTTTTTGTTCTATTTTTTAATTTATTTTGTTTTGTTTTGCCTTGCTTTCTCACTGCCCTATTGTTGTTGTTTGCTTGATTGTTGATTAGGTTGTGTGTTTTTTTCCTTGTGAGATTGTTTCTCTTTTTTTGTTTTTGGTTTTTGTTTTGTTTTAGTTTTTGTTTGTTTTTTTTTTTTTTTTTTTTTGCTTCTGTTTTTCCTCTCCTTGCTTGTTATTAGTTGTTGTTTGTAATATGCATTCATCTCTGGGTTTTTGTTGTTTGCATTTTTTGGGATTAGTTGTTGTTCTATTGGAGTTTTCTCCCCACATAAATAGTCTCCCCCCCTCCTTCTTTTTTATTTTCTTTCTTTTCTCTATTATTGCTTTTCCTTTTCTCAATATCATTTTTGCACTTTTATTTTTCTTATCCCCTAATTCTCTTTTCTCCGGTGGGGTTATTAGTATCGTGAATACATTTGTGCTCAGTGCCTTGTGCATTGTGCCTTGTTGTGTTGTATTTTGTGCCTTTAAATCAATGCAGGAGAGAGAGAGCTACATAACCAGAAACCTGGAGAAGAGAGATCATGGGGAGGCAAAGAAACAGCCCTCAAATGAAAGAAAAGGAGACATCACCAGAAAAGGAAGTAAACGAAATGGAGGCAAGCAATATGTCAGAGAAAGAATTCAGAGAAATGGTCATAAGGTTGCTGAAAAGAATGGAAGACAAATTCAACAATATGTGCAAGAATCAAGAGGAAATGAAGAAGAACCAAAAATGAAAAAAGGCATCACTGCTATAAGGAACTCAATAGAAAGCATCAACAGTAGACTAGAAGAAGCAGAGTACCACATCAGTGAGCTAGAAGACAAGGTAGGAAAAAATACCCAAGCAGAGCAATATCTAGGAAAAAAACTTAAAAAACAGGAGGAGAGCCTAAGGAAACTTAGGGGCAACATGAAACGAAACAACACCCACACAATTTGGGTACCAGAAGGAGAGGAAACTGAGCAAGGAAGAGAAAACCTGTTTGAAGAAATAATGACAGAAAACTTCCCTGATGTAGGGAAGAAAAAATTCATGCAAATCCAAGAAGCTCACAGAGTCCCAAACAAAATGAACCCCAAAAGACCAATGCCAAGGCACATTATAATTAAATTGGCAAACATCAATGACAAAGTAAGAATCTGAAAAGCAGAGAGAGAGACAGAAAGTTACATATAAAGGATCCCCCATCAGACTAGCGACTGATTTCTCAACAGAAACACATCAGGCCAAAAGGGAATGGAATGAGATATACAAAGTCATGCAAAGGAAGGGTCTGAATCCAAGAATACCATAGCCAACAAAGCTTTCAATCAAAATTGAGGGTGAAATCAGGAGCTTCACAGACAAAAAAGGACTAAGTGAGTGTATTACCACCAAACCATGAATGCAAGAAATCCTAAAGGGTCTGCTGTAAAAAGAAGGAATAGGAAGGGAAGAAGGAACACAGGAGTAAAGAATAAAAATGATGACAAACAAGTACCTATCAATAAAAATTTTAATTATAAATGGATTAAATGCCCCAATCAAAAGATATAGGGTACCTAAGTGGATAAGAAAACATGACCCATATATCTGCTGTTGACAGGAAACCCACCTCAGAAAAAAGGACTCACACAGACTGATGATGAAGGGATGGAAAAAGGTTTTTCAGGCAAATGGAAATGAAAAAAAAGCTGGCGTAGAAGTACTTACACCTGACAACTTACATATCCAAGTGAAGGCCATAACAAGAGATAAGGAAGGCCACTTCATAATACTAAAGGGAGCAATCAAACAAGAAGGTATAACTCTGGTAAACATATACACACCCAATACAGGAGCACCCAAATATATAAAAATAACTTCTGGAGGATATCAAGGGAGAGATTGACAGCAATACAGTCATATTAGGGAACTTTAATGCCCCACTATCACCATTGGACAAATCCTCTAAACAAAAAAATCAGCAAAAAAAATCAATCCTAAATGACTCACTAGATCAGATGGAATTGACATCTTCAGAACATTTCACCCCAAAGCCACAGAATGTACATTCTTCTCAATTGCACATGGGTCATTTTCAAAGATAGACCATATATTCGGTCACAGGAAAGTCTCTTTAAATTCAAGAAGATAGAAATCATATCAAGCATCTTCTCAGATAACAATGGTATAAAACTGGAAATCAACTACAATAAAAACAATCCCCAAAAAATCAAACAACCAAAGGTTAAATAGGATGATATTAAACAATGAATGGGTTACCACAGAGATCAAAGAATAAATAAAAATCATCATGGCAACAAACGACAATGAAAACAACAATCCAATTTTTATGGGGCACAGTGAAAGCTTCTTGAGAAGGAAGTTCACAGCTCTACAAGCCTACCTCAAAAACAGGAAACAATGGTAATAAATTATCTAACCCTACAACTCAAAAAAATGAAAAAGAGAGCAACAAGAAAAGCACAGCGTAAGCAGAAGGAAGGAAATAATAAAGATCAGAGCAGAGGTAAATGACATAGAGACCAAAAAACAGTACAAAAGATCAACAAAGCCAAGAACTGGTTCTTTGAAAAGATAAACAAGATTGATGAACCTCTATCCAGGCTCACCAAGAAGCAAAGAGAGAGGACCCAAATAAACAAAATCAGAAATGAAAGAGGTGAAATAACAACCTATCCCACAGAAATACAAACAATTATGAAAAAATTCTATGAACAACTCTATTCCAACAAAATGGACAACCTAGGTGAACTGGACATATTCCTAGAAAAATACAAGCTCCCAAAACTCAACCACGAAGAATAAAAAAATATGAGTAGGCCAATAACTACCGAAGAAATTGAAACAGTGATCAAAAATCTTCAAGCAAACAAAAGCCCTGGTCTGGACAGCTTTATAAGGAAGTTCTACCAAGCATTCAAAGAAGAACTAAAACCTACCCTCCTCAGACTATTCAAAAAATTTCAAGAGGAAGGCACAATTCCAAGCTCTTTCTATGAAGCCAACAATACCCTAATCCCAAAACCAGATAAAGACATCACAAAAAAAGAGAACTATAGGCCAATATCCTTGATGAACATAGATGCTAAAATCCTCAACAAAATTCTAGCAAATCGGATTCAGCAATACATTAGAGAAAGATCATACACCATGACCAAGTGTGATTAATTCCAGGGATGCAGGTACAATATCCACAAATCAATAAATGTGATACATCGCATAAACAAATTGAGAGACAAGCACACATAATCATATCATTTGATGCAGAAAAAGCATTTGAAAAATCCAACACCCTTCCTTGATAAAAACTCTCAGCAATGTGTGAATAGTGGGATCATACCTCAACATAATAAAAGACCTATATGACAAACCTACAGCCAACATCATATTCAATGGGCAAAAACTAAACCCATTTCCCCTAAGAACAGAAACAAGACAAGGATGCCCACTTTCACCACTTCTGTTCAACATAGTTCTAGATGTACTAGCCATAGCGATCAGACAACAAGATGAAATAAAAGGCATCCAAATTGGAAAAGAAGAATTAAAACTGTCCTTCTTTGCAAATGACATGATATTATACATAGAAAACCCCAAAGACTCCACCAAAAAACTACTAGACCTAATAAATGAATTTGGCATCATAGAAGGATATAAAATTAACACCCAAAAATCTATGGCCTTTTTATTTTTTATTTTTTTAAATACATTTTTATTGATTTTAGAGAGGAAGGGAGGAACATAAAGATTGAAACATTAATGATGAGAGAGAATCATTGAACAATTGTCTCCTGCATGCCCCCTACTGGGGATTGAGCCCACAACCCAGGCATGTGCCCTTGACCGGTATCGAACCTGGTACCCTTCAGTCCGCAGGCCAACACTCTATCCACTGAGTCAAATTGGCTAGGGCTCTATGGCCTTTTTATACACCAATAATGAACTCACAAAAAAAGAAATGAAAAAAAATCCCATTTACCATTGCAACAAAAAAATCAAGATACCTAGGAATAAACTTAACCAAGGATGTAAAAGACCTGTACTCAGAAAACTACAGGACTTTGAAAAAAGAGATAGAGGAAGATATAAACAAATGGAAGAACATGTGATGTTCATGGATTGGTAGAATCAACATCATTAAAATGTCCATATTACCTAATGCAATATATAGATTCAAAGCAATAGCTATTAAAATACCAATGGCATATTTCAAAGATCTAGAACAAACTCTCCAAAAATTCATCTGGAATAAAAAAAGACCCTGAATTGCCACAACTTTCCTGAGAAAGAAGAACAAAGTTGGAGGGATTACAATATCAGACATCAAACTATATTACCAAGTCATGGTTCTCAAAACTGCCTGGTACTGGCACAAGAACAGACATATAGACCACTTGAACAGAATAGAGGACCCAGAAATTGACCCAAGCCATTATACTCAATTAATATTTGACAAAGGAAGCAAGAGCACACAATGGAGCCAAAACAGCCTCTTTAATAAATGGCGCTGGGAAATTTGGTCAGATACAGGCAAAAAAATGAAACTAGATCACCAACTTACACCATACAGAAAAACAAACTGAAAATGGCTAAATGACTTGAATGTAAGACGGGAAACCATAAAAATCCTACAAGACTCCATAGGCAGCAAAATTGCAAACATATGTCATAGCAACATCTTGACACAGATCCTAGGGCAAGAGAGACTAAGGAGAAAATAAACAAATGGGACTACATCAAAATAAAAAGCTTTTGCACAGCAAAAGAAACCATCAACAAAACAACAAGAAAGCTCAATGCATGGGAGAACATATTTGCCAATGTTATCTCTGATAAGGTTTAATCTCCAACATTTACAGGGAGCTCATACAACTTAACAAAAGGAAGATAAACAACCCAATCAAAAAATGGGCAAAGGACCTAAATAGACACTTTTCGAAAGAGGACATTCAGAAAGCCAAGAGAGACATGAAAACATGCTCAAAGTCACTAATCATCCAAAAGATGTAAATCAAAACAACAATGAGGTACCACCTCACACCTGTCAGAATGGCTATAATCAACAAATCAACAAATAACAAATGCTGGAGAGGATGCGGAGAAAAGGAACCCTCCTTACTGCTGGTGGAAATGCAGACTTGTGCAGCCATTGTGGGAAACATTATGGCGTTTCCTCAAAAATTTAAAAATGGAACTGCCATTTGACCCAGTAATCCCACTTCTAGGAATATATCCCAAGAAACTAGAAACACCAATCAGAAAGGATATATGTACCCCTATGTTCATAGCAGCACAATTTACAATAGCTAAAATTTGGAAACAGCCTAAATGCCCATCAGCGGATGAATGGATTAGAAAACTATGGTACATCTACACAATGGAATACTATGTTGCTATAAAAAAGAAGGAATTCTTACCATTTGTAGCAGCATTGATGGAACTAAAGAACATTATGCTAAGTGAAATAAGCCAGGCAGTGAAAGAAAAATACCACATGATCTCACTCATTTATGAATAATAAAGATCATTATAACCTGATGAACAAAAAGATAGATACAGAGGCAGAGAAGCATCAAGCAGACTGTCAAATTATAGTGGGAAGCCTGGGGAGTGTTGGGGGGGAGGTAAGAGATCAACTGAAGGACTTGTATGCATGCATATAAGCATAACCAGTGGACACAAGACACTGCGGGGGGCGTGTGAGGGCATGTGCCGACAGGTAGGGGAGTCCAGGGAAAAGTCAATGGGGAAAAAAAGGAGACATATGTACTACTATTTGTAATACTTTAAAGAGTAAAATAAAATAAAATAAATAAAACAACAACAACAGCAACAACAACAAAGCAGCACACAAGGGTGCCAGACCAGCCTATTCCGCACCTTGGAACCTCCTACAAGTCTCAGAGTTCTTTCTTCTTTACTTCTCTAGTTGTAGGACTTTCATTCAGCCAGCTTCCTGGCAGGTTTGGATGATGATTGTTCTGTATTTTAGTTGTTATTTTTTATGTGATTGTGGGAGATGGTGAGTACAGGCTTTTACCTATGCCCCCATCTTTGTTCCCTCCCCTAGCACCCATATTTGATAAGAACTCTCAGCTAAGTGGATCGAGAGAATATACATCAACATAATAAAGACCATATATTACAAACCCACAGCCAACATCATACTCAATGGGCAAAAACTAAAACTATCTCCCCTAAGATCAGGAAAAAGACAGAGAGGTTCACTTTCATCACTCTTATTCAACATAGTACTAAAAGTTGTAGCCACAGCAATCAGACAAGGAGAAAAAAAAAAAGAAAGCATTCAAATTGGAAAGGAGGAAGTAAAACTGTCATTATTTGCAGGTGACATGATATTATATATTGGTAGAAAACTTTAATGACTCCCCCTAAAAAGCTGCTAAATATAATATGTGAATTTGTCAAAGTAGCAGGATACAAAATTAATATTGAGAAGTCAGTGGCATTTTAAAAAGTATTTTTAATTGATTTTTAGAGAGAAAGGAAGAGAGATGTAGAGAGAGAGAAACTTCCATGTTAGAGTGAAACATCCATTGGCTGCCTCCTGCATGCCCCTTACCTGGGTTTGAGCCCACAACTTGTGCAGGTGCCCTGACTGGGAATCAAATGGGCAAACTTTTGGTGCATAGGGTGACACCCAACCAACTGAGCCACAACCGGCCAGGATGGGTGACATTTTTATACACCAATAGCTCACTATTGGGGGAGAAACTAAGTAAACGATCCCATTTACCACTGCAACAAAAATATTAAGATACTTAGGAATAAACTTAACCAAAGAGGTAAAATACTTGTACTCAGAAAACTACAGGACGTTGAAAAAAGAGATAGAAGAAGATACACTAGTAAACAAGTGGAAGCATATACTGTGCTAATAGATTGAAAGAATTAACATGGTTAAAAAGTCCCTGTTACACAATGCAATCTGTACATTCAATGCAATCCTTATTAAAACACCAATGGCATATTTCACAGATCTGAAACAAATACTCCAAAAATTTATATGGAACGAAAAAAGACCCTGAATAGCTGCAGCAATCTTGAGAAAGAAGAACAAAGTTGCAGGAATCACAATACCAGATATCAAGTTATACTACAAAGCCTCTGTACTCAAAACAACCTAGTACTGGCACAAGATCAGGCATATAGAACAATGGAACAGAACAGAGCCCAGAAGTAAGCCCATGCCTTTATGGTCAATTAATATTTGACAAAGAAGGAAAGAGCATACAATGAAGTAAGGGCAGTCTCTTCTATAAATGGTGTTAGGAAAATTGGACAGGTACATGCAAAAAAATGAAACTAGACCACCAACTTATACCATATACAGAATAAACTCAAAATGGATAAAAGACTTAAATGTAAGTCACAAAACCATACAAGTCATAGAAGAAAACTGGTGTAGCCACTGTGGAAAACAGTGTGACATTTCCTCAAAAAATTAAAAATGTAACTGCCATTTTCCCCAGTGGTCTTACTTTTGGGAATATATCCTAAGAATTCTGAAACACTAATTAAAAAAAAAACACAGATGCACCCCTATGTTGTAGCAGCACAATTCACAATAGCAAAAATCTGGAAACCTCCAAAGTGCCCATCAGTAGATCATTGGATAAAAAGCTGTGGTACATCCACACCATGGAATACTACATAGATGTAAAAAAAAAAAAAAAAAAAAGAAAGAAAGAAACTCTTACCTTTTGTGTCAGTATGGATGGACCTGGAGATTATCATTCTGAGTGAAATAAGCCAGTCAGAGAAAAGCAAATACAATATGATATCACTTATATGTGGAATCTTATGAGCAAAATAAACTGATGAACAAACCAGAAATAGAGGCATGCATACATGGAAATGACTGACAGTTGTTAAAGGGATTGGGTGAGGGGGGACTAGATGAAAGAAGGTGAAGGGATTAGTCAGAGAACATATATGTCCAACCCATAGGTACAGACAACAGTGTGGTGATGGCCAGAGGGAAGGGGGGGGCAAGTTCCAGGTAGAAGTGGGCAAAGGGGGGAAAATTGCTACATCTGTCATAGTGTCAATAAAAATAAAGTTTAAAAAATAGATAATTCACATTTAGATAATGATTTGATGACTTTGTCATAGTAACAAGCAAGGTCAGCAGATATTATATAAAACATTTCTATGGGGAGCAGAATATTTAGTAACCTGAAAAGAAGTTCCCTGGATGGGAAAACTTTATATCTCTACTAGAGGCCCAGTGCACAAAATTTGTGCACGGGGAGTGGGTGCCCTTCAGCCCAGCTGCACCCTCTCCAATCTAGAATCCCTCAGGGGATGTCCAACTGCTGGTTTGGACCCGATTCCTGTGGACATCCCTCTCACAATCCAGGACTGCTGGCTCCTAACCACTCACCTGCTTGCCTGCCTGATTGCCCCTAACCACTCTTCCTGCCAGTCTGATAGCCTCCTAACCACTCCCCTGCTGGCCTGATTGATGCCTAACTGCTCCCCTGCTGGCATGATCGCCCCCAACTGCCTTCCCCTGCAGGGCTGAGGGGACTGGGGGATTCTAGCTGGATGAGGCGGGGCTGAGGGGACTGGGCGCCACCATCTTGTGGCTGTGGGCACTTGACATCTTGTGAGGGCATAATGGTCAATTAGTATATTCCCTCTTTATTAGGTAGGATTCTTAGAGATTATTGGAAACTGAAGTATTTTTACATGCATTATCCCAACTCTGTCAGTTGTTAACATCACTCAATAGGTGAACTAAGGGCTCTGAAGTTAAATAATTTGCTCAGGGTCACACATAGTGGAACCAGGAATCTTACCCTGTTTTGTGTGATTCTAAGTTTGTGCTCCTTCATATTGCACAATAACATCCAGATTAAATCAAGTGGAGAGTGAGCAAACATTCCCTGTATAAGTCCTTTGTACAGCTGTCACTTTTCATAAGTCCTTTGTATTCCATAAGTCCTTTGTACAGCTGTCACTTTTCACACACCTAGATCATTTCTTTAGGGATTGGAATGCAGAAGTGGGGCCACCCTATATTCTGTTCTGAGGCATTTCCAGATTGAGCCAAGAGTAACTATGTGTTCTGTTAAGTCATAGATTTTCACTGACACAGAGATTGAAGACCCTTGAGCAAACCAAATTCTTCTATTTCACTGGTTTGGGAGCAAAGCAGAAGTGGCAAAGGCTGACAAAGCACTTCTGGAATAGGGATACTGAAATGAACACAAATAATATTCCCTCATGAACATGACAAATGTAAATGTTCTAAAATTAACTTTGCTCTTATACTTTTCCCTATATTATCCTTAACTTAGAGATACTAGGTAGTATTTCTTTCTTTTATCTCTCTTCTTTCAGGTGACTCATTGTGTGGCTCTCTTGTCTTTATCCTCTTAGTCAAATTGCTTGTTGAGGTTTTGTGTACTTTATAGCAGGACTAATAAAAGTTTTTCCTCATTAACCTAGCTATCCCAGGTTTATCTTTAAATTTACACATTTATACCAAACATTCTATGTTGATCATCTTTTCTCAGTCCTCAAAGCTCTTCCAAATCTTCCTCATTATCTGGCTTTCTCATCCAAGTTCATAAAGTTGGACTTAAATATTCTAGCAAAGGGTAGGTAAGAGTGGGAAATGCAAATACAACTTACTTATTTTTATTGTCTGCTTGAATGTGAGCAACATGATGAAAGAATTTTGTATATTATGTATTTTTGATATATCACAAGCACCTAGAACACTGCTTAGAAGCTGTAGGTAGCTCAGTAAATATTTGTTAAATGAATGAATGAACATTCTAAGAACTTGTAGTTCATTCTCTTTCTTTCTAGTGTTCAAATAAGAATCAAACCTGCCCCTAAAGCTTGCAGGTCATGTATTCTAAGAAATAAGACCCTACATTTTTTTCTCAAAAAATGTTTCCAGTTTCTAAAACTGATCACTGCTAAAATTTGTTATTTTGTCCCTGTACTCGTTCATTCAGTTGCTGAGTGCCTACTATGCGTTTGACCCTTAGCTGGTGCCAGAAATACAAAACTGAGTACAAAATATTATTGCTTGCAAGTGAGTCCAGAATCTAGAGTGGAACATAGACACAAAGCAACTAACTAGATTTCTAGACTGCATATAAGTGCCATGTTACCTATAATAAATAGTGCAGAAGCGAAAAGATGAGAGATTACCTTTAATTCTGTCATTTAATGTCACCTTTAATAGTGCCTTTAAATATCAATATAATATATCTTCCCTATGGCAGCTTAAGCTCATTAAAGTATTATCACAAATTTGTTTTTTTAGCATAGCTCTTATGACTGCTAGCAAGGATGCCCCCTCCCACTAATATTCCTCCCAACCTTTTGTTCTGTATAACCTATAATTCCAGTTCCATTAACGTGCTTCAAAGATCCTGGTCTCATGACCTTGATCACATTTTGAGAGTCCTTATGAGGTTTTCTTCCTAATGACTATTTTAGTAAGCTGTGATAGTCAACCTCATGATTGGGAAATTAGGAAATCAAAGTATTCTCAGAGGGTGTGCTGACTGAGATGGAGAAATTTCCTTGATGACATGATAGTGAAATCAGCCCTCCACCCTCATAGAGAATGGAACAACTAGGAAGATGTAGCAATAGAGTGAAGTTGGGGGACAGACAGGGCAGGTGAAAGAAACAACCAAGACAGACTTAAAAGGAATCACTGAATGTCCAGAGTTGCATAGGTCTACCAAATGCACTACCACATGAATTTCATTGATTGGTTTAGTCACTGTCATCTAGATGAAAAATGGTAATATTAAATTTATCACTATTCTACTTTGTAACACTGTTCCTGGATGGCATACTACTGAGGATGAGTCATGAATAGATAGATGTAAATGTCCAGCTACCTGTGTCAAAACTGGCTTAATGGAACTGTATTGGTGTTGTATCATGTGAGGGGGTACAATGCTTACAACAGTAGATGCTACTTTTTTCAATATACATGGACCTCATAACTCAAACACAGCTCTTTCCCATCTCCACTTTGGAAGCCATTGCAAGAAAATGTTCCAGAGCCTTGCAGTTAATGATATTTCCAATTATCATCTCCATTTAATTGTTATAATCTCTCAAAGTGAGTGTTATATGTCACAGAAATGTAAAAAAAAAGAATTTTCAAGAGTACTTTATTTTTCTAAAGGCTTAATAAATATTTTATATATATTTAAGTACTAGGAAGAAAAGTATACTTTTTACTCTAACTTGGGACATACACTGAGTGGCCAGGTTATTATGATCTCTGAACTCATAATAATCTGGCCACTCATTGTATATCTTATATAATAAAAGGCTAATATGCAAATTGTCCCCTCAACCAGGAGTTCGACCAGCAAGCAGGCCGGCCAACCACCCATGTCTTCTCCCCCTGGCCAGGCTGGCTGGCCAGATCCCACCCATGCACAAATTCATGCACCGGGCTTCTAATATATATATATATATATATTGAGTGGCCAGATTATTATGCGTTCAGAGATTATAATAATCTGGCCACTCAGTGTATAGCTATGCTATGTCTGGTTGAAGATCTTCAAGGGTTGGTTTGGTTCTAATTTCTTCCAGCTAAGTTCTTAACTTCATGGATCCAGGATTTCACTATCAATCAAATAGTGTCAAATTAATCAAATAGATAAACCTGTGTTTATCAGTCTTGATTATACTTTAGAATCATCTGGAGTACTTTAAAAACTCCCAATTCCCAGATATTACCTCAGACAAATTAAATTGAAATCTTTAGGAGTGGGTCCTAGATATTGGTATTAGCTCCCCAACTGATTCCTACGTGTAGCCAAGGTTAAGAACCACTGCATTAGAGTAATTATTGTGTAAATACAAATGTTATTTGAGTTACTGTGATGACAGATATAACTAGCAAGATTTACATGGATTACCATCTTTTTTCTTCCCCCCTTTTTTTAATATGGGCACACATAAGAAATATTATCCTGTGAAATCAAACTAAGTACTATCCTTGGGGGGCATGTGATGAAAATGTAGAGTCAGGGGCTCACCAGTCATGGAAGGGAGTCTTATGATTTGGGAAAGCATGTAAATAAAGTAAATGGTAAGGAAATATCCTGAAATTAGATAACATATTCCAAATACCCCCCCACCATAACAGACCCTATATTACTACTATGTAACACTATCTCCTATGTAAAGTGATACAACAATATTAATCAGTTATTTGGTAAGTTTCCTGCTCTATGATTTCCTTTTATAATGTATTTCTTTAATGGAAACTGATGTTACTTAAAATTTTATTTTAAGGAATATATTTTCTAGTCAACTTTGTAAACAAATAAAAATAAATTTCATTTTCCACTTTTCTTCTTTTCATTTAACACAATTACATATTTGTGTGATTAATATGATGCTGCCAATAGACTAAACTCTATGAGGTCTGTAGCCCTGTTTTATTCACCACTATATCTCCAGTTCTTGGCACACAATAGGCACTTAATAATATTTGTTAAATTAAAGAACTCAGAACAATAGAAAAGAAGGTGGTGGTTTATCATCTTTTTAATTTATGAGTTTTACAACTTTGTTCATTTTACTCTGTCTTTGTCAATAGTACAATAGTCAAACAGTCAGCAAAGACTTATCTTTGCCTAAAGATTGTGTCTTGATAAGGCCCTAGAGGAGAAGGAACAGAGATCTTCCACTGTTCTAAAATTAGAACTACCAGTTCCCATTTTGAAGGACAATGCCCTCAGCACAAAGTAAAATAAGTGAAGGCACTTGCTAGAAAACTTTCCATTGTTTGAGAGAAACTTTTTTCATGCTTTCCAATCCCAGGGGCAGCTGTTAGCTTATAAATCTTCATTAAGCAAGTATATTTCATTGTACATTTCATAAGGCACATGGTATTCTATTTTGGGGGGTGTTTCAGCCTTTTACATAACTGAGATTTTATACAATTACAAAATTTAAACTTTTTCAGACATGTGCCCTTATAGGAGTGTCCATGAAAGCACTGGGTATTTCCCTGGCCTGGAAAAGGTATCATGACTGTTTAAGGGAGAAGAGAAGCAATGTGCACATTCTTGAAATTCACTTAGTAATCTAGTATCAGGAAATTCTTCCCAGATTATATTGTGGTGTTCATAACATTCAGCACAGTGGTTTTTGTTTGTTTGTTTGTTTTGTATTCTATAGGCTTTCCAAAGCAATGCAGTGATAAGTTTAGAAAAAAATCTTACTAAAACAAATAAATAAAAACCCCAGTTTAACATTTACTTGGTAAACATTAAGACTGTTCAGTTATTTGGTCTTTTGTTTGAGGTTAGGAGTAAGTATGTTGACTATTTCATTACTTATTAGTGGACACTGGGAAAACAGAAAACATTTAATAGATTTATGAATGTTTTATTCTTTTATAAATTTTTTTTGTTTATGGTATTACAAATAGTAGTACATATGTCTCTTTTTTTTCCTCACTGACCTCCCCGCCGCCTCCCCTAACCCCCAGCACTTGCCCTCATCCCCCTGCCCCCAGTGTCTTGAGTCTGTTGGTTGTGCTTATATGCATGCATACAAGACCTTCGGTTGAATGTTTTATTCTTAAAGCTACCCAAAGTACAACCAGCATGCCAATTTCCTCTCATCTTCTTGGGTCATCTTGGTTGCTTCCTAATGCTTATAATTTTAATATATAAACTCCTGAACTATTGACTTGGGAAAACCGCCTTACTTTGCCTAACTTATTTACCTCTTTGTTCCTATTTGTAATTTCTGTCCTAACTATGTCATATTTACTTCCAATTCTTGTTATTTATTTAAAAGTCTTAACAGCCTTTAAAAAACAAGCCTCAAAAAAAAAAGAAAAAGAATTAAGCCTCAAGTCTACTTATCTGGTTAACATAGTATACTGTGTCTATCCATCCAACTCACTTTTGCTCATGCTGCTTTGTGATTCATATGACTCTGGAATGTTTTTAACTTGCATAGAGCCACACAATTGAAGGGCACTCTACATTTTTTGAAGCATAAAATGCTTCAAATAGAAATTCATATGTACTAATAATTTACACCTTTCATACATATATACGCAAATGTTTAGAAGCTGTACCATTTTTTTGCCATAGAGCCCAGTCTCCCACAAAGAAAAGGATACTATAAATGCATACTACATGCTTTATTAATTACTAGGGGCCCATGTGGAGCGGGCCTAAGCCACAGTCTGGCCTCCCTCTGTGGGAGGCGACCGGGCTGATCAGGGGAAGGCGCCAACCCTATCATCCTGCTGCTGCAGCCACTGCCAGCCACTGCAGCCGCCAAGGTGTTTTGATCAACATGGACTCCAGTCCCTTCACCATGAAAAAATGACAACTTTCTTTAGGCATTTTCAAGATGTGTCTTTCATAGGATATGACATTTCTTTCTTTTTATCCTCACTTGAGGATATGTTTCCATTGATTTTTTAGAGTGTGGAAGAGAGATGGAAAGACAGAGAGAAGCATCAATGTGAGAGGGACACTTTGATTGGTTGCCTCCTGCATGAGCCCTGACCTGGGAGGAGCCTGCAACCTAGGTACATGCCCTTGATCAGAATCAAACCCAGACCCTGAGGTTGGCAGGCCGAGACATTATCCACTGAGCCAAACCCACTAGGGCAGGATATGACATTTCTTAGCCCTCCAGCAGCAGTCCTTCGTTTTTCCCAGGAGTGGTGGAAAAACCCTAGATCACCTTTTTGGATTCTTATTACCTAAGTTACCAAGAACATTACCAGTGGCATACGGGAGCTCAGCCAATAAATGGTCAGAAAAAGTGTTTCCTCTGCAGAGGCAGGACTGCTGGCAAGCCGAGGCTGGCACCCCTCCCACCCCCATCTCCTGGCCTGCTCAAGCCTCCGCGGCTTGGGCAGACCCCACCTCACCTCTGCTCAAGTCTCTACCATGGCTTGGGCAGCGCCCCCCCCAGCTCTGCTCAGGCCCTGCTCAAGCCTCCACTGTGGCTTGGGCAGGGCCTCCCCCCGCTGGCTCCACTCAGGCCCTGCTCAAGACTCTGCCACCCCACCCCCGGCCAATCTATTCCAAGGCCAGTAGGCTAGGAGTGGCCTGCAGCATTCTGGGATCCTAGCAGCTTAGGGCCTACGTGTAGGCCTACAGGCTTGGAGCGCCTGGGTCCCGAGGATATTCCCAGGACCCAGGCTGTTAGGTGCCTGCATATGCAAATTAACCCACCACCTTTGCTGGGTTAATTTGCATACTCACTCCTGATTGACTGGTGGGGGGAGCGGAGGTATGGTCAATTTGCATCTTTCTATTTTATTAGTGTAGATCAGTGATGGTGAACCTATGACACGCGTGTCAGCACTGAAACGCGTAGCCATTTCTGATGACACGTGGCCACTGAGGCAGCCGCATGCCGAGGATGAAACATTTGCTGCTCCGGAGGATGAAACATTTGCAACTAGAGTCTTGGCTAACTCCAAGACTCTAGTCGCAAATGTCTGATCCTCCCCTATTAGACACTCTGTGCCAGAGGTCTGTAGGCCAAAACAACAGAAGTCCGGCACAGGGTGTCTAGTTCTGGGGCTTCCTGTTAAGCCAGGATCTTTGCCCTCACTTCCGCCAGCAGAGCAGGGAGCAGCGGAACGCAGTGGGGGACGCATCTCTGGGGGCCCTGCTATTACCAGTAACCAAATAACAGTTAACCACAGAAACCATTACCTACTGTTCTGGGGTGTCATGGATTTCTAATCCATCATTACTGAGATAAGTGAGGGGGAGGCTGGGAGAGGCGAGGGTTTGTGGGGTGCTACAGGTGCCATTTCCCGGCATGAGAAATAGCGGCAGCCATTTTAATTCATATAAGGAACACCATCTTGCTCCATAGTGCAGACTCCATTTCACCACTACTACTGTTGTGCATCCTTATTAATCCCTATTTCTGCTTATTAACCCTGCCCTTTCCTAAAAGACAGTTATATGCACCATTTTGTGGTTAGTTAAGCTAGTTAACCCCTAATTGCCTGCAGGCCTAACAAGCTATCTATAATTCTATCTTCTGTCACTGCCCCCCTGATGGAGAACCCAAAAAATAAAAAACTAAGGTTAAGTAAAGGAAGTGGTAGTAGCAGTGGCTGACCCTTTCAAGAGACATGGACCGAGATGTATGGCTTTATAGAAGAAAATGGCATATCATTTTGCGTTCTATGTACTGAAACAGTAGTAAGCAGAACGTGGAATATAAATAGACATTTTGAAACTAATCATTCCCAGCTCATGGAAAAAAGTGAGGATGAAAGGAAGGAATACATTTCCAGGCAGCTACACCTTTATAAGAGCCAATCTAATTCCATCCTTAAATTTATGAAAGGCTCTACAAATTGAACATCTGCAAGTTTGAGCATTGCTCACTCTATAGCTCAGCATGGAAAAGCGCTCAGTGAGGGAGAATTTATTAAAGAAACTCTCCTAGTATGTGCAGCAGTTCTATTTCATGATATGCAGAATAAAGATGCAATTATTAAGAGAATATTTGAGTCACCACTCAGTAGAAATATCATAAAAGACCGAATAATGAGACTGAACACAAACGTACATCAATTAAGGAGAGACATAAAGAAGTGTAAATATTTTTCGATCTCTCTTGATGAAACTACTGATGTCACATCACATGCTCAGTTGACCATTATTGGTCGATATTCTGATGGTCTAACAATGAGAGAAGAGTTGATATAGTATCAGTGTCAACAAGTAAATCAGGAAGCAAAATATGTAAGGTTGTTATACAAACATTTCGTGACCTATGCATTGATATCTCTAAAGTTGTGTCAGTGACAACAGATGGGGCACCAAACATGGTGGGGAAAAAAGTCGGATTTGTCAAATTGTTTACAGAAGCTATTGGACATCCGATTGTGCCTTTTCATTGTATTATCCATCAGGAGGCTTTATGTGCCAAAGCAGGATTCACCGACTTAAACGACTTAATGTGAGGTGTTACAAAAATAGTTAATTTAATAGTTGCTTGCCCCCTTCACAAGCGAGAATTTTCGGCACTTTTACTGGAGGTTGATTCCACCTACAGTGGACTGCTGATGTACAATAATGTAAGACGGCTGAGCCGAGGCAAAGTTCTTGAGCACTTTGTGGAGTGCTTTGAAGAAATTAAGGTATTTCTTGACGATAAGGATCTGGGAACCTTTCCTCAGCTTAATGATGATAAGTGGGTCAACACCCTGATGTTTTTTACAGATCTCTCTGTTCATATTAATGAACTGAACTTAAAGTTACAAGGTTTTGGCAAAAGTATTGACGTTATGTTTGGATACATAAAAGCTTTTGAAAGTAAAGTTAAAATTTTCAAGCGAGATGTAGAAACTAAAACTTATAAGTATTTTCCTCGAGTAACAAAGTATTTTGAGAAGGCCAGTGCAGCTGTACAAAATGAAATGGAGCTCTTGCATATGAAGTACCAGCATGTTTTAGACTCGTTACTTGACCAGTTTAGTGATAGATGTAGTCAATTTAGAAGTCTAGAACAGACCATGAAAATAGTTAAGTATCCTGATGTAGTAGTCTACAGTAGTTTGGAATTAAATGGTTTCCAATGGATGCAAATTGATGATTTGGAGATGCAACTTGCATAATTTCAAGACAGTATCTGGGCTCAGGTGTTTGTCGACTTGAGGTCAAAGCTTGAGAATCTGGAAAGGTGCCGCTTGGAGAATCAAGAGGAGTGCCTGGAACCGACTACTAGACACTTTTAGCACCCTGAAAAATATAGCAATGCCTTTACTCACCATTTTTCCCTCTACATACTTTTGTGAGGTCTTATTCTCAGCATTAAAAAATATCAAAACCAACAAAAGAAACAGATTGACAGATGAAGTTAGTAGCGCTTGCTTGGGCCTGAAGTGTACATAATACCAACCTTCAATTTAAGATTTAGCCAATGAAACTCAGCAACAAAAAGGTCACTAATAGGCAGGTTAGTTAAAGAATTCCCCCTCTCCCTCACTTATTTTAGTTCACGGCACCCACACAAGCTAAATAATATCAAGACCAACAAAAGAAACCGACTGACGGATGAACAAAGAAGTCACTAAGCAGGTAAGTTAAATATTTAGTTTTTGGTTTATTAAATACAATTATATATGACAATTATACATTTATGTTATTTAAACTATAAATATCGCGAAATAATTTTTTTCCTCAAAGTGACACACTACCCGAATTATGCTCAGTTTTTTGGTGAAGTTTGATACACCAAGCTCAAAAGGTTGCCCATCACTGGTGTAGATGTAACATTTGAAACAACATTACAGTGACAACACACTTTTTTTCAATTTATGAAATATGTTAGATTCACTCTTACATATCAAAAACCCAGTCCTGAGTAAAATGAAATCTGGCCTTAAGAATTTTAAAAATTGTGTAAACCATTATATTTAAGTAAACAAACATGCTCCTTTACAATACATTGACTGAAGACAATGACAAAACTTTTCTTTCCTTTGACATTGACTTCACTGGACAGGCTATTAAAGCACATGTAGAACTTCGTAAAAGAAAAGGAACATAAAGTAAGTAAATCTATAAGGGCAGTTTAGCAGATGAGAATAAAAGGGCAAGAAAGTGGTACAAACTGATTTCTTAAAAGTTTAGCCTGAATTTTTCATTTCATGTTGAACAACTAAAATGTTTTAAATGTTCTCTTTACCTATAGATCATCTGTATTCTAAGTGTGGTGGTCCCCACTGGTTTCACAAATATGAGTGCTGATGTAGGGTAAGTTTATATGAAGATTGTTTCAGGTTGTTCAAAAATACCACAATATTTCTGAAGCAAAATTAATTTTATATATATCAGAGTGTACTTGAAGGAACTTTAGATACTGTGGAGATGGGATATATAGTGGAGAAATTATTGACTGTGAATGTATCATTTTCCTTTCTAATAAGCTACTTGTTCTTGGATTTCCTTATGCTTAAGGATAAACTTGGTTATAATATGACTTGAAGATATTGCACAAGGCTTTAAGTGGAATTCAAGGCATTGAGTAAAGAGAACCCTTTAACTGGAGCAACAGATGGTCACTGATATATAAAATTAAAATTTTATGTTGGAAATTAAATTTTCTTTTGCTTTTTAAAATTATTAAATTGTTTTAGTATATTTGCTCCTTTAAGGTCATTTCTTTACTCAGTATGGTATTGCTGGTTTTTAAGCTTGTTTTTTAAATAATATTTGTTTATTCTTTTACTGCCTATCATTGATTACATCAGGATCAGTGCTGTTTTGACTATCTTTTTTTAAAATTGTTGACAGAATTACTGATGTTCCCCATTTCCCCCCACTTTTCCCCTTTCTACCCAGCCCCCACCCCACTGAAAATTAAATTTTCCATAAGAAATAAAAACTGTATATATAATAAAACTATGTTTAATTGTAAAAACTAAAATAAAAGTACTAATAATTTTTGGAAAAACTTTAGTCCTATCTTTTAAATATTAAAAAACATTATTCTTTTCAAAAACAGATCTAACTGTCCCAGAAAAACCTGGAATGATATAACTCATTTGCTATAAGTAGAATCAAGCTACATGGACTTGATAATTATTTAGAAAACTTCCATGCTTTGGGGTATTTAGCACAAATTTCTGTTCTAGACATTAATGAGGTATTAGAAGAATATTCAGAACTTAAAAAACTTTTTATCCCCTCCCCCAACTGTGATGTATTCCCCATCTTTTCTGTGTGGTCTGAATTTCATCCTAGATATTAAATCTTGCCTAGGTATCAGGTAATAACAACTTTAACTACATTTTTAATTACAGCATTTAAGAAATATTGTACACTGGAAATACACTGGAGAGCCAAAGGTAGTGTGATTCCTGTGTATTGTCCATCAGGAAGATAGATTTGAAAGAGAGAGCTCAAAATATATTCAAGTAGAAAGCTCAACTTTAGTGTACTCTTCAATAAAATAGGCAACAGGGTTGAGAAACATCTAAAGAAATAGCATGAACCCACCACTGTTTTTTGCTTATATCTAGGGTTTAAATATTTCAAATGGATTTACAACATATTCTAGGGAGAAGACACATTCAGGGATATATAATGATGGTCATGTAAATTTAGTAATACATTAGATAGATTGATCAGATTATCCAAAAGGAGGCAACTATAATTTTGAAATCTTTCTCCAAAGTCACCAATGGCACCTCATCAAACAGGGAAAGCAGGAGATTTTTCATATTGTATTGTGCCACCTGCTTGTCTGTGGAAAGACAGTGTTTTGTTATGCATAATGTAGTAGAAATGGCATTAAAACAAAGTATAATTCACAAGTCTTATACTGCCAAGTGCATCACAGCACAAGATTAGGGTTATTCTTTCACTCTTCTGAGTCATACTCTCTAAACTGGCTATTGGAGGAACATATCAACCATGAATAATGTACTTTCATCTCTGATCTTAGAAGCTAACATGAGCTTTCCCTAGTGTATGCATTATTTCAATCTTGTTGATATTTCTACAGGAGAAGAATAAAGATCTTTCATGTAGTTATTTCAATATCCAGTGATTTCAAAATAGCACTAATCCCTGAAATGTAGATCTCTGCAGGATCTACATTTCTCATAAAATCTAAGGCAGGCTGTTTAGGATTAGACTTAGTAAAGAACAAAAGAGGTACTTTCTAAGGAAGAACTTCTTTGGATGGCATGCGCAAAACTGAAACTCATTACAGCATATTCTTTTGGTAATTTTTTTCATGATTTGTCTTAAATTCAGAAACATCATAATATATTTTTTCCTTAAGTTTATATAGTAGTTTTCAGGAACATTTAATATATATTATCTCATTTGATATTCACACGAACTTACTAAGCAAGAAAAGCAGTTATTATTGTACTTAACACAAGAATAAACTCAGATTCAAAGAGGTTAAATGACTCACCCAAAGTCATTTAGGTAGTAAGTGGAAGGGCTAGGACTAGGACATACATTTTTGATCCCTCTTCAAGTATTCTTTCATACCTTTTTTCCTCATTGACTTCAAGGGGACTTACCTCTCCATCCATTTTCATTAAACTTAGATTCTAAATAGAAAGAGAAAGCACTGGTATCTTTGTAAGCCAATAACTTTTAGAGATAAAGCTAAATAAAAGTATTTGGGTAAAAAGTATTTAATCTATTGAGAGATTAAAAAACTGAAGGAATAATATTTCCATTAGTTTTCTGTACTAACTGTTCTTTAGAATCAATTGATTGTGCAGTGACATCCAACTACAGGATGGGAGTCCAATTGTCTGTCATTTAGCTTGAAATAATATTGATCAATATGTAACTTAAAGACAGAAGCAAACACAGTAAATATTGGATTTGAACCTGAAAGTTTGGACTGAATGGTAAAACTCACCAAACATACCTAGTCTGTCTAGCAGAAAGAAAATAGCACTTCTTTCCAGCCATCTTGACTATGTAATATAGCAAGAACCAATGCATATCAGCTTCTAGTTACATTTCTTATTAATAACAAGAATAGTTCCATCTAGATCTTCCCTAGCTGGAGAAAACTATTACGGGAAAAGTTTTATTTTATTTTACTTTGTCTCAAAATAGAAACAAAATTAAGACCTTATTAAGCTATGAAAAAGCAACCTACGAGTAAGAACAGTATTAAAGCCCTAGCTGGTTTGGTTCAGTGGATAGAGGGTTAGCCTGTGGACTGAAGGGTCCTGGGTTCGATTCCAGTCAAGGGCACATGCCTGGGTTGCAGGCTTGATCCCCAGTAAGGGGGCAAGCAGGAGGCAGCCGATCAATGATTCTCTCTCATCATTGATGTTTCTATCTCTCTCTCCCTTCCTCTCTGAAATCAATAAAAAAAAATATTTTTTAAAAAAAGTATTAAAGACAAGTACCTGCCAGGAATTAAATTTCCTTGCTATTCACAGGAAGTTAAGGAAGAGCTCAATAAAGGCAATTTTAAAAAGTAGATGCATCAAAAAACCTCAGAGGAGAGCATAGGCAGTAAAATTACAGACATATCACATAGCAATATGTTTATGGATACATCTACTAGGGCAAAGGAAACTAAGGAGAAAAGAAACAAATGGACTACATAAAAATAAATGCTTCTGCACAGCAAAATAAGCCACCATCAAAATGAAAATGGAGCTCACTGTATGGGAGAACATATTTGTCAATGATACATCTGATAAGGGGATAATATCCAAAATATATAAAGTAATCATACAGTTCAACAAAAGGAAGACAAAAACTCCAATTAAAAAATGGGCAGAAGATCTGAATAGGCATTTCTCCAAAGAGGACATACAAATGGCTAAGAGGCATATGAAAAAAAAGGTCAAAGTCACCAATCATCAGAGAAATGCCAATTAAAACCACAATGAGATATCACCTCATACCTGTCAGAATGGCTATCATAAAAAAATCAACCAACAACAAGTGCTGACAAGGATGTGGAGAAAAGGGAGTACTAATTCACTGTTGGTGTGAATGCAGATTGGTGCAGCCACTATGGAAAGCAGTATGGAGCTTCCTCAAGAACTCTTGTCATTTGCAACAGCATGGGTAGACCTGGAGAGTATTATGCTATGCAAATAAGCCAGTCAGAGAAAGATAAGTATCACATGATCTCACTCATATGTGGAATCTAATGAACAAAATATACTGATGAACAAAAATAGTCCCAGAGACATGGAAGCATGATCAGACTGCCCAACCTCAGAGGAAAGACACGGGAGGGTGGGCGGGAAGAGATCATCCAATGCACTTGTATGCATACTAGTATATGCATAACCTGTGGACACAGACCATGGGGTGCTGGGGGCCTGAGGGGAAGGGACAGGAGCAGGCTGGAAGAGGTCAATGGGGGAAGAAGGGGAACTTATGTAATACTTTCAACAAAAATATTTTTAAAATACTAAAAAATTAAAAGTTCATTTAAAAACTTTTATAGTAAAAAAGGAATTAAAAATTGAACTTCTGTTTGACTCAGTAATCCCACTTCTAAGAATATATCCTAAAACCCCCAAAATACAAATCAGAAAGAATATATGTACCCCTATGTCCATAGCACTGTTATTTGCAATGGCTAAGATTTGGAAACAGCCCGAGTGACCATCAATAGATGAATGATAAAAATAACTGTGGGACATTTACTCTATGGAATATTGTGTGGCTATAAAGATATGGATCTCTTACCCTTTGAGACAGCATTGATGGACCTGGAAAATATTATGCTAAGTGAAATAAACCAATCTGAGAAAGACAAATATCACATGATCTCACTTATTTGTGGAATCTAATGAACAAAATGAATTGACCAACAAAATAAGACCCAAAACATGGAGGCATGGAACAGACTGACATACCTTGATGTGGGGTTGAGAAGAGATAAACCAAAGAACTTATATACTTATATGCATAGCCCATGGACATGGGCAATAAGGTAGTGAAGAACTGGGGGAGGGTAGGGGCTGGGAGAAAGGGCGTAAAGGGGGGGTGTAAATGGGAGGTATCTGTAATACTATCATCAATAAAAAATATATTTAAAAAAACAGATGCCCTGCTCTTACAATTTCCATTGTAATTATGGCCAGTTACTACCTGACTCAGTCCAGTCAAAATGCATGATTTCTCAGTATAGCTTAAATTTGTTTGCCTACCTAATATTTGTACAGTGTAATTACCATTTAGATACTTAACCATGTCACAGTCTGAAATATACAGATTATTCTTGTGTTTTTAATTTGCATCTTTCTGATGATTAATGATGTTGAACATTTTTTCATATGTCTATTGGCCATCTGTATGTCTTCTTTGGAGAAGTGTTTATTCAGGTCCTTCGCCAAATTTTTAATTGGATTCTTTGTCTTCTTAGTGTTGTGTTGTATAAGTTCTTTGTATATTTTGGAAATGAACCTCTTTTCAGAGATACCATTGGCAAATAAGTTCTACTGTTCAGTGGCTTCCAATGTCATGCCAATAAATGCAATTATAAAAACATAACCAAGTTCATTAAAAAATAATGATTCTCTCTCATCATTGATGTTTCTATCTCTCTCTCACTCTTCCTTCCTCTTTGAAATCAATAAAAATATGTTAAAAGTAACATTTCTAAAAGTAACCTAGATATATAAAATCCTAAGTGACCATTAAGACCGAAAGACCGGAATGACAGGTTGACCAGTCGCTATGATGCACACTGACCATCAGGGAGCAGACGCTCAATGCAGGAGCTGATCCCTGGTGGTCAGTGCTCTCCCACAGCCAACCTCCCGCGGCCACTCCCCCTGGCTGACCAGCCCCCCAATAGGCCTCGATCGCCGGCCAGGTCAAGGGACCCATCTGTGCACGAATTCGTGAACCGGGCCTCTAGTAATTAAATAAAATGCAGATTCTTCTTTTATCAAATGTTCTATATACAGATTTTGTAAATTAGTAATCCACACATGAAACCTATATGTTCATTTTGACTAATGTCACCCCAATAAAATTAAAAATAAATGGTCTCATTAAAATGCCACCTGTGGCTATAAATGGATGATTTAAAAGATGGTGTGAATATCCTAAGTTATTAAGTAATGATAAAAATAACAAATATACACAAATTTGGTGAAAAAGCCAAGGTAAGAATTAAAATATTTTTGAGTGCCAGACATAATATTATATTCAGTGCCATTTGTCATATATCATCTTCTTTTTTGTTGAGTAACCCACATAAATGCAGTAAAGTCTTAAAATGAATTGATAGGCTTACCTCACTGACATGATCAAGGTCATAAATCATTTTCTTCCTAGAAGCAAAGACATTTGCTCCACCATATGGGTAATGTGCTAATGGTAGTGATTAAAATGCATATATATATATTTTTTTAATTTTTTAAAATATATTTTATTGATTTTTTACAAAGAGGAAAGGAGAGGGATAGAGAGTTAGAAACATCAATGAGAGAGAAACATCAATCAGCTGCCTCCTGCACACACCCCACTGGGGATGTGCCCGCAACCAAGGTACATGCCCTTGACTGGAATTGAACCTGGGACCTTTCAGTCTGCAGGCCGACGCTCTGTCCACTGAGCTAAACAGGTTAGGCTGCATATATATTTTTTGAGTGACAAAATATTCCCTTAAATACTTTCCACAGTACCCTTGGCCACAAGACACAAGTTCTCAAGAAAGTTCTGTTTTTCAACATGGTAACCATAGTAAAATCAGTTTGAATTACATATTTTCCAGTTTGTAATTAGATAGACAATAAAATAAACTTCCTTTCTGTATAATTCAAAATAAAACAATTGTCAGGAAAAGTAACAATTTTATTAAAAGAACTTGTCAATTGTTTTTATCAGTAGCCATTTGCAAATGCGTGAACAAAGAAATTTCTACTCCATTAAGCTGGTCTCTGATATATCTTGTACGTACACCAAAATAATAAAGTATTAAAAATATTTACTAATTTAAACTGGGATTTTCTGTAATTAGTAAATATTAAGGTAAAGGAAAAAAGGCATGAGTAAGACAGTGAGATCATATAGAAGGCATGCCTTAAGCCATCCTGCTTCACTCACTTAACTGAAAAGGTTTCCTGCTGTTAACCTATTATCATGGCAGTCTTCATTGAAATGGGTGCAATATACTCCTTACAGCTGGGTAGTATGTAAAAAGCAATATACTAGTAAAAAAGTAGAGAAAAGGATCTTACATATATTTTTGCCCTGACCTTCATATTGAGTAGTTTATTTTCACTTGTTATCAAAGTAGGAAGTTCAGAATTGACTGACTAAAAATACAATTATAAATACAATTACTTAGGAGGAGAAGGAAGATGGTGACAGGCAAAATGGCAGGAAGAGAGAGAGTGTGTGATAGAGAAAGGGAGTGAGAGAGGAGTGTGTAGACATGTGTGGTGAGTGTGTGTGTGTGTGAGCTAAGGACAGTTAGATCCTGCAGGACTATCAGGGGCTGGCGGACCAGGCAGTCTTAGACTGTGAAACCCAACTGCTGCTGCAAACACTCCCAGGTGGCCGGTGCTGGCACAGGAACCATGCCATCTTGAAGGGCAAAACTGCTGTGACTAGGATTCTAGCCTCACCACCACCCAGACTGGCCTCAGATACAAACCGGGACTCTACAGCCACTCTGGACAAAGACCTGCTACCACAGCTACAGACCCAAGGACACCAAGGTGCCAGACATCCTGGCCGCAGATTTCTGTGAGTCACAGAGTGCATCCCCCTCCCCGCTGGCCCACCACTGCAGCATAGGGACGGTACGACCAGTGGAGCATGAGCAGGCCTCCTGCTGACACAGGGAAGCTATGCAACCCTGCCCCCCACTAGCAGGCCAGGGACTTTGATTGTCAGCACATGTGCTGAAGGCTGCACGGAGCACCAGTGACTTTGTTTCTCAGTGCGCACAAGCAAACTCTGATGATTGGAGTGCGCGGGAGGCCGCACTGTGTCCCAAAGACTCCAATTCTTGATTCTTGGCACATGCACAAGGGGAATCTGATTCTCAGCACATGCATGCAGGGACTCTGTTTCTAACCATGTGTGTGCGAGAACCCTGATTCTAGTTGCACACGTGAAGCCACATCAAGGTCCAGTGACTCCGATTTTCGACATGCAGGGACCCTGATTCTCAGTGCGCATGTGGGGACCCTAATTCTTGGCACATGCACAAAGCCACACTGAGTGCCCGTGACTCTGATTCTCGGTGCAGGCATGCGGGGACTCTGATTCTCAGTGCATGCAGCTCCTGCCAACCACGGTAGCCACACATCTTGGTGTCTGAACTCTTCAGTGACACTCAGGTGGTACAATGCTCCCACCATGCATGGCTCAAGCCCCTGCAACGCAGTGCTTGGACCTTCAGAAGATAGCTAGAATGGGGAGACAATGAAACAATACCCAAAGGAAAGACAAAGATGAATCACCAAGAAAAGAAATAAGTAAAATGGAGGCATGCAATATGTCAGAAAAAGAATTCAGAGTAATGTTCACACAGTTCATAAACCATATGGATGAGAAAATCAACAACCTATGTAAAAATAAGAAAGAAATCAAAAGTGATATAGCTACAATAAAAAATGTGAAGAAAGGTTTCAACAATAGACTAGAACAGTGGTCAGCAAACTGCGGCTCTTTGGCCCCTTGAGTGTGGCTCTTCCACAAAATACCATGGTCTGGGCGAGTCTATTTTGAAGAAGTGGCATTACAAGAAGTTTAAGTTTAAAAAATTTGGCTCTCAAAAGAAATTTCAATCGTTTTACTGTTGATATTTGGCTCTGTTGACTAAGGAGTTTGCTGACCACTGGACTAGAAGAAATGGAGAACCAAATTAGTAAGTTAGAAGACAAGATAGAGAAATAAGCCCAATATGAACACAAAATGGAGAAAAAAGTTAAAAAGCAGGAGGAGAACTGAAGGGAACATTTGGATAACATGAAATTAAGGAACATACATATAATAGGGATGCCACAAGGACAAGAAGAGAATCAAGGATTAGAGAACCTATTTGAAGAAATAATGACAGAAATATTCCCTGATATGGGGAATAAAAAAGTAACACAAGTACAGAGAGTCTCAAGCAAGATGAACCCCAAAAGACCCACAAAAAGACACATCATAATTACAATGGCAAACATTAACAATAGAGAGAATCTGAAAGGCTGCAAGAGAGAGACAGAGAGATACCTACAAAGGATCCCCCATCAGATTATCAAATGATTTCTCAACAGAAACACACCAAGCTAGAAGGGAATGAAGTATACAAAGTGATGCAAAGCAAAGGTCTGAGTCCAAGAATACTCTACCCAGCAAAGCTATCAATCAAAATTGAAGGGGAAACCAGGAGCTTAGCAGACAAAAAAAAAGGCTAAGGGAGTTTATCACTATGAAGCCAGCCATGCAAGAAATGCTAAAGGTAATGCAGTAAAAAGAAGAAATATAAAAGGAGGAAGGAACACATGTATAAAGAATAGAAATGGCTACAAACAAGTACCTATCAATAATAACATTAAATGTAAATGGATTAAATGCTCCAATCAAAAGATATCAAGTGACTTAATTAATAAGAAAACATGACCCATACATATGCTGTCTACAAGAGACCCACCTCAGAACAAGGGACTCAAACAGACTGATTGTGAAGGGATGAAAAGATATCTATCAGGCAAATGAAAATGAAAAAAAAAAAAAAAAGCTGGGGTAGTAATACTTATATCTGACAAAACAGACCTCCAAGTGAAGACCATAAGCAAGAGACAAGGAAGGTCACTTCAGAATTCTAAAGGGATCGATACAACAGGAGGATATAAATCTGGTAAACATATATGCACCCAATGCAGGAACACCCATAAAAAATCTGGAAGATATCAGGGGAGAGATTGACAGAAATAAAATCATAGTAGGAGACTTTATTTTTTATTATTTTTAAAATGTCTTTATTGATTAAGGTATCACATATGTGTCATCCCCACAATATCCCCAACTCCCCCACTCATCCCATTACCCCCCTGCTATCTGTGTCCATTGGTTAGGCTTATATGCATGCATACAAGTCCTTTGGTTGATCTCTCACCCTTACCCCGACCCTCCCATACCTTCCCTCTGAGGTTTGACAGTCTGATCGATGCTTCTCTGTCTCTGCATTTGTTTTTGTCCATCAGTTTATGTTGTTCATTTTATTCCATAAATGAGTGAGATCATGTGATGTTTATCTTTCTCTGACTGGATTATTTCACTTAGCATAATGCTCTCCAATTCCACCCATGCTGTTGCAAATGGTAAGAACTCCTTTATTACGGCAGTGTAGTATTCCATTGTGTAGATGTACCACAGTTCGGTAATCCACTCATCTGCTGATGGGCACTTAGGCTGTTTCCAAATCTTAGCTATTTTAAATTGTGCTTCTATAAACATAGGAGTGAATATATCATTTCTGTTTGGTGTTTCTAGTTTCTTGGGATATATTCCTAGAAGTGGGATCACTGGGTCAAATGAGAGTTCCATTTTTAGTTTTTTGAGGAAACTCCATACTCTTCTCCACAGTGGTTGCACCAGTCTGCATTCCCAACAGCAGGGCAAGAGGGTTCCTTTTTCTCCACATTCTTTCCAGCACCTGTCATTTGTTGATTTGATGATGATAGCCATTCAGACAGGTGTGCGATGGTACCTCATTGTCATTTTGATTTGCATCACTTGGATGATTAGTGACTTTGAGTATGTTTTCATATATCTCTTGGCCTTCCTTATGTCTTGTTTTGAAAAGTATATATTTAGGTCCATTGCCCATTTTTTTAATTGGGTTGTTTACCTTCCTTTTGTTAAGCTGTATGAGTTCCCTGTAAATGTTGGAGATTAAACCCTTATCGGTGATAACATTGGCAAATATGATCTCCCATGCAGTGGGTTTTCTTGTTGTTTTGTTGATGGGCTTTTTATTTTGATGTAATCCCATTTGTTTACTTTCTCTTTAGTTTACATTGCCCTAGAAGCAGTATCAGTGAAGAAATTGCTTCGGCATATGTCTAAGATTTTGCTGCCTATGGATTCTTCTGGTACTTTTATGGTTTCCCGTCTTACGTTCAAGTCCTTTATCCATTTTGAGTTTATTTTTGTGTATGGTGTAAGTTGGTGTCTAGTTTCATTTTTTTGCATGTATCTGTCCAATTTTCCCAAAACCATTTATTGAAGACACTATCTTGACTCCATTGTATGTCCATGCCTCCTTTGTCGAATATTAATGTAGCATAGTGGTTTGGCTCAATTTCTGGGTTCTCTATTCTATTCCATTGATCTATATGTCTCTTCTTGTGCCAGTACCAGACAGTTTTGAGAACAGTGGCTATGTAATACAGGTTGATATCTGGTATTGAGATCCCACCTACTTTGTTCTTCTTTCTCAGGATTGCTGCAGCTTTTTGGGGTCTTTTTTTTCCAGATGAATTTTTGGAAAGTTTGTTCTAGGTCTGTGAAATATGCCATTGCTATTTTAATGGGGATTGCATTGAACCTATAGATTTCTTTGGGTAGTATGGACATTTTGATGATGTTGATTCTACCAATCTATGAACACGGTATGTTCTTCCATCTGTTTATCTCTTCCTCTATCTCTTTTTTCAACATCCTGTAGTTTTCAGAGTAGAGGTCTTTTACCTCCTTAGTTTATTCCTAGGTATCTTAATTTTTTTGGTGCGATGGTAAATGGGATTGCTATTTTAGCCTCTCTTTCTGTAAATTTATTATTGATGTATGGAAATGCAATAGATTTCTTGGCATTAATTTTGTATCCTGCTACATTGCCTAATTCATTTATTAAGTCTAATTATTTTTTGATGAAGTGTTTAGGGTTTTCTATGTATAGTATCATGTCATCTGCGAATAAGGTCTGTTTTACTTCTTTTCCAATTTGGATGCCTTTTATTTCTTCTTCTTGTCTGATTGCAATGGTTAGCACTTCCAGTACTATGTCTAACAGGAGTGGTGAGAGTGGGCATCCCTGTCTTGTACTTGTTCTCAGGGGAAATGGTTTTAGTTTTTGCCCATTGAGTATGATGTTGGATGTGTGTTTGTCATATATGCCTTTTATTATGAAGAGGTATGATCCTGCTATTCCCACCTTGCTCAGAGTTTTTAACAGGAAAGGGTGTTGGATTTTGTCAAATACATTTTTGTCACCAATTTATATGACTATGTGATTTTTATCTCTCATTTTGTTTATGTTATGTATCACGTTTATTGATTTGTGAATATTGTACCATCCCTGCATCCCCGGGATAAATCCTACTTGGTCATGGTGAATGATCTTTCTGATGTGTTGCTGGATCCGATTTGCTAGAATTTTGTTGAGGATTTTGGCATCTATGTTCATGAGGGATATTGGCCTGTAATTCTCTTTCATTGTGTTGTCTTTATCTGGTTTTGGTATTAGCGTGATGCTGGCTTCATAGAAGGAGCTTAGATGTGTTCCTTCCTCTTGAAATTTTTGGAATAGTCTGAGGAGGATAGGTTTTAGTTCTTCCTTGAATGTTTGATAAAACTCCCCTGTGAATCTGTCTGGCCCTAGGCTTTTGTTTGCTGGAAGCTTTTTGATGACTGCTTCAATTTCTTCCATAGTTATTGGCCTATTGGGATGTTTAGATTCTTCCTGATTGAGTTTTGTAAGGTTGTATTTCTCTAGGACTATGTCCATTTCCTTAGTTTGTTAGAATAGAGCTGTCCATACTATTTTTTAACAATCCTTTGTATTTCTGTGGGGTCTGTTGTTATTTTCCCTCTTTCATTTCTGATTTTGTTTATTTGGGTCCTCTCTCGTTGCTTCTTGGTGATCCTGGCTAGAGGTTCATCAATTTGTTTATCCTTTCAAAGAACCAGCTCTTTTTTTCATTGATCTTTTGTAATTTTTGTTTGTTTGTTTGTTTTGTTTTGTTTTGTCTCTATGCCTTTCATTTCTGCTCTGATCTTTATTATCTCCTTCCTTCTGCTCACTCTGGGCTTTACTTGTTTCTCTCTTCCTCATTCTTTGAGTTGTAGAGGTAGATAATTTATTTCCTTTTTTGTTGTTGTTGTTTTTTAAGGTAGGCCTGTAGAGCTATAAACTTCCCTATCAGGATTGCTTTTATTGTGTCCCATAGATTTTGGATTTTTGTGTTTTGGATTTTTGTGTTTTCATTGTCATTTGTTTCCAGGATGTTTTTAATTTCTTCTTTCATCTCTTTGGTAACCCAATCATTGTTTAATAGAATGCTATTCAAATTCCAAGTGTTTGAATTTTTTGGATTGTTTTTATTATAGTTTATTTCTAATATAATGCCATTGTTGTCAGAGAAAATGCTTGATATGATTTAAATCTTCTTGTATTTGAGGACACTTTGCTTGTGCCCCAATATGTGGTGTATTTTTTAAAATGTCCCATGTGCACTTGAGAAGAACGTATATTCCGTGGCTTTGGGGTGAAATGTTCTGAAGATGTCAATTAAGTCCATCTGATCTAGTGAGTCATTTAGGATTGCTGTTTCTTTGCTGATTTTTGTCCAGAGGGTTTATCTAGTGATGTCAGGAGTGTATTAAAGTCCCCTACTATGATTGTGTTGTTGTCGATCTCTACCTTCACATCATCCACGAGTTTTTTTTAATGTATTTGAGTGTTCCTGCATTGGGTGCATATATGTTTATCAGGGTTATATTCTCTTGTTTTATTGATCCCTTTAGTATTATGAAGTGGCCTTCCTTATCTCTTGTATGGTCTTCAAGTTGAGATCTATTTTGTCAGATTTAAGTATTGCTACCCCAGCTCTTTTTTTTCATTTCCATTTGCCTGAAAGATTTTTTTCATCCCTTCACTTTCAGTCTGTGTGAGTCCCTTGTTCTGAGGTGGGTCTCTTGTAGACAGCATATGTATGATCATGTTTTTTATCCATTCAGCCACTCAATGTCTTTTGATTAGAGAATTTAGTCCATTTACATTTAAATTTATTATTGAAAGATACTTGTTTGTAGCCATTTTTATTTTTTGTTCCTGTTTTCCTTCTTACCTTTTTGTTTCTTCTTTATACAGCATTCCCTTTAGCATTTATTGCATTGCTGGCTTGGTAGTGATAACCTCCCTTAGCCTTTTTTTCTCTGCAAAGCTCCTGATTTCCCCTTCAATTTTGATTGATAGTCTTGCTGGATAGAGTATTCTTGGATTCAGTCCCTTGCTTTGCATCACTTTGAAAATTTCCTTCCATTCTTTTCTGGAGTGATGTGTTTCTGTTGATAAATCATTTGATAATCTAATGGGAGATCCCTTGTATGTAACTTCTTGTCTCTCTTGCAGCCTTTAATATTCTCTCTTTGTCCTGAACATTTGCCATTGTAATTATGATGTGTCTGGGTGTGGGTCTTTTCAGGTTCTTCTTGTTTTGGACTTTCTGTGCTTGTGTGACCTTTTTCTTCCCCACATCAGGGAAGTTTTCTGACATTATCTCTTCCAATAGGTTTTTTAAACCTTGTTCCTCTTCCTGTTGTTCTGACACCCCTATTATTCGTATGTTGCTTCATTTCATGTTGTGCCATAGCTCCCTTAGTCTCTCCTCCTGTCTTTAAATTTTTTTCTTAAATTGCAGTGTAGGTTGAGTATGTTTTGCTTCCCTGTCTTCTAATTCGCTGATTCAGTTCTCTGCTTCTCCTAGTCTACTGTTGAAAGTTTCCATGGTGTTTTTTATTGCAGCTATATCACTCTTCATTTCTTCTTGATTCTTACATAAGTTGTTGAGTTTTTCATCCATCCAGTTTATGAACTGTATGACCATTATTCTGAATTCTTTTTCTGACATATTGCGTGCCTCTGTTTCACTTAGCTGGTTTTCTCATGATTCCTCCTTTTCTTTCCTTTGGGGGTTTCTTTGTCTACCCATTTTTGGTCTCACCAACTGATCTAGATGTCCAGGAGTGCAGGGGCTGCTCCTTGGTTGGCAGTGGATCCTCGGGCTGTGGCTGCTGCTCAGGCAGTCGCAGTAGCAGCTGCTCCTCAGTTGGCAGCAGCTCCTCTGGTGGGTGCTGTTCACAGAAGTGGTGTCTCCTCTTGCTGGTGGGGAAGGCTGCTCGCACAGCTTCTGTTCCTTGGATGGGGGTGGGCTGATCAGGAAGCTTCTGCTCCTTGGAGTGGGGCGGGCTGTGCACGGCTGCTGCTCCTTGGGTGGGGGCAGGCTGCTTACATGCCTGCTGCTCCTCAGACAGTGGCAGACAGATCATGTGGCTCCTGCTCCTTGGATGGGGCTGGCTGCATGATGCTGCTGTTCCTCAGATGGGTCAGGCTGCTCATGAGGCTGCTGCTCCTTGGACAGGGCCAGGTTGCTTGCAGGGCTGCTGCTCCTTGTACGGGTGCATGGTGCTTGCACAGCTGGTGCTTTTCGGACTGGGGCTGTCTGCTCACATAGCTACTGCTCCTCAGATGGGGGATGGGCTGCTTACACTACTACTGGCTCCTCGGGTGAGAGTGAGATGCATGTGCAGCTGCTGCTCCTCAGACAGGGGTGGGCCACTCACCCAGCTGCTGATCATCAGACAGGTGCAGGCTATGTGTGCCTGTTGCTTCTGAGACCAGTACAGATGGTACAGGGCTGCCATGCCTTGGATGTGGACGGTCTGCTCGTGTTGCTGCTGCTTCTCAGACTGGGGGATGCTGCTTGGGTGGCTGCTGTTCTTAAAATGGGGGCGGGCTGCTCGCGACGCTGCTGTTACTCGGATGGGGGTGGGCTGCTCACACAGCTGCTGCTCATTATATGTGGGCAGGCTGCTCATGCTGCTTCTGCTCCTCAGTTGGGGGCAGGTTGCTTGCACAGCTGCTGCTCCTTTGACAGGTGCAGGGTGCGGGCTGTGCACAGCTACTGCTCCTTGGATGGGGTAGGCTGCTCGTGTGGTTGTTGCTCCTTGGATGGGGGAGCGGGCCACTCACACAGCTGCTGTTCCTTGGATGGTGGCAGGCCACGTGAGACTGCTGCTCTTAGGCTTGGGGTGGGCTGCTCGTAGGGCTGCTGCTCCTAGGAAAGAAGCAGGCTGCTCACATGTCTGCTGCTCACATGGTTGCAGTGCCCTGGGCTTTTTCCATGGGCTCTATGACCTTCCTATGTACAAACTGTGTCACCAGCTGAGTCTCCTTCACTAATTCATATTGGATGTTATTCGTTCAGCTGCTCATTCTATTTGCTCTGGGACAAGGCTCAGGACATGTCTGTCTATTCTACTGCAATTTTGTCTCTCAGTAGACTTTAATACCCCATTAATATCATGGGATAAATCCTCTAGACAAAAAATCAGCAAACAAAAAGCAATGCTAAATGACTCACTAGATCAGATGGAATTAATCAACATATTCTGAACAATCCACCCCTCAAATACAGAATATACATTCTTCTCAAGTGCACATTGTATATTTTCAAAGATATACCACTTATTGGGACACAGGCAGAGTCTCTCCAAATTCAAGAATATTGAAATCGTATCAAGCATCTTCCCAGTTCACAATACCATAAAATTAGAAATCAACTACAATAAAAACAATCCCAAAAATTCAAACACTTGGAGGCTGAATAGCATACTATTAAATAATGAGTGGGTTACCAAAGGGATCAAAGAAGAAATAAAACATATTCCCGAAACAAATGACAATGAAAACACAACAATCCAAAATCTATGGGACACAGTGAAAGCAGTCCTGAGAGGGAAGTTCATAGCATTACAGGCCTACCTCAAAAAACAAGAAAAACCGGTAATAAATCATCTAACTCTGCAACTTGAAGAATTAGAAATAGAGCAACAAGAAAAGCCCAGAGTGAGCAAAAGGACAGAAATAATAAAGATCACAGAGGAAATAAATGATATAGAGAAAAAAAAAACCCAAAAACGAAAACAAAAACAACACCCCCAAAAAACAAAAACAAAAACACATAAAAAAAGTCAATGAAACCAAGAGATGGTTCTTTGAAAGGATAAACAAGATTGATGAACCTCTAGCCTGGCTAAAAAAAAAGCAAAGAGTGAGGACCCAAATAAACAAAATCAGAATTGAAAGGTGAAATAACAACAGACCCCACAGAATTACGAAAAATTGTAAAAAAATACTATGAGCAACTCTACTCCAACAAACTGGTCAACCTAAAGAAATGGACATATTCCTAAAAAAAAAAAAAAAAAAAAAAGATCTTCCAAAACTCCACCAGGAAGAATAAAAAAATGTTAATAGGATCCTAGAACCAGATGGCTTCAGAGGGGAGTTTTATCAAACATTCAAAGAAGAAATAAAACCTATCCTCCTCAGACTATTCCAAAAAATTCAAGAGGAAAGAACACTTCCAAGCTCTTTCTATGAAGCCAGCATTACCCTAATCCCACAACAATGTAAAGACAATACAAAGAAAAAGAATTACAGGCCAATATCCCTCATGAACATAGATGCCAAAATTCTCAACAAAATTCTAGCAAATTGAATCCAGCAATACATTAGAAAGATCATACACCATGACCAAGTGGGATTTATTCTGGGGATGCAAGGATGGTAAAATATCCGCAAATCATAAATGTGATATATCACATAAACAAATTAAGAAGTAAAAACCATATAAACATATCCATTGATGCAGAAAAAGAATTTGACAAAATCCAACACACTTTCTTTTTAAAAAATATATTTTATTGATTCTTTACAGAGAGGAAGGGAGATGGATAGAGAGTTAGAAACATCAATGAGAAAGAAACATTGATCAACTGCCTCCTGCATACCTCCCACTGGGGGTATGCCTGCAACCAAGGTGCATGCCCTTAACCGGAATCAAACCTGGGACCTTTCAATCTACAGGCTGATGCGCTATACACTGAGCCAAACCAGTTAGGGCCACCCATTCTTGATAAAAACTCTCAGCAAGATGGAATAGAAGAATCATACCTCAACATAATAAAAGCCATATATGACAAACCCACAGCCAACATCATACTCAATAGGCAAAAACTAAAACCATTTCCCCTAAGAACAAGAACAAGACAGGGATGCCCACTCTCACCAGTTCAACATAGCACTGGAGGTAGCAGCCATGATGATCAGATAAGAAGAAGAAATGAAAGGTATCCAAATTGGAAAAGAAGAAGTAAAATTGTCATTATTTGCAGATGGCATGATAGTGTACGTAGAAAACCTTAAAGACTCCATCAGAAACCTATTAGACTTAATAAATGAATTCAGCAATGTAGCAGGATACAAAATTAACACTCAGAAGACTATGGCTTTTTTATACACCAATAATCAACTTACAGAAAGATAATCTAAAAAACAATCCCATTTAACATTGAAACAAATAAATTAAGATACTTAGGAACAAATTTAACTAAAGAGGTAAAGGACCTGTACTCAGAAAATTACAGGATGCTGAAAAAAGAGATAGAGGAAGACATAGACAAATGGAAGAATATACCATATTAATGGATTGGTAGAATCAACATCATTAAAATGTCCATACTACCTAAAGCAATCTATAAATTCAATGCAATCCCCATTAAAATACCAGCACCATACTTCAAAGACCTGGAACAAAGTCTCCAAAAATTCATCTGGAATAATAATAACAAAAAAAAAAAAATACCCTGAATAACTGCAGCAGTCTTGAGAAAGAAGAACAAAGCTGGAGGGATCACAATACCAGATATCAAGCTATACTACAAAGCCACTGTTTTCCAAAACTACCTGGCACTGGCACAAGAACAGACATATAGACCAATTGAACAGACTAGAGACCCCAGAGATCGAAACAAGCCATTATGCTCAATTAATATTTGACAAAGGAGGCAAGACCATACAATGGAGCCAAGACAGTCTCTTCAATAAATGGTGTTGGGAAAATTAGACAGATACTTGCAAAAAAATGAAACTAGATCACGAACTTACACCATACACAAAAATAAACTCAAAATGGATAAAGAACTTAAATGTATGACGGGAAACCATACAAATCTTAGAATAAGCCATAGGCAGCAAAATAGCAGACATTTGTCATAGAAATATCTTTACTGACACAACTCTTAGGGCAATGAAAAATAAGGAGAAAATAAACAAATGGGACTACATCAAAATAAAAAGCTTCTGCACAGCAGAAGATACCATCAACAAAACAACAAGAAAGCCCATTGCATGAAAGAACATATTTGCCAATATTATCTCTGATAAGGGTTTAATCTCCAACATTGATAGGGAACTCATACAATTTAACAAAAGGAATCTAAACAATCTAATAAAAAATGGGCAAAGGACCTAAATAGACACTTTTCGAAAGAGGACATAAGGAAGGCCAAGAGGCATATTAAAAATGCTAAAAGTCACTATTCATCCGAGAGATGCAAATCAAATCAAAACGAGATACCATCTCACTCCTGCCAGAATGGCTATCATCAACAAATCAACAAATGACAAGTGCTGGACAGGATGAGGAGAAAAAAGAAACCCTCTTGCGCTGCTGGTGTGAATGCAGACTGGTGCAGCCACTGTGGAAAACAGTATGGTGTCTCCTCAAAAAATTTAAAATGGAACTGCCATTTGACCCAGTAATACCACTTCTAGGTATATATCCCAAGAAATCAGAAACACCAGTCAGAAAGGATATATGTTCATAGCAGCACAATTTACAACAGCTAAAATTTGGAAATCGCCTGCTAGTAAATGCCCATCAGCAGATGAGTGGATTAGAAAACTGTGGTACGTCTACACAATGGAATACTATGCTGCTGTAAAAAAGAAGGAGTTATTACCATTTGCAGCAGCATGGATGGAACTGGAGAGCATTATGGTAAGCGAAATAAGCCAGTCAGAGAAAGATAAATATCACATGATCTCACTCATTTGTGGGATATAATGAAAAACATAAACTGATAAACAAAAGAGATCCAGAGATAAAGAAGCATCTAACAGACTGTCAAAATACAGCAGGAAGGCAGGGAACAGTTTGGGTGGTGGTAAGAGATCATTCAAAGGACTTATATGTATGCTTATAAGGATAACCAATAGACACAGACACTGGGGATGGGGGTGTGGGCATGTGCCAGGGTGGGTGGGTAGAGGGGTCTGGGGGAAGTCAATGGTGGAAAAAGGAGACACATGTATTACTATTTGTAATACTTTAAACAAAATAAATAATGCACACACACAAAATTCAATTACTTATATGCTAAACTTTTAGTTATTATGGAGAAAAACTATTTGACACAACAGTTTTGTGTAAAATAAGATAATGTGAAAAGAAGAGGAATTTTGGAAACACAGAAAACTGTTATTAAAGCATCACAATTATACACAGTAGCTGCTGTCATGGAGACTAATTTTAAGTTGTTAGACCAATTAAAAACACTACACACCACATAATAACAAATAAGTCATGGTGTTACTATGGGGCAGGGAAACTATAACAACTTCTTCAATTTTCAGTTCCTAAAACCAAGACAAAAACATTTACATTAAATTGATAAAAAAGTCAATATAATAATTAAAATATTTTTGAATTCCCAGGCCTAATATGTGTCAGTTGTCATATACCATCCTCTTTTTTTGTTGAACAACCCCCATAAATTCAGTAAAGTCTCAAAAATAAATTAATAGACTTACTTACTGACATGATCACTGTAATAATTCACTTTATTCCTACATAGCAATAATTTTTGCTCCACCAGCTTTGATTCAATACATTATATATGAAGCTCATCTCTTAAATTACAAATGGATGGGTGGGAAATTAATAAACACTCCTGCCAAGAAGGATGGAAAAAATGGCAATGTTACTGCCAAGAGACACACAACCCTGAGACTAATACCAGAGTCAATCTTTAAGAAAAAGATCCAAACATAATAACGTTCACAAATTGTAGCAGGTCCTAGAACAAGAAACCACAAACTATATGGCATTTTCCAGTTACAAATATTTCACTTCCAGACAATACTGTTATTTATAAGATTTCAGTACATTATTCACTGGCTATAATTCAGCCAGAGTAGACCTCTTCCAAGTAACATGCCAGAGTTTGTAACCTGAAGAGGCCCAGAAAGGAAGGAGGAAAAAAAATAAGTAGTCGTATTTATAATTTAGACTAGATTAGATCCTAGGAATCCAGAAAATGAAGTACTCTTCAACAGAGCAAAGTGCTTAACCCAACGGATGCATTTTTGTTCATGTGGTGCCAGGTAAAGATAATAAGTTACTTCACTGTTTCCAATTAGAACAGAGAGAGGTACAAGGTACTGCAACAATGTAGCTACCTAATTCAAATAACTCACTGTCTATGATTCTCTACACATGCAACTTAGGCTTTGAGATGACTGTATTCCTCCCAGTGAAGAGCATTCAATCTGAATATCATCAATAGATGAGATCCTCAGACTTGGGGTGGAGGGAAACATATCAATTGCCAGTGCATAAAAAAGTTGCATATTTTGACTTTACCATATGGCACATTTATGGTGACATTCATTAGGAAAAGCAGGTATGCTTAAGACTATTAGTGGTATTGCTATCAAACATTATAATTTAACTAGAGGCCTGGTATACGAAATTCGTGCATGCGGGGGGGGGGTGTCCCTTAGCCCAGCCTGCACCCTCTTCAATCTGGGACCCTTCAAGGGATGTCCGCTGGGATCGGGCCTAAACGGGCAGTTGGACTTCCCTCTCACAATCCAGGACTGTTGGCTCCCAACCGCTCACCTGCCTGCCTGCCTGATTGCCCTTAACCCCTTCTGCCTGCCAGCCTGATCACCCCCTAACCACTCCCCTGCCAGCCTGATCAATGGCTAACTGCTCCCCTGCCAGTCCAATTGCCCCTAACTGCCCTCCCCTGCAGGCCTGGTCTCCCCCAACTGCCTTGCCCTGCTGGCCCAGTCACCCCTAACTGCCCTCCCTTGCCAGCCTGGTCACCCCTAACTTCCCTCCTCTGCAGGCCTGGTCACGCCTAACTGCCCACCCCTGCTGGCCTGGTCGCCCCCAACTGTCTTCCCCTGCAGGCCTTGTCCCTCCCGACTGCCCTCCCCTGCAGGCCTGGTCCCCTCAACTGCCCTCCCTTACCAGCCCAGTCGCCCCTAACTGCCCTCCTCTACAAGCCTGATCACCTCAACTGCCCTGCCATGCTGGCCTGATCACCCACAACTGCCCTCCCCTGCCGGCCATCTTGTGGTGGCCATCTTGTGTCCACATGGGGGCAGCCATCTTGTGTGTTGGAGTGATGGTCAATTTACATATTACCTCTTTATTATATAGGATTTGGTTTCAGAAGGCCCAGATGCCACTAGATGTTTATATCCCACTAACACAGGGAGCGTTTGGTCGTTTTCATAACATTTTCAAACTAGTAGAACTTGAACTCAGCTTTGGAAGCCAACTCAGGCAGTAAGTCTTAAAGCTATTAAGATTAATCAACAACTGACAGAGCTGCTATGATCAGCTAAGGTTCTGCTGAGCTCCAGTGCCCTGAAGGACGAAGATCATTTCATTGTCTAGAGTTGCATTTATTACAGGTCTAAGTGTATGGTCTGCAGTGAAGTTTGGAATAATGATGAAAAATATCACAGGATCAGTTTTTGGGTGTGTTTCTCAGGAAACTATTTTTGTGAAAAGAACTATCAAGGCCCACATCTGACCTTTTTCTTCTTGGGGTTGGACAGTAGCATGGAACAGCATAAATATAAAATGGTAAAGCATGCAAACAGACAAATGTAAGCACTGCTGATGAAGGTGAAACTTAGGCAGACACTCCTCCTCCACATGCCACTCAGGGTTTTCATGCAAAGAGATTTGCTGATGATAGTGCCTTTGTGGCTCCAACTTAGTAGTATTTCTGCTGAAGCACACACAACCTCCAGTTTCAGGAAATGAAAACATCATTTTTTCCCCTACAGTTCTGTGCCAAGCAGGAAGTTTCACCCTACTTAAAAAGCTAATTTCAGATATAAAATGTAGGGTTGAATTTGCACTATCAATGTTTGGCTCTCATTTTAAGAAGAAAACAAAGGGTGAGGAAGCAAAGAGTGAATATGTGGTATTATGGGAAACACAGATAATATTTGGGAGTGGAGATGCAAGGCAAATGTTTCCTTAATCATGTCTCACTACCCTAACCATAATATTACCTTTTGAGCTAAAAGGTAATTTTCTAATCCTAGAAGAATATGTGTCTAAAAATCAACATCCAGTTTTCCTCATAAGCATAAGCCATCCATTAGAGCTAAGTCCTGATGTGCATTGACCATAATTCAGTCCCCTCCCCCAAAAGAGTCTGATTGGTAAAAGTTTCAAAGTTAGTATAGATTCAGTGTACAATCAGAAGTATAGCATAAAATTTACTACATTTCAGCTAGATTCAGGAGGTCATTAGCTATATACTTGGATTACCAAGTCTCCTTCACTATTCTAAATGACGTTCCTGGGCTTCTCAGAAAAAAAAGGAGGAAAGAAAGACAGAGTTAATCCTTAATGACTCTACAAGCTATTGTTGAAATATCCTTTTTTTTTTCTTCAATCCTATCCAAAGTACTTTTGAGACTATAAAAAATGAAAAAATATAATTAAAAACAAGTGGAGGGCCCCCTATGCCATAGAAGGAAGAGATTGCATGTCCATTATAGTGTTGCATTGAGTGTCTGATTTGTCTTTAATGAAAATTGGATCATTGTATTGAGAAGGACATAATACTAGAGAAAGAGATCCAAGATGGCAGCAGAGAAGGTGGAACTCACATTCACATCCTCTCAGGAGCAAACCAGAATTAAAACTAAATTAAAGAGCAACCAATCTGAATAACCAATTGGAGACTAACTGAACACAAGTGTTATAACCAAGAATTTATAGAAGTAGCCACGCTGACACTGGTAGGAAGAGTGGAGACAAAAAAGGGACTGACCTTATGAAAAGGGTCAGCCTGTACTCACGTGTGGCAGCTGACAACCTGCAAGGATATTTCAGCTGCAAAGAACCCCAGCTGAGGATTGAGGGGGCTCAACCCCACACCGGGCTCCTGAGCCCAAAGAACCAGAGCTGGAAAGAAGAGCTCACATAACATTTGGATATAAAAATTACTAGGGATTCTGTCTGCCAGGGAGAGATGGGAGTCTGCTAGAAACACAGGTGCCCCCTCAAAGGGCCAATGCACAAAATCTCATTGTGGCCACTTACCCTGGGTTCTGGCAGAGGAAAGATGGCTCTCAGTCGACTGGAGTCATATAGGGAGAGACTACATAGTGTGGCTCTGGAGACAGGAACAGCCACCAAGGTCCCTGAGCCATGTCCCTCTCCCATACTTTCCACAGGCACCATCTCTCCTGGGCCCAGCAGGCCCTTCCAAAATGCATCAACCTGGGAAATGCACCAGCCCCACCTTACCAACATCTTTGGCCCCACTCTACTTAATATGCACCCTTCAGAGGAATCAGCTAGCTGTGGCCATCTTGGGTCCACCATGGAGATTTTCTGGAAGGGTCTCAAGGACATTTAAGCAAACTCATGGGTAGCAGGAACAAATGTGGAGAGAATGAGTTGTGTGACTCTAAGGTGGAGACCATTTTTTCCATCATACATCCAATAGGTGCCACCATTCCTATGCAAAGCCCTCCCTCCACAAGGCCCAATCTTATTCTGCTTTGGCCTGATGGACTCCACTGGCCTTAAACTGATGACTCCTTGTGACCATGATCCAACACAAATGTCCATAGGTCCCTAGCAGGAGGCAGCTGACCTTGGTGTATCCTGAAACTTTTTCTGAGTTGCCTCAAAACTAACATTGGTGCTGAGTTTCAATTGGTATCAACCTGGTGAACATCATTCACCACTACCTGGTTACTCACTGAGAACCTACCTCATGAAACTTGCATATAGCCAGGACTCTTTCAGTGAATTAGCCTAACAGGCAGCCAGTAAGCAGAGGCAGATCTTGGGGTATCTTGGGCCTTTGCTGACCTTCCCCAAGGCTCAGTGCTGGTGGAATATGGCCTTGGTATGCAGCTGGGGCTCTCACACATGCACCTAGGGCAAGCAGAGGCAGTCACAAACTGTTGATCACTTTGTAGCTATATACCAGTAGCTCAGGGCCAATCACTGGCAACACCAGACATTGACCTGGACCAGAGTCCCTCCTAAGAGGCACCAGAACCAACATACCCAATGACAAGTTTCATACCACTTCAGAAAACAACCCAATAAACTCCATAAGTAGCACCCAAAGAGATATATTGGCAGACACTAGACTCTGCTAGAGAAAATTCTGCTTCATGTGGTCAGCCCCCACAGAGAAGCTTGTATACAGTGCTCAAGGTTGATTGTCATAGCCAGCCAGCCTGAAGGTCAACCCCATCCATGGATGGCCCAAGAGCAATCAAAACTCAACTACAACAGGAGGGATCACATAACCCACACAAGAGACATTCCTGAAGTACCTAGCTCAGGTAGTTAGACAGACTGTGCCACTGAGTACCACAAGACACACCTAATACATAAAGCCACCACACCAAAAGTGGGAGACATAGTAGATCTACCTAATACACAGAACCAAATATGGATAGGCAGCCAAAATGGTGAGACAAAGAAACATGCTGCAAATAAAAGGATAGGAGAAATGTCCAGTGAAAGAATTAAATAAAATGGAGGCAAGCAATCTACCAGAAACAGAGTTCAAAACAATGGTTACAAGGATGCTCAAATAACTTAGTGAGAACTTCAATAAAGAGATAGTAAGCATAAAAAGACATAGAAACTATAAAAAACAGTCAGATGAAGAATACATGAAGAATACACTTTAAAAAAATAAATAGCAGATTAGATGAAGCGAAGGATTGAATCAGTGATTTGGAGACAAGGTAGACAAAAACATCCAATCAGAGCAGCAAAAAGAAAAAAAGAAATTTTAAAAAATGAGGATAGTTTAAGCCACCTCTGGGACAACATGAAGCACAAAATCATGCACATCATAGGCATACCATATGTATGAGATAGACCAAGGGATTGACAACTTACTTAAAGAAATAATGATTGAAAACTTTCTTGACCTGGTGAAGAGAAAACTCCAAATCTAGGAATCTGAGAGTACCAAACAAGATGAACCCAAAGAGGCCCACAGAAAGACACATCACAATTAAAAGTCAAAAGTTAAAGATAAAGAGAAAATTATAAAAGCAGCAAAAGAAAAACAATTAGTTACATACAAAGAAGCTCCCATGAAACTGTCAGCTGACTTCTCAACAGAAACATTTACTAGTAAAGCCAGATGGAACACACAACACAGTGTACAGGTGTTGTGTTGTAGAATCCTGAATCTGAAACCTGTATAATTTTCTTAACCAGTGTCACCCGAATAAATTCAATAAAAAAGAATTTAAAAATTAAGGCCAGAAGGGATTGACATTAAATATTCAAAGGGATTAAAAACAAGAACCCACAATTAAGACTACTCTACCTAGCAAAGATATCACTTAAAATAGAAGAAATAAAGAACTTCCCACACAATAAAAAGCTAAAGGAGTTCATTATCACCAACCTAGTATTACAAAAAATGTTAATGGGTCTTCTTTATGAAGAACAAAAAGAAAAAAGAACATAATTATAAAGAATAAAATGGCAATAAATATGTACCTATCAATAACCACTTTATATATAAATAGATTAAATGCTCCAATCAAAAGGTTTAGGCTACCTAAATAGATAATGAATCAAGTCCCATATATATTCTGTATACAAGAGATCCACCTCATAAGGAAAGACACACACTGAAAGTAAAAGGATGGGAAAAGTCATTTTATGTAAATGTAAATGAACAAAAGCTGGCATAGCACAATACTTATATCAGACAAAATAGACTTTAAAACAAACACTATAATTCGAGACAAAGAAGGATACTACATAATGATAAAGGCTAAATCCAGCAAGAGGATACAAACTTTGAAAATATATATGCACAAACATAGGAACACCTAAATTTCTAAAGCAAATCTTGATAGACATAAAGGAGGGATTGACCATACTACAGTCATAGTAGGGCATTTTAACACCCCATTGACATCAATGGATAGAATTTCCAGACAAAAAACAAACAAAGAAACAGTGGCCTTAAATGACGCACTGGACTGGATGGATTTAATTGATACTCTCAGGGAATTTCATCACAAAGCAACAGAGTATACATTCTTTTAAAGTGTACATGGAAAAATTTCCAAGATAGCATCAAACAGTCTGTCAAATTAAGGCAGGAAGGTTAGGGAGAGGTGGGGAAGATAGGAGATCAATCAAAGGACTTGTATGCATGCATATAAGCATAACCAATGGACACAAAACTCTGGGGGGTGAGGGCATATATGGGAGTGGGTTGGGGGGGGCAATGGTAAGATATGTACACATATAATACTTTAATAAAAAAAATTGGGGGAAAAAAAAGATAGATCACATTTTAGGCCACAAACATGATTATTGTCAAATCTTGCATCTTCTTTGACCACATTGGCATGAAACTAGAAATCAATTATAAGAAAAAAACTGAAAACCACAGAAACACATGGAGTCTAAATAACATGTTACTAAACCACAAATGGGATAACAATGAGATAAAAGAATGAATTAGAGAAACCAAGATGGCGGCATAGGTTAACACCTAACCTACATCCTGGCACAACAATTTCAAAAATACAACTAAAAGTCAAAAGGGACATCATCCAGAACCACAGGAAAGCTGGCTGACTGAAATGCCCACAACTAGAAGGAAAGAGAAAACCACAAGGAAAATCAGAGGAGCCGTAAAAGCTTGAGGTATGGAGACACGGGCAGAGACACGAGCACGCTCGCGTGCGGGTAGGACGGAGCCGGAGAGGACGGGGCGGCTGACTGCCTGGCCGGAGTTCTCTAGCGGGAAGGAGATAAAAGCTCCAGATTGCACTGAACCCCAGCTCCGACTGCACTGAACCCCAGTTCCGTGCGAGACCCTGGGAAGCCAGGCTCATACTGGGGGAATCTGGGCTCTAAGGCGGAAACACAGAGGAGCAGCGAAAGGCAGAGCTCCGGAGGCGCACACGTGAATGTGTGCAGAGGACGGACTGTTGCCTGTGCCGCTGAATTGCCCTAGCGGGAAGGAGACAAAAGCTCCAGACCATGCTGAACCCCAGTTCCAAGTGCACTGAACCCCAGTTCTGGGCGAGACCCTGGGAAGCCAGGCTCATACTGGGGGAATCTGGGCTGTAAGGCGGCAACGCAGAGGAGCGGCGAAAGGCAGAGCACCAGAGGCGCGCACGGGAATGTGCGCAGAGGATGGTCTGTTGACTGTGCCGCTGAATTGCCCTGGTGGGAAGGAGACAAAAGCGCCAGACTGTGCTGAGCCCCAGTTCCGACTACACTGAAACCCAGTTCCGGGCGAGAATCTGGGAATCCAAATTCACTGGGGGAGAGACTAGACTGTTTGGCAGCGGGCGAAACTCCAGGGTGCTTTTCTCTCAGAGTTGTTTGCAGGGAATACAGAGGGACACTGATACCCAGGAACCTCAGAGGGTGGGGCTGATGGGAAGCCAAGGCTGTAGGCTCCACCCTGAAACTCCGCCACATCCAAGCTGAGCACAGAGGCTTTTACAATTTTGCAAATCTAGTTGAATAAGGCTGTCTCCCGGCATAGACACAGCTGATCCTCACAGCCAATTGGACTGGAGGTCAAATCCTCCCAGTGTACCAACAGCAATCAAGACTTAACAACACCAAGACTTTGCACTCAGCCCACAAAGGGGGGGTACCAAGAGTGACGACCTAGGGAGATTGGGGAAGCTGAGCTACCGGCCCCTATAGGTCACTGACCACACAAAGCCACTCCATCAACATAGGGAAGCAGCCAAAAGGTGGAGACACTGAAGCAGGTCATGAATAGAAGGGATGAAGGAAAGTAAACTAATGGACGACACAGTGTTCAGAACCACATTTATAAGGTTACTTAAGAATCTTCTGGAGGACCAAGATGGCGGCATAGGGCCGATGCCTGATTGTTGCCTACCACAACAATTTCGAGACTGCGGCTGGAGAACAGAGCAGATGCCATCCAGAGCCACCGGAGGGCTGGCTGGGAAGATGCTCTATGGCTAGAAAAAAAGAGAGGGGGACGCGGATGATGCTGATGCTGATGAGTCAAGGATCACAATTTAAGAACTACAGCTCTGGCGACAAAATAGTGGCCTGGAAAGTGCTCGGCGCGGTTCCCCCAGTGGTCTCCCACTGAGGGGACAGCTCCGCTCGCTGCCGAGCATGGACAGACGAGCCCCTGGGGGTTATGCGGTGGGAGACTCCGCACTTGCTGACCTCCAAGTCATTCGAGAATCTCTGCGCCCCAGATGCGGCCAGGTGCGCACGCCCGGCAACCGGCCACCGCTGCTGACCCGAGAGCTGTTGCAGCGACCTTGGACCAGCCTGCCACCGCTCACTGGGCGCACCAGAGCCTCGCCGAGCCCACCGCCCAGCGAGTTCCGCGGCAGCTGCCCTGGAACTTTGAGAAAATGGCCGGAAGAATTGTTGAGAGGGAATTGACCGATGGGAGTTGGGATCGGGAAGACGAGGCCCCGTTGGATCCCGGATCCAGGTGCACTCGCCCGGCGACTGGTCGCCACTGCAGACCCGAGTGCCGCCGCAGCGACCTTGGACCAGCCCGCCGCTGTGCACCGGGTGCACCAGAGCTTCACTGAGCCCGCTGCCCAGTGAGTTCCGCGGCAGCCGCCCCGGAGCTTTGAGAAAATGGCCGAAGGAAATGCTGAGAGGGAATTGACCGACAGGGATTGGGATCAAGAAGACGAAGCCCCGCTGGGTCCCGGGTCCAGGTGAGACCGCGCGCCCCTGGGTCCAGGTGAGGCCACGCACCCCTGTATCCGGGTGAGGCTGCACTCCCCTGAGTCTGGGTCAGGCTGGGTCCCGGGTCCAGGGGAGGCTGTGTGCCCCTGGGTCTGGGTGAGGCCATGCGCCCCTGGGTCCAGGGGAGGCCACGTGCCCCTGGGTCCAGGTGAGGCTGGGTCCCGGGTCCAGGTGAGGCCGTGCGCCCCTGGATCTGGGTGAGGCTGGGTCCTGGGTCTGGGTGAGGCCACGCCCCTGGGTCCGGGTGAGGCCACGTGCCCCTGTGTCTGGGAGAGGCCACGTGCCCCTGTGTCTGGGTGAGGGTGGATCCCGGGCCCGAGTGAGGCCATACGCCCTTAGGGTCCGGGTGATGCTGTGTGCCCCTGGGTCTAGGGGAGGCCGTGTACCCCTGGATCAGGGTGAGGCTGGAGCCCGGGTCTGGGTGAAACCACGCACTCCTGGGTCCGGGTGAGGCTGGATCCCGGGATCGGGTGAGGCCACACGCACCTGGGTCTGGGTGAGGCCATGCTCCCTGGGGCCCAAGTGATGCTGGGTCCCAGGTCTGGGTGAGGCCATGCGCCCCTGAGTCCGGGTGAAGCCGCGACCCTGGGATCAGGCGAGACCAAACCAGAGGAAGTCAGACCTGCATTACCACCATTTGTCCACCATCCAGAGCTGAAAAGTCAGTGCCAACATGTACACATAAGGTATTGGTGGACATTGAAATTGGGTCTCAAAAGAACTGTTGGTCCAGAAAGAAACTCACTACAGACTGATTCATTTGCCTGTCAGCATAACTATTATTGCTCGTCTCACATTCGGTTCTTATAAGTATATTTCTAGTAACACATGATCTCACTCATCTAGGGAAATGATGAACAACATAGACAGATGAACAAGAACAGACCCAGAAACAAGGAGGTATCGATCGGACTGTCGGGCCTCAGAGGGAAGGTAGGGGAGGGTGGGGGTAGAGGGGAGAGATCAACCAAAGGACTTGTGTGCATCCATACGAGCCTAACCAATGGTTAAGGACAACCGGGGGGTGGGGGCATCCATGGGGAGGGGTATGGGATGAGAATGGGGGGATGAGGACAAATATGTGACACCTTAATCAATAAAGAAATTTAAAAAAAAATTTTAAAAATTTAAATAAAAGAATGAATTAAAAGATACCTTGAGACAAATAAAATGGAAACACAACAACCCAAAGTCTATGGGACACAGTGAACAATTCGGTTCCCAACTAAATTGTTCATGGGAATAATGTCTCAGTTGTTGAACCAAACTTCAGTTGTCAACCTGACAACCTTTTCATGCTCATATCACAGCATGAGAAAAAGCATCTCTCAGGCAACAGACAAAAGAGAGAATGCTATTGTTGCCGGCAAAATCAAATACAATTTTAAAACATAAGGAGGCCATCAAGAATGCTAATGTTGCTAAAGGAGTGAAAGAAGAAATGATCACGGGCAATTGAAGAGCTAGAAAAACTGGTTGATTTCTATAAACAAAAAGAAATTAGCTGGTGACAACATTTCAGAGACAGTGATATATTAACAAGCAAAGATGTTGTATTCTGACCTGAAAGACATCTCTGGAATGAGTCGTGAAAGTAATTCATTTAAGGCTTTTAGGGGGTAGTTGAATAAGTATAGGAAGTGTATACTTATAGATTAAACAGTACATTAGACATTTACTGTATATAAGAAAGGTTAAAACAGGGAATAATTTGGGGGTCTGGAATGGAGTAATTCCATTTACATTATTTCTAATGGGAAATGATTTGCTTTTTGAAGAAATCACTTTTCAAACAGCTTTCCAGAAGGAATTAAGTTCAAGAACTGAGGTTCCACTATACCAGTGGTTGGCAAACTCATTAGTCACATAGCCAAATATCAACAGTACAATGATTGAAATTTCTTTTGAGAGCCAAATTTTTTAAACTTAAACTTCTTCTAATGCCACTTCTTCAAAATAGATTCACCCAGACCATGATATTTTGTGGAAGAGCCACACTCAAGGGGCCAAGGAGCCTCATGTGGCTCACAAGCCACAGTTTGCCAACCACGGCACTATACTAAGAAGGAAATTCAGACCATTATGGAAACAAGAAACAAGAAAAATCTCAAATAAACAATGTAACTTTACATCTGAAGGAACTAGAAAAGTAACAATGAACAAAGCCAAAAGTGAGTAAGCAAAAGGAAATAATAAAAATCAGAGGGGAAAACAAATGAAAACAAGACAAAAAAAATCAATGAAACAAAGAGCTGCTTCTTTGAAAATGTTAATGTAAGAAACATGCAAACCTGTAAAGAATTTTTGTGAGTTTATTAAGCCAAACTGTCAACAACTTCTGGGAAGTAGAATCTCAATGCATTGAGACAATGCTCTGAAGAATGGTGGTTTTTAACCTATTTTTATGAATTACCATCACAGGTGGAGATGTAAGTGGGTTACATGACATCCGCTGGTGATAGATTAGGGAGGCAGAAAAAGCAAAGAGGGCATGACAGGGGGAAACTCTGAGATTGGATAAAAGGTAAAATGGTAGACACATACATCTTTTACAGGATAGTTAACAGTCAACAATTAACATGATAAGAACAATGAGAGAATTTGTGGTATCCACCCTGGTGTCCTGGCACATAGCTTGTACCTCATGGGGTTCAGAAAAGGGGAAGTTACAAGTTAACTTGACATTCTAACGGTATGTTATCTGGATGCAAAAAGACAATAGGGAAAAATGAAAACTATTGAGGAGAGAAGTTGGTGGCTGGCAAGATGGAAGTGAGGGAGAGGGTGTGAATGAGTGAGGGGGTAAAAGGAGAGTGTGTGGATGTGTGTGGAGTGTGTGTGTGTGAGTGAGGGAGGGACAGTTAAATCCAGCAGTAGTAGCAGGGGCTGGCAGACCAGGATCTCCTGGACAGGGAGCACCTACCACCACCACGGGCACTCCCTGGGCTGCAGGGATCGGGCACAGAACCCTCACCATCTTGAAGGGGAAAGCAGCCTCTTCTAGGAACTCATCAGCACCACCACCCAGACTGGCTTGGACACTGCCCATGACCCTGAAGCCACTACAGCAAAAATCCTGCTGCCCCACCCACAGACCTGAAGATCCTCAGACCTCCACCTGCAAGGGTGCATGGCTCCTGCAGTAGTAAGTGTGACTTCCCCCTCCCTAGATGCCAACCTCTAGACGCTAGAGTTGTGCCTTTCCAGTGCGCGGCTCTTGGGTGCCACTCTGAGCCCCCACTGAGTGTGCTTTTATCCAAACAAGGGCATACACCCCGGCAGTAGAAATTAGGACTACCCCCTTCCCCGCTACCTTCCCACAGACACCGCGGGACATGCACCTTCAGTGCCAGGGCCCCTCTGAGTGCACCGCCCTTGCAAATGGCCCCCAGGTGCCTCTGTGAGCCACTGCTGCTGGGTGCAGGCAAATCCAAACAAGGGCACAAGGTCTCAGCAGCAAAAACTGAGTGTTCTCAATCCACGGCTGCTGACCGCCAGACACCACAGTCGCGCCTTTTCAGCACGCAGGCCACCTGAGTCCACTGCCCCAAAAGGCGGCACTGAGCACCAGTGACTTGACCCTCGGTGCACAAAAGCCGGTACTCTGTTTCTCACTGAGTGCACGTGGGATCCCTGATTCTCAGTGAATGCACACTGAGTGCCAGTGACTCCAATTCTTGGGGCACATGCACACAGGGACCTAATTCTCACCAGAGGATGCACCAAGCGACAGAGACTCTAATATTTGATTCTTGGCGTGTGCACATGGGGACTCTGATTACTGGAGCACACTAGGGAACTCTGATTTTCAGCGCATGCTTGCATGGACTTTTTTTCAGCGTGGCGCATGTGGGGTCCCAAATTCTAGGTGCGCACACAAGGCCACACTGAGTGCTGATAACTCTAATTATCAGCACACTTGGCACCCACCAACCCATGGCAGCCACAGGTCTTGGTGTCAGAGCTCTTCAGTGACACTCAGGTGTTGCGACGCTCCCACTGCACATGGCTCAGTTTTCCACAACTCGAAATTTGGACCTTCTGGTGATAGTTAAAATGGGGAGACAATCAAACAATCCCCAGAGGAAAGAAAAAGATGAATTGCTAAGAAAGGAAATAAGTGAAACAGTGGCATGCAATATGACAGAAAAAGAATTCAGTGTAATGGTCATACAGTTCATAAACCAGATGGAAGAGAAAATCAACAAACTATCCAAAAATAAGGAAGAAATCAAAAATGATATAGCTACAATAAAAAACGTGATGGAAGGTTTCAACAGTAGACTAGAAGCAAAGGACTGAATTAGTGAGTTACAAGATAAGGTAGGGAAACAAGCCCAATCTGAACAGCAAATGGAGAAAAAAAATTAAAAAGCAGGAGGAGAGCCTAAGGGAGCTTTGAGACAACACGAAAAAAGTAGCATATGTACAATAGGTGTTCCAGAAGGACAAGAGAAGCAGCAAGGGCTAGAGAATCTGTTTGAAGAAATAATGACAAAGAAACTTCCCTGATATGGAGAAGAAAAAAGTTACACAATTACAGAGTCCCAAGCAAGATGAATCCCAAAAGAACCACACCAAGACACGTCATAATTATAATGGCAAATGTTAATGGCAAAGAGAGAATCTTAAAGGCTGCAAGAGAGACACAGAGAATTACCTACAAAGGATCCCCCATCAGATTATCAAATGATTTCAAAACAGAAACACACCAAGCTAGAAGGGAATTGAATGAAGTATACAAAATGATGCAAAGCAAAGGAAAGAATCCAAGAATACTCTATCCAGCAAGACTATCAATCAAAATTAAAGGAGAAATCAGGAACTTCACAGACAAAAAAGTCCTAAGGGAGTTTATCACTATTAAGCCAGCAATACAAGAAATGCTAAAAAGAATGTAAAAAGAAGAAATAGATAGGCAGGAAGGAACACAGGCATAAAATACACATATGGCTACAAACAAGTACCTACCAATAATAACATTAAACATAAATGGATTAAATGCTCCAATCAAAAGACATAGAGTGATTGCATGGATAAGAAAACATGACTCATATATATACTGTCTACAGGAGACCCACCTCAGAACAATTGACTCACACAGACTGAAAGTGAAGGGATGGAAAAATATCTATCAGGAAAATGGAAATGAAAAGAAAAAGCTGGTGTAGCAATACTTATATCTTTCAAAATAGACCTCCAAGTGAAGACCATAACAAGAGACAAGGAAGGCCACTTCATAATTCTAAAGAGATGGATACAACAAGAGGATATAACTGGTAAACATATATGAACCAAATGCAGGAGCACCCAAATACATGAAAAAATATGGAAGATATCAGGGGTGAGATTGACAGCAACACAATCATAGTAGGAAATTTTAATACCCCATTAACATCACTGGATAAATCCTAAAGACAAAAAATTAGCAAAGAAACTTCAATCCTAAATGACTCACTAGATCAGATGGAATTAATCAACACCTTTAGAACATTCAACCCAAAAACTACAGAATATACATTCTTCTCAAGTACACATGGGACATTTTCAAAGATAGACCACATATTGGGACACAGGCAGAGTCTCTCCAAATTCAAGAGGATTGAAATCATATCAAGCATCTTATCAGTTCACAATAGCATAAAATTAGAAATCAACTACAATAAAAACAATCACAAAAATTCAAACACTTGGAGGCTTCAAAGCATACTATTAAACAATGAGTGGATTATCAAAGAGATCAAAGAAGAAATAAAACAATCCTGGAAACAAACAACAATGAAAACACAACAGTCCAAAATCTATGAGACACAATGAAAGCAGTACTGAGAGAGAAGTTCATAGCATTACAGGCCTACCTCAAAAAAACAAGAAAAAGTGATAATGAACTATCTAACTCTGCAACTTGAAGAATTAGAAAGAGAGCAATAAGAAAAGCCCAGAATGAGCAGAAGGAAGGAAATAATAAAGATCAGAGCAGAAATAAATGACATAGAGACCAAAAAAAAACAACAATTAAAAAATCAATGAAACCAAGAGCTGGTTCTTTGAAAGGATAAACAAGATTGATGAACCTCCAGCCAGGCTCATGAAGAAGCAAAGAGAGGACCCAAGTAAACAAAATCAGAAATGAAAGAGGTGAAATTACAACAGACCCCATATTAATATGAAGAATCATAAAAAATACTATGAGCAACTCTACTCCAACAAATTGGTTAACTAGAAGAAATGGAAATATTCTTTAAAAAATACGACATTCCAAAACTCAGTCAGGAGGAGTAAAAAAATCTGAATAGGCCGATAACTGTGGAGGAAACAGAAGCAGTAATCAAAAATCTTCCAACAAACAAAAGACCTGGACCAGACGGCTTCACAGGGGAGTTCTACAAAACATTCAAAGAAGAAATAAAACCTATCCTCCTCAGACTATTCCAAAAAATTCAAGAGGAAGGAGCACTTCCAAGCTCATTCTATGAAGCCAGCATTACCCTAATCCCAAAACCATATAAAGACAATACAAAGAAATAAAATTAAAGGCCAATATCCCTCATTAACATAGACATCAAAATCCTCAACAAAATTCTAGCAAATTGAATCCAGCAATACTTTAGAAAGATCATACACCATGACCAAGTGGGGTTTATTCTGGGGATGCAAAGATGGTACAATTTCTGTAAATCAATAAATGTGATACACCCTATAAACAAACTGAGAGATAAAAACCATATAATCATATCCATTGATGCAGAAAAAGCATTTGACAAAATACAACACTCTTTCTTGAAAAAACCCTCAGCAAGGTGGGAATAGAAGGATCATACCTCAACATAATACAAACCATATATGAAAAACCCACAGCCAACATCATACACAATGGGCAAAAACTAAAACCATTTCCCCTAAGAACAGGAACAAGACAGGGATGCTCACTCATACCACTCCACTTGGACATAGTACTGGAAATACTAGCCATTGTGATCAGACAAGAAGAAGAAATAAAAGGGATCCAAATTGAAATAAAAAAGAAGTAAAACTGTCCTTTTTCGCAGATGACATGATATTGTACATAGAAAACCCCAAGATTCCATCAACAAACTACTAGATTAATAAATGAATTTGTCAATGTAGAAACATACAAAATTAACACCCAGAAGTCTATGTCTTTTCTATACACAAATAATGAGCTCACAGAGAGAAAAATTAAAAAAGCAATCCCATTTACCATTACAACAAAAAAATTAAGATACCTAGGAATAAACTTAACCAAGGAGATAAAGGACCTGTACTCAGAAAATATCAGAACGCTGAAAAAAGTGATAGAGGAAGACATGAACAAATGGAAGAATATACCATGATCACAGTTTGGTAGAATCAACATCATTAAAATGTTCATACTACCCAAAGCAATCTATAAATTCAATGCAATACACATTAAAATACGAACGGCATTCATCAAAGACCTAGAAAAAATTCTCCAAAAATTCATCTGGAATAAAAAAAGACCCCGAATAGCTGAAGCAATCTTGAGAAAAAGAACAATGTTGGAGGGATCACAATACCAGATATTAAGCTATACTACAAAGCCACTGTTCTCAAAACTGCCTGGTACTGGCACAAGAACAGACATATAGACCAGTGGAACAAAACAGAGAACCCAGAAATCTACACAAACCATTATGCACAATTAATATTTGACAAAAGAAGCAAGACCCTACAATGGAGTCAAGACAGTATCTTCAATAAATGGTGTTGGGAAAACTGGAGAGATACTTGCAAAAATATGAAACTAGACAACCAACTTACATTATACACAAAAATAAACTCAAAATGGATAAAAAACTTAAGATGGGAAACCATAAAAATCTTAGAAGAAGCCATAGGCAGCAAAATATCAGACATATGTTGTAGCAATATCTTTACTGATACAATTCCTAGGGCAATGGAAACTAAGGAGAAAATAAGCAAATAGGACTACATCAATATAAAATGTTTCTGTATAGCAAACAAACAAAAAACAAACAAAACAAAATAACCATCAACAAAACAACAAGAGAGCCCACTGCATGGGAGAACATATTTGCCAATGTTATATCCGATAAGGGTTTAATCTCCAAAATTTACAGGGAACTCACACAACTTAACAAAAGGAAGATAAACAACCCAAACAAAAAATGGGCAAAGGTCTTAAATAGACATTTTTTGAAAGAGCACATATAGGAAGTGACTATGAAAACATGCTAAAAATCACTAATCATCTGAGAAATGCAAATCAAAACGATGGTGAAATACCATCTCACACCTGTCAGAATGGCTATCATCAAAATCAACAAATGACAAGTGCTGGTGAGGATGTGGAGAAAAAGAGACCCTCATACACTGCTGGTGGGAATGCTGACTGGTGCAGCCACTGTATAAAACAGTATGAAGTTTTCTCAAACAATTAAAAATTGAACTCCCATTTGACCCAGTAATCCCACTTCTAGGAATATATCCCAAGAAATCAGAAACACCAATCAGAAAGGAAATATGCACCCCTATGTTCATAGCAGCACTATTTACAATAGCTAAGATCTAGAAACAGCCTAAATGCCCATCAGCAGATGAGTGGATTAGAAAACTATGGTACATCTACCCAATGGAATACTATGCTGCTGTAAAAAAGAAGGAATATTTACCATTTGCAACAGCATGGATGGAAGTGGAGAGAATTATGCAAAGTGAAATAAGCCAGTCAGTGAAAGATAAATACCACATGATCTCACTCATTTGTGGACTATAAAGAACATTATAAACTGATGAAAAAAATAGATACAGAGGCAAAGAAGCATCGAACAGACTGTTAAACTACACTGGGAAGGCCGGGGACGGTTTGGGGGCAGGTAATAGATCAATCAAAAAACTTGCATGTATGCATATAAGCATAACCAATGGACACAAGACACTGTGGGGGGTGAGGGTATGGGACGGGGGTAGGGTAGGCCGGGGTGGGGTCACTGGGGAAAAAAAGGAAACATATGTACTACTCTTTGTAATGTTTTAATCAATAAAATAAAATAAAATAACACATAAATTGAAATAATAATAATAATAATAATAAAAAGACAATAGGCTCAAGTAAGATCAAAATGAAAAGAGAGAAAAAAATGGCAGTGGAATAGGCACACCTGTCAAGCACCTCCTCCCAGAGCCAGACTGGAAATACAAGTAAATTGAAGAACATCCACCTGGAATTACCAACTGAGGTCCAGCTCAGGAGGAGACATGTATTAAGCAAGGAAAAAAAACACCTGATGACTGGTAGGAAGGGTGAGGTCGTGGGAGGAGTGGACTCAGCTCCCACAGGCAGAAAGCTGGTAGACCAAGAAGGGATAGAAACTACTCACTATGAGAGGATCAGAAGGTAGAGGCCTGCAGCCTAGGCTGTGCTCCATAGCTCAGAGCACCAGAGCTGAGACCTGCAGCACAAGTAACATCCAGCTGTGAACCTATAGATTCTATTCAATCTCCATTAAAATACCAATGGCATATTTCAGACCTAGAACAAACTCTGCACAAAAACTTATGGAATAAAACAATCCCGAATAGCCACAGCAATCCTGAAAAATAAGAACAAAGTTGGAGGGATCACAATACCAGATATCAAGCTATACTACAAAGCCACTGTTCTCAAAATATCCTGGTACTGGCACAAGAACAGACATATAGACCAATGGAACAGAAGAGAAAACCCATAAATTGACCCAAGCCATTATACGCAATTAATATTTGACAAAGGAGGCAAGAGCATGCAATGGAGTCAAGACAGTGTCTTCAATAAATGGTGTTGGGGAAATTGGACAGAGACGTGCAAAAAAAAAAATGAAACTAGATCCCCAACTTACACCATACACAAAAATAAACTCAAAATGGATAAAGGACTTAAACGTAAGACGGGAAACCATAAAAATCTTAGAATAAGCCATAGGCAGCAAAATAGCAGACATTTGTCATAGAAATATCTTTACGACACAACTCTTAGGGCAATGAAAAATAAGGAGAAAATAAACAAATGGGACTACATCAAAATAAAAAACTTCTGCACAGCAAAAGAAACCATCAACAAAACAACAAGAGAGCCCACTGCATAGAAGAACATATTTGCCAATATTATATCCCATAAAGGTTTAATCTCCAACATTTATAGGGAACTCATTCACTTAACAAAAGGAAGATAAACGATTCAATAAAAAAATGAGCAAAGGGAGAAAAATATGGCAGCTGGCAGGATGGAGGTGAGGGAGAGGAAGTGAGTGAGTGAAGGGATGAAAGGAGAGTCTTTGGATGTGTGTGGTGTGTGTGTGAGTGAGTAAGGGACAGTTAAATCTGGCAGGAGCAGCAGGGGCTGGCAGATCCAGCTCTCTTGGACAGGGAGACACTACCACCACTGTGGGCACTCCCCAGACTGTGGGACTCGGGCACGGAGCCTACATCATCTTTAAGGGGAGAGCGGCCTCTTCTAGGAACTCATCAGCACCTCTACCCAGACAGGCCTTGGACACTGCCCGTGACCCGGCAGCCACTCCAGCCAAAATCCTGCTGCCCTATGCACAGACTCGCGGACCCTGGTACCTCCACCTCCAAAAGTGCATGGTTTCCGCAGCAATAAGTGCAACATACCCCCTCCCCAGCAGCAGAACTCTGGACACCACATTCATGCGTTTCCAGCATGCAGGCATCCAGGGCACACCACTCCATAAGCAGCTTTTGGGAGACACTGTGAGTCCTTGCTTCATGTGATTTTGTACAGACAGGGCCTGCTGCCCCACAGTAGAAATTCTGAATTCCCTCTTCCTGAATAACTGCCCAAAGACAAACCAGCTGCACAACTGCAGCACCACAGCCACTCAGAGTGTGTCAGAGCTCTGTGCCTGCAAAAGCACTGCCACAGTCATGCATTTCCAATGAGCAGGTACCCTGAGACCATTTATCCACAGGGTGCTCTTGAGAGCTGCTGTGAGCCCCCACTGGGTGCTATCTTGGACAAACAGGGACACACTCCCCCCACAGGCAGTAGAAATTCTGAGTTCACTCATCCTGGATACCTGACCACAGAAACCTCAATTACACGGCTTCAGTGCCAGGGCCCTTCAGAGTGCTTCAGTGTGCCACACTGACAAACGCACTGTGGGTGCCCCTGTGAGCCGCCACTAGGATCGTGTGCCTATCCACCACAGGTGCAGCAGCAAAAATTGAGTCTTCCCACTCCACTGCTGCATAACTCTGAACACTACAGTTGCATGCTTTTCCAGCGCACAGGCCTCCCAATCCCACCACTCCACAGGCAGCCCTTGGGAACCTCTGTGAGCCCCCGCTGGGCATGCACTTATACAAACAGGGGTGCACTGCTGGGCTGTAGAAACACTGAATTCCCTCTTCTGGGATACATGCCCACAGACATCGCAATCCTGTGGCTTCAGCGCCAGGGCCCTTCAGAGTGCCTCAGTACACCCTGCTGGCAAATGCACCGTGGGTGTCCCTGTGAGCCACCACTAGGGGCACTTGTATCCAACCATGGAGGCAGCAGCAAAAGCTGAGTCTTCCCAGCCCACAACTACAAATCTCTGGACACCACAGTCACGCCTTTCCAGAGTGCAGGCCTCCTGAGCCCCGTCAACCCAACAGACGGTTACTGGGTGCCACTGTGAGTCCCCAGTGGGCATGTGCGATTTCAACCAAGGGTGCAAGACAGCAAAAATTGGGATACCCCCCTCCACGGCTGCTGACTTCAAGACACCGCAATTGTGCATTTCCATCTCACAGGCCTACATCAAGAGTACCCAAATAGCTCAAGTAGGGAGCTATGCTACATTACCAAGCCCAGGAGACCTGAAAGATCACACCAGTAACACCATCCCCCAAAAAACCTGGGTGGCAAAGCAATCAGATCTACAATTAAAACATTACAGCAAAACATGGGAAGACAAAAAAGCAATCCCCAAAGGAAAGAAAAAGATGAATCACCAGAAAGGGAGTTAAATAAAATTGAGGCTAGCAACATATCAGAGAAAGAATTCAGAGTAATGGTTATAAGGATGCTCAAATGGCTGGATGACAAATACACACAACTCAATGACACATACACACAACTCAATGAGAATTATAAGGAACTGAATGAGAATGTCACCAACATGAAAAGGAACCAAGAGGAGATGAAGAAAGACATAGCTGCAATAAAGAACACAATGGAAGGCTTAAACAGTAGACTAGAAGAGGCTGATGACCACATCAGCAAATTAGAAGACAAAGTAGAAAAAACACACAAACACAGAAGCAACTGGAAAGAAGATTTAAAAAGCAAGGGGAGAGCCTAAGGGAGCTTTGAGACAACACAAAATGAAACAACATTCGTATAATAGGGGTACCAGAAGGAGAGGAAAAGAAGCAAAGAATAGAAAACCTGTTTGAAGAAATAATGACAGAAAAATTCCCTGATATTGTCAAGAAGAAAACTACGCAAATCCAAGAAGCAAATAGAGTCCTAAACAAGATGATCCCTTAAAGACTGACACCAAGACATCATAATTAAATTGGTAAACACCAACGACAAAGTAAGAATCTTAAAAGCTGCCAGAGAGAGACAGAAAGTTACCTACAAGGGTTCTCCTATTAGAATATCAAATGATTTCTCAACAGAAACACACCAGGCCAGAAGGGAATGGAATGAAATATGCAAAGTGATGCAAAGCAAGGGACTGAATCCAAGAATACAATACTCAGCAAGGTATCAATCAAAATTGAAGGTGGAATCAGGAGCTTCATAGACAAAAAAAGGGCTAAGAGAGTTTATTACTACCAAGCCAGCAATGCAAGAATGCTAAAGAGATTTCTATAAAAAGAAGAAAGAGAAAGGCAAGAAGAAACACATACATAAAGAATAAAAATGAGAAACAAGTACTTATCAATAATAACATTAAACATAAATGGATTAAATGCTCTGATCAAAAGACCTAGGGTAGCTGAATGGATAAGAAAACATGACCCATATATTTGCTGTCTGCAAGTAACCGACCTCAGAACAAAGGATTCACACAGACTGAGAGTGAAGAGATGGAAAAAAAATTTTCAGGCCAATGGAAATGAGAAAAAACCTGGGGTTGCAATACTTATATCTGACAAAATAGACCTCAAAGTAAAGGCCATAACAGGAGATAAGGAAGGCCACTACATAATACTACAGAGAGCAATTCAACAAGAGGATATAACTCTGGTAAACATATATACACCCAATACAGGAATACCAAAATACATAAAACAACTTCTGGAAGATAGCAAGGGAGAGATCAATAGCAATACAGTCATAGTAGTGGACTTTAATACCCCACTGACACCACTGGATAAATCCTCTAAACAAAAAAAATTAGCAAAGAAACATCAATCTTAAATGACTCACTAGATCAGAAGGACTTAATTGACATATTCAGAATATTTCACCCCATAAGCTACAGAATATACATTCTTCTCCAGTGTACATGGGACATTTTCAAAGATAGACCACATATTAGGACACAGGAAAAGTTTCTTCAAATTCAAGAGGATAGAAATCATAACAACCGTCTACTCAGATCACAATGGCATAAAACTTGAAATCAACTAAAATAAAAACAATGAAAAAAATCAAACATTGGAGGCTAAATAGCATGCTATTAAAGAACGATTTGGTTAACAAAGAGATCAAAGAAGAAATAAAAAGCATCCTGGAAACAAATGACAATGAAAATACAACAATCCAAAATCTATGGGACACAATGAAAGCAGTCATGAGAGGGAAGTTCATAGCTCTACAGGCCTACCTCAAGAAACAAGAAAAACTGGTAATATATTATCTAACCTTGCAACTTAAAGAATTAGAAAGAGAGCAATAAAAAAAGCCCACAGTATTCAGAAGGAAAGAAATAATAAAGATCAGAGCAGAAATAAACGACATAGAGACCAAAAAACAATACAAAAGATCAACAAAACCAAGAGCTGGTTCTTTGAAAGGATAAACAAGATTGATAAATCTCTTGCCAGGCTCACCAAGAAACAGAGAGGACCCAAATAAACAAAATCAGAAATGAAAGAGGTTAAGTAACAACTGATCTTACTGATAAACAAAGGATTGTAAAAAAATACTACGAACAACTCTGCTCCAACAAACTGGACAACCTTGATGAAATGGACACATTCCTAGAAAAACACAAGTTTCTAAAACTCAATCAAGAAGAATAAAAAACCTAAATAGGCTTATAACTACTGATGAAATTGAAACAGCAATCAAAAAGCTTCCAGCAAACAAAAGCCCTGGACCAGAGGGCTTACAGGGGAGTTTTACTGAACATTCAAAGAGGAACTAAAACCAGTCCTTCTCAGACTATTCCAAAAAATTCAAGAGGTAAGCACACTTCCAAGCTCTTTCTATGAAGCCAGCATTACCCTAATCCCAAGACCAGATAAAGACACCACAAAGAAAGAGAATTACAGGCCAATATCCCTGATGAACATAGATGCTAAAATCTTCAACAAAATTCTAGCAAACTGGATCCAGCATTACATTAGAAAAATCATACACCGTGACCAAGTGGGATTTATTTCTGGGATGCAAAGCTGGTACAATATCTGCAAATCAATAATTGTGATACATCACATAAACAAATTGAGAGACAAAAATTACATAATCATATTGATTGATGCAGAAAAGACATTTGACAAGTCCTACACCCTTTTCTGATAAAAAAAAAAACACTGAGCAAAGTGGGAATAGAAAGATCATACCTCAACATAATAAAAGCCTTATATGACAAACCTAAAACCAACATCATACTCAATGGGCAAAACTAAAACCATTTCCCTTAAGAACAGGAACAAGACAGGGATGCCCATTTTCACCACTCCTGTTAAACATAATACTAGAAGTAGCCATAGCGATCAGACAAGAAGAAGAAATAAAAGGCATCCAAATTGGAAAAGAAGAAGTAAAATTTTCATTATTCGCAGATGACATGATACTGTACATAGAAAACCCTAAAGACTTCATCAAATATTATTAGACTTAATAAATGAATTCCACAATGTAGCAGGATACAAAATTAATGCCAAGAAATCCATGGCATTTTTATACACCAATAGTGAACTTACAGTAAGAGAAATTAAAAAAAAAAAAACAATCCCATTTACCATTGTAACAAAAAATTAAGATACCTAGGAATAAACTTAACTAAGGAGGTAAAAGACCTCTACTCCAAAAACTACAGGATGTTGAAAAAAGAGATAGAGGAAGACATAAACAGATGGAAGAAGATACTGTGTTCATGGATTGGTAGAATCAACATCAATAAAATGTCCATACTACCCAAAGCTATCTATAGAGTAATTGCACTCCCCATTAAAATACCAAGGCATATTTCACAAGTCTAGAAAGAACTCTCCAAAAATTCATCTGGAATAAAAAAAAAAAAAGAAGAAGAAGAAGAAGAGCTGCAGCAATCCTGAGAAAGAAGAACAAAGAAGGAGGGATCTGAATACCAGATATCAAGATGTATTACAAAACCACTGTTCTCAAAACTGCCTGGTACTGGCACAAGAACAGACATATAGATCAATGGAATAGAATAGAGAACCCAGAAATGGACCCAAACCACTATGCTCAATTAATATTTGACAAAGGAGGCACGAACATACAATGGAGTCAAGACAGTCTCTTCAATAAATGGTGCTGGGAAATTTGGTCAGACACATGCAAAAAAATGAAACTAGAACACCAACTTATAGCATACACAAAAATAAACTCAAAATGGATAAAGGACTTAAACATAAGATGGGTAACCATAAAAATATTAGAGGAATCCACAGGCAGCAAAATCTTAGATATATGCCAAAGCAATAGCTTTACCGACACAGCTCCTTGGGCAATGGAAACGAAAGGAAAATAAACAAATGGGACTACATCAAAATAAATATCTTCTTCACAGGAAAAGAAAGCCATCAACAAAACAACAAGAAAACCCACTGCATGGGAGAACATATTTACCAGGGATATTTCCAATAATGGTTTAATCTCCAACATTTACAGGGAACTGATAACATCTTAACAAAAGGAAGACAAACAGCCCAATAAAAAAATGGGCAATGGACCTAAATACTTTGATGAACCGATGAACAAAAACAGATCTAGAGAGAGAGAAGTATCGATCAGATGCTCAAACCTCAGAGGGAAGGTAGGGGAGGGTTGAGGTAAGGGGGAGAGATCAACCAAAGGACTTGTATGCATGCATATAAGTATAATCAATGGACGCAGACAACAGGGAGTGAGGGTGAGGGCAGGATTGGGGGGGATGATGGGACAATGTGGGGACAAGGACACATTTGTAATATCTTAATCAATAAAAACAAACATAATAAAAAATTGGCAAAGGACCTAAATAGACACTTTTTGAAAGAGGACATACAGAAAGTCAAGGGACATTTGAAAACATGCTAAAAGTCACTAATCATCAGAGAGATGCAAATCAAAACCACAATGCGGTACCATCTCACACTTGCCAGAATGGTTGTCTCAACAAATCAACAAATGGCAAGTGCTGGAGAGGATGTGGAGAAAAGGACCCTAGTGCACTGCTGGTGGGAATGCAGACTGGTGCAGCCATTGTGGAAAACAGTATGGAATTTCCTCAAAAAATTAAAAATGGAACTGCCATTTGACTCAGTAATTCCACTTCTAGGAATATGTCCCAAGAAATCAGAAACACCAATCTGAAAGTATATATGCACCCCTATGTTCATAGAAGCACAATTCACCATAGCTAAGATTTGGAATCAGCCTAAGTGCCCATCAGCAGATGAGTAGATTAAAAAACCGTGGCACATCTACACAATGAAATACTACGTTGCTGTAAAAAAGAAGGAACTCTTACTATTTGCAACAGAATGGATAGAACTGGAGAGCATTATTCTAAGTGAAATAATTTGGTTGGAGAAACATAAATATCACATGATCTCACTCATTTGTGGAATATAATGAACAATATAAACTGATGAACTAAAGTGGATCCAGAGACATAGAAACATGGAACAGTCCATCCAACCTCAGAGGGAATGTGGGGGAGGGGGTTAGAGATCAACTAAAGGATGTGTATGCATGAATATAAGCATAACCCATGGACACAGACAGTAGGGGGTGAGGGTATATGCTGGGGTGCTGGGAATGACCAGGGAGAGGTCAATGGGGGAGGGGGGATGGAGACATATGTAATACTTTAAACAATAAAGAATTAAATAAAAAAATAAAAGAGCCTGGCTGATGTGGTTCAGTGGTTGAACGTTGACCAATGTACCAGGAGGTCAGGGCACATTCCAGGGTTGCAGGCTCAGTACCCAGTGTTGGGCATGCAGAAGCCAGCCAATAAATGGTTCTCTCTCATTGTTGATGTTTTTGTCTCTCTCCCTCTCCCTTCCTCTCTGAGACTAAGGATAATTTTCCCTCTCTTTTTAGAGTTTGACTAGAGGCGCAGTGCACAACATTCATGCCTGGGTGCGGTCCCTAGGCTTGGTGGGTGATGGAAGCGCAAGCGTCTGGTATGGAAGGGCAGGTCCCAGCTGACCTCTGGCCCCTCTTCTGCTTGAGTCACAGCGCCTAAGTCCCCATGCAGAGATGCGGTGAGTGCGGCCAGACACCACGGGCCGGGGCACAGTGTGGGCCTCTGGGCCACCCAACAGAGCTGCATGGAAGCCTGGTGGGCAGCATGTTCTCTCCCAGCTGGTCTCACAGACCAGATCCTGTGCAAACCCACGGGGAGCCTGACCTACCCCTGCAGACCCAGCAGCTGCAGCCCTGCTCACCGGGAAGAGGCCATGTGAGTGCAGGGCAGGCTCTTTCGTGGGCACCTAGTACCTGAGCTCAAGGGTTTCCCTGGCACGCAAGCCCTGGTGTCCCAGGGGAGGGTAGCAGGGGAAATGAGAGCAAGCTCAGTGGACACCCCGCATTCTCACCGCACTTCCATCCCATCACCCCTGCCCCCCAGTAGCCAGCATGAGGTTGCAGCCCCCCCCACCGCCGGGTGCCATGGGAGGTTGGTCTCTACCACCAACCCCCAGTTCCCCATCCCAGATCGGGTCCCAGCCCCGATCAGGCAATCAGGGCCTGCCACCCACTGGTCGCCATCTGAGGGGCGATTGGGCCCCTGCTCGCACCCGCCTTGGCCTGGAGCCACCCACTCGCCTGCTCCACCATCCAGCTGTGGTCCTGCTCTTGTGGGGTCCCATCGGGGCCAGCAATGCCTCCACTGCTACCCACTGTCAATGCCACATCTCCAACGCCCACCGTGTTCCACGCCATCCCCTGGTGGTCAACGCACGTCATGGCAAGCAGTTGAACTCCCAGCCAAATTCTTGGTCAAGGGGACAATTTGCATATTAGGCTTTTATTATATAGGATTTTGTACATTTTCTATGATGAGCACATATCAGTTTTATACACATACACACAAACCACAGTAACCTTAAAAGGGAAGATGATTACATTTCTTAGTGCCTATCCTATTACTCATGCTGCATTTCCCTATAGTGAAACTAGTCTAATTTACTGTAATTTCTCATTTTTACAATAGTAAGTAGTGTTTCCTACCTATATGCTGTAACAATAAACACTGTTTTAAAACACTAGTTCAAAAAATCCTATCTAATAAAGAGGGAATATGCTAATTGACCCTCGCACCATCACAAAGATGGCGGTGCCCACAGCCAATAAGGAGGGAATGTTAATTGACTGCCCTGCCCTCAAAGATGGCAGTGCCCACAGCCACAAGATGGCAGCGCCCAGTCCCCTCAGCCCCGCCAGGGCAGCAGGTGCATGGAAAGGCAGGGCCCTCCCCCATGCAGGACTGGCCACTCCGTGCGCCTGCCTCCGGAGTTCCCCAGTCCCCTCAGACCCCAGCCACCCAGGGCCAGCCCGAGGTGCAGGCAAGCCTCAGATGGCGGCTGCCCAGCCGCCCAGGGCCACCTGAGGCTCAGGTAACCAGGGCTGGCTGAGGCTTGCGCTGCCGGCAGTGGCAGCAGCAGAGGTGTGATGGGACATTGCCTTACCTTGATCGCCAAGTTGATCCCTGCCCCTGAGGGCTCCTGGACTGTGAGAAGGGGCAGGCAGGGCTGAGGGACGCCCCCGACTCCAGTGCATGAAAATTAATGCACTGGGCCTCTAGTATTATTATAAAACATGAAATCAATTAACTTTGTCTATTGGGAATTCCTATTAGTTGGATATATGTCAATTACATTGTGGAATATTTAATTAAACCTAATAAAAACCGAAAGTGCTAAGAAAATCAACATTGATAAATTGAAGAAGGTACAAATAAGTAGAAGCATAAACTGTGTTCATGGATAGGAAGAGTTAACATAATTAAAATGTCCATATTAGCCAAATCAATCTACATATTCAACACAATTCCTATCAAGATACCAATGAAGTATTTCACAGAAGTAGAACAAATGTTTCAAATATCTGTATGAACCACAAAATACCCTGAATAGCACCAGCGAGCTTGAGAAAAAAGGACAGAATTGGAGGAGTCATCCTACCTGATATCAAACTATATTACAAAGGCATAGTTATCAAAATAGTGTGGTACTGGAATAAAAACAGACATATAGATCAATGGAACATAACAGAGAGCCAAGAAGTAAATCCATGCCTTTATAGTCAATCAATATTTGACAAAGGAGGCACAAACATACAATGGACTATACAAAGATAGTCTATTCAATAAATTGTATTTGGAAAATTGGAAAGATACATGAAAAAAAATAAAACTAGACCACGTTCTTACACCACACACAAGAATACACTCAAAATGGATTAAAGACTTAAATGTTACACTTGAAACCATAAAAATACTGGAAGAAAATATAGGCAGTAAAATCTCAAACATTTCTCATAGCAATATTTTTTTCTGATATATCTCTTTGGGCAAGGAAAACAAAAGAAACAAGAAACAAGTGGGACTACATCAAACTGAAGAGTTTTTAACAGCAAAGAAAACCATCAACACAAATGAAATAACAACCCACTGAATGGGAGAACATATTCCCTAATAATACATGTGATAAGGAGTGAATATCCAAAATTTATTAAGAACTTATAAAGCTTAACACCAAAAAAAAAAAAAAATCCAATTTAAAAATGGGCAGCCGAAACCGGTTTGGCCCAGTGGATAGAGCGTCAGTCTGCGGACTGAAAGGGAAAGGTCCCAGGTTCGATTCCAGTCAAGGGCATGAACATTGGTTGTGGGCACATCCCCGGTGGGGGGTGTGCAGGAGGCAGCTGGTCAATGTATCTCTCTCATCGATGTTTCTGGCTCTCTATCCCTCTCCCTTTCTCTCTGTGAAAAATCAATAAAATATATAAAAAATAAAATAAAATAAAATAAAAATAAAAATGGGCAAAAAGACCTGAATACATACTTCTCCAAAGAGGATATTTAAATGTCTAATAGATATATGAAAAGATGCTCAGTGTCACTAATTATCAGATTAATGCAAATTAAAATCGCAATGAGATATCACCTCACATTTGTCAGAATGGCTATCATCAATAAATCAATAAACATGAAATGTTGGCGAGGATGTGGAGAAAAGAAAAACCTTGTGCACTGTTGGTGGGAATGCAGCTTGATGCAGTCACTGTGGAAAACAGTATGGAGTTACCTTCAAAAATTAAAAATAGAACTGCCTTTTGACCCAGTGATTCCAGTTCTTGGAATTTATCTAAAGAAATCTGAAATACTAATTTGAAAGAATATTTTCACCCTTATGTTCATTGCAGCCTTATTTACAATAGCCAATATTTGGAAGCAGCCCAAGCATCCATCAGTAGATAAGTGGATAAAACACAAACAAACAACTATGGTACATTTACACAATGGAATACTACTCTGCTCTAAAAAGGAAGATATTTTACCTTTTGTGACAGCATGGATGGGCCTGGAGAACATTAAAAAAAGAGAGAGAACTCATAGACATGGAAAACAGTGTGGAGATTTCAGGGGTGGTAGAGATGGAAGAGGCCATAAAGGAAAAAAATGGTGATGGAAAATTAAAATTTAAAAAGGAAATAGCAATTAATAGGATATATGCCAATTACATTGTAGAATATTTAATTCAATCTAAAAACCCTAAATTACTAAAAAAAAACATTGAAATGGCATGAGTAAGTAGATAAATACTTTTTAATTCTTTTTAAAAATACTTTATTGAAGTTTTAGAGAGATGAAAGGAGAGGGTGAGAGGGAAGCACTGATGTGAGATAGAAACATCGATTGATTGCCTCCTGCACACACACACAACCCCAACCAAAGATGGAACACACAATCTGGGTATGTGCCCTGATCAGGAATAAAACTGGTGAACTTTTGGCACATGGGACTATAATCAACCCACTGACCTACACCAGTCAAGGCTAGTTTTTAATTATTGTAATTAATTAGGCAAACAGATCATGTCTCTGATTATTTTGAGATAGATTCAATAGTAAAGGGATAATGTTGGACTATGAAAAAGGACAAAATGGGTAAAAATAAACATATTTACTTAGGAGTTAATGAAGAAATCCTTTAATTAAACTTGTAGCAATACCTATGGTTTTTATTGGTATATCTCAGATGTCTAAAATGACAATATTTTACATTGTTAATCAATTTTAAAAGCTTCTGTGTTTTTAAACCTGGATGATTTGAAGCAATGCATTATTTACTCTTTCCCACCATCATTTTGAGGCTTTGAAAGAAATATTTCAAAGATATTTTATATAAATAATGTTTCCTTTTAACTACAAAAATACATGCTCATTATGAACATTTGGCACCCTATTATATGTATGTTACTTCTTTTCAAGTTTTCCCAAAGCTCCCTTAGGCTCTCCTGCTGCTTTCTAATTTTTTTCTGTAATTGCTGTTCAGATTGGGTGTGGTTTTCTGCCCTGTCTTCTAATTCACTAACTCCTCTGCTTATTCTAGTCTACTGTTGAAACCTTCCATTGTGTTTTTTATTGTAGCTATATCATTTATTATTTGCTGTTGATTCTTACATAAGTTGGTTATTTTCTCATCCATCTGGTTTATGAACTGTATGACCCTTACTCTGGATTCTTTTTCTGACATATTGCATGCCTCCATTTAATTTAGTTCCTTTTCTAGCGATTCCTCCTTTCCTTTCCTTTGGGTGTTGTTTCTTTGTCTCCCCATTTTTGCTCCCACTGAAGGGTCCAGATTCTGAGTTATGCAGGGCCTGTGGCTGAAGCGGATAACTTTGTAGGACTGTTGTGCATCCCAAGAGTCATTGAAGGGTCCAGGTCCTGGGACATGCATGGACTATGGCCATAGCAGTGGGCTAGTGGGAGGGTTGTGCACTCTGGGACTCACAGGAGCCTGTAGGTGGGGAGTCTGGAGTCCCTGTGTCCATGGGTCTGCAGCTGAGGTAGCAGGTCTTTGGCCACAAATTGTCCCTTTTTATGCTGTGAATTTGTTTCTAAATTGCAGAAGCCATTGTCTTTATTAAAGTGTTTTTACCCCTTTAACCTTTATGTTATAATTAAGTTTTTAATATCCTATCCTATATAATAAAAGCCTAATATGCTAAGTGTCTGGTCATCTGTTCAACGAATCAAAATGTAGTATGCCAATGACACGCTAAAGATGCTCAACTGCTTGCTATGACATGCACTGATCACCAGGGGGCAGATGCTCTGACCAGTAGGTTAGCTGGCTGCTGGGGTCTGGCAGATTGGGACTGTGCAAGATGGGCTGGACATGCCCTGGAGCCCTCCCACAGTCCATCCCCAGCTGGGCAACCTCCTGTGTCCCTCCCTGGCCCTGATCATGCATTGGTGGGGTCCCTAGGACTGGCCTGTGCCCTTTCACAATCTGGGACCCCTCGGGGGATGTTGGAGAGCTGGTTTTGGCCCGATCCCACAGGTCAGGCCAAGGTACCCCTCTGGGGCACAAATTCGTACACCAGGCCTCTAGTTCTAAAATAGAATTGCAACTTCCTGCTTCTGTTTGTCATCTTAATCACAGATTTGTGTCTTTTTATCTTTGGTTTTAGGTAGAAGCACGCTTTTCATCATTTTTTATAAGGCATATCGTTTCATGGTAAATTCCCTCAGCTTTTGTTTGTCAGAAAAAACCTTTATTTCTCTTTCATATCTAAAGTATAATGTTGTATATATTAATCTTGATTAGTAAATAAGTCCTTTCCAATATTTTGAATATTTTATTTCACTCACTTAACTTGTAAGTTTTCTGCTAAAAAATACCATGACAAATTAAATAAGGTTTTCTTTATAATTTCCAGTTGTTCTTCCCCTGGCTGCCTTTAGAATTCTTTTACATTAACTTTTTACAGTTTCAATATAATGTGTCTTGGAAGAGGTGTTTTTTTTTTTTGTTTTTTTTTTTATTGAGATAATCAAGTGTTCTGTTAGCTTCTTGGATCCTAGGGTCCAGTTTTATTGGTTTGAATAGGTTCTATATTCTCTTCTCTCTCTCCTCTCCTTCAAGTATACCCATTAGTCTTACAGTAGTCATTCTAATGAAGTCAGTTTTCGTAGAGTACTTGCATTATTTTAACTCTCAATTCTCTCTTTCCTCTACCTTAGTCATTTCTAAAATTCTATCTTAAAGATCACTAATCTCTTTTCCATCTGGTCTGGTCTATTTCTTGTGTTCCCTAATTTATTTTTTCTTATTTATTGAGTTGTCCAGCTTCAGATTTTCTTTTTTTATATAGTTTCAAATTCTTTTGTAATGTACTTCTTTTTTTTTCCAATTTTTTTATTAAGTTATTATATGTGTACATATCTTACCATTGCCCCACCCCACTCCCATATATGCCCTCACCCCCCAGAGTTTTGCATCCATTGGTTATGCTTATATGCATGCATACAAGTCCTTTGATTGATCTCTTATCTTCCCCACCTCTCCCTAACCTTCCTGCTGTAATTTGACAGACTGTTTGATGCTTTACTGCCTCTGTATCTATCTTTTTGTTCAAGTTTTTAATGTTCTTTATTATCCATAAATGAGTGAGATCATGTGGTATTTTTCTTTCGTTGACTTGCTTATTTCACTTAACATAATGTTCTCCAATTCCATCCAGGTTGCTGCAAATGGTAAGAATTCCTTCTTTTTTATGGCAGCATAATATTCCATTGTGTAGATGTACCATAGTTTTCTGATCCAGTCATCTGCTGATGGGCACCTAGGCTGTTTCCAGATCTTAGCTATTGTAAATTGTGCTGCTATGAACATAGGGGTGCATATTTCCTTTCTTATTGGTGTTCCCAGTTTCTTAGGATATATTCCTAGGAGTGGGATTACTGGGTCAAATGGGAGTTCCATTTTCAGTTTTTTTGAGGAAACTCCATACTGTTCTCCACAGTGGCTGCACCAGTCTGCATTCCCACCAGCAGTGCATGAGGGTTCCTTTTTCTCCGCATCCTCGCCAACACTTGTCGTTTGTTGATTTGTTGATGATAGCCATTCTGACAGGAGTGAGATGATAGCGCATTGTTGTTTTGATTTGCATCTCTCGGATAATTAGTGACCTTGAGCATGTTTTCATGTGTCTCTTGGCCTTCCTTCTGTCTTCTTTGGAAAAGATTCTATTTAGGTCCGTTGCCCATTTTTTTATTGGATCATTTATCTTCCTTTTATTAAGTTATATAAGCTGCCTGTAGATGTTGGAGATTAAACCTTTATCAGTGATGCCATTTGCAAATATGTTCTCCCATTCAGTGGGCTTTCTTGTTGTTTTGTTGATAGTTTCTTTTGCTGTAAAAAAGCTTTTTATTTTGATGTAGTCCCATTTGTTTATTTTCTCTTTAGCTTCCATTGCCCTAGATAAAAATCACATAGTCATATCAATTGATGCAGAAAAAGCATTTGACAAAATCCAACACCCTTTCTTGATAAAAACTCTCAACAAGGTGGGAATAGAAGGCTCATACCTCAACATAATAAAAGCTATATATGATAAACCCACAGCAAACATCATACTCAATGGACAAAAGCTAAAAACATTTCCCCTAAGAACAGGAACAAGACAGGGATGCCCACTCTCACCACTCCTGTTTGACATAGTACTGGAAGTATTAGCTAATGCAATTAGACAAGAAGAAGAAATAAAAGGCATCCAAATTGGAAAAGAACAAGTAAAGCTGTCTTTATTTGCAGACGACATGATATTGTATGTAATGTACTTCTTTTGTTCGTTGATCTTATTCTTGATCTCATTGAACTGCCTTTCTCAGATGTTTTGTACCTCACTGAGTTTTTTCAAAACTGCAATCTTGAATTATCTGTCATTTAAATAACAGTCTTCCCTAACTTTGAGTTTGTTTTCTGGAGACTTACCGTTTTCTTTCTGAGCTACCTTGTTACCTTGATTATTCATGGAGCTTGATGGAATATTTCTTTGCCTGGACATTTGAGGTATTGGACTCTTCTTTTAAGTACTGTTTTGTTGCATTATGCTAAGCAAAATAAGCCAGTCAGAGAAATATAAATATCACATTATCTTACTCATTTGTGGAATATAATGAACAACATAAACTGTTGTACAAAAACAGATCCAGAGACAGAGAAGCATCGATCAGACTGTCAAACCTCATAGGAAAGGTAGGAGAGGATGAGGGTAAAGGGGAGAGATCAACCAAAGGATTTGTATGCATGTATATATGCCTAACCAATGGACACAGACACCAGGGGGGTAAGGGTATGAGTGGGGGATGGTGAGCAATGGGGGGATAAGGACACATTTGTAATACCTTAGTCGATAAAGAAAAAAACAATTCAGCAGGTTGATAAGTAAATGCCTTTCTTTTTATTTCCATAAGAGGGTACTATAGCACAAGTTTTTGTTTTCTCTTACCTGTACTGCAGTCACTTCTGGGATCTGGGTGGGGCTGTGCCACATCAGTAGTGGAAAATGCCTCATATTTCCCAAGGAGGTGGGTATCCCCTCTGTTACTAGGTGTCTTTTGTCTTTGGGTACCAACCCCATGGTAGAATGTGGTGGGAAATGGTGCTCCAGACCTGTGAGTTCTTGGCACTATCTCATTGTAACCATAAGCAGCCAACTGTTTTATCCTATCTGAGGTTTCCTATCTACTTCACTAGGATCTTTCACAATAGATGATGATGGGTGGGGGTGTGTGGGAGCTTGCACATCTATGACTTTGTTATTTCACTGGTATTGGGAGCTGCTAGACCATGGTTACCACACTTCTGTATCATATCTCTGTCTTTTTCACTGGGTTTAACCAACAATGTATACTAGCCACTCAAACCAGAATGTTGATTCTGCCCCCTCTGACCCGCTCTGGGCTGCCAAGTGAGGACTGCAATCCAGTACATCCATTGCTTCTGCATCAGATGGACCTGAACAGCTAACAGGAGGGTTAGAGAAGTCAGGTTCATTCATAAGCACCTTTGTTTTTTACCTAATAATGGCAGTTGTCACACCTCTGCCCCATATTTCTGCCCCTGTCACTGAGCTTGGCTACTATGTGGAATGGTCACTCAGGCTGAAATGTTGCCTCTACTTTTTAAGCCTGTAAATTTTAAAGGGATATGTAAACACAAGGGGCTTTTGTTATTATTCACACACTGCTCATGATTCCCAGTCATTTCTATGCCATTTTGTAACTGTGGTTCTGATCACAATTAAGTGTCAAATTGCACATCTGTATGTCAAAAAAGCATTTTAAAAGTAAAAATAAAATGAACCTAGATGACCTCTTTTTATTTATCAATCTATCTATTTAGTTAGTTAGTTAGTTAATCCTCATCTGAGGATATTTTTTTCATTGCTTTTTAGAGAGAGAGTGTAAGGGAGGGAAGGAAGGGAAGGTAGAGTAAGAGTGAGGGAAACATCAATGTGAGAGAGACAGATCAATTACCCCCCACATGTGCCATGACCAGGGCAAGGGATCAAACCTGCAACCTAGATATGTGCCCTTGACCAGGAATCAAACCTGCAACACTTCAGTGCAAGGGCCAATACTTTAACCACTGAGCCATGCCAGCCAGGGTGGACGACTTCTTTTTAGTCTTATAGCTCTCTTACTTGTAAAAAATATTTTTATCTTCTTTTTCCATAGGTCTCCTCTCTTGTATCTCACTCATTCCTCTCCTCCACTACAGTCATATATTGCTTAACAGTGCATCTATGCCCTAGCTGGGTTGCTAGTGGTTAGAACCCACAGACTGAAGAGTCACGGGTTTGATTCTGGTCAAGGGCACATACCTCAATTTGGGGGCACATGCTGGAGGCAACCAATTGATGTGTCTCTCTCACATAGATGTTTCTCTCTGTCTCTACCCCTCCCTTACATACCCTCTAAAAATCAATAGAAAAAAATGTCCTCTGCTGATGATTAACAAGCAAACAAACAAAAGTACCACAATGCATATAAGTTTTGAAAAATGCATTAAGTGATTTCATCATTGTGTGAATATTATAAAGTGTACTTACTCAAACCTAGATGTTATAACACAGCAAAACTAAGCTATGCCCAGCCAGCCAGTGTTGATCTATGAACCGGGAGATCATGTTTCTATTCCTGGTCAGGGCACATGCCTGGGTTGTAGGCTCGATCCCCAGTGCTGGGCATGCGGGAGGCAGCCGATCAATCTTTCTCTCTCATCATTGATTTTTTTATATCTCTCTCTCCTTCTCACTTCCTCTATGAAATCAATAAAAAAATAAAACAAACAAACAACCCAAACCTAGGCTATATAATATGTTGTATTACTACTAGGCTACAAACCTGTATAGTATGTTATTATACTGAATCCTATAGGTAATTGTGATTTTTTAATTACCTTTTTAAATTAAATGTATTGGGGTGACATTGGTTAATACGATTATATAGATTTCAGCTTTACATTTATTTTTAACTTTATTTTTATTGTTACACTATTACAGATGTCCCCATTTCTCTCCCCCTCCCCCGGCTTTGTTAACCTCCATTCAGCCTTATCCCCCCTTTCCCTCTGGCCATCACCACACTGTTGTATGTGTCTATGAGTTATGGATATACTGTATGTTCTTTGGCTATTCCCTTCACCTTCTTTTATCCAGTCCTCCCTGCCCCTACCTTGAGATAGCTGTCAGTTTGATGTATCCTTGCATCGGTTTATTCAATTTATTTGTTCATTAAATTCCACATATAAGTGAGAACATATGATATTTGTCTTTCTCTGATTGTTTTATTTCACTTAGCATAATACACTCCAGATGCATCCATGTTGTCACAAAAGGTAAGATTTCTTTCTTTTTTATGGCTGCATAGTATTATCTTATGTAAATGTACCACAGCTTTTATATCCATTCATATATTGATGGGCACTTGGGCTGTTTCCAGATCTTGGGTATTATAAGTAGGGCTGCTATGAGCATAGGGGTGCCTATGTACAAAATGGTAAATGTATGTGTATCTATACATAGTAAAGGTACAATAAAAATATAGTAAAAAATAAAGGAGGTACACTAATATAAAGCACTTATGATGAATGGAGCTTGCACAACTCAAAGTTGCTCTTAGAGAGTTAGTGGGTGAGTAGCGAGTGCATTTGAAGGTCTTGGGCATTACCCTACACCACCGTAAACTTTATAAACATTGCAAGCTTAGGCTATAGTAAATTTATAAAACTTATTTTTAATAATAAATCAACCTTAGCCTATTGTAACATTTTTACTTTATAAATATTCTACGTTTTAAAATCTTTATTGTTAAAAGTATTACATAGGTCCTTTCCCCCCATTAAGCTCTTCCAGCTCGTTCTGGTCCCCCCCGCCCAGGTCCTCAACACTCCATTGTCTGGTCCATGGGTTATGCATATATGCATACAAGTACATTGGTTGATCTCTTTCCTCCCACCCTCCCCTGCCTTCCCTTTGAGGTTCAGCAGTCTGTTCATGCTTCTATGTCTCTGGGTCTGTTTTTGTTCATCAGTTTATTTGGTTCATTAGATTCCACATATGAGTGATATAATGATACTTATCATTCTCTGACTTATTTTGCTTAGCATAATGTTACTGGGAAACCCCTGGTTGAGCTTGGGCAGCCTGTCACTGTGTCCAATAACAAAGGCAAGGCTGAATCATATTAGGCATGTATTGAGAAGGCTAGCCAACCAAGAACACAGTGCACTTACTAACATTCAAATCCTGTCTTCCAGCAAGGTGCAGGGGACAGGATTATAAAGGGGAGTGGGGCTGGGGAACAGACATCAGTTATTGTCAGCAGACAATGAGATGATATTGACAAGATGATGTTTTGACTCCTGGTGGGTCAGCCTGACCATGCTTATAGTTTCTGCTTTCTGGATTCACTGCCGAGTCACCTCCTCAATTGCTTTGCACAAGCCTTGAAAAGGAAACTTAAGAAAAACTTAACCCCTTATTCACATAAGTATATGGGTTCTAAGATTTAAAATAATATGATTATTTTTCAGATTAAATCAGGTGCTCTATCTATCAGATTATAGGTCCCCGCTATCAATAATATTCTCCAATGGAGTGGTAGAATCAACATCATTAAAATGTCCAGAGTTTCTGAAGATGGCGACCAGCAGGAAGGTAGGGAGAGAGTGTGAGAGAGTGAGGGAGTGATAGAGAAGTGTGTGGACATGTGTGGTGTGTGTGTATATGAGCTAGGGACAGTTAGATCCTGCAGATCTTCCAAGGGGCTGCCAAACTGGGCAGTCTTACATGGCGGAGTCCCACTACCACCGCAGACACTCTGGGGGTGGCCAGTGCGGGCACAGAGACCACACCATCTTGCAAAACAGAGCTGCTTGAGACGAGGATCCTGGCCTCAGCAACACCCAGTCTGGTCTCAGATGCAAACCGGGACCCTGCAGCCACTGGGGACAGAGAACTGCGACCACAGCTGCAGACCCACAGACACCAAGAATCCAGACACCCTGGCTGCAGATTTCTGTGCGTCACAGAGCCCATCCCCCTCCCTGCAGGCTCTTGGCAGCTCCATAGGAACTGCTAGACCCACCCCTCACACAGGGCTGCAGCTTGGCAACAGGTATTTGAGACTGGGAGCACGCAGACACTAGGAATCTGTTCCCCGTAACACAAACGGGTGACCAAACCCCATGCCCACGCAGGTTGGCAGTGCCACCTGACTTCGATTGTGGGTAAGCGCACACAGAAGTCTGTTTTCCGCAGTGTAGAAGTGGACCTTCTGCCAACACAGTGCTACTGTGCAACCTGGTCCCCCAAGCTGACCGGGACCCTGATTCTCTGGGCGAGGGGCAGCACTGAGCACCACTGACTTGACTCTGTTTCTCATTGTGTGTGCCTGGGATCCCTGATTCCCAGTGCATTTACACTAAGAGCCAGTGACTCCAATTCTTAGTGCATGCACACAGAGGGACCCTGATTCTCCGCGCCAGACCCAACCAAGCAACAGAGAATCTGATACTCGATTCTTGGTGTGGGCACAGGGGAACTCTGACTCCTGGTACATGCTAAAGGACTCTGATTTTCAGCACACACCAGCGGGGTCTCTGCTTCAGCACAGCAAAGGTGGTGTCCCTGATTCTAGGTGCGTGCATGAGGCTACACTGAGCACCGGTGATTCTGATCCTGGGCGAGTGTGGCTCCCACCAGTCCACAGCAGCCACACATCTTGGTGTCGGAGCTCTTCAGTGACACATGGGGGGTATGAAGCTCCCACTGCACATGGTCCAGGCCCATGAAACTTGATGTTTGAACCTTCTGGTGATAGTCAGATTGGGGAGACGACACAATCCCCAGAGGAAAGAAAAAAGGAGTCACCAAGAAAGGAAATTAGTGAAAGAGAAGCATGCAACATGACAGAAAAAGAATTCAGAGTAATGGTCATACAGTTCATACACCGATGGATAAGAAAATCAACAACCAATGCAAAAATCAGGAATAAATGAAAAGTGATATAGCTACAATCAAAAACACCATGGAAGGTTTCAACAGTAGACTAGAAGAAGCAAAGGACTGAATTAGTGAGTTAGAAGATAAGGTAGAGAAAGAAACAAGCTCAATCTGAACAACAACTGGAGAAAAAATTAAAAGCAAGAGGAGAGCCTAAGGGAGCTTTGGGACAATATGAAACGTATACGTATAATAAGGCTGCCAGAAGGACAAGAAGAGCAGCAAGGATTAGAAAATCTATTTGAAGAAATAATGACAGAAAACTTCCCAGATATGGGGAAGAAAAAATTACACAAGTACAGAGAGTCCCAAGCAAGATGAATGCCAAGACCATAACCAAGACACTTCATAATTACAATGGCAAATGTTAATGACAAAGAGAGAATCTTAAATACTGCAAGAGAGAGACAGAGAGTTAACTACAAAGGATCCTCCACCAGATTATCAAATGATTTCTAAACAGAAACACATCAAGCTAGAAGGGAATGGAAGGAGTTATACAAAGTGATGCAAAGCAAAGGACTGAATCCAAGAATACTCTATCCAGCAAGACTATCAATTATAATTAAAAGGTAAATCAGAAGCTTTGCAGACAAAAAAAAAGGTTAAGGGAGTTTATCACTACCAAACCAGAAATGTAAGAAATGCTAAAGGGAATGCTGTAAAAAGAAATAAATAGAAAGGGAGGAAGGAACACAGGCATAAATTACAGAAACGGCTACAAACAAGTACCTATCAATGATAGCATTAAATGTAAATGGATTAAATGCTCCAATCAAAAGACAATGAGTGAGTGAATGTATAAGAAAACATGACCCATATATATGCTGTCTACAGGAGACCCACCTCAGAACAAGGGACTCACACAGACTGAAAGTGAAGGGATAGAAAAATATCTATAAGGCAAATGGAAATGAAAAAAAAGCTGGGGTAGCAATATTTATATCTCACAAAATAGAGCTCAAAGTGAAGACCGTAAGAAGAGACAATAAAGGCCAATTCATAATTCTAAAGGGATCAATACAACAAGAGGATATAGCTCTGGTAAACATTTATGCACCCAATGCAGGACCACCGAAATACATAAAAAACCTTCTGGAATATATCAGGGGAGAGATTGACAACAACACAATCATAGTAGAATACTTTAATACCCCATTAACATCACTGGATAAATCCTCTAGACAAAAATATTAGCAAAGAAACATCAATCTTAAACAACTCACTAGATCAGATGGACTTAATCGACATCTTCAGAACATTTCACCCCAGAGCCACGGAATATAAGTTCTTCTCAAGCACAAATGGGACATTTTAAAAGATAGACCACATATTGGGACACAGGCAAAGTCTCTCCAAATTTAAGAGGAATTAAATCATATTAAGCATCTACTCAGATCATAATGGCATAAAATTAGAAATCAATTACAGTAAAAATGATCACAAAAATTCAAACACTTGGAGGCTGAATAGCATACTGTTAAACAATGAGTAGGTTATCAAAGAGATCAAAGAAGAAATAAAACACATCCTGGAAACAAACGACAATGAAAACAAAACAATCCAAATGTTTGGGACACAGTGAAAGCAGTCTGAGAGGGAAGTTTATACCATTACAGGCCTACCTCAAAAAAAAAAAAGGAAAGAAAAACTGGTATTAAACCATATAACTCTGCAACTCGAAGAATTAGAAAGAGAGCAAAAAGAAAAGTCCAGTGTGATCAGAAGAAAGGAGATAATAAAGATCAGAGGGGAAATAAAGACACACACACACACACACACACACACACACACACACACACACACACAAAGATCAATGAAACCAAGAGCTGGTTCTTTGAAAGGATAAACAAGATTGATGAACCTCTGGCCAGGCACACCAAGAAGCAAAGAGAGAGGACCCAAATAAACAAAATCAGGAACGAAAAAGGTGAAATAAAACAGACACCACAGAAATACAAAGAATCGTAAAAAAATACTATGAGCAACTCTACTCCAACAAACTGGTCAACCAAGAAGAAATGGACATATTCCTCACAAAACATGACCTTCTAAAACTCAGACAGGAGGAATAAAAATATCTGAATAGGCTGATAACTATGGAGAAAATTGAAGCAATAATCAAAAAACTCCCAGCAAATAAAAGCCCTGGACCAGACGGCTTCACAGGGAAGTTTTATCTAACATTCAAAGAAGAAATAAAATCTATCCTCCTCAGACTATTCAAAAAATTCAAGAGGAAGGAGCACTTCCAAGCTTTTTCTATAAAGCCAGCATTACCCTAATCCCAAAACCACAAAGAAAGAGAATTACAGGTCACTATCCCTCATGAACATAGACGCCAAAATCCTCAACAAAATTCTAGCAAATCTAATCCAGCGTTACATTAGAAATATCATACACCATGACCAAGTGGGATTTATCCCAGGGATGCAAAGATGGTACAAAATCCGCAAATCAATAAATGTGATACACCATATAAACAAACTGAGAGATAAAAACCATATGATCATATCCATTGATGGAGAAAATGCATTTGACAAAATCCAACAACCTTTCTTGATAAAAACTCTCAGCAAGGTGGGAATGGAAGGATCATACCTCAACATAATAAAAGCAATATATATGACAAACCCACAGCCAACATCATACTCACTGGGCAAAAACTAAAAGCATTTCCCCTAAGAACAGGAACAAGACAGGGATGCCCACTCTCACCACTCCTGTTTGACATAGTACTGGAAGTATTAGCCATTGCGATAGGTCAAGAAGAAGAAACAGAAGGCATCCAAATTGGAAAAGAAGTAAAAGTGTCCTTATTCGCAGATGACATGATATTGTACATAGAAAACCTCAAAGACTCCATCAAAAAACTATTAGACTTAATAAATGAATTCAGCAATGTAGCAGGATACAAAATTAACATCTAGAAGTCTCTGGCTTTTCTATACACCAATAATGAACTCACAGAAAGAGAAATTAATAAAAGCTATCCCATTTACCATTGCAACAAAAAAATTAAGATACCTAGGAATAAGCTTAAGCCAGGAGACAAAGGACCTAAACTCAGATAATATCAGGATGCTAAAAAAAAGAGATAGAGGAAGACATGAACAAATGGAAGAATATACCAAATTCATGGATTGGTAGAATCAACATCATTAAAGTATCCATACTACCCATAGCAATGTATAAATTCAACACAATCCCCATTAAAATACCAATGGCATACTTCAAAGACCCAGAAAAAATTCTCCAAAAATTCATCTGGAATAAAAAAACACCCTGATTAGCATCAGCAATCTTGAGAAAGAACAATGTTAGAGGAATCATAATTCCAGATATCAAGCTATACTACAAAGCCACTGTTCTCAAAAGTGCCTGGTACTGGCACAAGAACAGACATATAAACCAGCGTAACAGAACAGAGAACCCAGAGATCAAAACGAGCCAGCATGCTCAATTAATATTTGACAAAGGAGGCAAGACCATACAATGGAGTGAAGACAGTCACGTCAATAAATGTTGTTGGGAAAACTGGAGAGATACTTGCAAAAAAAATGAAACTAGAACACCAACATACACCATACACAAAAACAAACTCAAAATGGATAAAGGACTTAAATGTAAGATGGGAAACCATAAAAATCTTGAAGAAGCCATAGGCAACAAAATATCAGACATTTGTCGTAGCAATATCTTTACCGATACAGCTCCTAGGGCAGTGATGGGCAACCTTTTGAGCTTGGTGTGTCAAACTTCGCCAAAAAACTGAGCATAACTCGGGTAGTGTGTCACTTTGAGGAAAAAAATTATTTCGCGATATTTATAGTTTAAATAACATAAATGTATAATTGTTATATATAATTGTATTTAATAAACAAAAACTAAATATTTAACTTACCTGCTTAGTGACTTCTTTGTTCATCCGTCAGTCGGTTTCTTTTGTTGGTCTTGATATTATTTAACTTGTGTGGGGTGCCGTGAACTAAGATAAGTGAGGGAGATGGGGAATTCTTTAACTAACCTGCCTATTAGTGACTTTTTTGTTGCTGAATTTCATTGGCTAAATCTTCAATTGAAGTTTGGTATTATGTACACTTCAGGCCCAAGCAAGCGCTACTAACTTCATCTGTCAATCTGTTTCTTTTGTTGGTTTTGATATTTTTTAACGCTGAGAATAAGGCCTCACAAAAGTATGTAGAGGGAAAAATGGTGAGTAAAGCCATTGCTATATTTTTCAGGGTGCTAAAAGTGTCTGGTAGTCGGTTCCAGGCACTCAAAATTTCCTGATTGTAGTGGCACTCCTCTTGATTCTCCAAGCGGCACCTTTCCAGATTCTCAAGCTTTGACCTCAAGTCGACAAACACCTGAGCCCAGATACTGTCTTGAAATTCTGCAAGTTGCATCTCCAAATCATCAATTTGCATCCATTGGAAACCATTTAATTCCAAACTACTGTAGACTACTACATCAGGATACTTAACTATTTTCATGGTCTGTTCTAGACTTCTAAATTGACTACATCTATCACTAAACTGGTCAAGTAACGAGTCTAAAACATGCTGGTACTTCATATGCAAGAGCTCCATTTCATTTTGTACAGCTGCACTGGCCTTCTCAAAATACTTTGTTACTCGAGGAAAATACTTATAAGTTTTAGTTTCTACATCTCGCTTGAAAATTTTAACTTTACTTTCAAAAGCTTTTATGTATCCAAACATAACATCAATACCTTTGCCAAAACCTTGTAACTTTAAGTTCAGTTCATTAATATGAACAGAGAGATCTGTAAAAAACATCAGGGTGTTGACACACTTATCATCATTAAGCTGAGGAAAGGTTCCCAGATCCTTATCATCAAGAAATACCTTAATTTCTTCAAAGCACTCCACAAAGTGCTCAAGAACTTTGCCTCGGCTCAGCCGTCTTACGTTATTGTACATCAGCAGTCCACTGTAGGTGGAATCAACCTCCAGTAAAAGTGCCGAAAATTCTCGCTTGTGAAGGGGGCGAGCAGCTATTAAATTAACTATTTTTGTAACAACTCATAATAAGTCATTTAAGTCAGTGAATCCTGCTTTGGCACATAAAGCCTTCTGATGGATAATACAATGAAAAAGCACAATCGGATGTCCAGTAGCTTCTGTAAACAATTTGACAAATCCGACTTTTTTCCCCACCATGTTTGGTGCCCCATCTGTCGTCACTGACACCACTTTAGAGATATCAATGCATAGGTCATGAAATGTTTGTATAACAACCTTACATATTTCGCTTCCTGATTTACTTGTTGACACTGATACTAACTTTATCAACTCTTCTCTCATTGTGAGACCATCAGAATATCGACCAATGATGTTCAACTGAGCATGTGATATGACATCAGTAGTTTCATCAAGAGAGATCAAAAAATATTTACACTTCCTTATGTCTCTCTTTAATTGATGTTGTACGTTTGTGTTCAGTCTCATTATTCGGTCTTTTATGATATTTCTACTGAGTGGTAACTCAGATATTCTCTTAATAATTGCATCTTTATTCTGCATATCGTGAAATAGAACTGATGCACATCTTAGGAGAGTTTCTTTAATAAATTCTCCCTCACTGAGCACTTTTCCATGCTGAGCTATAGAGTGAGCAATGCTCAAACTTGCAGATGTTAAATTTGTAGAGCCTTTCATAAATTTAAGGATGGAATTAGATTGGCTCTTATAAAGGTGTAGCTGCCTGGAAATGTATTCCTTCCTTTCATCCTCACTTTTTTCCATGAGCTGGGAATGATTAGTTTCAAAATGTCTATTTATATTCCACATTCTGCTTACTACCGTTTCAGTACATAGAACACAAAATGATCTGCCATTTTTTTCTATAAAGCCATACATCTTGGTCCATGTCTCTTGAAAGGGTCAGCCACTGCTACTACCACTTCCTTTACTTAACCTTAGTTTTTTATTTTTTGGGTTCTCCATCAGGGGGGCAGTGACAGAAGATAGAATTATAGATAGCTTGTTAAGCCTGCAGGCAATTAGGGGTTAACTAGCCTAACTAACCACAAAATGGTGCATATTACTGTCCTTTAGGAAAGGGCAGGGTTAATAAGCAGAAATAGGGCTTAATAAGGATGCACAACAGTAGTAGTGGTGAAATGGAGTCTGCACTATGGAGCAAGATGGTGTTCCTTATGTGAATTAAAATGGCTGCCGCTATTTCTAATGGTAGGAAACAGCACCCATAGCACACCACAAACCCTCGCCTCTCCCAGCCTCCCCCTCACTTATCTCAGTAATGATGGATTAGAAATCCATGACACCCAGAACAGTAGATAATGGTTTCTGTGTTTAAGTGTTATTTGGTTACTGGTAATGGCAGGGCCTTCAGAGATGCATCCCCCACTGCATTCCGCTGCTCCCTGCTCTGCAGGTGGAAGTGAGGGCAAAGATCCTGGCTTAACCGGAAGTCCCAGAACTAGACGCTCTGTGCCAGACTTCTGTTGTTTTGGCCTACAGATCTCCGGCACAGAGTGTCTAATAGGGGAGGATGAAACATTTGCGACTAGAGTCTAACTCCAAGACTCTAGTCGCAAATGTTTCATCCTCCAGACCAGCAAATGTTTCATCCTTGGCATGCAGCCGCCTCAGCGGCCGTGTGTCATCAGAAATGGCTACGCGTGTCAGCGCTGACACGCATGTCATAGGTTCGCCATCACTGTCCTAGAGCAATGGAAACCAAAGAGAAAATAAACAAATGGGACTTCGTCAAAATAAAAAGCTTCTGCACAGCAAAAGAAACCATCAACCAAACAACAAGAAAGCCCACTGCATTGGAGAACATATTTGACAGTGTTATCTCCGATTATTTTTTAATCTCCAACATTTAGAAGGCACTCAATCAACTTAACAAAAGGAATATAAACAATCCAATGAAAACATGGGCAAGGGACCTAAATAGACACTTTTTGAAAGAGGACATTCAGAAAGCCAAGAGACATATGAAAACATGCTCAAAGTCACTAATCATCCAAGAGATGCAAATCAAAATAACAATGACATACCATCTCACACCTGTCAGAATGGCTATCATCAACAAATCAACAAATGACAAGTGCTGGAGAGGATGTGGAGAAAAAGGAACCCTTCTTCACTGCTGGTGGGAATGCAGACTGGTGCAGCCACCATGGAAGACAGTATGGAGTTTCCTCAAAAAATTAAAAGTGGAACTGCCATTTGACCCAGTAATCCCACTTCTGGGAATATATCCAAAGAAAACTGAAACACCAATCAGAAAGGATATAGGCACCCCTATGTTGATAGCAGCACAATTTACAATAACTAAGATTTGGAAACAACCTAAATTCCCATCAGCAGATGAATGGATTAGAAAACTGTGGTATATTTACACAATGGAATACTATGCTGCTGTAAAAAAGAAGGAATATTTACCATTTGCAACAGCATGGATGGATCTGGAGATCATTATGCAAAGTGAAATAAGCCAGTCAGTGAAAGATAAATACCACATTTTCTCACTCATTTATGGATAATGAAGAACATTACAAACTGTGGAACACAAATAGACAGATGCAAAGAAGCATCGAACAGACTGTTAAACTACAGCGGGAAGGTAGGGGAAGGTTGAGGCGGCGGTAAGAGATCAACAGAAGGACTTGTATTCATGCATATAAGCACAACCAACAGACTCAAGACACTGGGGACTGGGGAATTTGGTCAAGTGTCAGGGGGTAGGGGAGGCTGGGGGGAGGTCATTGGGAAAAAGAGAGAGACATATGTACTACTATTTGTAATATCTTAAAAAATAAAATTTAAAAAAATAAAAAATAAAATGTCCATACTTCCCAAAGCAATCTACAAATTCAATGCAATCCCCATTAAAATACCAACGGCATATTTCAAAGATCTAGAACAACATCTCCAAAAATGTATCTGGAATAAAAAAGACCCAGAATAGCCACAGCAATCCTGAGAAAAAAGAACAAAGTTGGAAGGATCACAATACCTGATATCAAACTATATTACAAAGCCACTGTTCTCAAAACTGCCTGGTACTGGCACCAGAACAGACATATAGACCTGTGGAACAGAACAGAGAACCCAGAAATCAACCTAAGCCATTATCCTTAATTAATATTTGACAGAGGAGGCAAGCGCATACAATGGAGTCAAGACAGTCTCTTCAATAAACGGTGCTGGGAAAATTGGGCACATACATGCAAAAAAAAAAAATGAAACTAGATCACCAACTTTTACCATACACAAAAACAAACTCAAAATGGCTAAAGGACTTAAATGTAAGATGGTAAACTATAAAAATCCTAAAAGACTCCATAGGCAGCAAAATATCAGACATATGTTGTAGCAATATCTTTTCCAACACAGCTCCTAGGGCAATGGAGACTAAGGAGAAAATAAACAAATGGGACTACATCAAAATAAAAAGCTTCTGCACAGCAAAAGAAACAATCAACAAAACAACAAGAAAGCCCACTGCATGGTAGAACATATTTGCCAATTCTATTTCAGATAAGGGTTTAATCTCCAAAATTTACAGAAAACTCATATAACTTAACCAAAGGAAGATGAACAACCCAATCAAAAAATGGGCAAAGGACCTAAATAGACACTTTTCGAAAGAGGACATACAGAAGGCTGAGAGACATATGAAAACATGATTAAAGTCACTAATCAACAAATCAACAAATGACAAGTGCTAGTGAGGATGTGGAGAAAAAGGAGCCCTTGTGCACTGCTGGGGGGAATGCAGACTGGTGCAGCCACCGTGGAAGACAGTATGGAGTTTCCTCAAAAAGTTAAAAATGGAACTCCCATTTGACCCAGTAATCCCACTTCTAGGAATATATCCCAAGAAATCAGAAACACCAATCAGAAAGAATATATGCACCCCTATGTTCATGGCAGCACAATTTACAATAGCTAAGATTTGGAAACAGCCTAAGTACCCATCAGCAGACATATGGCAGGGGAGGTCACGGGGTGGTTAGAGATCAACCATAGGACTTGTATGCATGCATAGTAGCATAACCAATGGACACAGACACTGGGGCAGTGGGGGCTTGCCCGTGGTGGGAATGGCTGGGTGGGGAGGGGGGCATCAATCAGGGAAAAAGGAGACATACGTAAAACTTTAGACCATAAAAAAAATAAAATAAAATAATACTCTTCAGGTCCCTCCATGCTGTCTCAAATGGTAAGTGTTCTTTTTTATTGCTGCATAGTATTTCATTGTGTAACTGTACCACTGTTTTGTTTTGTTTAATCCACTTTTCTACTGATGGGCACTTGAGCTGTTTCCAAATCTTAACTATTCTAAATGGCACTGCTTTGAACACAGGGGTGCATATATTCTTTCTGATAAGTGTTTTGGGTTTCTTAGGGTATATCCCTAGAGTGGGATCACTGGATCAAATGGAAGTTCCATTTGTAATTTGTTGAGGAAACTCCATACTGTCTTCCACAGTGGCTGCACCAGTTTGCATTCCCACCATCAGGGTATTAGGGTTCCCTTTTTTCCACAACCTCACCAACACTTGCCATTTGTTGATTTGTTGATGATAGCTATTCATTCTGACAGGTGTAAGGTGGTATCTCATTGTTATTTTGATTTGTATCTCTCAGATGATTAGTGACTTTGAGCATGTTTTCATATGTCTCTTGTCCTTATGTATGTCCATTTTTGAAAAGTGTCTATATAGGTCCTTTGACCATTTTCAAATTGAATTGTTTTTCTTTCTTTTTTTTAAGTTGTATGAGTTCCCTATAAATTTTGGAGATTAAGCCCTTATCAGATGTATCATTGGCAAATATATTCTCTCGTGGAGTGGGCTTCCTTGTTATTTTGTTAATAATTTCTTTTGCAGTGCAGAAGCTTTTTATTTTCATGTAGTCCCATTTGTTTACTTTCTCCTTAATTTCCATTGTCCTAGGAGATGTATTGGTAAATATATTGCTAGGAGAGGTGTCTGAGATTTGGTACCTATGGTTTCTTCTAGGACTTTTATGGTCTTACATTTAAGTCTTTTATCCATTTTGAGTTTATTTTGTGTATGGTAGAAGTTGGTGGTCTAGCTTCATTTTTTTTTGCATGTATCTGTCCAATATCCCTTATGAACATAGACACTAAAATCCTGAATAAAATTTTAGCAAAGCATATCCAGAAATACATTATAAAGATCATACAACATGACCAAGTGAGATTTATTCTGGGGATGCAATGCTGATACAATAGTCACAAATCAATAAATGTGATACAGCACATAAACAGATTGAGACAAAAATCACATGATCATATCAATTGATGCAGAAAAATCATTCAACAAAAACCAACACCCTTTTTTAAAATAAAAACACTCAGCAAAGTGGGAATAGATGGATAATACCTCAAAATAATAGAAGCTATATATGACAAACCTACAGAAAACATAATACTCAATGGGCAAAAAATAAAACCATTTTTCCTAAGAAGAGGAACAAGACAGGGATGCCCTCTTTCCCCACTCTTGTTCAACATAGTACTTGAAGTCCTAGCTATAGTGATCATACAAGAATAAGAAATAGCCGAAACCGGTTTGGCTCAGTGGATAGAGCGTCGGCCTGCGGACTCAGGGGTCCCAGGTTCGATTCCGGTCAAGGGCATGTACCTTGGTTGTGGGCACATCCCCGGTAGGGGGTGTGCAGGAGGCAGCTGATCGATGTTTATCTCTCATCGATGTTTCTAACTCTCTATCCCTCTCTCTTCCTCTCTGTAAAAAATCAATAAAATATATTTTAAAAAAATAATAAGAAATAAAAAGGCATGTAAATTGGAAAGGAGGAAGTAAAATTCTCATTATTCGCAGTCTACATGATACTATACATAGGAAACCCTAAAGACTCCATAAAAAACTATTAGATTTAATAAATGGATTCAGATACATAGCAGGAAACAAAATTAACACCCAAAAAGCCATAGCATTTTTATAAACCAATAATGAGCTCACAGAAAGAGAAACTAAACAAACAATCCCAATTACCATTGCAACAAAAAAAAATTAAGATACTTGAAAATAAACTTTACCAAGGAGGTAAAAGACCTGTACTCTGAAAACTGCAGGACTTTGAAAAAAGAGATAGAGGAAGATATAAATAAGTGGAAGAATATACCATATTCATGGATTGGTAGAATCAACATCATTAAAATGTCCATACTACTCCAAACAACCTACAGGTTCAATGTAATCCCAATTAAAATACCAATGGCATATTTCACAGAACACACACTCCCAACATGTATATGGAAACAAAGAAGACCCCGAATAGCTGCAGCAATCTTGAGAAAGAAGAACAAAGTTGGAGGAACCACAGTACCAGATATCAAGTTATACTAAACATTCTATTTTTTAATATTTTTACTCCTTTTTATAGGACTTATCTTAAAACACAAACACATTGTACAGCTGTACAAAAGTATTTTTATATCCTTATTCTATAAGCTTTTAATATATTTTACTCTTAAACATTTTTTGTTAAAAACTAGGACACAAATATGCACATTAACTTAGGCCTACACAGGGTCAATATCATCAATATCACTGTCTTCTGCTTCCATATCTTGTACCCCTTGAAGTCTTCAAGGGCAATATATTCTTGGAGCTGTCATATCCTATGATAAAAATACCTTCTTCAGTATATCTCCTGAAGGACCTGCCTTAAGCCCCTACTAGATGAGCCATAACTCTTTTTAGAAATCTGTCCTTGGTGGTTTGTGTGTTGGTCTGTCTGTCTGTTTGTTTTTATTTATCATAGATTTTCTTATAAGCAGATAATGAACCATGAACATTCCTCTCTATTAATGAAAACCTTTTGGTGTATGGTCCTTGTTTTCAAACACTTTAAGAAGCTTATTGAAGTCTGCAAAGGTTGTTGATAAGCCTTTCACTGTTAATTTTCTTGGGAGTTGTTCTTTTTATTCTCTTGCAGTTTTGTTTTCTCTTGCTTCTTCAGTTATAAATTCCTGTTTCATTTCCAACAATTCATCAGTAAATTTTTCATGAACCACTTCTAAGAGCTCCTCATTAATTCTCATCCACACCCAGGTTAAAGTTGTTTGGCACCTCAACTGCAACCCTGTTCATTTATGCAACATTTTATTATCAGAAAATGCATTGAAGTCATAGACTAACCTCTTGAATGTCTTTTCTCAGGTGCTATTTATACATTCCTTGGTGACATCACTCCCAGCCCAAGCAAGGTTATTGATTCAATCATAGATGTTGTAAACCTTCCTGAATTGCATCTGTGTCTTCTTAGTGTCTTTCTCAGTCACAGCAATAGCCTGGGAAAAGGTCACCCTATGGTATTAGGTTTTAAAAGCTGCTAAAACTCCTTGAATCATTAATTGGGTCCAAGCAGTAGTGTTTGAAGGAAAAAAAAACCATCAAGTTCATATTTGGATAATAATCATCAATAAAGGAAATGTACAGGAACATTATTAACAACTAGAGGCCCGGTGCACGAAATTCATGTATGGGGGGTGCGGAGGGTGTCCCTCAGCCCAGCCTGCACCCTCTCCAATCTGGGACATCCCTCTCACAATCCAGGACTGCTGGCTCCCAACTGATCGCCTGCTTGCCTTCCTTATTGCCCCTAACCACTTCTGCCTGCCAGCCTGATCACCCCCTAACCACTCCCCTGCCAGCCTGATTGATGCCTAACTGCTCCCCTGCCAACGTGTTTGCCCCTAACTGCCCTCCCCTGCAGGCCTGGTCCCCCCGAACTGCCCTCCCCTGCTGGCCATCTTGTGGTGGCCATCTTGTGTCCACATGGGGGCAGCCATCTTTGACCACATGGGTGCAGCCATCTTGTGTGTTGGAGTGATGGTCAATTTGCATATTATTATTTGATTAGATAGGATATAGGCCTGGTGCATGGGTGGGGGCCAGCTGGTTTGCCCTGAAGGGTGTCCCAGATAAGGGTGGGGATTCCCTTGGGGTATGGGGTGACCTGGGTAAGGAGCCTGTGGTGGTTTGCAGGCCAACCACACCTGCCAGCGACCCAAGCGGAGGCCCTGGTATCTGGGATTTATTTATCGTCTATAATTGAAACTTTGTAGCCTGGAGTGGAGGCCAAAGCAGGCCAGGGCAGGCGGAAAGCTTGGCTTCCTCCATTGCCAGGGAAACCCAAGCCTCCCTTCTGTTCTCGTGGCTGCAGCCATCTTGGTTGGGTTTATTTGCATATTCACTCCTGATTGGCTGGTGGGTGTGGCTGGTGGGCATGGCTGGTGGAGTAGAGGAGGCACGGTCAATTTGCATATTACTCTTTTATTAGATAGGATAAGTAAAATCTTGAAAGGTATGTTATCCTCCTAATAGTACAACTCTGTTTCACTATCACAGCAATTTAAGAGGGCACTAGGAAGAGGAGCTGAATCAACTATAACTCATTGCTCCTATAGTACACTGAAAGTTTGAGTTTATTGATATGCTTGAATGCTCTGGAGTTCTTGTGCCAGATCACAAAGGGTTTTCAAATTGTAGCATGCAGCATTTTTCCCAAGCAATATAGTTATCCTGTCCTTAAAAGCCTTAAAACCTGTTATTGACTTGGCCTCCTGTGAATGAAACTTCTTTCAGACTTCTGTCTCCAAAATAGAGAAATTACATCTATATTGAATATTTCCTCTGGCAAGTAATTTTCTTCCACAATCAACTAATCTGAGTTTCCAAAATTTAGCTGCCTTCACATCAGCACTTGCAAACTAACCACTTACTTTCACATTATCTAATTAATAATAATACTGGAGTTATTTAAACGACCCATAACTAGCAGTAAATTTACCAACATAGTTGTGTCTGTACATACTGTATTTTCACATTGTAAACAAAAATTTTGCTTTGGCTGTTATCCTTATGATGCTAAGATAAATACACTTTTGTGCCTGGTCTCATTATAGGTCTTTAGAAATTTCTTAACCTGGAGAGTATTAAGTGAAATAAACCAGTGAGAGAAAAACAAGTATCTCATGATCTTAATAACTTGTGGAATCTAAAGAACAAAATAAACTGATGAACAAAATAGATGCAAAGACATAGAAACATAGAACAGACTAATCAATCTCAGAGGGAAGGTGGGGTGGGTGGGAAGAGATTAACCAAAGAATTTATATACATATAGATGTAACACGTGGACATAGACAATAGCCTGGAGGGATGGGCTGGAAGGGGTCAGTGGGGGTAAAAAAGGTACATCTGTATTACTTTAAAAATTAAAGGTAAATAAAAAGACTATAAGATAAAAAAATGATTAGTCTCATTGCCTTCAATGAAGCAAATCTGTTAACAGATTCTGTCACTGTTTGTGTTCTTCAAGATCATAGCCAGGGTGGAATGGATCATGACTGAGTGGTGTGCAATAAACATCACTGATTTTCCACCTTTACAGTCCTTAACCTCTTTTAATTTTATTTTCAAGTCAATAACTAAATCTGACTTCTTACTGACAGCATATACTTAGAGACCAAGATGTACAGAGAAACCTAGTATTAAATCAAGCACCAGAGAAAATAATGCAATCAAGAGGTATGATAAACATGAAATGTATGAGCTGCCGTCAGCATAACATAGCATACTATTTTACACAAAACTTATTTTTTAAAGGTGAAAGTAATCATAACAATTATAGTACATTAAATACACAAACCAGTAACATAGTCATCTATTATAATTGTCAAATATGTGATTGTGCATACGTGTATGTGATATACTTTTATATGACTGGCAGTACAGTAAATTTGTTTATACCAGCATCACCAAAAACACATGACTAATGTATTCTGCTACAATGCTATGATGATGATGATGTCACTAGACAATAGGATTTTTTTCAGCTTCATTATAATCTTAAGGGACCACCCTCATATGTGTGGTCTGTTGTTGACAGAAACATCATCATGTGACACATCACAATAATTTTATTTCCTTGAAACCCTTTCTACCAACTTTTTCTTTTATCTCCATTTTGTTTTTCTTCTCCTTCACTCCTCATTTCCTTTTTTCTCTATTCTTTAACCATGTTTTCTGTCTAAATTACCCTCTTCTTGAGATTGGGAAGATGGCAGCCCTCAGGATAGCAATAAGGGAGACGGTGTGCGTAAGGGAGTGAGAAGGGAGTGTGTGGACGTGCGTGATGTGCATGTGTGTGAGTGAGGGACAGTTAGATCTTGCAGGAGTGCCAGGGGCTGGAAGACCAGGCTCTTTTGGAAAGGAAGCCCCTGCTACTGCTGCTGGCACTCCCAAGGTAGCGTGGCTCTGGCAAAGAAGAGCGGCCGTGACTAGAAGCTCAGCCTCAACACCGCCCAGACTGGACTTGGACACTGCCCCAGACTGCACAGCCATTGTGGCCAAAGTTACACTGCCTCACCTGCAGACCCCTGAACTCCTGCCTCCTTGGCCAATAGCTCCAGGAACCACTTGGTGAGTTTCTGAGTGTATGTTTCTCCAGACAAGGTTGAGCTGTGTCAGCCACTGACTCCAGGACTCCCACATCACAAGCAGCTGGTTCCTGAACCCCCTTGGTGACTTTCTGAGAGCGCATCTCTCTGGTTCTGGCCAAAGTGGAACTACCTCATCTGCAGACCCCAGGACTCCTACCTCCCTGGCCACTGACTCCTAGACCCCACAGTGGTTCCCAGAGTCACACGAACCTGGTCAGAGTTGTGCTAACTCAGCCACATACTCTGGGACCTCCAACTTCCTGGCCATGTGCCTCCAGACCCTCACAGTGATCTGCAGAGTGGCGCCACACCAGCCAGAGTCAAGCCACACTGGCCAGAGTCAGGCTATACAAGCTGTGGGCTACGGGACTGCCACCACTCAGGCAGTGGACCCTGAGACTTCACAGGGAGCTACAGAGTGCATGCCACCCTGCCGTAGGCTCTGTTACCCTACAGTGAGCTGCAGGCCAGTGAGGCCTCAGGCGACCCTGGCAACAAAAACTGGGACCACAAGCACATCCATAACAGCTTGCATGATGACGATGGGGGAGAGTCACATTGTCAGACAACCTGTGAGGAGACTCCATCCAGGAATGGGAAAATAACATTCAACATCCAACTACATCAGGAGAACCCAAATAAATCAAATAGGGGGCTCTCCTACAAGACCTAGCTCAGGATATCTGAGAGACAGCACCACTGGGTCCCACAATCACCTACTACATGAGAACACACCCCAAAAAATCTGGGTGGCATAGCAGTTGGATCTAAGACAGTGATGGTGAACCTATGACATGGGTGTCAGCACTGACACGCGTAGCCATTTCTGATGACACGTGGCCGCTGAGGCGGCCGCATACCAAGGATGAAACATTCGCTGCTCCTGAAGATGAAACATTTGTGACTAGAGTCTTGTACTTAGACTATAACTCCAAGACTCTAGTCGCAAAAGTTTCATCCTCCCCTATTAGACACTCTGTGCCGGAGGTCTGTAGGCCAAAACAACAGAAGTCCGGCACAGAGTGTCTAGTTCTGGGACTTCAGGTTAAGCCGGGATCTTTGCCCTCACTTCCACCCGCAGAGCAGGGAACAGCAGAATGCAGCAGGGGACACATTTCTGGGGGCCCTGCCATTACCAGTAACCAAATAACACTTAACCACAGAAACCATTATCTACTGTTCTGGGGTGTCATGGATTTCTAATCCATCATTACTGAGATAAGTGAGGGGGAGGCTGGGAGAGGCGAGGGTTTGTGGGGTGCTACAGGTGCCGTTTCCCGGCATGAGAAATAGCGGCAGCCATTTTAATTCATATAAGGAACACCATCTTGCTCCATAGTGCAGACTCCATTTCACCACTATTACTGTTGTGCATCCTTATTAACCCCTATTTCTGCTTATTAACCCTGCCCTTTCCTAAAGGACAGTAATATGCACCATTTTGTGGTTAGTTAGGCTAGTTAACCCCTAATTGCCTGCAGGCCTAACAAGCTATCTATAATTCCATCTTCTGTCACTGCCCCCCTGATGGAGAACCCAAAAAATAAAAAACTAAGGTTAAGTAAAGGAAGTGGTAGTAGCAGTGGCTGACCCTTTCAAGAGACATGGACCGAGATGTATGGCTTTATAGAAAAAAATGGCAGATCATTTTGTGTTCTATGTACTGAAACGGTAGTAAGCAGAACGTGGAATATAAATAGACATTTTGAAACTAATCATTCCCAGCTCATGGAAAAAAGTGAGGATGAAAGGAAGGAATACATTTCCAGGCAGCTACACCTTTATAAGAGCCAATCTAATTCCATCCTTAAATTTATGAAAGGCTCTACAAATTTAACATCTGCAAGTTTGAGCATTGCTCATTCTATAGCTCAGCATGGAAAAGTGCTCAGTGAGGGAGAATTTATTAAAGAAACTCTCCTAAAATGTGCACCAGTTCTATTTCACGATATGCAGAATAAAGATGCAATTATTAAGAGAATATCTGAGGTACCACTCAGTAGAAATATCATAAAAGACCGAATAATGAGACTGAACACAAACGTACAACATCAATTAAAGAGAGACATAAGGAAGTGTAAATATTTTTCGATCTCTCTTGATGAAACTACTGATGTCACATCACATGCTCAGTTGAACATTATTGGTCGATATTCTGATGGTCTCACAATGAGAGAAGAGTTGACAAAGTTAGTATCAGTGTCAACAAGTAAATCAGGAAGCGAAATATGTAAGGTTGTTATACAAACATTTCATGACCTATGCATTGATATCTCTAAAGTTGTGTCAGTGACAACAGATGGGGCACCAAACATGGTGGGGAAAAAAGTCGGATTTGTCAAATTGTTTACAGAAGCTACTGGACATCCGATTGTGCTTTTTCATTATCCATCAGAAGGCTTTATGTGCCAAGGCAGGATTCACCGACTTAAACGACTTAATGTGAGGTGTTACAAAAATAGTTAATTTAATAGCTGCTCGCCCCCTTCACAAGCGAGAATTTTCGGCACTTTTACTGGAGGTTGATTCCACCTACAGTGGACTGCTGATGTACAATAATGTAAGACGGCTGAGCCGAGGCAAAGTTCTTGAGCACTTTGTGGAGTGCTTTGAAGAAATTAAGGTATTTCTTGATGATAAGGATCTGGGAACCTTTCCTCAGCTTAATGATGATAAGTGTGTCAACACCCTGATGTTTTTTACAGATCTCTCTGTTCATATTAATGAACTGAACTTAAAGTTACAAGGTTTTGGCAAAGGTTTTGATGTTAAGTTTGGATACATAAAAGCTTTTGAAAGTAAAGTTAAAATTTTCAAGCGAGATCTAGAAACTAAAACTTATAAGTATTTTCCTCGAGTAACAAAGTATTTTGAGAAGGCCAGTGCAGCTGTACAAAATGAAATGGAGCTCTTGCATATGAAGTACCAGCATGTTTTAGACTCGTTACTTGACCAGTTTAGTGATAGATGTAGTCTAGGTCTGTGAAATATGCTGTTTGTATTTTAATGGGGAGTGCATTAAATCTATAGATTGCTTTGGGTAGTATGGACATTTGAATGATGGTGATTCTACCAATCCATTAACATGGATTGTTCTTCCATCTGTTTATGTGTTCTTCTATCTCTTTTTTCAGTGTCCTGTAGTTTTCCGTATATAGGACTTTTTCCTCCTTAGTTAAGTTTATTCCTAGGTATCTTAATTTTATTGGTGCGATTGTAAATGGGATTGCTTTTTTAGTCTCACTTTCTGTAAGTTCACTATTGGTGTAGAGAAATGCCATAGATTTCTTGGCGTTAATTTTGTATCCTCCTACATTGCCCAATTCATTTATTAAATCTAATAGTTTTTTGATGGAGTCTTTCAGGTTTTTTATGTACAATATCATGTCATCTACGAATAAGGACAGTTTTCTTTCTTCTTTTCCAATTTGGATGCCATTTATTTCTTCTTCTTGTCTAATCGCAATGGCTAGTACTTCCAGTACTATGTTGAACAGGAGTGGTGAGAGTGGACATCCCTGTCTTGTTTGTGTTCTTAGGGGAAATGGTTTTAGTTTTTGCCTATTGAGTATGATGTTGGCTATGGGTTTGTCATATATGGCTTTTATTATGAAGAGGTATGATCCTTCTATTCCTCCCTTGCTGAGAGTTTTTATCAAAAATGGGTGTTGGCTTTATCAATTGATATAACTATGTGGTTTTTATCTCTCAATTTGTTTATGTGATGAATCATGTTTATTGATTTGTGGATATTGTACCATCCTTGCATCCCTGGGATAAATCCTACTTGGTCATGGTGTATGATCTTTCTGCTGGATCCAATTTGCTAGAATTTTGTTGAGGATTTTGGCATCTATGATCATGAGAGATATTGGCCTATAATTCTCTTTCATTGTTTTGTATTTATTTGTTTTTGGTGTTAGGGTGATGCTGGCTTCATAGAATGAGCTTGGAAGTGTTCCTTCCTCTTAAATTTTTTGGAATAATCTGAGGAGGATAGGTTTTAGTTCTTCCTTGAATGTTTGATAAAACTGACCTTTGAAGCCATCTGGCCCTCGCTTTTGTTTGGTGGAAGCTTTTTGATTATTGCTTTAATTTCTTCCATGGTTATTGGCCTATTGATATTTTTAGATTCTTCTTGATTTAGTTTTGGAAAGTTGTACTTTTCTGGGAATTTGTCCATTTCCTCCAGATTGTCCAGTTTGTTGGAATAGAGTTGTTCATAGTATTTTTTAACAATCCTTTTTATTTCTATGGGGTCTGTTATTTTGCCTCTTTCATTTCTGATATTGTTTATTTGTGTCCTCTCTCTTTGCTTCTTGGTGAGCCTGGCTAGAGGTTCATCAATCATGTCTATCCTCCAAAGAACCAGCTCTTTGTTTTGTTGATCTTTTGTATTGTTTTTTATTTTGTCTCTATGTCTTTTATCTTCGCTCTGATCTTTATTAATTCCTTCCTTTTGCTTACACTTGGCTTTTCTTGTTGCTCTCTTTCTAACTCTTTGAGTTGTAGGGTTAGGTAATTTATTACCATTGTTTCTTGTTTTTTGCAGTAATCTTGTAGAGCTATGATCTTCCCTCTCAAGACTGCTTTCTATGTGTCCCATAGATTTTTTAGTGTTGTGTTTTCATTGTCATTTGTTGCCATGATGTTTTTTTATTTCTTCTTTGATCTCTCTGGTAACCCAGTCATTGTTTAATAGCATGCTATTTAGTCTCCATGTGTTTGATTTTTTGGGATTGTTTTTATTGTAATTGATTTCCAGTTTTATGCCATTATGATCTGAGAAGATGCTTGATATGATTTTTATGTTCTTGAATTTGAAGAGACTTTGCCTATGACCCAATATATGGTCTATCTTTTAAAATGATCCATGTTCACTTGAGAAGAACTTATATTCGGTGGCTTTGGGGTGAAATGTTCCGAAGATGTCAGTTAAGTCCATCTGATCTAGTGAGTCATTTAGGATTGCTGTATCTTTGCTGATTTTTGTCTAGAGGATTTATCCAGTGATGTCAGTGGTGTATTAAAGTCCCCTACTATGATTATATTGTTGTCGATCTCTCCCTTGATATCTTCCAGGAGTTTTTTTTATGTATTTGGGCGCTCTTGCATTGGGTGCATATATGTTTATCAGGGTTATATCCTGTTGTTGTATCGATCTCTTTAGTATTATGAAGTGTCCTTCCTTATCTCTTGTTATGGCCTTCACTTTGTGGTCTATTTTGTCAGATACAAGTATTGCTACCCCAGCTTTTTTTTCATTTCCGTTTGCCTGAAAGATATTTTTCCATCCCTTCACTTTCAGTCGGTGTGAGTCCCTTGTTCTGAGGTGGGTCTCTTGTAGACAGCATATATGGGTCATTTTTTTTATCCATTGAGCCACTCGATGTCTTTTGATTGGAGCATTTAGTCCATTTACATTTAAAGTTATTACTGGAAAGTACTTGTTTGTAGTCATTTTTATTTTTGTGCCTGTGTTCCTTCTTACCTTTTTATTTCTTCTTTTTACAGCATTCCCTTTAGCATTTCTCACATTGTTGGTTTGGTGGTGATAAACTCCCTTAGCTTTTTTTTTTGTCTACGAAGCTCCTGATTTCCCCTTCAATTTTGATTGATAATCTTGCTGGATAGAGTATTCTTGAATTCAGACCTTTGCTTTGCAACACTTTGTATACCTCCTTCCATTCCCTTCTAGCTTGATGTGTTTCTGGTGAGAAATCATTTGATAATCTGATGGGGGATCCTTTTTAGTTAACACTCTGTCTCTCTCTTGCAGCCTTTAAGATGCTCTCTTTGTCATTAATATTTGCCATTGAAATTATGATGTGTCTCGGTGTGGGTCTTTTGAGATTGATCTTGCTTGGGACTCTCTGTACTTGTGTAAGTTTTTCTTCCCCATATCTGGGAAGTTTTCTGTCATTATTTCTTCAAATAGATTTTCTCATCCTTGCTGCTATTCTTATCCTTCTGGCAGCCTTATTATACGTATGTTACTTCGTTTCATGTTTTCCCAAAATTCCCTTAGGCTCTCCTCCTGCTTTTTATTTTTTTTTCTCCAGTCGCTGTTCGGATTGGGCTTGTGTCTGTACTTTATCTTCTAACTCAATAATTTAGTCCTCTGCGTCTTCTAGTCTACTATTGAAACCTTCCATGTTGTTTGTGACTGTAGCTATATTACTTTTGATTTCTTCCTGATTTTTCCATAGGTTGTTGATTTTCTGGTCCATCCAGTGTTTGAACTGTATGACCATTACTCTGAATTCTTTTTCTGTCATGTTGCATGCTTCCGTTTCACTTATTTCCTTTCTTGGCAATTCATCCTTTTCTTTTTTATGGGGATTATTACATTGTCTCCCCATTCTGGCTATCACCAGAAGGTTCAAATATCGAGGTGTGGGAGCATTGGCCATGTGCAGTGGGAGCTTTGCACCCCCTGAGTGTCACTGAATAGCTCTGACACCAAGACGTGTGGCTGCCATGGGTTGGTGGGAGCCATGCTTGCCCAAGATCAGAGTCACAGATGCTTAATGTGGCCTCGTGTGTGCACCTAGAATCAGGGACCCTACTTGCGCCATGATGAAACAGAGACCCCACTTGCATGTGCCAAAAATCAGAGTCCCCTGGCACATGTCAGGAGTCAGAGACCCCCTGTGTCTACGCCTGGGATAGAGTATCAGAGTCTCTGTTGCTTGGTATAGTCTCATGCCAAGAATTAGGGTCCCTGTGTGCACATGCACCAAGAATTGGAGCCACTGACTTTTGGTGTAAATGCACTGGGAATTAGGAATCCCAAGTGCGCACAATGAGAAACAGAGTCAAGTCACTGGTGCTCAGTGCTGCCCCTTGCATGTAGAATCAGGGTCCCTGGTCTTCTTGGGGGACTGGGTTGCACAATCGCACTGTGTCGGCAGGATGTCCACTCATGCCCTGTGAAAGAGAACCTTCCGTGTGCGCTTTCCCTGAATCGAAGTCAGGTGGCACTGCCATCCAGTGTGGGTGTGGGGTCTGGTCACATGGGTGGGCACTGTGGGAGACAAACTCCCTGCGTCCGTGCACCTAGGCTCAAATTCAGTGCTGCTCCCCTGTGTGGGCACAAGGTCTGGTCACAGGAAACAAACTCCCCCAGTTCGCATGTCCAGGCTCAAATTCAGCACAGCCTCCCTGCTTGGACATGGTGTCTGGTCATGGGAAACAAACTCCCTGAGTTCGTGCATCCAGGTTCAAATTCAGCGCAGCCTCCTTGCTTGGGCACTGGTTCTGGTCATGGGAAACAATCTCATGGAGTTCGCGCCCCCAGGCTTAAATTCAGCTCTGCTTCCCTGATTGGGCACAGGGTCTGGTGGCGGAAAACAAACTCCCCAAGATCAAGCACCTAGGCTCAAATTCAGCACAGCCTCCCTGCTTAGTGGCAGGGTATGGTCTTGGGAAACAAACTTCCTGAGTTCACGTGTTCAAGTTCAAATTCAGCACATCCTCCCTGCTTGGGTACAGGGTCTGGTCATGGGAAACAAACTCCCTGAGTTCGCTCCCTCAGGCTCAAATTAAGTTTTGTTTCCCTGCGTGGGCACAGGATCTGGTTGTGGAAAACAAAATCCCCAAGATCGCACACCGAGCTCAAATTCAGCACAGCCTCCCTGCCTGGGTGCAAAGTCTGGTCATGGGAATCAAACTTCCTGTGTCCACACACCAAGGCTCAAATTCAGGTAGATCCACCGCTGCTGTGTGTGGGCAGGAGGCCTGTTTGTGCAGAGAGGGTCTGGCAGTTCCTATGCCACTGCCACGGGGACGGCGGAGAGGGGGATTGGCTCTGTGACTCAGAAACCTGTGGCCAGTGTGCCTGGGATCTTGGTGTCTGTGGGTCTGTAGCTGTGGTCGCAGGTCTTTTACCCGATTGGCTGTAGCATCCCGGTTTGCAACTGAGACCAGATTGGGTAGTGGTGAGGCTAGGATCCTAGTCTCAAGCAGTTCTGTTCTTCAAGATGGCACAGTCTCTGTGCCAGCGGTGTCTTCCTCGGAGTGTTTCATGATCACTCTGTTTAAAAAAACTAACTGTTTTTTGCAAAGTTGATGACACTTGAAATAAAAATTATTTTAGTTGTCACAAAAGCAAGGTGAAAACTGTTGGCCCTGGATGAACCAAGCCATTCAGGAAGACTTATTCAGAAGATTGAGTGAACTCTAAATTATTAAGATTCTAAGCAATTCTGATTTATTTTCTATATTCTAACATTAAACTAGTGGAAAATCAGGTGGTCTGAATTTAGTCTCAGCTTTGGCAATAACTTTTTCTTCTCTTCATAAACTTGCTTCTTGGTGACCCTCTTGCCAGGCTCACCAAGAAGTATGGCCTGGGTTCAAAGACCTGGAGAAAGGGCTTATGTGCAAATTAATACACAAGACAAGAAATATAAATTTGGAAATTACGGGGGAAGCCAGTTGTGAGCTTGGTACAAGGGACCAAGTTCCACTGAGTCTCCATTCCCATCTGCCTTTTATTTACTAGAATACAAAATTGCCTTTTAGGAATGCAAACAGACATATCAAAGGTGATGTTTAGTAAACAGTAAAGAGATCACCAGGTTTGGGGGGTTGCCTTTGGCTATTGAGTCAACAGCAGGTAATAATGCAGACATTCAGCCTTCTGAATATCAAAAGCCCCATTCAGCCTTCTGAACGCACTTCTTGCATTTCTATTAATTACTGTTGATCTTGGCTTCTGGAAATTCCCAGTTCTTTGATTTCTTAATAGATATTGATATGCCGCTTGCAGAGCTCGGGTTCTTTTAAGACTTTTATTCCACACCTGCAGACTAAAATTAAACATATAAGAACAAGAATGAGACAGTCAATAGTGGTTATGCCAAAAGGAAAAAGTAAGGAGATCCAGTGAAAAGCAGTAAATTCTTTCTTTAAATTGCTGCCAGGCATCTAAGGAATTAGTTTGTAAGTTTGCTTGGGATAATTATACAATATTAGAGGCCCGGTGCACGAAATTCGTGCACGGAGGGTGGGGGTGTGTCCCTCAGCCCAGCCTGCACCCTCTCCAATCTGGGACCCCTCGAGGGATATCCGACTGCACGTATAGGCCCTACCAGGATCGGGCTTAAACGTGCAGTCGGACATCCCTCTCACAATCCAGGACTGCTGACTCACCGCTGGCACAGGACTGCCTGCCTTCCTGATTGCCCCTAAACGCTTCTGCCTGCAAGCCTGATCACCCCCTAACCACTCCTCTGCCAGCCTGATTGATGCCTAACTGCTCCCCTGCCAGCCTGTTTGCCCCTAACTGCCCTCCCCTGCAGGCCTGGTCCCCCACAACTGCCCTTCCCTGCAGGCCCGGTCACCCCCAACTTCCCTTCTCTGCTGGCCTGTTCACCCCTGACTGCCCTGCAGGCTTGATTGCCCCCAACTGCTCTTTCTTGCAGGCCTGGTCCCTCCAAACTGCCCTCCCCTGCTGACCATCTTGTGGTGGCCATCTTGTGTCCACATGGGGGCAGTCATCTTTGACCACATGGGGGTAGCCATCTTTGGGTGTTGGAGTGACAGCCAATTTGCATATTATTCTTTTATTTGATAGGATGCTGCTGTAATTCCAAAATATTAAGGGTGGTGTTATCTTTACCCTAAGCCTCAAGAAGGTGATTTTTTTTGACACAAGCAGTGGTAAATACTGTCCTGTTGGGGGTTCCCTAAAAGGTATGAATGGAATTATTTAAGTTATAGTTAAAACCATATAATTTTTTAAAATAAATCTTTATTGTTCAAATTATTACAGTTGTTCCTCTTTTTTCCCCCCATAGCTCCCCTCCACTCGGTTCCCACCACACCCTCTTCCCTTATCCCCCCACTGTCCTCACCCATAAATGTACAATTTTTGTCCAGTCTCTTCCCACACCCCCACCCCTATTCCCCCCGAGAATTGTCAGTCCACTCCCTTTCTATGCCCCTGATTCTATTATATTCACCAGTTTATTCTGTTCATCAGATTTTTTTTCATTTTATTTTTAGATTCACTTTATGATAGATATGTATTTGTTGTTCATAATTTTTATCTTTACCTTTTTCTTCTTCTTCCTCTTCTTAAAGAATACTTTCCAGCATTTCATATAATACTGGTTTGGTGGTGATGAACTCCTTTAGCTTTTTATTATCTGTGAAGCTCTTTATCTGACCTTCAATTCTGAATGATAGCTTTGTTGGGTAAAGTATTCTTGGTTGTAGATTCTTGCTATTCATCACTTTGAATATTTCTTGCCACTCCCTTTTGGCCTGCATGGTTTCTGTTGAGAAATCAGCTGACAATTGTATGGGTACTCCCTTGTAGGTAATTAACTGTTTTTCTCTTGCTGCTTTTAATATTCTCTCTTTGTCTTTTGCTCTTGGCATTTTAATTATGATATGTCTTGGTGTGGTCCTCTTTGGATTCCTTTTGTTTGGGGTTCTCTGCACTTCCTTCACTTGTAAGTCTATTTCTTTCACCAGGTAAGGGAAGTTTTCTGTCATTATTTCTTCAAATAGGTTTTCAATATCTTGCTTTCTCTCTTCTGGCACCCCCATTAATTCAGATGTTGGTATGCTTGAAGTTGTCCCAGAGGCTCCTTACACTATCTTCATATTTTTGGATTCTTTTTTCTTTTTGCTTTTCTGGTTGGGTGTTATTTGCTTCTTTTATTTCAAATCTTTGACTTGATTCTTGCACTCCTCTAGTCTGCTGTTGGGTCTCTGTATATTATTCTTTATTTCAGTCAGTGTATGCTTAATTTCTAGTTGGTCCTTTTTCATATCCTCAAGGGTCTCACTAAATTTTTTGGCATTTTCTAGAAGATTCTTGAGTAACCTTATAACCGTGGTTTTGAACTCTATATCCAGTAGTTTGCTTTCCTCCACTTCTGTTACTTGTGACCTGTTTCTTTGTCTTCACATTTTGGCTGCTTCCTTGTGTTGATAGAGTGGCTTTGTGTGCTAGGTGTCCTATAGGGCCCAGTGGCTCAGCCTCCCCAGTTACCTGAGGTGGACACTCTTGGTACACCCATTTGTGGTCCGTATGCACTGTCTTGTAGTTAAGCCTTGATTGTTGTTGGTATCACTGGGAGGAATTGACCTCCAGGCCAACTGGCTGTGAGATTCAGCTGTGTCTACAATGGGAGAACTTCTGTGCTGGAGACACCCTTATGGGGCAAGGCTTGCTTCAATGTGGCTCTTTGGTGCTCACTGAGTCTGCCCCCTGAGTGTGTCCCTTATGGATCTCAGGAGTTGTAATCTGGATGGTCCCACTCTGACCCCTGGGTACACTGGCTCTTGGATCTCTAATGAGGTGCTAATTTAGCCTCTGCCTGAGGTCACTCAGCAGGAGCTACAGAGAGATCTGCAGATTCCTCTTCTTTGTTTGGGTTTTGGAGGTGCCCAAATGAGGCCCAGCTGTGAAGCAATGCAAGCTGCTGTGGGGCCTTGGCCCTTCTTTTGGATGTTCTGGGTCTCTCTGACCCATCTGCAGTTTGTTAGGTAATGTTAGATTCCAAAGGGCCAGGCCATTCATATGCAAAAGCCTCTGCACACAGCTTGGGTGGGGCGGGGTCTCAAGGAATTAACAGTGCGGAGCAAACCGCTATAGGTAATCCTCAGCCCTGCCTTAAGAGACCCCCAGGTCTCAGTGTCCCTTAGTAATTGCTGCATGTACCTCTGAGAGAAAGCTGCCCTCAAGTTCCGCCTGAAGCCAGACACTCCAGTTTCTCCCCTTATGAGTCTGGGTCCCCAGAGTCTCACTTGGAACTGGAGTTCGGAGCAGTCAGGAGCTTGTGTCTCCCTCCAGTTTGAAAAAGACAACCACATCCTCAGTTGCCAGCCCTTTCAGCGCGCGCCTCGGTACCTCTGCATTTTACTTCTGCACCTCCTGTGAGTCTCAGTGTGCTTTTCTCTTTCCTTCTAGTTGTAGAATTTCCACTCAGCCAGCCTTTCTGTGGTTCTGGATGATGTCCGTTTTGTCTTTTAGTTGTAGTTTTGAAGTGGTTGTGCAAAGCAGCAATTTCAAGTGTTTACCTATGCCGCCATCTTGGTTTCTCCAAAACCATATAATTTTATTGGTGCAAGTGCAGCAGCTGATTTCCATTGAGTATTTTTGCAGAGGCCAATTATCATGTTGTTCTTGAGATTCAACAAATCCTCCTCCATACCTTAAGATGGAGTTAGTAGCTTTAACATATAGATAGGGTGTGCTCCCCTTGCATTTCAGGGTGTGATTTTTACTATACAACTATATGCAGAACCATAGGGGTGCCAATCCACAAAAGAAAAAACCTATTCTTAAGTTTGCTGCTGTGGGTGCCTTTCATAAGACGTTTTACATAGTGGCTTAGTGGGGAGATGTCTTAGTAATATTAAATTCTCTTTGCCTCTCCCAGGAGCAAGCATTGACAGTAAATGTATTTAGGTTTTTGCTTCCCCCTCCTTTGGTGTCCATGCTAGCCAGAAAAACTTCTTTTTAATTCTACACACAAAGGAGTAGTAGTTTGATTCTGTGTCATATAAAAAGGGAAGGTGGGTGGGAACACCCGTGTAATTACACTTTGTCCATATACTTACTATACTAGGCAGGGAATCAGCCCACATAAGGGGTCTTACCCATGGAGGACTTCCCCATTTTCCCCTGGTAATATCACTGCACAGCTGGTAATTGCCAACATGGCAAGAAAGATATTCTCAGGTGTTCTTGGGGTTCTTGTCTCTTCACAAATTCATTTAGCTTCCTGGATTGTCTTCTTTATCACTCCCCAAGCCATCTCTGGGCTGTTTATCATCTGCCATGTTTGTCTCCCACTCCATATCTTCAGTGTGTTGCCTGGGGCTGCTGCTGTCTGTGGCTGGGATAACTGATTGTATACAACTGCAAAGTGTGGCTCCAGACACAAGATCCTCATTAACCTGTCCAGTTCCTCTCTCAGATCCATATCGCAGTTTAGTATTTCTTGCACAAATCCACACAGGCTTGGAGAAATTTTCTGGAAATATACAAACATATCCTCAACGACGTGTTAGCAAGGGATCAGGTCCCTTCCATAAACCAGACTTGGGATCTTTCCATTTAACTAGACCATTTTCCTTTGTCTTATTCTGACACCAATGTAAATCCATGGGTGTCTTGCCATCAGTATCACAAGTGAAAAAATTTAAAGTAATTAAGGCTTGCTGCAGCCTACCCACAGGTGATTTCTCCATAATAATCCCCCCTTTTAGTTTTTCAAGTTGGGATTTTAGCCGCTGATCTTCGCGTTCAATAATGGCCCGTCCTTGGGAATTATATGGTACTCTTGTAATATGCTGAATTTTCCACTTTTTACAAAATTGCTGGGAATGACAGCTTGTGTAAGCAGGCCCATTATCAGTTTTAACAATTTTTGGAATTCCCATGATGGCAAAAGCAGCTAGGCAATGATTAATAACCTGTTTTTCCATTTCCCCTGTAGATGCAGTAGCCCATAAGACTTTTGAAAAGGTGTCTACAGAGATATGCAATGCCCCATGGCATCCAAAAGGAGTATAATGTGTTACATCCATTTTCCAGATATGGTCCCTTAGCAACCCTCTAGGGTTGACTCCTGTGTTAGGCCTTGAGATAGATGTAACATGCAAGTGGGACATTCTCTGATAATCTGTTTTGACTGCTGTCAAGTGATTGAGAATTGTCTAGACCACATTTTTACAGGCTGATGTAAAAGCTGTGACCTGTTCTAATAAAGCAACCAATTGATCAGCATGGGCATTTCCCTTTGTTAACGGGCCAGGTAATAAACTGTGAGCCCTGATGTGGGTAATATAAAAGGGATATTGTCTCTGTTGTACAATCTACTGAACTTGTTTAAATATTATAAATAAACTTTGGTCACTGAGCCATTTCAATTGAGCAGTTTCAATTCTATTAACTAGACCTGCAGCATAAGAAGAGTCAGAAATAATGTTAAGAGGCCCTTGGAAATCATGTAATGTAGCCTTAATAGCTTCTAATTCAATTCTTTGTACAGAAGTATGACTAGTTTGGATGACTCGGTCTAAATTTATTGTATGATAAGCAACTTTGCCATTAGACGGCCCATCAGTAAAAAAAGTTAATGCTCTAGGAATAGGTTCCTGCCTAGTATTTTTTGGTATAATAATAGGGGTGTGATATAGAAATTGCAATAATTTGTTTTTATATAGGTGACAATTAAGTTCCCCTGAATATTCACTTAGTCCAATTTGCCAATTTAAATCATTTCTAATTGCTTCTCAGTGAGGGGAAGGTAAATACATTGAGGTTCTTCTCCTCTAATCTGTTCGCAGCACTTTCTAAGTTGATATATCTACTGAGCCATAAGTTCTATATATGTAACCACAGTTTTAGAGGATTGATGTCCTAGGTGGACCCATTCAATAATAGGAAGAGAGTTTTTATTTTGGAAGATGACTCCAGTGGGACTATTTGCAGTAGGATTAATCTGTCCCAATAAAGGCAATTCATGCAGTAATCATGCTACTTGGGCTAAGGAGATTGCCTGCTCAATTCTTTGTAACTCCTTTCTAGCTTCATCCGTCAATACTCGGGGTGAGGAAAGATTAGAGTCACCTCTAAGTATATTAAATAAATTTGTCATTTCTCCTTAGAGATTTTTAGATAAGGTCTTAACCAATTAATGTTCCTTAATAATTTTTGAAAGTAATTTAAGGTTTTAAGGCAATCTTTTCATAGTTCCATCTTTTGAGGCCTAATACATTGGTTTTCAATTATGGTTCCTAGATATTTGAAAGACATTTCTTTCTGTACCTTTTCTGGAGCAATTTTTAAGCCCCATTTAGGAAGTTCCTTTTCTAATTGAGAAAACATTGCTAAAGTCTCTTCTTCCTGTGGACTTGCTAGGAGCAAGTCATCCATGTAATGGACAATATGACACTGGTTATATTTGTTCCTTAAAGGCTGAATAGCTTGAGCCACATAAGGTAGGGCTATTGGCTATTCCTTGAGGCAAAACTTTCCATTGATATATTTTCATAGGCTCTATATTATTAATAGACGGCACTGAAAAGGCAAATCTTTATCTTGCAGTGCCAAGGGGATGGTGAAGAAACAATCCTTAAGATGTACTACTATAAGAGACCAATCTAGAGGAATTTGTGAAGGCGCTGGGAGTCCAGGCTGTAAAGCTCCCATGGTATGCACAGTAGTGTTAACCGCTCTAAGACCATGTAACAATCACCATTTCCTACCGCCTTCTTAGGTATTGTAAATATAAGAGTATTCCAAGGACTATTGGAAGGCTCTATATGGCCAGCCTCTACTTGTTCCTGTATTAATTCATGAATATGACCTAATTTCTCCTTGGTTAATGGCCACTGATCCACCCATATAGGTCTATCATCTTTCTATTGTATAGGCTCAGAATGGGGGTGAGGAGATTGAGCAGTGACCACTCCTAAAAAGGCTGATATTCTAATCCTTGTTTTCCTGTGTTTCCTTTGGCTTGAATGGGTTCTTTAATCCCTTGATTATCTTTTCCTAAACCTTGACCAGCTTCATATCCTATCTGAGTTATTAACTGTTGTCCCTTGCTGGTAATAATACAAGCTTGTAAGCCTTCTAAAACATCCCAGCCCCATAAGTTGACTGCAATTCCAGAGACTACATAGGGCTGAAACAATCCTGTTTGTCTTTCCTCATCTTGTCACTTTAACACTGCAGCACTTCATTGCATGTTATCAGGGACTCCAACTCCCATAATAGAGCCTATAGCTTCTACCATGGACCAACTTGGAGGCCAGAATTCTTGACTGATAACACTAACATCTGCTCCAGTGTCTACTAAACCTTTAAATAGTTTTCTTTCTATTCTTAGATTAATCATAGGATGGATCTTGCTAATTTCTTGTATTCAATATATATCTGAGCTTCCAAATCCTTGTGTTCTTCTTTTCCTAGTTATAACTTCACCTTGCTGAATGTAAGGCAAAAGCAGGAGCTGAGCAATTCTTTGTCCTGGAGTAATTAGCATAATATATTTGCATTCTAATATTACCCTGATTTCTCCCTCATAGTTGGAATCTATGACTCCAGGCAAAACAGTTAGTCCTTTCAGAGTATTTTCACTTTTTCCTAAGATGAAACCTGACGTTCCTGGTGGCACAGGTCCCCAAATTCCTATAGGAACAACTTGTCTAGCCATATCAGGGATCAGGGTGATTGTTATTGTGCTATTGAGATCTAAGCCTGCACTTCCTGGTGTGAGTTGAATGAGGGAATCTACTTTGGGCCTGGCAGGGTGGAAATTCCCCTTTTTTATTAACAATGGGGCTGGGGCAGCCCCTCAGGCCATTTCCCTGCGGCTGGCCATTCCTTATGTCTTGATTTTATGGCTGGCCATTTTTATGAAATTTAGATTTACATTGACTGGCCCAATGATTTCCCTTTTGACACCTGGGACATAAATCTGGATTACCTGAATTGGTAGGCAGGATGCTCATGCCTTTTCCCTGAGCACCACCTTGTGTCCTTTTTGGTTGCCTACATTCCTTTTTAAAATGTCCTTGCTGCCTACAGTTGAAACAAGATTTATTTCTTGTTGTAATTGTGGCAGCTAGTAAGCTTGCTTGAAAAATGCCTGATCCCACATTCTAACATTCTCAAATCATTTTTCCATGGTACTACTTTTTCTTAGAAGTGCCAGACATTTCTTAGAATCAGCATTGACATTTTAATAAGCTAATTGCTGAGTCAAAATGTCTCCTGCTGTCTCATGTTGAATCTGCCATCTCAGATTGCGAGCTACAAAATCAGAAAATGATTCAGTGGGTCCCTGCATACACTTACTAAAGGTTCTCTCATGTTCCCCTTTTGCTGGTAAAGTCCACCAGGCTTTTCTTTCACAAAGTCTAATTTGCTCATACGCTTGCTGGACGTATTGGAGCTGATTATGCACATCACTAAATTGTCCCGCAAGCATCTCAAAAGTTATCTGAACATTCTGTCTGAGATTTGAATAAGCTTGTTCTTGACATTTATCTAAAAATTCTCCCTCCCATAGCAAACAGTCTCCTCCATCCAGGGTTACTTGGGCCAGAGAATACCAATCATAAAGAGCCAGGAATGCATCAGAAATGTTAGTTATAATTTCTCCAGTAAATGGAGCTTTAGGGCCATTCTGTATTATGCAGTCACACAAGGCCTTTATCATTTTAAAGTCAAATCTTTAATGCTGTATTATTATTTGATTTGGGAATTGTGGGTTAGCTACCTGTATAATAAGAAAAGCAAGTCTATCCTCTACGGTCATGTCCTTTAATCCTTCTCAGATAGCTCTTTGCATAGGTGATTCTATTAGTGACGATTTAAATGTTTCAGGATCAGGACATGAAGGTCACTCCTCCAATTTATCTTTCTGCTCCTCTTTAGGAGCAGAGGGTGAAAAAGGAGGAGGTCTTTCTTCTCTAAAATGCTCTAGCAAATGCAATACCGTTTTCCACAAGGAGAAACAATTTGGAGGCAAGATTTTCCCCTGATGCTGAGCTTCTTTCAAGTTTTGACCTATTTTTTCCCAATATTCAACATCCAATGTACCCTCATCAGAAAACCATGGTTTATATTCTATAATAATCTGTAGAAACTATAAAAGAAGATCTTCTGACACTGCAATTCCCTTATCCTTGAGCATGCAAGCCAAAAGCCTACAAGAAAGTCTCTCCTCTTTTGCCAAATTCTGCCCGATTATGATATGGCTGAAATGAAAAGAAATTACTCGCACACTTATGGATCTGCGGGCTTCTGAAAGCTGACACAAGCTTTACACACAGTTAATCTCCCACCACTGATCTGGTGATTGATTTTTGCTCCAGCAAATTCTTTTTCTCCAAGTCCCAGTTCAAGATGCCAGATGTGAGGCCACTGCTAGCATGGCCTGGGTTCAAAGACCTGGAGAAAGGCCTGATGTTCAAATTAATACACAAGACAAGAAATATAAATTTGGAAATTATGGGGGAAGCCAGTTGTGAGCTTGGTACAAGGGACCAAGTTTCACTGAGTCTCTGTTCCCATCTGCCTTTTATTTGCTAGAATACACAATTGTCTTTTAGGAATGCAAACAGACATATCAAAGGTGATTTTTAGTAAACAGTAAAGAGATCACCAGGTTTGGGGGGTTGCCTTTGGCTATTGAGTCAGCAGCAGGAAATACCAATGCAGACATTCAGCCTTCTGAATATCAAAAGCCCCATTCAGCCTTCTGACCGGACTTTTTGCATTCATATTTATTACTGTTGATCTTGGCTTCTGGGAGTAAACTCTAAGCAAAATATATTTTCAAGCCTGAATCCACAGCTAGTACTGAAATGCCGAAATTCTACCTGATGAATTTGATTAATTGCCTGATGATTAGTAGCAATGGTTTCCTTAAACTGATCTCAGAAAAGAAATAAATATTTGCTCATTCTTTTTATTTTACCCAAATGTGTGTCTCTATCATTGCCATCAATATAGCAATAATATTCCCCTTTCTGCTTTCTGGTACAAAGTGAAACTACTGGATATAAATGAAAAAGTGCCCTGCTGTCATTTACAACATGAGAGAAACTGCACGAATAAGGGTTTCATTGACATTCAAAAATAATAAGGCATACAGATGAGCTAGTGTGGCTTAGTAAAAATAGCTTGAGTTTAGATGCCTAATTTCTAGTTCTGATATAATTCCTAATTTGATTTGTGAGCCTTAGTATTTACACTGCAAAATTAGGGAGTCACACTAGGTTATTTAAGGAACCTTTTAGTCCTGGAGTTATATTTGTTAATAATCAGATGAAACATATTAGTTAAACTGGTTTTATTTTTCTTTTATGACCTGATGCTTATCAATAGTTAAGTTGTAATGGAATGACTTTTCATAGAAAATAGTGCATACAACTTCTTGCCTCACCATGATGCTCCTGATTACAACTTAAAAATCCTGGACATAACAAGAAACAAGCACAGAAAGGTGTAATGAAAGAAGACTTCTTAAGAAGTGTGATGAAGAGCATAGGACCTGTATTTTTTTAAATCATCACATGAAAATACATTTTTAAAAATTTATTTTTAAGGAGGGAGGAAGGGAGAGAAAGAGAAACATCGATCTGAGAGAGAAACATCGATTGGTTGCCCCCATACCTGTATTGTCTGTGGATTGAAACTGCAACTTAGGTAAATTCCTTGAACGAGAATAGAACCTGCAGCCTTCTGGTGTGGGAAATGATGCTCTAATCAACTGAGCAACCTGGCCAGGGTTCTCATAGCAATATTTTTGCAGATATATATCTGAAGGCAAGAGAAACAAAGGAAAAATAAACAAATGGCACTGCATCAAACTAAAAAGCTTCTCCACGTCAAAAGAAAACATCAACAAAATGAAAAGGGAATCAATGTATGGGAGAACATATTTTCCAAAGATACATCTGATGAGGGCTTAATTTCTAAAATATATAAAAAACTTATAAAACTCAATACCAGAAGACAAACAATCCAATTAAAACATGGGTAAAGGGAGAGATATAGAAAATGGCGGCCAAATAGGCAGCAATGTCATGCATCTCCTTGTAGGGCCAGGCCAGAAAAACAACTAAATTGGAGAACATCCACCCTGAATTAACAAATTAGACAGAGATGAGGAGACAATTTTCAATAAGGAAGGGCAGAGGATGCCTAGAGAAAACTGCTTGCCAGCCATAACCCACATAGAACTACCACTGTGCCCTGACAGTGAGTGGCACAGTATCTCCTGCCAGGCTCCCAGACATCTGCAGGGAGTGCGAGCCACCAGAGTGAGCTCCCACAGAAGGCCTCCTCACCAGCCCGCTGGGACTCAACATCATAGAATCTGGCTCCAAGACCTTACAGTGAGTGAAAGCCAGGGGGAACCCTGTGCCCCACCCACCCCAGACACTAGAACCATGCTACTAGCCTGACCTGGAGCCACCTGGCACCTTCTCCACCCTGAGCCCCAGGAATGCTGCTGAGGTGACTCAGAACAACCCATAGCATGCCCCCACTCTGGTCCACAGGGGAACTCTGACTGTGTGACCCAGAGCAACCCAAGCCACTCCACCCCATTCCCCGGGACAGTCCTGATGGGGCCATCCAGAGAAACCCAACATGCACCTCACTCAGGGCTACAAGAGAGCTTGGAGTGAGTGACCCACGGCAACCCACTCTTGCTCCACACTGAGTAACCCAGTACGCAACCCAAACTGGGCTACAAGAAAGTGAGAATTATGCAACCCAGACCAACTTGTGCCCACTCCACCTGAGACCAGGGTCTTGCTGCCAGGGCAACCTGGAGTAACCCAGTGCACACCCCACTCAGGACACAGGCAAGCTCTGACTGTGCAAACCAGAGCAACCCTCACCTGCTTCATCCTTGCCCCTGGGACAGACCTTCAGAGGCTACCTGGAGCAACCCAGCACATGCCCCACTCTGGGCCACAGCAGAGTTCAATCGAGGTGACCCGGAGCAAGCCAGTGTGCCCAGTCAGGGGCCACAGGACCATATTGCAAGTGCAATGCCAGAGGCACCTAGGGTACCACCCTGCAATGGGTGCTGGGACTGCACAGCAAATTGCATGACAGAGGACTCTAGGCCTTCACAGGGAGTCCCACACAAGAGGAACTGTTCATGCTCTACCACCACCCTGAGCATCTGAAGTAGACAACTGAGGGATCAGATTCATGGGACAAGGGGATACAGCTCAGAGCAGAGACAATAAAGGTGTGAGACTCAAGGCAGACCCAGCCTCTAGGCTAATGATTTCTGGACCATTGCCCTGATATGGTCTTCAACCTCTCAAACCCCAAAGAGGGTGCCCAGGGCCAGAAAGAGACAGTAAAATGGGGAGACAAAGAAACTACCCCAAGGAAAGAAAAGATGGAATTGACAGAAAAGGAACTAGATGAAACAGGGACATGCCATATGTCAGAAAGAGAATTCAGACTAAGGGTCATAAAATTCATACACCAGATGGATAAGAAAATCACCAACTTATGTAAGAATCAAGAGTAACAAAAAATGATATAGCTACAATAAAAAATACAATGAAAAGATTCAACAGAACACTAGAAGAATCTGAGTACCGAATTAGTGAGATAGAAGATAAGGCAGAAAAACACACCCAATCTGAACAGCAATTGGAAAAAATAATTAAAAAGCAGGAGGAGAGCCAAAGGCAGCTTTGGGAGAACATGAAACTAAGTAACATACGTATAATAGGGGTGCCAGAAGGACAAGAAGAGAAGCAAGGACTAGAAAATCTATTTCAGGAAATATTGAAAGAAAACTTCCCTGATTTGGAGAAGAAAAAGTCACACAAACACAGAGTCCCAAACAAGATGAACACAAAAAGACCCACAACAAGACACGTCATAATTACAATGGCAAATGTTAATGACAAAGAGAGAATGTTAAAGGCTCTGAGAGAGACAGAGAGCTACCTAGAAAGGATCTCCAATTAGATTATCAAATGATTTCTCAACAGAAACACATCAGGCCAGACGGAGGTGAAGGAGAGGAAGTGAGTGAGTGAGGGTATGAAAGGAGAGTGTGTGGATGTGTGTGTGAGTAAGGGACAGTTAAATCTTGCAGGAGCAGCAGGGGCTGGCAGACAGGCTCTGTTGGACAAAGAGAGACTACCACCACTGTGGGCACTCCCTGGACTGCGGGACTCCAGCACGGACCCCACACTACCTTGAAGGGGAGAATGGCCTTTTTTAGGAACTCATCAACACCACCAACCAGACAGGCCTTGGAACTGCCCTGTGACCCAGCAGCCACTCCAGCCAAAATCCTGCTGCCCTACCTGCACACCCGCGGACCCTGGGACCTCCACCTCCAAAGGTTCACTGCTTGGCAGCAATAAGTGCAACTTCCCCCTCCCCAGAGGCAGAACCCCGGACAAAACATTCTAGCGTGTGCAGGCAGCCAGGGCACTCCACTCCGTAGACAGCACCTGGGAGCTACTGGGAGCCCCCGCGGGTGTGATTTTGCACAGACAAGGGCACGCGGCCCTGCAGTAGAAATCCTGAACTCCCTCTTCCTGAAAAACTGCCCATGGACACCCCAGCTCTGTAACTTCAGTGCCAGGGCCACTCAGAGTGTGTCAGAGCTCTGTGCAGGCAAACTCACCACCACAGACAAGGGAAGGCACCCTGAGCCCATATATCCACAGGGTCCTCTGGGGAGATGCTTTGAGCCCCTGCTGGGTGTGATTCTGTACGGACAAGGATGCGCTCCCCTGCAGTAGAAACTCTGAATTCCTTCCTCCTGAATAACTGCCCACATACACCCCAGCTGTTTAACTTTAGTGCCAGGGCAGCTGCTCAAAGGGTGTCAGAGGTCTGCGCAGGCAAATGCACTGCCAGTCCATGTGTGCACTTCCAACGGGCAGGCACCCTGAGCCCATCTACCCACAGGGCGCTTGTTTGAGCTGCTGTGAGTCCTGGCTGGGTGTGATCTTGGACAAACAGGGACACACTGCCCCCAGCAGTAGAAATTCTGAATTAACTCATCCTGGACATCTGCACAGACACCCCAGCAGGGTAACTTCAGTGTCAGGGCTGCTCAAAGTGCGTCAGAGATCTGGGTCCGCAAACTCACCACCACAGATGTGCACATTTCCAAAGGGCAGGCATCCTGAGCCCATATATCCACAGGGTCCTCTGGGGAGCAGCTTTGAGCCCCTGCTGGGTGTGATTCTGTACAGACAAGGATGAGCTGGCCCGCAGTAGAAATTCTGAACTCCCTCTTCCTGAATAACTGCCCACATTCACCCCAGCTGCTCAACCACAGTGCCAGGACCCCTCAGAATGCGTCCGAGTTCTGCACCGGCAAATGCATCTCCACAGATGTGATTTTAAAACAGGCAGACACCCTGAGCCCATCTACCCACAGGGCGCTAGTGGGAGCCACTGTGAGCTCTACCTGGGTGTGATCTTGGACAGACAGGGGCACAATCTCCTCTGGCAGTAGAAATTCTGAATTCACTCATCCTGGAGACCTGCCCACAGGTGCCTCAATTACGTGGCTACACTGCCAGGGCCCTTAAGAGAGCTTCAGTGTGACTCACAGGCAAATTTACTGTGGGTGCCCCTGTGAGCCACCACTGGGAGTGAGTGCCTACCCACCACAGGTACAGCAGCAAAAGCTGAGTCTGCCCATTCCACAACTACAAATCTCTGGACACCACAGTCACACCTTTCCAGAGTGCAGGCCCCCTGAACCCCATCACCCCAACAGACAGTTCCTGGGTGCCACTGTGAGTCCCCACTGGGCACGCATGATTTCAACTAAGGGTGCAAGACAGCAAAAACTAGGACACTCCCCTCCACAGGTGCTGACTTCTAGACACTGCAGCTGTGCCTCTCAAGCTCATAGTACTCCATCAAGAGAACCCAAATAGTTCAAGTAGGGAGCTACACTAGATTACCAAGTCCAGGAGAACTGAGAGATTACACCAGTAGCACCATCCCCAAAAGAACCTGTGTAGCAAAGCAAGCGGATCTACAATTAAAACATTACAGGGAGACATGGGAAGACAAAAAAGCAACCCCTAAAGGAAAGAAAAATAGCAATCACCAGAAAGCGAGTTAAGTGAAATTGAGGCTAGCAGATTAACAGAGAAAGAATTCAGAGTAATGGTTATAAGGATGTTTAAACTGCTGGATGAAAAATACACACAACTCAATGAGAATTATAAGGAGATGAATGAGAATGTCACCAACATGAAAAAGAACGAAGAGGAGATGAAGAATGGCATAGCTGCAATAAAGAACACAATGGAAGGCTTAAACAGTAGACTTCTAGAGGCTGAAGACCACATCAGTGAATTAGAAGACAAGGTAGGAAAAAAACCCACAACCACAGCAGCAACTGGAAAGAAGACTTAAAAAGTAAGAGGAAAGCCTAAGGGAGCTTTGGGACAACACAAAATGAAACAATATTCAAATAACAGGGATACCAGAAGGAGAGGAAGAGAAGCAAAGAATAGAAAACCTGTTTGAAGAAATAATGACAGAAAACTTCCCAGATACTGGCAAGAAAAAAACCATGCAAGTCCAAGAAGCACATAGAGTCCCAAACAAGATGAACCCTAAAAGACCAACACCAAGACACATCATAATTAAATTGGCAAACACCAACGACAAAGTAAGAATTTTAAAGGCTGCCAGAGAGAGACAGAAAGTTACCTACAATGGTTCTCCTATTAGAATATCAATGGATTTCACAACAGAAACACACCAGGCCAGAAGGGAATGGAATGAAATTTACAAAATGATGCAAAGCAGGATAGAAAAATGGCAGTGGAATAGACAGACGGGTCCCAAGCCTTGTCCCTGAGCATAAAGAAAGAACAGCTGAGGGTCACATGAGGAGTATTTGTTGGCAAGTTAAGTGACAGCTAAACTCCAGGAAAAGACGGGGGACTGCTAGACGGGGTTCTGCTGACTGGGCAGCCCCCACTGCTGATGGGTTCCCTCTCAGAGTGACCAGCGGGGACTTGCAGACCACGCCACCTTGAAGGGGAAAGTGGATCTTATCGGAAGCTTGTAAAGCTACAACTGAGGCAACTACCAAACAGTGGTGAGCCCCAGAACACCGGTCCCCACTTGGCGCAAACACGCGGATTCAGAGGAGCTCTACACTCCACCATGGAAAGGTCAGATTTTGCCTGGGATAAGGAGAGAGAGAACTACATAACCAGATATCCGGAGAAGACAGACCATGGGGAGACAAAGAAACAGCCTGCATATGAAAGAAAAGCAGGCATCACCAGAAAAGGAAGTAAACGAAATAGAGGCAAGCAACATGTCAGAGAAAGAATTCAGAGAAATGGTCATAAGGTGGTTGAAAAGAATGGAAGACAAATTCAACAATACAAGTAAGAACCAAGAGGAAATGAAGAAGAACCAAGAAGAAATGAAAAATGACATCACTGCCGTAACGAACTCAATAGAAAGCATCAAGAGTAGACTAGAAGAATCAGAGGACCACATCAGTAAACTAGAAGACAAGGTGGGGAAAAATACCCAAATAGAGCAGCTTCTAGAAAAAAAATTAAAAAGCAGGAGCAGAGCCTAAGGGAACTTTGGGACAACAGAAAACAAAACAACATCCACATAATGGGGTTCCAGAAGGAGAGGAAAATGAGCAAGGAATAGAAAACCTGTTTGAAGAAATGACAGAAAACTTCCCTGATGTAGGGAAGAAAAAACCCACACAAATCCAAGAAGCTCACAGAGTCCCAAGCAAAATGAACCCCAAAAGACCGAAGCCAAGTCACATTATAATTAAATTGGCAAACACCAACAACAAAGTAAGAATCTTAAAAGCGGCCAGAGAGAGAAAGAAAGTTACATACAAAGGAACTCCCATCAGACTAACAACTGATTTCTCAAGAGAAACTCATCAGGCCAGAAGGGAATGGAATGAAATATACAAAGTCATGCAAAGGAAGGGTCTGAATCCAAGAATACTGTACCCAGCAAGGCTATCAATCAAAATTGAAGGTGAAATCAGGAGCTTCACAGACAAAAAAGGACTAAGGGAGTTTATCACCACCAAACCAGCAATGCAAGAAATGCTAAAGGGTCTGCTGTGAAAAAAAAAAAAAAAAAGGAAGAGAAGAAGGAACACAGGGGCAAAGAATAAAAATGGAGACAAATAAGTACCTACCAATAATAACTTTACATCTAAATGGATTAAATGCCCCAATCAAAAGACACTGCGTAATAGATTGGATAAGAAAACAATACCCATATATCTGCTGTCTACAAGAAACCCACCTCAGAAAAAAAGACACACACAGGCTGAGTGTGAAGGGATGGAAAAAGGTTTTCCAAGTGAATGGAAATGAATAAAAAGGATGGGGTAGCAATACTTATATCTGACAAATTAGATCTCAAAGTGAAGGATATAACAAGAGATAAGGAAGGCCACTTCATAATACTAAAGGGATCAATCCAACAAGAAGAAATAACTCTGATAAACATATACGCACCGAATACAGGAGCCCCAAAAACATACAAAAACTCCTGGAGGATATCAAGAGAGAGATTGATAGCAATACACTCATAGTAGGTGACTTTAATACCCCACTATCATCATTGCACAAACCCTCTAAACAAAAAAATCAGCAAAGAAACATCAATCTTAAATGACTCATTAGACCAGATGAAATAAATTGACATCTTTAGAACATTTCGCCACAAAGCCACAGAATATACATTTTTCTCAAGTGCACATGGGTCATTTTCAAAGAAAGACCACATGCTGGGACAAATTCAAGAAGATAGAAATCATACCAAGCATCTTCTCAGATCACAATGGCATAAAACTGGAAATCAACTACAATAAAAACAATAAAAAGAAATCAAACACATGGAGACTAAACAGCATGCTATTAAACAATGACTGGGTTACCAGATAGACCAAGGAAGAAATTTAAAAAAAATCATGGCAACAAATGACAATGAAATCACAACAATCCTAAATGTATGGGACACAGCGAAAGCAGTCTTGAGAGGGAAGTTCATAGCTCTACAAGCCTACTGAAAAAAACAAGAAACAGTGGTAATAAATTACCTAAACCTACCACTCAAAGAGTTAGAACGAGAGCAAAAAAAAAAAAAAAAAACCCAGTGTAAGCAGAAGGAAGGAAATAATAAAGATCAGAGTGGAGATAAACGACATAGAGACCAAAGAAACAAAACAAAAGATCAACAAAATCAAGAGTTGGTTCTTTGAAAGTATAAACAAGATTGATGAACCTCTAGCCATGCTCACCAAGAAGCAAAGAGAGGACCCAAATAAACAAAATCAGAAATGAAAGAGACAAAACAGCAACAGACCCCACAGAAATACAAAGGATTGTTAAAAAATACTATGAAAAATTTTATCCAAACAAACTGGACAACGTGGAGGAGATGGACATATCCCTAGAAAAATATAACCTTCCAAAACTCAATCAGGAAGAATCTAAACTGCTCAATAGGCCAACTATGGAAGAAATTGAAGCAGTCATTAATAAGTTTCTGGCAAACAAAAGCCCAGGGCCAGATGGCTTCACAAGGGAGTTTTACCAAACATTCAAGGAAGAACTAAAACCTATCCTCCTAAGACTGTTCCAAAAAATTCAAGAGGAAGGAACACTCCCAAGCTCATTCTATGAAGCCATCATCAACCTAATACCAAAACCAGATAAAGACAACACAGTAAAATACAATTAAAGGCCAATATCCCTCATGAACATAGATGCCAAAATCCTCAACAAAATTCTAGCAAATCAGATCCAGCAGTACATCAGAAAGATCATACACCATGACCAAGTCGGATTTATCCCAGGAATGCAAGGATAGTACAATATCTGCAAATCAATAAATAAACATCACATAAACAATTTGAGAGATAAAAATCACAGTCATATCAATTGATGCAAAAAAAAAACATTTGACAAAATCCAAAACCCTTTCTTGATAAAAAATCTCAAAAAGGTGGAAATAGAAGGATCATACCTCAACATAATAAAAGCTATATATGATAAACCCACAGCAAACATCATACTCAATGGGCAAAAACTAAAACCATTTCCCCTAAGAACAGGAACAAGAGAGGGATGCCCACTCTCACCACTCTTGTTTGATATAGTTCTGGAATTATTAGCCATTACCATCAGACAAGAAGAAGAAATAAAAGGCATCCAATTTCAAAAAAAAGAAGTAAAACTCTCCTTATTCACAGATGACATGATACTGTACATAGGAAACCATTAAAGACACCATCAAAAAACTAACAGACTTAATAAATGAATTTGGCAATGTAGCAGGATACAAAGTTAACGCTAAGAAATCTATGGCATTTCTATACACCAATAGTGAACTTACAGAAAGAGAGACTAAAAAACAATCCCATTTATCATCACACCAAAAAAATTAAGACACCTAGGAATAAACTTAACTAAAGAGGTAAAAGACCTAGACGCGGAAAGCTACAGGACACTGAAAAAAGAGATAGGGGAAGATGTAAACAGTTGGAAGAACATACCATGTTCATGGATTGGTAGAATCAACATCTGTAAAATGTCCATACTACTCAAAGGAATCTATACATTCAATGCACTCCCCATTAAAATACCAATGGCATATTTCACAGACCTAGAAAGAATTCTCCAAAAATTTATCTGGAATAAAAAAAGACCCCGAGTAGTCACAGCAATCCTGAGAAAGAAGAATAAAGTAGGAGGGATCTCAATACCAAATTTCAAGCTGTATTACAAAGCCACTGTTCTCAAAACATCCTGGTACTGGCACAAGAACAGACATATAGACCAATGGAATAGAATTGAAAATCCAGATATTGACCCAAACCACTATGCTCAATTAATATTTGACAAAGGAGGCATGAACATACAATGGAGTCAAGACAGTCTCTTCAATAAATGGTGTTGGGAAAATTGGACAGATACATGCAAAAAAATGAAACTAGACCACCAACTTACACCATACACAAAAGTAAACTCAAAATGGATACAGGACTTAAACATAAGACGGGAAACCATAAAAATACTAGAGGAATCTACAGGCAGCAAAATCTCAGACATATGCCAAAAGAACTTCTTCACTGATACTGCTCCTAGGGCAATGGAAGCTAAAGAAAAAATAAAGAAATGAGACTACATCAAAATAAAAAGCTTTTTCACAGCAAAAGAAACCATCAACAAAACAACAAGAAAGCCCACTGTATGGGAGAACATATTTGCAAATGTTATCACTGATAAAGGTTTAATCTCCAACTTCTACAGGCAACTTATACAATTTAATAAAAGGAAAATAAATGATCCAATAAAAAAATTGGCAACGGACCTAAATAGAATCTTTTCCAAAGAAGACAGAAGGAAGGCCAAGAGACACATGAAAATATTCTCAACGTCACTAATTATCCGAGAGATGCACAGCAAAAGGACAACGCGGTACCATCTCACACCTGTCAGAATTGCTATTATCAACAAGTCAACAAATGACAAGTGCTGGCGAGGATGCGGAGAAAAAGGAACCCTTGTGCACTGCTGGTGGGAATGCAGACTGGTGCAGCCACTGTGGAGAACAGTATGGAGTTTCCTTAAAAAACTAAAAATAGAACTCCCATTTGACCCAGTGATCCCACTTCTGGGAATATATCCCAAGAAACTGGAAACATCAATCAGAAAGGATATATGCACCCCTATGTTCATAGCAGCACAATTTACAATAGCTAAGATTTGGAAACAGCCTAGGTGCTCGTCAGCAGATGACTGGATCAGAAAACTATGGTACATCTATACAATGGAATCCTATGCTGCCATAAAAAAGAAGGAATTCTTACCATTTACATCAACCTGGATGGAACTGGAGAACATTATGCTAAGTGAAATAAGCCAGTCAATAAAAGAAAATACCATATGATCTCACTCATTTATGGATAATAAAGAACATTATAAACTGATGAACAAAAAGATAGATACAAAGGCAGTAAAGCATCAAACAGACTGTCAAATTACAGCTGGAAGGTTAGGGAGAGGTGGGGGAGATAAGAGATCAACCGAAGGACTTGTATAGATGCATATAAGCATAACCAATGGACGGAAGACACTGGGGGGTGAGGGCATGTATGGGAGTGGGGTTGGGGTGGCAATGGGAAGATATGTACACATGTAATACCTTAATAAAAAAAATGGGAAAAAATTTAAAAAAACACACAAAACACATCAGGCCAGAAGGGAATGGAATTAAGTATACAAAGTAATGCAAAATAAGTTACTGAATCCAAGAATACTCTATCCAGCAAGGCTGTCATTAAAAATTGAAGGGGAAATTAGGAGCTTCACAGACAAAAACAAAAACAAAAATGAACAAACAAACAAAACAAAAAAACTAAGGTAGTTTATCACTACCAAGCCAGCAATGCATGAAATGCTAAAGGGTCTGTTGTAAAAAGAAGGGGAAGAAAAGGAAGAAGGAACACAGGCACAAAAAAATAAAAATGACTACAAACAAGTACCTATCAATAATAACTTTATTTTGATGCCCCATTTGTTTATTTCTCCATAGCTTTCTTGGTCCTAGGAGCTGTATCAGTAAAGATATTGCCAGGATATATGTCTGATATTTTGCTGCCTATGGAGTATTCCAAGATTTTTATTGTTTCCTGTCTTACATTTAAGTCCTTTATCCATTTTGAGTTTATTTTTGTGTATGGTGTAAGTTGGTGGTCTAGTTTCATTTTTTTCATGTATCTACCCAATTTTCCAAGCACCACTTATTGAAGACACTGTCTTGACTCCACTGTGTGCTCTTGCCTTCTTTTACAAATATTAATTGAGCATAATGGCTTGGGTCAATTTCAGGGTTCTCTGTTCTGTTCCGCTGCTTCATATGTATGTTCTTGTGCCAATACCAGTCAGTTTTGAGATCATTGGCTTTGTAATTTAGCTTGATATCTGGTACTGTGATCCCTAGAATTTTGTTCTGTCTCAGGCTTGCTGTGGCTATTCAGGGTCTTTTTTTATTCCAGAAGAATTTTTGGAGAGTTTGTTCTAGGTCTGTGAAATATGCCATTGATATTTTAATGGAGATTACATTGAATCTATAAATTGCTTTGGGTAGTATGGACATTTTTATGATGTTTATTCTACCAATCCTTGATTGTGGTATGTTGTTCCATTTTTTTATGTCTTCTTCTATCTCTTTTTTCAATGTCCTGTAGTTTTCTGAGTACAGGTCTTTTACCTCCTTAGTTAAATTTATTCCTAGTTATCTTAATTTTTTTAGTGCAATGCTAAATGGGATTGTTTGTTTGTTTGTTTGTTTTTGTTTGTTTCTCTTTCTTTGAATTCATTATTGGTGTATAAAAAAGCCATATATTTCTGGGTATTAATTTTGTATCATGCTACCTTGCCGAATTAATTTATTTAAGTCTAGTAGTTTTTTGATGGAGTCTTTAGGCTTTTCCATATACAAAAGAAACCATCGATAAAACAACAATAAAGGTCACTGCATGGGAGTTCATATTTCCCAATGCTATTTGAGATAAGGATTTAATCTCCAAAATTTACAGGGAACTCATACAACCTAACAAAAGGAATATGAACAATCCAATAAAAAAATGGATAAAGGGCCTAAATAGACATTTTTTGAAAGAGGACATACAGAAGGCCAAGAGACATATGAAAACATGCTCAGTCACTAATCTTCTGAGAGATGCAAATCAAAGCAAGAATGAGGTACCATCTCACACCTGTCAGAATGGCTATCATCAACATATCAACAAACAAAAAGTGCTGGAGAGGATGTGGAGAAAAAGGAACCCTTATTCACTGCTGGTGGGAATGCAGACTGGTGCAGCCACTGCGGAAAACAGTATGGAGATTCCTCAAAAAATTAAAAATAGAACTCCCATTCGACCAAGTAATCCCACTTCTTGGAATATATTCCAAGAAGCTAGAAACACCAATCAGAAAGGACATATGCACCCCTATGTTGATAGCACAATTTACAATAGCTAAGATTTGGAAACAGCAAGTGCCAATCAGCAGATGAGTGGATTACAAAACAGTGGTATATCTACACAATGGAATTCTATGCTGTTATGAAAAAGAAGGAACTTCTACCATTTGCAACAGCATGGATGGACCTGGAGAGCATTATGCTAAGTGAAATAAGCCATTCAGAGAAAGATAAATATCACATGATCTCACTCATTTGTAGGATATAATGAAAAACATAAACTGATGAACAAAAATAGATCCAGAGACAAAGAAACACTGAACAGACAGTCCAACCTCAGAGAGAAGGCAGGGGAGGGTGGGGTAAGAGATCAACCAAAGGTCTTGTATGCATGCATGTTAACATAGCCAATGGATACGGACACTGGGGCGGTGAGAGCTTGTCCTGGGGGGCAGAAGTGGGGGGGTCAATTAGGCAATAAAGAGACCTATATAATATTTTAAACAATAAAAAATAAAAAAAAATTAAAAATGTAACTCCCGCTTGACCCAGTGACTCTTCTTATTTTAGACCACAGAACAGTTCTCTTCTTTCCAGAAAATTTGCTCTGTAGATCAAATTATCACATAACAAGGGCTTAGCTTTATTTCCAGAAATATCCCCCTATTGATTTAAAAATTATTTTCTTTTGTTTTACAGACGGTCTTTATAACATTTTTGTTAGTATACCGTGGCCAGTGTGGCTAAGTTGGTTGAGCATTGACTCATGCACCAAGAGGTCACTGGTTGATTCCCTGTCAGGGCACATGACCTGGTTGGGGGCTCAATCCCCAGTAGGTGGCATGCAGGAGGCAGATGATTGATGGTTCTATCTCTTTGATTTTTCTCTCTCCATGTCACTTCCTCTCTCTCTAAAATCAATAAAAACATATTAAAAAAGATAAACATTTTTATAAATAATGGACAAATATAATTATGTATATTTAAAGTTTATAAGATGATGATTTGATATACATTGCAGAATTTCAACATTACCAATATCAAGATAATTGAACCATCCATCTATTACTTTATGCAATTAACATAGTTAAATCTTTTTTTTGGTGGTAAGAATGCTTAAGATCTGTCCTCAGCAACTTTCAAGTATACAATACCATATATTAACTATAGTCACATTGCTGTACAATAGATTTCTTCCAGCAGGCCCTGGCAACCACCATCTATTCACTGTTTCTACAAAATCAGCTTTAAAAAAATCTACATATAAGTGATATCATATCATTTTTTTTATTTCTCTGTATGGCTTTTTCACTTAGTGGAAGGAAAGAAATTATAAAGATTAGAGCAGAAATAAATGAATTAGAGACTAGAAAGACAATAGAGAATATTGACAAATTTAAGAGTTTGTTTTATGAAAAGATATACAAAATTGGCAAACCTTAGCTATACTAAGGATATAAAAGAAATGACTTAAATTAATAAAATTATAAATGAAAAAGGAGACATTACAACTAATACCACAGAAATACAAAGAATTAATTATAAGACTACTACTATGAGCAATTATATGCAAAAAATTAAATAATTTAGAGAAATGGATAAATTTGTACCAGAATACAATGAACTATGAAATATTGAAAATGTAACTCAATCAATAACAAGCAAGGTGATTGAATCTGTATCCCAAAATCCCCAAAGAGAGGCCCAGGACAAGGTAGCTTCTTTTTGGTAGTGAATTCACTTTTGGTAGTGAATTCTACCAAAAAATCTCTCTTTATCAAAATATTTCCAGTAGAAAATTTTGTTTTAAAAAAAATTGAAGCATTCCCCTTTAAACTATGCCTTTTGCCAGGATAGCCATTCTAATCTCAGTATTCATTAGATTAACATATTTCAGTGTCTCCACTTTATACTTTTTGTAGTGTGTGCCATCATTACTGTTCCATGATGCAGCCATTCAACAGATATTTCTTATGTGCAGAAAATTAAGGCAGACTTTAAGAGATCCCAGTAATAACTCTAGAAATCTTATTTTAAACAGAACTCCCACAGTTTCATTTACATATGGCTTGGCAATCAGACCACTATATGTCTGCAATGCCCACTGCATTTCTTTCTATGGACAGGATTAGTTAGAAAGGAAAAGTAACTTGAGACATATGGCTCAGTCCTGATTATAAGGGAGGGGATACATATCTTACTCTCACACCTAAGACAAAACTTCCGTACTAAATTATTAGAGAGTGATACAAAACATTATTGGACTAAAAGCTATGCTGCTTGGTACCAACTAAAAGTGCTGTAGGAATTTGGAGGAGGAAGAAATTCATGAAAGCTACAGACAGAGAAGGCTTTCTGTCAAGTGGGATTTCAACTTGTCGTTGAAGGATAGGAATGATTTGAATCAGTAGAGAGAGAAAGAGCATTTCAGGTGAGGTGTGAGGGGTAAAAAATGTTTATACTCCTAAACTAGGCTCTAGTTATAAACTGACATTGCCTTTTGCCATCTATAACATTGTTACCCTATATTACTTTTATATGTAGTCATTGCCTGAGGACAAAAGGTCTTTTTAAATTTCTTATAAAATTCAGATGACTCAGAGGAGCAGGAATGGTGACTTCCTTTGACTAAAATATAACAATCAGGATTATTAGTCAAATTATGCAGATTTCACAGGTAATACTAGTAAATTTTTACTGAGAATCTTTTATGTGCTAGGAGCTATTCTGCATAATTACTACATTTTTATTTATGTAATCCTCACAACATTCCTGTGAGGTATTGTTATCTCCATTTTACTAGTATACATGATAGAACTGAAGCATAGTGAGTTTTAACTAATCTACCTAAAGTCCACACCTAGGAAGTGGCAGAGAATTGAAGTGGAATTGAAAGATTCAACCCCAGTTTGGCTCTCTCCCAAGTCTTCACACTTAATCACTTCATAGGTTTGGCAAGGGTTAAATGAAGAGAGGTCTTTAGTTTTCTGAGGGTTAGAGACAAAGTGTTAAACCCCAAGAAGAGAGGGGATTCTTTGGGGAAGGCTCTGTGGTAAAAAGCAATAAATAAAGTTTATGCCTGCCACAGATAGCTTATGCCTTAAATGGAGAAAATGAGAATACATAAAATATATTTATATTAAAATATTATTTTTAGTTTTAAAAGTTACTTTTGATAATGTAAATTTTGCAAAATATTAAAGCATTACAGATTAAGCAAATATCTCCCTGATCATCACCTCAATTCTGTATACATGCACTGTCTTCTACCCTCTAGGTTATTGCTAGATTTTATTTGTCTGTGTATGTGTGTTTTTTACATAAATGGAATATCTTATATGATAGTATATGTCATTTATACAGTTGTATATAATGTTTTATAGCTGTACAAATACATACATGCTTTACCTAAAGAAAATGCATATAGTTAAATTAGCATATTTTAACAGAAGTGGTATTATATTATTCTACATCTCCTCTAATCTGTTGTAAATATACATTTATGTTTGTAACACAAATGTGACTCATTACTTTTTGTTATCGGTGTTTTATTCATCTAATCAGCATGTTTCCCCCACTATTTTATTATGAACAAATAAAACATACAGCAAACTTGAATGAATTTTACAGATAATATCCATATACTCACAAATTAGATTCTACCATTAACATTTTACTATGCTTGCTTCATTACATGTCTATCTTTTTCTATCCTTCAATGAAATTGTCTTAATTTTTACTTCATTTTAAACTGCTGCATAATAATCTATAGTGATAATACAGTTATTTGTCTAAAGCAGTGGTCGGCAAACCACGGCTCGCGAGCCACATGTGGTTCTTTGGCCCCTTGAGTGTGGCTCTTCCACAAAATACCATGTGCGGGCGCGCACGTACAGTGTGATTGAAACTTTGTGGACCATGCACAGAAGTTGGTTTTCGGCCTGGGCGAGTCTATTTTGAAGAAGTGGTTCTAATGCTGAGCCACACTCAAGGGGCCAAAGAGGCGCATGTGGCTCGCGAGCAGCGGTTTGCGGACCATTGGTCTAAGGTAATCGCTGTAATAGATGATGCTGCAATGAACACCCTTGTCCATCTGTGTTAATTTTGGTGAATATTGAAGAACAAGAATTGCTGTGGCATAAGGTTTTGAAATATTATTAGATATCAAATTATTCTCCATGGTGGTTCCACCAATAATTAAAATGCTTGGGAAGATGGCGACTGGCAGGAAGGTAGGGAGGGTGAGTGTGTGATCGAGTGAAGGAGTGATAGAGGTGTGTGTGGACGGGTTTGGGTGTGTGTGTGAGTGAAATAGGGACACTTAGACCCTGCAGTTCTTCCAGGGGCTTCCAATCCAGGCAGTCTTGGTTGGCAAAAGCCCGCGGCCGCTGCAAACACTCCGGGGAGGACACCAGTGGCACAGAGACCCAGCCATCTTTTTTTTTTTTTTTTTTTTTTTTTTTCCACCAAACATTTTTAATTGTTACTTTAGGAGAATATGACAAATTATTTTGTAGGAGTAAATATGAAAGGGTTTGACAAATTGACCAAATTATTAGAAAACTCTATGAAAAGTGACACAAGATTTTGTCAGCTCAAGTAGTCCTACAACCGTTTCAATAAATGGACCCACAATAAAAAGAAGTTCTTATAGCTGAAGATGACACCCCAGTGGCTCCACTGGCAAATTATATGAACTATTCGCTAAGGAAATTATTGCATGTTCATGGAGATCCTTCTAGAGCTAGAGAAGGACATTCCGTCTCTGGCTTATTACATGGCACCAGCATGACATCTATTACCAACATCTGATAGGATCAGTTCAAAATAAGGGCCAATCCAATGGGGAGACCAAGGCCAACATCTGAAGCTAAGTAGTATCCAAATGGATTGGCAATGTATCAAGAGAACAGTGCAGTATTAAGAAAGTCATGGCCCAGCTGTGTGAGCACCATACCCAGCCATCTTTAAGAACAGAACTGCTAGAGACTAGAATCCTAAACTTACCACCACCCAGTCTGGTCTCAGAAGCAAACCTGGTCACTACAGCCACTCTGGTAGAAGACCTGCGACCCCAGCTGCAGATGCGTGAACCCTGAGACCTCCACCTCCAAAAGTGCACCTCTGAAAGCAGTAAGTACAACCTCCCCTTCCCCAGCGCCAGAATTCAGGATTCGCCGCGTCCCCAGCCCATAGGCACCCAGGCACTCCACTACCCAGGCAGTGCTTGGGAACCACTGAGAGCCCCCGAGGGGGTGATTCTGCACAGTCAAGGATACGCAGCCCTGCAGTAGAATCTCTGAACTGCCTCTTCCTAAATAACTGCCCACACACACCTCTGCGGTGCAACTTCAGGGCCAGGGTCCCTCAGAGCTTTGTGCAGGTGGGCGCGCCACCAGTTCCTGCCACCAATTTGCGCAAGCTCAAGGGCGGGCAAACTCACGGCCACAGCAAGGGAAGGCACCCTTTGCCCATATATCCACAGGGTCCTCTGGGGAGCTGCTTTGAGCTCCTGCTGGGTGTGATTCTGTACAGCCAAGGACGCGCTACCCCACAGCAGAAACTCTGAACTCCTTTCTCCTGAATAACTTCCCACATACACCCTAGCTGTTTAACTTCAGTGCCAGGGTCCCTCAAATTGCGTCAGAGCTGTGTGCCGGAGGGCGCGCCACCAGTTCGCGCACAGTCCAGAGCTGGCAAACTCACGGCCACAGCAAGGGAAGGCACCCTGAGCCCATATATCTACAGGGTCCTCTGGGGAGCTACTTTGAGCCCCTGCTGGGTGTGATTCTGTACAGCCAAGGACGCGCTGTTCCACAGCAGAAACTCCGAACTCCTTTCTCCTGAATAACTTCCCACATACACCCTAGCTGTTTAACTTCACTGCCAGGGCCCCTCAGAGTGCATCAAAGCTCTGCGCCTGCAAACACACCTCCACAGAAGCAAATTTACAACAGGCAGGCACCCTGAGCCCATCTACACACAGGGTACTAGTGGGAACCACTGGGAGCTCTCCCAACAGACGGTTCCTGGGTGCCACTGTGAGTCCCCACTGGACACGTGCGATTTCAACTAAGGGTGCAAGACAGCAAAAACTGGGACACTCCACTCCATAGCTGCTGACTTTTAGACACCACAGTTGTGCCTCTCAAGCTTGCAAGCCTACATGAAGAGAAACCAAGTAGCTCAAGTAGGGAGCTACACTAGATTACCAAGCCCAGGAGAACTGAGAGATTACACCAGTAGCACCATCCCCAAAAGAACCCGTGTAGCAAAGCAAGCGGATCTACAATTAAAACATTACAGGAAAACATGCGGAGAAAAAAAGGGAATTCCCAAAGGAAAAAGAGGAATCACCAGAAAGGGAGTTAAATGAACTTGAGGCTAGCAGCTTAACAGAGAAAGAATTCAGAGTATTCGTTATAAGGATGTTTAAACAGATGGATGACAAATACACACAACTCAATGAGAACTATAAGGAGCTGAATGAAAATGTCACCAACATGAAAAGAAACCAAGAGGAGATGAAGAACGACATAGCTGCAATAAAGAACACAATGGAAGGCTTAAAGAGTAGATTAGAAGAGGCTGAGGACCACATCAACGAATTAGAAGACAAGGTAGGAAAAAACACACAAACACTACAGCAACTGGAAAGAAAACTTAAAAAGCAAGAGGAGAGCCTAAGGGAGCGTTGGGACAACACAAAACGAGACAACCTTCGAATAATAGGGATAAAAGAAGGAGAGGAAGAGAAGCAAGGAATAGAAAACCTGTTAAAAGAAATAATGACAGAAAACTTCCCTGATATTGGCAAGAAAAAAACTATCCAATTCCAAGAAGTTCACAGAGTCCCAAACAAGTTGAACCCCAAAAGACCGACACCAAGACACATCATAATTAAATTGACGAACACCAACGACAAAGCAAGAATCTTAAAGGCTGCCAGAGAGAAACAGAAAGTTACCGACAAGGGATCTCCTATCAGAATATCAACTGATTTCTCAACAGAAACACACCAGGCCAGAAGGGAATGGAATGAAATATACAAAGTGATGCAAAACAAGGGACTGAATCCAAGAATACTATACCCAGCAAGGCTATCATTCAAAATTGAAGGTGGAATCAGAAGCTTCACAGACAAAAAAGGGCTAAGAGAGTTCATCATTACCAAGCCAGCAATGCATGAAATGCTAAAGGGGCTGCTGTAAAAAGAAGAAAGAGAAAGGCAAGAAGAAACACAAACACTAAGTAAAAATATGTCAACAAACAGGTACTTATCAATAATAACAGTAAACATAAATGGATTAAATGCACAAATCAAAAGACATAAGGTAGCTGAATGGTTAAGAAAACATGACCCATATATTTGCTGTCTACAAGAGACCCACCTTAGAGCAAAAGATTCACACAGACTGAGAGTGAAGAGATGGAAAAACATTTTTTAGGCAAATGGAAATGAGAAAAAAGCTGGGGTTGCGATACTTATATCAGATAAAATAGACCTCAAAGTAAAGACCATAATAAGAGATAAGGAAGGCCACTACATAATACTAAAGGGAGCAATCCAGCAAGAAGATATAACTCTGGTAAACATATATGCACCCAATGCAGGAGCACCCAAATACATAAAAAATCTGCTGGAAGATATCAAGGGAGAGATCAACATCAATACAATCATAGTAGGGGACTTTAATACACCACTGACATCAATGGATAAATCCTCTGGACAAAAAATCAGCAAAGAAACAGCAATTCTAAATGACTCACTAGATCAGATGGACCTAATTGACATCTTCAGAGTATTTCACCCCAAAGCCATGGAATATACGTTCTTCTCAAGTGCACATGGGACATTCTCAAAAACAGACCACATACTGGGTAACAAGCAAAGTCTCCCCAAATTCAAAAAGATTGAAATCATACCAAGCATTTTCTCAGACCACAATGGAATAATATTAGAAATAAATTACAATAAAAACTTTCCAAAAAATTCAAACATTTGGAAACTGAATAGCATGCTACTAAACAATGATTGGGTTATTAATGAGATCAAAGAAGAAATTAAAAACATCGTGGAGCTAATGACAATAAAAACAGAACATTGCAAATCTTATGGGACACAATGAAAGCAGTCCTGAGAGGGAAATGTATAGCTCTACAGGCCTACCTAAAAAACAAGAAAAAATGGTAATAGATCATCTAACTCAACAACTCAAAGAATTAGAAAGGGAGCAACAAGAAAAGCTCACAGTGAGCAGAAGAAAGGAAATAATAAAGATCAGAGCAGAAATGAATGACATAGAGACCAAAAAAACAATACACAAGATCAACAAAACCAAGAGCTGGTTCTTTGAAAGGATAAACAAGATTGATGAACCTCTAGCCAGGCTCACCAATAAGCAAAGAGAGAGGACCCAAATAAACAAAATCAGAAATGAAAGAGGTGAAATAACAACAGACCCCACAGAAATATAAAGGATTGTCAAAAAATACTATGAACTCTACTCCAACAAACTAGACAACCTGGAGGAAATGGACATATTCCTAGAAAAACACAACCTTCCAAAACTTACTCAGGAAGAGACTAAAAATCTCAATAGGCTAATAACTATGGAAGAAATTGAAGCAGTCATCAAAAAGCTCCCAGCAAACAAAAGCCCGGGGCCAGACAGATTCACAGGGGAGTTTTATAAAACATTTAAGGAAGAGCTAAAACCTATCCTCCTCAGACTATTCCAGAAAATTCAAGAAGAAGGAACACTTCCAAGCTCCTTCTATGAAGCCAGCATCACACTCACACCAAAACCAGATAAAGACAACACAATGAAAGAGAATTACAGGCCAATATCCCTCATGAACATAGATGCCAAAATCCTCAACAAAATTCTAGCAAATCGGATCCAGCAGTACATCAGAAAGATCATACACCATGACCAAGTAGGATTTATCCCAGGGATGCAAGGATGGTACAATATCAACAAATCAATACATGTGATACATCACATAAAAAATTGAGAGATAAAAACCACATAGTCATATCAATTGATGCAGAAAAAGCATTTGACAAAATCCAACACCCATTTTTGATAAAAACTCTAAGCAAGGTGGAAATAGAAGGATCATAACTCTTCATAATAAAAGCCATATATGGCAAACCCACAGCCAACATCATACTCAATGGGCAAAAACTAAAACCATTTTCCCTAAGAACAGGAACCAGACATTGATGCCCACTCTCACCACTCCTGTTCAACACAGTATTGGAAATACTAACCATTGCCATCAGACAAGAAGAAGAAATAAAAGGCATCCAAATTGGAAAAGAAGAAGTAAAACTGTCCTTATTTGCAGATGACATGATACTGTACAATGAAAACCCTAAAGACTCCATCAAAAAGTTAGTAGACTTAATAAATGAATTCGACAGAGTAGCAGGATAAAAAATAAATGCTAAGAAATCTATGGCATTTCAATACACAAATAATGAACTTACAGAAAGAGAGATTAAAAAAGCAATCCCATTTACCATCACACCAAAAAAATTAAGATACCTAGGAATAAACTTAACTAAGCAGGTAAAAGACCTATTCGCGGAAAACTACACAACACTGAAAAAAGAGATAGAGGTAGACATAAACAGATGGAAGAACATACCATGCTCATGGATTGGTAGAATCAACATCTGTAAAATGTCCATACTACCCAAAGCAATCTATAATTTCAATGCACTTCCCATTAAAATACCAATGGCATACTTCACTGACCTAGAACGAACTTTCCAAAAATTCATCTGGAATAAAAAAAGACCCCGAATAGCCACAGCAATCCTGAGAAAGAAGAACAAAGTAGGTGGGATCTCCATACCAGATTTCAAGCTATATTACAAAGCCACTGTTCTCAAAACTGCCTGGTATTGGCACAAGAACAGACATATAGATCAATGGAATAGAATAGAGAACCCAGAAATCAACCCAAATCACTATGCTCAATTAATATTTGACAAAGGAGGCATGAACATACAATGGAGTCAAGACAGTCTCTTCAACAAATGGTGTTGGGAAAATTGGACAGACACATGCAAAAAATGAAACTAGACCACCAACTTACACCATACACAAAAATAAACTCAAAATGGATCAAGGACTTAAACATAAGACAGGAAACCATAAAAATACTAGAGGAATCTACAGGCAGAAAAATCTCTGACATATGCCAAAAGAACTTCTTCACTGATACTGCTCCTAAAGCAATGGAAGCTAAAGAGAAAATAAACAAATGGGACTACATCAAAATAAAAAGCTTTTGCACAGCAAAGGAAACCATCAATAAAACAACAAGAAAGCCCACTACATGGGAGAACATATTTGCCAATGATGTCAACGATAAGGGTTTAATCTCCAACATTTACAGGGAACTCCTGCAGCTTAACAAAAAGAAGATAAACAACCCAATCAAAAAATGGGCAACTGATCTAAATAGACACTTTTCGAAAGAAGACAGAAGGAAGGCCAAGAGACATATGAAAACCTGCTCTAAATCACTAATCATTAGAGAGATGCAAATCAAAACAACAATGCGGTACCATCTCACACCTGTCAGAATGGCCATTATCAACAAGTCAACAAATGACAAGTGCTGGCGAGGATGTGGAGAAAAAGGAACCCTTGTGCACTGCTGGTGGGAATGCAGACTGGTGCAGCCACTGTGGAGAACAGTATGGAGTTTCCTTAAAAAACTAAAAATAGAACTCCCCCATTTGACCCAGTGATCCCACTTCTAGGAATATATCCCAAGAAACTGGAAACATCAATCAGAAAGGATATATGCACCCCTATGTTCATAGCAGCACAATTCACCATAGCTAAGATTTGGAAACAGCCTAAGTGCTCATCAGCAGATGAGTGGATTAAAAAACTGTGGTACATCTACACAATGGAATACTACGCTGCGGTAAAAAAGAAGGAGCTCTTACCACTTGCAACAATTTGGATGGAGATGGAGAACATTATGCTTAGTGAAATAAGCCAGGCAGAGAAAGATAAATATCACATGATCTCACTCATTTGTGGAACATAATGAACAACATAAACTGATGGGGGAAAAAATAGATCCAGAAACAGAGAAACATCAATCAGAACGTCAAACCTCAGGGAAGAAATTGTGAGGTAACCAGAAACCCAAGAATGCACGAGAACGCCTTTCTAGCCACGCTAACAATCATCAGATGTACGGTAATTTTACCTGGGACAAGAGGGTAAGTATTTTGGTCTTATGCTCTTGACCCTTCATGGGTAAGAGCCCTTACGTGGGCTGATTCCCTGACTAATGTAGTTACCAACAATACCAAACACCTTTGTCATCCAGGAGGTCCATGGGTGGGACAAGAAAGTATAAATACACAGGGGTCTCCACCCAGCTCCCTTTTGTATGACACAAAATCAAAACAATGCCCCTTTGTGTGTACAATTAAAGAGAGGTTTCTGGCTTGTGTGGACACCAAAGAAAGGGTGTCACTACTATCACTACGTGCCCCCGGTAGAGGTGCAGAAAATGTAACTAAGACCTAGTCTATATAAAAAGAAATGGACAGCCAGTTTGAAAGGGAATTGCCATGGACTAGAACAAAGAATATCCTTACATTATATTATTCTACACTATCATTAAAATTTTTCCCAGATTTGGATCACCCTCAGTACTTATAATAGTTCCTCACACCCTTGGGGATAAAAAAAAAACAATCATCTGTTTGGTGCTTGGAGACAAACTTAACATGTCTCTTGATACTTTAGAATTACAACAGCATAATATACAATTATGCCAAGCAAACGTACAAACTAATTCTTTGAATGTCTGGCAGCAATTTAAAAAGGACATGTAAGGATTTAATCCTTCTCATTGTGTAGAGGGCCTCCTGGGAAGGCACCTGAGCATTCTATATTGGTCCCTATTACCCTTTAGGCCAAGAGAGGCCCTCTTCTCACAATTCAATTGCTCACAGCTGTTGCATGAGTTCTCTGTTCATGTCGAGATTGAAGTCTTGTGATGACGGGTGCCATGGATCTGTCTCTCACCCAGTGGGGCAAACTGAGCCTTCTCTGGAGAAGAAACCCAGGTTCCACAAGATATGTGATCAGTGCTGGGGCCCCGCTAGCAGGCGAGGGGATCCCTAGGCAGGTTCTGGGCATGGAGGCCACGGGAGCATAGGCTACCAAGGAGACAAAACTGAACCTCACCTCACCCTGCTTGGCCCCGGAGGATGGCTGGTTAGCCAGAGACGGGTAAGATTCCTCAAGGAAGGAACAACCTAAGACAGGCACAGTCGCAGAGGGGCCATCAGGAGAGAATTTGGGGATCAACAGAGGTGGGGCACAGACCCTCACCCCCCCAACATTGCAGGGGCCTGAACCCTAGCCCCTTCTGAGGGAGGTCTCCTGCCCCCATGGCTGCTTCGTGCTTCCCATGCCCAGCTCAGATCAGGACCCAGGTGACCGACAGAGACTTGGCCGACAGCAGCTGCCCTCTCACTCCAACAAGAATTGTTTGAGTTGTCTTGTACCCATGGTGTGGGGAAGTGGATTTACGATATCTAAATCCAGCCTACCACCAGGAATGCTCAGGACCTATTCAAGAAGGCAAAAAATCCCTTCCACTAATATTTACAGGATAAAATAAGATTGTTGTTAGAGTAATAAATTTGACAGTAAAATAGTAGTCAAGGTTTCAGGCAAATTTAAATTGGCTAGTTGAAACTAGCGAATATTCTAGAAAAATTAATTGTACTGGAAAAAAGGTGTTCTTAAAGTGTTAACTAAAATTTTTATTGGTACTTCATCTCATGATAAAATTGTGCACCATGTAATGAACCTAAAACAGTAATATTATAGTGCAAAAAATTAAAATTTAAAAGCCATCAAGACTACATTATAAAATTTTCAAAAGCCTCCTAACATTTAAATCAAAAAAGGAGGGGATAGTAGAGGAATATCATGTAAGGAAAAATATCCTGTAAGTAAATTACATCTAGAAAATTAATATTTTAGAAAATTAATTGTAAAGCTAAAAGCAAGACACTCATGAAAAACACACAAGGTGTCAAAACAAGCCAGAGGAAAATCATTTGGGCAAAAAATGAAATAGGATCCCAAGTCAAATTTATAGAAAATCTTCCTTTACTAACTTTGGTCGAGAATATGTTTGTATATTTTCAGAAAACAACTCCGAGACCATGTGGATTCCAGTAACAGAGAGGAATCGACAGGACTACTCCAGCCATGAAGACAGAAGAGAAGCAGTCCAGAGATGGAAGACGCTGATGTGGCCTTCCCATACTAGCAGTTAGCAGCTGTGCATCATTGCAGGTTTCCCAGGACCAAACCAGAGAGAGTCGGACCTGCATTACCACCATTTGTCCACCATCCAGAACTGTAATGTCAGTGCTGACATGTACACATGAGGAACTGTTGGACATTGAAATTGGGTCTCAAAAGAACTGTTGGCCCAGAAAGAAACTCACTACAGACCGATTCATTTGCCTATCACCATAACCATTATTGCTTGTCTCATTTTCGGTTCTTATAAGTGTATTTCTAATAGCACCTGATCTCACTCATCTAGAGGACATAATGAACAACATAGACTGATGAACAAGAACAGACCCAGAAACAAGGAGGCATGGATCAGAATGTTGGGCCCCAGAGGGAGAGTAGGGAAGGGTGTGGGTAAAGGGGAGAGATCAACCAAAGGACTTGTTTGTAAGCATATGAGCCTAACCAGCGGTTAAGGACAACAGGGGTGTGGGGGCATGTGTGGGGAGGGGTGTGGGATGGGAATGGGGGGATGAGGACAAATATGTGATACCTTAATCAATAAAGAAATTAAAAATAAAATAAAATGAAATGCTTGTTTCCTCACACATTTGCATGCACTTTTATCAATTTTTGAAATATTTTAAGCATGTGAACCAATATACATACAGCTGATGAAAACGGTATCATTTGTTGCTTTGATTTTCAATTTGCATTTCTGTGATTACTGGTGAGTTTGAGCATCTCTTCTTGTGATTATTTTACATCTAGGATTCCTTTTTATGCATGTACTTTGAAAATATATATATACACACACACACACACACACACACACACACACACATACTAAGTGGCCAGATTATTATGACCATCTGACATTTGTAGGCAAATTAGCCATACACTGTATCATATGGGATATGGAAGCCGAAGGCCTGTTCGAACACCTTTGCTGTCTGCAGTTAACAAGATAAAACGTCTCCAATTCGCACAGGAACACAAGGATTGGACAGTCGAGCATTGGAAAAAAGTCATGTTGTCTGATGAATCATGTTTCCAGTTGCATCATGCAGGTGGTAGAGTGAGAATTTGGTGGAAATAGCATGAAAGCATGTACCCCACATGCATGAGTACAACCCTTCAAGCTGGTGGGGGCAGTGTTATGGTTTGGGGCATGTTTTCCTGGCATGATTTGGGCCTTTTAATTCATGTGGAACAACGTCTGAATAGCACAACATACCTAAGTATCATTGCTGATCAAGTTCATCCTATCATGTTGATGGCGTATCCCAATGGAGATGATTTCTTCCATACCACGGTGCTCATATTGTGCAGGAGTGGTTTCAAGAACAAGAGGGAGACTTTACCTTGCTTAGGTGGCCCCCACAATCACCAGATCTCAATCCAATTGAGCATTTGTGGGACGAAGTTAAAAGAGCCATCAGCCAGCTGGTTCCACAACCATCAAATCTCACAGAACTGGACAGTGCTATTCATCAGGCGTGGTGTCATATTCCTTGCATCAGCTTTCAACATCTTGTGGAGTCAATGCCAAGAAGAATCGCAGCAGTATTGAAGGCAAAATGTGGCCCAATGAAGTACTGATGGGGTGGTCATAATAATCTGGCCACTCAGTGTATATTCTGAGTAGTAATTCATTATCTCACATATGTGGCAGCTATTGTTCTATTGCTCATCTTTCCACTATTCTTTTTTTTTTAATATTTTTATTGGTTTTTTACAGAGAGAAAAGGAGAGGGAGAGAGAGTTAGAAACATTGATGAGAGAGAAACATCAATCAGCTGCCTCCTGCACAACCCCTACTGGGGATGTGCCCGCAACCGAGGTACATGCCCTTGACTGGAATCGAACCTGGGACCCTTGAGTCCGTAGGCTGAAACTCTATCCACTGATCCAAACTAGTTAGGGCTCTTTCCACTTTTCTTATGATGTTTTTGTTGAACAGAACTATTTTACCTTACATTTAATCTTCAGGGCTAGTTGTGATGTTATCAAGCAAGGAGGCTTTCCTCATTTTACAGATGTGGACTCTAATTCTTAGAGAGTTAAAGAATTCTGCTCAGTATCACATAGCTAGTATGTAACAATAGCAGGACTCAGAGTTAAGTCTATTGTCCACTGTATTATAGTTTCCTATTGCTGTTGTAACAAATTAGCAAAAACATGGTTGCTTACAATTATACATATTTATTATCTTACAATTCTAATAGGTTATAAATCTAAAATGGGTTTCACTGGGATAAAATCAAGGTGTCAACAGGGCTACATTTCTTCTGGAGGCTGTATAAGACAATCAATTTACTTGTCTTGGTCAATTTCTAGAGTCTTGAATTCCATGGCTCATTGGCTCCCTTCCTTCATCTTTAAAACTAGCAGCACTCTTCTCATACTTCATCACTTTGACCTTTTCTGCTTTCAAAGTCCTCCAATTGAAAGGATTATTATGATAACATTGGTCCCACTGAATGATTCAGAATAATATCATTTTAAAATCAGCTGATTAGCAACTTTAATTTTATCTGTAATCTTAATTCTTTTTTGTCATGTAATGTAACATCTTAACAGGTTATGAGAAAACATGAACATCTTTGGGGGAAGCATTATTCTGCCTACCTCACCCTCCTCCCAATCTACTGTCTTTCCACTGTAACAGAATAACAAATTGCCAAAGGAATAGATCAACTAGTTTAGAAAATAAGGCTGATAAGAGACCTATCTACTATAGCTTGAGTTATACCCTGAGCTCTAATTATATTCTCATTTACTGGAAGAGTCATTGTATTGTAAAAATGCCTATGTTTTCTGCATGTTAATAGAGATCCAGGGTTTGAAACTGCACACAACCCATTTTCCCAAATGGTGAACTTGCCATACAAATATGTGATACCTTAATCAATAAAGAATTTTAAAAAAATAAAAAAAGTCATTCATGCAAACACAGAGTAGTTGTGTAAAGACATCAGTACATATTTTCTGGATGCTGATGTGATCTAATCCAAAAGCCTGAATCACAGAAATATAGGATGTGAGAGTTGGAAAGGACATCAAAGACCTGCTAATACAAAGCTCTCATTTCACAAGTGAGACGACTGAGGCCAAAGAAGTAAAATAGCCCATTCCAGGTCACATATGGGAAAAATTGTAGTGTAATACTAACTACTGGGTCTAATTTCACCAAAGTAAGCTGTCATTTCTGAAAACAGGGAAGGTGTTTTTTTTTAATCCCTTAAATCATATCATGTAGATGACCACTTCTTCCAGTCAGTAATTAAGCCAGCAACCACTGTGGCATTTTCTACCACAGTTCCTTGAGAATGAAAAAAAGTATTGGTATAAGAACAAAAAAATCTGTATATCTATATCTATCTCTATATCTACCTATCGATAGATATAGAGATAGCTGGATAGATAGATATGATAGGTGATAGGAGATAGATGATAGATAGATAGATAGATAGATAGATAGATAGATAGATAATAGATAGATAGATAGATAGATAGATAGATAGATAGATAGATCTTGGGAACAAGCCTAGGAGGAGTAAACACTCTGTACAAGAGAGTTGGTTCTTTTCCTGTTAAAATGGGTGAGATAGAATTGACTAAAATTTTTGCTCAGGAGTCCTGAATTCAGTAGCAGAAGGAATCACTGAACATAAGATAGGAGAAAGCTGATGTTTGGCTGTTTAATACAAAACAGTGTCACCCAAAGTTGCCTTGGGAGGTTGTGAGCTCTCAGTTATTGGGGCAGCCAAGCATAGTTGGTATAGTCATTAGTAAAGAAATCTGTATTGGGAGTTTTCACTTTTATTTTGCCAAGAACTTTTTCTTCTAATGAAAGTATACATGGTTGCTTAACCCAGAATATAAAGCAGGTAAATGCAACTCTTTAGAGCCCTGTGAGGCAACTTAATCTAGAAGCAAACATGTTCCATGCCTTCTGAAGATTTGAAGGTCAGATGCTTAGAGTAAAAGGACTGGGCCCATTATAATGGGTAAATTAGAATAGCAGAGGGTTGGCAGTTACATATACACAGGCTTTTTGGAACATGCTTGTTGGTTAAACAGTGAAATTATCAGGTATAACTCAGTCAATCTTAAAACTGGAAAAGTCTCACCAAAGTAATCTTCCTGAACATGAAGATTATAAATGTAGCTGTTTTCTAGTGGAATTTTGCTGACCATGAGGCCTAGCTCAAAGGTTGTCTTATTCTTTCTTTTGTTTATCATGCATGCATTCATTCATCTAATAAGTATTTATTGAGCACCAAGTCTATATTAAGTGCTATGCTAGGTTCTGAAGCTTCAATGGGAAACAAGAAAGAAGTGATCCTTGACCTCAGAGCTTCCGTTATAATCTATGAAGACAGGTAGTTAGACAAGAAGCTTCAGTAAGCTATTATTAGATATGCATGGGAACACCGGGAAGGAGCACATAACTCAGAAACACAGAAAGTCAAAGAAGATTTCTTGGAGGAAGGAAATTCTAAGCTGATACCCAATGATGAATGGAAGGAAAAATAGGGATAAAAGTGTTTGAGTTAGATGAACAACATATAAGGGCTGGAGGTAAGAAAACGCACATAGTACCCTGGAAAACTAACATACTGAACTATGGTATGGGTGGAGCACATAGTATGAGGTGAAGAAGGGCAAGCTATGAGCTAGAAATATTAGGAGGGGGCAGGTCACAAAGGGTCATATAGGCCTTGTTAAAAAGTTTGACCTAGGGGGAGGACCAAGATGGCGGCATAGGGCGGACTCCTGATTGTTGCCTACCACAACAATTTTGAAACTACAACTGGAAAACAGAGCAGACACCATCCAGAACTACCAGAGGGCTGGCTGAGCAGATGCTCTACAACTAGAATAAAAGAGAGGGGGACGCGGGATGATGCTGATGCCGGTGAGCCAAAGATCTCACTTTAAAATCTACGGCTCTGGAAGATGGCGGCGGAGTTGAACGGCTGATCTGTTGCCTTGCATGGCAGTTTCAGAAATACAACTAAAAGATGGACTGGTGAGCGCGGCGACTCCTGCTCGTGTCTCCCCAGGCCAGGAGGCTGCTCCTCTCAGTCAGCACCTCAGCCGGGGCCATGAGCTCGTGGGCGGCCGCGGCAGCTGCTGTGGCGGCGGCCGCGGACTTGGTGCAGTGGCTCTCAGTGAAGGAAGAGACCATCTTTCTGCAGGACGGGCCCATCCGCATCACCGACCTGGCCGAGCTGCCCAGTGAGATCCTCGGGGCCCCGGAGGCCACCGACACTGACTTGGAGGATTTTTAGGATTTCCCGTCTTACATTCAAGTCCTTTAGCCATTTTGAGAGAGAACCAAGAAGGCGGCAAAGTTAAACAAATGAACTGCGCCGCGCACAGCAATTTCAAAAATAAACTGGAGGACAGAGCGTCTGCCACCCAGAGCCACAGGAGAGCTGGCTGAAGGGTGGATTTACAGCTAAGAGGGAAGAGGAAAGAGCGAACTCAGAAAGGATAAGGTGCGGAGGCGCGTGGGTCGGACTGGTGGCGGGGGAAGGGTCGTGCGGCTTTTTTTCCAACCCTAGGGGAGATTAGCTCCCCATCACCCTGAAATCCAGCTTCTGGGGACTCGCGGGAGACCCAGACGCCTGCGGGGAGAGGCTGGACTCTCGGCCTTTGTGTCGGAGAGTGGGAGTAACTTCCTTGTGGAGGTGCGCCCAGCAATCAGTGTTTGCTGTGCTGGAGTGCGGAACGAGGGGGCTTAGAAACGTGGAAAGCAGAAAAAGCAGACTTGCAGCCATTGCAGTTCGCCATGCCATGGCCTGGTGGTGCCCTGAGACCCCGCCCCGCCCTGAGACCTGCCCTGCCCTGGGACCCACCCCACACTTTTTGCAGGCCCACCTGGGCTCCAAGCAGCAGCTTTTGCATGTGGGTGGCCTGCCCTGTGGCAGCTTGACCAGATGAACTGCGGTTCTAGTCGGACTGCTCCAGGGCCGCTTAGACAGGAGGAGGAAACTGCAATTTTTGCTGTAATTCCTGCTGAGTGGCCTCAGGCAGTAGCTGACCTACACTCCATTGGAGACCCAGAAACGAGGGCATCTAGTGGTCGGTGTGAGATGACACCAGATTTCAACCACTCACATAAGGGACACATTCAAGAGGCAGACTCAGTGAGCGCCAAAGCCTTGCTGCAACAAGATCCGGCCCATAAACGTGTCTCCTGCACAGCAACTCTTCCTTTATAAACAGAGGGTCCTCACGGACAATTGGCCAGGAGGACAATTCCTCCCAGTGACACCAACAACAATCAAGACTTAACTATACAAAGGAGGACCAAGATGGAGGCATAGGGCGGAAGCCTGATTGTTGCCTACCACAACAATTTTGAGACTACGACAGGAGAGCAGAGCAGACACCATCCAGAACCACCAGAAGGCTGGCTGAGCAGATGCTCTACAACTAGAATAAAAGAGAGGGGTATGCGGGATGACGCTGATGCCGGTGACCCAAAGATCACACTTTAAGAACTACGGCTCAGGCGACACAATGGCAGCCTGGAACGTGCTCGGCGCAGTTCCCCCAGTGGTCTCCGGCTGAGGGGACGGCTCCACTTGCTGCCGAGCACGGAGAGACGAGCCCCTGAGAGACATGGGGTGGGAGACTCCGCGCTTGCTGACCTCCGAGTCCTTCAAGAATCTCAATGCCCCGGAAGCAGCCAGGTGCACACGCTTGGCGACTGGCCACCGCTGCAGACCCAAGGGCCTACACAGCGACCCCGGACCAGCCCGCCACCACGCACTGGGCACACCGGAGCTTCGCTGAGCCCGCAGCCCAACGAGTTCTGCAGCAGCCGCCCTGGAGCTCTGAGAAAATGGCCGAAGGAATTGCTGAGAGGGAATTGACCAACAGGAATTGGGATCAAGAAGACGAAACCCCGCTGGGTCCCGGGCCCGGGTGGGGCAGCCCCCGTGGGTCCAGGTGAGGCTATGAGCCCCTAGGTCCGGGTGAGGCTGGATCCTGGGTCTGGGTGGGGCCATGCGCCCCTGGACCCGGGTGAGGCCACGCGACCCTGGGTCTGGGAGAGGCCACACGCCCCTGGGTCCGGGTAAGGCCACGCACCCCTGGGTCCGGGTGAAGCTGTATCCCGGGCCCGGGTGAGGCCATGTGCCCCTGGATCCGGGTGAGGCCACGCGCCCCTGGGTCCGGGTGAGGCCACACACCCCTGGGTCCGGGTGAGGCCGTGCGCCCCTGGATCCGGGTGAAGCTGGGTCCCGGGTCCGGGTGAGGCTGTGTGCCCCTGGATCCGGGTGAGGCTGGGTCCCGGGTTCAGGTGAGGCCGCGCGCCCCTGGGTCTGGGAGAGACCGCGCGCCCCTGGGTCTGGGTGGGGCCACGTGCCCCTGGATCTAGGTGAAGCTGGATCCCAGGTCTGGGTGAGGCCATATGCCCCTGGGTCTGGGAGAGGCTGGGTCCCGGGTCCGGGCGAGGCTGCATGCCCCTGGGCTCGGGTGTGGTCACTCATCCCTGGGTCTAGGTGAAGCCTCACGCCCCTGGGTCCAGGTGAGGCCATGCGTCCATGGGTCTGGGAGAGACCACGCGCCCCTGGGTCCGGGTGAGGCCATGAGCCTCTGGGTCCAGGTGAAGCTGGATCATCCCGGGTCCGGGTGAGGCCGTGTGCCCCTGGATCTGGGTGAGGCTGGGTCCCGGGTCCGGGTGAGGCCATGAGCCCCCTGGGTCCGGGTGAGGCCACGTGCCCCTGAGTCCAGGTGAAGCCGTGCCCCTGGATCCGGCCGAGACCAAACCAGAGGGTGTCGGACCTGCATTACCACCATTTGTCCACCATCCAGAGCTGAGGGTTCAGTACCGACATGTACACATAAGGAACTGGTGGACATTGATATTGGGTCTCAAAAGAACTGTTGGTCCAGAAAGAAACTCACTACAGACTGATTCATTTGCCTGTCAGCATAACTATTATTGCTCTCTCACATTCAATTCTCATAAGTATATCTCTAGTGACACATGATCTCGCTCATCTAGGGGAAATGATGAACAACATAGACTGATGAAGAAGAACAGAACCAGAAACAAGGAGGCATCGATCGGACTATCGGGCCTCAGAGGGAGAATAGCGGAGGGTGGGGGGAGGGGGGAGAGATCAACCAAAGGACTTGTGTGCATGCATACGAGCCTAACCAATGGTTAAGGACAACCGGGGGGTGGGGGCATCCATGGGGAGGGGTATGGGATGAGAATGGGGGGATGAGGACAAATATGTGACACCTTAATCAATAAAGAAATTAAAAAAAAAAAAGTTTGACCTAGCCAAAACCATTTTGGCTCAGTGGATAGAGCGTCGGCCTGCAGACTCAAGGGTCCCGGGTTCAATTCCGGTCAAGGGCATGTACCTTGGTTGCGGGCACATCCCCAGTAGGGGGTGTGCAAGAGGCAGCTGATCGATGTTTCTCTCTCATCGATGTTTCTGACTCTCTATCCCTCTCTCTTCCTCTCTATAAAAAATCAATAAAAATATTTTTTTAAAAAAATAAATTAATAAATAAATAAAAATAAAAAGTTTGACTTTTATCCTAGTGACAATGAGACTTCACTAATTTTTTAATGTAAAATTTATATGCTTTTATATCATACACTAGTGGCCCAGTGCACGAAATTCGTGCATGGGGGAGGGGGTGTCCCTCAGCCTGGCCTCTGCACCCTCTCCAATCTGGGACCCTTTGGGGGATGTCCGACTGCCAGTTTAGGCCTGATCCCACAGGCAGTCGGACATCCCTTTCACAATCCAGGACTGCTGGCTCCTAACCGCTCACCTGCCTACCTGCCTGATTGCCCCTAACCACTTTGCTTGCTGGCCTGCTAGCCCCCAACTGCCCCCCCTTCTGGCCTGCTCGCCCCCACCTGCCCTTCCCGCTGGCCTGCTCACCCCCAACTGACCCCCAGCTGGCCTGATCGCCCCCAACTGACCCCCACTGATGGCCTGCTCACCCCCAACTGGCCCCCCCTGCTGGCATGCTCACCCTCAACTTCCCCCCTGCCAGCCTGATCACCCTCAACACCCCCCCCACTGGCCTGATCAACCACAACTGCCATCCCCTCTTGGCCCCTAACCACCTCTAGCTCGGCCCCGCCACCATGGTTTTGTCCAGAAGTATGTCTGGAAGGCCTCCTGGAAGGTCTCCCAGTCTAATTAGCATATTACCCTTTTATTAATATAGACAGAGGCCTGGTGCACTGGTGGGGGTTGGCTGGTTTGCCCTGAAGGGTGTTCCGGATCAGTTTGGGGGTTCCCTTGGGGGGTGGGGCAGCCTGGGCAAGGGGCCTGTGGTGGTTTGCAGGCCGGCCACACCCCCATTGGAGTGGGGACCCTGCTGGGGGGGGCGTGACCAGCCTGGGTGAAGGACTGAGGGCTGTTTTCAGGCTGGTCACACCCCCTTCAGGGTAGGGGACCCCGATGGGGTGCCTGGCAAGCCTGGGTAAGGGGCTGAGGGCCGTTTTCAGGCTGGCCACACCACCTTCAGGGTGGGGGTCCCTGCTGGTGTGCCTGGCCAGCCTGGGTGAGGGGCTGATGGCTGTTTGCAGGCTGGTCATGCCCCCCAGGGGGGACCCTCACCCCATGGGGGTGTGGCCAGCCTGGGTAAGGGGCTGAGGGCCTTTTGCAGGCCCCTCTCTCGGCGGCCGGCCTGGGCGACCCAAGCCTCCTGACCCAAGCTTCACGCGTGCTCAGGCCTGCTCTGTGGCCACCACCCACAGGCCCCTCCTTCAGCGGCCAGCCCAGGCGGGTGGGAAGCTTGGCTTCCTCTGTCGCCAGGGGCGACCCAAGCCTCCTGCCCGCTCTGGCTGGCTCTGTGGCCACTGCCATCTTTGTCCCGCTAATTTGCATACTCATTCCTGATTGGTTGGTGAGCTTTGTGAAGTGATGGTTTATTTACATATTTCTGTTTTATTAGCGTAGATAGAAATACAAAGAAAGAAACAAACTGGAATTCATATATACACTTCCCAGATAACCGTAAAAAAAAAAACTTGTGAGGTTTGAAAATTAAAACACTTCAAAATGAAAAATGAAAGTCACCTTCCTCCCACTAGGTACTCTTTCTAAAGGAAACCACTGTTAAAAATATTTCTGTGTGTTTTTTTTCCAGAAGAAAAAAAATTATTCTCTCATATAAGTGTATACATTGAAGTGTGTGTGTGTATGTAGCAAATATAAAATGCTCATTATTCTGTACTTTCCCTTTAACATGATGATATATCTTGGAGATATTTCTATATTTGCATTCGCACACACAAACACAAAACACAAGGAACATTTCACCAGTTTGAATGTCATTCCTCCACAGGGGCCCTGCTAATCTCTGTATTACTCCAATTTCAGTCAATAAAACTCCACAGCTGGAAGGTTTTAAGTAAGAGGGAGATATAATCACCTTTGTGATTTGGAAAAAATAGCTTTGGCTGTTATTTGAAGAGCAGATTTTGGGGTCAAGAATAAGGGCAAAAGAACAGTGAGGAGGTTATTACAGTGATACAGTTAAGAGACCAAGGCTATGTCAGTGCAGACGGAGAAAAGTGGGTGGATTAAAAGGATTTATAGAATATAAATATGACATAATTTGGGAGTGAGAGAGAAGGCAGGTATCTTGGAGGACATTAAAGTTTGTGGCTCTCCTTTCTCTTAAATGTTATATCACTTTCTCTCACTTACCATGCCCTTTCATAGTAGAGCAAAACTTTATTTCTGCATTGTGATATCATTCTTATTTGCTGCCAGCTCCTTAGTAGTAAATGTGAAGGTAGATAGGTGTGAAGAAAGTAGAGGAAGTAAGGTGAAACAGACTAGCATTTACTGATCACTTACCATGTAACAGGTGCTGCACATGCCTCTTCCATTTTATTTTCACAGCCTGATTTTACAGATGAAAAACTGAGTCTTGGAGAACTCAAGTGACTTTCCCAAGATTCAAACTAGAATTGTATGTGCCCAGAGCCCACAGTCAGGAAGCTATATGAGAATATAGAGGAGAGATGGTAGGAGGAGCTGATGCCATTCATAGAGTTGTTCAAGGAAGGGCACCAGAAAACAAGACATGTTAACTGAGCATGAAAGGGAAAGGGGAGGTTCATACAGGAAGGCAGGAAGGGTCTGGGGCCAAAGAAGTGGGCAAGTAGGTGTTGGGAAGATACTGAGGGAGACTCCACATGAATGATGTACCAGGAGACTGAAATAAATAAATATACTTTTGATCTGGGGCCAAAGACTGGATACTTGAAGACCAGGGATAGTGAGAGCTCAAGGACCAGTCTGAAGAAACTAGTGAGTCTATTAGGCTTGAGCAGTGGTTTTCAAAGTGTGACCCTCAGACCAGTGTCATCAGTATCACCTGGGAACTTGTTGTAAATGTGAATTACAAGGCCTCACCCCAGATTTACTGAAGCAGAAACTCTATGCCTTAACAAACCCTCCAAGGGATTCTGGTGCATGCATAAGTTATAAAACCTACTTCCTTGGAGGACTGAAGAAAGCAGCAAGTAGAATTAAGAGCCAGAGTTCAAGCCCAGGACAATCACACATCACAGCAGTGTATATCAATCTTTTCAAAGCCTTCTGAAGCCTGTTGGTCAGAGGTGGTGAGTAATGAAAAGGGAGGTCAGTAGCTTCAGAGGTGTGGTCTATAGGTGACAGTCTCTTGTTCCCTGCACCCCTGAACCATTTCCCAGAGGCCTTCTTTTTACGAATGGCTAAGGCAAGCTCATCAGAGGGTCTTGAGGTAAAGCAAGTAAATTAGTTATGCTAGGGCCCTGCTGCGGAATTTTATTTTCACCAGGTACTTGACACTGTCACTAAATTTCACTGTGAGAAAGATGAAAAGTAAAGAAACGTTAATAGAAGGTGCCCTAGGTATTGTGCACTGTGTTAAGTGTTCATGGAAGTGGCAGCTTATTTAATTCTCACAATTATTGCACTTATGAAATTAATATTGCTGCAATTTTAAAGATGAGAAACCAGAGGTTCAGAAAGCTTAGGTGAATTGCCCAAGGTCATACAGTTGAGAAGGAGCCAGCTAGGATCCAAACCTGGTCTTTCTGAGTCCACACCCCACACTTCTCATACTAGATAGTGTTGCCCCCTAATATGAAGATCCCAGTAGTTTTCTCATCTTTGTAGCCATTCCAAAGCCATGTCCTCGTGATTGTCTATACACAGTTAAACTTAAAAATATTAAGTAAATGAATAGGTAAAGAGATGGGTTAGTGACAGAATTGATCTTGACTCTTAAGCCCATTCTATTCCTGTGCTTCTCAAATGAATGTGCTCTCAGGGCCATTGAAGTTTCTTAATGGTGCACCGGGGTTAACCACATTGTTTTGGTGGGTAGGCATACAATTGAACAGGTCCCTGGATCCCCTAAGCCCTGCCCATTTCTTTTCTCTCTTAGCCTTATCAGAAAAGCCCCACTTTCATTTTCCAAACATAGTGTGTGTGTACTGTAAGATTTTACTTGGGAAAGTAGTTTTGCTGCCAAAATTTTGAGGAGAGAGAGAAAGAGAGAGAGAGAGAGAGAGAGAAATCTAAAACATTTTCTCCATTTTATGGGGAGAGAATAAAGTCCCATAAAGGCAAACTTACTTGTCCAGGATTACTCTGTTTGCTTTTTAAAAAAAAAATGTTTTCTAATTGATTTTTAGAGAGGGGGTAAAGGAGAGGGAGAGAGAGGGAAACATGGATGAAAGAACCATCCATTGGCTGCCTCCTTCACGCCCCCTACTGGGGATTGAGCCCACAATCCAGGCCCGTGCCCTTACCAGTAATCAAACCAGTGACCTCTCAGTGAATGGAACAATGCTCAACCAACTGAGCAACACCAGCTAAGGCAGTCTGTTTTCTTTAGTAGCATAATTACAACTTAAAGCCAGGATTCTACAAACATTCTTCTGTTTCATCATGAATTAGTATAACTTATTTTCTAACCATGAGGAAAGAACAATATATTTCTTTTTTCTATTGAAAATTTAAAAAAATGATAACTCATTTTAGGGCACTTACTATGTGCCAGTCACTGTAATAAATAGTTCATATGAATACTTTTATTTCATTCCTCATAACTGCCCTATGAAATAGGTACTATTGTTATCCTCATTTCACAGAGGCAAAACTGAGGTTTAGAAGGATTGAATGAATTTTCCAAGGTCACAGAAACAGAAAATGACAGAGTTGGTATTTCAATCTATGATGTCTGATTGGAGTTTTCATGCTCTTAATAACGTTTCATATTATAAATGTCTATATTGCAAAACATTCTATAATGGTGGTTTTCAAATTACAGCTTATGGATTAAATCTGATCTGCTGCTTGTTTTTGTAAATTAACTCTTATTGGTACAGAGATATGTCCAACATGATACACTGGCCTGTTTTAGTAGTTGTGGCATAGACTCTTCTGCAAATAAAATATTTACTAATTGGCCCTTTACTGAAATAGTTTACCAATCCCTGATCTATAGGTATCAAATTAAATCCTTTTTAGGTGACACTTGATGAAAGGCACCAGAAATATATCAAGGATTTGCAAAAGAGGAAGGCACTGTTTGCCCACTCAGTCAATTGCTGAATGAATAATACAAACTCTGAGACCTGGTCAAGCTGGCTTCCTGCAGCTTTTACTGTGTTGACTCAAGTGTGTCTATATGACCTGCTTCTTGTTGTCTTTCATGAGTCAGAGCAGAGACCTTATCATTTCCCCTCCCTATCATAAATGCTTTAGAGCCTGGACTTGGATCCCAACTTAATGGGTTAGGTCCCCTCCTACCTCTTCTAGCTTCAAGGTCCATATCTGTGCCAAGTGGGGAAAGAGGCAGATAACCCCAGCAACTGCTGTGTCCTGATCCACCTTCCCTCAATCATTGAATATTTCTGAGAGATCCAAGGCTGGTGGCTACTCCCTTCTCTCTATCAATGCTTCTACTTGGTTTAGCCTGGGCTGCAGTTCGTGGGGCAGCTCCTAAGTGTCTAAGAACCTTTAAACACCTCCAATGGTTTATGACTCAGACTTTGCCCCACCAGCTCATTCTTTGAAAGTCCTCCTCCCTGGACCCTGCCCTTGACATTTTAAATCCAGAAAACAAAATGTGTTGAGCTTGCCTAGAGGACAGTATCTGCTCTGAGCCAAGATCTCCTCATCATAAAGTAAGGATACTAGGCGATAGAACCGCCATTATACCTGTCTCCTTTCTATATGTGGGTCTGGTGGGTAGATGCAGCTCTTGCAAAAGGGGCGTGTAGTTCATATTTTCTTTGTTTACTTTGTACTCATTATTTCCTTATACTTTGTAACTTTAAAACCTCTTTCTTTTCCACTTTTAATATCAAGAATGTGCCTTCTTGATGGAATGCTGGATATATAAATTTATAGAGTTGTGAGGGTCTGTAGCTAGCTCAAGGCCCTCATACAAATTGAATGACTGAGGCCCAGAGAAGAATCTGGGTCAAACCAACATAGCTGATTACTGCCAGAGCAAACGGTGCTTGAACCTAAGTCACTTGATATCTGAAACAAGGAAATTTTAGGGCCCATTTTGCTATTTTTTTTAGTTTATTTTTTTAATTTAATATTTCCAATTCTTCTGGATCTTCTTTGTTTTTAGGATGTTGACATATATTAATCCAGGCTATCTTCTAGTTGTATCCAGTCTCCTCTATGGAACTTATTTTTAATACAGTCCTGGGGCTGCTAGAAATGGCAGAAGCAGAGGTAATACTCATAAAAATATATAGCAGTGGCAGGAACTCAATAATTGTGAAGTCACTTCCTTGATCTCAAAAAGGCTTTCTGTTTCCCCCCCCTAAGCAGCAGTGTGGTAGTGTGGTGGCTAAGAATCTAGACAGACCCAGTAAAATTCCCTCTTTTACTTCCTAATTGTGTGACTGAACAAGTTACCTTCTCTCTTAGAGCCTATATTTTTTAGTTGTAAAGTAAATAGAATTAGTGTCCATTTTACAGGGTATCAGGATATTTAAATTAGAAGATGCATGTAAAGTGGTTAACATAAGGCCTGGTATGTAGAAAGTTCTTTTTTTATTGACAGTTTTATATTTCTTTCTTACTAAGCAACCATGGCTTCAGGGTAACAGGCAGGGCTAATAACTGCTTCATAGCAAGAAGAAAATAATTTGTGGTGGAAGAGGGCTCTTCCTAAACCAATAACAGTTACAAAGGACCCCGTTTAATAAGTGGAGTTGTTGCAATCTGTGAGTTTTGGCTACACAGGCAGTGCATTCTCCTTCCCCTCTCAGCAAAGGCCAACTAGCAATCCATGATAACAGAAATGCAGCCCACCCCTTTGTAATTCCTTCTGAGATCCTCACCAGGATTTGAAAAACACCCGGATATAGTTAAAGAACCATCCTGGGTTTTGTACCAAACCAGATTGGTACAAGGCATTGCAGTAGTTTAGTTTCTGGAAAGGACAGTACCCAGCTCTACCCCCGCCTCCATTCACCCCACCCCAGTAACGCTAGCCAGATTGGAGCCCTGGACTTAATTTATGAGAAAGGCCCTGTAACCCAGGATACTGACTGAGCAGAGCTGGCAGATTCACGCTGGGGTCTGCAGTGCAGCATCACTAGGCTGCTGACATGAATACAGAAGGGTTTTCTCTAACAAAGGTAAGCTTTCTTTCCTCTCTTCGAGCCCTATCTCACCTTTCTTTTTTTGTTAAAACATTTATTCATCTGAGTTTAGGGGAGTCCTGGGCCACTGGGAGAGAAATTCAGTTGCTGAAAAGTTAGAGAAAGCTTGGCTGAGTGTGCACGGAAGTTAAAGTGAACAATAGGCTTCTTTTGTTCCTTCCTCCAAAATGTACATACAGGACCACACTGGCTTTACTGCTTCAGACAATCCTGGAGTTGTAGAAAGCAGTTACTAGTAATTTTTCTGTTGAAATAATGTGCTGATCTCCCATTTTACAGGCTGAGGGGTTTGTTGAAGTGATGTATCTGAGGACTACATAAATAAGAGGTTCAAACACTTAAAAACATCAATTTGGCTTCATATTTTTAGATCCAAATTCACATAGAGTAAGCAAATAAATGATAGGTAAACTAAGCTGTTAGCTTAAAATCTGAATTGTTTCGCACACTTAGGGTCTAATTAGCAGAAATATTTTTGAAAACATGGGTTCAAATTCTGGCTTTGTCAGTAACTGGCTGCTTGACTTTGAGTAAACCCCTTTACCAACCTGGTCACAGTTTTTTTCTGTATGTCACATCAAAGGGTTGAAAAAATATAGTTTCTAAAGGTCTTTATGGATATATGAATCTATGATGCTTTCAATTTTTTACTGAACATCTATTGCATTCAACTCCTTGCTTGGGTTTCAAATATCTAATTTTTGAGCCTCAAAAATATTGTGAGATAAATATCATCCCATTTTTGATAAAAAAAAGTGAGACTCAAATAGATAAAAGTGACTTTTTCAGAGGTCACCATTACAGGCAAGAGATAGAATTTGAATTCAGGTCTTCTGATTTCAAATTAGTATGCTTTCTATGATACCACAACCAAAGTCTACAGAAATAAAGCAGTCTCATAAATACAAGTGGAAAATAGTGGTGAAATCATATTGTCCCAGGAATGATATGGTTATAATATACTGAACATGATTCCTAGGATGGAGGGTCAGAAGTGTTAGGTTCCAGCACTAGCTTCCAGGATTTCAGGTGAGTCCCTTCCTCTCTAGGTCTCAATTTCATCACCTCTTACATACTAGGTTGCAGTGATACTGATTAAAGAATAACATACATTTTACTTGTATTATCTGGAACCATGTGGGGCTTTTAACACTCTAATTTCCCTCCTAGTAAAGAAAGGCCTATAACCAACAATGGTGAGAAACTCCCCACTTGGAATGTATTTTGAGTCACAAGGTGAAGAAAGAGCCTAAAAGCACTAAGAAAGCAGAGGACCAAAATGGATGGAGATTAGAGACAGGACCCAAAAGATAGTTCAGCATTCCAGTGTTCAGTTGAGTGATTCTTTGTTTAGTATGAGCCTGTCCATCTCAGTCTAACCCAACTCAGAAAGGGAGATGAAAGGAGAGAAAAGAGCATTATCACATTAAAGGTATAACAAATTATAAGGAAAATAGTGATGAAAATTGTCATGGATGATGCTGACCAGGCCCAGGTGATGTTTGGATGACAGGAAGGTAAGGTAAAGGTAGGGGAGGCTTGAATTGTTGTTAGTTTACCTTCTCCAGGGCTAATCTCCTAATCTCAGTGTATATTAACTATACTATGTCTAATTCCAAGTAAAGCAGAACTTCATTCATATTCTCTCTCTCTCTCTCTCTCTCTCTCTCTCTCTCTCTCTCTCTCTCTCTATCCTCTCCTCTCCTCTCTTTCTCTCTCTGTCTCCTTACCTCCCTCCCTTCCTCCCTCCCTCTCCCTCTTTCTTCTGCCTTCTCTGTTTTTACTTTGTCACAGGATTATCGCTCATTTTACCTATTTCATTTGTCCTTTTATCTTTTCTTTTTATTTTTTTTTCCTCAGTCTGGCCTTTCACTAAGACTTCCTCTTGTGGGCTCAGCTGAGAGAAAGTAGCCTGCCCAAGTGAAAATTTTACATAGGACTTTCTCATCCTTCATTTCATTTGATGTTCATAGTAAACTAATGAGGAGATCAAAGCAGAGATTATCTTTATTAACTAAATGAGGAAACTAGGACTCGAAAAATTAGGTGACTTGCTTAATGCCATACAACTAATAAATGATGCATCCAGAAGTAGAATATATTTGTCTAGGATCTGAAATCTTTCAATTTTATCATGAAATATATAAATGATTACAAAATAATTTTATGTTTTTTTCTTTCTTCTGTTTTAATAATATATGATAAAGTCAAAATTTAAAAACAGCAACAATAGCAACAACAAATACAGTTTGGGAATAAAAAAGCCAGTGACTAGAAAGAAAGAAAGCTAATATTTACCAGATGTCTACTCATATTTATCAGGTGCCTATTAAGTCTCCCTTTCAAACACAACTGAAAACAGTACTCCAAATTAAGTTAATATTATTCAAAAGTTCTGTTTCCTTTCATTAGATAATATTTCTTCCAAAGAGACTGATCTCAGCCATATACATATGCCTGTATGCTTAGTATGTATTAATGTGAATGAGAACTTTTGAGTGTGTATGTGTTGTGACTATCCATAAAATGTTAAAGCTTTGGCATGCTGGTAAATTTCATTTCTAAACCTATTTCCTCATCTGTAATAATAATAACCACTAATACTTTTTGATCAATTACTTGTACACTTAACCATATATTTATGTTCTATATACCTACAGATCTTAATACATTTAATCATCACACTACTTGAGGTGTAACTACTAGTATTAATTCCATTTCAAAAATTAAAATACTATAGCTAGAGAAGTGAATCAGTTTAACAAGTAACACAGCTAGGAAAAGTAGAGTCAGGATTTGTTTAAATAGTCTGATCCCAAAGCCTGTACCCTGGATGCCAAATGGGGAAGACAATCCTTATCTCTCAAAAGTTTGGGAATTAAATAAGATGGCAGATATGAAAAGCATACTGTAAAGTGGAGTGCAGTAGACAAATGCTAGGTAGCACTTTTTTTCCAGGTTCTATTGTCTAGCTCTTTTGGTCATTAGTCACCACCTTTGAATGCTTATTCATTGTATGCTGAAGATAATGTACCAGTCTCTTCTGGGAATATTTCCAAGTTTACCATGTGTATCTGCAATTGTGAAATTCTTACCTGGGATAGTGTTCTACTTAGGTAAGCAAGTTTAAGGTACAACAGCCTTACTGACACATCCCTGAGAAAGAAGTTTGAAGGAGGTCCTTGTTGCAAGTGTTAAATCTTCCATTGAACCCAATGAATGGTAACTACCATCATTATTATCATTATTGTGAATGGTATTGATTAAATATATATATTTGCCTATATGAGTATGTGTCTGTTTCTAGAAATGATCACAATTACATGTGATCACATGTTTTAGGGCATATGGGGTTTTCCCCGATATATTTATAGTTATGGACAAATACATGTTCTTTGTGTATATTCATGTGATTTTACAAGTATGTTTTGTGGAAGGTAGTATGGTATGGTGATTAAGAACATAGACACTAGAGCCATACTTCCTGGACTCACAACCCAAATCTACTGATAACTAGGTGACCTTGGGAAAATTACTTTACACTTCTGTTCTGCAGTTTTTCCTTCTGCAATATGTGGATTATAATTACATCTTTTTCATAGTGTGGTTGTGAAGATTAAATTATTTAATCTATGTAAAATATTTATAAAAGCTTCTGGCATGCTATGCATGTACAATATATATTGATTTATTATTATTGTTATTTTTCTGAAAATGACAAAAGCTCTGTGTGACAGTGTATTTCTATATGTGGATGCAAGTGTGTACAGCTCTGCTTTTAGATAAGGTTGAATGTGCCTATGTGTATGCAAGTATATGTATATGTGTATTTATGTTATGTTGTCTGTGTTTCTAAGTTTGACTGTAGCCCCAAGAAGTCTAACCTCCTGGCTGGCGTACTGGAATGAGAAGCTGGAGGCTTAATTCTGACTCTGATTCATGATTGGACCCATGATATGAGTTTATGCATAACAGAGAACCAGCAGAGAACATTTTGATAAATTAATATTTCCCTTACATATTCTCATTTGTTTTATTTTTTACTTTTTGTCGCTAAGTTTATAGCTCTATATATTTTCACAAGCTGAACACACTCATGTAACCAGTATGTATATCAAGGAACAGAACATTGCTTAAAAACATTCCTCATCTTCCCAGTCACTGATCCCTACCTCAAGGGCAAACGCTATGTTGGTTTCTAGCAGCATACATTAATTTTGCTTGATTTTGTACTTTATATATATGAAATAATAAAGTATTCTTTGTTGATTTATTTCTGCAACATTATGCTCATGAGAGGCATCTACATTTTCAAGTGTAATTGTGGTTTGTTCATTATCATTGTTATGTAAAATTCCATTGTATAAATAAAATGCAATTTACTTATCCATTCTAGTGTTCATATACATTTTGGTTGTTTCCATCTTGGGTCTATTAATTTTCTAGTAAATGTCTTTTGATGAATTCTCATTTGTTTTTTGGTTTTTGTTTTGTTTTGTTTTTTTAAATACTAACAGTTGCTTTAATCATGGTTATATGGCATTTATGGTATCTTGGATCAAAGAATCTACTATTTCTTTTTTTTTTTTTTGCTTTATAATTTTATATATTATTTTTTTTCCAATTTTTTTATTAAGGTATTATATGTGTACATATCTTACCATTGCCCCCCCACCCCACTCCCATATATGCCCTCACCCCCCAGAGTTTTGCGTCCATTGGTTATGCTTATATGCATGCATACAAGTCCTTTGATTGATCTCTTAACATCCCCACCTCTCCCTAACCTTCCTGCTGTAATTTGACAGACTGTTTGATGCTTTACTGCCTCTGTATCTATCTTTTTGTTCAAGTTTTTAATGTTCTTTATTATCCATAAACGAGTGAGATCATGTGGTATTTTTCTTTCATTGACTGGCTTATTTCACTCAGCATAATGTTCTCCAATTCCCTCCAGGTTGCTGCAAATGGTAAGAAGTCCTTCTTTTTTATGGGCAGCATAATAGTCCATTGTGTAGATGTACCACAGTTTTCTGATCCAGTCAACTGATGATGGGCACCTAGGCTGTTTCCAGATCTTAGCTATTGTAAATTGTGCTGCTATGAACATAGGGCTGCATATATCCTTTCTTATTGGTGTCCCCAGTTTCTTAGGATATATTCCTAGGAGTGGGATTACTGGGTCAAATGGGAGTTCCATTTTCAGTTTGTTGAGGAAACTCCATACTGTTCTCCCCAGTGGCTGCACCAGTCTGCATTCCCACCAGCAGTGCACGAGGGTTCCTTTTTCTCCGCATCCTCGCCAACACTTGTCGTTTGTTGATTTGTTGATGATAGCCATTCTGACTGGTGTGAGATGATACCGCATTGTTGTTTTGATTTGCATATCTCGGATAATTAGTGACCTTGAGCATGTTTTCATGTGTCTCTTGGCCTTCCTTCTGTCTTCTTTGGAAAAGATTCTATTTAGGTCCGTTGCCCATTTTTTTATTGGATCATTTATCTTCCTTTTATTAAGTTGTATAAGCTGCCTGTAGATGTTGGAGATTAAACCTTTATCAGTGATGCCATTTGCAAATATGTTCTCCCATGCAGTGGGCTTTCTTGTTGTTTTGTTTATAGTTTCTTTTGCTGTAAAAAAGCTTTTTATTTTGATGTAGTCCCATTTGTTTGTTTTCTCTTTAGCTTCCATTGCCTTAGGGGCAGTATCGGTGAAGAAGTTCTTTTGACATATGTCTGAGATTTTGCTGCCTCTGGATTCCTCTAGTATTTTTATGGTTTCCCGTCTTATGTTTAAGTCCTGTATCCATTTTGAGTTTACTTTTGTGTATGGCGTAAGTTGGTGATCTAGCTTCATTTTTTTGCATGTGTCTGTCCAATTTTCCCAACACTATTTATTGAAGAGACTGTCTTTATTCCATTGTATGTTCATGCCTCCTTTGTCAAATATTAATTGAGCATAGTGGTTTGGATCAATATCTGGATTCTCTATTCTGTTCCATTGATCTATATGTCTGTTCTTGTGCCAGTACCAGGCTGTTTTGAGAATAGTGGCTTTGTAATACAGCTTGAAATCTGGTATTGAGATCCCTCCTACTTTATTCTTCTTTCTCAGGATTGCTGTGGCTATTCGGGGTCTTTTTTTATTCCAGATGTATTTTTGGAGAGTTCTTTCAAGGTCTGTGAAATATGCCGTTGGTATTTTAATGGGGAGTGCATTGAATCTATGGGTTCCCTGGTGGTCTAGTGGTTAGGATTTGGCGCTCTCTCTCTCATTTGTTTTTAAATACAATTCATAGGGGATGGAAGGTGGCAGCAATGAAAACAAAGACATAGGGAGAGTTAGTGACTTGATTCAGGTACTGAGTGAGTCAGTGGCACAATCAGGCTCAATCAGGCTTTTGGTGCCTGTTTCCTGATTTTTGTGCCAGAATAATTCTTTCTTCTGCACGGCTGAAAGAACTAGATCCAGATTTGTCTTCTGAAGGAAGTGATGCATAATTATCCATATAAGTGACTGTTTAACTTTGCCCTCCAAAGTTCAATGTGTAGAGATCATTGAACACTTGTTGAACTGAAAGTAATCAGATAAGGTATAGATTCTGGGGAATTCATTCTTACTTTCTCAGTCGCTCCATCTGACTCTTGTTTCTTTAGTTTTCCAGACACATGCAAAGCCCCTTTGTTCTCTTTCTTTCATACCAGCAGCTATTCACTTGCCTGTTTGCCAGAGTAATGTGGGCCATGGAGCCAGGCCATCTCTTCTGGGCTCTGCTGTTCATCCAACCCTTGTGGCCCCAACTGACTGATGGGGCTACTCGAGTCTACTACCTGGGCATCCAGGACGTGCAGTGGAACTATGCTCCCAAAGGAAGGAATGTCATCATGAACCAGCCTCTGGACAGTGACACGTAGGTTTAATCTCTTGTGAAATTAGAGCTGGAGTGGGGGGAGCACCCTTGAGATCAGAAGGTAACCTCTTGAGGACCTTTTCCCAGGTGTGGTAGCAGCAGTTCCTGATATCTTTGAACCATACACCTTGTGGCATGTTTGCTGAGAATAGGCTAGTTGACTCAAGAGCCAGCATTCTATATAGAGTATGCTTTTTCACACTGAGGTACCTCAGCATTTTTAGGTCCTGATGGTAATTCCATATTCCCTTGATGTTAGTTAAGATGATATCCACAATGCTGTTTTATTAACAGTTGTTTAGCTTTAAAAAAAAAAGAAAAGGAAGAAACATGAAATATACACAATGTTTGTAAGATGTGTATGTGGAACTATCTTCCATATTTCAATAGAACTGTACTAATTTCAGATATGTAAAAATGATAAAAATAAGGTATCAGAATCAAAGAAAGAACAGTAATAGCTATCACTTACATAAGATCATACTAGAAATTTACATACTTAGTCTCACCTAATTCTTACAAAAGCTCTAGGGGGTGAGTCTGAATATCCTCATTTTTTAGACAAGAAAGTTGAGAGTCAGGGATATCAAATAAGTTGCTCAAGTCCCACAGATAGTAAATGGAAGAGCTAAGATTTTAACCTGGGTAATGTGGGTGCAAAAAAATGATATTCTTCTCACCATTTTGCCTCTCACAGTTAGCACAGGATTAACCTTTCTTGATTTTAGAGCCTTGCAGATGCTTCACAAATATATATTTTAAAAAATGAATGAATGTATCAAAGAATCTTTTCTGATAATGAATCATTTTGTCTCCCCAAAGCCTCAGAGTTTTCCAAAGTTAGCTGTAACACCTCAGAGCTCTCTGGGAAGAATTAGAGTAAGAAAAACAGCTGTCTTTTATGACAAACCATTTTTCTATCAATCTAGTTTTGAAGTCACAGAGTCTTTGTTTTAAAATTATCCTTGAGGGATAACTTTGTTATCGCCCATCTCCAATAGTTTGAAGTAATAGTTAATATCTATTAAGCTTTTACTATTTTCCAAGCACTGTCCTAAGCTCTTTATGTATTTTAATTATTTTAGTCACCAACAACACCTGTCCAAGATTGGTACTGTGATTATCTCCATTTTACAGATGGGAAAATTGTACACAGAGAAGTTAAGTAACTTGGCCAAAGTCCACAGATTTGGAAGTGGCAATATCGGCATTTAATTGAACCATCCCAGCCCCAGAGTTTAAGCACTTGACCACTACTTTATAAAACCTCTCATACATAGCAGGTCAATGCTAAATTAGACAACAGAGGTAGGGAGTTGATTACATAAAAATAACCAGTCCTTGATTGCTTCCTTATTAGTATACTAGAGGCCTGGGGCTGATGGGGCCAGGTCAGCCAGGGGGAGGGGCTGTGGGCAGTTGGCCAGCCAGCCCTGCCCCTAATCAGGGGGGGGGCGATCAGGGGCAGGACTGGCTTGGGGGAGGGGCCATGGGCGGTTGGCTACCAGCCCTGCCCCTGGTCGAACTCCTGACCGAGGGAACAATTTGCATATTAGCCTTTTATTATATAGTATATCAGATTGAAACATGTGAAATTGCCTTTTTGACATGTTAAAAGTGTTCAAATATCAGGAATTTCATATACTTTCACTTAATACTTCCCATTGTCAAACAATTAAACTAACTTAAAGCTTTAATGTTTTGACTAGTACTTCCCATTTCCTCTTATTTTGCCCTAAAACAAAGATGGACACTTTTTTGTCAGCCTCATCTGGAAAATAACCCTCCAGAGGTTTGAAAATTGTGGCAAAATTGTGACTTTCTTTCCCCCAGAGTAGCTTCCAGCTTCCTAAAGTCTGACAAGAACCGGATAGGGAGCAGCTACAAGAAGACCATCTACAAAGGATACAGTGACAGCTCATACATGCATGAAATGGCCCAGCCTACCTGGATGGGTTTCCTGGGGCCAGTGCTGCAGGCTGAGGTGGGAGATGTCATCCTTATCCACCTGAAGAATTTTGCCACTCGTCCCTATACCATCCACCCCCATGGTGTTTTCTATGAGAAGGACTCAGAAGGTAAACCAGCCCACCCTTCCTTCTCCTGCCCATAACAACTATCACTTTTCCTTCTCTGCCATATGAAAGAGAGGAGTTGGAAACAAGGACAGTCTTTTCTCCCTTATTGATCTGAGGAAGCAGGGACTCTTCTCAGAGTAAGCATGAGTGGGTACTGTTATCAGTTCTGCTATTCATGTGTGTGACTTTGGGCAAGTCATTTTCCCTCTCTTGGCCTTGGATTCTTCACTAGAAATGTGGAGATTCAATCTTCCCTTTATCAATGAGTTTTTTTCTTTTTCTTTTTTTGATAGATACAGAGAACAAACTGATAGTTGCCAGATGGGAGGGTGTTTGGGGGAACTGGGTGAAAAGATTGAAGGGATTAAGAAGTAGAAATTTGAAATTACAAAATAGTCACAAGGATGTAAAGTACAGTATAAGGAATATAGTTAATAATATATATATATATATATATATATATATATATATATATATATATATATATATATATATATATATATATATATAAAAGCCTAAGTGACCGTCGCAATGAAAACAACCAAACGGATGACCAAACAGGCTGTGTGGGGCAATCAGGCCAGCAGGTGGGTTAGTGAAGGACGACCACATGACTGAGCAGCGGGCTGTGTTGGGCAACCAGGCTAGCAGAGGGGTTATTGACGGATGACCAAACGACTGAACAGAGGGCTGCATGGGGCGACCAGGCCGGCAGGGGGGCAGTGAGGGGTGACCAAATGACCAAACAACAGGCTACATGGGGTGACTAGGCCGGCAGGGGGGGGCAGTTGCGGGTGACCAGGCCAGCAGGGGGTGCATTTAGGGGCGATCAGGCAGGCAGGCAGGTAAGCAGTTAGGAGCCAGTGGTCCCGAATTGTGAGAGGGACGTCTGACTGTTGGTTTAGGCCCGATCCCCAGGATCGGGCCTAAACCGGCAATCGGACACCCCCCGAGGGGTCCTGGATTGGAGAGGGTGCAGGCTGGGCTGAGGGCACCTCTGCCCCCGTGCACGAATTTCGTGCACCAGGCCTCTAGTATTGTAATAACTGTGTATGGTGTCAGGTGGGTACTGTAAATATCACAGGGGGAATCACTATGTAAGTTATATAAATGTCTAACCACTTTACTGTACACTTAAAACTAACATATCATTGAATGTCAACTGTAATTGAAAAAATTTTTAAATGTAAAAATCTGCCTTTTATCAGGAAGAATTTCTTAAATGACATTTCCATAAAATATCTGTGCTTTGAAAAGAGAAGAATGTGGTCTGAATATAAGGGAACATTATTCTAGGGTCATAGTCTTCCAAAAGGCCATTTTTTCCCCCTTAAGAGTTAGTTCAGCCCTAGCTGGTTTGTATCAATGGATTGAGCATCGGCCTATGGACTGAAAGCTCCTGGGTTCACTTTCCTTCAAGGGCACGTACCTTGGTTGCAGGCTCTATCCCCTGTACATGCGGAAGGCAACCAATCAATGTGTCTCTCTCACATTGATGTCTCTCTCTCTCTCTCTCTCTCTCTCTCTCCCTTCCTCCTCCCCTCCCTCCCTCCCTTCCACTCTCTCTAAAAATCAATGGGAAAATATCATCAGGTGAAGATTAACAATAAAAAAAGAGTTAGTTCACTTTACTTATTTATATCTCTCACTGTCCCAGGCCCAGTGGCCTATAATACAGACACAAAAGTGACTCTGGGGAATAGAGAGAGAAGTCAGAAGCTTCTGACTTGGTCACTAATTCTCTCTGTATGACCATTGGCAAGTTACTTTTCCTCAGTTTTCTCTTCCATAAAATGGGGAAGTGGGCCAACTGATCATTAAGTTGTCTTTAAAATGAAATTCTGTGATTGTTTTTCAAAGTGAGTGCTTGAAGGGAGGGAATTATGTCTCCTCCCATGCCTCCAGACCCCTGGTTTTGCAGTAGGGCACTACTAGACCAGGCTGTGGAGCAGTTTTTGTGGCCATAACTCCTTCCTCAGAGACTGCCACATCTCCACCCTTTGTTGATGTGAGACTTGGGGTTCTTTGGCTAGATATCACCTGAATCTGTGCCCTCCTCAGGTTTTGAGGAACACTGTGCTGGACCTTAGAACTTTACCTTTTCCACAAGACTGGACCTAGATTTCTCATATGTCAGCCTTCTCTTCACTTGTAAATCTTCCAGGCTCTGTCTCACTGAACCTGGGACTGAGATGTGCAATTTCATTTTCTAGGCTCCCTATACCCAGATGGCTCCTCTGGTCAGTTGAAAGCTGATGACTCTGTTCCCCCGGGAGGCAACCATATCTACAACTGGACCATTCCAGAAAGCCATGCACCCACTGATGCTGACCCAGCATGCCTCACCTGGATTTACCATTCTCATGTAGATGCTCCACGAGATATTGCAACTGGCCTCATTGGACCCCTTATCACCTGTAAAAGAGGTACAGGCCCCAAGAGTGAGCTATAAGATGCAATTTGGGATATCTATAGAAAACAGTGATATTGTTGAACTACCTATATATTAAGCAACAGCCTGAGGAGTGATAATTCAGAACCAATGTTTATTGGCAGGAATAAATAATGGCAAACTCCCCTTTCACTATTCTTTTTTTTTCTATTTTATTACCCTCTTTTTCTAACAAAATAAACCTTTCTACTTTAAAATTTTTTTTCTAATCACTTAAAAAACTTGAATTAGTAACTATGGGACTCGTCATATAAACATATGGTAAGAGTTTAAGTTTGGATAGGATTGGAAGTGTATCTATCAAGATTTGGGAAGGATTGTGAAAGTGGTTGGAAACAGGGTATGTTTAAGGTATAGTCAGGCCTGAAGACCTAGGTGTTGCAAGAGTGTGGTCATTTTAAGGCCCTGGTTGAAGAAGTCTCCATCTGCTTTTCTGTCGATGACAGACTCTTAAGACTTCCTCTATTCTTATATCTTTCTTACGAGTACTCCTTGCAGTTTACTGTTGCTAAGGACAGGAGGTTCTCAATGACACATTTCTTACTTGTACTAGGAACCCTGGATAGGAACTCCCCTCCTCGGCGGCAAGACGTGGACAATTCTTTCTTCCTGCTCTTCAGTGTGGTAGATGAGAATCTTAGCTGGCATATCAATGAGAACATTGCCACTTACTGCTCAGACCCTGTCTCAGTGGACAAAGAAGATGAGGCCTTTCAAGAAAGTAATAGGATGCATGGTGAGCTGGGAAGCAGTGGCCACACTGTGACAGTAGACTGTGATGAAAGGTCATTTCAAATATCTGATCATTTTTAAGCATTAGAAGGACCAGGAGCAGTAGGTAGCTTTACCTTGTTTTTACCTATGAGAAAACTGAGGATTACACAACAGATAAATGGCACAGCTAAAATTCCAACCCTAATCCGTCTGACTGCATAATGTGCTCTTACCATTACGTACATTGCCTCCTCAATGTGGAATAGCCCATGGTGTCGATTCCAAACTCATATGCTATATGTTAAGTCACTTTGATGAGGGTTGTTTACTGATATAATTATTTCATATTTCTTTGTTCTAAAAAGGATGCAAGCTATAATAATTAACTACTTTGTGAAGAAAAATGGTTGCCTATGGGGAACCTATCATCTTAATTAAATATAAAATTAACTAAAGGCACAAAAGCCCTAAGGTATGGGCATAGAAATGATTTTTATGAAGAGAAACAAGTTACTTTTGCTTTTGGTTAATTAAGGGAGTGGCTTACTTACCTTTGGCTTACTTACCAAAGCCAGGCTGTCCCAAGAGGGAAGTGAAAACTCAGATGAAAGATGTAAGAGATGGCTTAGACAACTCAAATTTCTCTTGGTTTTGTACCAATTGCTTATAATAACCATGGTAATTAGTTAGCTAGCTTAACAATTGTCCTATGGAATTTTTAGAAGAAAATTGGCCTAGAAGGAAAGAATAGCATACAAAATAAACCACTTTCCTTGAGTTGCTGGGTTGGAACCTTGGCTCTACCACTTGCTTTGGGAGAGAGCAACTTTACCTCTCTGAGCCTTGGTTTTTCTCATTTTTTTTTTTCATGAGACCATTGATACTTGCTTATTTCCTAGGATTGTTTGTAAGATTTAAATGATATAATGTGTATTGTCAGCACAGTGTGCTCTTTAAAACCTCATCTATATGTACCATATATACTATGGAATACTACTCAGCCATAAGAAGAGATGAAATACTGCCATTTGTGACAACATGGATGGACCTTGAGAATATTACACTAAGCAAAATAAGTCAATCATAAAAAGCTAAGAACCATATGATTTAATTCATTATGTGGAATATAAAATTGAAACTAAAATACCTGGACAGACAACACTATGGTAGTTACCAGAGGGAAGAGAGTTGAGGAGTAGTAAAGGGTAAAGGGGACCAAATACATGGTGACAGAAGATGATTTGACTTTGGGTAGTGGGCACACAATGCAATATGCAGATCATGTATCCTAGAAATATACACTTGAAACCTATATGAAACCAATGTCACCCTAATAAATTTAATTAAAAAAATAAAACCTCATCTAAATGTTACTTTAAATTATTGTCAGATGGTAAGGCTTTTCCTATTGGGCTGTTCTTTCCTAACTCTGATATTTTTCTTTGGATTTTCTTTTTCAGCAATCAATGGCTTTGTATTTGGGAACTTACCAGAGATGAACATGTGTGTACAGAAGCGTGTGGCCTGGCACTTGTTTGGCATGGGCAATGAAGTAGATGTCCACACAGCTTACTTCCATGGACAGATGCTAACCATCCGGGGCCACCGCACTGATGTGGCTCACATCTTTCCAGCCACCTTTGTGACTGCTGAGATGGTGCCTCAGAAACTTGGCATCTGGTTAATTAGCTGTCAAGTAAATAGTCACTTGCAAGGTGAGATCCAACATCTCTGACCCTTGAAGTATGGGATGAATGGGGCAGTTTGGTCATAAAGAGCCTGGGCTTCTGGTCTGGAGCCATAAGAGAGATTTTTAAGGTGAGACAGTCAGGAAAAAGGATGAAACACTAGACTAGAATTCTGGGACCCACATTCTTTCCTGGCTCAGACATTAACTTGCAGGGTGACCTCAGGCACATCTCTCTGGGTTTCATCTTTTTAATCTGTTAAGGGATTGTTAAGGGTCATTTTTCCCCCTCAAAGTCCTAAGGAATTAGTACCTGGAGGTCTTGCAGATGATTGAACAGAGAGTAAAGGAAAGATTTGTTTTAAAAGTATAAGGTTTCTGCAGGAAACCATGGAGTATTGTGGGCAGGTGATGACACCCTAGTTGGGACCCAACAGTAATAAGGGTAGAAGGTTTGGTTTTCAGAGGGAGAATGGTTGAAGTAATGGCACAATGCATTGAGGACCATCACAGAGGAGAAACATATGAGGCAATGGAAAGAGCAGTAGATAAGTGATTAGATGACTTCAGTGGTTGTCTCAGCTCTATGAAAAACTCGCTGTAATAACTTTGGAAAAGTCCCTTTCCATTTCTAGGCTTCATTTGTGACATTTATAAAATGGGAAATTTGGTCTAAATAGTCTCTAAGTGACTCTTCAGCTCTCACTTTCTAGAACTATTTTATATATGGTAAATTATATAGATGTCAGGTAAGTGATATGTGAGTATGTGAAAATGGATTTGAATAAGGGAGGAGTTATAGACTGGTAAGATAATGAGTCTGGGGTGGTATTTTTTTTTCCTAATAGGGGCCAGTTACCCATGCTCTGTCATCCAGGGTTTGGCTTGGTTCCAAAAGTGCTTGAGTAAATGAGTATGAATCCAGATTGAAGTTAAGAATGTAGCACAATAGTAGAACAAGCAGGGGCCTTAGATCCAGACAGGCCTGGATTCAAAACCTGTTCCACCAGTTGCTTAGTTAGCTTTGGTAAGTAATGTCACTTCTCTGAGCCTCTGTTCCCTTATCTGATTATTGCAGTAATGATTTCTACCTTATGAAGTTGTAATGGGATATTAGAGAGATAATGTAATTTTGAATCTTAAAGACTAGGAGAATGTTGAGACCAAGCTAGTGGGTATAAGAAAAAAAAATGAGCACTTAAATTTGCAGTTAAAAGATAAGAGCTTAAGTCTCAGCTCTATCACTGACTAGCTGTATTAACTTGGGCAAGTTATTTAACCTGTCTGATCCTTAGATTTTTTCAAGTGCAAAAGGGAAGTTTGTTTAGTCTGGCCAGTGTTGCTCAGTGGTTCATTGTCAACCCATGAACCTGGAGGTCATGGTTCAATTACTGGTCAGGACACATGCCTGGATTGTGGGCTCCATTCCCAATAGGGGGCATGCAAGAGGCAGCCGATCAATGATGTTCTCTCATCATTGATGTTTCTCTCTCTCTCTCTCTCTCTCTCTCTCTCTCTCTCTCTCTCTCTCTCTCTCCCATCCTCCTTCTGAAATCAATTTTAAAAACATATTTTAAAAAGTCTGCTTCACAGGATGGTTATGAGGATTGAAGGAAATAACATATGTAAAGAACCTAGCACAGGTCCTGGCCTATGTACTGGATACATATGTAAGACTTTAATCAATAAAGAAAAATTTAAAAAAATGAATATCTTTTCTGCATCCTCTTTTATATCTCAGATTTCTAGTTTATAATTTCAGATCTCCTTGGGATGTTATGACACTCAAATGAGATAATGATCTGAATGACCTCTATAAGATGCCAAACAAATATAAGGCAATATCATCAATTATCACTATACCTCAATGCAACATTTTTCACGTTTTGGAGACACTACTTAGAATCTACATTTTCAGGACAGTCCTAAATCTGAAACTTAATCTCCATGTGTAGATGTCCCATTGTTTTGGGAGATACCCTCTTTACAAATTACTTACTCCTTTTTTTTATGCTCCCACCAGCCCAGTGTGGCTGATTTCCCATTCTCCCCATTTACAAAACAGGGTTTAATTTTCGATCTAGGAATTGACTTGCCTAAGTCCTACAGAGAGTAATAAGGCTTGGACTCATTCTCAGGTATTTGGACAATGTAAACCTTTTGCAAAGTAATGAACATCTGGTAAATGAGGTAGTGGTGGTGAGCAGGTGGAGATACTTGAATTCCTATTTGGGCTCACTCTCTTCCAGCCAGGCTCTTAAGGAGTGATAGAAATGGCTTATATGGAGGTAGGGGCAAAGAACCTATTGGAAGGTGGGAGGGGAGACCTTAGGAGAAAGAGAAAGTTGGATTGTCTGGGTAGAAGACTTGTTAGTTGAAATGGGACTAGACATGATGTTCTTCCTCTTCTTCCAGATGGCATGCAAGCACTCTACAATGTCAAGTCTTGCTCCATGGCCCCTCCTGTGGACCTACTAACAGGAAATGTCCGGCAGTACTTCATTGAGGCTCATGAGATTCTATGGGACTATGGCCCAACAGGTTATGATGGGAGTACTGGGAAGAATTTGAGGGAGCCAGGCAGGTAAGAGGTAGTGGGCTTCTTCTCCCTACTCCTGGTTTTAGTCCCAAACACTACTACTCACTGTCAGAAATTTATCTTTCACTTGGGGGTCATAATCATTGTCTGACTGGAGTTAATGACACAACTGTTAACCAAATTCTTCTGACCCCTGGAGAGCTTGCTCTTGGGAAACTAGCAGTGTTTGAGGTTGTTCCTGCTCTAATACCAAGCCACATTCAGAAAAGGAGGCCCAGTGGGACCAGATCAGTTGAAATGTCATTTCTCCAGCTCTTCTTTATTTTATCCATTATTTACCTCCTTTTCTTTTTCATAGTCTGAAGGAGGCATTTAAACAGGAGTATAAAAAGCACTCAGAAATGTAGGAAGAAGGGGAAGCAACCTACCTTATAGCCATTCCATAACCATCATTTTTGGAGGAATTTATTCAAATTCTCTTGTTTCATCCATGAATCAGATTGGGCAAGATAGAGCAGGTTAGTTCCCTATTCAGTTGTTAGGTCTTAAATTATGCATATTCACTGGCCTATCAGTGATTCCAGGTCTTTCACAGAAGAGCCACTTGGTAGATGACTTGGAGAGTTTGGGGGAATATCTTGAGGCCTAATTTTTTTTACTGGAAAAATGTTTATTTTCCAGCAAAAATAAATATTTTTTCAGCAGAAAAACTAATGGATGAATGTGCAGAAAACATAGGAAAGTAGGCACTTGGGTCTCAGCATGACTTCTAGAATCTCTAACTGGGTTTGCTGAGTTAGTAGGTTTTCATTTTGGAATTAAGGATATTCTTTATTAAGGAGAGGAACAATCTTGAATACCTAAAGATAATTAAGGATAGATGTAAGTCTATGGAATTCATGAACGCAGGACTAGTACTAGTGTCTGAAACTTACAAGCAAGAAGATTTCAGACTATTATAAAAATAACTGTAATCATTAAAGCTATCCAACAGTAAGAAGGATTGTTTTCTCTGAAAATGAGTTCCCTAACCTTGGGAAGACTGAAGCAGAAGCTGCATATTATTTGTTAGTGGTTTCATCTTCACTGGGTAGAAGCTAACATGGATGATCACTGAGGTCTTTCCTAATTATAAAGATCCATAACTTGATGAGACCAAGGGTGATATGGAAGTCTATTTGATACATAATTTAATCATGTGACATTTGTCTTCTTATATGCCAGTGGCTCAGATATATTCTTCCAGAAGGGCTCCAGCAGAATAGGGGGCACTTACTGGAAAGTCCGATATGAAGCCTTCCAAGATGAAACGTTCCAGAAAAAGGTACAGCTGGAGGAAGATGAGCATCTTGGAATCCTGGGTGAGTAATCCTTAACTTATGAAATTAATTGACTAGATCCATGAGACTGGGGAGGACTTAGAAACTGGAGCCTGGGGGGCAACTCAGAGACATCTCTAGAACAGCATTTCCCAAAGTGAGTACCAACAGATGAGTGTTTTGTGCAAGAGTGTTTTGTGACTGTGCTTGCAAAATACTAAGTTAAACATCTATCTATATAATAGAGGAATATGCAAATTAGCTGGGACACCATAACATCACAACTGAACAGCAGGAACCTGAGGCTGCATGGTGCCTGGCCAGGGCGAGGGACCTCAGGCCATGTCCCCCACCCTGTGGGGCTTGACAGGGGACCTCAGGCCGTGCCCCTGCTTGCAGCCTGGCAGGACTTGATGGGGGACCTCAGGCCATGGCCCTGCCCTGGTGCCGGGCCTGGAGACCACAGGCCATGCCCTCCACCCTGGAGCCGGGCTGGGAGACCTCAGGTTGCATCCCCTGTTTGGCAGGGCTTGATGGGGGACCTCAGGCTGTGCCCCCAACCCTGGCGCCAGGCCAGGAGACCTCAGGCTGCACCCCCACCCTGCGGGGCTTGACAGGGGACCTCAGGCCATGCCCCCCACCTGGCAGGTCTTGATGAGGGACCTCAGGAGGTGCCCACCACCCCAGTGCCAGGCCAGGGGATCTCAGGCTGTACCCCCTGCCTGGTAGGGCTTGACAGGTACCTCAGGCCACACCCCTCACCTGGTGGGGCTTGATGGGGGACCTCAGGCTACAGTCCCTGCCTGATGGTCTTGACAGGGGACCTCAGGATGTGCCCCCTGCCCTGGCGCCAGGCCAGGAGACCTCATGCCACGCCCCCCCAGCACCAGGCTAGGGGACCTCAGGCTGCACCCCGACCTAGCGGGGCTTGATGGGGACCTCAGACCACGCCCCTCCACCCAGTGGGGCTTGACAGGGACCCTACACTACACCACTGCCCAACGGGGCTTGATGGGGACCTCAGGCCATGCCCTCCCATCTGGCAGGGCTTGACAGGGGACCTCAAGCCATGTCGCCCTCCACCTGGAGAGGCTTGACAGAGGTGGGGCTGGCTGGGTCTGGGTCTCACCCAATGGGGGTGGGGCCGGCTGGGTCTGGGTCTCCTGTGTTTTCGAAGCATGTGTGTGTGGTGGGCAGGGACTTGACTCTAGGTCCCACAGCACACCCCAGACTCTGACAGGAGGGAGATTTTCATATACATTTTATTAATTTTCTTTCATCTCTGACACTTCTATTATAGAGAAAGGGCAATAGCAATATTAAAATATTTCCTCTTATTACTTCCCTTTTAATGTGCATGAATTTCATGCACTGGACCACTAGTGGTCGCATAAAAATAGTCAAACAGTGTTCTTTGCTGCAGGGCTTCTTAGAACTTTGGATTTATTTTTGTTTATCATGAATCTCAAAGATAGGAATAGAGTATGTGGCATTTCTTATACTTTACTATAGACATTATTTTTTTTCAGTGAATATCTTCTGGAAGTACTGTTGTTAAGATCACACTTTAAAATATTTCCCGAGGTACATTTCTGAAGGGCCTATATAAAGCAGTAAGACTGCCCAGGTTCCTGGCAATATTTGGACAGGGACAACTTGACATGACATGCAGATATGCTTGCTATAGTGAGGGATGCAAAACAAAGGTTAGAAACTGACTTGGAGAAAGTATCCAGAAGGCCTAAAGTACGGCATTGAAACAGTATAACAATGTTGGGTGCTTTAGTCACTTAATGAAGCCAGAAAATAAAATAGATTAGATGGGAGAAAACTATGGAACTATGGAAATTAATGTAATGAACAGTATTCTGAGATTAGATGTGCGCCAGTTAATTCTAAGAGATCTGAGCAAGCACAGTAGAGCTTACATCAAATAAATAGGGATATATATGGAGAAAAAACTTACCTTGGAAAAGAGGATAGACAGTGAGTATTAAGCTCTCAATAGCTTGTGTTCAATATGGGTCTCCAGTCTTTTTCTTCACTTTTTTGTTGTGGTAAAATATGCACAAAATAAATTTTAACATAGTAACTATTTTACGTGTACAGTTCAGTGGTATTAAATGCATTCATAATGTTTTGCAACCATCACTACCATCTATATCAATTCTTTTTATCTTGTAAAACTGAAATTCAATACCCATTAAACAATAACTACCCATCTTACCCTCTACCCAGTGTGCAAATATGATTTTGAGGCATGATTTCAATTATTTTGGGTATACACAGAATGGAATTGCTGAATGATATGTTAATTCTATTTTTAAATTTTTGAGGGACCACCATGCTGTTTTCACAGTAGCTGTATCATTCTAAATTACCAACAACAGTGCACATGTGCTCTAATTGCTCCATATCCTTTCCAAACTTTATTTTCTGTGTGTGTGTGTTTTCTTTATAGTAGCCATATGAGTGGGTATGAAGAGGTATCTCACTGTTGTTTTGATTTGCATTTCCCTAATGATCAGTAATGTTTAGAATCTTTCCATGTGCCTATTGGCTATTTGTATATATTCTTTGCTTAAATATTTTCTCAAGTCCTCTTCCCATCTTTAATTAGGTTGTTTATTTATTTATTTATTTTTGCTATTAAGTTTTAGGAGTTATCTTAATTGCTTATCTTATCTAATAAAAGAGTTATATGCAAATTGACCATACCTCTACTACACCCACAAGCCATGCCCACTAGCCAATCAGGAGTGAATATGCAAATAAACCCAACCAAGATGGCTGTGGCCATGGAGAGCAGGAGGGATGCTTGGGTTTCCCTGGCAATGGAGGAAGCCAACCTTTCCACCTGCCCTTGCCAGCCCAGGCCAACACTCAATGCTATAAAGTTTCAATTATAGAAGATAAATAAATCCCAACAAAAATGGGGTCAGTCATAGAGCTGGAGAGAGCAGGAGGCTTGATTTGCCACCGGAGATGGAGGAAGCCAAGCTTTCCGCCTGCCCTGGCCTGCCTTGGCCTCCACTCCAGGCTACAAAGTTTCAATTATAGACAATAAATAAATCCTAACAAAAATGGCTGCAGCCACAGAGCGAGCAGGAGGCTTGGCTCCATACAAGGCTACAAAGTTTCAGTTATAGAAGATAAATAAATCCCAGATACCAGGGCCTATGGTTGGGTCACCAGGGGGTGTGGCCAGCCTGCAAACCACCACAGGCTCCTCGCCCAGGCCACCCCATACCCCAAGGGAACCCCCACCCTGATCTGGGACACCCTTCAGGGCAAACCAGCTGGTCCCCACCCATGCAACAGGCCTCTATCCTATCTAATTCTATCTAATAAAATAATAATATGCAAATTGACCACCACTCCAACACACAAGATGGCTGCCCCCATGTGGTCAAAGATGGCTGCCCTCATGTGGACACAATATGGCCACCACAAGATGGCCAGCAGGGGAGGAAAGTTGGGAGGGACCAGGCCTGCAAGGGAGGGCAGTTGGAGGTGATCAAGCCTGCAGGGGAGGGCAGTTAGGGGTGACCAGGCTGGCAGAGGAGGGAACTTGGTGGCGACTGGGCTTGCAGGGAAGGGCAGTTGGGGGGTACCAGGCCTGCAGCTGAGGGCAGTTAGGGGCAAACAGGCTGGCAGGGGAGCAGTCAGGCATCAATCAGGCTGGCAGGGGAGTGGTTAGGGGGTGATCAGGCTGGTAGGCAGAAGCAGTTAGGGGCAATCAGGAAGGCAGGCAGGTGAACAGTTGAGAGCCAGCAGTCCTGGATTGTGAGAGGAATGTCGAACTGCCCGTTTAGGCCTGATCCTACCGGGATTGGGCCTAAACAGGCAGTGGGACATCCCTCGAGGGGTCCCAGATTGGAAAGGGTGCAGGCTGGGCTGAGGGACACCCGCCGCCCCTCGTACACAAATTTCATGCACCGGGCCCCTAGTCAGATATATAATTTGCAAATATTTCCCCATTCTGTAGGTTGCCTTTTTACTCTGTTGATAGTGTCTCTTTGGTATATAGATTTAAAAAATTTTTATAAATTCCAGTTAGCATGGGGGTTTTTGTTACCTGTACTTTTGTACCCAAAAAATCATTGTCAAATCTAATGTCATGAAGGTTTTTCCTTATGGTTTCTTTTTTTCGAATTTAAATTCTTTATTGTTTAAAGTATTACATAAGTGTCCTTTTCCCCCCCACTGACCTCTCCCTTGCTTCCCCCACCCCTCAGCACATGCCATCATGCCCCCCACACTGTCTGTATCCATTGGTTATGCTCATATGCATGCATACAAGTCTATTGGTTGATGTCTTACCTCCTTAACCCTCTCCTTCCCTCATAGGTTGGACAGTCTGTTCAATGCTTCTATGTCTCTGGTTCTATTTTTGTTCATCAATTTATGTTGTTCATTATATTCAACAAATGAGTGAGATCATGTAATACTTATCTTTCTCTGACTGGCTTATTTCGCTTAGCATAATGCTCTCCAGGTCAACCCATGGTAAGAATTCCTTCTTTTTTACAGCAGCATAGTATTCCATTGTGTAGATGTACCACAGTTTTGTAATACACTCATCTGCTGATAGGCATTTAGGCTGTTTCCAAATATTAGCTATTGTAAATTGTGCTGCTATTAACATATGGGTGCATATATCCTTTCTGATTGGTGTTTCTGTTTTCTTGGGATATATTCCTAGAAGTGGGATTACTGGGTCATGTGGAAGTTCCATTTTTAATTTTTTGAGGAAACTCCATACTGTTCTCCACAGTGGCTGCACCAGTCTGCATTCCCACCAGCAGTGCACGCGGGCTTCTTTTTTTCCCCATCTCCTCCAGCACTTGTCATTTGTTGATTTGTTAATGATAGCCATTCTGACAGGTGTGAGATGGTACCTCATTGTTGTTTTGATTTGCATCTCTTGGATCATTAGTGACTTTGAGCATGTTTTCATATATCTCCTGGCCTTCTGTTTGTCCTCTTTCGAAAAGTGTCTATTTAGGTCCTTTGCCCCTTTTCTTTATTGGATTGTTTATCTTCCTTTTGTTAAGTTGTATGAGTTCTCTATAAATTTTGGAGATTAAACCCTTATTGGAAATATCATTGGCAAATATGTTCTCCCAAGCACTGGGCTTTCTTGTTGTTTTGTTGATAGTTTCTTTTGCTGTGCAGAAGCTTTTTATTTTGATGTAGTCACATTTGTTTATTTCCTCTTTAGTTTCTATTGCCCTAGGAGCTGTATCAGTAAAGGTATTGCCACAACAAATGTCTATTTTTCTGCCTATGGCTTCTTCTAAGATTTTTATGGTTTCCCATCTTAGGTTTAAGTCCTTTATCCATTTTGAGTTTATTTTTGTTTATGGTGTAAGTTGGTGGTCTAGTTTCATTTTTTTGCATGTATCTGTCCAATTTTCCCAACACCATTTATTGAAGAGACTGTCTTGACTCCATTGTATGTTCATGCCTCCTTTGTCAAATATTAATTGAGCATAATGAGTTGCATAGATTTCTGGGTTCTCTGTTCTATTCCATTGGTCTATGTCTGTTCTTGTGAAAATACCAGGCAGTTTTGAGAACAGTGGCTTTGTAATATATTTTCTTATGAGTTGTATTGGTTTAGGTGTTATATTGAGGTTTTTTTTTAATTAATTTTGTATATGGTATTAGGTAAGTGTTCACCTTTATTATTTTGCTACTTGTGGCCCAGTACATGAAATTCATGCACGGGGGTGTTGGGGGGTCCCTCAGCCCAGCCTGCACTCTCCAATCTGTGACTCTTTGGGGTTTGTCCGGCAGTCGGACATCCCTTTCACAATCCGGGACTGCTGGCTCTTAACCACTCACCTGCCTGTTTGCCTGATCACCCCTAACCACTCTGCCTGCCTGGCTGATTGCCCCTAACAGCCTCTGCCTGCCAACCTGATCACCCCTAACCGCCTCTGCCTGCCAGCCTGATCCTAACTGCCTCTGCCTCAGCCCCTGTCACCATGGCTTTGTCCAGAAGGAGGACCAGACGACCGGAAGATGTCCAGTTGACCCAGTCTAATTAGCATATTACCCTTTTATTAGTATAGATGGAAATCCAGTTTCCTTTTTTGTTGTTGTTAATCCTCACCTAAGGATATTTTCCCACTGATTTTTAAGGAGAGTGGAAGGGAAGGGGGAGAGACAGAGAGAAAGAAACATCGATGAAAGAGAAACACATTGATTGGTTACCTCCCCCACATTTCCGGGACCAGAGCCGGTCATTGAGCCTGCAACTGAGGTATATGCCCTTGACCAGAATTGAACCCAGAACGCTTCAGTCCCCGGGCTGATGCTCTATGCACTGAGCCAAACTGGCTAGTGTGAAATCCAGTTTTCCCCTCACCATTTGTTTAAAAGACTGTCCCTATATATGTGAGTGTTTATTTCTGGGTTCTCTAGTATATTCCATTAGTCCATATTCTATTGGTCCATATGTCTATCCTTATGCTAGTACCACACTGTTTTGATTACAGTAAGCTTTTTGGTAAGTTTTAATATGAGGAAATGTGAATCTCCCAGTTTTGTTCTTTGTTTTCAAGACTATTTTTTGGCTATTCTGGATCCCTTGAGATTCCATATAAAAAAAGTATTCCCTCCTTTTCAATAGTTTGGAAGATTTTGAGAAAGATTGGTATTAGTTCTTTAAATATTTAGTAGAAATCACAAGTGAAGCCATCAGATCCAGGGATTTTCTATTTTGGAAAACTTTTTATTACTGATTCAATGGGCTTGCTAGCTGCAGGTCTATTCAAATTTTCTGTTTCTTTATGATTTACGCTTGGTAGGTTTTATGTTTTTAGAATTTGCCTGTTTCATCTAAGTTATTCAATTTGTTGGTGTACAATTGCTCATAATACTCATTTATAATCTTTTATTTCTGTAGAATCAGTGGTAATGTCCCCACTATCATTTCTCATTTTAGTAATTTGAGTCTTCTCTTTTTTTTCTTAGTCCATCTAGCTAAAGATTTGTCTATATTGTTGATTGTTTTGAAGAACCAACTTTTGGTTTTATTGATATTCTTTATTATTTTATTCTCTATTTCACTATCATTAACATATTTTCTTCTTTCTAGTAGCTTTTGTTTTAGTTTGTTTTTCTTTCCTGTTTTCTTAACTTGTGAAGTTAGATTGTTGATTTAAGATTTTTTTTAAATTTTAAATGTTTATAGCTATAAATTTTCCCCTTAGCAACACTTTCACTGCACATCATATTTTGGTATGTTGTGTTTTGTTTTTGCTTTTTCATCTGCTTCTTAAGTATTTTCTAATTTTTTGTGATTTTTTTCTTTGATCCATTGGTGTTTTAAAAGTGTGTTGTTTAATTTTCACAAATTTGTAAATTATCCATTTTTCTTCTTTTATTGATTTGTAACTTCATTCCATTGTGGTTATAGAAGATAATTTGTATATGTTTCAAAATCTACTGAGGATTAATTTGTGGCCTATCATATGGTCTATTTTGAAAAATGTCCCATGTGCACTTGAGATGAATATGTATTCTGTTGTTTTGGGTAGATTGTTGTTATATGTTAGATATAGTTATATGTTAGATAGGCTTATCATGTTATTTAATTATCCTATTTATTTACTCATATCCTGTCTGGGTGTTTTATCCATTATTATGAGTGGGATATTGGTCACCAGACTTGATTAGAGGTGAAGCATTAAGTGTGGACAATGATTAGAATCTATACCAGAAACTCTGAATTATGGTTAGAGTCAGCATAAATTATCAGGTTGTCTCGGTAATCCTGGTTAGATTCAAAGGTGACCTAAGCTAGGTCAGAGATGGTGAATAGTGGAGCAAAGAAAAGTTCAGTAGTCATGACTAGACTAGTTATTCCGGGGCCTTGATAGAAGATATAATAATTTTATATGCTCAAAATTTATTTACAATTGAAGCAAGCTCAAATATTTTGATGGGTCCTACAAGGAAATGCAACTGTAAGAACTGGGGAAATAACGGCTGGGGAAATGGAGTTGGTCTTGACAGTGGGGTAGGAGAAAGCCTTACTTTATTATTATTTTTTAAATATATTTTTTAATGATTTCAGAGAGGAAGGGAAAAGGAGAGAGAGATAGAAGAGAGAGATAGAAACTTCAGTGATGAGAGAGAATCACTTATTGGATGCTTCCTGCACGCCCCACACTAGGGATCGAACCCACAACCCGGGCATGTGCCCTGACCCGGAATTGAACCATGACCTCCTGGTTCATAGGTCGACACTCAACCAGTGAGTCACTCCGACTGGATATGAGAAAGCCCTAACTTTATTTATTTTTTTTTACTTTATTTATTTATTTTTAATAATTCTTTATTGTTGAAAGTATTACATATGTTCCCCCTTTTTACACATTAACCCCCACCAGCCCCTTCCAGCCCCAAGCCTTCACCACCCTATTGTCTGTGTCCATGGGTTATGCAGATATGCATACAAGGTCCTTGGTTGATTACCTCCCACTGTCCCACCTTCCCCCGCCTTCCCGATGAGATTCCACACTCTGGTCCATGACTCCATGTCTCTGAATCCACTACATTCATCAGTTTACTTTGTTACTTAGATTCCACATACACATGAGACCATATGATACTTGTCTTTCTCTGACTAACTTATTTCACTTAGCATGATACTCTGCAGGTGCCTCCATGCTTCCTCAAAGGGTAAGAGACTCTTCTTTATTGCTGCAAGGTATTCCATAGTATGAATGTACCACAACTTTTTTATCCACTCATCTACTGATGGGTACTTGGGTTGTGTCTAATTCTTAGTTATTGTAAATTGTGCTACTATGAACATAGGGGTGCATACTTTCTTTCTGATTGGTGTTTTGAGTTTTCTAGGATATAGTCCTAGAAGTGGGATCACTGGGTCAAATGGTAGTTCCATATTTAATTTTTTGAGGAAACTCCATACTATTGTCCATAATGGCTGCACCAATCAGCATTCCCACCAGCAGTGTACTCGGGTTTCCTTTTCTCCACATCCTTGCCAGTACTTGTCATTTGTTGAATTCTTGATGGCAGCCATTCTGACAGGTGTGAGGGTATATCTCATTGTCATTTTAATTTGCATCTCTCTAATGATCAGTGACTTAGAGCATTTTTTCAAGTGTCTCTTAGCCATCTGTATGTCCACTTTGGAGAATTGTTTATTTAGGTCCTTTGCCCATTTTAAAATTGGATATTTTTTGCTTCCTTTTGTTAAGTTGTATGAGTTCCTCATATATTTTAGATATAACCCTTTATCAGATGTATCATTGCCAAATATGTTCTCCCATGCAGTGAGCTCTCGTTATTTTGTTGATGGTTTCTTTTGCTGTGCAGAAGCATTTTATTTTTATGTAGTCCCATTTTTTAATTATTTCCTTGGTTTCCTTTGCTCTAGGAGATGTATCCATAAACATATTGCTATGAGAGATGTCTAAGATATTGCTGCATATGGTTTCTTCTAGGATAGTTATGGTTTCCCGACTTACATTTAAATATTTTATCCATTTTGAGTTTATTCTTGTGTATGGTGTAATTTGGTGGTCTAGTTTCATTTTTTTGAATGTATCTTTCCAATTTTCCCAATACCATTTATTGAAGAGACTGTCTTGACTCCATTGTATGCTCTTGCCTCCTTTGTAAAATATTAATTGAGTGTAATTAATGGTAACCCATTCATTGTTTAGTAACATATTATTTAGCCTACATGTGTTTTATCCAATCTTGTTTATCCTTTCAAATTGTCAATTTCTGGGGTCTCTGTTGTATTCTATTGATCTTTATGCCTGTTCTTGTGCCATTACCAGGCTGTTTTGATTACAGTGGCTTTGTAGTATAACTTGAAATCTGGTATTGTGATTCCTCCTATTTGTTTTTCTTTCTCAAGATTGCTGTAGCTATTCAGGGTCTTTTTTTTAGTCCATTTAAATTTTTGCAATATTTGTTCCAGATCTGTGAAATATGCCATTGGTATCTTAATATGGGTTGCATTGAATCTGTAGATTATCTTGAGTAGTATGGACATTTTAATGATGTTGTTTCTACCAATTCATGTACAGGGTTTATTATTCCACTTGTTTATATCTTCTTCTATCTCTTTTTTTCAACATCCTGTGGTTTTCTGAGTACAAGTCTTTGCCTCATTGGTTAAGTTTATTCCTAAGTATCTTAATTAATTGGTTGCAATGGTAAATGTGATTGTTAGTTTGGTTTCTCTTTTTGGGAATTCATTATTGGTATATAAAAAATGCATCGATTTTTGGGTGTTGATTTTGCATCCTGCTACATTGTCAAATTAATCTATTAAATCTAGTAGTTTTTGGTGGAGTCTTTAGGGTTTTCTATGTACAATATCATGTCATTTGCAAATAATGAGAGTTTTACTTCCTCCTTTCCAATTTGGATGCCTTTTATTTCTTCCTCTTGTCTGATTGCTGTGGCTAGGACTTCCAATACTATGTTGAATAAGTGTGGTGAAAGCAGACATCCCTGTCTTGTTCCTGTTCTTAGGGAAATGGTTTAGTTTTTGCCCATTGAGTATGATATTAGCTATAGGATTGTCATATATGGCCTTTATCATGTTGATATTTGCTCTCTCTATTCACACTTTGCTGAGAGTTTTTATCAAAAATGGGTGTTGGATTTTGTCAAATGCTTTTTCTGTATTTATTGATATAATTGTTTGATTTTTGTATTTCAATTAATTTATGTGATGTATCACGGTTATTGATTTGCAAATATTATACCAGCCTTGCATCCCAGGAATAAAACCCACTTGATCATGGTATATGAAATCTTAATATATTGCTAGATCCTATTTACTAATACTTTTTTGAGAATTTTAGCATTCATATTCATCAGAGATATTAGAATGTAATTCTCTTTCTTTGTAGTTTCTTTATCTGGTTTTGGAATTAGGATAACTCCTAATAAAAAGAATTATTGGTCTCATAAAAAGAGCTTGGAAGTGTTCTTTCCTCTTGGATATTTGGAATAGTTTGAGGAGTATAGTGATAATTCTTCTTTGAATGTTTGGTAAAACTCCCCTTGTGAAACCGTCTGGACCCGGGCTTTTGTTTGCTGTGAGTTTTTTCTTTGTTTGTTTGTTTGTTTTGTTTTGTTTTATGGTTTCTAGTTCATCAGTTGTTATTTGCTTATTCAGGATTTCTGATTCTTCCTGATTCAGTTTTGGGAGATTGTATTTTTCTAGGAATTTGTCCATTTCATCTACATTGTCCAACTTGTTGGCATATAGCTGTTCATAGTATTTTTTTTTTTTACAATGGTTTTGTATTACTGTGGTGTCAGTGGTTACTTTTCTATTTTCATTTCTGATTTTATTAATTTGGGTTCTCTCTCTTTGTTTCTTGATAAGTTTGGCTAATGGTTCATCAATCTTGTTTATCCTTTCAAAAACCAGTGCTTGGTTTCATTGATTTTTTGTATTATTTTTTTTTTAGTCTCTATGTCATTTATTTCTGCTCTAATCTTTATTATTTCCTTCCTTCTCCTTACTCTGGGATTTGATTGTTGTTCTCTTTCTAGTTCTTTAAGTTGCATGGTTAAATAGTTTGTTAATTTATCTTGTTTTTTTTTGGGGGGGGTTGTTTGTTTGTTTGTTTTTAAGAAAGACCTGTTGTCCTATGAACTTCCCTCTCAGGACTGCTTTTGCTGTGTCCCCAGAAATTTTGGGTTGTTATGTGTTCATTTTCATTTGTTTCCAGGAAGTTTTTTTTAAATTTTTTTCTTGATCTCATTGGTAACCCATTCATTGTTTAGTAATAAACTATTTAGCCTACATGTGTTTTAATATTTTGGGTGGTTTTACTGTGGATGATTTGTAATTTCATTCTACTGTGATCTGAGAAGATGCTTGATATGATTTAAATCTTCTTAAACTTGTAGAGAATTGTTTTATGTCCTAACATGTGGGCTAATCTTTGTGAATGATCCATGTGCACTTGAGAAGAATGTATACTCTCTGGCTTTGGGGTAAAATATTCTATAAATGTCAATTAAATCCATCTGATTCAATGTGTCCTTTAGAGTCACTGTTTCCTTTTTTGTCTGGAAGATCTATCTAATGACATCAGTAGAGTATGGATGTCCCCTACTATGACTGTATTGTGATTGATATCTCTGTTAAAGTCATATATATATATATATATATATATATATATATATGTATATATATATATATATATATATATATACACACATATATATATATATATACTCCTATATTGAGTGCATATATGTCTACCAGGGTTATATCCTCTTATTGGGATTGATCCCTTTAGTGTCATATGATTTGTTATCTCTTGTGATGGCCTTCATTTTGAACTCTATTTTGTTGGATAATAGTATTGCTATTCCAGCTTCTTTTTCTTTCCCATTTGCAGGGAAAAAAAATTTTTTCCCATCCCTTCACTTTCAGCCTATATGTGTCTTTTGTTCTGAGGTGGGTCTCTTGTAGACAGCATATACTTGGGTCATGTTTTCTTATCCATTCATCTACCCTTTGTCTTTTGATGGGAGCATTTAATACATTGACATTTAAGGTTATTATGTATAGGCATTTATTTATTTATTTATTTATTTATTTATTTATTTATTTTAAAACTTTTTTTATTGATTAAGGTATTCCATATTTGTCCTTATTCCTCCATTTTCCCCCACCCCCCATTCATGCCCTCACCCCCCTAGTGTCTGTGTCCATTGGTTATGATTACATGCATGCATACAAGTCCTTTGGTTGATCTCTCCTCCTTACCCCAACCCTCCCCTACATTCCCTCTGAGGTTTGAGCATCTGATTGATGCTTCTCAGTCTCTGGATCTGTTTTTGTTCATCAGTTTAAGTTGTTCATTATAATCCATAAATTAGTGAGATCATATGACATTTACCTTTCTCTGACTGATTTATTTCGATTAGCATAATGCTCTCCAGTTTCATCCATGCTGTTGCAAATGGTAGGAGTTCCTTCCTTTTTACAGCAGCATATTATTCCATTGTGTAGATGTACCACAGTGCTGTAATCCACTCATCTGCTGATGGTCACTTAGGGTTTTTGCAAATCTTAGCTATTGTAAATTGTGCTGCTATGAACATAGGAGTGAATATATCCTTTATGATTGGTGTTTCTAGTTTCTTAGGATATATTCTCAGAAGTGGGATCACTGGGTCAAATGGGAGTTCCATTTTTAGTTTTTTGAGGATACTCCATATTGTGGCAACACCAGTCTGCATTCCCACCAGCAGTGCACAAGGGTTTCCTTTTCTCCGAATCCTCTCCAGCACTTGTCATTTGTTGATTTGTTGATGATAGCCATTCTGACAGGTGAGAGACGGTACCTCATTGTCATTTTGATTTGCATCTCTCAGATGACTAGTGACTTTGTGCATGTTTTCATATGTCTCTTGGCCTTCCTTATGTCCTCTTTCAAAAAGCATCTATTTAGGTCCATTGCTCATTTTTTGATTGGGTTGTTTATCTTCCTTTTGTTAAGTTGTTTGAGTTCCCTGTAAATGCTGGAGATTAACCCCATATCGGAGATAACATTGGCAAATATGTTCTCTCATGCAGTGGGCTTTCTTGTTGTTTTGCTGACAGTTTCATTTGCTGTGTGGAAGCTTTTTATTTAGATGTAGTCCTATTTGTTTATTTTATTTTTGTTTCCATTGCTGTATCAGTGAAGATATTGCTCCAGCATATGTCTGAGATTTTGCTGCCTGTGGATTCTTCTACGATTTTTATGGTTTCCCGTCTTAAGTTTAAGTCCTTTATCCATTTTGAGTTTATTTTTGTGTATGGTGTAAGTTGGTGGTCTAGTTTCATTTTTTTTTTGCATGTATCTGTCCAATTTTCCCAACACCATTTATTGAGGAGACTGTCTTGACTCCATTGTATGCTCTTGTCTCCTTTGTCAAATATTAATTGAGTATAGTGGTTTGGGTCGATTTCTGGGTTCTCTGTTCTATTCCATTGGTCTATATGTCTGTTCTTGTGCCAGTACCAGGCAGTTTTGAGAACAGTGGCTTTGTAATACAGCTTGATATCTGGTATTGAGATCCCTCCTACTTTGTTCTTCTTTCTCAGGATTGCTGCAGCTACTCTGGCTTTTTTTTTAAATTCAAGATGAATTTTTGGAGAGTTTGTTCTAGGTCTGTGAAACATGCCGTTGGCATTTTAATGAGGATTGCATTGAATCTATAGAATGCTTTGGATATTATGCACATTTTAGTGATGTTGATTATACCAATCCATGAACAAGGTATATTCTTCCATCTGTTTATGTCTTCCACTATCTCTTTGTTCATCATCCTGTATTTTTCTGAGTTTAGGTTTTACCTCCTAAGTTATGTTTATTCCTAGGTAGGTTAATTTTTTTTGTGCAGTGGTAAATGGGATTGTTCTTTTAATCTCTCTTTCTGTCAGTTCACTATTGGTGTACAAAAATGCCATAGATTTCTTGGCGTTAATTTTATATCCCGCTACATTGCTAAATACATTTATTAAGTCTAATAATTTTTTGATGGAGTCTTTAGGGTTTTCTATGTACAATATCAAGTCATCTGCAAATAATGACACTTTTAATTCTTCTTTTCCAATTTGGATGCCTTTCATTTCCTCTTCTTGTCTGATCGCCTTGACTAGCACTTCCAGTACTATGTTGAACAAAAGTGGTGAAAGTGGGCATCCCTGTGTTGTTTCTGTTATTCAGGGAAATGGTTTTAGTTTTTGACCATTGAGTATGATGTTGGCTGTAGGTTTGTCATATAAGGCTTTTATTATGTTGAGGTATTATCCCTCTATTCCCACTTTGCTGAGCATTTCTATCAGAAAAGGGTGTTGGACTTTCTCAAATGCCTTTTCTGCATCAATTGATATGATTATGTGATTTTTGCTCTCAATTTGTTTATGTGATGTATCACATTTATTGATTTGCAGATATTGTACCAGCCTTCCATCCCTGGAATAAATCCCACTTGGTCATGGTGTATGATCTTTCTGATGTACTGCTGGATCCGATTTGCTAGAATTTTGTTGAGGATTTTGGCACCTATGTTCATCAAGGATATTAGCCTGTAATTCTCTTTCTTTTTGGTGTTTTTATCTGGTTTTGGGATTAGACTATTGCTGGTTTCACAGAATGAGCTAGGAAGTGTGCTTTCCTCTTGAATTTTTGAAATAGTCTGAGAAGGATTGGTTTTAGTTCTTCTTTGAATGTTCGGTAAAACTCCCCTGTGAAGCCATCAATTCCAGGGCTTTTGTTTGGTGGAAGTTTTTATTACTGTTTCAATTTCATAAGTAATTATCGGCCTATTCAGGTTTTTTAATTCTTCCTGATTGAGTTTTGGAAGCTTGTATTTTTCTAGGAATCTGTCCATTTCCTCAAGGTTGTCTAGTTTGTTAGAGTAGAATTGTTTGTAGTATTTTTTTTTTACAATCCTTTGTATATCTGTGGGGTCAGTTGTTACTTCACATCTTTCATTTCTGATTTTGTTTATTTGGGTCCTTTATCTTTGTTTCTTGGTGAGCCTGGCTAGAGGTTCATCAATCTTCTTTATCCTTTCAAAGAACCAGCTCTTGGTTTCATTAATCTTTTGTAATTTTTTTTTTTTTTTTGGTCTCTATGTCATTCATTTCTGCTCTGATCTTTATTATTTACTTCCTTCTGGTTACTGTGGGCTTTTCTTGTTTCTCCCTTTCTAATTCTTTAAGTTGCTATGTTAGCTAATTTATTCTTTCTTTTTTCTTTCTTTCTTTCTTTCTTTTTTAGGTAGGCCTGTAGAGCTATGAACTTCCCTTTTAGGACTGCTTTCATTGTGTCCCATAGATATTTATTTGTTGTGTTTTCACTGTCATTTGTTTCCAGGATGCTTTTTATTTCTTCTTTGATCTCTTTTGTAACCGAATCATTGCTTAATAGCATACGATTTAGCCTCCAAGTGTTTGCTTTTTTTCATTATTTTTATTATAGTTGATTTCTAATTTTATGATATGGTGGCCTGAGAAGATGCTTGATATGATTTCTATCTTCTTGAATTTGAAGTAACTTTTCCTGTGTCCTAATATGTGGTCTATCTTTGAAAATGTCCCATGTGTACTTGAGAAGAATGTATATTCTGTATCTTTTGGGTGAAATGTTCTGAAGATATCAATTAAGTCCATCTGATCTAGTGAGTCATTTAGGATTGCTGTTTCTTTGCTGATTTTTTGTTTAGAGGATTTATCCAGTGGTGTCAGTGGGGTATTAAAGTCCCCTACTATGATTGTATTGCTGTCAATCTTTCCCTTGATATCTTCCAGAAGTTGTTTTATGTATTTGGGTGCTCCTGTATTGGGTGCATATATGTTTACCAGAGTCATAACCTCGTGTTGAATTGCTCCCTTCAGTATTATGAAGTGGCCCTCCTCATCTCTTGTTATGGCTTTTACCTTTAGGTCTATTTTGTCAGATGTAAGTATTGCAACCCTAGCTTTTTTCTCATTTCCATTTGTGTGAAAAAAATTTTCCATCCCTATATTATCACTCTGTGTGAATCTTTTGTTCTGAGCTGGGTCTCATGCAGACAGTGAATATATGGGTCATGTTTTCTTATCCATTCAGCTACCTTTATGCCTTTTGATTGGAGCATTTAATCCTTTTGCATTTAATGTTATTATTGATAAGTACTTGTCACCATTTTTATTCTTTATGTTTGTTTTCCTTATTTCATTTCTATTTCTTCTTTTTACAATATTCCCTTTAGCATTTCTTGCATTGCTGACTTGGTGGTAATAAACTCCATTAGCCTTTTTTGTCTGTGAAGTTCCTGATTCCACCTTCAGTTTTGAATGATAGCCTTGCTGGGTATAGTATTCTTGGATTCAGTCCCTTGCTTTGCATCTCTTTGTATATTTCATTCCATTCCCTTCTTGTCTGGTGTGTTTCTGTTGAGAAATCAGTTGATATTCTAATGGGAGATCCATTGTAGGTAACTTTCTGTCTCTCTCTGGCAGCCTTTAAGATTCTTACTTTGTCGTTGAGGTTTGCCAGGTTATGATGTGTCTTGGTGTTGGTCTTTTAGGGTTCATCTTGTTTGGGACTCTCTTGAATTTTTCTTAACAGCATCAGGGAAGTTTTCTGTCATTATTTCTTCAAACTGCTTTTCTATTCCTTGCTCTGCTTCCTCTCCTCCTGGTACCCTTATTATGCAGATGTTGTTTCATTTTGTGTTGTTCCAACGCTCCCTTAGGCTCTCCTCTTGCTTTTTCAGTTTTCTTTCCAGTTGCTGCTGTATTTGTGTGTTTTTTCCTACCTTGTCTTCTAATTCGCTGATGTGGTCCTCAGCATTTTCTAGTCTACTGTTTAAGTGTTCCATTGTGTTATTTATTGCAGCTCAGTCATTCTTCATTTCCTCTTGGATCCTTTTCATATTGGTGACATTCTCGTTCAGCTCCTTATAATTCTCACTAGCGTTCCCGTTGCAGGAAGAATCCTGCAATAGGGTTTCCTGCTGCACTCTACCCCACCCCACCTGCTCTCCTCCCTTCTCCCCCACCCCGCCTTCCCCACCAGCCCACTTGCTCTCCTTCCTTCTCCCCTGGCCCTGCCTCTGCTCCTCCCTTCTCCTCCCCCCAGCTTGCTTGCTTCTCCGCAGCTTTGCTCCCTTCTGCAGCTCTTGGCTTCTTTCTATGCTGTCTTGATATGCAAATTAATCACCATCTTGGTTGAGGTAATTTGCATACTCGTCCTGATTGTTTGGTGGGCGTGGTTTGGCTGGTGGGTGTGGCTTTGGCATAGCGAAGGTGCTGTCAATTTGCATATTTGTCTGTTATTAGGTAGGATTGAGTTGTGTTTATTTTTCATCCAGCCATTTGAGCATCCTTATAACCATTACTCTGAATTCTTTCTCTGACATGTTACTTGCCTCCATTTTATTTAATTCCTTTTCTGGTGATTCCTCTTTTTCTTTCCTTTGCAGATTGTTTTTTTGTCTCCCCAAAGAGTCAAACACTTTTTCTGACTAATTAGATCAGGCAGAAACTGAAATCCTCCAGAGACCACCTCTACCTACAGATTGATAGTATTCCATCTTGAATTGTCCTCAGGCAAATGTCCACAGTGTAGGAAGCATTTTTTGTTGTTTTTTTTTTCTAACAGGGTGAGGCAATTGCTTCTGCCTAGTGGCTAATGGTTAGTCTCAGTCTCTTAATGGATCTCAGAAACTCTGCACCGTGGGGCAAGGTGTTTTCTAGTAGGGTGGGTCAGCTGTCTTCCCCCAAAGCAAAGCCATCTGTATAGCAATTGTCTGCATGAGGAAGATGACTTCCACAGCATGAGGGAATGACTCAGTACAGGAATCCGGGGTGTCTGCTGGAGCACAAGGTGAGTGGCTCCACAGAGAATTCTATGTGTTGGCCCTTTAAGAGTGTGCCTGAATTTCCAGCCTTGTCTTCCTGGCAGACAGTAACCCCACTGCTTTTCACAACCAGATGTTATGTGGGTACCCTTCTCAGTTCTGGTGCTTTCTTCTGGGGGTCCCTGCTTGGGTATTAGACCCCAGAGTTCTCATTGGCAACCCCCCACAGCTGAGATATCTCTCTGGAACTTCAGTTTCTGTCTGTGGAAGCCTGTCCAGCCCTTTTGTGCCTCCACCCCTCCTACCAGTCTCTATGTAGTTTCCATTTTCCATCCTCAGGTATCAGGGTTCTCTCCAGTGAGTCTTCCATTGATTATTTGGGAAGTTTTTCTGTAATTTGATTGTAGTTCCAGTTTTTTCCTGGGAGCATGTCCATGCAGCATCCACTTACTCTGACTCCATTTTTAATCTCAGAAATTCTTAACTTTTGGTATAGTCTTTATTCCTAATCAGTCATTTAAATTTGAGCTGCAGTTTCCTCATCTGTAAAATGAAGATATCCCCTACCCTATATGACTTAGAATGATATTTGAAAATAAAATTGAGATAATGGACATTAATGTGCTTTTTATTTCAGGTTTTAAAACTTTTTACTTGCATATTTAAAATTGTACATTCTAATAATTAAAATAATTTTAACAAAAAATGGCATTCTGATTAAACTGTATTTTACAGCCTTTGTTTTTACTCTAGATTTCACTGTTGTCCCACCCAACTTATTCCTTCACTGACATGCAAGTTCATTCCCTTCCCTGCCATCCAGGCAGGTAGATGGGAGAGGCAGGTGTGGCCTTCCTTGCCAGTAGTTCTCTGATGTGAAAAACAGCAGCACAGTCAATTAAACTGATCTAAGTTCTTTGAATCTTACAAAGTTAAACAGCTAAAAGAAGTAAAATAAGAAGGCAATGCTTGTGGAATTTACAGTGCATATTGGTGGTGCATGTCTCATTATGATTCACCTGCTTGCTTCTCCAGTTCAATCATTTCTTTTGAAGGTAGTGGATTTTTCTCTTGTGTTTCTGTCTTCTTCATTTTGACGGTTATCACTGACTAGATCGGACTCCTCTCATTTGCACACCTTGCTCAGCTTCCTCTGCAACCCTGTCTGATAAACCCGATATGACTGACATTAAGAAATCAATAAGTCAAAATTTATGTGCTTTTTGTAGGTATAAATTTCAATATACTTAGAAGCATTTATTCTTATTATTGCAGAGAGGAGCTCTCTATATTTTTCATATTCTTTTTCTTTCCCTCCCATTTTTTTGTTTGTTTCCATCCTCCCTTGTCATGCTTGTTTTCATTTCCATTGTCTCTCCTTCCCATTTAACAGGGCCAGTGATCCGGGCTGAGGTGGGTGACACCATCCAGGTGATCTTCTACAACCGTGCCTCCCAGCCATTCAGCATACAGCCTCATGGGGTCTTTTATGAGAAAGACTACGAGGGAACTGTGTACAATGATGGTGAGCTGGCAGGGTCTCCAACTAATGTGGGCTGCAGGTAATAGCAGGTAGCTCTGTAAGGAAAATAAATGGGGATTGAAGGAGGAATAACTAGGCAAAATTAATAGCTATGTGTGGATATTGTTGAATGAATGTATGATATTATAGCCAGGCAGAGCTGGAATTAATAGGAGACATGTTTTCAATTTTTTCTGATTACAAAAATAGCATATGTATTATAGAATTTTGAAAAATGTAAAAAATTATAAAATAAATCAAATCATTCAGAGATAAATTGCCATTGCATTTTGATATACCTTTAAATATACTTTTGTGCTTATAAAATACATATATATTTATTTATTTGTGATCATATGGTTTGAACAGTTTTGTATCATATTATTTTAACTGCCCATTATATTTTGTCCATCTTCTCATTCCATAATAATGTTATATCTTAATAGCTATACAATTATCACATGGATTTGCCTCTATTACATTATCCTCTATTGTTTGTACATGTAATTTTTTATTATTTAGAATATTGTAAATCATTTAATGCATTAAATGAATACTATATATGGTTTGGATTACTATTTCAGGAGGGAATACAAGTGAGATTATTTGGTAATTAATTTTTTTGTTTTCTCTGAAAATAATATTAACACATGCTAATTCCAGGCCAAAACTAATCTACACTAATAAAAGAGTAACATGCTAATTGACCATACCTTTGCGACAACCACCAATCAATCAGGAGTGAGTATACTAATTAACCCAACAAAGACATTGAGTTAATTTGCATACACAGGCGCCATGGCGACGACACAGGCATTCCGCACCACCCCAGCTGCTCCGGGTCTCTGGGCGGCTTGGGAAGGCGAAAAGGAGGCTCCAGGCCAGAGTGGAAAGGCGACTTCGGCCAGAGTGAAGGCAGTGCGAGCAGCCAGGGGAAGGAAGGCCCATTCTTGCACGAATCTTCATGCATTGGGCCTCTAGTAAATCATAAAGGGCAAAGTTACAGACAAATCTAGACTAAAAGAACATCCTACAGGGCAACTGGTCTAGTTCCTTTAGGAAGTCAATTCCATAGGGAAAAAAATTAGAGACACACCAAGGGCACCATGCAACTTGTCTGATCCTGTTTATAAAAAAGTATCCTAAGGGACATTTTGGAGACAATTATAAAATTTTTGTTATAGATTGTATATTAGATGATATTAGTGATATTATGGTATTTTTTAGATGTGGTAATGTTATTGTGGTAACACAGGATGTGTTTACTGATTATTTAGAAATAAAACGTCATGTTGTTTGCATTTTACTTCCAAATAATTTAATAAAAGCAAACAAAAACTGTGTGCATATATGTCTCTCTGTGTAGATATATATACACATAAATGTAGATGAATTAAAGAATGTAAAATGTTAACAAAAATCAACTCCAGGTGGTAGGGTGATTATTGTACTAACCTTTACATTTTTCTATACATTTGAAAATTTAAAGTGTTGGGAACAGTGAGTTAATAAGAAAAGATAAGTTAATATCATCCTAAATTATACCACCTTGTTATGGGTTATACTACAAATATCCTTGTGTATGTTTCTTTGCACATTCATATTGTTATTTTTTCAAGATACTAGTATATTTATATGATGTGGTATTCCTGTGTCTGATGATGCACACATTAAAATTTTTGGTACCTATATCCAAATTGCTTTCGGAAAATTTTTTCAGTCAATTTTGAATCCCATAACAGTAACTGACAGAAAGAACACGTTTTCTTACATCTTTACCAGCACAGAAGAGCCATTTTAACCTTTGTCAAAATGTCAGTCTTGTAGGCAAACAACAAAACTCATGGTTGTTACAATTTGCATTAAGTTGAACATTCTTTTTAGTATTTATTGCATATCTTACTGTTTTTGTGACCATGAATCTTTTTTAAGACTTTTGATAAGTTTTATTAACTTTTATCCCCAAAAGGGCAATTACCATTTACCCTTTTTATAGGTGAGAGAGAGGGGTAAGAGCTATCTGAACTTTATTATTATTATTATTATTATTATTATTATTATTATTATTATTCCTCACCCAAGGATATGTTTTAATTGATTTCAGATAGAAGAAGGGAGAGACAGAGACATAGAGAGAGAGGAAGAGAGAGAGAAGCATCAGTGTGAGAGAGAAACATTGTTCAGTTGCCTTCCTACACACCCCAAAAGGGAATCAAACCCACAACCTAGGTATGTGCCCTGAACAGGAATCAAACCAGCAACCTTTTGGTTCATGGGATGACGTGCCAACCACCTAAGCCATACAACCATGGCTGAACTGATTATTTTAATTTGTAAAAACCTTGCTAATGTGACAGGCAAAAATGTATCTAACTATTTTTTGTACTTCTTTGATTACTAATAGTTTCAAATTTTTAAAATAAAATTTCTGCTCATTGCTTGGTCATGACATATGTCCCTATAAGAAATTACAGTCTTAGTGTATCTTTTCAATTACAGTTGACCTTCAGTACTATTTTATATTAGTTTCAGGTGTACAGCATAATGATTAGACATTTCGATAATTTTTTTATGTAATCTCCCAATACGTCAAGTACCCACCGGGCACCATACATAGTTATTAAATACTAGAAGCCCAGTGCATGAAAATTCATGCACTGGAGCGGGGATTCCTCAGCCCAGCCTGCCCCCTCTCACAGTCTGGGAGCCCTCAGGGGAGGGAGGCGACCCTGCGATTATCGGAAGACGGTCCTGGTTACCTGAGCCTCGGGTGGCCCTGGGCAGCTGAGGGGCTGAGGGGACTGGGGGACTCCGGAGGCAGGCGCCTGCCACCCTGGTGGGGCTGAGGGGACTGGGTACTACCATCTTGTGGCTGTGGGTACCACCATCTTTGAGGGCGTGGCAGTCAATTAGATAGGATTATTGGTTATATTCCCTATGCTGTACTTACCATTCTCATGACTATTTTGTAATTACCAATTTGTACTTTTTTAAATATATATTTTATTGATTTTTCACAGAGAGAAAGGGAGAGGGATAGAGAGCTAGAAACATCGATGAGAGAGATACATCGACCAGCTGCCTCCTGCACACCCCCCACCGGGGATGTGCCCGCAACCAATGTACATGCCCTTGACCGGAATCGAACCTGGGACCTTTCAGTCCGCAGACCGACGCTCTATCCACTGAGCCAAACCGGTTTCAGCCCAATTTGTACTTCTTAATCCCTTCACTTTTTTCACCCAGTCCCCCAAACCCTTCCCATCTTGCAACCAATATTCTGTTCTCTGTATCTATGAGTATGTTTCAGTTTTGTTTATTTTTTTCTTCACATTCTTCATATAAGTGCAATCATATGGCATTTGTCTTTCTCTGTCTGACTTAATTTCACTTAGTATAGGTCCATCCATGTTGTCACAAATGGTAAGATTTCATTTTTTATGGCTAAGTAATATTCCATTGTATATATGTACCACATCTTCTTTATTTAATCGTTTATTGATGGGCACCTAGGTTGCTTCCATAGCTTGCTTATTGTAAATAATGCTGCAATGAACATAGTGGTTCATATATCTTTTTAAATTATCATTTCAGATTTCTTGTATAAATGTCTAAAAGTGGAATTGCTAGGTCATAAGGTAGTTCTAATTTTGATTTTATGAGGAATTTCCATACTGTGTGTGTGTGTGTGTGTGTGTGTGTGTGTGTGTGTAGACATACATAACATATATACACCCACATGTTGATATATACATATAGAAAGGAAAAAGTGTTAAACAATCAGAACCGTTCAAAGATGAAACAGGCTATGATGGCAGGTAGTGAATCTCCCAACTCTGGATATTTTTAAGCAGAGATAAGAATATCAGATCAGATAAATATATGTTTTTAGGTGAGGGGTATTCCAAATAAGTTTTAAATGTCCTTTTATTCCTTAGGTCTTATGAGTTTGGGAAAGATTAGGGAAGTTTAAATTTCTCCTGTTCATATAACAAGGTGTGGCAGAACTAGGAACCAAACTCTAGTGTCTTGACTCCTACCCAGGATTCTTTTAAATATTCAAAATTCCATGTTCCTGTTGTTCCTGTTGCTGCTCCAAAATGCTTTTGTAGTTCATGATCTTTACCCCACTGTTTGGAGCTGATCATCTTTACTTTACCCAATGTGACTAATGAGTTTCATTTTTTCCCTGCAGGCTCATCCCACCCTGGCTTGGTGGCCAAGCCCTTTGAGAAAGTAACATATCGCTGGACAGTACCCCCCCACGCAGGCCCCACTGCTCAGGATCCTGCCTGTCTCACTTGGATGTACTTTTCTGCTGTGGATCCTATAAGAGATACAAATTCTGGTCTGGTGGGCCCCCTGCTGGTATGCAAGGCTGGTGCCTTGGGTGCAGATAGCAAACAGGTATTGCCAGTGTTTCTGACCTGAAAATCTGCTGGCAAGAGGATGAGGCTGGGTGGCTGAATAGGAATTAAATATGGAACTTGGTTCTAGAGGAGAGAAAATAGAAAAAAAAATAACCAAGCTATTGAATCAGACATTAATATTTGGTGACTTCATGCTCTCTTTCATGTTATTTTTTCACTCACAAACACACATCATCCTTAGTTTTTGACCTTAATTTATTTTTTAGCCTCAGTAGCCCCTAACCTTTACTTGTCTTTATTCATATCCAGCCCACCATTTCTAGCTATGTAACCTTGGACAAGTTACTTAACCTTTCTTTGCTTCAGTTTCCTAATCTATAGTAAAGAGTTAGCAATGAAAGAAGGTAGCTTGGGTTTCTGTAAGAATTAAAATAATCCATATAAAGTACTTAACACAGTGTCTAGTACATAATAAACCCTTAGTAAATGTTAGCAGTAATAATAATAATTGATGGCATATTAATAATTATTACAATTATTTTTATTATTTTCTACCTCCCCCCCCCCCGGCCAGATTCCTCCCCTGATCTCCTAGCCACCTTTTCCCATTCCTCCCCAGGTGACTCTAGACTCTCTTCTATCACACTTTGTATCTTTTATCCATAATCTATATCTTGTGCTCTTTCCTGCTCCCTTTCCTACAATCCTTTCCTTCAGTTTTGTCACTGTATTCTGACCTCCTTCACCTACCTGTGATTTGAAGTTACCTGAGAAAAATGGCCTAACAACAACTGTAGTTCTAGGCAGACAATATGATCTTGGCTGTGTGTCTGGAAAAGGAAATGGGAAAGAATCAGGGATTATTGGGTCTGGAGCATCAGAGTCTATAGCTGCTGAAACTGTTGTCATTTCTCCCTCTCTTCTCTCCCACTGGGCCTACAGAAAGGAGTGGATAAAGAATTCTTTCTCCTTTTTACTGTGTTGGATGAGAACAAGAGCTGGTACAGCAATGCCAATCAAGCAGCTGCTATGTTGGATTCCCGACTTCTCTCACAGGATGTCATGGGTTTCCAAAACTCCAATCGGATGCATGGTATGGGGAGTGAGTGCTTTTATCCTGAGATACAACTGAGAGGTTATAAGTAAAATCTATCTTTAACTTAATTATGACACCTCCCTGAAAATACTGATTCCACTGGTCAGCTATGCCCAAGAGATGAGCCAGATTGAGGGACTAAACTTGACAACAGATCTTCTACTGAACACCTTCTTGTGCTGTTTCCTACGTTAAATAGTATCAGGGGCACTGGATAAAGGTAAGGTGAAATGAAGATTGCACACAAGGAATCCACTATAGGCTGAGAAGAGTAAGCTGGGATGACACCTTTCCAGGCTTATTTCCTCTTGGTTGTCACCCACTGCCCTTGTTCCACAAATCCATACTTCAGCCCAACAGGGCAATTTTTCTCTATATGGACATAACCTTGTGATTTTCTAACTTAATGTTTTTGCAATGCTTTGCCATACACTTGAAATCTCCCTCCTTACGTCTTTGTCTTTCTCCTGGGGAATTTTTTTTCCCATTCTCTAAGGCCCTACTCAAAATTTAATGCCTCCATATAACATTTTTTATCACCCAAGCCCAAGATGATAACATCCTCTTCTGAACTACTATTGCATTTTTATTAGACTATTTTAATAGGAAGTTTCATACACTCCCCGATATTTTAATTGTTACATTGTTTTTGACTTCTGCTAAAGTGTAATCTCCTTAACTGTGAGTATTTTTGTCATTAAATATATTTCATTAAGTATTTATTATATGATGGCTACATATGCTTGTGTAATTGATTTATTTATTTAATTTTTTACTGTTGACACTATTGCAGATGTCCTCCATTCCCCCACTTCGCCCACCTCCACCCAGCTCCCATCCCCACTCCCTTAGCCCTTACCACATTATTGTCTGTGTCTTTAATGAATCCCATCAACTTTCCTTATCAGTCCCCCCCACACCCTTTCCCACTGACATTTGTCAGTCTGTTCCATGTATCCATGTGTCTGTTTCTATTTTCTTCATCAGTTTATTTTGTTCATTAGATTTCACATAATAGTGAGATCATATGGTATTTGTATTTCTTGAACTGGCTTATTTCACTTAGCATAATAATCTCCAGGTCAATTCATGCTGTCCCAAAATGGTGAGTATTTATTTGTTGCTTATCTCTGTATCCTCTACACTAATACACAGTAAATGTTTATGAACCAGTGAATTATCAATTAATGAGTAGGTGGGCAGGTGAGTGAATGAATGGAAAGACATTGTCCCAGTTTATAAGAAGCTCCCAGCATTTTGCAATGAGATGAGACTAATAACACTCATTAAACAATTATAGAACAATCCAAGACATGCTATAATCAAATGCTAAATTGTATGGAACAGATTTTAAGTGACATAGAGTTCAAAGGGGGAGAATATTAGTGAGGAACAATCCAATTAAAATATTTCTGGAAGAAGGGAGTGCTTGAGCTAGTTCCAGTGGATGTGGGGACATTGGAAAGGGATTGGCTTCAAGTAAGCCTCCTTGTATTTTTTCAGGGGAGTGTAGAGGGTGCAAGGGAGTCAAGAACAAGTGTATTATCTTTTGCCTCCATCTCTTGGTTCTCATTACTGGTCAGTTATATCAGCTGGAAAAAGTAAGACAGTCCTGAAAACCAAGTTCATTTTAGTTTGAACTTATGGAGCACCTGATTAGTATTAGAGTGATCAGGTGCTTAGGCAGCCACACAGATGCAGAAAAAAATAATGTGTTTCCTCTTAGCTCACTCTAGTGTGGGAGATAGATCTATAAGTAAATACCTGGATTCTGTGGTAAGTGATATGGCAGAATTTTGTGGGGATAAAGTTTCATGGAAACCAGAGATAGAGTAATAATTCTGCTTCACTGGAAAGGTGACATTTTAGATGGAGCATGATGGATGGATGAGTAGCAGTTTGCTGTAGAGAGAGACCAGAGGGAAAATATATTACAGGCAGAGGTAACAGCATATAAATTCAACAAGTGTATTATAAGCACCTACCATGTTTAATGCTTTGGGCATGAAGAGGCAAATGGACCTCACAGAATAATGGGGGGATGGACTGCAGGTAGGGATACCAGGAAGGAGGCTTTTGCAGGAGTTCAGGCCAGAGGTGGCAGTAAAGATGAAGAGGATGAGACAGTTTGAAAACTGAGTATGGAACTGCACAACTTTACAGAGGAATGGAGAATGAGGAAAAGATGGAGGAGGAACAATCAAAGAGGTTGTAAGAGAATGTGGTGCTACTGAAGGCAAGGGAGAAGAGTTTCAGGAGTGTGAGAGTAGGAGAGGTTGGTACTTTTGTGTATATGTGAAAAGGTGTTTTGCAAGAATGTGAAATATGGTGGAGGAGGGGCAGTAGGTGAGGCTAGAAAGGCTGGTTCGTTCCTCATCTTAAAGGGGCAGATCTTCATAAGTAGAATTAAAGTGGCTTAAGGAAGAAGGCAGAGGAGTTGAGGATGACTCAGAAATTTTAAGTTATGGGAGACCATAGTACAGAGCTGATGCCATGCTGCTGGCCAGTGCTTGAGCAGTCTGCTTTCATCTCCCCATCCTGTCTTGTGTTTTTGTTTTCCAGCCATTAATGGGTTTCTATTCTCTAACCTGCCCAGACTGGACATGTGCAAGGGTGACACAGTGGCCTGGCACCTGCTTGGCCTGGGCACAGAGACTGATGTGCATGGGGTCATGTTCCAGGGCAACACTGTGGAGCTTCAGGGCATGAGAAAGAGTGCAGCCATGCTCTTTCCTCACACCTTTGCCATGGCCATCATGCAGCCCGACAACCCTGGTAAGTGCCTCAGCAACTAGCCCTAGGTTCAGAGGCTTTGTTGGGCAAGAGGCTGGGGGGTAGGGGGTGGGGCTAGGGGGGCTGATGAAGAGAAAAAAAGAGTCATGTGGAGGGTACTTGGGAAATTTTCAAAATACATTTGTCTTCTCCTTCGATGTACATTCCATGTTGTGGTTACTTGGATTTTTGTCTCAGCTATAGGCAAATTAGAGCAAAAAGCTGAGGAAGTTCTTTATGGAACAACAGGAGAGAAGTAAGGACGCTGCCCAGGTTCAGGGCAATTTTTATATCGGCAGAGGGTGGATTTGGCCATGTAGCCCCTTGGACACATAGAGATTCTATAGATATGGTCCTTGCTTTGGGGGTGGGGAGGATGAGAGGTCCATGAGATGTATGAATAAGCACTTCCACCTCTGATAATCTGTGAGGATTCCTGAAAACTCCAGTGGTAGTGAGGTATGTGTGTGTGTGTGGGGGGGTGCTGTAACAGTTTTAGCCCAAGAATTGGAACACAGGAACTTCTAGTCCAGGCTCTTTTAGAAACTTGCTGTTTAAATTTGGTCTAATCACTCCCTCTCTCTGGAACTGGATTCCTTATTTTCATTCTCTATCTGTCCCTCTCCCTCCCTCCTTCCCTTTTCTTTCCCCCTTTTCTCCCTCTCTGACTTCTTTTTCTTCATCTCCCTCTGCCTCTCCCTCTCCTTCTCTCTTTCTTTCATTAAGAAACTAGAAGCCTGGTGCACAAAATGCATGCATTGGGAGGGGGGTGTCCCTCAGCCCAGCCTGCACCCTTTTCAATCTGGGACCCCTGGGGGGATGTCTGACTGCTGGTTTAGGCCCAATCCCTCTCATAATCTGGGACTACTGGCTCCTAACCACTAACCTGCCTGCCTGCCTGATAGCCCCTCACCACTCTGCCTGACAGCCTGATTGCCCCCTAACCGCTCCCATGCTGGCATGATTGACACCTAATTGCTCCCCTGCTGGTCCAATCGCCCCCAACTACTCTCCCCTGCAGGCCTGGTCACCCCCAACTGCCCTCCCCTTCAGGCTTGGTCGCCCCCACCTGCCATCCCCTGCCAGCCATCTTGTAACAATGTAGCAGTGGCCATCTTGTGATGACGTAGGGTGGCCATCATGTGGCGGCCATCTTGTGACAACCGGGGGGCAGCCATCTTGTGCTGACATGGGGTGGCCATCTTGTAATGATGTGGGGGCAGCCATCTTGTGATGACATGGGGGCGGCCATCTTGTGATGCAAGGGCATGAGGGTCAATTTGCATATTGCCTCATTATTATATAGGATTTGACTAGAAAGTTTCTTCTGGTTCCATCTATGTCTAACAGTTCATATACAGCAGCAATTTCTCTGTGCAGTTCCCAGGGTGCATACTTTTTCTAGGCCAGTGATGGGCAACCTTTTGAGCTTGGTGTGTCAAACTTCGCCAAAAAACTGAGCATAATTCGGGTAGTGTGTCACTTTGAGGAAAAAACTAACTCCAAGACTCTAGTCACAAATGTTTCATCCTCAGGAGCAGCAAATGTTTCATCCTCGACATGCAGCCACCTCAGCGGCCGCGTGTCAGAAATGGCTATGCGTGTCAGTGCTGACACGCATGTCATAGGTTTGCCATCACTGTTCTAGGCATTAGATGGCATAGTGTTTGTAAGGAAAATCTGTCAATTCCATTCACTTACCATTAAACTTTAATTTAGTTCTGTGAATTCCATTCATATTTAGAAAATAAATCTGTAAGCAAAACAAGTATCGTTGACAATTAAGTAATTTCATCCTGGCACTGGATTTAACAAGCATTTGATATAAAGCTGGTCTCCAAGAAGTCTGGATCCTCATTTTTGTCCATCTATCTGAGATACTTTTTTGGTCTGGGAGAGCTGTTAGCAAATTAGAAACAATAGTTAATAGAACTGATAGGAAAAACAGAAACAAGTGCTTTTAGTGAGGACTAAAGTGGGGAACTTCTGAATAAGGAACACCTTTCTCTCTATCCTTGGTTCCAAAGCCAGATCCTAGGCTTAATCTCCTTCCTGCAAAATTAGTCAGGCTCTCTAGTCATGTCTATGTGCCACCCAAGGGCTTACACTTACCTTGGACAAATTAAATTATTTTTGTGTCACACTGAGGCCCAAGGATGATGGAATTAGATGGCTCAAAAACATTCTGATCTATTATGGGGTGGAGAAGATGTGGATGGATTTATAAGAGTAAAGGCTTTATAGGTTACTCTTTTTCAAGATTCCTGAGTTTTCTTACCAGCAAAAGCCAAAATTCATCTTATCTTTGCATTTTCCAGACCTTTCAAACTTTTTATTCTTTTTTAAAATATATTTTTATTGATCTTTTTACAGAGAGGAAGGGAGAGGGATAGAGAGTCATAAACATTGATGAGAGAGAAACATCGATCAGCTGCCTCCTGCACATCTCCTACTTGGGATGTGCCCGCACCAAGGTACATGCCCTTGACTGGAATCGAACCTGGGACCTAGTCCACAGGCCGACGCTCTATCCACTGAGCCAAACCAGTTAGGGCTAAATTTTTCATTCTTTCTGAAGAGTTCTCAAGTCATAGAATGTTGGAAATCATAGAGCTCCTTTGAGATAATCTCAGTTCACTTATCTTACTAATAGGAGGAAGAGACAGACACCTGAAAGAGGAAAATGCTTTGTTCAAGTTAGACATGTTGGTTCTATTTTTCTTCTTTTTCCTCTTGCCATTTTCCATCAACTCCTATTAATTCTTCCTCCTAGATGACATATTGAATCTGAAGTCTCCTTTATTCTTCCCCCTAGGGGCTTGATCTCTGATTAAAATTGAGAGAGACCATCGTCAGTAGCTCTCCACAGGCAAGGCAAAAGCATCAAGTTAATGGAAAAGCCAGGACCAGAATCTGGCATGGGGATTCTAGAGAAAGGAGTAGTGATGGAGATTGGTAAATATACATATGTAATTGAGCAGTTTTGCAGATGTTTTAAGTCTAAAAACATCACAAGGGAGGTTCACAATTATATTTAACAAAATAGAGAAACAAATATCCAGAAAAAAAAATCAGCAAAATGTTAAAAAGTGTTTCATTTATTTCCAAATATGAGTGAAATCATATGGTACTTGTCTTTCTCTGTTTGGCTTATTTTGCTTAGCATAATGTTCTAAAAGAAGTGTTTCAGTTGTGTGGGTCTGTTGGTAGTTTTGTATACTCATCTTGCTGTGCTTTAAATTTTAATAAGCCAATATTTCATTTAATAGAAATGACATGTTGTATTTAAAAATATCATACTACATAATATTTAGCAACTCTTCCAATAAACTACTGATACTAGAGCTTTAATATCCAGGAAATGTGGCAGATGAAAAAGGTAGAGTAATGTGTTTTCTCCTTTTTCCTCATTTTTCTTTTTCCTCTTTTATCCCTTCTTTTTTTATGCCTTTGTTCTTTTTACTCGTCTATGCTTTCCCCCCTTCTTTTTCTTTCATCCATTTTATCCCATCTTGACGTTTGTCTTTTCTTCTTTTATAATTTCCTTCCTTTATTTTTTAAAAAATTTAAAATATATTTTTATTTATTTCAGAGAGAGAGGAAGGGAGAGGGACAGAGGGATAGAAACATCAATGATGAGAGAGAATCATTGATCAGCTGCCTCATGCACACCCCCTACTAGGGATTGAAACCACAACCTGGGCATATGCCCTGACCAGGCATGTGACCTCTCTGTGCATGGGTTGATGCTCAACCACTGAGCAACACCAGCCAATATTTATTTTTCTCTTTATTTCTTTCTCTTTTTTTTTTCTTTCCCTTCCTCCTGTTTCCTTTTGGATTTTTTCCTTTTTCTTCAATCTGTCTTTTCTCTCTCCTTGTCTTTTTATTTTTCTGCCTAACTTATTTAAAATTTCTTTTTTATTACAACTGCATTTCCCCAAAATATCTATTGGTCTGGATGCTAGGGATGTGAGAATGAATAAGGCAGCTAACAGTTAGTGTGAAAGGGAGATAGGTATGTAAGCAATATTCATAAGGCTATGATGATGGTATCTGTCAAGAGCTATGGTAACACACAGGAAGCTATAACAAATTCTGCGTGACTTTTGCAATGAAGCTTTCCTAGGAAAGCAGACATTCAAACTGACCTTTTAAGGATGAGTAAACTGTCACCAGGCAAATAAAGGGGATGGGCATTACAGGCAATATGAATTGTACAGGCAGTGGCTTAGAAACAGCATCTACCTGGAGAATATTGTATAGACTGGTTTGATTCAATGTCTCTCTCTTTTTTTTAATATATTTTATTGATTTTTTTACAGAGAGGAAGGGAGAGGGATAGAGAGTTAGAAACATTGATGAGAAAGAAACATCGATCAGCTGCCTCCTGCACACTCCCTACTGGGGATGTGCCTGCAACCAAGGTACATGCCCTTGACCGGAATCGAACCTGGGACCCTTCAGTCCACAGGCCGATGCTCTATCCACTGAGCCAAACCGGTTAGACTGAGCCAAACCGGTTAGGGCTGATTCAATGTCTCTCAACTCAAGGCAGTATGATAAAAGTTGTTTGGAAATGTGTGGAGGTACTTTCCATTGTTACATAACTGGGAATATGGAGATGGTTATACTGTTGTTTAGAGGGCGGGAGTCAGAGATAAGATAGTTTTAAGCAATGAAAAATAATCTCATGCAAAATTGTAACAGCTGCTCTGCTGAGGAATACCAAAAAGTAAGGTTTAAAGGAAGGCAGAACAGGAAGTTCTTGCAAGAGGAGATGAGAACCCTGCTGATGGGTGGAAGCAATAGGGATGATAAGCAGACGCTGCATTAAGGGATGTTTGAGAGAGATGACAGGATTTGCTGAGGCGCTGCACAGAAAGGATGTCTGAGGTTTCTAGCTTGTGCACTAGATATAATGTCGTTAACCAAGTGAACAAATACAGTAAAGTGTGAGCAGGGTAGTAAGATTTTGGTGGAAAATACTCACTTGGGGTATGCTGAGTTTTAAGTTTCTGGTGAAATTCAGGTGGTGTAGGTTTCACAGTAGGTAGTTGTGAGTAGAAATGTAAAGCTTGGAGGACAAGTCCAGGCTACAAAGAGCAATGTAGGTATTCTCATAGTTCAAATACACACACATTTAAAGTGATAGGAATGAAAACTTAAGACAAAAATACACATTTAAGAGGTAGGAGGGAAAAGAGAAGCCAGGGTAAGGAGACATAAAATAATAGGTCAAAGAGGTAGGAGACTCAGACACAAAGGCAGAAGAGTGTTAAAAAAGAAGTGGCTTGGACAACAATGTTCATATGAAAAAAACCCTCAGATGATGTGTTAGTCCAAGGTCACATGTGTCTTTCCCAAAATGTCTTCTATTTGCTCCCATCCCCTCCAGTGGTAATCAGAGTTTCTTCTCCACACCAACCCTTGAGGTATGACTTTTGGACAGTGTATACAGACATTTATTCACTCAGCACATTTATTGCACACCATTCATGTGCTAAGTATAGGGCAGAAGTGTGAAAAAATAGACATAATCTTTACTATGAGAAGATATCTGAAATAAACACATAAAATGCATGCATAAAATTATAAGATAATTTCAGATCATGATCTATGTCATGAAGGAAATAAAATACAATAATATGATAACATGATTACCTTAGAGAGCATGTTCAAGGAAGACCTCTTTGAGAATGTAACACTTACCCTGAGACCTAAATTATGAGGAAAATGGAGCTATATGAAGATATCTGAGCAGAACATTCCAGAGAGATCAGCAAGTACAAATGTCCAAAGGTGGGAAAAAGCATGGCTTGTTTAAGGGTCATAAAGAAGGCCAGTATGTTTGGAATGTAGTGAGCTAGGAGAAGACTGCTATGACATGAGGTCATAGAGGTTGGCAAGAGCTTTTACAAAGAGTTGTAGGGCCTTGTAGACTATTTTAAGGAGTTTGAATTATATTCTGAGTATGAATGGAGCATTTAAAGCAAGGGAGCAATGTGCTCTGGATTACATTTGTTAAAGATGATACTGGATCCTATGTGGAGAATTATTGAAAAGGGAAGGAAAAGAAGCAGAGCAGACAATTGGGAGACTATCCATGTTCCAGGTGAGAGGTAATGGTGGCTTTGACTAGGGAAGTGAGAGTGAACATGAAAAGATAATTGTGAAGAGCTGATAAGATTTACTGATTGACTAGATGTGTAGATGTGGAAGTAAAGGAAATAGAAGAGTTGGGAGTATATATGGAAAGAAAAAGAGTATTTTAAATAAACTAGTGGAAATGACTGTTTATGTGGAATCTAAAACAATAATGACAAAACGGACTTGCAGAAACAGAAACCAAAGGTATGGATGCCTGATGGCAGAGGATGGGTGAAAAAGGTGAAAGGAAATATACTCAATCCTATATAATAAAGAGCTAATATGCTAATTAGATTGAACAGCCAAACGACCTTCCGGACAACCTTCTGGATGAAGCTGGGGCTGTGAGGGCTGACTGAGGCTGCGAGGGACTTCAAGGGCTGGCTGAGGCAGCCGGGGCTGTGAGGGCCAAGCCCCTTGCACGAATTTCGTGCATTGGGCCTCTAGTCTATATATATAAAAGCCTAAGTGACTGACCAGTTGAAAGATCGTTTGACAGATTGCTATGACGTGCACTGACCACCAGGGAGCAGATGGTCAACACAGGAGCTGCCCCCTGGTGGTCAGTGGATTCCCACAGTGGGAGCACTGCTCAACTGACTGACAGGTACCAGATGCTGGCGAGAGCAGCTGCGGCAGAGTGAACCTCTCCCACCTCCACGGCAGCACACTACTGAGTGGTGGTGGTGGCAGGTGCAGCAGGGCCGGGATGAGCAGGGGCAGTGCCTGGCCCAGGCTCCTTCCTGGCTTCCTGCCACTTCATGCACTACTACATCCCTTGGGGGATGTTGGACTGCCAGCTTTGTCCTGATCCCTGCAGGCCAGGCCGAGGGACCCCACCAGCCGGAGGGACCCTGCTCACTCCACAGACACCCTTTGAGCCTGAGCACCACCCCAGATGTGGACGGCCAGGGAGGTTGGCTCCAGGGTGTGTCCGTCCCGTCTCTTCCAGTCCTGCCCCACCTGCAACCTTCTAATTAATTTCCTTTCAATGTGCATGAATCCATGCACTGGGCCTCTAGTCCTATCTAATAAAAGAGTAATATGCAAATTGACCATACCTCTGCTACACTCACAAGGCACGCACACTAGCCAATCAGGAGCGAGTATTCAAATTAACCCAACCAAGATTGCTGCGGCCATGGAGCAAGCAGGAGGCTTGGGTTTCCCCGGCAATGAAAGAAGCCAGGTTTCCCGCACACCCTGGCCGGCCCTGGACTCCACTCAAGGCTACAAAGTTTCAATTATCATACCTAATAATAGACAAACATATAAATTGACCATATCAGGAGTGATATGCAAATTAACCCAACAAAGATGGTGGTTAATTTGCATACAAATGTGCCAAGTGATGGGGCAGGACGCTTGCATCGTCGCCATGGTGACAACGCAGGCATTCTGCCCCACCTCCAGTCTCTCAGGGCCTCTGGGCAGTGTGGGAAGGCAGGGCCAGAGCGGAAAGGGGCTGGGCTGGAGTGGAAAGGCGGTGCCAGCAGCCAGGGAAAGGAAAGCCCATCCTAGCATGAATCTTCGTGCATCGGGCTTCTAGTAGAAGATAAATAAATCCCAACAAAAATGGCTGCAGCCACTGAGCAAGCAGGAGGTTTGGGTTTCCCCAGCGATGGAGGAAGCCAAGCTTCCCGCAGCCCTGGCTGGCCGTGGACTCCACTCAAGGCTACAAAGTTTCAATTATAGAATATAAATAAATCCCAACAAAAATGGAGGCAGCCATGGAGCTAGAGAGAGCAGGAGGCTTGAGTTACCCCCAGCAATGGAGAAAGCCAAGCTTCTGCAGCCCTAGCCTGCCTTGGCCTCCGCTCAAAGCTACAAAGTTTCAATTATAGAAGATAAATAAATCCCAACAAAAATGGCTGTGGCCCTGGAGCAAGCAGGAGGCTTGGCTCTGCTCAAGGCTACAAAGTTTCAATTATAGAAGATAAATAAATCCGAGATATCAGGGCCTATGGTTGGGTCGCTGGGGGGCGTGGCTGGCCTGAAAACCACCACAGGCCCCTCGCCCAGGCCACCCCACACCCCAAGGGAACCCCTACCCTGATCCGGGACACCCTTCAGGGCAAAACAGCTGTCCCCCACCCGTGCACCAGGCCTCTATCCTATCTAATAAAAGAGTAATATGCAAATTGACCATCCCTCCAACACACAAGATGGCTGGCTCCATGTGGACACAAGATGGCTGCCACAAGATGGCCAGCAGGGGAGGGCAGTTGGGAGGGACCAGGCCTGCAGGGAAGGGCAGTTGGGGGGGACCCAGGCCTGCAGGGGAGAGCAGTTGGGGGGGACCAGGCCTGCAAGGGAAGGGGAGTTAGGAGCAAACACGCTGGCAGGGGAGCAGTTAGGCATCAATCAGGCTGGCAGGGGAGTGGTTAGGGGGTGATCAGGCTGGTAGGAAGAATCGGTTAGGGGCAATCAGGAAGGCAGGCAGGCGAGCAGTTGGGAGCCAGCAGTCCTGGATTGTGAGAGGGATGTCCGACTGCCCGTTTAGGCCTGATCCTACTGGAATCGGGCCTAAATGGGCAGTCGGACATCCCTTGAGGGGTCCCAGATTGGAAAGGGTTCAGGCTGGGCTGAAGGACAACCCTACCCCCCGCCCCCCCGTGCACGAATTTCATGCACCGAGCCTCTAGTAATATTATAAATCTGTATGATCTGTATGGTGACAGTTTAATAGATGTAATAGATTAATAGAATTGTAAGGTAAAAAATGGCAAATCACTCTGTTGTACACCTAAAAATAATATAATTAATATATTATATATCAATTACACTTAAAGAAAAAATAGAGAGGAACACTCAGTGCTCAATCATGTGGTTTAGATGGAAAAAATATCAGGAGTAGAAAGGCCAGTGATACAGAGGTCAGTGTGGGCCAGAATAGCCATGGAGGGCTTCCTTGGAAGAGATGAATGGTGAATTTAGTCTTAGAGAATGAGTGAGCTCTCAGAGATATTTATTAGTGGTTTAGGTAGGTACATTCTAGAAAGGGAGTAACAACATAAGTGAAAATTCCAACAAAGGAACAAGATATGTGAGAGGGGAAGTCAGGGCAGATTTAGTTGGAGCCCTGGTTGAATTTGGAATAGAATGGGAAGTGGGATTGGGTTTATAGTTTGAAGCCAGCTCATAGAGGCCTTTACAAGTCAGGAATAAGAGTTTGTAGTGATAAGTTAGGCAATAGGCAACAAGGAAATAATGAAAAAACATTCTAAGTAAGTTAGCTTCTTCTGTTTAACATTCTGTGAGCCTTAGTGTCCTTGACATAGAAACCTGGAACTTGAAATCAGGTTCAGGCATCTCCACAACTTAGACACATAAGACTTACATCAAATATTTCATTGTAAATACCTAGGGAAGGCCATTTCAAATCTCTGGTGTAAATATCCTTGTGATTAAGAAGTTTCTTTTATTTTAATTATATTTATGGGTGTAAGTAACATGGTTAATTATATTACATAAGTTTCAGGTGTACTACCTGCATACTCCATTGTGTGCTCACCACCCATAGTCTAGTCTCCCTCTGTCACCATATATTTGAACCCCTTTATCCTCTTCATCTTCTGTCTATCTCCCTTCCCCTCTAATAACCACCATAATGTTGTCTGTGCCTATGAGTTTGTTTGTTGCTTTTTGTTTTATATCTAACATAACAATAAAATTGTATGGCTCTTGTCCTTTCCATCTGATTTATTTCACTAAGCAAGAAGTTCATTTTTATATATCTATTCAAGCCCATCTTTATTTCTTTGCTACTTGGTAGAAAAGGTATACAAGTAATTGGTCAATGCCTTCCTTGGAATAATAATTATTACAGCTTTGTTTACTTATTTACAGCTTCACTTATTGAATGTTTACTATATACTGTGCTAAGCATTGTATACATACTGTTGTGTTTAATTCTATAACAACCCAATGAAGTCACTAAAATTATACCCATTTTACCATAAGGGAACTGAAACATACTTAAAGAAGCTTAAAAATTGCTTTAAGGTTATATAGCTAATGTGTCAGATAAAGTGACCAAACATCCTAGTTTGCTAAGAACTGAGGAGTTTCCAGGGATATGAGACTTTTAGAGCTAAAACTCAGAAAGTCCTGAATAAATGGGGAGGAGCTGGTTATCCTTGTGGCAGAGTTTAGTTTTGTTGTTGTTGCTGTTTTTATCCTCAACGGAGGAGTGAGGATATTTTCCCATTGATTTTTAGAGAGTGAGAGAGAGGGGAGAGGGGAGAGAGGAGAGAAAGAGGGCAGAAAGAGACACAGTGATTGGTTGCTTCCCACACTCACCCAGTCTGAGTGCAGGGATCAAACCTGCAACCCAGGTATGTGCCCTTGATCTGAATCAAACCCACAACCCTCCAGTGTGTGGGCCAACGCTCTAACCACTGAGTAACACCAACCAGGGCTTTATACCCAGACAGTGTATATTTGGACCTAGAACACTTAATCTCTGTGCTCATTGCTCTCAATACACTTGTAATAATTTTTTATGTAATGCGTAGATTAATCTTATCTGAATTTACTCATTCTCTGCAGTATGCCTAGAGAGAGGCAGGGAATCCCCGGCACTTCACAAGGGTATTCTGATTCAGGATTTGCTCCTTCTTCCTTTCTCAGGGATATTTGAGATTTACTGCCAGGCAGGCAGCCATAGAGAAGCAGGGATGAGGGCAATCTATAATGTCTCCCAGTGTCCCGGCCAAGCCACCTCTCGCCAACACTACGAAGCTGCAAGAATCTACTACATCATGGCAGAAGAGGTAGAGTGGGACTACTGCCCTGACAGGAGCTGGGAACTGGAATGGCACAATCAGACTGAGAAGGACAGGTAAGTCTTCAGAAAATAAGTCACTTTAGAGATTCTAGACAATTTTACAGAGAAGGAGGATACTGAAATTCTGAAAGAAGGAAACTTACCTAAAGCCACCTAATAAGATACCAGCAAATCTGGTGCAGGGACTAAAATGCAGGTAAAGTAGAACTCATTGCTTCTTCTATATCGCTATACTTCAGGGCTGAAGTAAAAAATCTTACCCACAGCCTCGTGTTCTTAATCTTCGCCTCCTTTCCTCTTGTTAGCCAGAAGCACCCCTACTGGGACTTAAATTTTATAGAAAATTTACTCAAGGAACTGAATACCTCAAGGTCAGCTGTTCCTTGACAAAATGTCATTATAGTACAGGCTCAGCTGTATAGCAGAAAAAAGTAGAGTGGCTTAAATAAGTTAGAATTTTATTTCTTGCTCACATAATAGTATAATCATGAGCAGTTCAGGGCCTATAGATGAATTAGTCACATATAAAACTTGCTTTCATCTCTGGGATTAAGATGTCTCTTCCCATTATAATAATTCCCATATATCAAGTAAGGGGATAGAAGTCCAGGGAAAGCAGTATTGTCTGTGAGGCGATGACCTGGAAGTTGTGTACATCACTTTCTCTCATACCCCATTATCCTAAACTTATTTATATGGCCATACCCAGCTGCAAGAAAGTTGGGGAAATGTGATCTCTGGTTTGACAGCCATGTACTCAGCTAAAACCTAGGTGGAGAATAGAAACTGAAGTACAGTTTAACAATTTCCAATACAGTTTATTTTTGGTACTCTCACTACCCTTTGCCAAGTCTTGCTCTGTATGTTGATTATTAAAGGTTGAAGTTTATTTGCTACCTTGTTCTGCAGCCTAGAAAAAGTGACTTCATTTTCTGAGCCTTGGTCTATTTATCTTTAAAGTGATGTGGTATACTTGAAATAACTTGACTGGAAGGAGGTAGGGAAGGAGCAGCAGACTTGAATCCAAGTTCTGGCTCCCTTTCTGGCTGACAGTATCAATTAAGATACATTCTGTCACCTCTGGATCACGGAATCCACCTCTGGAACATACCTACCTCACCAGCCTATTGGTAATGCCAAATGATAAAATAATAATAAATATCTTTGTAAACAGGAAAGCATTCTATAAGGAGAAATCTGTCGAATTCCTACTTCTTCCTATCCCTCTAGCAGCAGAAGCAGTTAGTACTTTCCTACCACATGTACCTTGTCCTTTTGTTAAATTAATTTCATCTCAGACATCATCAAGGCTAGAGCTGGAGACCAAAGCTTCTGAATGTTATCCCAGTGTTCTTGTCATATACATTTTACTACATATTCATATCTGGATGATGGCAAACAAGAGAACATAAATAGATATTGAAATCTACCATCTATAATTGCATGTATGCAGCCAATGTGGTGGGAATCTGATATTAGAAGAAATAGGCCCCCTCCTTCTACTATCTGTGACATGAACTTGGATCTGACCTCACTCCCCTATGGTCTTGAGCAGGGGTCCTCAAACTTTTTAAACAGGGGGCCAGTTCACTGTCCCTCAGAGCGTTGGAGGGCCGGACTATAGTTTAAAAAAAACTATGAACAAATTCCTATGCACACTGCACATATCTTATTTTGAAGTAAAAAAACAAAACAGCAAAAACACCCGCATGTGGCCCACGGGCCGTAGTTTGAGGACGCCTGGTCTTGAGGGACTGAGAACCAGGTGCTGATACTATTCTTTGGAATCTTCTAGTTATGGTCACATCTTTCTGAGCAATAAGGATGGGCTCCTGGGTTCCAGATACAAGAAAGCTGTATTCAGGGAATATACTGATGGTACATTCAGGATCCCTCGGCCAAGGACTGGACCGGAGGAGCACTTGGGAATCTTAGGTAAGGGAATTCCACTTTCCTCCTAGTGTCTACAATACTGTGCTATTCCTACAGGGGTTAAGTCACATTGGGAAGGACTCCCATTCCCCATTATCAGGGTTTTTTTTATGTTCTAGAACTATAGTCATATTTTATAAATCAACCATGAAAATAGGTAATCAAAGGGGGGAATTCATGAATTTCTGCTGCAACATGAACGAGGTTTTCTCAGGTATCTAATCTAGAGATCTTTGAAGGTGATAGATTTTTTTCCATGCTAAAGGAGGAGGAATGTAGGACATCAAATAGTAGAAAAAAATGGCGCAGGAAACCAGTATTAGCCTTGTTCCCAGTTTAATTATTGCCACAGTTTCTTCTCTTTTGTGGGGGCCAATGAGTTTCCTCATTCTTGTCCTTGCACAGAAGGGATCCACTGGCTTGTTAAGAGAGCCCAGCAAACTCTCACTTTTAATTAACAATTATACAGAGCCCTGATTTTCTAGAAACTTAGAGTATTATTTAGAGAGAGCTGGGAAGGGAAAAGTGGATGTAATTGGAGGCACAGCCCTGTTGATGAAGTACTTTCATCCAATGGCTAGCAGTATCAGTTTAAGGGCTTTTGAATTTAAAAATGAAGCTATTCATTACTTTCAATCTCAGAAAGACCCTTTTTTAGGGCAAACCCTTAATTCTGGGGAGCTCCTATTTACTATATGTCCCTTTCTTTAAATGCCTTTAATGTCCCTGTTCCACTACTCCACTAATGAGACTTCCTTCTTTTACATATAATAGGTCCACTTCTCAGAGGAGAGATTGGTGATATCCTAACTGTGGTTTTCAAGAATAATGCCAGCCGCCCCTACTCTGTACATGCCCATGGAGTGCTAGAATCTAGTACTGACTGGCCCCTGGCTGCTGAGCCTGGTGAGTGGGAACATTTAGTGAAGGAAAAAAGAATGTGCAGCACTTCTTCAGCCCTCTGTCTTGCTCCTTTAAATTATGCTCCTAGAGAACTGAAACAGAAGTATTAGCCAGGACTAAACCATACCCTGAGGTTGTCTCTTTAAAATACTCATTCTCTCAGTCTTAGAACAGGCTACTTTTGTTTTTTGTTTCATCAAAGTTACCCTTAACACTGGTTACACATGGAACCTTATACTAGCCTTAACTATGAATGCAGATGGAGCTTCTAATCCTCTCTAAATCTGAACTTAACCTTCATCTGAACTTAACCTTCAGATATAGTATGAGCTTCTAATCATGGTAGAGGGTTACCTGTCTCAGACCTCAAATTGATCCTTAACCCAAGCCATAAGATAAAGTTCTTGTCCCCTTAATAAAGACTGAATCTTAATCCCAGTCACATACTAAGCTCCTGATATTAAATGTAGGGAAACCATAATCTTGACCACATTTTCTTCCTTTCATTCATTCATTGAATAAATACTTATTGGAAGCCTACTGGGCTACTGGGCGTAGGAAGAATTCTAGAAGGGGTGACTGCAGTGGGAAATAGTACTTGTTCTTACTCTTAAAAAACTTGGGCTATTATCACTGAGAGGTAAGTAAACTGGTAATTATAATTCAGTGTTTTAAGTGTTAAGTAAGGATATTTTTTAAGTGTGGTAGGGAAGTGTAAAATAGTTTATCTGATATAATGCTTTGATGGTCAAAGATGGCTTCCCAAATAGGTGATAGATATCTCAGCTGATATCTAAATTATTAGTTCTCAAATTTTACCATGCATCAGAATCACCTGGAAGGCTTGTTAAACAATAGATTTCTGGGATCAACCCCCAGAGGCTCTCATTCAGTAGGTGTGGGATGGGGCTCAAGAATTTGCTATTTCAAATTTCAAAGTGATTTTGAAGTATCTCAATTAGGAACTTACACTTTGAGAACCATTGATTGAAAGGTTAAGTAAGAAGCATACAATTCAAGGAATAGTGTGGAAGGAAAGCAGGGAAAATTGTAATAAGTTTCAGATGTAGGGAATAGCCAGTAGTAAGAAAGATGAAAGTTTGAGTTGAGGAAAGGGGATAGATTCTAAAAAGATCAATGAGGTAAAATAAGCAAGATTTGGTGATTAACTGGATATTGAAGGTGCGAAAGAGGATTCTTGAATAAAATCCATGGCTTTGGAGGAAAATTCTGAAGTGGTACCCAGGTTTTTTGGCTTGGCAACCAGGTAAATATTGATACCATTCACCAAGATAGAGTACATGGGGGTAGGTAGAGAATATGAGTGAAGATGGAGGAGATTGGATGATCATGAGTTTACTTTGGCATTTGTTGAATTTGAGATGTCTGCAAAGCAACCGATATAGATATCTAAAAGACATAAAGCTCTGGAGCTCAAGAAAAAGGTATGATCTGAAGTGATGAGGTGACAGGCATCAATATTTAAGTAGTAAATGAAGGCAAGGAAATGAACACAGTCATTCTGGAAGAGTATATTAAGAATCTTAGAGTAACACCCTGAGGAAGACTAATATTAATGTATTTATTTTAAAAAAATCACATGATCTCACTCATATGTGGAATATAATGAACAAAACAAACTGATGAAGAAAATAGATCCAGAGACATAGAAGCATGGAACAGAATCTCAGAGGAAAGGCCAGGGGTGGGGTGAGGGATAGGAAGAGATCAATCAAAGAACTTGTATGCATATATATATGCATAACCCTTGGGCACAAACAATAGGGTGGTGAAGGCCTGGGGCTGGGGGTGAGTGGGTGGGCTAGAAGAGGTTAATGAGGGGGAGGGGTAAAGGGAGACATTTGCAATGCTTTCAACAATAAAGATTTAAAACAAACAAGCAAATAAATAAATAGGTAAACCTGAGCCCTGACCAGTTGCTCAGTAGTTAGAGCATTGGCCCACACACCAAGGGGTCTCAGTTTAATTCCTGGTCAAGGGCTCATATCTGGGTTGCAGGTTCAGTCCTGCTGGGAGACAACCAATTGATGTTTCTCTCTCTCTGTCCCCCCCCCCCCCCCCCCCCCCCCCCCCCCCCCCCCCCACCCCCCCCCCCCCCCCCCCCCCCCCCCCCCCCCCCCCCCCCCCCCCCCCCCCCCCCCCCCCCCCCGTTCCACTCTCTCTAAAAATAAATGGAAAAAATATCCTCAGGTGAGGATTAAAAACAACAACAACAAAAAAGTAAGCCTGAGAGAAAGTAAGCAAGATGTTAAAAATAAAAACAGAAGAATCTGGTACCAAAATGTTTTATTTTTTAAGTAAATGTTTGCTTGTTATATAAAAGAGGAAAATTTCAGTTCAGTAGGAAAATCATGATTTATGTATTTATTTATTTACTTATGAATTAACTTTATTAGACTGACATTGTTTAATAAATTATATAGGTTTCAGGTGTACAATTCAATGATACATCATCTATATAGTGCATTGTGTACCCACCACCCAATGTCAAGTCTTTTTCCATCACCATATATTTCATATCCTTTACTACTTTCTTACTCCCTCTTAACTCTGGGTAACCATCATACTGTTGTCTGTGTCTATGAGTTTTTTAAAATTATATTTATTGTTGAAATTATTACAGATGTCCCCTTTGTCCCCCACCCCATTTATCCCCTCCACCTTGCATCTGCCCCCTTCCAGGCCTTTACACACTATTATTGTCTGTGGCCATGGGCTATGCATATTAGTACATGCATACAAGTTCCCTGGTTAATCTCTTACCACCCACTTAAACCAAGCCTTCCTTCTGAAATTTGTCAGTCTGTTCCATGCTTCTGTGTCTCTGGATCTATCTTGTTCACCAGGCTTTTTTATACATTAGATTCTCTTATGCCCAGTGTTCAGGATCCCCAAAAACCCACCAGGAAGGAGCTGAGCCCGATGCAAAAGCAAGAGAACTTTTATTCGTGCTAGCACGAGCTCCCGTCTCCAACAATCACTGGCGCTGCAGCGGGAGAGAGAGAGAGAGCGCGCGCTTTGGGAGAACAAAGACTTTATAGGGGGTCCAAAGCAGTGGGCGGGGGGCGGGACATTCGTGGCCCTGTTGATTGGTCAGCGGGCAGGGTCAGGGGTCTGGTTACACAAGGGCACTGTGCAGTTTGCCTAATTTGGACTGAGTCCACTTCTCTGCATTCCTATTGGCAGGTTTAAGGTCGGGTCGGGTAACTGCTCAAAAAAGGGAGTCATGTACATAGTTACACAGGATGGAGGGTACAGTACATTTTGTGCTGTCCTGCTCTGCCCTTTCATTCCCCCCTTGTCTTGAAACTTACGGGCCCAATCATGAGACGGTTTGCATTTCTACCTTGTCTCCCGCTTCTGGCCAAGGCCTCTAGTATCACAGTCCCCAACAGTACTGTCCACAGTGAAGTCCAGTTCCTCTCCTGCAGGTGTCGAGTCTCCTCCTGGCCTGTGTGGAGCCCAGGCTAGGGATCTCATGGGTGGTTGCCAGGATCCAGGCCATTTCCTGGTGCAGGAGCTAGGAGTGGTGCAGCCAGGTCTGGACGCGGTCTACTTCAACAGCCATGGGCGTGCTTAGGATAACAGTGTAGCGTCCCTTTCAGGTTAGGGTGAGTCCTTGGTCAGTGAATTTTACCTACATCGAGTCCCCGGGCTGGAAGGGATGTACGGGGTCCGCGGTGGACACTGGCAGAGCATCTCGAACAAGCTTATGGGTGGCTCTCTGGGTATACTACAGAATCTGTAAGGACTTGAGTAAGGGAATGGTTATGAATTCCAGCTTTCAGTTTCTCCCTGACCCTGGAAAGGATGAGGGCGGGGAGGTCTACTCTACATGACCTCAAAAAGAAGGGAGGAACCCCTCCCAGTAGAGGGTACACATGGCCCATAAGAGAGCGAAGGGCAGGAGGTTGGTCCAGTTTATACTGGTTTCTAGGATGAATTTAGTTAAAGTACTTTTTAGAGTTCTTCTCATGCCTGTCCAGATTCTGGGCCTAAGGCTTGAGCTATACTTTGAGATACCTTGGCTACAAAGGTGGGGCTGTTATCTGATCCTATGACTACTGGCATCCTGAATCTAGGTATAATCTCCTGGAGTAATCTCTTGACAACTATAGAGGCAGTTTCTGTCCTAGTGGGGTATGCTTCAACCTAACCCGAGAAGGTGTCTATGAGAACTATCAGGTACTTGTACTCTGATGCTGGTGGCTTAATCTCTGTGAAATCCACCTCCTAATGATCTCCTAGGGAATTTCCCTGGAGCCTGAATTCTCAGGGGGACCCTCTTACCTTGTTTAGTATTTATCTGTGCACAGACAGTACTTCTAGTGACTATGCTTCTAATTACCTTATCTACGCCTATGTGGGTAGCCTGGTGTAACTGGGAAACTAACGTCTGACCTAGAGCCTGTGGGACCAACAGTCTGTCATCTGGTAGGGTCCACCACCATCTGGTCCTTTGATGGCTTGCTTCTGTTCTGCCAATTCCTCCTCTTGTTTGGTGTAGGAGGGGGTCTGCTGTAGGTCCAGGTCCAGCAGGGTTACTAAAACTTGTAAAGGCCCCACTGGTTTTAGGGCGGCCTCCTTGGCAGTTTGGTCTTCGGCTCTATTTCCCCTGGCTTCAATTGTCTCCCCTTTCTGATGTCCTTTGCAGTGCACTATTGCAACTGCCCTTGGGAGCCAGATGACATCCAATAAGGCTAAAATCTCTTCCTTATTTTTAATGTCCTTTCCCGCTGCAGTTGGTAACCCTCTTTCCCAGTGGATGGCACTGTGTCCCCATCAAGGACCTTGATTAAGGCCAAAAGTTCAACTTTTTGTGTCCAGGTTCCCCTATTCAGGGACTGTGCCCAAATGGTGCGGTCCAGGGTGACTACCGCTGCCCCTGCATATCGGATGCCATCCTGAACATAACTGCTCCCATCCGTAAACAGTACCTTGTCTGGTGATGATAGCGGGACATCTGTCAGGTCTGGGCGAGCTGTTTGTACTGCATCTGTTACCTCTGTGCAGTCATGAATGGGTTCCTCTGGGTCATCATCTGGAAGCAGGCTGGCATGGTTGATGGCCAGTGTCTTATGGAACCGGACGCAAGGCTGGTCCAGGAGAAGAGCTTGGCACTGGGTGATCCTGGTGTTTGACATCCATCTCTCTGGAGCACCTCAAAGGAGGGCCTCCATACCATGGGGTGTTGTCAAGGCTAGTTCCTGGCCCAGAGTCTGCTTATCTGCCTCCTTCACCAGCAATGCTGTGGTGGCCACTGCTCCGAGACACGCTGGCCACCCTGCTGCCACAGGGTCTAGTCTCTTAGACAGATAGGCAACAGGTCTCTTCCAGGGACCTAGAGTCTGAGTGAGAACCCCTTTGGCAATGCCCCTTACCTCACTCATGTAGAGGTGGAAGGGCTTCTTGACATCTGACAAGGCTAGGGCAGGTGCTGAGATGAGAGCCTTCTTTAGCTCCTCAAAGGCCCATTGTTCCACTTTGGTCCAGTTCAGCAGCTGTGTTCCCCCAGTACTTGAGTATAGAGGTTTAGCAGTCTCTGCGAGCCCCGGTATCTACAGGTTGTAGTATCCAACTGCCCCTAGGAATTCCCGCTCTGTTCCCCTCAAAGGATATGGTGGCACATCCAAAAAGTTTCTGTAGGAGGGCACGTCTACACAGGGGGTACGGACATTCTGGCATGACCAGAAATGAATGTGTTACCGTGTTCCTTCTGAGTTCTACAGTCCTTTTTGATGTCCAAGGAAAATAGGCAATTTGTCCAGTGGCTCCCTGGACTGCTGTCTTCTCAGAGGTTACGGGTCCAATCGGCTCTGTCAAGACTGAATAGACTGCCCCAGTGTCCACCAGGAAACTAACAGGTTTGCCCCCCACTGTAAGGTTACCCTGGGCTCCTGGGGGCTTGATGGGAAGGAGCCTCAGTCCTGTCAGTCCTCTTCCTCTAAGTTAAAGACCCTTGGAGTCTGAGTCTCCCCTTTCTGCTTCTCTAGCTTACCTGCCAGGACATTCTCTCTTCCAGTGCCCCTTTTTCCTACAATAGGCATACTAATTCCTTCCTATTTGCTGCTGGCCTTTTCTTTCTTTCTCTGTTCCCCTTTCTCATCACATATACAAACCTTCACAAATTTCACAATTTCAAATTAGCCTTCAAACCTTCTATGTCCTTCAAAAATGCATAACCATGCCTCAAACCTTCCATTATTTTAAAATATTTAGAAAAGGCAGAGGGAGAAGGGAGCAGGCCCAGCCACTCCCTCCAGCCACTTGAATTTCAAACTGCCACATTTTTCCTACAGATAAGGATCTCAGATTCTGATAAGCCTGAAAAGGGGAATGGGGGAATTTCTAGCTGCTGCCTTTAAGCCCCCTAACAGAACATGGTGAAAAGGGGCCAAGGAGTTGCCGAGAGTTCTTGGGTCTCATTGGGGCACAGGGGATCACAAGGGAATTTCCCTCCTCGCAGCAGCCTCCAGCTACTCAAAACCCTGTAAGTTGAGGGCTCGGGGGGGGGGGGGGGGGGGGGGATGGGCGTCAGGTGGGCGGAGGCAGGGAGCGCGGCGCGGGTCCCAGGTGGTAAAGGAGGTGCTCCCACCAAGGCGTTTTCATCTGGCAGTCCACTGGAAAAAGCGCTTGCCTCCTGCCAATGAAGGTGGTGTGGGGGGAACCAGTGACCCTTACACTTCAATCAGATTCCCTGACCTTTCTGAAAAGCCCCTCTGCTTGAGTGTGTTTCCATTAAAAATTACTGATTTTAAAACTATAACTTAAGAGTTGACACACACACAAGGACCAAGTGGCCCACCAAATATTTTTCTTTCCTTCTAAAGGTTTTACAATGTACTGTAATCATTAATCACATCAAACTTAAATGGCCAATTGAGACAAACACTTCTGAGACAGTTTCTCTACCACTGATTAAGACTGGGTGGTGGCAGGTGTCAGAAATAAGATTCATTTAGTTTTCTGAGCTTTCTGGGCAGACTTGGTGACTTTGCCACCTCCGGCTTCCTTCTTGCAAATAGTTAACTTTAAAATTTGGTCCCTGCTTTTAGCCTTTTTTTTGGGACCACAATTGTTACAACATTATACCTTTAAATTAATAAACATAGACAGAAATGTTGTTAGGCAGGCTGATTCCCCCTCTGACAGAGAGCAAACACCCCTGGGAAAAAGAGATCCCAGTGGCCACTCGGAGCAATTTGCTATGTGTCAGAACACTCAGCCTTAAACAAATTAAATGTTTCTTTTTTTTCTTCTCACAGACTTGTACATATGAACAAATAATTATAACCAGGAAGATAAACAAAATATCAAACAAACATCTGTACTTATACCATTTCAGTAAACAAGTATTCTTACAGTCTTGGGATCTGAGCAGATAACAGGAACACTGCCTCTAAGTCCCCTGATGGGGGCCTCCCTTTCCCACATCCCAGGACAGGATTCTCGACTCATGTTTCAGCAAAACAGAAATGGCACTCATGTTGGACAAAGGAAACAAGACTAATATTCCAGGGACTGTGAGGGTAAAGTTATCCTACAGTCCGGCGTTGACCTGGGGGAAAAATGCTTAGTCGGGGAGGGACAGGTTACACATAGAGGCAAAACCTTGCAAGGAACCTTGATAAAAAGCCCAGTAATCCAGTCACACAGTCAAAGGTTAAACAGGAAGGGAAGAACCACTCAATGTCCTCCAAGAGGATTTCAACAAACTGACAACAAACTGACAAAACCTTGACAAATCAAAATTCAACAAATAATACACACATAGGGCCCAAATATGACAGACAAACACAAGATAAAAAGACAAAACAAACAGTCCTGACACCAACACGAAAAAAAAAACACAGAAAGCAATCACCTGTCGGGAGGGAGAGCCTCCGGCCCATTCTGGGGGGTTCCTCTCTCCTTTTGCAGGAGGAGATTTCTTACGAGCTGAAAGCCTGGACAGCCTCCTGAAAGAAAACATCTTTAACCTTTTGCACTCGGATGTCCAGTGTGACTTGACACAGTTAGCATTAGAATAAAGGAATCGAGAAAAAAGCAAGCGAGTGCAAAGGGTTAATCCAGTTACAGATGCTATCAGAATTAGGATGAGAGAGGAAGGAAAGACCAGGTTATGTCCTCTATGAGGATCCTAATAAATAACTGGAAACAGTAAGTTAAACAAACGGTTAACGGGTCTATAGAGAGTTAATGATAACTTCAGCATTAGTTCCACGTTGGACCATGATGTCACAGGCAGGGACAGGGCCTGTAAATCTCTCCGCCCTTCAGAGCTGTAAGCCCTGCCCCTGGTAAGTCTCTGACCACCAAAAGAGATAAGAAAGCCATAAATAAAAGTTCTTTGTTCTTTGAAATGTTACAAATGTATACTTTTAAATCAACCCTAGGACTTTAAAATTCAATTTAATACAGCAAATTCACAAATCAGAGCAAACTGAAACTCTTACTTATACAAACATACAAACAGAAAGAGGAATTTTTATTAGCTAAGTGGGCTGATTCCCTCTCTGATGGAGAACAAAAGACTCTGAGAAAAAGATGTCTCAGCAGCTGCTAAAGACTTTTGCATTCTGTCACAGCAGGTCTGCCCTATCTTTAAATAAATTAAACAGCAGAAAGAGATAACAAATACTCTCACATTTATATTTATATACCAAACATTCTGAGTTTTTGACTCCTACTAGATATTTACCAGAGTTTAAACAGTCACCTGATTCCTGACTCCTGATTAATTTGCCTGAGGAAGCTCTATGGCCTCCAGGGGGGGAGGGGTGATAAAGCTCCCCTTTCCACTCACTTGGAGTGGGCTGAGTCTGTCCCATAATGTCCGTTCAGTAAGTCCACAAAATAAAACAGAGAAACACAAACACAGACAAAGGGCCCCAAAGAACAGTCTTCCAACTCCGTGGAAGCAAAACAGAAAGCTAGACGATGGTCTCACGCTGACTGGCGGGAGCGACCCACCTCGTCCCAGAAGCTCCAGGGGAATACACATCCCTTGTGAGGGGAATACACGTCCCTCCTGAAGGAGGATCGAGACGTCTCCAGATTCCTCCCACCCGTGGTCCTCCAGTGCGTCCACCTAGACCACTTCGTCCACCTAGACCACAGATTCGAGCTCACACAAGAGACAAAAGACAAACAGACACTTACCATGGCCAGTCAGGTTCTCTGGGTTTGGGGACCCTCGGGGGGGGGGGGGGGGTTGGGGATCCTAGACAAGCTCCCCAAATGTTATGCCCAGTGTTCAGGATCCCCAAAAACCCACCAGGAAGGAGCCAAGCCCGATGCAAAAGCAAGAGAACTTTTATTCGTGCTAGCATGAGCTCCCGTCTCCAACAATCACTGGCGCTGCAGCGGGAGAGAGAGAGCACGCTGTGGGAGAACAAAGACTTTATAGGGGGTCCAAAGCAGTGGGCGGGGGGGACATTCGTGGCCCTGTTGATTGGTCAGCGGGCAGGGTCAGGGGTCTGGTTACACAGGGGCACTGTGCAGTTTGCCTAATTTGGACTGAGTCCACTTCTCTGCATTCCTATTGGCAGGTTTAAGGTCGGGTCGGGTAACTGCTCAGAAAAGGGAGTCATATACATAGTTACACAGGATGGAGGGTACAGTACATTTCGTGCTGTCCTGCTCTGCCCTTTCAATTCCACATATGAATGAGATCATATGATACTTATCTTTCTCTGACTGGACTATTTTACTTAGCATAATGCTCTCCAGGTCCATCCAAGCTACTGCAAATGGTAATACTTCCCTCTTTTTATAGCCACATAGCATTCCATTGTGTAAATATACCACAGCTTTTTTATTCACTTATCTGTTGATGGGAACTTGGGATGGTTACAAATTTTAGCTATTGTAAATTGCACTCTATGAACATAGGGGTGCATATATTCTTTCTGATTGGTGTGTCAGTGTTCTTAATATTTATTCTTAGAAGTGTGATCACTGGGTCAAATGGGTATTCCAAAACTGGATAAAGACACTAAAAAGAAAGAGAATTACAAGCCAATATCCCTGATTAACCTTTTGCACTCGGATGTCAAGTGTGACTCGACATGGTTAGCATTAGAATAAAGGAATCGAGAAAAAAGCAAGCGAGTGCAAAGGGTTAACATAGATGCTAAAATCCTCAACAAAATATTAGCAAGTTGAATCCAGCAATATATTAAAAATATCATACACCACAACCAAGTGGGATTCATTCCAAGGATGCAAGGCGGGTACAATATTTACAAATCATAAATGTGATACATAACGTAAACAAATTGGAAGACAAAATCACATGATCATATCAATTGACACAGAAAAAGCATTCAACAAAATCCAACACTCTTTTTAGATAAAAGCTCTCAAAAAAGTGGGAATAGAGAGATCATACATCAACATAATAAAGGCCAAATATGACAAACCAATAGCCAACATCATACTCAATGGGCAAAAAGTAAAACCATTTCCCCTAAGCACAGGAAGAAGACAAGAATGTCTGCTTTCACCACTCTTATTCAACATAGTACTGGAAGTCCTAGCCACAGCAATCAGACAAAAAGAAAACATAAAAGGCATAATTATTCACAAATAAGATGGTATTGTACATAGAAAACCCTAAAGACTTCACCAAAAAAACTACTTGATTTAATAAATGAATTCGGCAACATAGCAAGATACAAAATTAACACCCAGAAATCGATGGCATTTTTACACACCAATAATGAACTTTCAGAAAGAGAAACTAAAAAACCAACCAAACAACAACAACAACAACAAAATCCCATTTACCATTGCAACAAAAAAGTTAAGATTCTTAGGAATAAACTTAACTAAGGAGGTAAAAGACCTGTACAAGTTTGTTTTTTTTCTTGTTTGTTCATGTGTTGCTTTCAGTTTTATATCTCACATATGAGCAGAATCACATGGTTCTGAACTTTTTCTGTCTGACTTATTTTGCTTAGTATGATATTTTCAAGATTCATCCACGTTGTTGCAAATGACAATATTTAATCTTTTCTTATGGCTGAGTTGTATTCCGTTTTATATAATTACCACATCTTCTTTATCCAATCATCTATGGAAGGATACTTAAGTTGTTTCCATGTTTTGGCCACTGTGAATAATACTACAATGAACATAGGAGTGCATATATTTTGCAAATAAATGTTTTCAAATTTTTCAGGTAGATACCCAGAAGATGGGTCGCTTTGTCTTGTGGTACCTCTATTCTAAATTTTTGGGGAACCTAAATACTGTTTTCCATAGTGGCTATATCAGTTTACATTCCCACCAGCAGTAAATGAGTGTTCCTTTCATTCCACAACCTCTCCAACACTTGTTACTGTTTTGTTGATAGTAGCCATTCTAACAGGTGTGAGGTGGTATCTCATTGTAGTTTTGATTTGCATTTTCCTAGTAGCTAATGAAGTTGAGTATCATTTCATATATCTGTTGGCCATTTGTATGTCTTCTTGGGAGAAGTGACTTTTCAGGTACTCTGCCCAGTTTTTAATTGGGTTGTTTATTGGTTTGTTTGGTGTTGAGTGGTATGTGTTCTTTATATATTTTGGATTTAAACTCCTTGTGAGAGCTATTGTTTGCATATATCTCCTCCCATTTCATTAGTTGCCTTTTTCTTTTGTTGGCAGTATCCTTTGCTGTTCAAAATCTTTATAGTTTTATATAGTCTCATTCATTTATTTCTGCATTTATTTCCCTTGCCTTTGGGGTCAAATTCATAAAATCCACTATAAGACCAAGGTCCATAAGTTTAGTACCTATGTTTTTTTCTATGTAGTTTTTTTTGTTTCAGGTCTTATATTTATTTATTTGGTCCATATTTTAGTTAAGTTTTGTATATGGGGACAAAATGTAGTCTAGTTTCATCCTTTTCAGGTGGCTTTCCAATTTTCCCAACACCATTTACTGAAGAGTTGTTTTTTTAAACATTGATTGATTGGTTAGCTCCTATATGCTCCCTGACCAGGAATTGAACCTGCAACCTTTTGGTGTACAGGACAACACTCCAACCGAGCCACCCAGCCAGGGCCAAACTGATGATTTTTTAATATTTCTTTTTAAAGATGTTATGGGGATTTTGATGGGAATTGCATTAAATCTGTATATTTCTTTGGGTAATATGGACATTTTAACTATGTTGATTCTTCCAAATGTTAATAAGCAGATCATTTTAAGAATGAATAGGTCAATAATTTCAGCTGCTTAAGAGAAGTTAAATAAGATCAGAATGGAAATTTCCCATTGGATATAGCAACAGAATTGTGGCAGAAGTTTTTAACAAATTGGAGTGAATAGAAGCCAGATTAGGATGGACTAAAGAGTAATTGGGTAAGATTTCATTCTTTTTTATGGCGAGTAATATTCCAATTATTTATTAACTAGAGGCCCAGGGCACTAATTTATGCACGGGTGGGGTCCGGCCAGCCTGGCCCCAATCAGGGCAGATCGGGGCTGGGCCTGTCAGGAGGAGGAGATGGCAGGAGGTTGGCTGGCTGGCCTGCCTGGATCAGGGCCTGATCAGGGCCCCTGATCAAGTCCAGGCCAGCTGGGGGAAGGGGCTGTGGGTGATTGGCCAGCAGGCCCTGCCCCCAATTGGTGTTGGCAGCTGATTCGGGGCAGGGCCAGCCATTTGGAGGGACTGTGGGTGGTGGGCCAGCTGGCCCTTCCCCCGAATGGGGTGTTCTGATTGGGGGCCAGTGGCCTGGGGGAGGGGCCATGGGTGGTTGGCCAGCTGTCCCCGCCCATGATCGGGGTGGGGGGGCCGATCTGGGGTGGGGCCAGGCAGGGGGAGGGAGTGTAGGAGATTGGGTGGCTAGCCCCACCCCCTATTGAGGTACAGTGGTCATCAGGGGTGGGGCTGACCAGTGGGAGGGACTGTGGGCCGATCATAGTGGTGGGGGCCCATCAGGGGCATGGCCAACCTGGGAAATGGGCTTCAGGAGGTTGGCTGGCCAGCTCTACCTCCTATTGAAGTGGGGTGGCGATCAGGGGCAGGGTTGACCACACAGCCCTGCCCCCTATTGGGGTTGGGGGGTGCAATCAGGGGCGGTCCTATCATGGTGGGGCAGGCTGATGGGAGCCTGGCTGGCGGGGGCAGTAGGGGGAGAAGGGAGGGAGCATTTGGCCATCAGGCCCGGCTCTTGATCAGGGTGGGAGAGTCTGATCAGGGGCAGGCCAGCAGGGGGAAGGGGCTGCAAGGTTGGCTGCCAGCCCCAACCCCTGATCAGGCCAGTTCACAGGCCACAGTGGGCATCACAGCAACCAGTTGTTAGGTTGTTATGGCCGAGAGGTGCTTCATGCACCTCCTGGTGACCGGTCGTTTGGTCGTTTTGGTTGTGACGCCTCTTGGCCTTTTATTATTAGGACTAGAGGCCCAGTGCATGAAATTCATGCACTGGAGGGGTGTCCCTCAGCCCAGCCTGCACCCTCTCCAATCTGGGACCCCTCGGTTTAGGCCCAACATCCCTCTCACAATCTGGGACTGCTGGCTCCTAACTACTCACCTGCCTGCCTGCCTGATTGCCCCTAACTGCTTCTGCCTGCCAGCCTGATCGCCCCCTGACCACTCCCCTGCCGGCCCGATCACCCCCAACTGCCCTCCCCTGCCGGCCTGATAGTCCATCTTATGGTGGCCATCTTGTGATGACGTGGGGGCAGCCATCTTGTGGCGGCCATCTTGTGGTAACCATCTTGTGATGACATGGGGGTGGCCATCTTGTGATGACATGGGGTTGGCCATCTTATGATGACATGAGGGCATCACACGAGGGTGTCATGCCACCTAGGCTTTTATTATATAGGATGGGCACTTATGTTGCTACCATTTCTTGGTCACTGTAAATAATGTTGCAATGAACATATGGGTGTGTATATCTTTTCAAATTAGTGTTGTGTGTTTCTTCAAATAAATACCCAGAAGAATGAAACCTTACCATTTGTGACAACATGGATGGACCTATAGTGTATTGTGCTAAGTGAAATAAATCAGAGGAAGACAAATGCCATCTAATTTCACTTACATGTAGAATCTAAAGAACAAAATAAACAAACAATCAGAAACAGACTTATAGATACAGAGAACAAATTGATGGTTGCCTGATTGGAGGGTGGTTGAGGGTCTAGGGTAAAAAGGTGAAGGAATTAAGAATTAAAAATTGGTAGTTACAAAATAGTCACAGGGATGTAAACTACAGCACAGAGAATATAGTAAATAATATTGTAATAGCTATATATGGTGCCAGGTGGGTATTAGATTAATCACTTCATAAATTAAATAAATGTCTAATTGCTATGCTGTACACCTGAAACTAATATAATATAATGTTGAATGTCAACTGTAATTTTTTAAAATGTAAAAAGGTAACATTTTAAAGAGTAATTGGGAGATGTGGGAGTGGAAACAGTGATTGTGGCTTAATTTTAAGATGTGGGGAGAACAATTTCAGGTTATAAGAAGGTTTGGAGATTGACAAAAGGCTAAAGTAAAGTGATGATGAATCATCCATATAAACTTTGAAGTTACTCAGAAGAAACAAGGAGATTGGAATGGAAAGGAATATAGTGATCCAGGTACTAAAATATAAATAAATTTCTAAAAGGAGACAAAGGATATTTTGGAGGCAGGGAAACCAGGTGGAAGGTTGTAGTAATTCATACAAGTGGTGATAATAACTTTAACACAGGTGGTAGGACATGAGGATGGGTAGAATTAGATATGTCCAAGAGATATTAAGGGATAATCCATAGAATATAATAATTGAACAAATGTTTAGGGGATAAAGAAGATGGTGGAGCTAAGGTTAGTAAATTTTTGGATTAAGCTCCTAGATACTGGTACCACTCACAAAGCAGAAAAGAAATGGAGGAAGCAGGGGATGTTTGTGTTTGTTTAGAAGAGAAATATATTGCTTATTTTTTAAAAAACTTTATTTAATCTTTATTGTTGAAAGTATTCTTTTTACCCCCATTGACCCTTTTTGGCCTGCCCCTGAAACCTGCCCCAGGCCTTCACCACCCTATTGTCTGTGTCCATGGGTTATGTATATATGCTTACAAGTTCTTTAGTTGGTCACTTCCCCCCCAATCATCCTGCCTCCCCTTCCCTCTGATATTCCACAGTCTGTTCTATACTTCTATGCCTCTGGATCTATTTTGTTCATCACTTTATTTTGTTCATTAGATGTGACATATGAGTGAGATCATGTGATACTTGTCTTTCTCTGACTGGATTATTTTGCTTTCCATAATACTCTTTAGGTCCCTCCATTCTGTCTCAAAAGGTAAGAGGTCCTTCTTTTTTTTTTTTAGTAATATATGGTATAAATGTACCACAGCTTTTTTATCCACTCATCTACTGATGGGTACTTGGGCTGATTCAAGTTCTTAGCTATTGTAAATTGTGCTTCTATAGACATAGAGGTGGATATATTCTTTCTGATTGGTGTTTCAGGTTTCTTAGGATATATTCCTACAATTGGGATCACTGGGTCAAATGACAGTTACATATTTAATTTTTTGAGGAAACTTTATACTGTTTTCCATAATGGCTGTACCAGTCTGTATTCCCAACAGCAGTATACTAGGGCTCCCTTTTCTCCACATCCTCACCAGCACTTGTCATTTGTTGATTTGTTGATGGTAACCATTCTTACAAGTCCTAAGGTGATACCTCACTGTTCCTTTAATTTGCATGATGATCAGATATTTTAGCATTTTTTTCATATATTTCTTGGCCATCTGGATGTCTGCTTTCGAGAAGTGTCTATTTAGGTCCTTTGCCCATTTTTTAATTGGATCATTTGTCTTCCTTTTGTTAAGTTGTTTGAGTTCCTAATAAATTTTGGATGTTAACCCTTTATCAGATGTACCATTGCCAAATACGTTCTCCCATATAGTGGGCTCCCTTTTTGTTTTGCTGATGGTTTCTTTTGCTGTGCAGAAGAGTTTTATTTTGATGGAGTCTCATTTCTTTATTTTCTCCTTAGTTTCCTTTGCCCTAGGACAGTGGTCGGCAAACTCATTAGTCAACAGAGCCAAATATCAACAGTACAACAATTGAAATTTCTTTTGAGAGACAAATTTTTTTAAACTTAAACTTCTTCTAACACCACTTCTTCAAAATAGACTCGCCCAAGCCGTGGTATTTTGTGGAAGAGCCACACTTAAGGGGCCAAAGAGCCGCATGTGGCTCGCGAACCGCAGTTTGCCGACCACGGCCCTAGGAGATGTACCCATAAACATATTGCTATGAGAGATGTCTGAGATTTTGCTGCCTATGGTTTCTTCTAGGATTTTTATGATTTCCCAACATACCTTTAAATTTTTATCCATTTTGAATTTATTCTTGTGTATGGTGTAAGTTGGTGGTCTAGTTGTATTTTTTTCGTATGTACCTATCCAATTTTCCCATCACCATTTATTAAAGAGACTCTCTCTGCTCCAATGTATGTTCCTGCTTCCTTTGTCAAATATTAATTGAGCATAATGGCATGGGTCAATTTCTGGGTTCTCTGTTCTCTTCCATTGATCTATATGCCTATTCTTGTTTTGATTCCATTGACTTTGTAGTATAACTTGATATTTGGTATTGTAATTCCTCCAGCTTTATTCTTCTTTCTCAAGATTGCTGCAACTATTCACCGTTGTTTTTTTTTTTTTTTTTGGTTCCATATACATTTTTGGAGTGTTTGTTCTAGGTCTGTGAAATATGCCATTGGTATTTTAATAAGGATTGCATTGAATCTGTAGATTTCCTTGGGAAGTATGGACATTTTAATGATGTTAATTATACCAATCCATGAACATGGTAATATTCTTCTACTTGTTTATATCTTCCTCTATCTCTTTTTTTAATATTCTGTAATTTTCTGAGTACAAGTCTTTTACCTCCTTGGTTAAGCTTATTCCTAAGTATCTTAAACTTTTTGTTGCAATGGTAAATGGGATTGATTGTGTAGTTTCTCTTTCTGAGAGTTCATTATTGGTGTATTAAAAAAGCCATTGATTTTTCAATTGTTGATTTTGGATTCTGCTACATTGCTGAATTCATTTATTAAATCTAGTAGTTTTTTGATGGAGTCTTTAGGGTTTTCTATGTACAGTATAATGTCATCTGTGAATAATGAGAGTTTTACTTCCTCATGTCCAATTTAGATGCCTTTTATTTTTTTCTTCTTGTCTGATCACTGTGGACAGGACTTCCAGTACTATCTCTATATATAAAAGGCTAATATGCAAAGTGTCCATCTGATTAGTAGCTATGATATGCGCTGACCACCAGGGGGCAGACACTCAATGCAGGGGCTGCTTTGACGCACACTGGCCATTTACAGAGAAACAGCACCGCAGGCCTGGTGCCCACAAAGCAACACTTGGTTTCCCCTATGTGGGATACAGGCCCCACCATCACCCCAGAGCAACAGCCCACCAAATCACAGCTGATGCTGCTGAGACCCCATGGTGCAAAATGTGGCCCACAGAAATGGTGGCTGTGGGCTCCGGGTAATGATGTCATGTAGCAATGCCCAGTTTCCTCCCCCTAGACACTAGCCCCTTGGAGTTTCTTCATCCCAGGAACACGACTTGCTTTATAGCCAGGGGCAAACAATTTACACTTTAACCCTACCAGACCTGAGGCCCTGAACCTAACTGTCCCCTATACCTGGGCTCCTGAGCATTAAAGAGAAAAAAATCAACATGATATAGAAAAATGTTAGTTACATGCAAACAAGTAGTTAGAATAAGATGGAACTTGGAGACATTGTAGAAAATAGGTCTACTTTTCATGTAGTGCCAAAATTCCACCTTAGGTTCAGAAATTACCAAAAAATTGGTACAGCAGTCTGGTAGGCTTAACCAAATGTCTGTGAAGCGTTTTCCCTTGCCTCATCTCATTTGATCATCACAGAAGTCCTGGAGTAGGTAGATAGGAGACTTGGTGGGATCCTATTTTCATTAGTCAGAAAATGGAGATTTAGAAAGCTTAGAATCTTGACCTGACTGAAAAGAAGTAAGAAATGGTGGACCTTGAAAATGACTTCAGGTTTTCTCACTGCACAGAATATAGTCAAACACTGCTGAAGTTAAATATTTTGCCCTTTGTTTTCCATGTGATCTACAATAATAATCTGCTTCGTGTTGCTATTTACTGCTGTGTTGTTTACAATTACCTGAAAGAGAAGTTGGGATGCTTCATTGGTCTGAAAAAGGTTCAGCTAAATCAGAAACACATCTAATTAAGCAAGTTTATTCTATATCTATAAAAGGCTAAGTTGACTTGTGCATGCATGATACATATAAAGCTCTCACTGGCACCAATCGCACGTGTGTGTTTCGATCTGTCATTGTCGATCATGAATTTGGTTGACACTTCTATTATAGAGAAAGGGCAAATAGCGATATTAAAACATTTTAATTAAAACATTTATTCCAATTAATTTCCTTTTAATGTGCACAAATTCGTGCACCAGGCCACTAGTGGTGAAAGAGGATATCCCTGTCTGATTCCTGTTCTTAGGGGAAATGGTTTAGTTTTTGCCCATTGAGTATGATATTTGCTGTAGGTTTGTCATATATGGCCTTTAATATGTTGAGATATGCTCCCTCAATTCCCATTTTGCTGAGAGTTTTTATCAAAATGGATGTTGAATTTTGTTGAAAATGCTTTTTCTGCATCTAGCCATATGATCATGTGATTTTTGTCTTTCAATTTGTTTATGTGATCTATTGATTTGAAGATATGGTAGCAGCCTTGCATACCTTAAATAAATCCCACTTGGTCATGGTGTATGATTTTTTTAAATATATGGCTGCATTTGATTAGCTAATATTTTGTTGAGGATTTGAGCATGGGTCTTCATCAGGGTAATGACCTATAATTCTCTTTCTCTATAGTTTCTTTACTTGGTTTCGGATTTAAGATGATGCTGGCATCATAAAAAGAGCTTTGAAGTCTACCATTCTCTTGGTTTTTTGGAATAGTTTGAAAAGCACAGGTATTAGTTCTTCTTTGAATGTTTGGTAAAACTACCTTGTGAAGCCATCCAGACCCAGGCTTTGTTTGTTGGGAGTTTTATTATTATTATTATTATTATTAATACTTCTATTTCATCAGTTGTTATTGGTCTATTCAGGTTTTCTTATTCTTCCTGATTCAGTTTTGGAACATTGTATTCTTCTAGAAATTTGTCCATTTCATCCACATTGTCCAACTTGTTGGCATATAGCTATTCATAGTATTTTCCTACAATCCTTTGTACTACTGTGGTGTCAGTTGCTACTTCACCAATTTTGTTTCTGATTTTATTTATTTGTATCCTTACTCATTGTTTCTTGATGAATTTTGCTAAAGGTTCATCAATCTTGTTTATCTTTTCAAAGAACTGGCTCTTGGTTTGATTGATTTTTTTTATTTTTTATTTTATTTTTTTTGTCTCCATGTCATTTATTTCTGCTCTAATCTTTGTTATTTCATTCCTTCTACTTATTCTGGGCTTTTCTTGTTTTTCTAATTCTTGAAATTGTAGGGTTAAATAGTTTATTGTTAATTTTTCTTATTTTATGAGGTAGGCCTGTAGTGCTATAAACTTCCCACTCAGGACTGCTTTTTCTGTGTCCTGGAGACTTGGGGTGGTTGTATGTTCATTTACATTTGTTTCCAGGAAGTTTTTTTATTTCTTTCTTGATCTCATTGATAACCCATTCATTGTTTACTAGTAATTGCATGCTATTTAGCCCCTATGTGTTTGAATATTTTTGAGTTTTTTTAGTGGTTGATTTCTAATTTTATTCTATTGTGGTCTGTGAAGATGCTTGATATGATTTCAATCTTCTTGAACTTGTAGAGACTTTTTTGGATCCTAACATGTGGTCTATCTTTGAGAGAGTCCCATGTGCACTTGAGTAGAATATATATTCTGCAGCTTTGGGGTGAAATATTCTATAAATGTCAATTAAATCCATCTAATCCACTGTGTCATTTAGAGTCACTACTGGTAATTTTTTGTCTAGAAGATTTATCCAGTGAAGTTGCTTGGTGTTCAAGTCCCCTGCTATGACTGTATTGTGGCAATTTCTTCCTTAACATCGTCTTGAAGTTTTGATTTTTTTCTGTTTATTTGTTTGTTTGTTTTTTACAAGTGTAGGTGCTCCTCTATTGAGCACATGTTTATGAGGGTTATATCCTCTTGTTGGAATGATCCCCTTAGTATTATGTAGTGACCTTTGTTGTCTCTTGTGATGGCCATCATATTGAATTCTATTTTGTCAGATATGAGTATTGCTACCCCAGCTTTTTTTTTCCCCATTTCCATGGAAATTTTTTTCCCCATCCTTTTACACTCTTCCTTTGTGAGTCTTTGGTTCTGAGGTGGGTCTCTTGTGGATGGCATACAGTTGGGCCATGTTTTTTGTATCCATTAAGCTACTCTATTCCTTTTCTATTGTGGCATTTAATCCAGTTACATTTAAGGTTAGTATTAATAGCTATTTCTTTATTGCCATTTTAATTCTGTATGCCAATGTTTCTCTCTATCTCTTCTCATTACAGCAGTCCCTTTAGCATTTCTTGTAGTGCTGGTTCAGTGGTGATCACCTTGTTTAGCATGTTTTTGTCTGTGAAGCTCTTTATTTCACCATCTATTTTGAATGATAACCTTGCTGGATATAGTAATCTTGGTTTACATCCTTGCTTTTCATTACCTTCAGTACTTCATCCCATTCCCTTCTGGCCTGTAGAGTTTCTGATGAGAAATCAGCTGACAGCTTTATGGGCGTGCCTTTATAGGCAACACATTGCTTTCTTCTTGCTGCCTTTAAGATTCTCTCTTTGTCTTTAATTTTTGTCATTTTAATTATGATGTGTCTGAACGTGGGCTTGTTTAGGTTCTTGTTGGTTGGGACTCTCTGTGCTCTCCTGCATTTATGTGACATTTCCTTCACCAGGTTAGAGAAGTTTTCTGCCATTATTTCTTCAAACATATTCTCTATACTTTACTCACATTCTTCTCCTTCTGGCATTCCTTGATGCAAATGTTGTTATGTTTCATATTTTCACACAGCTCCCTTAAACTTTCTTTCTGTTCTTATTTTTTAATTTATATATTGTCTAAAGTTTTACACATGTCTCCTTTTTTCCCAATTGACCCCACCCAGCCATTTACACATTGAGCAAGTGTCCACTGCCGTGGTGTCTGTGTCCATTGGTTATGCTAATATGGATGCATACAAGTACTTTGGTTGCTCTCTAACACCCTCACCTCCCCTGCCATTTGTCTCTGGATCTATTCTTGTGCATGAAATCATGTTCATCATTATATCCCACTCTAGTAGCCCTGTGCATGAATCTGTGCTCCAGTGCCTCTCTGCAGGGCCAGGCCACTCTGTGCCTACTGCCCAGAGGCCCATCTGCGGCTGGGCTTGGAACGCTTGCCTCATGGCTGGGGCAATGACGCAAGCGTTCCATGCCCTGGCCTGGCCAGAGGCCCATGTATGGCAGGGCGCGGAATGTTTAGGAAGCAAGCATTCTGCCAGGCCGATCACACTGCCCTCTCTCAGTGGCCGCCCCCCCCCCGGGAGTAGGGGACTCCAGTGGAGCTGAGAGGACTGGGTGCCGCCATCTTGTGCCTATGGGCACCGCCATCTTTGTGACAGAGTGATGGTTAATTTGCATAATACCCTTTTATTATATAGGATAGGAGTGAGATCATGTGACACTTATCTTTCTCCGACTGGCTTATTTCACTTAGCATAATGCTCTCCAATTCCATCCATGCTGTTGCAAATAGTAAAAGTTCCTTCTTTTTTATAACAGTGTAGTATTCCATTGTGCAGAGGCACCACAGTTTTTTTACCCACTCATCTGCTGATGGGCACTTAGGTTGTCTCCAAGTCTTAGCTATTGTAATTGTGCTGCTATGAACATAGGGGTGCATATATTCTTTCTGATTGGTGTTTCTGGTTTCTTGGGATATAGTCCTAGAAGTGGGATTACTGGGTCAAATGGGAGTTCCATTTTAAACTTTTTGAAGAAACTCCATACTGTCTTCCACAGTGGCTGCACCAGTCTGCATTCCCACCAGCAGTGCACGAGGGTTCATTTTTCTCCACATCCTCACCAGCACTTGTCGTTTGTTGATTTGTTGATGATAGCCATTTTGACAGGTGTGAGATGATATCTCATTGTTGTTTTGATTTGCATCTCTCCCATGATTAGTGACTTTGAGCATGTTTTTATATGTCTCTTGGCCTTCTGCATGTGTTCTTTGGAAAAGTGTCTATTTAGGTCCTTTGCCCATTTTTTGATTGGATCGTTTATCTTCGTTGTCTTAAGTTGTATGAGTTCTCTATAAATTTTGGAGATTAAACCCTTGTACTATATAATAATGAGGTAATATGCAAATTGACCATCACGCCCTCACACAAGATGGCCACCCCCATGTGCTCACAAGATAGCCAGCAGGGGAAGGCAGTTGTGAGTGATCAGGCCAGCAGAGGAGGGCAGTTGGGGGCGACCAGGCCAGAAGGGGAGAGCAATTGGGGGCGACCAGGCCAGCAGGGGAGGGAGGGCAGTTGCAGGGGATGGTGCCTGCAGGGGAGGGTAGTTAGGGGCAACCAGGTTGGCAGGGGAGGGCAATTGGGGGGACCAGGTCTTCAGAGGAGGGCAGTTGGGGGGACAAGGCATGCGGGGGAGGGCAGTGGGGATGACCAGGCCAGCAAGGGAAGGCAGTTAGGGGCAACTAGGCCAGCAGGAGAGAGCAGTTGGAGCTGACCGGGCCAGCAGGAGAGGACCATTAGGGGCAACTGGTCCAGCAAGGGAGGTCTGATGGGGGTGACCAGGCCAGCAGGGGAGGGCAGTTGGGGGTGACCAGGCCTGCAGGGAAGGGCAGTTAATGGCAAATGGGCTGGGAGGGGTGGGCAGTTGGGGAGACTGGGCTGGCAAGGGGGCAGTTGGGCATCGATCAGGCTGGCAGTGTAGTGGTTAGGGGGTGATCAGGCTGGCAGGCAGAAGCTGTTAGGGGCAATCAGGGAGGCAGGCAGGTGAGTGGTTAGAAGCCAGCAGTCCCAGATTGTGAGAGGGATGTTGGGCCTAAACCGAGGGGTCCCAGATTGGAGAGGGTGCAGGCTGGGCTGAGGGACACCCCCCCCCCCCGTGCACGAATTTCAAGCACCGAGCCTCTAGTAACATTATAAATCTCTATGGTGACAGATTAATAGATGTAACAGATTAATAGAATTTCATGCACCGTCCTCTAGTCTGAAATATCATTGCCAAATATGTTCTCCCATGCAGTGGGCTTTCTTGCTATTTTGTTGATGGTTTCTTTTGCTGTGCAGAAGCTTTTTATTTTGATGTAGTCCCATTTGTTTATTTTCTCCTTACTCTCCATTGCCCTACGAGCTGTGTCAGTAAAGATATTTCTATGACACATGTCTGCTATTTTGCTGCCTATGGAGTCTTGTAGGATTTTTTTATTGTTTCCCTTCTTACATTTAAGTCCTTTAGCCATTTAGAGTTTGTTTTTGTGTATTGTGTAAGTTGGTGATCTAATTTCACTTTTTTGCATGATTCTGACCAAATTTTTCAGCACCATTTATTAAAGAGACTGTCTTGACTCCATTGTATGCTCTTACCTCCTTTGTCAATATTAATTGAGCACAATGACTTGGGCTGATATCTGGGTTCTCTGTTCTGTTCCATTGGTCTATAAGTCTGTTCTTGTGCCAGTACCAGGCAGTTTTGAGAACCGTGTCTTGGTAATATAACTTGATATCTGGTATTGTGATCCATCCAACTTGTTCTTCTTTCTCAGGATTGCTGTGGTTATTCAAGGTCTATTTTTATTCTTGATGAATTTTTGGAGAGTTTGTTCTAGATCTTTGTAATATTCCATTGGTATTTTAATGGAAATTGGATTGTATCTGTAGATTGCTTTGGGTAGTATGGACATTCTAATGATGCTTATTCTACCAATCCATGAACATGGTATGTTCTTTCATTTGTTTATGTCTTCCTCTATCTCTTTTTCCAATGTCCTGTAGTTTCTGAGTACAGGTTTTTTACCTCCTTAGTTAAGTTTATTCCTAGGTATCTTAATTATTTTTTTTGGTACAATGATAAATGGGATTGTTTTTGTTGTTTCTCTTTCTGTGAGATCATTATTGGTGTGTAAAAGGCCATAGATTTATGGGTGCTAATTTTGTATCCTGCTACATTGCCAAATTCATTTATTAGTCTAGTAGTTTTTTGATGGAGTCTTTAGGGTTTTCTATGTATAGTATCACGTCATCTGTGAATAGACAGTTTTACTTCTTTTCCAATTTGGATGCCTTTTATTTCTTATTCTTGTCTGATTGCCAGGGCTAGCACTTCCAGTGCTATGTTGAACAGGAGTGGTGAGAGTGGGCATCCCTGTCTTTTTCCTGTTCTAAGGGGAAATGGTTTTAGTTTTTGTCCATTGAGTATGATGTTGGCTGTGGGTTTGTCATATATGGCTTTTATTATGTTGAGGTATGATCCCTCAATTCCCACTTTGCTGAGAGTTTTTATCAATAAAGGGTGTTGGATTTTCATCAAATTCTTTTTCTGCATCAATTAATATGATCATGTGATTTTTGTCTTTCAATTGCTTTATGTGATGTATCACATTTATTGATTTGTGGATATTGTACCAGCCTTACATCCCCAAAATAAATTCCACTTGGTCATGGTGTATGATCTTTCTAATGTAATGCTGAATCTAATTTGCTAGAATTATGTTGAGTATTTTAGCATCTAAGTTCATCAAGGATATTGGCCTGTAGTTCTCTCTTTTTTTGTGGTGTCTTTATCTGGTTTTGGAATTAAGGTAATGCTGGCAACATGGAAAGAACTTGGAGGTGTGCCTTCTTCTTGAATTTTATGGAATAGTCTGAGGAGGATAGTTCTTTTTGGAATACTTGGTAGAACTCCCCTGTAAAGCCATCAGGACCAGGGCTTTTGTTTGCTGGAATGTTTTTGAACACTGTTTCAATTTCTTCAGTAGTTATTGGTCTTTTCAGGGTTTTCAATTCTTCCTGATTGAGTTTTGTGAGTTTGTATTTTTCTAAGAATATGTCCATTTTGTCTAGATTGTTTATTTTGTTGGAATAGAGTTGTTCATAGTATTTTTTCATAATCCTTTGTATTTCTGTGGGATCAGTTGTTACTTCACCTCTTTCATTTCTGATTTTGTTTATTTGGTTCCTCCCTCATTGCTTCTCGTTAAGCCTTGCTAGAGGTTCATCCATCTTGTTTATCCTTTCAAAGAACCAGCTCTTGGTTTTGTTGATCTTTTGTATTGTTCTTTTAGTGTCTATGTCATTTATTTCTGCTATGATTTTTATTATTTCCTTCCTTCTGCTTACACTGGTTTCTTCTTGTTACTCTCTTTCTACTCTTTGAGTTGTATGGTTAGATAATTTATTACCATTTTTTCTTGTATTTTTGAGGTGGCATGAAGAGCTATGAACTTCCCTCTCGAGACTACTTTCACTATGTCCCATAGATTTTGGTTTGTTGTGTTTTCATTGTCATTTTTTTGCCATGATTCTTTTTATTTCTTCTTTGATCTCTTTGGTAGCCCAATCATTGTTTAATAGCATGCTATTTAGCCTCCAGCTGTTTGATTTTTTCATTGTTTTCATTGTAGTTGATATCTAATTTTATGCCATTGTGATCTGAGAAGATGCTTGATATGATTTCTCTCTTCTTGAATTGGAAGAGAATTTGCCTGTGTCCCAATATGTGGTCTATCTTTGAAAATGACCCATGTGCACTAGAGAAGAATGTATATTCTGTGGCTTTGGGGTGAAAGGTTCTGAAGATGTCAATTAATTCCCTTTGATCTAGTGAGCCATTTAGGATTGATGTTTATTTGCTGATTTTTTGTTTAAAGGATTTGTCCAGTGGTGTCAGTCGGGTATTAAAGTCCCCTACTATGACTGTATTGCTTTCAATATCTCCCTTGATATCTTCCACAAGTTTTTTTTAAATGTATTTTGGTGCTCATGTGTTGGGTGCATATATGTTTACCAGATTTATACCTTCTTGTTGAATTGTTCCCTTTAGTATTATGAAGTCACCTTCCTTATCTCTTGTTATCGTCTTTACTTTGAAGTCTAATTTGTCAGATATAAGTATTGCTTCCCAGGTTTTTGTTCATTTCCATTTGCCTGAAAAAGCTTTTTCCGTCCCTTCACCATCAGTCTGTGTGAGTCCTTTGTTCTGAGGTGGGTCTCCTATAGAAAGCAGCTATATGGCTCATGTTTCTTTTCCATTCTTTTGATTGAGGCATTTAATCCATTTACATTTAAAGTTACTATTGACAGGTACTTTTTTGTTGCCATTTATATTCTTTATGCTTGTCTTCCTTCTTCCCTTCTTTTTTCTTCTTTTTACAGCAGACCCTTTAGCATTTCTTGCATTGCTTGTTTGGTGGTAATAAAATCCCTTACTCCTTTTTTGTCTGTGAAGCTCCTGATTTCATTCTCAACTTTGATTGATAGCTTTGCTGGGTACTGTATTCTTGGATTCAGACCCTTGATTTGCATGACTTTGTATATTTTGTTCCATTCCCTTCTGGCCTGATGTGTTTCTGTTGAGAAATCAGTAGATGGGCTGATGGGAGATCCCTTGTAAGTAACTTTCTGTCTCTCTCTGGCAGCCTTTAAGTGTCTTACTTTGTCAATGGTGTTTGCCAATTTAATTATAATGTGTCCTGGTATCGTTCTTTTGGGGTTCATCTTGTATGGGCCTCTGTGAGCTTCTTGGACTTTTGTGAGTTTTTTCTTCTTCCAAATAACAGGGAAATTTTCTGCCATTATTTCTTCAAACCAGGTTTTCTCTTCCTTGCTCAGTTTCCTCTCCTTCTGTGACCCCCTATCATGTTTTCCCAAAGTTCCCTTAGGCTTTTTTCCTGTTTTATAAGTTTTTTTTTTCTAGTTGCTGCTCTGCTTGGTTATTTTTTTTCTACCTTGGCTTCCAGCTCACTGATGCAGTCCTCCGGTTCTTCTAGTCTACTGTTGATGCTTTCTATTTTGTTCTTCATTGCAGTGATGTCATTTTTCATTTCTTCTCGGTTCTTCATTTCCTCTTGGTTCTTGCACATGCTATTGAATTTGTCTTCCATCTTTTTCAGCTTCCCTATGACCATTGCTCTAAATTTTTTCTGACATATTGCTTGCCTCCATTTTGTTTAATTTCTTTTCCAGTGATTCCTCCTTTTCTTTCATATAGGATCTGTTTCTTTGTCTCCCCATGATCACTCCTCTCAGGGTGTCTGGTTATGTAGCTCTCTCTCTCTCCTGCACTGACTTAAAGACACAAAATACAACATGACAAGACACAATGCACAGGGCACCAAACACAAATGTATTCACGATACTAATAAGCCCAAATAAAGGTGACCACTAGAGAAAAGAGAATTAGGGGAGAGAAAAGAGTGTAAAAATGATATTGAGAAAAGGAAAAAATGTAAGACAGGAAAGAAAGAGAAGAAAGAAGAAGGAAGGGAAATATATGTATATGGGGAGAAAACACAAAAAAACAACAACAACTAATCCAAAAAAAATGCAAACAACAAACAACCAGAGATGAATGTAAACAACAAACAACAACTAATCCAAAAAATGCAAACAACAAAAAAACAAACAAGCCCTACCTGGTTTGGCTCAGTGGATAGAGCGTTGGCCTGTGGACTAAAGTGTCCCAGGTTCTATTCGGCCATAGACACATGCCTGGGTTGCGGGCTCGATCCCCAGTAGGGGGCGTGCAGGAGGCAGACAATCAATGATTCTCTCTTATCAATGATGTTTCTATCTCTGTCTCCCTCTCCCTTCCTCTCTGAATTCAATATATATATAATCACCCAGATGAATCTGAGTAGGCAGAGCATATTTCCAGAAGGTAAGGTCAATCAATTGAATGAATGGTGAAATAGCCACAATTCAGTATAGATGAGGTAGAAACAGAGAAACAGAATGAGTGTATAAGAAGAAAAGTAAAAAGCAAAATACAAAAAAATAAAAAATAAAAAAGAGAAATGATAAGATATGTGTGTGTGTATATATATATATATATATATATATATATATATATATATGAAAATTTCATCTATCTATCTATGTATTCATCTATTATTGGAAAAGAATAGAGAGTAGATAAGCCTGAGTTGGTGATTGGAATTAATTAAGTTATTAGTAGAAGAAGAGAACAAGCGAGGATAAGAAAACGGCAGCAAAAAAAAAAAGAAAGAAAGAAACCTAACAAACAAGCAACATCAACAAGACAGAAAGAAATAAAAAGGAAAAAAATTGCCTAGTGAAGAAAGAGAAGAGAGAAGTCTGCATTGATTTGGAGCAGGGGAGAGGAAATTAGATATATGAGTAAGATCAATTTTTAACAGGTAGTAAAAAGAAAGGATAGAGAAAAACAAAAGCAGGAACAGTGTAAGAGAAACAGGCTGAAAAATGGGAAAAGAGAGGAAGAGAGTGTTGGTATAAAGGAAAAATTGAGATAGAGTAAAATAATGCTAAAAGAAAAAGAAAAATAGAATATAGAACATTAATCCCAAAATAAAGAAAAATAAAGTAAAACTTTTAAAATAAGGTAAAGTAATAGTAATAATAATAATAATTAAAAAGAAAAATATAATCATAAAAAAGTAAAATCAAGTAAAAAATTTAGTTTCTTAAGTAAAAGATAAAAAATTTTAAAAATGAAGTAGTAAAGGTCATTCACTTCCTCTACTGTTCTTCCTGGCAGATCTGTTTCTTGTCAGGTAGTCAGCACAGTGTTGAAGTTCCCTGCAATCCAGCACTCCTCTGTGTCATAAGCCACAACCTTGTTTTCAAGCAGGCAGGATCTCTCTGCTCACTTTGTGTCTCTGCCTGCCTTCGGTTGTATTTACACAAGTCAATTTCTGACACAACCCCTGGGTAGCAGTGTTTCTGTATTAATTTCTGGGACTTAATGGCCCCTCAACCCAGTGTTTAGATTCTTCTTTCCCTGCCGCACTTAATACTGGGTTGGAGGTATAGACTGACCCAGAGTTGGTTTCTTGCTCGTCTCTCCTTATTCTGTTCCCCACTTTCCACAAAAACAATTTTCTCCTGTAGTCTCAGTGAGTGTTTTTAATTGGAAGATCCTATGTATTGGACTTGGCAAGCAAAAGCAAGGAGGGAAAAAAAAAAAAAAGACAAAGGAACTATGCCAACTCTTGTCTTTTCCCCCTGGCTTTGTGCAACCCGTATAGAACTTCAGGCTGCTTTTCTGGGCACAGTTTCACATGGCTGTGGGCTTTTTTCTGCCAGCAGCCCTGTGGACCCCCCTTCCACTTTTGAGGGCTACACTGACCCCAAGGGCTGCGGGTTTGGTGGAGTCCAGTCTCCCTCTGAGACTCTAGTCCCCACTACACACGTTTCTCCCTCAAGCCTGGATCCCAGATCTCACCTCTCTCTAGGCAATCTCTGACCTTTCTATCCATGGATTCACTCACCAGCTGTGTTTAATTTGCTAATTCCGGGTGGATGTTATTCAATTTAGCTGTTCCTTCTGTCTCTTCTGTGAGGAGGCACAGGAACCATCCACGTATTTGGCACCACCTTGTCTCCCTCTGGACAAACTTTTTAGGCACCCACGGCTGGGGAGGCTGGAGTTTCTGTGTTCTCGGGTTCACAGCTGAGGCAGCTGGTCCCTGGGTGTTGTGGTTGTAGGGTCCTAGGAGGTATTTGAAGATTCCCCAGCTGAAGGTAAGTCTGGGCTTCTGATTACAGCTGCTCTCCCCTTCAAGATGGCACAGTCTCTGCAGCAGTGCCAGATGCTCCGGGAGAAATTTCCCCAGTAGTAGAGGCTGCCCAGCCAGGGGAGCCTGGTATGCCAGCCCCCAACAGTCCTGTGGAATATAGCTGTCCCTCACTCACAAATACAGACACACCTGCATGTCCACACACTCTCCTTTCACTCTCTCACTCACACACCATCTTGCACCTTGCCGTCCTGTCGGCTGCCATATTGGATCCTTTCTGTTTTTAATCGATTTTTCTTTTTGGTTCTCTGATGGAGTGATTTTTTTCTACCCTATATTCTAATTCACTGATCCAATCCTCAGCTTCCCCTAATCTGCTGTGTATTCTTTCCACTCTATTCTTTATTCATGTTATGTCATTTTTTTCATAGTTTTATATCTTTTCTCATGCTGTTGAGCATCTTTGCCATCATTATTTTGAACTCTATGGTAAATTTCTTATCCCCATTTCATTTATATCTTCTTCTGGAGAATTATCTTGTTCCTTCATTTGGGGATTGTTTTTTTCTACCCTCATTTTGGCTACCTGCTTGGGTTTGTGACTATGTATTAGGTAGATCTGCTCTGCCTCCCAATCACTAGTGCAGGAAAATGACAAACACTGTTTCTGACTAATTAGATCAGGTCAATTCTCAAAGCCTCCAGAGCAGTGGTCACCAACCTTTTAGACCTCATGGACAACCAGTGGTCTGTGGACCACTGGATGGCGACTGCTGCTCCAAAGGTTTCCTTAAAGCAGTGGTTGCCAACCTTTCAGAGCCACAGACCACCAGTGGTCCGTGGACCACTATTTGGTGACCACTGCTCCAGAGGTCTGCAGACTGATTGGATTCAGTATTGAGTAACCTCAGGCAATCATCCACAGATTGAGCAAGATGTTTTCTAGCAGCATGGAGCAATTGCTTCTGCCTGCAGGCTGATTGTTATTATCAGACTCTTTTTTTTTTTTAATATATTTTATTGATTTTTTACACAGAGGAAGAGAGAGGGATAGAGAGTCAGAAACATCAATGAGAGAGAAACATCGATCAGCTGCCTCTTGCACACCCCCTACTGGGGATGTGCCCGCAACCAAGGTACATGCCCTTGACCGGAATCGAACCCGGGACCCTTGAGTCTGCAGGCCGATGCTCTATCCACTGAGCCAAACCGGTTTCGGCATTATCAGACTCTTAATGGACCTGAGAAACTACACTGGGTAGGGCAACTGGTTTTTCTATAGGGTGGGGCCACTGTACTCCTTCCGGCAAAAACTGCCTGTATAGTAAAGGTCTGACTAAGAAAGATGTCCTCTGCATTGTGAGGCAATGACTCAGCACAAGAAACTGGGATGTCTGCCTTCTTTGGTTAAGTTTATTCCTAAAAATGTTTTTATTTCTATTGTGAATGGGATTGTTTGTTTAATTTCTTTTTTCAGTTTATTGTTTGTATATAGAAACAGGACTGATTTTTGTATGTTGATTTTGACCGGGCATCTTTAATGAACTTGTTTATTAATTACTAGAGGCCTGGTGCACGAAATTCGTGCATGGGGGCGGGTGGGGGGTGTCCCTCAGCCCAGCTTGCACCTTCTCCAACCCTCAAGGGATGTCCGACTGCCTGTTTAGGCCCGATCCCACTGGCAGTCAGACATCCCTCTCACAATCCAGGACTGCTGGCTCCCAACTGCTCACCTGCCTGCCTTCCTGATTTCCCCTAACTGCTTCTGCCTGCCAGCCTGAATAACCCCCTAACCACTCCCATGCCAGCCTGATTGATGTCTAACTGCTCCCCTGCCAGCCTGTTTGCCCCCAACTTCCCTCCTCTGCTGGCATGGTCACCCCTAACTGCCCTCCTCTGCAGGGTTGATCGCCTCCAACTGCCCTCTCTTGCAGGCCTGGTCCCTCTCAACTGCCTTCCCTTGCAGGCCTGGTCCCTCCCAACTGCCCTCCCCTGCTGGCCATCTTGCGGTGGCCATCTTGTGTCCACATGGGGGCAGGATATTTGACCACATAGGGGCAGCTATCTTGATCTTGTGTGTTGGAGTGATGGTCAGTCTGCATATTACTCTTTTATTATATAGGATAGAGGCCTGGTGCACAGGTGGGGACCAGCTGGTTTGCCCTGAAGAGTGTCCTGGATCAGGGTGTGGTTCCCTTGGGGTGTGGAGAGGCCTGGGCAAGGGGCCTGTGGTGGTTTGCAGGCCAGCCACGCCCCTGATAACCCAAGCAGAGGCCTTGGTATCTAGAATTTATTTACATTCTATAATTGAAACTTTGTAGCCTGGAGCAGAGCCAAGCCTCCTGCTTGCTCCCATGGCTGGCAGCCATTTCTCTTGGGATTGATGTATCTTTTATAATTGAAACTTTGTATCCTTGAGTAGAGGCCTGGGCCCGCCACAGTGTGTGGAAAGCTTGGCTTCCTCTGTTACCAGGGAAACGCAAGCCTCCCTTCTGGTAGCCATCTTGGTTGAGGTTAATTTGCATCCTCGCCCTGATTGGCTGGTGGGCGTGGCTTGGTTGGTGGGTGTGGCTTATGTAGCAGAGTGATGGTTAATTTGCATATTAGTTCTTTTTTTTTTCTTAATTTATTTTATTTTCTAAAATTTTTATTAAGGTATTATATGTGTACATATCTTACCATTGCCCCCCCAGCCCACTCCCATATATGCCCTCACCCCCAGAGTTTTGTGTCCATTGGTTATGCTTATATGCATGCATACAAGTCCTTTGATTGATTTCTTATCTTCCCCACCTCTCCCTAACCTTCCTGCTGTAATTTGACAGACAGTTTGATGCTTTACTGCCTCTGTATCTACCTTTTTGTTCAAGTTTTTAATGTTCTTTATTATCCATAAATGAGTGAGATCACCTGGTATTTTTCTTTCATTGACTGGCTTATTTCACTTAACATAATGTTCTTCAATTCGATCCAGGTTGCTGCAAATGGTAAGAATTCCTTCGTTTTTATGGCAGCATAGTATTCCATTGTGTAGAAGAACCATAGTTTTCTGATCCAGTGATCTGCTGATGGGCACATAGGCTGTTTCCAGATCTTAGCTATTGTAAATTGTGCTGCTATGAACATAGGGGTGCATATATCCTTTCTTATTGGTGTTTCCAGTTTCTTAGGATATATTCCTAGGAGTGGGATTACTGGGTCAAATGGGAGTTCCATTTTTAGTTTTTTGAGGAAACTCCATACTGTTTTCCACAGTGGCTGCACCAGTCTGCATTCCCACCAGCAGTGCACAAGGGCTCTATTTTCTCCGCATCCTCGCCAACACTTGTCGTTTTTTGATTTGTTGAAGATAGCCATTCTGACAGGTGTGAGATGGTACCGCATTGTTGTTTTGATTTGCATCTCTCAGATAATTAGTGACGTTGAGCATGTTTTTATGTGTCTCTTGGCCTTCCTTCTGTCTTCTTTTGAAAAGATTCTATTTAGGTCCGTTGCCCATTTTTTTATTGGATCATTTATCTTCCTTATATTAAGTTGTATAAGCTGCCTATAGATGTTGGAGATTAAACCTTTATCAGTGATACCATTTGCAAATATGTTCTCCCATGCAGTGGGCTTTCTTGTTGTTTTGTTGATAGTTTCTTTTGCTGTAAAAAAGCTTTTTATTTTGATGTAGTCCCATTTGTTTATTTTCTCTTTAGCTTCCATTGCCCTAGGGGCAGTATCGGTGAAGAAGTTCTTTTGGCATATGTCTGGGATTATGCTGCCTGTGGATTCCTCTAGTATTTTTATGGTTTCCCATCTTATGTTTAAGTCCTGTATCGATTTTGAGTTTATTTTTGTCTATGGCGTAAGTTGGTGATCTACCTTCATTTTTTTGCATGTATCTGTCCAATTTTCCCAACACCATTTATTGAAGAGACTGTCTTTATTCCATTGTATGTTCATGCCTCCTTTGTCAAATATTAATTGAGCATAGTGGTTTGTGTCAATATCTGGATTCTCTATTCTGTTCCATTGATCTATATGTCTGTTCTTGTGCCAGTACCAGGCTATTTTGAGAATAGTTGCTTTGTAATATAGCTTGAAATTTGGTATTGAGATCCCTCCTACTTTATTCTTCTTTCTCAGGATTGCTGTGGATATTCGGGGTCTTTTTTTATTCCAGATGAATTTCTGGAGAGTTCTAACAAGGTCTGTGAAATATGTCGTTGATATTTTAATGGGGAGTGCATTGAATCTATAGATTGCTTTGGGTAGTATGGATATTTTAATGATGTTAATTCTACCAATCCATGAACATAGTATGTTCTTCCATCTGTTTATGTCTTCCTCTATCTCTTTTTTCAGTGTCCTGTAGTTTTCCGTGTATAGGTCTTTTACATCCTTAGTTAAGTTTTTTCCTAGGTATCTTAATTTTTTTGGTGCGATGGTAAATGGGATTGACTTTTTAGCCTCGCTTTCTGTAAGTTCACTATTGGTGTATAGAAAGGCCATAGATTTCTTGGCATTAATTTTGTATCCTGCTACATTGCCGAATTCATTTATTAAGTCTATTAGTTCTTTGACGGAGTCTTTCGGATTTTTTATGTACAATATCTTGTCTTCTGCAAATAAAGACAGCTTTACTTGTTCTTTTCCAATTTGGATGCCTTTTATTTCTTCTTCTTGTCTAATTGCAATGGCTAATACTTCCAGTACTATGTCAAACAGGAGTGGTGAGAGTGGGCATCCCTGTCTTCTTCCTGTTCTAAGGGGAAATGTTTTCAGTTTTTGTCCATTGAGTATGATGTTTGCTGTGGGTTTATCATATATAGCTTTTATTATGTTGAGGTATGATCCTTCTATTCCCACCTTGTTGAGAGTTTTTATCAAGAAAGGGTGTTGGATTTTATCAAATGCTTTTTCTGCATCAAATAATATGACTATGTGATTTTTATCTCTCAATTTGTTTATGTGATGTATCACGTTTATTGATTTGCGGATATTGTACCATCCTTGCATTCCTGGGATAAATCTTACTTGGTCATGGTGTATGATCTTTCTGATGGACTGCTGGAGCCGATTTGCTAGAATTTTTTTGAGGATTTTGGCATCTATGTTCATGTGGGATATTGGTCTGTAATTCTCTTTCATTGTGTTGTCTTTATCTGGTTTTAGTATTAGGGTGATGCTGGCTTTATAGAAGGAGCTTGGAAGTGTTCCTTCCTCTTGAATTTTTTGGAATAGTCTCAGGAGGATAGGTTTTAGTTCTTCCTTGAATGTTTGGTAAAACTCTCCTGTGAAGCCGTCAGGCCCCGGGCTTTTGTTTGCCGGAAGCTTTTTGATGACTGCTTCAATTTCGTCCATAGTTATTGGCCTATTGAGCTGTTGAGATTCTTCTTGATTGATTTTTGGAAAGTTGTATTTTTCTAGGAATATGTCCATTTCCTCCAGGTTGTCCAGTTTGTTGGAATAGAGCTGTTTGTAGTATTTTGTAACAATCCTTTGTATCTCAGTGGGGTCTGTTGTTATTTCACCTCTTTCATTTCTGATTTTGTTTATTTGGGTCCTCTCTCTTTGCTTCTTGGTGAGCCTGGTTAGAGGTCCATCAATCTTGTTTATCTTATCAAAGAAACAGCTCTTGCTTTTGTTGATCCTTTGTATTGTTTCATTGGTCTCTATGTCATTTATCTCCACTCTGATCTTTGTTATTTCCTTCCTTCTGGTTACACTGGGCTTTTCTTGCTGCTCTTTTTCTAGCTCTTTGAGTTGTAGGGTTAGGTAATTTATTACCATTGTTTCTTGTTTTTTGCAATAGGCTTGTAGAGCTATGAACTTCCCTCTCAAGACTGCTTTTGCTGTGTCCCATAGATTTTGGATTGTTGTGTTTTCATTGTCATTTGTTGCCATGATGTTTTTTATTTCTTCTTTGATCTCTCTGGTGACCCAGTCCTTGTTTAATAGCATGCTGTTTAGTCTCCATGTGTTTGATTTCTTTGGATTGTATTTATTGTAGTTGATTTCCAGTTTTATGCCACTGTGATCTGAGAAGATGCTTGATATAATTTCTATCTTCTTGAATTTGAAGAGACTTTGCCTGTGACCCAGCATATGGTTTATCTTTGAAAATGACCCATGTGCACTTGAGAAGAATGTATATTCTGTGGCTCTGGGGTGAAATGTTCTGAAAATGTCAATTAATTCCATCTGGTCTAGTGAGTCATTTAGGATTGCTGTTTCTTTGCTGATTTTTTGTTTATAGGATTTGTCCAATGGTGATAGTGGGGTATTAAAGTCTCCTACTATTATTGTATTGCTATTAATCTCTCCCTTGATATACTCCAGGAGTTTTTTTTATGTATTTGGGTGCTCCTATATTGGGAGCATATATGTTTACCAGAATTATTTCTTCTTGTTGGATTTCTCCCTTTAGTATTATGAAGTGGCCTTCCTTATCTCTTGTTATGGAATTGAGTTTGAGGTCTATTTTGTCAGATATAAGTATTGCTACCCCAGCTTTTTTTCATTTCCATTTGCCTGAAAGATATTTTTCCATCCCTTCACTTTCAATCTGTGTGAGTCTCTTGTTCTGAGGTGGGTCTCTTGTAGACAGCATATATATGGGTCCTGTTTTTTTATCCATTCAGCCACTTGATGTCTTTTGATTGGAGCATTTAGTCCGTTTTACATTTAAAGTTATTACTGAAAGGTATTTGTTTATAGTCATATCTATTTTTGTGTCTGTATTCCTTCTTACCTGTTTATTTCTTCTTTTTACAGTATTCCCTTTAGCAATTCTTGCATTGCTGGTTTGGTGGTGATAAACTCCCTGATTCTTTTTTTGTCTGCAAAGCTCCTGATTTCCCCTTCAATTTTGATTGATAGTCTTGCTGGATATAGTATTCTTGGATTCAGTCCTTTGCTTTGCAACACTTTGTATACCTCCTTCCATTCACTTCTAGCTTGTTGTGTTTCTGCTGAGAAATCATTTGACAATCTGATGGGTGTTCCTTTGTAGGTAACTCTCTGTCTCTCTCTTGCCGCCTTTAAGATTCTCTCTTTATCATTTATATTTGCCATTGAAATTATGACATGTCTTGGTGTGGGTCTTTTGGGGTTGATCCTGCTTGGGACTCTCTGTACTTGCGTAACTTTTATCTTTCCCATATCTGGGAAGTTTTCTGTCATTATTTCTTCAAATAGATTTTCTAATCCCTGCTGCTCTTCTTGTCCTTCTGTCAGCCCTATTATACGCATGTTACTTCGTTTCATGTTGTCCCGAAGCTCCCTTAGGCTTTCCTCCTGCTTTTTAATTTTTTTCTCCAATTGCTGTTCAGATTGAGCTTGTTTCTGTACCTGATCTTCTAACTCACTAATTCGGTCCTCTGCTTCTTCTAGTCTACTGTTGAAACTTTCCATGGTGTTTTTGATTGTAGCTATATCACTTTTCATTTCTTCCTGATTCTTGCATAAGTTGTTGATTTTCTCATCCATCTGATGTATAAATTCCACGACCATTACTCTGAACTCCTTTTCGGTCATGTTGCAAGCTTCAGTTTCACTAATTTCCTTTCTTGGCAACTCCACATTTTCTTTCCTCTGTGAGTTATTTCGTTTCCCTATTCTGGCTATCACCAGAAAGCTCAAGCTTCCGTTTGTATGGACCTGGGCCGTGTGCTGTGGGGACTTCACTCCACCGAGTTTCAATGAAGTGCTCTGACACTAGGACGTGTGGCTGCCTTTGGTTGGTGGGAACCAGACTTGCCCAGGGTCAGTGTCCCCAGTGTTCCGTGTGGTCTTGTGTGCACACTTAGAATCAGGGGCCCTGTCTGCACCACACTGTTGGTATGTGCCGAAAATGAGATCCTTAGCATGTGCCAGGAGTCAGAGTTTCCCTGTGTCTGCACCAAGAATCGAGTGTCAGAGTCTCTGTTGCCATGTGCGGTTTCTCGTTGAGAATCAGGGTCCCTGTGTGTGCATGCACCAACAATTGGAGTCACTGGCTCTTAGTGTGAATGCGCTGAGTCAGGGATCCCAGGCAGCTGTGTCCGGCGTGCCAAATTCCCTGAAGTGGAGCTGCATCCTGTGTGTGCTTTCTCTACTCAGCCAAACCGGATAGGGCGCACACTCTCAAATCCCTGAAGGTGAGCTGCCTCTGTGCACTCTCCCAGAATCCCCGAAGAGGGGCGGGGTCCGTCCTGCGCGCCAAATTCCCCAAAGGGAAGCCCTTCTGTGCACGCTCTAAGATTCCCCGAAGGGGAGCTGTGACCCGCAAGCCAAATTCCCCCCAATTCCCCGAAGGGGAGCCCTCTGTGTGCACTGACAGATTTCCCCGAAGGTGATCTGCTTCTGTCCTGTGCGCTAAATTCCCTAAGGCATAACGCGTCCCTGTGCAAAGCTCTGCAGCTTGGACGAGGGGCGTGTCTATCAGTTACTATGGCGCTATCCGTGCACGCCTGCGGGGAGGGGGATACGCTCTTTGACTCACGGGAATCTGCCGGGAAGTCTGGATTCTTGTTGTTTCTTCGTCTGAAGCTGTGATAGCAGTTCTCTGTCCCCAGTGGCTGCAGGGTCCTGGTTTGTGTCAGAAGCCAGGATCCCAGTCTCAGGCAGCTCTGTTTCTCAAGATGGTGTGGTCTCCACGTCCGCACCAGCTGCCGAGAAGTGTCTGCTTTGTGCGCGGGGCTCCGCTGTCTAGGATTGCCCGGTTAGGCAGCCCCTTGGAAGATCTGCAGAATCTAACTGACCCTAGCTCATACACACACACACACACCACACACGTCTACACGTCTACACTCTCCTCTATGGGTTCCTCACTCACACTCTCTCCCTACCTTCTTGCCGGTCGCCATCTTTTTCAGGAAGCATATTACTTCTTTATTAGAGAGGATAATAGATTTTTATTGGATCTTTAGGGTTTTCTACATATAAGATTATTTCATTTCATTTGCAAACAGACATAATTTTACTTCTTCCTCTCTTAATTTGGATGTTTTTAATTTTTTATTTTTATTTTCTAATGCCTCTAGCTAGGACATCCAGTACTATGATTGAAATTTCTTTTGAGAGCCAATTTTTTTAAACTTAAACTTCTTCTAACGCCACTTCTTCAAAATAGACTCACCCAGACTGCGGTATTTTGTGGAAGAGCCACACTCAATGGGCCAGAGAGCCGCATGTGACTCGTGAGCCGCAGTTTGCTGACCACGGCCCTAGACAAAAAATCAGCAAAGAAACAGAAATCCTAAATGACTCACTAGATCAGATGGACTTAATTGACATCTTCAGAACATGCCACCCCAAAGCTACAGAATATGCATTCTTCTCAAGCACACATGGGGAATTTAGTTTTATGTATTCTTTCCCATACATCTATTTTGTTTGTTTGTTTCTCTTGCCTTAGGAGACATGTCAGAAAAAAATATTGCTAAGAATAATGTCAGATTTTACTTCTTACGTTTTCTTCTAGAAGTTTTATTATTTCAAGACTTACATTTAAGTTTTGCATCTCTTTTAATTTTATTCTTGTATATGGTCTCTGTAAAAAGACAATCTAGTTTTATTTTTGCATGTATGTCCAATTTTGCCAACACCTTTTATTGAATAAACTGTTTTACCCCATTATATGTTCTTCCTTTCTTTGTCATATATTAAGTGACTATATAGGTGTGGGTTTGCTTCTGGGGTCTTTATTTTCCTCCCTTGATCTATGTGTCTATTTTATGCCAGTACCATGCTGTTCTGATTACCATTGCCTTGTAGTATAGTTTGATATGAGGCAGTGTGATACCTCCAACTTTGTTTTCTTTCTTAATATAGCTCTACCTCTTCAAGGTCTTTTGTGGATCCATATAAATTTTTGGATCATTTCTTCTGGTTTTGTGAAAAATGCCATTGGTATTTTTATAGATATTATGTTGAATCAATAGATTGCTTTGGATACAATGACCATTTTAATTATGGTAATTCTTCTTTACATGAGTACAGTAAAAGCTTACATTTATTGAATCTTTCTGAGCTTCTTTCTTCAGTATCTTATAATTTCTTGAATACAGATCTTTTATGTCATTGGTTAAATTTATCCCTAGGTGTTTTTTGTTGTTTTTTTAGATAAATGTAAATGGGGTTATTTTCTTAGTTTCCCTTTCTGATAGTTTATTATTGGTTCATAAAAGTTCAACTGGTTTTTGAATATTTATTTTGTATCCTGCTACTTTCCTGAATTCATTTATCAGTTCTAGTAGGTGTTTGGTGTAATCTTTAGGGTTTTCTATGTACATTATCATGTCATCTGCAAATAATGAGAGTTTTTACTTTGTTTCCAACTTCAATGCCTTTTATTTCTTACTAGAGGCTCAGTGCATAAAATTCGTGCATGGGGAAGGGGGGTGTCCCTCAGGCTGGCCTGCACCCTCTCCAATCTGGGACCCTTTGGGGGATGTCCGACTGCCAGTTTAGGCCCAATCCCTGTCATAATCCGGGACTGCTGTCTTCTAACCACTCACCTGCCTGCCTGCCTGATCACCCCCTAACCACTCCCCTGCTGGCCTGATTGACGCCTAACTGCTCCCCTGCTGACCCAATTGCCCTCAACTGCCTTCCCCTTGTAGGCCTGGTCTCTCCCAACTGCCCTCCCCTGCCAGCCCTATCACCCCTAACTGCCCTCCACTGCTAGCCTGGTTGCCCCCAGCTGCCCTCCCTGCTGGCTTGATCGCCCCAACTGCCTTGCCCTGCCCTGCAGGCCTGGTTGCCACCAACTGCCCTCCCCTGCTTGTCTGATCTCACCCCCAACTGCCCTCCCCTGCTGGCCTGATGGCCCCTAACTGCCCTCCCCTTACAGGCCTGATCGCCCCCAACTGCCCTGCCCTGCAGGCCTGGCCGCCTCCAACTGCCCTCCCCTGATGGCTTGATCTCACCCCCAACTGCCCTCCCCTGCTGACCTGATCACCCACAACTGCCCTCCCCTGCCAGCCTGATCACCCACAACTGCCCTCCCCTGCCAGCCTGATCACCCACAACTGCCCTCCCCTGCCGGCCATCTTGTGGTGGCCATCTTGTGGCAACCATCTTGTGATGACCTGGGGGCAGCCATCTCGTGACAACATCACAGCGGCCATCTTGTGATGATGTCACGCAATGCCACCTAGGCTTTTATTATATAGGATTCTTCTTGTCTGATTTCTATAGCTAGGACTTCCTGTACTCCGTTGAATAAGAGTGGTAAGAGTGGACATCTCTGTCTCATTCCTGATCCTTAGGGAAATGCTTTTAGCTTTTCCCTGTTGAGTCTGATGTTAGCTGTGGGTTTGTCATATATGGCCTTGATTATGTTGAGGTATGTTTCTTCTATTCCTACTTTGCTGCATCTATTGATATAATCACATGACTTTAATCCTTTATTTTGTTTATTTGGGTTATCATGTTAATTGATTTGTGGATATTTAATAAACATTACATACCCAAAATAAAACCCACTTGATCATGGCATATGATTTTTTTAATGTATTGCTAGATCCAGTTTGCTAATATTTTGTTGAGGATTTTAGCATCTATGTTCATCAGGGATATTGGCCTATACTTTTCTCTCTTTCTAATGTTTTTATCTGGTTCTGGGATTAGGATAGTGCTGGCCTCATAAAAGGAGCTTGGGAGTCTCCACTCCTCTTGAATTTTTTGGAGTAGTTTGAGAAAGATATGTATTAGCTCTTCTTTGATTGTTGATAAAACTCATCTGTGAAGCTATCCAGTCCAGGATTTTTTTATTGTTTTTTGTTTAATCTCTGCTTCAATTTTGTTCATTTTTAAAGGACTGTTCAGATTTTCTCTCTACATGATTTAGTTTTGAAGTTTGTATGTTTCTGGAACTATATCAATTTCTTCCAGAATGTCCTATTTGTTGGCATATAGTTGTTCATAATACTATTAATATTTTTTTTTATATTTCTCTTGGTTCAGTTGTTACTTCTCTTTCATTTCTGATTTTATTCATTTGTGTACTATCTCTTTTGTTCTTGGTGATTCTTGTTAAAAGTTTAATAATCCTGTTTATCTTGTCAAAGGACAAGCTCTTGGTTTAATTGATGTTTTGTCTTTTTATTTTATTTATTTATTTTTAAAAAACATACACATTTAACTTTATTTATCATTGTCATTTAAAGCTTGATTTTATAAAACACAAGAAGACATTAAGAGTTCTGTATCAGCAGAATTTAAATAGGAGAAATAGTGACAGCTTTGTAAGCGTAAATTATATACATTAAAGTCAAATAATTGTTTTTTTTCAATATGGAAATTATACAATGAAATAAATGGCAAAAGGGCATTCCAGGAATACTGTTACTGTGGGCTATCAGTTACTTTAGGACTAAACAAAGATGCTGAATATTCAGATTCCTATATATTCACCTATACTCTGAGTCAAGCTACTTGACCCAAAGTTCTGATTTAGGAAAGCATTTAGTTTTATAGCAAAGGTTTCCATCTCCATTTACCACCTTCAAAGGAGTTCACATTACAGTGCTGATATAATCTGCTGGTTCCCTTTGAACAGTGTGCAAAAAAATTATGGCAACCCTATGGAAAGTCAAACAGTCACAAATAAATGGAGCAATATGCACAGTTCAGTAAAGTGCAATGTTGCGTTTTCCCCACAGAAAAATTAATAAATGAAACAAAACATGAACTACAGTTGACTTGGTCTCAGGAAACACACATGTGGGATTCCATTATTATTTGTGAAGCACCTTCAGTTACTCATAAGGATTTTGTAGGCCACCATGCTGTTTATTTTGTGGATTGTAGTCATGAAGGAATGCAGGCAGACTTGCTCAAAATTGGCAATGAACTGTGGTCTGGACTCTTCCCAGTTTTCAGGTACAACCAAATTTTTATATAGATCAGCAGATCAAATGAACAGAAAACTTCCAGCAGGGGCAGGAATGTCACCATAGCTATGATGTCTGATCGCCAAGTGGATCTTGTCTTGGATGGCTTTCTGAGACTTTTCTCTGGGTGCACTGTCATCTCTGGCCATCTTGTCACACTCAGTGTCAAATTGCCACCTTTCAAGGACCTCCCCGTTTTCAATATTCAAGATGACCACCACCAGCTTCTGCACTGAACACTTGTACAACCAATCTTTCAGTTGTTCCACCATATTGTTTAGGTATTTCATGATCTCGTGATCAGTGGTTACAAGCAAGGTATGTCCATATTTCTGCACTCAAGTAAAGGTTTCAGACAGATAAATGCCATGCTGATAGAATATGCTATCGATGCCAATGAGAAGAATTTGGCCATGATGTCTGTGCTCCTGCACAGGGTAATGCCTGCTCCCTGGACAACTGCCGTGCCATGGCCAGGCCCACAGCTGGCATGCTCCCACTGCACGGGAGACCACACCTGGCGCCCACAGGCTCATAGCCGTCTCCTGCCACTCAGTTCTGATCTTTTGTTTTTTTATACTCTATTTCACTTATTATTGCTCTAATATTTATTATTCCCTTTCTTCTAGTCACCTGGGCTTTATTTGTTATTCTTTTTCTAGTTCCTTTGGATGTAAGGTTAGATTGTTTTTGAGATTATTCTTGTTTATTGAGGTATTGCTGTGAATTTCCCTTTTAGAACTGCTTTCTGTGTCCCATAGATTTTGGGTTATTGTGTTTTAATTTGTGTCAAGGTGTGTTGATTTCCTCCTTGATCTAATTGTTAACCCATTCATTGTTGTGTAACATGTTATTTAGCCTCCATGTGTTTGTGTGGTTTTCAGGGTGTTTTTTTTTAATGTCTAATTTCATACCATTGTGGTTAAAGAAGATGCTTGATATGATTTCAGTCTTATTAAATTTATTGAGACTTGTTTGTGTCCTAACATGTGGTCTGTCCTAGAAAATGTTCCCCATGTGCATTGAAAAGAATGTATCTCTACTGCTTTGGGGTTAACTGCTCTGAAAACATAAATATATCTGGTCTAGTGTGTAAGACTGCTAGTTCCTTGTTGATTTTCTGACTGGAAGATTTATCCATTTATGTCAATGGGGTGTTAAAGTCCCCAACCAATAGTGTACTACTTTGGATCTCTTCCTTTTGTCCATCAATATTTGCTTCATATATTTAGTTGCTCCCATGTTGTGAGCATAAACGTTTACAAGAGTTATATCCTGTTGTTAGCTTGATCCCCTTTATCATTATGTAATATCATTCTTTGTTTCTAATTATAGACTTTGTTAAAAATTTATTTTGTGTGATATAAGTATTGCTATCCCAGGTTTTTGTTTTTTTTCATTTAAATAAAATAATTTTTAATCTCTTTACTTTAGTTTGTGTATGTCTTTCAAACTGATGTGGGCATCCTGTAGACCAGTGGTTCTCAACCTTTCTAATGCCGCGACCCTTTAATACAGTTCCCATGTTGTGGTGACCCCCAACCATGAAATTATTTTCATTGCTACTTCATAACTATAATTTTGCTACTGTTAATGAATCTTAATGTAAATATCTGTGTTTTCCGATGGTCTTAGGCTCTACAGCAGCAGTTCTCAACCTGTGAGTCACGACCCACAGGTTGAGAACCGTTAGCAGGGTAGCAATAATAACTAATAATATTTATTACTCCCTTTTATAATATTTATTACTCCCTGTCTTTTGATTGGAGCATTTAATCTATTTATATTTAAAGTGATTATTGACAGGTACATAGTTCTTGCCATTTTATTCTTTATATAACTATGTTACTTTTCTTTTTTCTGTCTTCTTCCTAAAGAAACCCTGTTAACATATTGGTTTGGTGGTAATGAACTCCTTTAGCTTTTTGTTGAATGGAAGCTCTTTATGTTTCCTCCAGGGTTAAATGATAGCCTTGTTGTTTAGAATAGTCTTCATTGTAAGTACTTCCTTTTCATCACTTCGGATATTTCATACCATCCTTTCTGGCATGGGAATCCCTAAAATGTTTCTGTTGAGAAGTCAGCTGACAGACTTATGGGGACTTCCTTGTAGGTAACCAATTGTGTTTCTCTTGCTGCTTTTAAGATTATCTCTTTGTATTTAATTTTTAACATTGTAATTATGATGTGCCTTATTGTGGGCTCCTTTAGGTTCATTTTGTTTAGGACTCTGCATTCCTGGACTTATGGTGGGGGAAATAATCTTTTTCTTTCACCATGCTACAGAAGTTTTCAGTCATTTCTTCAAATAGCTTCTTGATTCCTTGCTGTCTCTATTCTCATTCTGATACCTTTATGATGTGGATGTTGTTATGCTTCATGTCCTCAAATTCTCTTAAACTATCTTTATATTTTTAAATTCTTTTTTTATGCTCTAATTGGATGTTTTCTGCTATCTTGTCTTCCAAATCATTGATTTGATCCTCTGTTCCATCTAACTTAACTGTTTATTCATTCTATTGTATTCTTCATTTCAGATATTGTATTCTTCATTTCTGACTGGTTCTTTTTTATGGTTTTGGTCCTTTTTCATACTGTTGAAGTTCTCACTTAGTTTCTTGAAGTTCACCCTAAGTTCCTTACACATTCTTATAACCATTTTTTGAATTCTATATCTGGTAAATTGCCTACCTTCATTTTATTTAGCTCTTTTAATGGATTTTTCTTATGTTCTTTCATTTGGGGCATGCTATTTTTCTCCCCATTTGGCACTCTTTTTGTGTTTGTTTCTAAGTATAGGTCAAGCATGTCAAATTTGCGGCCAGCCATGAGTTTGGTATGCTTGTATTAGGTATATCTTCTATGTTTCTCAGCATTGGTAGGGTGGCCCTATATAGTATGTGTCTTGTGGGACCCAGTGGTGTACTCTACTTGATCATCTTAGCTTAGTCCTCCAGGAATGTCCCTTATGCAGGTTATGTGAGCTCTTCTTTTGTAATTGTCTTGATTGTTATATAGCTTGTTTCAGTGTGGGATCAACCCTCAGGTTGCCTGACTGTGAGGATAGACTCCAACCACAGTGTACATGCTGCTGTGCAGGTACTGACCACAAAAAGTGGAATTTGAATCAATAGTTTCTGATGCCAGCTGACATCTCTCTTTGCATATGCTACTTTTGAAGCTAACTGGGTCCTGGTTTGATGTTGTCTGATGCTCACCACTGGGTATGTTGTTTCTGGGGCTTCTTGGGAGGGACTCTGGTGCAGGTCAATGTCAAAAGCTGTCTGTGATTGGTCCTGAACATCTTGTTTGGAGCTACAAAATGATCCACAGTTTGTGAGTTCCTCTGCTGGGCCTGTGTGTGCATGAGAAGGATTAAGCTCTGCACCAAGACTGGCAAACACCAGCACCAAGCCCAGGGGACAGGTTAGCAAAAGGCCAAAAGCACCCCAAGATCTGGTTTTTCCTAACTCTACCTGTTGGCTGCCTATTATACTCAGTCACTGAAAGTGCCACTGTCAGTACTCGAATTACCTGGGGTAGTTTCTCAGTGATTCACCAGTAGGGATGAGTGGTATTCACCAGATTAATACAGGTTTAAACTCAGTGCCAGTTCTGGGTCTGAGGTCACTCAGCAAAAGTCCCAGGATAAAGTAAGGTTATCCGCAACCCTCTTGGTGCCTGAAGATCTTGTGGTGGGGCTAGGTTTCAGGGAGTCATCAAGGTGAGTCCAGCAGAGTTTTTTAGCCCAAACCAGCCAAGATTTGGCTGTGTGAAAGGAGGGCACTGGACTGTTCAGTGTGTGAGGGAAATATGGCTCCCATCCTGAATCATACAACTTAGTCTGTCCCTGATTATCCCTGTACCTCCCAGAAATCTCTAGCTCAGCAGTTCAGTGCTGGCAGGAATCAGGATGGTGGGGCTAGTGGATCTCCCCTGAGAGGCAGGCACTACTCAGGCTCATGGGATGGTGGTGGAAATAGCCTCCACTCCAGAGCCACACAACTCAGTCATAGGAACCTCTGAGTCTGCATGTGCCTCTATACACCAGGTCCAGGTAGCTTATTCCTCCACAGGGCATTAGCTCTGCAAGGTGGTGCGATGAGGATTCTGGAGTGTGGGGCTATTGCATTCCCCCAGGTTGATACAGTAAGGACGGGAGTGCTCCACTCAGGAAATATGACATCTGTAGCGTGGGAGAGAGACTCAGCACAGGGATCCTGATGGCTGTCCCTTCAGCTCTCTTCCTGAAACTTCAAACCACAGTATCTCCTCAGAAAACTCTATTCTTCTCCACACTCCTTCCTCCGGAGCCCAAGGTGAGTGTCTGTGAACGATATTGATATTTTGTGTCGTTCCTTGATTCTTACCTGTAAGAGGGCTCCTGGGTCTCTAGCAGACTCCCACTTCTCCTTGGTGGAAAGAAACCCTGCTGATTTCTAGAGCCAGATGTTATGGAGGTGCCTCTTCCCAGCTTTTTTTTTTTTTCTGGAAATTCTGGCATGGGGCTGAGACCTCATTTTCCTCAAGGATAACCTTTGAAGCTGAGATATCCCTCTGGAATCCAAGCTGCCACCTCTGCCAACAGCACCAGTCATTTTTGCTTCTCTATCCTTCCTACCAGTCTCTATGAGGCTTATTCTATAAACTAGAGGCCCGGTGCACGAAATTCGTGCATGGAGGGGGGTTGTCCCTCAGCCCAGCCTGTACCCTATCCAATCTGGGACCCCTCGAGGGATGTCCGACTGCCCGTTTAGGCCCGATCCTAAACGGGCAGTCGGACATCCCTCTCACAATCCAGGACTGCTGGCTCCCAACTGCTTGCCTGCCTGCCTTCCTGATTGCCCCTAACCGCTTCTGCCTGCCAGCCTGATCACCCCCTAACCACTCTGCTGCCAGCCTGTTTGCCCCCAACTTCCCTCCTCTGCTGGCCTGGTTACCCTTAACTGCCCTCTCCTGCAGGGTTCATCACCTCCAACTGCCCTCCCTTGCAGGCCTGGTCCTTCTCAACTGCCCTCCCTTGCAGGCCGGGTGCCTCCCAACTGCCCTCTCCTGCTGGCCATCTTGTGGTGGCCATCTTGTGTCCACATGGGGGCAGGATCTTTGACCACATGGGGGCAGCTATATTGTGTGTTCCAGTGATGATCAATCTGCATATTACTCTTTTATTAGATAAGATAGAGGCATGGTACAGGGGTGGGGGCCAGCTGGTTTGCCCTGAAGGGCATCCCGGATCAGGTGGGGGTTCCCTTGGGGTGTGGGGTGGCCTGAGCGAGGGGCCTGTGGTGGTTTGCAGGTGGGCCACGCCCGCTGGCAACCCAAGCGGAGGCCCTGGTATCTGGAATTTATTTTCCTTCTACAATTGAAACTTTGTAGCCTGGAGCGGAGCCAAGCCTGGGGCTCCCTCCGAGGCCAGTAGCCATTTGTGTTGGGGTTATAATTGAAACTTTGTTGCCTTAAGCTGGTGGGCCCAGCCAGGGTATGCGGAAAGCTTTGCTTCCCCTGTTGCCGGCGGCAACCCTAGCCTGCTCTCTCAAGCTCCATTCTGCCGCCATTTGTTTGAATTTGTTTACCTTCTATAATTGAAACTTTGTAGCTTGAGTGGAGGCTTAGGCCTGGCAAGGGCAGGTGGAAAGCTTGGCTTCCTCTGTTACCTAGGAAACCTTGCTTTCTGTGGCTGTAGCCATCTTGGTTTGGGTTAATTTGCATACTTGCTCTGATTGGATGGTGGGCATGGCTTGTGGGCATGGCTTGTGGTTGTGTCGGAGGTATGGTCAATTTGCATGTTTGTCTACTATTAGATAGGAGCCTTGCTTATAAGACTTCCGTTCAGTTAGTTTGCAGTTGGTTATTCAGGTTGATTGTTTTATATTTTACTTGTAATTTAAGTTTGGTCCTGGAAAAAGGGGAGTGTGACATCCACCTACTCCACTGCTATCTTGGATTCTCTCCCTGTATTCTTCATTTCTGACTGGTTCTTTTTTAATACATATATAATTGATTTCATAGAAAAGAAGGGAAAGAGAGATAGAAACATCATGATGAGAGAGAATAATTGATCAACTGCCTTCTGCATGCCCCCCACTGTGGACCAAGTCTGCAAACCAGGCATGTGCCTTGACAGGAAATCAAACCATGACATCCTGGTTCATGGGTCGATGCTCAACCACTGAGCATACCAGCTGGGCCTGAATGGTTCTTTTTTATGTCTTCTTGTTCCATTGTTATTCTTACTATCACCTTATTTATCACTATGTTCATTCTTTTACTTTCTCGGGTGGGGGCGGGTGTAATGGGAGGACTATGTTCATTCTTTCCCTAAGTTTTTGGAGCATTCTTATAACCATTGTTTTTAACTCTGTATTTGGTAGATTGTTTGCCCCCATTTTATTTTATTTACTTATTTTTCTGGGGATTTCTCTTATTCTTTCATTTTGCTCATGTTCCTTTGTCTCCCAATTTTTGGTGTCTCTATTTGTTTCTGTATAATGGGTATATCTGCTATCTCCTGGTCTTGGTAGGGTGGCCTGATATAGTAGATGTCCTGCTGGCTCAATGGCACAGTCTCCCTGATTATCTGAGTTAGATGCTCCAGGAAAGTCCCTTGTGATATTCATGTAAGACCTCTTGTTGTAGTTTAGTCTTGATTGCTCTTGACCCATCCATGGGTCAGGTTGAACCTCAGGCTGGTTGATTATAAGGATTAATCCCAACCATAGCAGTTTCTGTTCCCTGTTGAGATCTTCCTTTAAGTGTTCCACTTGTGTAGCTAATTGAGTCATTCTCTGATGTGTTCTCAATGTGGCCACTTAGTATTTTGGTTCTGGGACCTTTTGGGTGGGACTCTGGTGTAGTTCAATATCAGACTGCTCCTATGACAGGCCTTGTTAAGAGCTACAAAGTGATCCACAATGTTTGGTGTTTTTTTCTTCTGGGCCTGAGTACACATGGGAAAGGCTGTGTTATGTACCAAAACCTGCTTCCACCAGCACCAAGCTTCGGGGGAGGTCAGCAAAAGGCCCAAGGCACCCTGCGATTTATCTCTGTTAGCTGGCTGGCTGTTAGGCTCAGTCACTGAAAGATCCTCTGGTATTTACTAGATTAATACATATTCAAACTTGGCACCAATGCTGCGTTTGAGGGCACCCAGAAAATGTCTAAGGGTAACCAAGGTCAGTCATCACTCATGTGTAGTCTGTGGAACTTTATTTTATGGCAGTATCTCAGGGAGTCATCAGGGTGAAGTCAGTAGTTTCATTGGGCTAAATCAGATTAAGATTTGGCCCTGTGGAGGGATGAATCTGCATAGGATCAGTGGCACTGGTCGGGACATATGGGAAAAATATAGACCTTCTGAAGAGACTTCCAAGAAAGTTTGAACCATGGGTCCTGGCTGGTGATAGACAGCAGACTCCTCATGGCATGAACTTGGCAAGGTGGGGCAATAGGCAATTGGGAGGATGGAGCTAGTGCCGTGGTCGGCAAACTGCGGCTTGCGAGCCACATGCGGCTCTTTGGCCCCTTGAGTGTGGCTCTTCCACAAAATACCACGGCCTGGGTGAGTCTATTTTGAAGAAGTGGTGTTAGAAGAAGTTTAAGTTTAAAAAATTTGGCTCTCAAAAGAAATGTCTATCATTGTACTGTTGATATTTGGCTCTGTTGACTAATGAGTTTGCCGACCACTGGGCTAGTGCATTCCCCTAGGCTGACATGGCATGGAGAGGAGTGCTCAACCCAGATAGCATCTGTGTGAGGTGTGGGAGAGGTCAGCACAAAGACAATGGCGGCTGTCCCCATAGTCCTCTTCTTGAAGACACACAACACATTCTCTCCCTGTATGACTCCAGTACACTCCTTCGCTGGTGTCCAAGGTGCATACTTGTAAATGAGATTTTGTGTGCTGGCCCTTTATGAGTTTGCCTGGGTTCTTAGCAGACTCTTGTCTCCCCCTGGCAGATGGAATCTCCTCTGATTTTCACAGTGAGATATAATGTGGGCTCTTCTTCCTGTCTCTGGTTCTCTGGGCTGGAGAATCTATGGTGGGGTTGAGATTCCTCACTCCTCAGGGGAACTTCTGCAGCTAAGATATCCCTCCTGATTCTCAACTGGCACATGTGGGTAAAGGGCCAGCCTTTTTCATGTCTCTGCCCTTTCTACCAGTCTCAATGTGGCCTCTTCTGTAAATCCTTGGTTATAAGACTTCTCTTCAGCTAGTCTTTAGTTAGTTATTCAGTTTGATTTGTTCTATAATTTAGTTTTGATTCCAGTTTGGTCCTGGGAGGAGGTGAGTGTAACTTCCATCTACTCCACTGGCACTTGGATTTCCTCATTCATTACATATTTTTAGCTCCAGATTTTCTATTGGTTCTCTTTTTCTTACTTTTATCTTTTTGTTGAACTTTTCATTTTGATGATGTATTTTTTATTTTTATATATTTTTATTGATTTCAGAGAGGAAGGGAGAGGGAGAGAGAGATAGAAACATCAATGATGAGAGAGAATCATTGATTGGCTGGCTCCTGCACGCCCCCCACTGGAGATTGAGCCCACAACCCGGGCATGTGTCCTTGACTGGAATCGAACCTGGGTCCCTTCAGTCTGCAGGCTGACGCTTTATCTACTGAGCCAAACCAGTTAGGGCTATTTTTATTTTTATTTTATTTTATTTTTCTTTATTGATTAAGGTATTACATATGTGTCTTTATCCTCTCATTGCCCCCCACTCCACTCCCGTTCAGGCCCTCACCCTCCTGGAGTCTATGTCCATTAGTTATGCTTATATGCATGCATAGAAGCCCTTTGGTTGCTCTCTCCCCCTTACCCTCATCCTCCCAGTTAGGGCTATTTTTTATTGAGTTTGTTTTCTCGTATAACTCAATGAACTCCTTTAAAGGAACTATTTTGAATTCCATGTCAAGCAGTTTGTAGATTTCTGTTGCTTTGGAGATGGTATTTAAAAATTACTGTGTTCCCTTGGTGATATCTTATTTCCTTAATTATTCATGTTTCTTGTAGCCTTTCATGGTTATCTCCACTTTTGAGGAATCAGTCACCTTTACTTCACCTACGATTGAGTGCAAGGGTGCCAGGTCAGTGGCATTACAGCCGCTATGCCTTCGTGGGTGTTTAGCACTGGTTCTGGCTCTGGGGAGTGCACAGTAGTATAGTCTCTATGCAGCTCCATATGCTGATGTCGGTGTCAGTGAATACTGCAGTACTCCTCAATGTCCAAGTTGCAAGTTACCCCCAGTGGTTACAAGGGGTATTGGAGTCCTCAATGGTGAAGGCTACTTGGATCCTCCTGTTCACATTTTCCCCCATGAGGCAGAGTCATGGTTGAGGGCATCCATTTGACACCATGTCTAACATGTGGGTGTCACATACAGTAGCTCTGGCTGTTATCTCTGAGATGCACATAAAGTAGTATGTTCCAGAATTCTGTGATGTAGACCTCTTCACTGCTGCAGTAGTGCTGTTGTCTTGAGGGAGGGACAATACTTGTTGGGTAAGAGGTGCCAAATTGCAGCTAATTCTGGTGAGACTGGAGCAGCAGTTGCTCCTTCTGTACATGTTAGCTAGAGTAGACCTGGCTCCTTCTGGGGGGCTAAGTAACACCAGCTTCTTGTGTGTGTGTTGGAGGAGGGAATAAAACAGTGGCTCATTTTCTGGGAGAACACAAGTGTTGTGACTCCTTGTGGATGGAGGTGGCATCAGTGGCTCCTTCTTGGGGAATTGAGGTTTTGGCAGCTTTATGGGGAACAGAGTATCAGTGGCTCTTTGGTTGGGGAGTGAAACCAGCTTATTTGGTATGCATGGAACAGTAGCACTTCCTTCTGGAGAAGGGCAGATTATCAGTGGTTCCTTCTGGGAAAGTTGGCATTGATGGCTCCTTTTTATGGGGAGGGTGTGTAAGGGCAGCAATTCCTTTTGGGTAAGGGAGGCAAGGACTGCAACCGGCTCCTTCTCAGGGGGATTCAGTGGTTATGGTTCTCTCCAAGGTTTTAGAACAGTGATAACTTCTCTGAACACAACATCAGTGGCTCCTTATGGATTTGAAGGCAGAGCACCTATGGCTCCTTGGGTGGAAGGAGAATTGACAGTAGCTCCTTGGAGGGGGGGGCAGGGCAGAGGAGAATCCTTTATGTTGGGCAAGGTGACGGAGGCTCCTTTTGGGAAGGGTACAGCAACAACAACTTTTTCTTGGGTTGGGCAGATTGATGGTGGCTTCTACTTATAGTGATGGCAGAGGGGAATAGACTCCTGGCAGTTCAGTCAGCTAGGGTTAGTATCAAAAAAAGACTTCCTGATGGTAAGGGCTGCTAGAGTTCTCCTACTGACCTTTGCCACAATAGGTTCCCATTTGGTGACTAGCAATGCCAGAGTAGAGTTATATATAAGACTAGTGACCTGGTGCACAAAATTCGTGCACATTAAAAGGGGGTTAATTAGAGGAAATAATTTAATATTGCTATTTTCCCTTTCTCTATAATAGAAGTGTCAGAGATGAAAGAAAATTAGTAAAATGTATATGAAAACCTTCCTCCTGTCAGAGTCTGGGGCACACCATGGGACCCAGAATCAAGTCCCGGCCCACCCACATGCACCTCAAAATTGTGTGAGACCCAGACCCGGCTGCCCCCCCCCCCCGGCATTGGGCTAGATCCAGATCCAGCCAGTCCCACCTTTGTCAAGCCCTTGCTGGGCAGGGGGCATAGCCTCAGGTCCCCTGGCCTGGTGCTAGGACGGGGGGCATGGCCTGAGGTCCCCCCAGCCCAGACAGGGGCAGGGGGCATGCCTTGAGGTCCTCCATCAAGCCCCGCCAGATGGGGGACCCTGTCTGAGATCCCCTGTCAAACCCCACTGGGTGGGGGTCATGGCCTGAGGTCCCCCATCAAGCCCCGCTGGGGGGGGGGGGTGCAGCCTCAGGTCCCCTGGCCCAGTGCTGGGGCGGGGAGTGTGGCCTGAGTTCCCCTGTGAAACCCTGCCAGGCGGGCGGTGTGGTCTGAGGTGCCCCAGCCTGGTGCCGGGGTGGGGGCGCAGCCTGAAGTCCCCTGTCAAGCCCCACCTGGTGGGGGGCACGGCCTGAGGTCCCCCAGCCAGACGCCAGGGCAGGGGGAGTGGCCTGAGGTCTCCTGTCAAGCCCTGCTGGGTGTGGGGCGTGGCCTGAGGGCCCCTGTCAAGCCCCACAGGGGTGGAGGAGGGTGTAGCCTCTGGTCCCTGCTGATTGCTCATTAAGTCTCCTTATGGGAACTTGGCCTCAGCTGTGGGTGCAGCCATCTTTGTGACAGAGTGATGGTCAATTAGCATATTCCCTCTTTATTAGATAGAATACTTTCTAGGTTTTACTCTATGTCAACTTTTATTTTTTTCTTCACTGAGTTGTTACAAGTTCTTTATTGTATTCCAGAACACTCTCAGAGCTATTTTTGTATGTATATAGTTTATTTCCTCTTTTGTTGCTATTTGGGGGTAGGGGAGATGAGCATTAGAACCTAATAGTTTTCCATCTTGCTGATGTCACTCCAGTAGTTTTCCATTTGTATCAAAATCTCAGAATAGGAAAATCTATAGAAACATAAAGTAGATTAGTAGTTGCTCAGGATTTGGGGAGGAGGTGGATTAAGGAATGATAGCTAAGGAATATAAGGTTATTTTTTGTGACAATTAATTTTTTAACATTTATTGTGGCAAGGGTTACAAAATTCTGTGAATATAAAGACCAGTGAATTGTGTACTTTAATGGTTGAATTTCATGGCATGCAAATTATCTTAATCTATAAGAAGCCAGGGGCTGTCATTACCAAAACAACCAGACGGACAACCGAACAGCAGGCTGCGTGGGGCGACCAGGTCAGCAGGGGGTTAGTGAGGGATGACCAAACGACTGAACAGCAGGCTGCATGGGGCAACCAGGCCGGCAGGGGTGTTAGTGAGGGATGACCAAATGACTGAACAGCAGGCTGTGTGGGGTGACCAGGCCAGCAGGGGGTGCAGTTGGGGGTGACCAGGCTGGTATGGGGGAAGTTGGGGGTGACCAGTCTGGCAGGAGGGGCAGTCGGGGGTGACCAGGACAGCAGGTGGGCAGTTGGGGGTGACCAGGCTAGCAGGGGGGACAGTGAGTGGTGACCAGGCTGGTGGGGGGCAGTTAGGGGCAACCAGGCTGGTGGAAGGCAGTTAGGGGTGACCAGGCCAGTGGGAGGGGCAGTTGGGGGCAACCAGGCCGGCAGGCAGAGGCGGTTATGGGTGATCAGGCTGGCGGGGGGTTGCAGTTAGGGGCAATCAGGCAGGCAGGCAGGTGAGCAGTTAGGAGCCAGTGGTCCCAGATTGTGAGAAGGATGTCTGACTGTCAGTTTAGGCCCTTTCCCCGGGATCGGAGATTGTGCCTAAACCATCAGTCAGACATCCTCCAAGGGGTCCCAGATTGAAGAGGGTGCAGGCTGAGCTGAGGGGACCCTCCCCCCCCACCCCACCCCCGTTCACAAATTTTGTGCACCAGGCCTTTAGTATCTTGATAAATCTGTTTTAAAAAGTAATATTCCATCAGTCAGAGGGGAATACTTGGACACAGAGAAACATATTGGGAGGTTTTCTAATAGTCCAGTTGAGAAAAACAAGGGCCTACATTAGAGTATGGATATTAAGAATTAGAAAGAGGAGGTTATGGCTATAAAATATATTGTAAAGGTACAATTGATAGGATTTACCATTTGGTTGGATGATTTGTGCATGAAGCTAGGGATACAAAGAAGACTGAAGTTTTGAATCTGGGTAGCTAGGATGGTTTTGGTATCTTTTCTAGACACTGGGAGCACAGAATGACTAACAGCATTTTTTCAAAAGAAGGAGATGAGTTCATAACAATTTTAGTTTCTCATGTACTGTCAGGATAATCTTCAAAAGATGCCCAGGAATCTAATTGAAAATGTCAGATTGAAGCTTAATGGCAAGAGAAGTCTAAGTATTTAAGAATTATGAATACATAGATAATAATTGACATCAGAAAGGCAGATAAGAATTTCCATGGAGAGACTATGAAAAAGTAGAAGAGGACTGGAGACAGAGCCTTGGGTAGACAGCTCCCTATAAGAGGCAGCAGCAAGAAAAGAAAAAAACAGAGCCAAAGAAGGGAGGACATCATAAGCAGAGAGAACAGTAGCAGAGCTGCTTTACTAGATGATTGGACCTAGGCCCTTAAGGACAGGATTAGTAGAAGAGAGGCTGAGGTTGTTCCATGAAGGAGAAGACCAAAGTCACACAAAATAAAATGGAGGCTGGTATAAAAATGACAGAGAATAATCTTAAAGGTTTTGGGACTTACCCACCTTAGCCACTTAGGAAGACTAAGGAGTTGTGAGAAATTTCTGACCTGGTCCAACTAAAGGTCCATATTACTTTTCCTAGGTGAGGTTCTCACTTACAAATGGAACATACCAGAAAGATCAGGCCCAGGACCCAATGATTCTGCTTGTGTTTCCTGGATTTATTATTCTGCAGTAGATCCCATCAAGGTAAATACAATGTTGGCTTCCTGAAGGTGAGTCTCACAAATGGGCAAACCGACTGACAAAAAGAAGCTATTAATGGGTATAATAAAAAAGCCCATCACTGAAATACTAAGGTCTGGGGTTTTGGGGAAAGTTCCTTAAATGCTTGGCTTATTTTAATAGACAGGGGAAGGAATTAAGGAAATAGATAACATCACATGTTTGCCATGAACATTTTCTTTCTTGGTTCTTCTTCTTGGGTTTTATAAGCTCTCATTTAAAAAGCCTAGGATTGCTTGTCAAAAAAGTGGGGCTATAGCCTCAAATTTTGTTTAATCCTTCCTTTGGAGTGACTTTAGATAAGTCATTCTGCTTTTGTGTCCTCATCTGGAAAATGGGTTAATGAATCTAGCCACCAATCTACAAACAGATCTCAGCAATCATTTATTGAGAGACTACTACATTTTTAACATTTTACTTGGTGCTTTAAATGATATAAATGTAAGATAGAGCTCCCATATTCAGAGTATTATCTATTTTGGGAGACAGATGAATATAAACTATAATGCTAGCTATATATATAAGCCGCTCTTTAAAACCATATAACAGTTATATGTGGGTTCACCAGACAATGATTACTTCTGCTTGGAGGTGGGGATGAATGAGAGGAAAGCTGGAGAAGGCTTCACAATTAATGGAAGTTGCATGTACTTTGAGTCTTGAAAGATACATAACAATATGTCATATGATAAGTGATATGGCAGAGGGGAGGACTTTTCAGAAAGAAGAGACAGTATGAGAAAAAGCACTGGGTTTTGAAAGTTCTGGTGGGTTTGCAGATCATTGAGTAGTCTAGCCTAGCTAAAACAAAGCTTATGTAGCACACCTTACCTGTGTCCCAAGATATTTATGAGGCTAAATTCAGATAACATACTGAAGATGATTATAAATGTAAGACATTATGATGAAGTTCTGAGGGCAGAGTGGGCTTGAATGTCAGCTTGGCTTTCTGTACAGCACTGCCACTCAGGAACAACCTCATATTTCATACTCTCTCTTCCTCCCATTTTCAGGACATGTACAGTGGCTTGGTGGGGCCCTTGGTCATCTGCAGAAAGGGCATCCTGGAACCCCATGGATTAAGAAATGACATGGACCGAGAATTTGCCTTATTATTCTTGATTTTTGATGAGAACCAGTCTTGGTATCTGGATGAGAACGTGGCAACCCATGGGGCCCAGGAGCCAGACCGTATTAACCTACAAGATAAAATTTTTTTGGAGAGTAATAAAATGCATGGTTTGTAGAAGCCCCCACTGATTATATAGGAGTATCTTATAGACCCATTACTATCCAAGGGTGCATGAAAAAAAAATGGGAAGGTAGGAAGGTGGAATAGAGACAAATGGAAGAAATGTCTCCTACTATTTTATTTATATACACAAAGCAGATATGTAGTCTATATTAGATCAGGTGCCAAGAAAGCAAGAGTGCTGACTCTGTAAAGTTTCTGTGGTGACATCAGCATATTTGAACATATTACAGAGGCAATATGGACATTTATGACCTTCAGTGTATTTGGTGAGCTGGCTGCTGAGTGTTTCTCTGCTTCAAAATCCTGAATTTAGTTTCTCAATATAGTCTTATTTCTTTACTACTCTGGATCTGATATATGCTTTTACAATATACACAGATGGACAGCTTATCTTTTAGTCTATTTTTAAAAACAAACTTCAATTTACAGATTGAAGAATTGGTGGAGAGAGCCCAAGATAGTAACATACTTGGTTTAAATTACATACAAGAAAGAGGTGGGGTTTTTTTATGCTTGAGTGGATTTTTAGGGACATTGTGCATTCATTCCCTCCATTGTTCTAGAAATATGTGTATCTCTTCAAAAGCAATAGGAAATCTCAAACAAGAGGGAGAATTTAAGTGCAATGAAACGTATTAAGTCATTTCTCACTATCCCTTCCAATGTAATATTCCTTTGACCTGAGCATAATGTTTAGCTTTGTGACTCTAATGAAATTCAAAAGTAGTATTTCATTGTCACATGAATTCTAGTTATTTCTCCTTTGTGGATATATGAACAATTCACATTGGAACAGATGTTTCACAAACTATAAAGTGAACTTTATCTCCTGTCAAATCAAAGAAATAAATTGCCCAGGACAAAAAGGGAGTAAGAACAGTTAGATCATATTAGTGCAGGAATTGGGCTAATGCCCATTTCCATCTGCTTGTTTAAATGCTCATTCATCCAAAGTCTTCATATATTAATCAATCTACCTATCTTTCCATCAGGTATTGGTTGAGAACTTTCTGAATGCTGGCATTGGAGATAAAGTTAAATAATGTAGAGGTCTGAGGGGAAATAGATAATACTATTCCCTTCCCTTTCAGATTCATGAACCAATTCAGAAAGAGAAAGAGATGTTTGAGGTCAAATGTGAACTTACTGAAAAGGTTAATTGGAAAACCGAATTTGTTTCTTCAATTAAGTGGGCTTGCTAATACTCCTTTTGTAATACATAGGTTTTCTATCCTGTCATTAACATATATGGCCAACATTAGCCATCTTTCTTTTCAGGGACAGAATCTTTTCCACAATGGAATAGTAAATCTGTTTGCACCCCTTTGTATGGTAAGATAGATTCAAGAGAGAGAAGATTCAGAAAAGGCTGAATTGAGTATGTTTAGTGTTGTTTTTTCTCAAATTCAGTTTGGTGGGGGTAAAACCAGAGGTGGCTATAAATGTCCCATTCATTCTTTTCCATCTTGAGGTGTAGAATGGAAATTACCTTCCTTCTCTGAGAACATGAGAAGTTGAAGAATGTCTTGGGCATAATCCTGGCAATGTTCATTAACATGACAATGAGTAGTTTATTGTCTTTAGAGTATAGGATGTAGCCTAGGAAGAGACAGATGATGAAGCCCATGCATTGATATCATTATTAATTAAAAAAAATATGACATCTTTTTAAAATATTTATTGTAAGCTAATGTGTCTGCTGGGTGTTCTGGGGAGTATAAAGGAATAATAGTACTATGTTATTATCATTTCCTGCTTACTAGAAACCTAGAGCCTAGTTGGGGATACAATCTTCCACAAATTAAAGATAAGTAAATAAGATGCAATTTCTGGTGAGTTCCAAAAAGCAAAACAGACAGTACTGGAGAAGTTCAGAGGTTGAAGGGGTGCAGAAAGTGAGAGGTACCAAAAGGAGCTAATCAAGAAGTGTTGTGGAGAAGGTGAAGGTTTGATTGGGCTTTGAACAGATGGATAGAAGGTGGCAGGGTTTTGGGGAGGGAAGTTCCAAAACATGAGAAGGGACACAAAGAATATGCATATTGGGACATATGGGGAATGGTGAATAAATTACCCTACTTGAAATAAGTTTGTTGGATAATGGGAGATGAGTCTGGAAAAATGTTTTGAGGCCATATTTTAAATGACCATATTGGCTGAGTTAAGCCATGGGCTTGATCTTTTGGGAAGGAGGGAGGTATTAAAGTATTTTAAACAACAGAATAGCATGGTCATATTAGTTATTTAGAAGCCCACTCTTATAACACCAATGTGGAAAATAAACTAGAGTGGAACAAATGGAATAGAGATGAGAGCAGTTAGGAAGCTATTGCTATCATCAGAGATAATAGAGACTAACCCTAGGACAGTGGCAATGGAAAGTCAAAATGAGAGATATAAGACTTTGTATTCTTTTACAGCCATTAATGGAAAGCTCTATGCCAACCTCAAGGGTCTTACCATGTACAAAGGAGAACGAGTGGCCTGGTACATGCTAGCCATGGGCCAAGATATTGACCTGCACACTGTCCACTTCCATGCAGAGAGCTTCCTCTATCGGGTGAGCTAGAAAGAGGGCTGAGTCCCTCAAGGGTGATTAGTGGATTGCCTTAAGAGCCACTGAGGAAGAAGGGAATAGCAAAGGACAAAATAATCAGTTAAAAGAGAAGTCTTGTACATGGAACATTGGGCTGGAAATTCTACTTTGACTCGTATATCCCAGCATCACTTCAATCTGAAACAAGTTGCCCATTTATGGAGTAGGGGGATTGAAGGAATAAATGTAATTGGTTCTCAGTCAAGGACTCGAGACACAATGAGCTGTTATTGCAAGATCTATGAATTTCAGTGTTGTCTCAGAATCTGAAAATACTTCATATATTATAAGAAGAACTTCAATTGAGGAGTTTATAACAAAACATGTAGGTTTTGAAGAAGATTTAGTCTTAAGAAAAGGGACAGAGTTGGGGGCATTGATATAAAAGTAAAGATCTAGAAGTGCTGAGAAAAGTGATGATATGAAGAATAAACTATTTTGATTTTCATTGCTAAAGAAAATATGTGACTCCTTCCCAGAGTTCAAGGCTTAAGCCCAGTTCCCAAGATTTAATTCCCAGTTTAGTTGATTAGAGGTAGCTTCACTATCTTTTATTTTGGAATACTTGAACAATAAGTAGGAGGAGAAAAAGTCCCCTCTATTGATTTAGTTTGTATGAGCAGGTTCATTGGGAAGATAAATAAGGTGAATTACTTAAGCTACTCTCTGGTCTATAAATTGGAGTCCCATGTACCTAATGTGTACTTCCAAGCCTATTGATTTTTATAAACTGTGAGGTGATCTCTATACTATCCACTTCCTCTTCACCCCCAATATCTCTTGCAGAATGGAAAGAGCTACCGGGCAGATGTGGTGGATTTATTCCCAGGGACCTTTGAGGTTGTGGAGATGGTGGCCAGCAACCCTGGGACATGGCTTATTCACTGCCATGTTACTGACCATGTCCATGCTGGCATGGAAACTCTCTTTACTGTTTTATCCCAAAGAGGTAAGAAATAACTACTCAAGTTGTGCCATCTTCTGGCACTTGTCTAGCCTGTTGAAAACAGATAATCCTAAAAAGTCTCACCAGTTCTAATCCCAGGAGAACCAGAATTTAAGACAGCATAGGTGTTCTCTCATCCAATATTTCTTATTCTCCATTACCCCCTTGCTCTTGCCTCCTTCTAATTTCTTTGATACCCATTGAGCTCAAATCAATTGAAACTGCCTGAAACTACTTGGGTTTTAGTCATTTATGCTTAATGCAGACTTTCTTACTTTGAAATATATTTATTTTGTATATAAATTTATTACTTAGAATTAATTAAAATCACTATGTTGTGCTGTCAGTCTTTAGAACCAAAGTCAAGTGATGAATTGATGTGTCATCAAAATGCTGAGAGTGAAGGATAGGTGGTCAGGTAAGGGGCTTGAGGAGAGTGGCCAAATGTTTGAAATAACCACTCTGGGAAGTTTACTCTGAGTACTGGGAAATAAATTATTGCCTGGAAGCTTTGAGGGCTTATTTAAAGTTGGACACAAAGAATAATGATCTTTATATTGTACTTGTGTGATTTTTCTCCACCAGCATTTAGTATACCAGACAAAATGCAGGGAAATTATAATTACTGCATTTTTTGTAGATTATTATAACACTCCTTGTAAGTTTGTAGTTGAGTTGACAGAACATGGAGTCTAGCCTGACCAAGAAGGAAAGTAAAGACAGGATAAAGCTAGAATTTTAGGGAAAAAAACTGAAGGATCCAGGAGCTAGAGGTCTTCATGAGAGGGAAATAACAGGTGAAATGAAATAAATAGTGTTAGAGTACAAAAAGGATAGAACGCTGTTGCTAGATTTTAGATTTTTGATATGGAGCAGTACTGCATGAAAAGTCCAATGTGATCATGGTAGTTGTGGAAAAGTTATTGGCGTTAAGAAGTTCAGAAATAGTGAGGCTTGAGTGTTGGATGATGGATCAATACCCATAGTGAGAACTGAGGAGAGGAAGACTGAGCCAGGTATTGAAGATTTCCATGAATGAAAAGAACTGCTAGGAACATTGACAAGAAGTGGTATGGTTATTCTAGCTAAATAATATGAGCTTCAAAAGAGATAGGTCTTTACAAAAAGGAGAGGAGCAATAATCTCAAAGCACTGAGAGGATGTAAAGGAAGCATAGTCCTTAGAGAAGAACTCAGCCTTATTAAAGCAAGAAGGGGATGAAGAAGTTGAATATGTAGGGGATTCCTGAAGGGAGGGTGGCAAGGGTGATAAAAAGAGTAATAATGGTAATAGAGGAGATGCCAATAAATATGTAAATAATGCATAGGGATGGCTTACCTTTCTCCTAAGTTTATGCACTTGCTCAAATTTTGTATCACTACTCAAAATCAAATTTACATACCAATATTGACTTTGACCATAAGTTAGTTAAGCCCAGGTACCTTCATTTTTTGTTATCTTACCCCAGAGATTTCCCCAACCAGTGCCAACCTCCCACAGTGATCCTATAGATTGATAGGAAGAATAACACGACTAACTTCTTTTTTTTTTTCTCTCTAGAACACTTAAGCATTATCACCACCATTGCCAATGACATTGGAAAAGGTAGGAAGAGTGATCCACAGACTGGGTAGTTATATCCAATGTGCATTTGTGGGAAGGTGTGTGTCTCTAATATATGGGATTCACATGACTGAAAGATGGATAGAAGTACTAGGAGAAAGCATTCTAATATTTCTGCAAAACTTCAGAAGCCAGGAATTTCAGGTTCAGCTTCCCTCAGTAGGTTTATTCTCTCTGGCCTCTACCCCAACCTCCTGAGTTGAAGGCTGAAGAAAGTTTGAGGTCTTGCTGGGTTGGGTATGAATATACTGTATCACAGTCATGAATTGCCCATAGAGACAGTGTGAAACTAGAACAAACACCATAGAGTCTGTACCAGGTATTTTTATTCTTGCATCTATGGAATACCAAACAGCTTACTCTTTAGAACCAGTAATTTCTTTCCTATAAGAAAATACAGATTCTTGTTCTATCTAGCATAGGTGCAAATAGTGATTTCATTTCCCACCCCATTTGTACTTGAACTAAGATTCAGAAAGTTTCAAAAGTTATGAGAGCTAGAAAGAATATTAGAGATTATCAATTTAGTTGGAAAATTTTTCAGCTGTGTTTGGAAATTTTCTAATGATCTGCTTATGTATCTTATAAACTGACAACCATGGAACTAGGATATATCCTGGAGGGGTTGTGAAGAGGCAAGATGAGGCTCAGAGTGGATCATCATACATACATATGCATGTATTTCATCTTGTTTCACTTCTGTAAGAACATACGTTCATCCAGTTAAATATTCATTGAACAGATTCTGAGTGTCAGGGACATTAAAGCAAATAAAACATAGATACTATATTTCAAGAGATTTGTGTCTAAAAAATGGAATGAGACAGAAAAATAATAATTGCAATGTTAGATGCTATGTGTTGTTTTAAAAAGGCAAACAGTAATAACATCTATCAATTATTGTGCATATACTATCTTCCAGGTGCTATGCTAAATATTTATAAATACTAACTCACTTAAACTTCACAATAAACCTCTGAGTTAAGTCAGTTATTATCCCCTAAAAAAATAGGTGACTGAAGTGCAGAAATGAGGGAGGATTAGATAACTTATCCCAAGCAAGTAAATTGTGAGAGTTTAAACAGTACAGATACTTTGAAAACACACAAAAAGAGGAGCTTTAACTGTCCAGCTGAATTAATTAAAGCTTTACAAAGACCTGTAACATTTAAATTGGGGATAGAAAGGTGAGGAGGAAGAAAGGGTATTCAAGCAAAAGGAGGTGTATGAGAATGTCTTGGAGGTCTAAAAGAGGATCACTTATTCTGGGGAACAATTGAGTTGCTGTAGCTGAAGAGTAGTAGATAAGGCTAGAAAAGTAGGTTAGAGCCTGATTGTGAAAGTGTGAATGCCTGACTGACTTGAATATGAGCTTTGCTCCATAGGTTAATTGGAGATCATTAAAAGTTTGCATTCCAGGAACTCAGACAATCAAATATTTCACCTAAAAAGATCAATGTGACATCAGTGTTATCATGACTCAAAGAGGTGACAGCACAGTGGCAGGTCCAATGGTCTTATCAGTTAGATCATTGAGTCAAACTTCTTCCCTAGAGTTTCTACTTACTGTTTTTAATTCTTCCTTTTAGAACCATACAAACCAAATCCAATTGTTTTTACATCATAAGCCTTGATATATTTCTATCAAGGCTCTTCCTGCTTTGAGTCTTAGCTCTTTCCATAGGCGGATTAGGGCCTCAATGATTCCTAAGGACTTTCTTAGCTATAACATGTTGTTATAAGAAGTCACTGTAACCTCTGAGTCTGTTTTCACCAGCTGGTATTTTTAGGGATGGGAACAGTTCCTCTGTTTTATTTGGATAGAATTGTTTTTTCTCTTTTAGTGGTAGATTGCAAGTGACCTTTAATGTATGCTCCAGCCCAGGGTTCCCATTTTCCTCTTGTTCCATTTCAGCAGCAATCTCCAGAGACTTTAGAGAAGACAATGTGAGGATGCTGGGCATGCAGATCCCTGTAAAGGATATCGAGATTCTTGCTTCTGTCATAATTGCCATGGGTGTCACTCTTCTGCTCATTGCCCTGGCTCTTGGTGGTGTGGTCTGGCACCAACATCGTCAAAAAAAATTACGGCGCAACAGGAGGTCGATCCTAGATGATAATTTTAAGCTTCTGTCCCTCAAGAACTAACAGCTGAATATTGGCACTGCACATCTGGAATGCTCCCTCAGCAGGCCATGTACTAGAAGATAACCCCACTGTAAAAGGAGCATGGGTGGTAGACAGGCATAGGAGGGAATAAAATTTGTCTGGGTTGTTTTCCACTTATTTATTTATATAGAAATGCTATATTCCCTTTTTTTCTTTAAGTTTTTTTTGCTCCACTTGGGAGCAGGGCTAGGTGAGTCCTCTAAAATTATATATCACAAATTTCAATGGCTAGTTTCTACCACTCAGTAACATTTGGAAGATCTGGAAATTCCTAAAAACTGTTCCTTCTCACAAAGTACGTACCAAGAATAAAACACATTGAATAGGTTTTTACTTTTTTCCAGGACCTAGCCTAATTCACTTTGAACCAAGACTAAGTGAGTTGTGAATATAATCTACATCTAAACTAAGGACTAAGCAAATAAGCATGATGGGGGGATTAGTGGGGTTAGATTTGGAGATCCAAATTGTGTTTTAATTATACGAAGGAAACTATTTTGGAAAAGTGGGTAGATAGTGGTTGCCATGAGTACCTTTAACTTCTGAACCCAGAAGCTCTGCAGAAAACCAGTCCTCCAATTTACTAGTACAATCATACTGAAGGGAATGTTAAGTGTCTTGTCCACATTTAGACATAAATTCGTATATATTAAAGTACTTGTTAAAACACTGTAAGAGTGAACTTGATGATTTTGATGTTTCCTCTTGCCTCTGGAAAGCTGTGACTGCAATTGAAACACTCTATAGTGGGGGGAGGAGTGGGTATAGAATGCCTGCAAGCTTGTTTTTTGGACATGAAAACGCTGTCCCAGAGGAAGCCTCAAAATCAGAATAGTGGCTACCATCTTTTTCCCCATAGGTGCCAAAAGTAATCTTAATGCCAAGAAAAGTTGCCAAAGGAAAATAGAGGACTGCAGTCAGGATCAAACCTGTCCACTTGGCAAGGAAAGGAGGACACAGATCCCATGAGCTCTTTTGGTAGGTGAGGATATAAGAAGTCTACTTGAAATTCTGGGGGCCTCTTTGAAACACAAAGTCCTTCCCTTTGGCACCTTAAAACAATATTCTTTTGTCACCTGCAAGTTTAAGCCTATTCAAAACTTTGGTAAGAGACCACAAACAAGAGAGTAGGGATGGTTTAGGATGGCCCACCCTCACTACAGTATCCATATTAACATTTTACATGGCAAGTAGAGAACAGAGGAGGCATCAGGGATAGTGAATACGATACGTGAAATACACGGTGCTTTATATTTTACAAAGCATCTAATACCTGATTGCATTTGACTTCCTTGAGTTTTATAAGAGTGCTGTTATGTTTTACATTTGAGTAAACTAAGGATTAGAGAGAATAAGTAACTTTACCTAAGGACATTCAGCTAGAAGTTGAGCAGGGATACAAACCTTCATCTATTGGACTCCAAATACCTGTTCCATCCTCCCATATCATGAAAACCTCTTCTATATCCATCCTTTGTGCCAACATTGACTCCAATTTTCCTATATTCAGAGCCAACCTCCTTGCATATCAAGTGTAGAAACCCACAAGGCTGGTGTTCAATTGCTATGTAATCTTGAAGTTTAAGAGAAAAATGCAGAACCGAGGTTATCTTGATTTATAGTGGTCAGTGGCTTCCAGGGGAGCTTTCCTGGAAATCAGGAACATAGCAGGAAGTGGAGGTGAGGGAAGGGTTGGATTGCTAGTTATGAAATCAATTGTTAAACTTTTTAAGCCATTGCATAATCAATGCACTTAACACCAGAGCTCTTTAGACTCACTATTAATATGGAGATTTTTGAAAATCCAGTACACTCTGAGGATTCCAGTCAATGATAATTATAATTTTCATTCATCTGGAAGGTTGTTAGCTTGATAATGAATCTGAGATAAGGACAGGCAAGTGGGATAGGGGTACACTTCTTCTGAGTATGTAATACTGCTCCAGATTGGGGAATGTAGGCTCAAGCCCTTGCATGCATTTCAGAAAGAGATGTATTTTTTGTGGAGGGTTTGCTTCCAATGAGGATATAGGAAATATTTTTGACAATTAAGTGACACTTCTATCCATTTAATTGCTAAAGCCAGAAACCCCCAAAGTCAACACTTTAGTGATTCTTATTTGTTTTACCTAAAAATACATTTAACTAATTCATTTGTTTCTATCTTCATTGCTACAACCCCAGTCTAAAACACAGCCATCTGTTACCTGGACTAGTGTTATAGCCTCCTGCTTACTTTCCTCACATTCACTCTAGCCCCATACCATGGATTCTCCATGAAGACAAGTGATGTTTTTTAAAATATAAATTAGGCTTCCAATTCAGATAAGATTCCATAGACTCATCTCTCCCTGAAGATAAAGACACTCCAGATGAAACAATGAAATAATGAGAGAGGAAACAACATAAGGACTCAAAAAGATAAAAAGAGGTGGGCATCCTGGAGAAACACTAAGCAACAGAGCAATTGGGTATCTTTCCAACAATGAACCAAGCAGAATGCAGCCAAAGGTCAAACAGAAGTCCTAGATAACCCCAGAGTGGTCTGGAGGCAATGGAAACAGGGATTGAGGAGGAACTCTTCTGACACCAAGTGGCCAGAAAAGGTGCTCTTTATCTCTACAGGCTACAGATTCCTCTACCTCAAGGGAAATTTCAACATAGTAAGCTGCTCAACCCAGAACACATTTTTCAGGCCTGCAAGCTGTAATATATTTTTCCTACCCAGAAATAAGTGGCTCTGGAAGGGATCAACAGGAGTCCCAATGACACCAGAGATACCAAGCAAAACAAAAAAAAGTACAATAAAATCACTGACAATTACATTATCATGCAAAATTATGCCAAAATTTGTGTGCTAAACTTAAGGTGACTTCCTCCTAAAATAGATTGTTTTGGAGATTCCAAGATGGCTATAGAATAGGTGGAAGCTACACTCACCTGCTCTCAACCCCAAACTGGATATACAACTAAATTATAGAGCAATTAACCTGAATAACCAACTGAAGGCTAGCTGAACTGAAATCAAGGATTTAAAGAAGAAGCCACATAGAGAGTGCTAAGAAGAGCAGAGATGCAGAAAGGGCTAGCCATCAAACCTAGGTGTGGTGGCTGAGAAGCCAAAGGCAGCTGCAAAATTCCCTCCCCCTAGGAGCATGGGGTCTCAACCCCACACAGGAATCTCCATAGCAGACGACCAGAGATGGGAAGAGGATCCCATATTGCATATGGTGGTGAAAATTAGTAGTGATTCAGACTGCCTAGGAGACCCAAATGCACCTTTCCCAGGGACATGCACTACTATTGTTACAGCACCAGACTGGGGATTGCACTGCTGGATCCTCAACTGTTGGTGAGACCACTCTGCCACACAGGCTGCACCCAGCAGTGACTTTTGGGGCCCTCTTTTTCTGGGAAAGGCTCTTGGCAGAGATTCAGACAGTGACTAAACTGTTTGGCTTTGGAAAGAGGGCTGGTCTCCCTCACATCAAGCACACAGGAGGGGGCTAAACACTCAACTGTTGTGGTTGAGTCTTGAATGCTGCTGGACCTTTTGTGGTTGGAGTTAACATTTTAGGCTGTCTGACTGATTTTACAGGTAAACCTCAATCATCATATCTGAGCTCTGGTGTCCTCTGAAACCCACCACTGGTTGTGGGCTTATCCATCCCCCCACCTGCTGAATCACTTGGCTGGCGTCATCCTACTGAGTTAAGCTTCAAAGGGGGATGAGTGTTGTGCAGAACTGAGATTTTCAGAGGATGTCTCCAGGGTAAGCCTTTGTCCAAGAATAAGACAGGCAGGTGCTGGAGTGTGTGGCTATACAGCAGGGGATTGGTGGCACCCCTGAGAGCTTATCCCTCACTACCCTGGGAAGGGGTAGAAATTCCTGTCCCCCTCCCTACAGGTTTGAAGACACTGCCCCAAATGGGAGACTTTTTGGATCAGCCCTGCCAAGTCTCAGATAACCCACTAAGCTGGGCTCAGTTCCACAAGGGAAAGGAAGAGTGGGTCAAACCTGAAACATTCAAAGTGTTAGTCCCAGGGAATGAAGGGAGAGAGAAACCAAGATGGCGGCATAGGTAAACACCTAAACTGCTGCCTCGCACAACAATTTCAAAACTACAACTAAAAGACAAAACGGACATCATCCAGAACAACAGGAAAGCTGGTTGAGTGGAAATTCTACAAATTGAAGGAAAGAAAAAAGCACATGGAGAATCAGAGGAGCTGTAAAAGGCTGAGGTACAGAGACACGCGCGTGAGCAGCTGAGAGCCTGGCTGGATTTCTCTAGCGGGAAAGAGACAAAAGCTCCCGACTGCACTGAACCCCAGTTCCGACTGCACTGAACCCCAGTTCCAGGCGAGACCCTAGGGACCCAGGCTCATACAGGGGGAATCTGGACTGTCAGGTGGAAACTCAGGGGAGTCGTGAAAAGCAGAGGTCTGGAGGCACGTGTGGGTGTGCGAAGAGAGGACTGACTGCTGAGTGTGCTACTGGCTTTCTCTAGAGGGAGGGAAACAGAAGCTCCCCACTGCGCTGAACTCCAGTTCTGGGTGAGAATCTGGGAATCCAGATTCATTGGGGGAGAAACTGGACTATCTGGCAGCGGGTGAAACTAGAGGGCGGCTTACTCTTAGAGGTGCTTGCAGCAATTACCGAGGGACACTGAGACCCAGGGGCCTCATAGGGCAGGGCTGACGAGAAGCCAAGACTGTCTGCTCAGCCCTGAGACTCCGCCCCATCCAAGCTGAGCACAGAGGCTTTTGCAATTTTGCAAGTCTTGTTTCATAAGGCTGTCTCTAGCACAGAAGTTCTCCTGGCATAGAAACAGCTGATCCTCACAGACAATTGGCCTGGAAGTCAATTCCTCCCAGTGATACCAACAACAATCAAAACTTAACTACAACAAGGCTGTACACACAGTCCACAAAGGGGTGCACCAAGAGTGTCCACCTCAGGTAACTGGGGAGGCTGAACCACTGGGCCATATAGGACACCTAGCACACAAAGCTACCATACCAACTCAGGGAAGCAGCGAAAATGTGGAGACAAAGAAACAGATCACAAACGAAAGAAATGGAGGAAAATAAATGACTGGATATAGAGTTCAAAACCATAGTTATAAGGTTTATCAAGAATTTCCTAGAAAAGGCCGATAAATTTAGTGAGACCCTCGAGGATATGAAAAAGGACCAACTAGAAATTAAATCTACACTGACTGAAATAAAAAATATTATACAAAGACCCAACAGCAAACTAGAGGAACGCAATAATCAAGTCAAAGATTTGAAATACAAAGAAGCAAAAAACACCCAACCAGAAAAGCAAAAAGAAAAAAGAATCCAAAAATATGAAGATAGTGTAAGAAGCCTCTGGGACAACTTACCAACATCAGAATAATGGGGGTGCCAGAAGAAGAGAGAGAGCAAGATACTGAAAACCTATTTGAAGAAATAATGACTGAAAACTTCCCCTAACTGGTGAAAGAAATAGACTTACAAGTCCAGGAAGCGCACAGAACCCCAAACAAAAGAAATCCAAAGAGGACCACACCAAGTCACATCATAATTAAAATTCCAAGGGCAAAAGACAACGAGAGAATATTAAAAGCAGCAAGAGAAAAACAGTTAATTACCTACAAAGGAGCACCCATACAATTGTCAGCTGATTTCTCAACAGAAACTATGCAAGCCAGACGGGAGTGGCAAGAAATATTCAAAGTGATGAATAGCAAGAACCTACAACCAAGATTACTCTACCCAGCAAAGCTATCATTCAGAATTGAAGGTCAGATAAAGAGCTCCACAGATAAGAAAAAGCTAAAGGAGATCATCACCACCAAACCAGTATTATATGAAATGCTGAAAGGTATTCTTTAAGAAGAGGAAGAAGAAGAAAAAGGTAAAGATAAAAATTATGAACAACAAATACATATCTATCAACAAGTGAATCTAAAAATCAAGTGAATTAAAAATCTGATGAACAGAATAAACTGGTGAATATAATAGAATCAGGGGCATAGAAAGGGAGTGGACTGAAAATTCTCAGGGGGAAAAGGGTATGGGGGTGTGGGAAGAGACTGGACAAAAATCATACACCTATGGATGAGGACAGTGTAGGGGAGGTAAGGGCAGAGGGTGGGGTGGGAACCGGGTGGAGGGGAGCTATGGGGGGAAAAAAGAGGAACAATTGTAATAATCTGAACAATAAAGATTTATTAAATTTAAAAAAAAAGTGTGAGTCCCTCAGAGGTTATTGTCTGGAACTGGGATGAAGTTCTTTTTCCCTCCTGCAGGCTACACTGACATCACCCCCAATGGAAGACTCTTTTGATCTGTCCTCCTGAACTCTGGTGGGTTTTCCCTATTGAGCTTTCTCCTTCAGAGGTGACTGATGGCCTTTTTGAACCTGAACCTGCAGCGAGGCTCCCAGAGGAACCTGGAAACTGGCATAGGCTGAGTAGTTTGGCTCAGGAGTAGGGACCACTTTCCACTCATTGAGTGACCAACAAGGCAGACCCAAAATAGGGGACCCCACAAGACATGTTCTCCTTAGTTCAGTTTTTCTACTCTACTGAACTCACAACCTGTGGAAGGGGCTGTGGTTTGTGGCCAGCCTGGGACCTCTACAGTCTTTTGTTGGAAAGGTCTGAAAGAAGACGAGGCAACCTCATGGGGAAGAGGAGTAGCTGACAAGTGGAGGCAGACCTTAGGGAGCCTCAGTCCTTTTACAGATATTCCCTCAACTCTAAGCTGAAGAAAGCTGACCCTTATACATAGATTGGCCACTCCCATGCACCTCCAGGCACAGTAGGTACAGCCACAAACAGTGAACAGCATGATAGCTCCAGAGAGGTAGCCCATAGCTGGTAACACACAATGTCTGAAATCAATCTGTACCTGAACCTGGCCTAAGTGGACCTAGAACCAACAAAACCAGTGGTGGGCTTCACATGACACCAGAGCTCAATGTATCTAGCCACACATAAGGCAGACCCAAAATAGAAATTCTGGCAGGCACCAGACCATACTGGCAGAAACTCCGAATCAAAGGCAGACCATGCACAGCATCTCATATATGGTCATCGAAGTTTACCCATATAGTCAGTCAGACGACCTAAATGGTTAGCTCCAACCACAAAAGGGCCAGCAGCATTCAAGACTCAACTACAACAGAAGTGTGTACATAACCCACGAGAAACATTTCTGGAGCACTGAGCTCAGGTGATCTAGAAGTTTGTGCCACTGAGCCCAACAAGACACCTTCATCATAAAACCATTGTAACAAACTTCAGAATCTTAGCAGATCTACCTTATACACAGAGGCAAAATGGGGTGACAAAGAAATATCCCCTAAATAAAAGAACAAGAGACCCCAGTAAAAGAATTAAATGAAATGGAAGCAACCAAAATGCCAGATATCGAGTTTAAAACAATGGTTATAATAATGCTCAAGGAACATAGAAGAAAAATGGATGATCTCAGTGAGTATTTTAAAAAAAAAGATAGTAAGCAATAAAAAAGTCATGGAAAATATGAAAAATAACCAGTGAAACCTTTTTTAAAAATACAATACCTGAAATGAAAAATATACTAGAAGGAATCAACAGCAGCTTAGATGATGCAGAGAACTGAATCAACAATTCAGAAGACAAGATAACAGTAAGCACCCAAGCAGACCATGAAAAAGAAAAAATAATTTTAAAAATGAGGAATGCCTAAGGGACCTCTGAGGCAACATCAAGCATAACATCATAGAATTACCAGAAGGAAAAGAGAGTGAGCAAGGGATTGAGAACCTGCTGGAAGAAATAATGGGTGAAAACTTCCCTAACCTGAGAGGGGTGAAGGAAAAAGTCACACATGTTTTGGAAGCACAAAGAGTCCCAATCAAGATGAACCCAAAGAGACCCACACAAAGACACATCATAGTTAAAATGGCAAAGATTCAAGACAAAGAGAGAACCTTAAAGACAGTGAGCTAGAGAGAGAGTTACCTGAAAGAGAGTTCCCATAAGGCTGTCAGCTTTGTTCTCAACAGATACAATTCAGGCCAGAAGAAATTGGCATGAAGTATTCAAAGTGATGAAGAGCAAGGTCCTGCAACCAAGACCATTCTATCCAGAAAAGCTATCATTTAAAATTGAAGGTCAAATAAAGACTTTCCCAGACCAAAAAAAAAAAAAAAAAAAAAAAAAAAAAAAGGCAGCTCGTTCCCTGCTGCCGTGGAGTTGCACAGAGGGGGAGGCATGGGTGCATTCAAGATTTGGCTCTACCCATAACCCACTGCCATGGTCAAGGGAGGCATTGCTGTCAGAGGAGTAATGGACATTAATACTGTTTTACAGGAGGTGCTGAAGACCTCCCTCATCCATGATGACCTAGTGGGTGGGATTCATGAAGCTGTCAAAGCCTTAGACAAGCGCCAAGCCCACCTTTGTGTACTTGCATCCAACTGTGATGAGCCTATTGCGTCAAGTTGGGGTAGGCTCTTTGTGCTGAACACCAAATCAACCTAATTAAGGTTGATGACAACAAGAAACTAGGGCAGTGGTCGGCAAACTCATTAGTCAACAGAGCCAAATATCAACAGTACAATGATTGAAATTTCTTTTGAGAGCCGAAAACCGACTTCTGCGCATGGACCACGAAGTTTCAATCGCATTGTACGTGCGCGCCCGCATGTGGTTATGGAAGAGCCACACTCAAGGGGTCAAAGAGCTGCATGTGGCTCGCAAGTCTCAGTTTGCCGACCACTGAACTAGGGAAATGGTAGACCTCTGTAAAATTGACAGAGAGGGAAAACCCCATAAAGTGGTTGGTTGCAGTTGTGTGTGGTTAAGGACTATGGCAAAGAGTCTTAAGCAAAGGATGTACTTCAGATGCAAGAAATGAAGAAATAAATTTGGCTCTTGCTTATTAAAAAAAAAAAAAAGGTTAAAGGAGTTCTTTATCACCAAACCAGTATTAGAAGAAATGTTAAAGGGACTGCTTTAAGAAGAAATAGATAGAGAAGAGAAAGACACAGGTATAAATAATCCTAGCTAATAAAAGAGTAATATGCAAATTGACTGTCACTCTAAGACACAAGATGGCCGCCCTCATGTGGTCAAAGATGGCTGCCCCCATGTGGACACAAGATGGTCACCACAAGATGGCCTGCAAGGGAGGGCAGTTGTGGGCAGTTAGGGGTGACTAGGCCAGCAGAGGAGGGCAGTTGGGGGAGACCAGGCCAACAAGGGAGGGTGGTTGAGGGGGACCCAGGCCTGCAGGGGAGGGCAGTTGTGGGCGATCAGGCAAGCAGGGAGGGCAGTTAGGAGTGACCGGGCTGGCAGAGGAGGGCAGTTGGGGGAGACCAGGTCAGCAGGGGAGGGCAGTTTGGGGGGGGGGCCATGCCTGCAGGGGAGAGCAGTTGGGGGGTCAAGGCCTGAAAGGGACAGCAGTTAGGAGGGAACCAGGCCTGCAGTGGGAGGGAATTGGGGGGGACTAGGCCTGCAGTGGAGGACAGTTGGGGGGGTACCCAGGCCTGCAGGGGAGGGAAGTTGGGGGGGACCAGGCCTGCAGGGGAGGGCAGTTGTGGGCGATCAGGCCATCAAGGAGGACAGTTAGGGGTGACTAGGCCAGCAGATGAGGGCAGTTGGGAGAGACTAGGCCAGCAGGGGAGGACAGTTGGGGGGTGACCAGGCCAGCAGGGGAGGGCAGTTGGGAGGGCAGGCCTGCAGGGGAATGCAGCTGGGGGGATCCAGGCCTGCAGGGAAGAACAGTTGGAGGGGACCCAGGCCTACAGGGGAGGGCAGTTGGGGTGGACAAGGCATGCAGGGAGGGCAGTTAAGGGTGACCGGGCCAGCAGATGAGGGCAGTTGAGGGGTACCAGGCCAGCAGGGCAGGGCAGTTGTGGGGGTCAGGCCTGCAGGGGAGGGCAGTTAGGGGTGACCGGGCCAGCAGATGAGGGCAGTTGGGGGGACCAGGCCTGCAGGGAGGGCAGTTAGGGGTGACCAGGCCAGCAGGGGAGGGCAGTTGGGGGTGACCAGGCCAGCAGGGGAGGGCAGTTGGGGGCGACCAAACTGGTAGTTAGTGGTGACCAGGACAGCAGAGGAGGGCTGTTAGGGGCAATCAGGCAGGCTGGGGAGCAGTTAGGTGTCGATCAGGCTGGCAGGGGGGTGGTTAGGGGGTGATCAGGCTGGCAGGCAGAAGTGGTTAAGGGCAATCAGGCAGAGGCAGGCGAGTGGTTGTGAGCCAGCAGTCCTGGATTGTGAGAGGGATGTCCAACTGCCCATTTAGGCCCGATCCCAGTGGGCGCTTGGACATCCCTCAAGGGGTCCCAGATTGGAGAGAGTGCAGCTGGGCTGAGGGACACACACACACACACACACACACCCATGCACAAATTTCATGCACCAGGCCTCTAGTATATAATAAATTAGTATTTAATCAATAATAACCTTAAATATAAATTAATTAAATGTTCCAATCATTGATTAGGGTAGATAAATGGATAAGAAAACATGACCCATATATATGCTGTCTATGACAGAGCCACATCAGAACAAAAGATATACACAGGCTGAAAGTGAAAGAAAGAAAAATATTTTATGCAAATGGAAATGCATAAAAAAGTGGGATAGCAATACTTACATATGACAAAATAGATGACACAAAAGCCATATCAAGAGAAAAGGAAAGTTGCTACATAATAATAAAGAGATAAATCCAACAAAAGGATATAATCCTTGTAAACATATATGCACCCAACTGATAGTCTTTACATACTTGAGAGCATCTAAACATATAAAGAAAAACTTTGGAAGACATTAATGGAGGGATCAACAGCTAAACAAGCATAGAAGTGGATTTTAACACCACGTTGTCATCAATGGTTATACCTTCCAGACCACACACACACACACACACACACACATGCACAAAGCAAACAAGGCACCAGCTAGGTGGAGGTGGGCAAAAGTGGGAAAATGTAGATGGAAAGAAACTTTGCTTGGGGAACTTTTGAATATGGTCCAGGGTTTCATTATTGAGTCAAGTAAAAATAGAAAATTTTCCAATGCAATAAAAGTTATAAAAAGGAAATAAATGGAAAGTGTAGAATAGAAAAAGAAAATAAGAAAAACCTCGGTGGTTGAGCTTAACAGTAGAATTGCAAAGGATATAATTATATATAACTTATTCAATGCAAAAAGAGAAAATGGACCAGCAGTTTAGGGTGTAACTACTGATCATGAACAAAGGCTGACCATCCGGAAGTCTGTGCTGGGTTGCCATGACAACCCAGTGCTGACTACTGTGGCTGCAGGCCCAGTGACCCAGCAGTGACTGCTGGGGGGGGCTTTCAATCAGGCCGGGAAAGAGACCTGAAGAGAGAAGCAGGGGCTGATCTGTAGCATCTGAGGCAGCTTTTTGACCAGCACTTGCCTCTCTCTTTCCCTCCAAGCCTGGCCAGCAGCCCTGTGTACATTTCTCTCCAGGCCTCTACCAGGCCTCCACCCGGGCTGCTGATCAGCCCTGCCTTTCTAATCAGGCCCCGTTGATAGGCTCAGAGACGCTGACTGGCATAGAAACCAGCCAATCAGAACACCAGTCTGGAAGTCAGTCCTGCAGTCAGCACTGGGTTGACATGGGGACCCAGTGCTGACTACTGTGGCTGCAGGCCCGGTGACTCAGCAGTGACTGCTGAGGGGGCTGCGAATCAGGCTCGGAAAGAGGCTTGAAGAGAGAAGCAGGGGCTGATCTGTAGCATCTGTGGCAGCTTTTGACCAGCACTTGCCTCTCTCCCTCCGAGCCTGGCCAGCAGCCCTGCCTCCATTTCTCTTCCAGCCTTCACCAGCGCTGCTGATCAGCCCTGCCTTTCTGATCAGGCCCTGTTGATAGGCCCAGAGACGCTGACTGGCATAGAAACTGGCCAATCAGAACCAAATCTGGGTCAACTGTGAGGAGACAGTGGCTGCCTAGGAGACAGAACTTTTGACACTGACTGGCATAGAAACTGACCAATTAGAACCAAATTGGCCAGCAGGGGAGGGCAGTTGGGGGCAACCAGGTCGGCAAGGGAAGAGCAGTTAAGGACGAGATCAGGCCGACAGGGGAGGGCAGGTGGGGGCAACCAGGCCGGCAAGGGGAGGGCAGTTGGGGGCGAGATAAGACCAACAGGAGAGGGCCTTTTGGGGCAAGATCAGGCTGGCAGGGAAGGGCCTTTGGGGGCGAGATCAGGCTGGCAGGGGAGGGCAGTTGGGGGCAACCAGGCTGGCAGGGGAGGGCAATTGGGGGTGAGATCAGGCCAGCAAGGGAGGGCAGTTATGAGTGATCAGGCAGGCAGAGGCAGTTAGGGGCAATCAGGCAGGCAGGTGAGCGGTAGGAGCCAGCAGTCCCAGATTGCGAGAGGGATGTCCGACTGCCTGTTTAGGCCCAATCCCGATTGGACATCCCCCAAGGGGTCCCCGATTGGAGAGGGTGCAGGCTGGGCTGAGGGAACCTCCCCCTCCATGCACAAATTTTGTGCACTGGGCCACTAGTTTATATCATAAGATTCATAGAAGAGAACACGGGAGTGTAAAAATATTCAAAGAAATAATTGTTGACAACTTTCCAAATTTGGCAAAAGATGTCTGCAGATGCAAATGATGGCTAAATCCAAAATAGGAAAAGAAAAAAAATAACAACTTTACCAAGACATAGTATATTTAACTTCTAAATACTAAAGACAAAAAGAATTTAAATCATCCAAAGATAAACAACATGTTATTATTATAGGGAAACATCAATGTAAATGACTAGGTTTCTATCTAAAGTTCTGGAGGTTAGAAAATAGTAGCATGACGTTTTTCAATATCTGAAAGAAAAGGACTGTCAATCTCAAATTCTATATCCAGTGAAGCTGTTATTCAATAATGAAGGGAAAATAAGGGCATTCTCAGACTAAGTAAACTAAGAGAATTTGTTACTCACAGTCCCAACCATACAGGATGGCTCAAATAAAGCTGATTGAAATATAAAGTACATAATGAAAGAAATAATCCTGGAGATTCTGCAAATTTCAAGAATCAGATGGAGCAGATACTTTGCATGCCTTCATTGTTCTCTTTTCCAATTCAAATAATTATGTGTCCTGCTCATTTGGCTCAACTCCATGTGTCTTATTCCTGGCTTGTAGTTCCAGAAAACCAACACTTCTGAATGGAGCTATTTAATTCCACCCATAAGACTGTTGGGAACTGGAGGACAGGTCCCCCTGGCCGGGCAGCCTCTACTACTGCTGAAATCTCTCCTGGAGAAGCCAGCTCTGCCACAGAGACTGCGCCATCTTGAAGGGGAGAGCAGCTATGATTGGAAGCCCAGCCTTACCTTCAACCAGGGAGACCTCGGATACCTCCCGGGACCCTACAACCACAATGCCCAGGGACCAGCTGCCTCAGCTGTGAACCCATAAACACTGATACTCTAGCCTCCCCAGCACAGGCACCTAAAAAGTTTGTCCGGGAGGGAAAGGTGGCAGCCGAATATATGGAAGAGTCCTGAGCCTTCTCACAGAGCAGCTAGAAGGAACAGCTGAATCAAATAACATCCACCCGGAATTGGAAAACTAAACATAGCTGGTGAGGCAATCTGTGGATGGAAAGGTCACAGATTGCCTAGAGCAGTGGTTCTCAACCTTTGTAATGCCACGACCCTTTAATACAGTTCCTCATGTTGTAGTGACCCCCAACCATAAAATTATTTTCGTTGCTACTTCATAACTATAATTTTGCTACTGTTAATGAATCGTAATGTAAATATCTGTGTTTTCTGATGGTCTTAGGCAACCCTGCTAGCAGTCGGAAAATGCAGATATTTACATTACGATTCATAACAGTAGCAAAATTATAGTTATGAAGTAGCAACGAAAATAATTTTATGGTTGGGGGTCACCACAACATGAGGAACTGTATTAAAGGGTCGCAGAATTAGAAAGGTTGAGAACCACTGGCCTAGAGAGAGGTAAGATCAGGGATCCAGGCTGGAGGGAGAAATGTGCACAGTGGGGACTAGAGTCTCAGAGGGAGACTGTGCCCCACCAAATCCACAGCCCTTGGGGTCAGTGTAGCCCTCGAGTGAGAAACGGGTTCCACAGAGCTGATGGCAGAGGGGGACTCTATATCTAAGCCCACTGCCATGGGAGATTGTGCCCAGAAAAGCAGCCTGAAGTTCTATGCCAGCCGTGCAGTGCCGGGGGGGCAACAGGGGGGTGGGATGGGGGAAGAGAGAAAGGTCGCAAGGCGGCGCAGTTGATTTGTCTTTATAACTTCCTTTCTTTTACTTGCAAAACCCAGTGCACAGGATCTTTCAGTTAAAAAACACTCACGGAGACTGCAGGGGAAAGTTGTTTTTTGTGGAAAATGGGGAACAGAATAAGGAGAGATGATCAGGTAACCAGCTCTGGGTCAGTCCGTCCCTCCAACCCAGTATTAAGTGCGGCAGGGAAAGAAGAATCTAAACACTGGGTTGAGGGGCCATTTGATTCCAGAAATTAATACAAAAACACTGCAACCCAGGGGTTGTGTCAGAAATTGACTCTTGTGTAAATACAACTGAAGGCAGGCAGAGAAACAAAGTGAGCAGAGAGATCCCGCCTGCTTGTAAACAAGGTTGTGGCTTATGACACAGAGGAGCGGTGGATTGCAGGGAACTTCAACATTGTGCAGACTACCTGACAGGAAACAGATGTGCCAGGCAGAACAGTAGAGAGGGGTCTTAAACCAGCCCCACAGGTCATTGAAGTTCTGCTGTAGTGAACGACCTTCACTACTTCACTTTTTTATTTTTTATCATTTACTTAAGAAACTATTTTTTTCTACTTGATTTTACTTTATTATTATATTTTATTTTTAATTATTATTACTATTATTTTACTTTTTATTTTATTTTTTCTTTATTTTATTTTTGGACTAGTGTTCTATATTCTATTTTACTTTTTCTTTTAGCATTATTTTACTCTATTTCAATTTTTCCTTTATGCCAACACTCTCTTCTTCACTTTTCCCCTTTTTTGTCCTGTTTCTCTTACCCTGTTCCTACTTTAGTTTTTCTCTATCCTTTCTTTTTACTACCTGTTAAAAATTGATCTTACTCATATATCTAATTGCCTCTTCCCTGCTCCAAGTCCATGTAAACTTCTCTCTTCTCTTTCTTCACTAGCCAATTTATTTTCTTTTCCTTTTTTTCCTTCCTTTTTCTTTCTTTCTGTCTTGTTGTAGTTGTTAATTTGATTGTTTGTTAGTTTGTTTTCTGATTTTTTTTTGCTTGTGTTTTTCCTCTCTTCACTTGTTCTCTTCTTCTACTAATATCTTAATCAGTTTCAATCACCAACTCAGGCCTATCTACTCTCTATAAATGTTCATATTATATATATATATAATTCTCTTTCTACCTCCTCTACATTGAATTGTAGCCATTTCCCCATTCATTCAATTCGTTGACCTTACCTTCTGGAAATAAGCTCAGATTCATCTGGGTGTTTGTTGTTTGCATTTTTTTGATTAGTTGTTTTTGGTTTGCATTCATATCTGGGTGATTTTTGTTTGCATTTTTTGGGATTTTTGGAGTTTTCACCCCATATACATGTATTTCCCCCCTTCTTTTTCTTTTCTCTCTTACATTTTTTCCTTCTTTCAATAACATTTTTTCACTCTTTTCTCTCTCCTAATTCTCTTTTCCCTGGTGGTCCCCTTTATTTGGGGTTATTGATATTGTGAATACATTTGTGTTTGGTGCCTTGTGTATTTAGTCTTTTCATGATGTATTTTGTGCCTTTAAGTCAACGCAGGAAAGAGAGAGCTACATAACCAGACTCCCTGAGAGGAGCAAACATGGGGAGACAAAGAAACAATCCCCATGTGAGAGAAAAGGAGGAATCACCAGAAAAGGAAGTAAATGGAATGGGGGCAAGCAATTTGTCAGAGAAAAAATTCAGAACAATGGTCATAAGGACACTGAAAAGGATGGAAGACAAATTCAGCAATATGTGTAAGAACTAAGAGAAAATGAAGAAGAACCAAGGAGAAATGAAGAATGACATTGCTGCAATAAACAACACAATAGAAAGCATCAACAGTAGACAATAAGTGGTGGAGGGCCTCATCAGTGAGCTAGAAGTCAAGGTAGAAAAAAATACCCAAGCAGAGCAATACCTGGAAAAAAAATAAAGAAAAGAACAGGAGGAACATCAATCCTAAATGACTATCTGGATCATACGGAATTAATTGACATCTTCAGAACATTTCACCCCAAAGCCACAGAATATACATTCTTCTCAAGTTCCCATGGATCATTTTCAAAGATAGACCACATATTGGGACACAGGCAAAATCTTTTCAAATTCAAGAAGATAGAAATCATACCCAGCATCTTCACAGATCAAAATGGCATAAAACTGGAAATCAACTGCAATAAAAACAATTTTTAAAAATCAAAAACCTGGAGGCTAAAATAGCATGATATTAAACAATGACTGGGTTACCAAAGAAATCAACGAAGAAATAAAAAGCATCATGGCAACAAATGACAATGAGAACACAGCAATCCAAAATCTGTGGGACACAGTGAAAGCAGTCTTGTGAGGGAAGTTCATAGCTCTACATCTCTATCTCAAAAAAAAAAAAAAAAAAAAAAACAAGAAAATTATAATGAATTATCTAACCCTTCAACTCAAAGAGTTAAAAAGAGAGCAACAAGAAAAGCCCAGCATAAGCAGAAGGAAGGAAATAACAAAATCAGAGCAGAAATAAGCAACATAGAGACCAAAAACAAAACAAAACAAAAAACAATACAAAGGTTCAACAAAACCAAGAGCTGGTTCTTTGAAAGGATAAACAAGATTGATGAATCTCTAGGCAGGCTCATGAAGAAGCAAAGAGAGAGGACCTAAATAAACAAAACCAGAAATGAAAGAGGTGAAGTAACAACTGATCCCACAGAAATATAAAGGATTATGAAAAAAATACTATGAACAACTCTATTCCAACAAAATGGACAACCTAGACCAGTGATGGCGAACCTATGACACGCATGTCAGCACTGACAGGCATAGCCATTTCTGATGACAAGCGGCCGCATGCCAAGGATGAAACATTTGTTGCTCCTGAGGATGAAACATTTGCGACTAGAGTCTTGGAGTTAGTTTTTTCCTCAAAGTGACACACTACCCAAGTTATGCTCAGTTTTTTGGCGAAGTTTGACACACCAAGCTCAAAAGGTTGCCCATCACTGACCTAGACGAAATGGACATATTCTTAGAAAAATACAAGTTCCCAAAACTCAATCAGGAAGAATAAAAAAAAATAATAGGCCGTAATTACTGAAGAAATAGAAGCAGCAATCAAAAATCTTCCATCAGCTAGGAAACCAAGATGGCGGCATAGGTAAACACCTGAACTGCTGTCTCGCACAACTTCAAAACTAAAACTAAAAGACAAAACGGACATCATCCAGAACCACAGGAAGGCTGGCTGAGTGGAAATTTTACAACTAGAAGGAAAGAGAAAAGCACACTGAGACTCAGAGGAGCTGCGGAAGTAAAGGCAGAGGTACGGAGGCAAGCTTGTGCACGGAGAGGGCTGGCAACTGAGTACGCAACTGGCTTTATCAAGAGGGAGGGAGACAAAAGCTCCTGACTGCTCTGAACTCCAGTTCCGGGCAAGACTCTGGGGACCCAGACTCATATGTGGAGAAACTGGACTGTCTGGCAGCGGGCAGAACCCAAGGGCAGCTTTCTCTCAGAGGTGCTTACAAGCAATTACTGCAGGACACTGAGACCCGGGGGACCTCTTAGGGCAGGGCTGATAGGAAGCGATTGCTGTTTGCTCCACCCTGAGACTCTGCCCCACCCAGCTGTGCACAGAGGCTTTTGCATATGAATGTCCTGGTCCTTTGAAAACTAAACTTACCTAACAAACTACAGCTGAGTCAGTGAGACCAAGAACATCCAAAAGAAGGCCCAAGGCCCCACAGCAGCTTGCATTGTTTCACAGCTGGGCCTCATATGGGCACCTCCAAAACCCAAACAAAGAAGAGGAATCTGCAGATCTCTCCGTAGCTCCTGCTGGGTGGCCTCAGGCAGAGGCTAAATTAGAACTTCTTTGGAGATCCAAGAGCCAGTGTACCCAGGGGTCAGAGTAGGACCATCCAGATTACAACTCCTCAAACCCATAAGGGACACACTCAAGTGGCAGACTCAGTGAGAACCAAAGCCCCACTGAAGCAAGTCTTGCCTCATAAGGGTTTCTCCTGGATAGAAGTTCTCCCATCATAGACACAGCTGATCCTTACAGCCAATTGGCCTGGAGGTTAATTCCTCCCAGTGATACCAACAACAATCAAGACTTAACTACAAAAAGACTGTGCACAGAGACCACAAAGGGGTGCACCAAGAGTGTCCACCTCAGGTAACTTGGGAGGCTGAGCCACTAGGCCCTATAAGACAGCTAGCACACAAAGACACTCTACCAACTCAGGGAAGCAGCAAAAATGCAGAGACAAAGAAACAGGTCACAAATGAAAAAAATGGAGGAAAGCAAATGACTGGCCATAGAGTTCAAAACCATAGTTATAAGGTTTTTCAAGAATTTCCTAGAAAAGGCTAATAAATTTAGTAAAACCCCCGAGGACATGAAAAAGGACCAACTAGAAATTAAGCATACACTTACTGAAATAAAAAATAATATACAGAGATCCAACAGTAGACTAGAGGATCACAAGAAACAAGTCAAAGATTTGAAATACAAAGAAGCAAAAAACACCCAACCAGAAAAGCATAAAGAAAAAAGAACCCAAAAATATGAAGATAGCGTAAAGAGCCTCTGAGACAACTTCAAGCATACCAACGTCTGGATTATGGGGGTGCCAGAAGAAGAGAGAGAGCAAGATACTGAAAACCTATTTGAAGAAATAATGACAGAAAACTTCCCCTAACTGGTGAAAGAAATAGACTTACAAGTCCAGGAAGCGCACAGAACCCCAAACAAAAGGAATCCAAAGAGGACCACACCAAGTCACATCATAATTAAAATGCCAAGAGCAAAAGACAAAGAGAGAATATTAAAAGCAGCAAGAGAGCCAAAACCGGTTTGGCTCAGTGGATAGAGCGTCAACCTGCGGACTGAAAGGCCCCGGGTTCGATTCCGGTCAAGGGCATGTACCTTGGTTGCGGGCACATCCCAGGTGGGGGGTGTGCAGGAGGCAGCTGATCGATGTTTCTTTATCATCGATGTTTCTAACTATCTTTCTGTCTCTTCCTCTCTGTAAAAAATCAATAAAATATATTTTAAAAAAGAACAATCTTCCTGCGTGAGTGGAGTGGTGGTATGATCTGCTGCCAATGCCTGGGATCATCTGAAAAAAAAAAAAAAGCAAGAGAAAAGCAGTTAGTTACCTAAAAGGGAGCACCCATATGATTGTCAGCTGATTTCTCAACAGAAACTATGCCAGCCAGACGGGAGTGGCAAGAAATATTCAAAGTGATGAACAGCAAAAACCTACAACCAAGATTACACTACCCAACAAAGCTATCATTCAGAATTGAAGGTCAGATAAAGAGCTTCACAGATAAGAAAAAGCTAAAGGATTTCATCACCGCCAAACCAGCATTATATGAAATGCTGAAAGGTATTCTTTAAGAAGAGGAGGAAGAAGAAAAAGGTAAAGATAAAAATTATGAACAACAAATATGTATCTATCAACAAGTGAATCTAAAAATCAAGTCAATAAAAAGCCTGATGAACTGAATAAATTGGTGAATGTAATAGAATCAGGGGCATAGAAAGAGAGGGGAAGGGAAGATGGCGACAGCAGGAAGATAGGGAGGGAGAGAGTGTGAGAGAGTGAGGGAACCATAGAGGAGAGTGTAGACGTGTGTGGTGTGTGCCTGTATGAGCTAGGGATAGTTAGATTCTGTACGTCTTGCAAGGGGCTGCCAAACCAGGCAGTCTTAGATGGCAGAGCCCCACGCACAAAGCGGACACTTCTGGGTGGCCAGCGTGGGCACAGAGACCATGCCATCTTGAGAAACAGAGCTGCTTGAGACTAGGATCCTGCCCTCAGCACCACCCAGTCGCATCTAAGACGCAAACCAGCACCCTGCAGCCACTGTGGACAGAAAACTGCAACCACAGCTTCAGACCAACAGACAACAAGAATCCAGACTTCTCGGACGCAGATTTCTGTGAGTGATCGTGGATAGCACCATAGTAACTGATAGACCCGCCCCTCGTTCGGGATGCAGTACCCCTACGGGAATTTGAGCTTGGGAACATGCACACGGACCACAGCACCGCTACGGGAATTTTTGCCTGCGCACAAAGAGACTAGAATCTGCTCCCCGCAATGCAATCGGTCAACCAAACCCGAAGCCGACACAGGGCGGCAGTGCCACCTAACTTCAATTCTGTTCAAGCGCACATGGAAGTCTGTTTACCACAGTGCACATGGCAATCTGTCTGCCACAGTGCACATGGAAGTCTGTTTTCCGCAGCACACACAGAAGTCTGTTTTCCACAGTGCAGGCACGCCACAGTGCTACTGTGCAACCCAGTTCCCCATGGTGATCAAGACCCAGATTCTCCCGGCAAGAGGCAGCAGGGAGCACCACTGGCTTGACTCTGTTTCTTGCTGTGAGCGCCTGCGATCCCTGACTCACAGCGCATTCACACTAAAAGCCAGTGATTCCAATCCTTGGTGCATGTGCACACGGAGACCCTGATTCTTAGCAAGAAGCCACACCAGGCAACAGAGACTCTGATACTTGATTCTTGGTGCAGACACAGGAAAACTCTGACTCCTGGCACGCGCTTTGGGACTCATTTTCGGAACACGCCAACAGCGCAGTGCAGGCAGGGTCCATGATTCTAGGTGCACACATGAGACCACACTGAACACTGGTAACACTGACCCTGGCCGAGCCTGGTTCCTACCAACCCACGGCAGCCACACGTCCTAGTGACGGAGGACTTTAGTGACACTCAGGTGGTACAAAGTTCCCATGGCACAAGGCCAGGTCCACGCAACTCAAAGTTTGAACCTTCTGTTGATAGTCAGAATGGGGAGACGACACAATCCCCAGAGGAAAGAAAATGAGGAGTCGCCAAGAAAAAAAATTAGTGAAACTGAAGCATGCAACATGACAGAAAAAGAATTCAGAGTAATGGTCATGGAATTCATACATTGGATGGATGAGAAAATCAACAACCTATGCAAGAATCAGGAAGAAATGAAAAGTGATATAGCTACAATCAAAAACACCATGGAAAGTATCAACAGTAGACTAGAAGAAGCAGAGGACCAAATTAGTGAGTTATAAGATAAGGTACAGAAACAAGCCCAATCTGAATAGCAACTGGAGAAAAAAATTAAAAAGCAGGAAGAAAGCCTAAGAGAATTTTGGGACAACATGAAACGAAGTAACATACATATAATAGGGCTGCCAGAAGGACAAGAAGAGCAGCAAGGATTAGAAAATCTATTTGAAGGAATAATGACAGAAAACTTCCCAGATACGGGGAAGAAAAAAGTTACACAAGTACAGAAAGTCCCAAACAGGATCAATCCCAAAAGACCCACACCAAGACATGTCATAATTTCAATGGTAAATATTAACAACAAAGAAAAAATCATAAAGGTGGCAAGAGAGAGACAGAGGGTTACCTACAAAGGATCCCCCATCAGATTATCAAATGATTTCTCAACAGAAACACATCAAGCTCATAGGGAGTGGAAGGAGGTATACAAAGTGTTGCAAAGCAAAGGACTGAATCCAATAAGACTCTATCTAGCAAGACTATCAATCAAAATTGAAGGGGAAACCAGGAGTTTATCAAACAAAAAAAGGCTAAGGGAGTTTATCACCACCAAACCATCAATGCAAGAAATGCTAAAGGGAATACTGTAAAAAGAAGAAATAAAAAGGTAAGAAGGAACACAGACACAAAAATAGATATGACTACAAACAAGAAGCTTTCAGTAATAACTTTAAATGTAAACAGACTAAATTCTCCAACCAAAAGACATCGAGTGGCTGAATGGATAAAAAAAAAATGACCCATATATATGCTGTCTACAAGAGACCCACCTCAGAACAAGGGACTCACATAGATTGAAAGTGAAGGGATGGAAAAATATCTTTCAGGCAAATGGAAATGAAAAAAAAAAAGAGCTAGGTTATCAATACATATATCTGACAAAATAGACCTCAAAGTGAAGGCTGTAACAAGAGATAAAGAAGGCCACTTCATAATACTAAAGGGATCGATACAACAACAGGATATAACCCTGATAAACATATATGCACCCAACGCAGGAGCACCCAAATACATAATAAAACTCCTGGAAGATATCAAGGGAGAGATTGACAAAAATACAATCATAGTAGGGGACTTAAATACACCACTGACATCACTGGATAAATCCTCTAAACAAAAAATCAGCAGACACACAGCAATCCTAAATGACTCACTATATCAGAGGGACTTAACTGACATCTTCAGAACATTGCATCCCAAAGCCATGGAATATACGTTCTTCTCAAATGCACATGGAACATTTTAAAAAATAGACCACATATTGGGTCACAAGCAAAGTCTCCCCAATTTCAAGAAGATTGAAATCATAACAACCATCTTCTCAGACCACAATGCCATAAAATTAGAAATAAACTAAAATAAAAACAATCCAAAAATCTCAAACACTTGGAAGCTGAATAGCATGCTTTTAAATAATGACTGGGTTACCAATGAGATCAAACAAGTAAAAAGCATCCTGGGAACTAATGACAACAAAATCACAACAATCCAAAATCTATGGGACACAATGAAAGCAGTCCTGAGAGGGAAGTTCATAGCTCTACAGGCCTACCTCAAAAAGCAAGAAAAAATGGTTATAAATCATCTAACTCTACAACTCAAAGAATTAGAAAGAGAGCAAAAAGAAAAGCCCAGAGTGAGCAGAAGAAAGGAGATAATAAAGATCAGAGCAGAAATAAATGACATAGAGACAAAAAAAATAAATAAAAAATATCAATGAAACCAAGAGCTGGTTCTTTGAAAGGATAAACAATATTGATGAACCTTTAGCCAGGCTCACCAAGAAGCAAAGAGAGAGGACTAAAATAAACAAAATCAGAAATAATAGAGGTGAAATAACAACAGACCCCACAGAAATACAAAGGTTTGTTAAAAAAAATACTATGATCAACTCTACTTCAACAAACTAGACAACCTGGAGGAAATGGACATATTCCTAGAAAAATACAACCTTCCAAAACTCAATCAGGAAGATTCTAAAAATCTCAATAGGCTGATAACTATGGATAAAATTGAAGCAGTCATCAAAAAGCTTCCAGCAAAAAAAAGCCCGTGGCCAGATGGCTTCACAGCGGATTTATACCAAACATTCAAGGAAGAATTAAAACCTATCCTCCTCAGATTATTCCCAAAAATTCAAGAGGAAGGAACACTTCCAAGCTCATTCTCTGAAGCCAGCATCACCCTAATACCAAAACCAGATAAAGACAACACAATGAAAGAGAATTAAAGGCCAATATCCCTGATGAACATAGATGCCAAAATCCTCAACAAAATTCTAGCAAATCGGATCCAGCAGTACATCAGAAAGTTCTTAAACCATGACCAAGTAGGATTTATCCTGGGGATGACAGGATGGTACAATATCCGGTAATCAATAAACATGATACATCACATAAACAAATTGAGAGATAAAAATCACATAATCATTTCAATTGACACAGAAAAAACATTTGATAAAATCCAACAACCTTTCTTGATAAAAACTCTCAGCAAGGTGGGAATAGAAGGATCGTAGCTCAACATAATAAAACTCATATATGACAAACCCACAGCCAACATCATGCTCAATGGACAAAATATAAAACCATCTCCCCTAAGAACAGGAACAAGACAGGGATGTCTACTCTCAACACTCCTGTTCAACATAGTACTGGAAGTACTAGCCATTGTGATCAGACAAGATGAAGAAATAAAAAACATCCAAATTGGAAAAGAAGAAGTAAAACTGTCCTTATTCGCAGATGACATGATATTGTACTTAGAAAACCCTAAAGACTCCATCAAAAAATTATTAGACTTAATAAATGAATTTGGAAATGTAGCAGGATACAAAATTAATGCCAAGAAATCTATGGCCTTTCTATACACCAACAGTGAACTTACAGAAAGAGAGACTAAAAAAGCAATCCATTTAACATCGCACCAGAAAAATTTAGATACCTAGGAATAAACTTAAATAAGAAGGTAAAAGACCTATATGCGAAAAACTACAGGACACTGAAAAAAGAGATAGAGGGATACATAAACAGATGGAAAAACATACCATGTTCGTGGATTGGTAGAATCAACATCATCAAAATGTCCATACTACCCAAAGAAATCTACAGATTCAATGCAATCCTCATTAAAATACCAATGGCATATTTTACAGACCTACAACGAATTTCCAAAAATTCGTCTGGAATAAGAAAAGAACCCGAATAGCTGCAGCAATCCTGAGAAAGAAGAACAAAGTAGGTGGGATCTCAATACCAGATATCAAGCTCTATTACAAAGCCACTGTTTTTTGTTGTTGTTTTTTTATATTTTTTATTGATTTTTTACAGAGAGGAAGGGAGAGGGATAGAGAGTTAGAAACATCCATGAGAGAGAAACATCGATCAGCTGCCTCATGCACACCCCCTACTGGGGTTGTGCCCGCAACCAAGGTACATGCCCTTAACCGGAATCGAACCTGGGACCTTCAGTCCGAAGGCCAACGCTCTATCCACTGAGCGAAACCTGTTTCTTCAAAAAGCCACTGTTCTTAAAACAGCCTGGTACTGGCACAAGAACAGACATACAGATCAATGGAAAAGAACAGAGAACCCAGAAATCGATCCAAACCACTATGCCCAATTAATACTTGACAAAGGAGGCATGAACATACAATGGAGTCAAGATAGTCTCTTCAACGAATAGTGTTGGGAAAATTGAACAGATACATGCAAAAAAATGAAACTAGACCACCAACTTACACCGTACACAAAAATAAACTCAAAACGGATAAAGGACTTAAACATAATATGGGAAACCATAAAAATACTACAGGAATCCACAGGCAGTGAAATCTCAGACATATGCCAAAGGAACTTCTTCACTGATACTGCTCCTAGGGCAATGGAAACTAACGAGAAAGTAAACAAATGGGACTACATCAAAATAAAAAGCTTTTGCACAGAAAAAAAAACAAAAACCAACAACAAAACAACAAGAAAGTCCACTGCATGGGAGAACATATTTGCCAATGTCATCACTGATAAGGGTTTAATCTCCAACATTTACAGGGAACTCATACAACTTAACAAAAGGAAGATAAACAATCCAATCAAAAAATGGAAAAAGGACCTAAATAGACACTTTTCGAAGGAGGACAGAAGGAAGGCCAAGAGACATATGAAAACATGCTCAAAGTCACTAATTATCTGAGAGATGCAAATCAAAACAACAATGCGGTACCATCTCACACCTGTCAGAATGGCTATCATCAACAAATCAACAAACGACAAGTGTTGGCGAGGATGCGGCGAAAAAGGAACCCTCGTGCACTGCTGGTGGGAATGCAGACTGGTTCAGCCACTGTGGAGAACAGTATGGAGTTTCCTCAAAAAACTAAATTGGAACTCCCATTTGACCCAGTGATCCCACTTCTAGGAATATATCCCAAGAAACCAGAAACACCAATCAAAAAGGATATATGCAGTCCTATGTTCATAGCAGCACAATTTACAATAGCTAAGATTTGGAAACAGCCTAAGTGCCCATCAGCAGATGAGTGGATTAGAAAACTATGGTTTTGGGAAAATTGGCCAGATACATGCTGATGGGCATACATACTACATCTACACAATGGAATACTATGCTGCAGTAAAAAGGGAGTTCTTACCATTTGCAACAGCATGGATGGAACTGGAGAGCATTATATTTAGTGAAATAAGCCAGTCAGAGAAAGATAAATACCACATGATCTCACTCATTTGTGGTATATAATGAGCAACATAAACTGATGAACAGGGACAGATCCAGAGACAGAGAAGCATCAATCAGACTGCCAAACCTCAGAGGGAAGATAGGAGAGGGTGGGGGAAAGGAGGAGAGATCAACCAAAGGACTTGTATGCATGAATATAAGCCTAACCAATGAACATGAACACCAGGGGGGAGAGGGCATGAGTGGGGGGGGGGTTGGGGGATAATGGAGGGATGAGGACACATATGTAATACCTTAATCAATAAAGAAATTTAAAAAAAAGGGTGGAATGACAATTCTCAGGGAGAAAGGGGTGTGGAGGGTGCAGGAAGAGACTGGACAAAAATTATACACCTATGGATGAAGACAGTTGGGGGGGTAAGGGCAGAGGGAGGGGTGGGAATCAGGTGGAGGGGAGCTATGGGGGGGGAAAGAGGAACAATTGTAATAATCTGAACAATAAAGATTTATTGAAATGAATAAAAAAGAAAATGTAAACATAAAAAAAAAATCTTCTAGCAAACAAAAGCCCTGGTCCAGACGGCTTTACAGGGGAGTTCTACCAAAAATTCAAAGAAGAACTAAAACCTATCCTCCTCAGACTATTCCAAAAAATTCAAGAGGAAGGCACACTTACAAGCTCTTTCTATGAAGCCAGCATTACCCTAATTTCAAAACCAGATACAGACACCACACACACAAAAAAAGAGAACTGCATGCCATTATACTTGATGAACATACTAGTAGATGCTAAAATTCTTGCAAATTGGATCCAGCATTACATTAGAAAGATCATAGGATGGTCCAATATCTGCAAGTCAATAAATGTGATACATCACATAAACAAATTGAGAGACAAAAATAATATCAATCAATGCAGAAAAAGCAATTGGCAAAATCCAACACCCTTTCTTGATAAAAACTCAGCAAAGTGGAAATAGAGGGATCATACCTCACCATAATAAAAGCCTTATATGACAAACCTACAGCCAACATCATACTAAATGGGCAAAAACTAAACTCATTTCCTCTAAGAATGGAAACAAGACAGGGATGACCACTTTCACCACTCCTGCTCCATATAGTACTGGAAGTGCTAGCCATAGCGATCAGACAAAAAGAAGAAATAATTGGCATCCAAATTGAAAGGAAGAAGTACAACTGTCCTTATTCACAGATGACATGATACTGTACATAGAAAACACCAAAGACTCCATCAAAAAAATGAATTCGGCAATGTAACAGGATACAAAATTAACACAGAGAAATCTATGGCCTTTTTATACAAGAATAATGAAATCACAGAAAGTGAAACTAAACAATCCCATTTACCATTCCACCAAAAAAAAAATTAAGATACCTAGGAATAAACTTAACTAAGGACATAAAAGACCTGTACTCAGAAAACTACAGATAATTGTAAAAAGAGATAGAGGAAGACATAAACAAATGGAAGAACATATCATGTTCATGGATTGGTAGAATCAACATCATTAAAATATCCATACCACCCAAAGCAATCTATAGATGCAATGCAATCCCCATTAAAATACCAATGGCATATTTCAAAGATCTAGAAAAAGCTCTACAAATATTCATCTGGAATAAAAAAAAAAGACCCCGAGTAGCCACAGCAATCCTGAGAAAGAACAAAGTTGGAGGGATCACAATACCAGATACCAAGATATATTACCAAGCCACAGTTCTCAAAACTACCTGGTATTGGCACAAGAACAGACATATAGACCAATGGAACAGAACGGAGAACCCAGAAATTGACCCAAGCCATTATGCTCAATTAATATTTGGCAAAGGAGGCAAGAGCATACAATGGAGTCAAGACAGTCTCTTCAATAAATGGTGCTAGGAAATTTGGTCAGATACATGCAAAAAAAAATGAAACTAGATCAACAACTTACACCATACACAGAAATAAGCTCAAAATGGCAAATTGACTTAAATGTAAAATGGGAACCCATAAAAATCCTACAAGACTCCATAGGCAGCAAAATATCAGACATATGTTGTAGCAATATGTTAACCGACACAGCTCCAAGGGCAATGGAGACTAAGGAGAAAATAAACAAATGGGACTACATCAAAATAAAAAGCTTCTGCACAGCAAAAGAAACCATCAACAAAACAAGAAGAAAGCCCACTGCATGGGAAAACATATTTGCCAATGCTATTTTAGATAAGAGTTTAATCTCCCAAATTTACAGAGAACTCATACAACTAAACAAAATGAAGGTAAACAATCCAATCAAAAAATGGGCAAAGGACTTAAATAGACTCTTTTCAAAAGAGGACATACAGAAGGCATATGAAAACATGTGCAGTCACTGATCATCCACGAGATGCAAATCAAAACAACAATGAGATGCCATCTCACACCTGTCAGAATGGCTATCATCAACAAACGACAAGTGCTGGCTAGGATGTGGAGAAAAAGAAACCCTCGTGCACTGCTGGTGGGAATGCAGACTGGTACAGCCACTGTGGAGAACACTATGGAGTTTCCTCAAAAAACTAAAAATGGAGCTCCCATTTGACCCAGTAATATCACTTCTAGGAATATATCCCAAGAAACTAGAAACACCAATCAGAAAGGATATATGTACCCCTATGTTCATAGCAGCACCATTCATCATAGCTAAGATTTGGAAACAGCCTAAATGCCCATCAGCAGATGACTGGATTAGAAAACAATGGTACATCTACACAATGGAATACTAAGCTGCTATAAAAAAGAAGGAATTCTTACCATTTGCAGCAGCATGGATGGACCTGGAGAGCATTATGTTAAGTGAAATAAGCCAGACAATGAATGAAAAATACCACATGATCTCACTCATTTATGGAAAATAAAGAACATTATAACCTGATTAATAAAAAGATAGATACATAGGCAGTAAAGCACCTAACAGACTGTCAAATTACAGCGGGAAGGCTGGAGAGTGTTGGGGAGGGAGGGAAATAGATCAACCAAAGGACTTGTATGCATGCATATAAGCACACCAGTGGACACAAGACACTGGGGGGGGGGGGTTGGGATGAGGGCATACGACAGGGGTAGGGGAGGCTGGGAGAAGGTCAATGGGGGAAAAAAGGAGATATGTGTACTAATATATGTAATACTTTAAACAATAAAAAATTAAAATAATAAAAAATAAAAAGATTTAAAAAAAATAAAAATTTACCATGTGCAATTGAGAATAATGTCTATTCCGTAGCATTGATGTGAAGTGTTCTGAAAATGTCAATTAAGTCCATCTGATCTACTGTGTAGTTACAATTGCTGTTTCCTTGTTTTATTTTTTTGTCTGGAAGATCTATCCAGTGAAATCAGTGGGGTGTAAAAATCCCCTACTATTGATGTATTGCAGTCAATCTTTCCTTAAAGTCCTCTACAATTTTTTAAATATATATTTAAGTGCACTTATATAGGTTGCATATATGTTTACCAGGGTTATATCGTCTTGTTAGATCGACCCCTTTCATATAATTGGGGTGATCTTTATGGTCTTTATTTTGATGTCTATTTTGTTAGATATGAGTATTGCTACTTTAGCTTATTTTTTTCTTCATGTCCATTAGCCTGGAATACTTTTTTCCATCCCTTCACTTTCAGTGTGTGTGATTCCTTTGTTCTGAGGTTGGTCTCTTGTAGAAAGCACACATACATACACACACACACACGTGTGTGTGTTTTTGTGTGTGTGTGTGTGTGTGTGTGTGTGTGTTCTTATCCATTCTGTTAATGGATGTCTTTCGATTAGAGCATTTAAGCCATTTACATTTAAGGTTATTATTGATAGGTACTTATTTATTGCCATTCTTATTCTTTATACCTGTGTTCTCTTTTTCTCTTTCACTTCTTCTTACAACAGTCCTGTAGCATTTCTTGAAGTTGTGGTTTGTTCATAATAAATTCTTTCAGCCTTTTTTTGTCTTTGAAGTTCTTTATTTCTCTTTTAATTTTGAATGGGAGCTTTGCTGGGTAGAATAGTCTTGGGATCAGTCTCTTGGTTTTTATTACTTTGTATAATTCATGCCATTTCCTTCTGGCCTAGAGTGTTTCTATTGAGAAGTCAGGTGACAGTCTAATGGGAGCTCCTTAGTAGGTAAATTTCTGTCTCTCTTTTGCAGCCTTTAAGATTCTTTCTTTGTTTTTAATATTTGCCATTGTAATTATTATGTGTCTAGGTGTGGGTCTTTTGTAGTTTGTCATTGCTGGGACTCTCTATGTCTCCTGAACTTGAGTGACTTTTTCCTTCACCAGTTAGATAAATTTTCTGCCATTATTTCTCCAGACTAGGTTCTCTTTTCCTTGATTTGATTGTTCTCCTTCTGGCATTTCTATGATGTGAATGTTGTTATGTTTCATGTTGTCCCAAAGATCCCTTCAACACTTCTCCTGCTTTTTAATTTTTATTTTTCAATTTTCGGCTCTGAATGGATTTTTTTCTACCTTGTCATCTAATTCACTGATTTGATCCTCAGGTTCTTCTAGTCTGGTGCTGAATCCTTCCATGGTGTTCTTTATTTGAGCAATGTTGTTCCTCATTTTCAATTTTTTATTATTATTATTATTATTATTATTATTATTATCATTATTATTTTGCTCAACTTGAATAATTTTTTGAGTTTTTTTTTTAAATCTTTATTGTTGAGATTATTACTGATGTCCTTCTTTTTTCCCTCCATAGCTCACCTCCACCCGGTTCCAACCCCACCCCAGGCCCTCGCCACCCTATTGTCTGTGTCCATAGGTAATGCATACATGTATATAAGATCTTTGTCTAATCTCTTTCTGCACCCCCACCCTCTTCCATCTGAGAATTGTCAGTCTGTTCCATTTCCATGCCCCTGATTCTATTCCATTCACCAGTTCATAAGATTTTTTATTCATTTGATTTTTAGATTCACTTGTTGATAGATATGTGTTTGTTGTCACTTTGTTGTTCATAATTTTTTTATCTTTACCTTTTTCTTCTTTCTCCTCTTCTTAAAGAATACCCTTCAGCATTTCATATAATACTGATTTGGTGGTGATAAATTTCTTTAACATTTTCTTGTCTGTGTAGCTCTTTATCTGACCTTCAATTCTAAATTATACTTTTGCTGGGTAGAGTAATCTTGGTTGTAGGTTCTTGCTATTCATCACTTTGAATATTTCTTGTCATTCCCTTCTGGCCTGCATAGTTTCTGTTGAGAAAAAAGCTGACAGTCATATGAGCATTCCCTTGTAGGTAACTGTTTTTCTCTTGCTGCTTTTAAGACTCTTTCTTTCTCTTTAGCCCTTGGCATTTTTTTTTTATTGTTTAAAGTATTACAAATAGTAGTACTTATGTCTCCTTTTTTTTCCAATTGACCTTCCCCCAGCCTTCCCTACCCCCTGGCACATGCCCTCACCCCCTCCCAGTGTCTTGTGTCCATTGGTTATGCTTATATGCATGCATACAAGCCTTTCGGTTGATTGCTTACCTGCCTCCCCAACCTTCCCCAGCCTTCCCACAGTAGTTTGACAGTCTGATCAATGTTTTTCTGCCTCTGTAACTATTTTTGTTCATCAGTTTATAATGTTTTTTATTATCCATAAATGAGTGAGATCATGTGGTATTTTTCTTTCACTGACTGAGTTATTTCACTTAATATAATGCTTTCCAGTTCCATCCATGCTGTTGCAAATGGTAAGAATTCCTTCTTTTTTATAGCAGCGTAGTATTCCATTGTGTAGCTGTACCAAAGTTTTCTAATCCACTCATCTGCTGATGGGCACTTAGGCTATTTCCAAATCTTAGCTGTTATAAATTGTGCTGCTATGAACTTAGGGGTGCATATATCCTCTCTTATTGGTATTTTTGTTTTCTTGGGATATATTCCTAGAAGTGGTATTACTGGGTCAAATGGGAGTTCCATTTTTAATTTTTTGAGGATACGCCACACTGTTTTCCACAGTGGCTACACCAGTCTGCATTCCCACCAGCAGTGCACCAGGGTTTCCTCTTCTCCAGCACTTGTTGTTTGTTGATTTGTTGATGATAGCCATTCTGACAGGTGTGAGGTGGAACCTCATTATTGTTTTCATTTGCATCTCTCAGATGATTAGTGCCTTTGAGAAAGTTTTCATCTGTCTCTTGGCATTCTGTATGTCCTCTTTCGAAAAGTGTCTATTTAGGTCCTTTTCCCATTTTTTGATTGGATTGTTTATCTTCCTTTTGTTAAGTTGTATGAGTTTCCTGTAAATGTTAGAGATTAAACCTTATAGGAGATAACATTGGCAAATATGTTCTCCCATGCAGTGTTTTGCTGATGGATTCTTTTGTTGTGCAGAAGCTTTTTATTTTGATGTAGTCCCATTTGTTTATTTTCTCCTTATTGTCCATTGTCCTAGGAGCTGTATTATTAAATATATTGCTACGAGAAATGTCTGCTATTTGCTGCCTATGACTTCTTCTAAGATTTTTATTGTTTCCCATCTTATGTTTAAGTCCTTTATCCATTTTGTTTTTATTATTGTGTATGGTGTAATTTGGTGGTCTAGTTTCATTTTTTTTTGCAAGTATCTGTCCAGTTTTCCCGACACCATTTATTGAAGAGACTGTCTTCACTCGATTGTATGGTCTTGCCTCCTTTGTCAAATATTAATTGAGCATAATGGCTTGAATTGATTTCTGGGTTCTCTGTTCTGTTCCACTGGTCTACATGTCCGTTCTTGTGCCAGTACAAGGCAGTTTTGAGAACAATGTCTTTGTAGTATAGATTGATATCTGGTATTGTGATCCCTCCAACATTGTTCTTCTTTCTCAAGATTTCTACCACTATTCTGGGTCTTTCTTTATTCCAGATTAATTTTTGGAGAGTTTGTTCTAGGTCTTTGAAGTATGCTGTTGGTATTTTAATGGGGATTGCATTGAATTTATAGATTGCTTTGTGTAGTATGGACATTTAATAATGGTGATTCTACCAATCCATGAACATGGTATATTCTTCCATTTGTTCACGTCTTCCTCTATCTCTTTTTTAGCATTCAGAAAGAGAGACCCTCTTCTCACAATTCAATTGCTCACAGCTGTTGCATGAGCTCTCTGTTCATGTCGAGGTTGAAGTCTCATGATGACTGGTGCCATGGATCTGTCTCTCACCCAGTGGGGAAAACTGAGCCCTCCCTGGAGAAGAAACCCAGGTTCCAAAAGATATGTGATCAGTGCTGGGGCCCCGCCAGCAGGCGAGGGGATCCCAAGGCAGGTGCTAGGCATGGAGGCCAGGGGGGAAAAGGCTATCAAGGAGACAAAACTGAACCTCACGTCACCCTGCTTGGCCCTGGAGGATGGCTGGTTAGCCAGAGACGGGTAAGATTCCTCAAGGAAGGAACAACCTAAGACAGGCACAGTCGCAGAGGGGCCATCAGGAGAGAATTTGGGGATCAAGAGAGGTGGGGCACAGACCCTCACCCCCCCAACATTGCAGGGGCCTGAACCCTAGCCCCTTCTGAGGGAGGTCTCCTGCCCCCATGGCAGCTTCATGCTTCCCATACCCAGCTCAGATCAGGACCCAGGTGACCGACAGAGACTTGGCCGACAGCAGCTGCCCTTCACTCCAACAAGAATTGTTTGAGTTGTCTTGTACCCATGGTGTGGGGAAGTGGGTTTACGATATCTAAATCCAGCCTACCACCAGGTATGCTCAGGACCTACTCAAGAAGGCAAATAATCCCTTCCACCAATATTTACAGGGTAAAATAAGATTGTTGTTAGAGTAATAAATTTGATAGTAAAATAGTAGTCAAGTTTTCAGGCAAATTTAAATTGGCTAGTTGAAACAAGCGAATATTCTAGAAAAATTAATTGTACTGGACAAAAAGATGTTCCTAAAGTGTTAACTAAAATTTTTATTGGTACTTCATCTCATGATAAAATTGTGCATCATGTAATGAACCTAAAACAGTAATATTATAGTGCAAAAAAATAAAATTTAAAAGCCATCAAGGCTACATTATAAAATTTTCAAAAGCCTCCTAACATTTAAATCAAAAAAGGAGGGGATAGTAGAGGAATATCATGTAAGGAAAAATATCCTGTAAGTAAATTACATCTAGAAAATTAATACTTTAGAAAATTAATTGTAAGGCTAAAAGCAAGACACTCATGAAAAACACACAAGGTGACAAAACAAGCCAGAGGAAAATCATTTGGGCAAAAAATGAAAAAGGATCCCCAGTCAAATTTATAGAAAATATTCCTTTATTAACTTTTGGTCGAGAATATGTTTGTATATTTTCAGAAAACAACTCCGAGACCATGTGGATTCCAGCAACAGAGAGGAATCGACAGGACTACTCCAGCCATGAAGACAGAAGAGAAGCAGTCCAGAGACGGAAGACACTGATGTGGCCTTCCCATACCAGTAGTTAGCAGCTGTGCATCACTGCAGGTTGCCCAGGACCAAACCAGACAGAGTCGGACCTGCATTACCACCATTTGTCCACCATCCAGAACTGTAATGTCAGTGCTGACATGTACACATAAGGAACTGTTGGACATTGAAATTGGGTCTCAAAAGAACTGTTGGCCCAGAAAGAAACTCACTACAGACCAATTCATTTGCCTGTCACCATAACCATTATTGCTTGTCTCATTTTCGGTTCTTATAAGTGTATTTCTAATAGCACATGATCTCACTCATCCAGGGGAAATAATGAACAACATAGAGTGATGAACAAGAACAGACCCAGATACAAGGAGGCATGGATCAGACTGTTGGGCCTCAGGGGGAGGGTAGGGAAGGGTGGGGGTAAAGGGGAGAGATCAACCAAAGGACTTGTGTGCAAGCATATGAGCCTAACCAGCAGTTAAGGACAACAGGGGGCTGGGGGCATGTGTGGGGAGGGGTGAGGGATGGGAATGGGGGGATGAGGACAAATATGTGATACCTCAATCAATAAAGAAATTAAAAAAAATAAATTTTTTGAGTACAGGTCCTTTATCTCTTTGGTTAAGTTTATTCCTAGGTATCTTAATTTTTTTGTTGCAATGGTAAATGGGATTGCTTTTTTAATTTCTCTTTCTGTGAGTTCATTATTTGTGTATAGAAATAGCCATAGACTTTTGGGTGTTAATTTTGTATCCTGCTACATTGCCAAATTCATTTATTAAGTCTAGTAGTTTTTTGATGCAGTTATTGGGGTATTCTACATACAATATCATGTCATCTGCAAATAGTGACAGTTTTACTTCTTTTCCTATTTGGATGCCTTTTACTTCTTCTTCTTGTCTGATTGCAATGGCTAGTACTTCTAGTAATATGTTGAACAGGAGTGGTGAGAATGGGCATCCCTGTCTTGTTCCTGTTCTTAGTGGTTCTGGTTTTAGTTTTTGCCCATCCTATCTAATAAAAGAGTAATGTGCAAATTAACCATCACTCCACTACACCCACAAGCCATGCCCACCAGCCAATCAGGAGTGAGTATGCAAATTAAACCCAACCAAGATGGCTGTGACCATGGAGCGAGCAGGAGGCTTGGGTTTCCCTGGCAATGGAGGAAGCCAAGCTTTCCACACACCCTGGCGGGCCCAGTCCTCCACTCAAGGATACAAAGTTTCAATTATAGAAGATAAATAAATCCCAACAAAAATGGTGGCAGCCATAGAGCTGGAGAGAGCAGGAGGCTTGAGTTGCCCCCTGCAATGGAGGAAGTTAAGCTTTCCGAACACCCTGGCGGGCCCAGGCCTCCACTCAAGGCTACAAAGTTTCAATTATAGAAGATAAATAAATCCTAACAAAAATGACGGCAGCCATGGAGCTAGAAGGAGGCTTGGCTCCGCTCAAGGCTACAAAGTTTCAATTACAGAAGATAAATAAACTCCAGATACCAGGGCCACCGCTTGGGTTGCCGGGGGGCATGGCCAGCCTGCAAACCAACACAGGCCCCTCACCCAGGCCACCCCACACCCCAAGGGAACCCCTACTCTGATCCGGGACACCCTTTAGGGCAAACCAGCTGGCCCCCACCCATGCACCAGGCCTCTATCCTTTCTAATAAAAGAGTAATATGCAAATTGATTGTCACTCCAACACACAATATGGCTGCCCCTATGTGGTCAAAAGATCCTGCCCCCATGTGGACACAAGATGGCCACCACAAGATGGCCAGTAGGGGAGGGCAGTTGTGAGGGATCAGGCCTGAAAGGGAGGGCAGTTGTGGGCAATCAGGCCAGCAGGGGAGGACAGTTGGGAGGGACCAGGCCTTCAAGGGAGGGCAGTTGGGGGCGATCAAGTCTGAGGGCAGTTAGGGGTAACCAGGCCAGCAGAGGAAGGAAGTTGGGGGCGACTGGGCCTGCAGGGAAAGGCAGTTGTGGGGGACCCATGCCTGCAGGGGAGAGCAGTTGGGGAGGGACCAGGCCTGCAGGGGAGGGCAGTTAGGGGCAATCATGCTGGCAGGGGAGCAGTTAGGCATCAATCAGGCTGTCAGGGGAGTGGTTAGGGGGTGATCAGGCTGGCAGGCAGAAGCAGTTAGGGGCAATCAGGAAGGCAGACAGGTGAACAGTTTGGAGCCAGCAGTCCTGGATTGTGAAAGGGATGTCCGACTGCCCGTTTATGCCTGCTACTGGGATCAGGCCTAAATGGGCAGTAGGACATCCCTCGAGGGGTCCCAGATTAGAGAAGGTGCAGGCTGGGCTGAGGGACACCCCCACCCCGTGCACTAATTTCGTGCACTGGGCCTCTAGTTGAGTATAATGTTGACTGTGGGTTTGTCATATATGGCTTTTATTATGTTGAGGCATGATCCTTCTATTCCCACCTTGCTGAGGTTTTTTATCAAGAAAGGGTAATGGATTTTGTCCAATGCTTTTTCTGCATCAATGGATATGATTATGTGGTTTTTATCTCTCAGTTTGTTTATATGGTGTATCACATTTATTGATTTGTGTATATTGTACCATCCTTGCATCCCCAGAATAAATCTTACTTGGTTATGGTGTATGATCTTCCTAATGTAATGCTTGATTTGATTTGCTAGAATTTTGTTGGGGATTTTGGAGTCTACATTCATGAGGGATATTGGCCTGTAGTTCTCTTTCTTTCTATTGTCTTTATCTGGTTTTTGGATTAGGGTAATGCTGGCTTGATAGAAAGAGCTTGGAAGTACTCCTTCCTCTTGAATTTTTTTTTGAAGAGTCGAGGAAGCTAGGTTTTATTTCTTCTTTGAATGTTTTATAAAACTCCCCTGTGATGCCGTCTGGTCCAGGGCTTTTGTTTGTTGGAAGTTTTTTGATTACTGCTTCGATTTCCTCCTTAGTTATCAGCTTATTCAGATTTTTTTATTCCTCCTGGTTGACTTTTGGAAGGTCATATATTTTTTTTAGGAATATGTCCATTTTTTCTAGGTTGGCCAGTTTGTTGGAGTACAGTTCCTCATAGTATTTTTTTTTTTTTTTTTTTTTTTTTTTTTTTTATTCTTCGTATTTCTGTGGGGTCTGTTGTTATTGCACCTCTTTTGTTTCTGATTTTGTTTATTTGTGTCCTCTATCTTTGCTTCTTAGTGAGCCTGGCTAGATGTTTATCAATCTTGTTTAGCCTTTCAAAGAACCAGCTCTTGGTTTCATTGATCTTTTGTATTGTTTCTTTTGGTCTCTATGTCATTTATTTCCACTCTGATCTTTATTATTTCCTTTCTTCTGCTCACTCTGTAGCCCTTGGCATTTTAATTATGATGAGTTTTGGTGTGGTCCTCTTTGGATTCCTTCTTATTTGGAGATCTCTGTACTTCCTGGACTTGTAAGTCTATTTCTTTCACCAGGTAGGGAAAGTTTTCTGTCATTATTTCTTCAAATAGATTTTCAATATCTTGCTCTCTCACTTCTTCTGTCACTCCCATAATTAGGATGTTGGTATGCTTGAAGTTGTCCCAGAGGCTCCTTACACTATATTCATATTTTTGGATTATTTTTTTCTTTTTGCTCTTCTGGTTGGGTGTTTTTTGCTTCCTCATATTTCAAATATTTGACTTGATTCTTTGGATCTTCTAGTCTACTGTTGAATCCCTGTATATTATTCTTTATTTCAGCAAGTGTATGCTTAATTTCTGACTGGTTCTTTTCCACTTTTTTGGCATTCTCAGTAAGATCCTTCAAGGTCTTATTAAGTTCCTTGGAGGTTTCTAGAAGATTCTTGAGTAACCTTATAACTGTGGTTTTGAACTCTATATTCTCTTTGCTTTCTTCCATTTCTTTCATTTCTGACATGTTTCCTTGTCCCCACATTTTGGCTGCTTCTTGTGTTTGTTTCTATGTATTAGGTAGCTGCTAATTCTCCTTGAGTTGATAGAGTGGCCTTGTGTAGTAGGTGTCCTATAGGGCCCAGTGGCTCAGCCTCCCCAATCATCTGAGGTGGACACTCTTGGTGCACCCCTTTGTGGGCTGTGTGCACAGTCTTGTTGTAGTTGAGCCTTGATTGCTTTTGGTGTCACTGGGAGGAATTGACCGCCAGGCCAATTGGCTGTGGGGACCAGCTACGACTACAGTGTGAGAGCTGCTGTGCAAGAGACATCCTGATGGAGCAGGACTTGCTTCAGTGGGGCTTTGGTGCTCACTGAGTCTGCCCCTTGAGTGTGTCACTTATGGATGTGTAGAGTTGTAATCTAGTATGGTCTCACACTAACCACTGGGTACACTGGCTCTTGGGTCTCCAGGGAGGTGCAAAGTCAGTCACTGCCTGGGCCCACCCAGCAGGAGCTACAGAGAGATATGCAGATTCCTCTTCTTTGTATCAGGTTTGGAAGTGTCCATGTAAGGCCCAGCTGTGAAGCAAGACAGGCTGGTGCTGGTGCCAGCCTTGGACCTTATATTGATAGCTTTGGGGCTCCGTGACCCAGCTTCAGCTTGTTTGACAGGTTTTAGGCTGAGAAAAGACAGACCGTTCATATGCAAACACTGCTGTGCACAGCTTGAGTGGAATTGTAAATTGGGTGGAGTGTGGTCTCAGGCAATCACCAGGGCAGAACAAACAGAAATGGCTTCCAGTCAGCCCTGCACCAGGGAGGTTCCAGTGCAGGAACAATGACCACTGTGAGGACCTCTGTCTGGAATAAAGCCACCCCTGTGTTCCTGCCCTGATGTCAGACAATCCAGTTTGTCCCCATATGTGTCTGGGTCCCCCAGAGTTTCGCCCAGCACTGGAGCTCAGAGGAAGTGGGACCATGTAAATTCAGTTCACAGTGCCAGCCTTTAAGAGCAGCAGCTGGATTTCCAGCAGCCTATGTGTCACTCAGCCCCAATCTGCACTGTTTTTTATAGTCCGTAGTTCTTACGGCCCGTAGGGACTTGTTTCCCCAGCTCTGGAACCCTGGGAAGGGGGTCTGGTGTGGGACTGGGACCCCTCACTAATCCAGGCAGCCTCTGCAGAAACAATCTCCCTCCTGATGAAAAAAGCAGCCTACCCAGGTGCCACACAAGCTGGTTCTGTGCCTCTGCACCTCCTACCAGTCTCAATGTGTTTTCTTCTTTACCTCTCTAGTTGCAGTACTTCCACTAGTCAGATTTCCTGAAGTTCTGTATGACAGTTGTTCTGTATTTTAGTTGTAATTTTTATGTGGTTGTGGAAGGCAGCAAGTACAGGCATTTACTTATGCCACCATCTTGGTTCCTCCCAATTGATTCCTATTTATTGTTTCAAGCTCTCTTTTCATATTGATGTAGCTCTCATTACGTCCCTTAATATTCTCATTAATTTCCTTGATATACCATTAAGTTGCTTGTATTTCTCACTGAATTATTTGAGCAACCTTATTACTATTACTCTGATATCTTTACCTAGCAAATTGATTGTCTCCATTTCATTTAGTTCTTTTCCTGGAGATTCCTAATTTCATTTCATTTGGGTTTTTTTCTGTGTCTCCCCATTTTTTATGTCCCTTTGTATTTGTGTGTGTGTATTAGTTTAAACTGCTATTCCTCCCAGTGGTCTTATGTAGTAGGTATTTTGTGGCACCCAGTGGTGCAGTCTCTTATATATCCTGGGGTGGGTGCTCTAGGAAAGCCCTTTACTTGAGTTATTTGGTTTTTCCTGTTGTAGATGGTTCTTTAATGTTATTGTCCTGTTCATGGATGGAGTCTCCTCTCAGGCTGGCTGACTATGTGGCTCACCTCCAACAATGTCATGTAAGTTGTTGTAGAGCTGCTGACCAAACAGAACAAAATACAACAAAACAAAACATGAAACAGATGAAACAAAACAAAAATGTACAGAAGACCCATACAACACACAAAAAAGCAATCACCAGACAGGAGTGAATGAGGAAATAGAAAAGAGAGCAAGAATTACAGTAATTAAAAAAAAAGGAAAAATACTAGGGGAAAAGAAAACAAACCAACAAAAAAAGCACAAACAAAACACAAGAAAAGTGGGGACAAAATATGTAAATGCAGTGCTGAAATAAAGAAATTAGGAGAGAGCCAAGACCCTGGAGATTAAAAATGGTGGCAGGGTAAGTGGATGCTGCATGGACATGCTCCCAGGACAAAACTGGAATTACAACTAAAATACAGAAAAACTTCCTGAATAGTGAACAGAAGACTTGCTGGAGAGAACCCTGATGACAGAAGATGGAAAGTGGAGACCGCATAGAGACTGGTAGGAAGGGCATAGGCACAAAAGGGCTGGCCAGACTTCCACAGTCAGCAACTGAAGTTCTGGAGATATATCTGAACTGTGGTGGGTGCCACTGAGAACTCTGGAGTCTAATCCCCAAGCTGGGCCCCCCAGCAGAGAACACTGGAACTGAGAAGTGTACCCACATAACATCTGGCTGTAAAAAGCAGTGGGGTTGCTGTCATCCAGGGAGAGACAGCTGGAAATTCAGGCACTCCCCTTAAAGAGCCAATGAAGAAAATTGCCTGTTAGGCCACTCACCTTGTGCTTTGGCAGAGGGAGGGCAGAGTGGACTGGAGCTGTGTGAGCAGAAGCCAAGAGCAGGGGTTCTGGGGTAGAGCTCAGAAAACAGATACCCAGTTTCCTGTGCTGAGTCATTCCCTTATACTGTGGAAGTCATATTTCTCATGCAGACAATTGCTATACAGGTGATATTGCCTGGGGGAAAGACAGTTGACCCACCTTATTGTAAAACACCTTGCCCCACAGTGCAGTTTCTGAGACTCATTAAGAGACTGAGAATAACAACTAGCCTCAAGGCAGAAGCAATTGCTCCAGCCTGTTGGGAAAATAAAAAAAAAACTCTCACCACACCTGTGGACAATTGCCTTAGGGCAAGTCAATATGGAATTCTATAAGTCTGTAGGCAGATGTGGTCTCTGGAGGTTTTGAGTCTCTACCTGATAAAATTAGTGAGAAACAGTGTTTGACACAGCACTGCACCAGTGATTGAGAAGCAGAGAAAATCTACCTAATACAGAGTCATAAACCCAAACAGGGAGACAAAATGAGGAGGGAAAAAAAACAACACACAAATGAAAGAACAAGACAATTCTCCAGAAGAAGACATAAAAGAAATGGAGATAAGAAAGAAAAATGCCACATGTTCTCACTCATTTATGGAAAATAAAGAACATTATAACCTGATGAACAAAAAGATAGATACAGAGGCAGTAAAGCATCGAACAGACTGTCAAATTACAGCAGCAAGGCAGGGGAGTGTTGGGGAGGGTGGGGGAAGAGGTCAACCAAAGGACTTGTATGCATGCATATAAGCACAAGCAATGGACACAAGACACTGAGGGGGTGGGATGAGGGCATGCGACAAGGGGTAGGGGAAGCTGGGGGAAGGTCAATGGGGAAAAAAAGGAGCTGTATGTACTACTATATGTAATACTTTAAACAATAAAAAAAATAAAAAAGCAATTAAAAAAGGAAATTTATCGGATATAGAGTTCAGCATAATGTTGGTAAAGATACTCAACAGCATGAAATAAGATACAGTAACAATGAAAACAGAAATAAAGAATGACATATCACAAATAAATAACACATTGGAAGAGGTACACAGCAGATTAGGGGAAGCTGAGGATTGAATCAGTGAATTAGAAGATAGGGTTGAAAAAAATCACTCAATCAGAGAACCAAAATGAAAAAAGACACACAATTAAAAACACAAGGACAGCTTAAAGGAACTGTGGGACAATGTAAAGCAGAAGAATATTCTAATAGCAGATGTTCCAAAAGAGACAGAAAGTTATAGAGAATGTGTTTGACAAAAAAATGACAGGAAACTTTCCTAACCTGGTAAAGTAAAAAGTAACACAATTGAGGAGGCACAAAGAAACCCCAAGCAAGAAGAACCCAAACAGACCCACAGCCAGAAACATCATAATTAAAATGCCAAAAATTAAAGACAAAGAGACAATCTTAAAGGCAGCAAGAGAAAAGCAAACTGTTACCTACAAAGGAGCTCTCATAAGGCTGACACCTGATTTCTTATCTGAAACTCTAAAGGCCAGAAGGGAATGTCATGAAGTACTCAGGGTAATGGAAAGCAGGGATCTGAAATTAAGATTACTATATCCAACAAAGCTATCATTCAAAATAGATGGTGAAATAAAGAGCTTCCCGGAAAAAAAATAAAAGGCTAAAGGAGTACATCACCACCAAGCCAGAATTATAAGAATGCTAAAGAGACTGCTGTAATGAGAAGAATAAATAGAGAAACCTAGGCATACAAAATAAAAATGGCAATAAATAAGTACCTATCAATAATAACCTTAAATATATATATATATATATATATATATATATATATATATATATATGGATTAAATGCTCCCATCTAAAGATATAGGGTAGCTGAATGAATATAAAACATGACACAACTATATGCTGTCTACAAGAGACCCACCTCAAAAAAAAAAAAAAAAACACACTAAGGATGAGAGTAAGGGATGAAAAAAATTTCCCATACAAATGGAAAAGACAGAAAAGATGGAGTAGCAATATTCATATCTGAAAAAATAGACTTCAATGAAGGCATCACAAGAGACAATAAAGATCACTAGATAATATACTAAAGAGAGCAATCTAACAAGAGGATATAACCCTGGTAAACATATGTGCACCCAATATAGGAGCACTTAAATATATATACCTTCTACAATACTTTAAAGGAGAGACCGACAACAATACAGTCATAGTAGAGGATTAACAACCTGCTGACTTCACAGGACAGATATTCCAGACAAAAACTTAACAAGAAACAGTGACTCTAAAGGACACATTGGATCAGATGCATTTAATTGACATTTACAGAACATTTCACCCCAAAACGGAAGAATACACATTCTTCTCAAGTGCACATGGATCATTCACAAAGATAGACCACATGTTAGGACACAAAATAAGTCTCTACAAGTTCAAGAAGATTGAAATCATTTCAAACATCTTCTACGATCACAGTGGAATCTTATATAATAAAAGGTTAATATGCAAATTGACTGAACGGGAGAACGACCGGTCTCTATGATGTGCACTGACCACCAGGGGGCAGACGCTCAACACAGGAGCTGTCCCCTGGAGGTCAGTGCGCCAGAAGCTGGGCTCAGCTAAGGATGTCCAACTGATGGCTTAGGTGCTCTCCTCCTGGGACTAAGTCCTCAGTCAGAAAACCCCCAAGGGCTCCTGGACTGTGAGAGACCACACGGAACACTGGGGACACTGACCCGGGCAAGTCTGGTTCCCACCAACCAAAGGCAGCCACAAGTCCTAGTGTCAGAGCACTTCAGTGAAACTTGGGTGGAGTGAAGTCCCCACAGCACATGGCCCAGGTCCATGCAAACCGAAGCTTGAGCTTTCTGGTGATAGTCAGAATGGGGAAACGAAATAACTCTTAGAGGAAAGAAAATGTGGAGTCACCAAGAAAGGAAATTAGTGAAATTGAAGCTTGCAACATGACCAAAAAAGAGTTCAGAGTAATGGTCGTGGAATTTATACAGCGGATGGAGAAGAGAAAATCAACAACTTATGCAAGAATCAGGAAGAAATGAAAAGTGATATAGCTACAATAAAAATCACCATGGAAAGTTTCAACAGTAGACTACAAGAAGCAGAGGACCGAATTAGTGAGTTAGAAGATCAGGTACAGAAACAAGCTCAATCTGAACAGCAATTGGAGAAAAAAATTAAAAAGCAGGAGGAAAGCCTAAGGGAGCTTCGGGACAACATGAAACAAAGTAACATGCGTATAATAGGGCTGACAGAAGGACAAGAAGAGCAGCAGGGATTAGAAAATCTATTTGAAGAAATAATGACAGAAAACTTCCCGGATATGGGAAAGATAAAAGTTACGCAAGTACAGAGAGTCCCAAGCAGGATCAACCCCAAAAGACCCACACCAAGACATGTCATAATTTCAATGGCAAATATAAATGATAAAGAGAGAATCTTAAAGGCGGCAAGAGAGAGACAGAGTTACCTACAAAGGAACACCCATCAGATTGTCAAATGATTACTCAACAGAAACACAACAAGCTAGAAGTGAATGGAAGGAGGTATACAAAGTGTTGCAAAGCAAAGGACTGAATCCAAGAATCCTATAACCAGCAAGGCTATCAATCAAAACTGCAGGGGAAATCAGGTCCTTTGAAGACAAAAAAAGGATCAGGGAGTTTATCACCACCAAATCAGCAATGCAAGAAATGCTAAAGAGAATAATGTAAAAAGAAGAAATAAACAGATAAGAAGGAATACAGACACAAAAATAGATATGACTACAAATACCTTTCAGTAATAACTTTAAATGTAACCAGGATAAATGCTCCAATCAAAAGACATCGAGTGGCTGAATGGATAAAAAAACATGACCCATATATATGCTGTCTACAAGAGACCCACCTCAGAACAAGAGACTCACACAGATTGAAAGTGAAGGGATGGAAAAACATCTTTCAGGAAAGTGGAAATGAAAAAAAAGCTGGGGTAGCAATACTTATATCTGACAAAATAGACCTCAAAGTAAATGCCATAACAAGAGATAAGAAAGGCCACTTCATAATACTAAAGGGAGAAATCCCACAAGAAGAAATAATTCTGGTAAACATATACACACCCAATATAGGAGCAACCAAATACATAAAAAAAATTCCTGGAGGATATGAAGGGAGAGATTAATAGCAATAAAATCATAGTAGGAGACTTTACTACCCCACTATCACCATTGGACAAATCCTTTAAACAAAAAATCAGAAAAGAAACAATAATCCTAAATGACTCACTGGATCAGATGGAATTAATTGACATCTTCAGAACATTTCACCCCAAAGCCACAGAATATACATTCTTCTCTAGTGCACATGGGTCATTTTCAAAGATAGACCATATGCTGGGTCACAGGCAAAGTCTCTTCAAATTCAAGAAGATAGAAATTATATAAAGCATCTTCTCAGATCACAGTGGCATAAAACTGGAAATCAACTACAATAAATACAATCCAAAGAAATCAAACACATGGAGACTAAACAGCATGCTATTAAACAAGGACTGGGTCACTAGAGAGATCAAGGAAGAAATAAAAAACATCATGAAAACAAATCACAATAAAAACACAACAATCCAAAATCTATGGGACACAGAGAAAGTAGTCTTGAGAGGGAAGTTCATAGCTCTACAAGCCTGTTGCAAAAAACAAGAAACAATGGTAATAAATTACCTAACCCTACAACTCAAAAAGTTAGAAACAGAGCAACAAAAAAGGCCCAGTGTAAGCAGAAGAAAGGAAATAACAAAGATCAGAGCGGAGATAAATGACATAGAGACCAAAGAAACAATACAAAAGATCAACAAAACCAAGAGCTGGTTCTTTGAAAGGATAAACAAGATTGATGGACCTCTAACCAGGCTCACCAAGAAGCAAAGAGAGAGGACCCAAATAAACAAAATCAGAAATGAAAGAGGTGAAATAACAACAGACCCCGCTGAGATACAAAGGATTGTTACAAAATACTACGAACAACTCTGTTCCAACAAACTGGACAACATGGAGGAAATGGACATATTCCTAGAAAAATAAAACCTTCCAAAAATCAATCAAGAAGAATCTAAACAGCTCAATAGGCCAGTAACTATGGACGAAATTGAAGCAGTCATCAAAAAGTTTCCGGCAAACAAAAGCCCGGGGCCTGATGGATTCACAGAAGAGTTTTATCAAACATTCAAGGAAGAACTAAAACCTATCCTCCTGAGACTATTCCAAAAAATTCAAGAGAAAGGAACACTTCCAAGCTCCTTTTATGAAGCCAGCATCACCCTAATACCAAAACCAGATAAAGACAACAGAATGAACGAGAATTACAGACCAATATCCCTCGTGAACATAGATGCCAAAATCCTCAACAAAATTCTAGCAAATCGGCTCCAGCAGTACATCAGAAAGATCATACACCATGACCAAGTAGGATTTATCCCAGGAATGCAAGGATGGTACAATATCTGCAAATCAATAAACGTGATACATCACATAAACAAATTGAGAGATAAAAATCACATAGTCATATCAATTGATGCAGAAAAAGCATTTGACAAAATCCAACAACCCTTCTTGATAAAAACTCTCAACAAGGTGGGAATAGAAGGCTCATACCTCAACGTAATAAAAGCTATATATGATAAACCCACAGCAAACATCATACTCAATGGACAAAAACTGAAAACATTTCCCCTAAGAACAGGAACAAGACAGGGATGCCCACTCTCACCACTCCTGTTTGACATAGTACTGGAAGTATTAGCCATTGCAATTAGACAAGAAGAAGAAATAAAAGGCATCCAAATTGGAAAAGAACAAGTAAAGCTGTCTTTATTTGCAGATGGCATGATATTGTACATAAAAAATCCGAAAGACTCCGTCAAAGAACTAATAGACTTAATAAATGAATTTGGCAATGTAGCAGGATACAAAATTAACGCCAAGAAATCTATGGCCTTTCTATACACCAATAGTGAACTTACAGAAAGAGAGACTAAAAAGGCAATCCCATTTACCATCGCACCAAAAAAATTAAGATACCTAGGAATAAACTTAACTAAGGAGGTAAAAGACCTATACACGGAAATCTACAGGACACTGAAAAAAAGAGATAGAGTAAGACGTAAACAGATGGAAGAACATACCATGTTCATGGATTGGTAGAATCAACATCATTAAAATGTCCATACTACCCAAAGCAATCTATAGATTCAATGCACTCCCCATTAAAATACCAACGGCATATTTCACAGACCTTGAAAGAACTCTCCAGAAATTCATCTGGAATAAGAAAAGACCCCGAATAGCCACAGCAATCCTGAGAAAGAAGAATAAAGTAGGAGGGATCTCAATACCAAATTTCAAGCTATATTACAAAACAACTATTCTCAAAACAGCCTGGTACTGGCACCAGAACAGACATATAGATTAATGGAACAGAATAGAGAATCCAGATATTGACCCAAACCACTATGCTCAATTAATATTTGACAAAGGAGGCATGAACATACAATGGAATAAAGACAGTCTCTTCAATAAATGGTGTTGGGAAAATTGGACAGATACATGCAAAAAAATGAAGCTAGATCACCAACTTATGCCATACACAAAAATAAACTCAAAATGGATACAGGACTTAAACATAAGATGGGAAACCATAAAAATACTAGAGGAATCCACAGGCAGCATAATCTCAGACATATGTCAAAAGAACTTCTTCACTGATACTGCCCCTAGGGCAATGGAAGCTAAAGAGAAAATAAACAAATGGGACTACATCAAAATAAAAAGCTTTTTTACAGCAAAAGAAACTATCAACAAAACAACAATGAATCCCACTGCATGGGAGAACATATTTGCAAATGGTATCACTGATAAAGGTTTAATCTCCAACATCTATAGGCAGCTTATACAACTTAATATATGGAAGATAAATGATCCAATAAAAAAATGGGCAACGGACCTAAATAGAATCTTTTCAAAAGAAGACAGAAGGAAGGCCAAGAGACACATAAAAACATGCTCAACGTCACTAATTATCCGAGAGATACAAATCAAAACAACAATGCGGTACCATCTCACACCTGTCAGAATGGCTGTCATCAACAAATCAACAAACGACAATTGTTGGCGAGGATGCAGAAAAAAAAGAGCCCTCGTGCACTGCTGGTGGGAATGCAGACTGGTGCAGCCACTGTGGAGAACAGTAGGGAGTTTCCTCAAAAAACTGAAAATGGAACTCCCCTTTGACCCAGCAATCCCACTCCTAGGAATATATCCTAAGAAACTGGGAACACCAATAAGAAAGGAAATATGCAGTCCTATGTTCATAGCAGCACAATTTACAATAGCTAAGATCTGGAAACAGCCTAGGTGCCCATCAGCAGATGACTGGATCAGAAAACTGTGGTACATCTACACAATGGACTATTATGCTGCCATAAAAAAGAAGGACTTCTTACCATTTGCAGCAACCTGGATGGAATTGGAGAACATTATGCTGAGTGAAATAAGCCAGTCAATGAAAGAAAAATACCACATGATCTCACTCATTTATGGATAATAAAGAACATTATAAACTTGAACAAAAAGATAATTACAGAGGCAGTAAAGCTTCAAACAGTCTGTCAAATTACAGCAGGAAGTTTAGGGAGAGGTGGGGAAGATAAGAGATCAACCAAAGGACTTGTATGCATGCATATAAACATAACGAATGGATGCAAAACTCTGGGGGGTGAGGGCATATATGGGAGTGGGGTGGGGGGGGCAATGGTAAGATATGTACACATATAATACCTTAATAATAAATAAATAAATAAATAAATAATTTTAAAAAAGAAAGAAATTCAAGACTTTCTGGAAAACAATGAAAATGAACACATAATTACCCAAAATACATGGGACACAGCAATTGCAGTCCTGAGAGGAATGTTCATAGCACTACAGACATAATTCAAAAAACCAACAAAAATAAACAATTAACTATTTAACCCTATAAATTAAAGAACTAGAATGAGAACAACAGGAAAAGCCCAGAGTAAGTAGAATGAAGAAATAATAAAGATTAAAGCAGAAATAAATGACATAGAGACTAAAAAAAAAAATCAAACTAAGAGCTTGGATTTTTTTGTTTTGTTTTGTTTTGTTTTGTTTTTTTTATTTTATTATTTTTTTAAATAAATCTTTATTGTTCAGATTATTACAATTGTTTCTCCTTTTTCCCCCCATATCTCCCCACCATCCGTTTCCCACCCCCCCTCTCCTCTTACCTCCCCCCATTGTCCTTATCCATAGGTGTATGATTTTTGTCCAGTCTCTTCCCGTACCCCCCCACACAGACACCCCTTTCCCCCTGAGAATTATCAATCCACTCCGATTCTATGCCTCTGATTCTATTATGTTCACCAGTTTATTCTGTTCCTCAGATTTTTAATTCACTTTATTTTTAGGATCACTTGTTGATAGATATGTATTTGTTGTTCATCATTTTTATCTTACTTTTTTCTTCTTTTTCCTCTTTTTAAAGAATACCTTTCAGCATTTCATATAATACTGGTTTGGTGGTGATGAACTCCTTTAGCTTTTTCTTATCTGACCTTTAATTCTGAATGATAACTTTGCTGGGTAGAGTAGTCTTGGTTGTAGGTTCTTGCTATTCATCACTTTTAATATTTCTTGCCATTCCCGTCTGGCCTGCATAGTTTCTGTTGAGAAATCAGCTGACAATTGTATGGGTGCTCCCTTGTAGGTAACTAACTGTTTGTCTCTTGCTGCTTGTAAGATTCTCTCTTTGTCTTTTGCCCTTGGCATTTTAATTATGATGTGTCTTGGTGTGGTCCTCTTTGGATTCCTCTTGTTTGGGGTTCTGTGCGCTTCCTGAACTTGTAAGTCTATTTCTTTCACCAGGTGGGGGAAGTTTTCTGTCATTTCTTCAAGTAGGTTTTCAGTATCTTGCTCTCTCTCTTCTTCTGGCACCCCAAAAATTCGGATTTTGGTAGGCTTAAAGCCATCCCAGAGGCTCCTTATGCTATCCTCACACTTTTGGATTCTTCTTACTTTCTGCCTCTCTGGTTGGGTGTTTTTTTCTTCCTCATATTCCAGATCTTTGGTTTGACTCTTCGGGTACGGTGGTCTACAGTTAAGTGTCTGTATATTCTTTATTTCAGACAGTGTATGCATAATTTCTGACTGGTCCTTTTCCATTTTTTGGTATTCTCATTAAGGTCCTTGAAGGTCTCTTCAAGTTTCTCAGCGGTTTTTAGAAGATTCTTGAGTAACCTTATAAATGTGGTTCTGAACACTGTGTCATCCATTAGTTTGCTTTCCTCCATCTCTCCTACTCGTGACATACTTCAGTGTCTCCGCATTTTGGCTGCCTCCCTGTGTTGATGGAGTGGCTTTGTGTGGTCAGTGACCTATAGGGGCCGGTAGCTCAGTTTCCCCAATCACTCTAGGTGGTCGCTCTTGGTACACCCCTTTGTGGGCTGAGTGGAAAGTCTTGGTGTAGTTAAAAGCCTTGATTGCTGTTGGTTCACTGGGAGGAATTGATCTCCAGGCCAATTGGCTGTGAGGACCTGCTGTGTCTATAACGGAAGAATTGCTGTGCTGGAGACACAGTAGGGCTTTGGTGCTCACTGAGTCTGCCTCTTGAATGTGTCACTTATGAGAGTGGTTGAAATCTGGTGTCGTCCACACCGACCACTAGATACCCTAGTGTCTGGGTCTCCAATGGGGTGCAGGTCTGAGGCCTCCCAGCAGGAGCTACAGCAAGAGCTACAGTTTTCTCCTCTTTGCTTGGGTGGTTTTCGAGCAGTCTGACTGGAGCTGCAGTTAATTTGGTTGAGCTGCCACAGAACAGGCCATTTATATGTAAATGCCGCTGTGTGGAGCCTGGGCGGATTTGTAGAATGTGCGGGGCGGGGTCTCAGGGTGGGGCGGGGTCTCAGGACGTCACTAGCCTGGGGCGTGGCCAATGGCCATGGCTGCCTTCAGCTGTCTCTGCCTTTCCGCGTTTCCAAGTCCCCGTGTCCTGCGCTCCAGCGCAGCAAACCCTGATTGCTGGGCGCACCTCTGCAGAAAAGTCACTCTCACTCTCCGACCAATGGCTGAGAGTCCAGCTTCTCCCCGTAGGTGTCTGGGTCCCCCGCGTGTCCCCAGAAACTGGAGTTCAGAGTGATCGGGAGTTTGTCTCCCTTCGGTTTGAAGAAAAGCCACGCGCCCAGTCACACTCCGCCAGCCCGCTTCACGTGCTCCTCTGTACCTCAGCTCTCCAGCGTTTGCGCTCCCTTCTCTTCTTAGTTGTAAATTTACCACTCAGCCAGCTTTCCCATGGTTCTGGGTGGTAGACGTTTTGTTTTTTAGTTGTATTTTTGAAATTGTTGTGCGAGGCGGCAGTTTAGTTGTTTAACTTTGCCACCATCTTGGTTCCCCCCAAAAATCGGGATTCTTGTTTTGTTTTTTAAATGATTATTTATTGTTGGAAGTATTACATATGTCCCCCTTGTCCCCCATTGAACCCCTACAGCCCCCCTGCTCTTCCCCACCCCAAGCCTTCAACACCCTACTGCCTGTGTCCATAAGTTATGCATATATGCATACAAGTTCTTTGGTTGATTACTTCCCACCCACACACCATCCCCCACCCTTCCTCTGAGATTCTGCACTCTGTTCCATGCTTGCATGTCTCTGGATCCACTCCATTCATCAGTTTATTTTGTTACTTAGATTCCACATATGAGTGTGATCATGTGATACTTGTCTTTTTCTGATTAACTTATTTCGTTTAGCATGATACTCTCCAGGTCCCTCCATGCTGTCTCAAATGGTAAGAAATTCTGCTTTTTTTGCTGCTGCTGCATAGTATTCCATGGTATAAATGTACCACAGCTTTTTTATGCACTCATCTACTGATGGCCACTTGGGCTGTTTCCAGATCTTTGATATTGTACATCATGCTGCTATGAACATAGGGATGCATACATTCTTTCTGACTGGTGTTTCAGGTTTCTTCTAGAAATATATCCTAAGAAACCAGAAGTAAAATACCCTTTTAATGGATTCCTTATATTTCAAAAAAATAAAAAATAATAATGTGACAAATAATGATTGACTAAATAAATGTTATTTATCTCTCCATCATAGACAGACTTGAGAAATTTCTAGGTACAGTTTACTGTAGTTTATGATTCTCTTGGTTGAGCCTTGTATATTTTTTCTTTGTTCTTCCTTTTTTTTCTTTATTAAGGTATTACATACGTGTCCTTATTCCCCCATTACCTCCCATCCCTCCCACTCATGCCCTCACCTCCCTGTTGTCTGTGTCCATTGGTTAGGCTTACATGCATACATACAAGTCTTTTGGTTGATTACTCCCCCCCTTACCCCCACCCTCCCCTACCTTCCCTCTGAGTTTTGATGGTCTGATCAATGTTTCTCGGTCTCTGGATCTGTTTTTGTTCATTAGTTTATGTTGTTCATTATATTCCATAAGTGAATGAGATCATGAGATATTTATCTTTCTCTGATTGGCTTCTTTCACTTAGCATAATGCTCTCCAGTTCCATCCATGCTGTTGCAAATGGTAAGAACTCCTTTTTTACTGCAGTGTAGTATTCCATTGTGTAGATGTACCACAGTTTTTTAATCCACTCATCTGCTGATGGGCACTTAAGCTGTTTCCAAATCTTAGCTATAGTAAATTGTGATGCTATGAACATAGGGGTGCATATATCTTTTCTGATTGGTGTTTCTGGTTTCTTGGGATATATTCCTAGAAGTGGGATCACTAGGTCAAATGGTAGTTCCATTTTTAGTTTTTAGAGGAAATTCCATACTGTTCTATACAGTGGCTGCACCAGTCTGCATTCCCACCAGCAGTGCACGAGGGTACCTTTTTCTCTGCATCCTCACCAACACTTGTCATTTGTTCATTTGTTCATGGTAGCCATTCTGACAGGTGTGAGATGGTACCTCATTGTCATGTAGGTTTGCATTATTTGGGTGATTAGTGACTTCGAGCATGTTTTCATATGCCTCTTGGCCTTATGTCCTCTTCAAAAAGTATATATTTAGGTCTGTTGCCTATTTTTTTATTGGGTTATTTCCTTTTTGTTAAGTTGTATGAGTTCCCTATAAATGTAGATAAAACCTTATTGGAGATAACATTGGCAAATATGTTCCCCCATGCAGTGGGCTTTCTTGTTGTTTTGTTGGTTTCTTTTGCTGTGCAGAAGATTTTTATTTTGATGTAGTCCCACTTGTCTATTTTCTCTTTAGGTCCTATTCCTCTAGGAGCTGTATCAGTGATGACATTGCTTCAACATATGTCTGCTATTTTGCTGCCTATGGAGTCTCCTGGGATTTTTATGGTTTCCCATCTTAGGTTTAAGTCCTTTATCCATTCTGAGTTTATTTTAGTGTATGGTGTAAGTTGGTGGTCTAGTTTCATTTTTTTGCATGTATCTGTCCAATTTTCTCAACACCATTTATTGAAGAGACTGTTTTGACTCCATTTTATGTTCTTACCTCCTTTGCAAATTTTAATTGAGCATAGTGTTTTGGGTCGATATCTGGTTTCTCTATTCTATTCCATTGGTCTATATGTCTGTTCTTGTGCCAGTACCAGGCTGTTTTGAGAACAGTGGATTGATAATAGAGCTTGAAATCTGATATTGAGATCCCACTTACTTTGTTCTTCTTTCTCAGGATTGCTGTGGCTATTCAGGGTCTTTTTTTATTCCAGATGAATTTTTGGAGAGTTTTTCTAGGTCTGTGAAATATGCCATTGGTATTTTAATGGAGAGTGCATTGAATCGATAGATTGCTTTGGGTAGTATGGACATTTTAATGATGTTGATTCTACCAATCAATGAACATGGTATGTTCTTCCATCTGTTTATATCTTCCTCTACCTCTTTTTTCAGTGTCCTGTAGTTTTCCACATATAGGTTTTTTAACTCCTTAGTTAAGTTTATTCCTAGGTATCTTAATTTTTTTTGGTGCGATGGTAAATGGGATTGCTTTTTTAGTCTCGCTTTCTGTAAGTTCACTATTGGTGTATGGAAATGCCATAGATTTCTTGGCATTAATTTTGTATCCTGCTACATTGCCGAAATCATTTAATAAATCTAATAGTTTTTTGATGGAGTCTTTGGGTTTTTATGTACAATATCATGTCATCTGCGAATAGGGACAGTTTTACTTCTTCTTTTCCAATTTGGATGCCCTTTATTTCTTCTTCTTGTCTAATTGCAATGGCTAATACTTCCAGTACTATGTCAAACAGGAGTGGTGAGAGTGGGCATCCCTGTCTTGTTCCTGTTCTTAGGGGAAATGTTTTTAGTTTCTGCCCATTGAGTACAATGTTGGCTGTGGGTTTGTCATATATGGTTCTTATTATATTGAGGTATGATCCTTCTATTCCCACCTTGCTGAGAGTATTTATCAAAAATGGGTGTTGGTAGAGGTCTCCACCCAGCTTCCCTTTTGTATGACATGAAATAAAAACAATGCCTCTTTGTGTGTACAATTAATGAGAGGTTTCTGGCTTGTGTGGACACCAAAGAAAGGGTGTCACTACTATCACTACGTGCCCCAGGTAAAGGTGCAGAAAATGTAACTAAGACCTAGTCTATATAAAAAGAAATGGACAGCCAGTTTGAAAGGGAATTGCCATGGACTAGAACAAAGAATATCCTTACATGATATTATTCTACACTATCATTAAAATTTTTCCCAGATTTGGATCACCCCCAGTACTTATAATAGTTCCTCACACTCTTGGGGATTAAAAAAAAAATCATCTGTTTGGTGTTTGGAGACAAACTTAACACGTCTCTTGATACTTTAGAATTACAACAACATAATATACAATTATCCCAAGCAAACATTCAAACTAATTCTTTGAATGTCTGGCAGCAATTTAAAAAGGTCATGTAAGGATTTAATCCTTCTCATTGTGTAGAGGGCCTCCTGGGAAGGCACCTGAGCATTCTATATTGGTCCCTATTACCCTTTAGGCCAAGAGAGGCCCTCTTCTCACAATTCAATTGCTCACAGCTTTTGCATGAGCTCTCTGTTCATGTCGAGGTTGAAGTCTCGTGATGACGGGTGCCATGGATCTGTCTCTCACCCAGTGGGGAAAACTGAGCCTTCCCTGGAGAAGAAACGCGGGTTCTACAAGACATGTGATCAGTACTGGGGCCCTGCCAGCATGCGAGGGGATCCCAAGGCAGGTGCTGGGCATGGAGGCCACGGGGGCATAGGCTACCAAGGAGACAAAACTGAACCTCACGTCACCCTGCTTGGCCCCGGAGGATGGCTCGTTAGCCAGAGACGGGTAAGATTCCTCAAGGAAGGAACAACCTAAGACAGGCACAGTCGCAGAGGGGCCATCAGGAGAGAATTTGGGGATCAAGAGAGGTGGGGCACAGACCCTCACCCCCCCAACATTGCAGGGGCCTGAACCCTAGCCCCTTCTGAGGGAGGTCTCCTGCCCCCATGGCTGCTTCGTGGTTCCCATGCCCAGCTCAGATCATACCCAGGTGGCCAACAGAGAGTTGGCCGACAGCAGCTGCCCTTCACTCCAACAAGAATTGTTTGAGTTGTCTTGTACCCATGGTGTGGGGAAGTGGGTTTAAGATATTTAAATCCAGCCTACCACCAGGAATGCTCAGGACTTACTCAAGAAGGAAAATAATCCCTTCCACCAATATTTACAGGGTAAAATAAGATTGTTGTTAGAGTAATAAATTTGACAGTAAAATAGTAGTCAAGTTTTCAGGCAAATTTAAATTGGCTAGTTGAAACAAGCGAATATTCTAGAAAAATTAATTGTACTGGACAAAAAGATGTTCCTAAAGTGTTAACTAAAATTTTTATTGGTACTTCATCTCATGATAAAATTGTGCACCATGTAATGAAACTAAAACAGTAATATTATAGTGCAAAAAATTAAAATTTAAAAGCCATCAAGACGACATTATAAAATTTTCAAATGCCTCCTAACATTTAAATCAAAAAAGGAGGGGATAGTAGAGGAATATCATGTAAGGAAAAATATTCTGTAAGTAAATTACATCTAGAAAATTAATACTTTAGAAAATTAATTGTAAGGCTAAAAGCAAGACACACATGAAAAACACACGAGGAGTCAAAACAAGCCAGAGGAAAATCATTTGGGCAAAAAATGAAATAGGATCCCAAGTCAAATTTATAGAAAATATTCCTTTATTAACTTTTGGTCGAGAATATGTTTGTATATTTTCAGAAAACAACTCCGAGACCATGTGGATTCCAGTAACAGAGAGGAATTGACAGGACTACTCCAGCCATGAAGACAGAAGAGAAGCAGTCCAGAGATGGAAGACGCTGACATGACCTTCCCATACTAGCAGTTAGCAGCTGTGCATCACTGCAGGTTGCCCAGGACCAAACCAGACAGAGTCGGACCTGCATTACCACCATTTGTCCACCATCCAGAACTGTAATGTCAGTGCTGACATGTACACATAAGGAACTGTTGGACATTGAAATTGGGTCTCAAAAGAACTGTTGGCCCAGAAAGAAACTCACTACAGACCAATTCATTTGCCTGTCACCATAACCATTATTGCTTGTCTCATTTTCGGTTCTTATAAGTGTATTTCTACTAGCACATGATCTCACTCATCTAGGGGAAATAATGAACAACATAGACTGATGAGCAAGAACAGACCCAGAAACAAGGAGGCATGGATCAGACTGTTGGGCCTCAGAGGGAGGGTTGGGAAGGGTGGGGGTAAAAGGGAGAGATCAACCAAAGGACTTGTGTGCAGGCATATGAGCCTAACCAGTGGTTAAAGACAACAGGGGGGTGGGGGCATGTGTGGGGAGGGGTGTGGGATGGGAATGGGGGGATGAGGACAAATATATGATACCTTAATCAATAAAGAAATTTCAAAAAAAAATAAAATAAAATAACAAAGGCCAACCCCCTTCCTTTGAATAAGCCAATGTCTTTATAAGCAATTTAAATAAGTCTTCTATGAAAGTTAGTTAAGACTTCCCATGATCCCTCAGTATATGCAAATAAGCCTAAAAGGATACTTTAAAGATATAATTATAATTTTAATAAAAAGGAGAAATTTTAAAAATTTTGAATTCTCTTTCACTGATATTTATAGCATAAACTAAGATTGTTGTTAAAGTATTAAATCTGATAGTAAATTAGTAGTCAATTTAACTGTAATAAGATTTCTTGTGACAGACCATTTGGATATATACAGGCAAATATTAAACAGCAGCCTTGTAGGTTGCTTGTTGTAAAGAAAGACAAAGATTCTTAAATGAAACTCTCTGTAGCCTAAAAGTTATTCTAGAAGGAAGTAAAGAAGTTTCCTTCAAATATCTTAAGTACTGTAATTGAAAGCCTATATATTTGGCCTCTTAAAACTAAAGTAAATAATTTGTGTTTTTCCTCTCTGATAAATTTTATGTAAAATTAAAGATTAATAGCAGAAACTTAATGTCATTTATTGTTCATAATGGAGGATAAGTAAAGTTAATAAATAAACCTTATTTCAGATTAATTTAAATTGGCTAATTTAAATAATTGAATGTTCATAAAAACTGAATTGTACTGTACAAAAATCTATTCCTGAAATATTAGCAAAAATGTTTATTGATGGTTCAACTCATAGTAAAATTCCTTAACATGCAATAAATCCAAAGCAGTCATATTTCTGTGCAAAATTAAAAGTAAAACGTTATCAAGACTGCATTAAATTTTTTTTTACCAAAGCCTCATAATAATAAAATAAAATGGGATTATTAAAATATCTTGTAAGAAATATCCTGTAAGTAAATTACATCATGCCTTAATTGCTTTAATATTTTTTACTAAAAAATTAATTTCCATTTGTAATGCTAACAGCAAGACACCCATGAAAAACATACGTGGTGTCAAAATAAGACAAAGGAAAATCATTTGGACAAAAATCAAAAGGATCCCAAGTCTAATTTATAGAAAAGAGTTCTTTATTAACCTTTGGTCGAGAATATGTTTATATTTCCAGAAAAGACCATATGGATTCCTGCAACAATGGATCCCAGAGAGGACCTGATAAGAACTGTTCCAGCCACAGAATAAGCAGTGGCCCACAAGAACAGAAGAGAAACAGTCCAGAAATAAAAATAGTGAAGACGCCTTGCCATGCTAGCAGTCAGCACCTGTGCATTGCTGCAGGTTGCCCAGGACCAAGGGCAAGGAAGGTTGGTGTGCGTGCTTCCAGACCATGTGTGCACACCCTTCTACACAGAAGTCAAAATGTTTGTTTTTGTGTTTTACCAGGACCCCCCTGACTTGGGGTCTTGTCTTATTTCTAACACACGGAATAGTATTAGCTGCCACATTAAAAGAGATGTTATACCTCAGGCATTAACCATCTTAATGAATGGATTCAGTTCCAGAAAGGCTGGATCTACTGCAGCAGGGGAGCAAAGATCCTTCAACCCCCTTATATTTCAGTAGAAATACAAGCTCTTATTTATGCCTTAACAGGTTTTGCTACAGAGCCCATCAACCTATAGTAATAGTGCTTATGTGGTTAGTATGGCAAAAATTATTGTAACAGCTACTATAGGGCACACAATTCAGAGGAACTTTTCATTTAATTTTCAGCCTTTAAAATGTTATTAGAGAAGGACAATTTCCATGTTTTATTGGAAGCAATGTCCTCAGTGTTATCCACCTTTCTGTGCCAACTTCAGGGGCAAATCCCCGAGGACTTAAACCTAATCTAATCTGGAAAAATGGATGTCACTCAATAGTAGAAAAAGCCAATCGTACTCTTAAAATCATTTATTAAAACAAAAAAGGGGGAGACAGATGTTACATGTCACCTCAAGAGAAACTCAGTCATGCTCTTTATATTTTAAAATTTTTGAATTGTAATGAAGAGGATCGTACAGCAGGTGAAAGGCATCAGACCTCCTGTACAATAGCCTCCACTGAGTCAGCTAGGTGGAAGGAAGCACAAAACCAGACAAGAGTTTTATCAGATTCAATAATAATGTAGGGAAGAGGTTGTGTTTTATATCTTTTCAGAAGGAGCAACGCAGCCAGTTTGGGTGCCAGAGCGTTACGTCTGTCACCACAATGGACTCAGAGAAGCTCCTGTGTCCCTTCATTCAAAAGGACTGAGAGTTCCCTGATGACAGCAAAGCGGAAAAGAAGAAAACTGAAGGCTACGCAAGGGACTGAGGTGCCAATATGGAGTCATCTGAAGAAGTCAACGACTGAAGCACAGCAGATTGTGGAAAAGCAAGAAGTGGAAGCTACTTCTTCAACCATGTTCCTGATCATGCTAGCATCTGTTAGCTGCCAGTCTTCTGCAAAGTCTTGCACAGCCAAGTCCAAGGACTCTGAGTAAATATACACCAGCAGCAAAAGAGACTTTCATTTAGTAGCTAAAAAATGTTAACATGTCCATAGTTTTGATTTTTCTCTTATTGTTTTGCATTGGCATTGTTTTGTTATTATTTAATAGCTAGAGTTTTGGCTCTTGACATTCAAGTTTTGAAAATGATAACATGTATGTAGTTTAGTTTTGCATTGGCATTGTTTGCAATTGTGTTATTAGAGCTTTATTCTTAATGTTTAGATTTTACTTTTATTATAGTAGCTTAAAAAGCAAAAAAGGGTGAGATGTAGAGGGCCTCCTGGGAAGGCATATGGACATTCTTTAAATTTTCAACTGAGCCTAAGGCACTGGCAGAGTCCATGTCCCTGGTTACACCCCACCCCCCCCCCAGAAAGGCGGGGGGGGGTGTTATTCAGTTTTGACTACTTACCTTTGTCCAGGTGTCAGCGGGGGCAGGTCTAGATATGTAAATCCAGTAATGCTATGGCAAAGTTAAGAATGCAAATAAACTCCTTTAAAATAAACCTGCTGTGTGGCTCAGGTGCTTGCTGCCTCTCCATCAGAGAGAATGGCACCCACCTAGCTCCCAGCTTTATGAATCTATTTCTGCCTCTGGTCTCTTTCTTTCTTTAATTTCTTAATCCCCAGCTCCTCCACTCAGCAACCAGACTGTTTCCTTTTCCGTGATGGAGATGGACACGGAAAAGAGAGAAACACCCCCCACATTTTGTATTGTGGTAAATCCTGATTTTGTGAACAAGAGTATATAATTTTCAAGCCTCACTTGCCTTGTCAGTAAAGTGATGATAATTTTATATAACTGGGAAGGTTGCTATCAAATGTTGAAGTCATGATTAAGAAAGCACTTGGAGGATTCTAAGATGCTCTACACTGGTAAAGGCCTATTTTTTAGTATTTTTACTCTTTGAGAATAAGAACTATCTCAAACCACTTTTCTCCTTGCTTATTACATTCTGTCCCTATACTATGAAGCATAGTTGTCCCTCCTTTATAAAAACTGCTGTTTGAAACTCTTGTTTGAATTACTCTGTTATTCTTAGACAGTCTCTTATTCCGTAGGTCAACTCTGTTATTTTTAGACTGTAAAATAACTTTGTTTTTTGCTTGAATAGAGAAGATAAACTTAACTGTCTGACCTTGCAAGCTAGCCATCTAAAGGGGCTGATACACTATATTAATTCGCATATTCTGCCAAGTGTTTGTTCATCCAAGGTTACAGGTGTTTGATTAGATATATTATGTACTCAAAGTTACAAGTTGTCTGTATAGATATTACAGATGTTTGATTAGATATAATATGTATTCAATGTTACAAGCTGTCTTACACAAAGAACTAGAAGAATATTAAAAGGAAATATCCCCTCCTGTGTTTGCTCAGAATTTGACAGAGGTAATCTGGCTCCTAACTAATTGGCTCATTAGGCGTCTTGTCCAACTTGCTGATTTGTGATACAACAACTAGCCCTCTTTCTGTTTCTTGAACACTCCAAACTTGTTTCTATCTCAGTGCCTCTACACTTGCTCTTCCCTCTGCCTAACCCTGATATTTACATGGTTTGTTCCTACTCATCAGTTAGGTCTCAACCCAAATATCACCTTCCCAGAGATGCCTACCTCATCGAATCTAATGAGCTACACATACTCTAGTTTCTTTTTCTTTATCACTTCAATCGTTTCTATTTTCTTCATAGCACCCGCCATGATGAGACTTGTCATGATTATCTTATTTATCTACTTTCTTGTCTATTATCAGTATTCTTCTACTAGAATGTTAGTGCTATGAAGGTAGGACTTTGTCTTTCTTATTCATTGCTAGGTCTAAGGAACTTGAATTGTGCCTGAAACATAGTAGATACATGTATAATGGAAAGTTTAGCAAATGATGTGGGCCTCACATTTAGGATAGAAGGAAGGTAATGTGTTTTCAAAGTTACTGGATCTCACCTTTTTCTAATATTTCCACCCTTCTATGCACTCTCTAAAGAGTGGCTCCTACACAGGGGTTGTGTTTTCATGGATAAATTAAAGACAATGGGGTGCTATCTCCAGATGCTATTATTATTGTTTCACTTACTATTATGAGTATTATTATTAGATACTAGAGGCCAGCTGCATGAAATTCGCGCACGGGGGTGAGTGTCCCTCAGCCCAGCTTGCACCCTCTCCAATCTGGGACCCCTCAAGGGATGTTTGACTGCCCATTTAGGCCCGATCCAGGTAGGATCAGGCATAAACGGGCAGTCGGACATCCCTCTCACAATCCAGGACTGCTGGCTCCCAACTGCTTGCCTGCTTGCCTTCCTGATTGCCCCTAATTGCTTCTGCCTGCCAGCCTGATCACCCCCTAACCACTCCCCTGCCAGCCTGATTGATGCCTAACTGCTCCTTTGCCAACCTGATTGCCCCTAACTGCCCTCCCCTGCAGGCCTGGTCACCGCTAACTGCCCTCCCCTGAAGGCCTGGTCACCCCTAACTGCCCTCCCCTGCAGGACTGGTCCCCCCAACTTCTCTCCCCTGCAGGCCTAGGTCCCCCCCAACTGCCCTTCCCTGCAGGCCTGGTCGTCCCCAACTTCCCTCCTCTGCTGGCCTGGTTATCCCTAACTGCCCTCCCCTGCAGGCTTGATCGCCCCCAACTGCCCTCCCTTGGAGGTCTGGTCCCTCCCAACTGCCCTCCCTTGCTGGCCATCTTATGGCAGCCATCTTGTGTCCACATGGGGGCAGCCATCTTTGACCACATGGGGGAAGCCATCTTGTGAGTTGGAATGATGGTCAATTTGCATATTATTCTTTTATTAGATAGGATAGAGGTCTGGTGCAAGGGTGAGGGCCAGCTGGTTTGCCCTGAAGGGTGTCCCAGATCAGGGTGGGGGTTCCCGTGGGGTGGCTTGGGCGAGGGGCCTGTGGTGGTTTGCAGGCTGGCCACGCCCCCCGGTGACCCAAGTGGAGGCCCTAGTATCTGGGATTTATTTATCTTCTATAATTGAAACTTTGTAGCCTTGATTAGAGCCAAGCCTCCTGCTTACTCCGTGGCCACAGCCATTTTTGTTGGGATTTATTTATCTTCTATAATTGAAACTTTGTAGCCTTGAGTGTAGGCCTGGTCTGGGCATGGCATCAGGGGAGCTTGGCTTCCTCCATTGCAGGGGGCAACTCAAGCCTCCTGCTCTCTCCAGCTCCATGGCTGTTGCCATTTTTGTTGGGATTTATTTATCTTCTATAGTTGAAACTTTGTAGCATTGAGTGTAGGCCTGGGCCGGCCAGGGTGGCAGGGAAGCTTGGCTTCCTCCATTTACAGGAAACCCAAGCCTCCTTCTTGCTGCAGCTCCATGGCCACAGCCATCTTGGTTGGGTTAATTTGCATACTTGCTCCTGATTAGCTGGTGGGTGTGGCTTTTGGTTGTAGCAGAGGTACGGTCAATTTGCATATTTCTCTTTTATTAGATAGGAAAAGGTACCTCTAAGAAGCCACTCTTCAATCTAGGGACACTTTTAGGGGTTAAGGGTAAAGATAATCTCCTACATCTCTGGTTATTTCTAAATTCAATTTGCAGTTTGAAAGTAAAAGTCAAAAATAGCATCTTGTATATAATTATAGTGATGCATATCACAAGATATTTTATCTAGTAGGGCCCTTAGAAAATTGAACCCAACCCCTTATTGTAAAGATTGGAAAACTGAGGCCCAGAAAGGAGAAATGTTTACCCCAGATTACATTGCAAATTATAGGTATAACAGGATGCAGAAGTTACTGTTCCAAATCCCAGCTATGAAGAGTTTGAGAGCCTAAGTTCTCAGGACCAAAAGAAATGAGGGTTGGGGGAAACCAAGATGGCGGCATAGGTAAACACCTAACCTGCAGCCTCACACAACAATTTCAAAAATACAACTAAAAGTCAAAACGGACATCATCCAGAACCACAGGAAAGCTGGCTGACTGAAACGCTCACAACTAGAAGGAAAGAGAAAACCACAAGGAAAATCAGAGTAGCCGTAAAAGCCTGAGGTACGGAAACACAGGTGGAGACACGGGCGTGAGCGCGTGCGGGGAGGATGGAGCCGGAGAGGACGGGGCGGCTGAGTGCCTAGCCGGCATTCTCTAGCGGGAAGGAGACAAAAGCTCCAGATTGCGCTGAATCCCAGCTCCGTCTGCACTGAACCCCAGTTCTGGACGAGACCCTGGGGACCCAAGCTCATACTGGGGGAATCTGGGCTGTAAGGCAGAAACTCAGGGGAGCGGCGAAAGACAGAGCCCCGGAGGCGCGCACATGAATGCGCGCAGAGGACGGACTGTTGACTGTGCCGCTGAATTGCCCTAGCGGGAAAGAGACAAAAGCTCCGGATTGAGCTGAGCCCCAGTTCCGACTGCACTGAACCCCAGTTCCAGGTGAGACCCTGGGGACCCAGGCTCATATTGGGGGAATCTGGGCTGTAAGGCGGAAACTCAGGGGAGCGGCGAAAGGCAGAGCTCCGGAAGTGCACACGTGAATGCGCACAGAGGACAGACTGTTGACTGTGCCACTGAATTGTCTTAGCGGGAAGGAGACAAAAGCTCCAGACTGCACTGAGCCCCAGTTCTGACTGCACTGAAACCCAGATTCATTGGGGGAGAGACTAGACTGTTTGGCAGCTGGTGAAACTCCAGGGCGCTTTTCTCTCAGAGGTGCTTTCAGGGCGTACAGAGGGACACTGAGACCCAGGAACCTCATAGGGCGGGGCTGACGGGAAGCCAAGGCTGTAAGCTCCACCCTGAAACTCCGCCCCATCCAAGCTGAGCACAGAGGTTTTTACAATTTTGCAAGTCTAGTTGAATAAGGCTGTCTCCTGGCGTAGACATAGCTGATCCTCACAGCCAATTGGACTGGAGGTCAAATCCTCCCAGTGTACCAACAGCAATCAAGGCTTAACAACACCAAGACTTTGCACTCAGCCCACAAAGGGGGGTACCAAGAGCGACCACCTAGGGAGATTGGGTAAGCTGAGCTACTGGCCCCTATAGGTCACTGACCACACAAAGCCACCCCATCAACACAGGGAGGCAGCCAAAATGCGGAGACACCAAAGCAGGTCACGAATAGAAGAGATGGAGGAAAATAAACTAATGGACAACACAGTGTTCAGAACCACATTTATAAGGTTACTCAAGAATCTTCTAAAAACCACTGAGAAACTTGAAGAGACCTTCAAGGACCTTAATGAGAATACCAAAAAATGGAAAAGGACCAGTCAGAAATTATGCATACACTGTCTGAAATAAAGAATATACAGAAACTCAACTGTAGATCACAGTACCCCAAGAGTCAAACCAAAGATCTGGAACATGAGGAAGAAAAAAACACCCAACCAGAGAGGCAGAAAGTAAGAAGAATCCAAAAGTGTGAGGATAGCGTAAGGAGCCTCTGGGACAGCTTTAAGCATACCAACATCTGAATTTTTGGGGTGCCAGAAGAAGAGAGAGAGCAAGATACTGAAAACCTATTTGAAGAAATGACAGAAAAATCCCCCCACCTGGTGAAAGAAATAGACTTACAAGTTCAGGAAGCACACAGAACCCCAAACAAGAGGAATCCAAAGAGGACCACACCAAGACACATCATAATTAAAATGCCAAGGGCAAAAGACAAAGAGAGAATCTTACAAGCAGCAAGAGACAAACAGTTAGTTACCTACAAGGGAGTATCCATACGACTGTCAGCTGATTTCTCAACAGAAACTATGCAAGCCAGACGGGAGTGGCAAGAAATATTCAAAGTGATGAACAGCAAGAACCTACAACCAAGATTACTCTACCCAGCAAAGCTATCATTCAGAATTGAAGGTCAGACAAAGAGCTTCACAGACAAGAAAAAGTTAAAGGAGTTCATCACCATCAAACCAGGATTACATGAAATGCTGAAGGGTATTCTTTAAGAAGAGGAAGAAGAAAAAAAAAGGTAAAGATAAAAATTATGAACAACAAAAAGACATCAAATACATACCTACCAACAAGTGAATCTAAAAATCAAGTGAATAAAAAAATCTGAAGAACAGAATGGACTGTTGAATATAATAGAATCAGGGACATAGAAAGGGAGGCGACAAACAATTCTCAGGGGGAAGGGGGTCTGAGGGGTGCAGGAAGAGATTGGACAAAAATCTTACACCTATGGATGAAGACAGTAGCGGGGGGGGTAAGGGTATGGGGTGGGGTGGGGAATCAGGTGGAGGGGAGCTATGGGGGGGGGGGAAGAGGAACACCTGTAATAATCATCTGAACAATAAAGATTTATTAAAAAAAAAGAAATGAGGGTTGGTGAGATGAGTGGAAAAGGTAAAGAGATTTAGAGGTACAAATTGTTTGTTAGAGAATAGTGATTGGATGTAATGCATAGCATAAAGAATATAGTCAATAATATTATAATCACTTGATTCATTCTGGAAGGCTGTTTGAGAAGAGATTTGTTCAAAAAATGAATCATTTTTTTCCATTAAAAATAATGTAAATTGAATTACTATGTTCCAGACCCCCAAATGATTTCCTTTTAACCTTTCTCAATTGCCTGTGATCGTTGTTTCATGGGCACTTTTACACCCTTAGCAACATCAGCACTCTTGATGGCCTCTTTATGTTTTAAAATTATGCTAACCACCGATTTCACCATGCCATACTTAGGAGCCAGATCAGGCACACAAACACCTCTATCATACTTTGCAATTATTTATTTTTAAAGATCTATTATTGTTCTCACAAGTTTCCTTTTCACTTTACTGCTATTGATAACATTCTTAGGATCCATGATAATTTACTGTACATACTTAATAGTAATAAGCAGCAACAAAAGCAAGCAAGCAAACAAACAAACAAACAAAAACCACAAAAATATTCACAGCATAATTTCCTGAGATGCTAAATATGTGAGGTTTGGCCTGGCCAATGTGACTCCATGGTTGAGCATCAACCTATGAACCAGGAGGTCATGGTTCGATTCCCAGACAGGGAACATGCCTGGGTTGCAGGCTCGATCCCCAGTAGGAGACAGGCAGGAGGCAACCAATCAATGTTTCTCTCTCATTATTCGTTTTCCATCTCTCTTTCCCTCTCACTTCCTCCCTGAAATTAATAAAAATATATAAAAAAGAAAAAAATGTGAGGTTTAGTGGTAAACTGACTCATACTCACGCATTCTCGCTGTTTGTTGCCTGAGACACGTGACTGATTATACAGGTATCAGCATGAAAAGGCTGTCAGGTGGAAACTGAAGTTTTGTGCGACAACCTAGACATTTTTTCTGTGACAACTTGGTTGAGAACCGAATTGTTCGAGATGGGAGACATATGAGAACCAAGGTTTGACTATATATGGTGGCAGGTGGGTACCAGATTTCATTGAGTTGATCACTTCATAAATGATACACTAATAAATGTCTAATCATGGATTTGTAAACCTGAAACTAATATAATATTGTATGTCAACTGTAATTTTCAAATAGAAAGGAAAATAAATGAGCTGGTGTCTTTTATCTTTCTCCTTCCAACCTTTCTTATTGGAATTTTAGTGAAATTGCCCTGAGGAAAAGGCAGTCTAGGAGGCCTCCAAATCATATTTCTTTTCCAAACAGACACTATGATGCTGCTTACCTTGCTTTCTATCTACCTTACTGTTTCCTCTTAGTTCTCAAGGACTGTTTTTTTTTAATGTTTTCCTCTAAGTTATAAGGCTCCATCTACCTCACAACTTCAACTAGAAGAGACTCAGGGGAAACATGAACACTGTCTTTAGATATCTGAAAAGTTGGCATAAGGAAGAGCGATTACACAAATAGTGTGTGGCCCTGGAGAGCTGAAGTAAGGCCACAGGAATGAAGTCACTGGAAATCAAGTTTTGGCTCAATGAAGAGCTGAACCATCTCATGTCTGCAGTAGAACAGGCAGGCTTAGTATGCCAACTCTTCTCCCTGGAGGGCTGAAAGCTGAGGCTTGGAAACTTCTCAGAAATGGAACACTTTCACTGGGTTGGCAGATGTCATAGTTGAAAGCCAAGGAACTCCTAAATTCAGGAATTCACCTTTGATTGTCCCATTAGGTCCTGCTACCCACAGCCCCCATCAGTTGGCAACAACAGGGTAATCTCTGTCCTCATTTAAAATTGTGTTACCATAGGCTTTCCCTTCTATTATTTATCTTTTCCTGGTAGTGGGGTTTCTGTTCCTTCTCTGGAGCTAGAAGCTTCTGTCTAGAGAGGTTTTCCAGCCAATCCTGGTACGTTAGTTCATGGACTCTAACAGGGATAACCTTCTATAGCTGCCTGTGACCACAACAACATTGACTACAACTTGGCATAGTCATCTGTAACCTCCTGGACAGTAGAATATTTGGCTATTGTTTTCAATTAGGTAATTTTGTTGCGAAGACAGCTTTTGAACTTTGAAACTTGTGAAATTAGATGTGAAGCATCATGGATTGCTTGTTGCTACAACATGGAGGATGGGATATTGGAATGAAATTAATATCTCACTGGGGAATCCTGCCTGGGAGTGGGTCAAGCAGCTGAAAGTACTGTATCCCCAAAAGAAGTTGCTATCTATGGTAGCACAGCCTGGTGAGCCTGGCACAATACCCAAAGGCCATAGATGCTTTTTTGTCATAAGTCCATCACAATCTGTCAGCACCAGAGGGACCAATCTGGTAGAATTTACTTAATAGAAGTAAGAAGGGGCTGACCATCACAAGCAACCCTATAGATAGGCAGCAAGAACTTAGACATTAAGTAAGGGCTCCAAGCAGGCACCAGGCCTGAATAGAAATTGAGACAAAAACAGGGTAGCCAATAGAAAACAAGGAGTTGAAATGAAGGTTATACTAAGAGAGGAAAAACATGGTAATGGGAAAGATAAGTATCATAGATTATGCTTGCACCAGGGTTTACCCTTGTGTCACAGGATTTCTTATCTGAGTGAGGTTAAGCAGATGTTGGGATTAAGGAGGACCACTGCAGTCTTTCCTGGATCCCTGGACCTTGGATTTTAAAGGAAAACTTTACTAAGTCTTCACTGAATGTTGAGACTGACTGAAGCAGCTGTGCCATTTTTGTATCATTGTCAGGATTTGAGCAGGAACTGAACATTCAGGGATTCACTGGGAGAACTGAGGACTATACTGAGAGCCAGGAAACCAAGGTTGGCTCTGTCACTGGAAGTCTGGTGAAAGACAGATACTTTATGCCTTATGTTTGTTTGGTTTTTGTGTGATTAGATGCATGTTTTTGTATTTTTATAACTTGGAAGTTATAGGGGGAAAGTGGTGTTGATTTTAGAGAAGACAGAGAACTCAATGTGAAATGTAACTGTACATTAAGTGAATGGTCTGCAGTGGCTAAGACTAACCACCTCCAGAGGGCACCATTGTAAAACCTGAGAGTTGTTTTGCCTGAGCAAAGCTATGAGATAGATGGACAGATAATTTGAAAAGATCACATGAATTAATATGTCTATTCTGGCTCTTACTATGCCAGGGAGCTTGCCTTCTCCCAATGGTCACAGTAAAACTAGTTTCTTCAACTCTCTATCCTCACATAAAATACCTAGAAAAGCCTGCAGTGCTAGAGAAATACATAAGAACTGCAGCTACTAAACTCTCCACTCAAAACCTTTTCTCTCCCTGTCCCTGGAATGAGACAGGAGCAATGTCTCCTCTTTCTGGCTTTGCTCCTGCTTTTTGAGGGCCCGAGATTCACCACCCTCTCTTCCTCCTCTCTGCTCATTTCTGCCCAGCTGATAGTTCAAACCCCAGCTCAAGTGCTAATTCTTCTGCAAAACCTTTTCAATCCCCATGCCACACCTACACTGCTTGCTCTTCTATCATTGACTGTCTGCATATTTTGCACCAGCCTGGAATTAATTATTTCCCAAGGGTGGATTTTTTTCCTTAGTGTAATTGTAAGGTGCTCAAGAAGAGGGACTGTGCTGAGTTTTCTTCTTCCAATCCTCCATAGCACCTATCCCAAAGACAGCCAGGCAGCCCCCTCTACCACTGATGAAGTGGGTAGATGGATGGGCTATTAGCCTCAGTCATCCCTCTGTCCCCTAACTAACTAAAGATGCCATGCAAGGTTTCAGTTAGCTCTTGGGCCTTAGTTCACATGTGCATCAGTGCTTGGGATGCGGAAAGACAGCAGTATTGTCAAAAGTTTGAAGATGTGTAATATAATCTGCATCATTTTTCTATTTGTTAAATCCAATCTAAGAATGTATTTGCATGGAACTCCCACTTCTTTGGGAGGTGGGTATTGTGTACCCCTTTTGAGAGATACAGGAACTCTGGGTCAAAGAGGCCAAAGATGGTAAGGACCATGACTAAGAGGCTGGTGGAGGCCAGACTATGTCTTAGTATCTCAGCTCTTGGGTTCTGCCTCTGCCTATATGATCCGCCCACTCTGGTCCCTGCCACAGAACCTCTGCACTTCTCCAATATAGAAAAGTCTTATATTTGACTACATGTCAACATGTCCCTCATTACTTACCAAATCTGGAGTCCTTTGAGGCCCTTGGGAAGCCCTCCTAGGGCCAGATACAGAGAAATGCCTCCTGAATGCTCAGATCATGTCTCTTGGTGGTCTTCCTTCAGCAACTGCTGCAGTGGGATCAAACTAGATATCAATGATTCCCAGCTCTCGTGTGGATCTATGTGGTAGAGTCAACATTCATAAACTTCTTTAAATGTGTTTGTTTGTGTCTCTGTTCTGAGGGCCACCCCAAATAAGACAGCTTATTTTTTATAATTTCCTCTTTTTTGGTCTTTTTCTTTATTTGTTTTTTAAGAAGTTGCCTGATAACCATATAATTTTTCCAATCCTAGGTCTATATTCAGAGGACTTAGCTCCCATTCATAAAACTTAGCTTTAGTTAGATTTTATGACTGGTCATTCTGTGTTAATCTGTCAACCGCCCTCTCCCCACAAGTGGGGATATCCCAGAAAGATTGCAAAACTCTCTAATCTCTTCCTTAACTGTTCTTTAACCCATAAATAGCCAGATGTGGCCAGGGCAGACACACACACACACACACACACACACACACACACACACACGGCAGAAGTTTGCTAGCCTCTTTTGTGGCTGATTGATAATCTGATTCCTGGATGATGTTGATAATAATGATGATGATGATAGTGATCATGACTTTCTGCTTATGTCTTAATAAGTAGTTATTGATAACATGTGGTTCCCTTACTGACTCCTCTAGGAAAAGAAGGGTACATTTACTGGCTTTTTTCACAGCCCCTTCTAAATGGTGGGGCAGGGAGGTGGAAGTGATGGATAGGAAGCCTTGACGCTATGGTTGAAACAAACACCAGGATTTCTCAGTGACAGCTTACTGCAGAGCAAAATGCCCTGGGCTGTCAGGTTCCACACTTCTTATTTCTAGTCCTGATTCTTTAGATAATTATCTGTATGACCTTCCTTAAGCTCTTTCCATCCAAAGCCTCCATTTCTCTACTTTTAAATTAGTGGCGGCGGGGTGGGGGAGGTTGTAAGGTAAAAAATACTCTTGAACTCTGAAAGGCTCAGGGCACTGTTGTGTTCCCTACCTCTAGGGAAGCAGTTCAGCTGCTCTACTTGTGATTTAAATGTCTCTAGATCCCTTCTCCAGGAGGCAACTTGAAACTCAAAAGAGAAAAAGCAGTCTTGGAACACCTAACTCCAGTCTCTTTTCCACTGCAACTCTGAAGACTGAACTCCATCTCCTACTCCCTGCAGCATCAGACTCTGGGAAAATCAATCTATTTGCAAAAACTCCTCAAATCCTAAACCCTCCTTGCACACTGTTTCAGTCTCCCCACTAACATGCCACATCCAGTTCCCACATTGGTACTCCCTGGGTGTTGGACAAAAGTGCTGTGCCCCACTAGGAGGCTGGACGCAAAACACGGTGGTCATTGCATGCAATCTGAAGCTGGTGGCTTCACGTTGGAGAAAGCATAGCATCAGCATTATGCTGGGTTCACGAGGTTCCAGAGACTCTACAATGTCCCCCTCCCAATTCTCTAACTGGCCCCTGCCTCATTCTTCTTGCACGACCCCAAAATTTGTGCAGACACTTCCTGGTGACCACTGTCCCTCCAAGGCCAACCAGGTACCGAATGAGGCCTCCAGCTTGTCAGTAGTCACCATGGTCGCCGCAGCCCCCTCTCAGTTCCCTGTGCCACAGCTCCTAGCTGGTATTTTGGGCACTGGTGCAGAAGATAAAGAGAGTAAGGGCAAAGGAAGATGAAGAAGGCGGATCATAGGGGTTGCCCAGAGAAGATCCCCTAAGTCTGGGCTTCCAGCTGCAGCAAGAAGAGGGAGGGAGTGCCAGGGAAGAGCTGCGAAAGGAGGGGGCCTGAGACTGGAGCAGCAAAGACTTTGCCAACCCGTTTAGCTCCCCAGCGGGGTTGGACAGGGCGGAGCTTCAACCGCGGCTCCCCATTGGCTCTCTCGCGAGCCCCTTAGACTTTCTATAAAGTGCGGTTGCAGAAGGCTCTGACTTCACTGGCTCAGAGCACAGCGACTGCAGGCCTAAGACAGACGGATTCAAGCGGACAGAAATTTAGTCTGAACGACCCCCAACTGCGTGAAGGAGGAAGGGCACTCCGGGGACGCCTAGCGCTGCTGTCCTGAATTCAGAATCTGCACTGCCTGCGCACCCCAAGCTGAGGAACATTTGGAGCCAGCCGCATTCGCCAGCCCTGCGCTCCACTGTCCAGCTCAGCTCAGCCCACTCCGAGTCAGGTCCAGCGGTTGTCTTTTTCCTTCTTTCGGGTCCCCTCTGTGCTATCCTCTCACCCACCCCCTCCCACACCTTGGAGAGTGCATTCTCCACTCAGAGCTCTCCGGATAACGCTGAGCAGCGCTCGCCCAGCGCTCTGTGGAGACCCCCTACCCCTCCATCTCTCTTCCCTTGGCTCTCCCTGACTCAGTAGCTTAAGGATTTTGAGGTTTTCCAAAGGCGTCAAGCTGGACGCCCCGACCACAGAATCACCCCAAGGGGCTTTCCCAAACCCCAGCATCATGAGCTATGGGGACGAGCTCACCCCTGAAGCTCTGAGTGTGCCGAGTGGGTTTGATGATCTGATCACCTCCACCGCTTCCCAGGTGCTGCAGGCTATTTCTAATGCTGCGTCTGCGGTTAGTAGCTCAGGCCGGGATAGCGTGCTCTCCATGATCCATAAGCTACCTGGCCATATCTCAAACATTGGCAACCTGGATGACACAGCAGGTTCTATGGCTTCGGAGATGGTGTCCCAAGATGAGCGGGTACAGTTCTGGCTAGTAATAGGGTACACCATAGTGGTATTTGCTGCCATACTAGGCAACTGGGTCTTAAACCATGTGATTATGAAGTACAAGAAGATGCACACTGCCACCGGCCTCTTTGTCGTCAACATCTCCGTGACCAACATGATGCTGGCTTTTCTCAGCTCTCCCTTCACCATGGTAAGCTGGGTGCTGAAGAGGGGACCTGGGGCTCAGGCCAGGAGAGCAGAAACACAACTTTGCATTTGCAGCAGAGAGAGCTGCAGAGTGGGAAGGAGCGCTGAAGCGGGTACAGTTGATTAAGAAAGTGCGTAGAGGCAGGAATGGCTGAGAGATGTTGAAACGGTTTGGAACTTGAGGGGAGGGGAGCTACAGCCAGGATTGTGATTGCGTTGCTGAATTAATCTCCTGCCTTGTCAGAGGCTGAGTGACGTGTGTGGCTTAAGGAAGGGGTGCGGAGCTGTTTTGGGTGAGCTTTGTCACAAAGACCTAGCTTCAGTTTCCCCATTTTTATTTATTTATTTATTTATTTATTTATTTATTTATTTATTTACGCAGTGCTTGGAATGGAATGTGGCTAACAATTTTTGTGATATGAGGTCTGCGTCTTCAAACTGGGCTGTTTCTGTGGAAATATATGAGAGGGTATGACAGCTACAATGTGAAAATATTTCCTTCCTGAGACAATAATGCCAGCAGTTTGTGAAGCAAGGAAGCTTTTTCTACTTCTATTTTGAGCTTGTAAGAGGGGAATTACGAAGCGCTGAGTCCTGGTGCCTCACCATGTCCTTTCTCCCACAGGTGCGCTATCTGTGTAATTCCTTGGTGTTTGGGAAGATGACATGCCACCTCAGTCATTTTGCTCAGTACTCTTGTGCCTATGTAACAGTGATGACCATGGCTGCTATTTCCCTGGACCGACATCGGGTAGGTGTTTCCCAGGGCTTTTCAGGTCTTATAAAAGAGTAGGTTTTTCTTCTAGATAGATGGAAGCAGCTAAGAACATAAATTATTTAAAATGTTTGAGTTCCTTGAGACAATCTATGTGAATACACACACACACACACACACACACACATATATATATATATGTATATATATATATGTATATATATATATATATATATATATATATATATATATAGAGAGAGAGAGAGAGAGAGAGAGAGAGAAAGAGAGAGGGAGGGAGGGAGAGAGAGATAATACACACACACACACACACATATATGTATATATATATGTATGTGTGTATTAGGAGGATTGCAAAATGTGAATTACAGACTTTTGCCATATCAAATCCTATGTAACAAAAATACCATCATCTTTTATATGGTGTTATGGAAACAGAGATGGAGCAATAAAATTATTTTTTAAAAAGTGGCCTCCTTCTCCTTTGGAAAACATATTTTCTTTTTCTTTTTCTTTTTTTTTTTTTTTTGTTGTTGTTAAGGAAAACATTTTTATTTGCTGCATTGCAGGACTGGCTAAGGGAAGAAAGAGGGAAAGAATGAGTCAGAGCAGGGTGTGGCTTCAGGGCTGGTGGTGGGTTGAGTCTGGGAGGTGGGCTTGAAATCTGCCAGTGAGAGCTGAGCAAATGAAATAGAAATAAATTGAGAGATTGATGAAGAAGGAGTTAAGGGGGGGAATTGAAGTGACTTAAAAGGAAGGAGGTAGGGCCAGGGATGAGATATTGTTCATCAGTTGGGAGGGAGCCAGGAAACAAGTGCAGTGGGAAGAACACAGAGGAAAATTGAAGGTGTTGTGTCTGGAACCAGATGGAGGGGGCAATCGAGAAATCTAGGTCATAGGAGATTAAGGAAGATGGGAGGGGGCATGGAGGAATTGAGGAGAGGGGAAGGGAGGAAGGAAAGATTGACCAGTGAAGGATAAAGATGGAAAGGGATGGAGGGATAATGGAAAGAGACATAAAGGGAACCAAGTGGGATAAAGGATAAAGGGATGTGAAGTGCTCACCCGTCAATATATGATAAAGAAAAAATACATTACACTTTTGGACATCCATCCCTCTTCTCCACTGAACTAACTGGGAGACAGAAACTTTGAAATCAGTCCACTTGGATTGCTATCTTCCCATTGACATGTTTCTCTCTACACTAACCAACTTTGTTCTTTCATAAAACAAAATACCACTCATTGGTCAACAGAACTAGTACCCAAAGCACATTACTCACCCACCTACCAAGTCTTTGCACTTTTGCAAAAGAATGTCAGTTGCATAATGACTAGTAAGTAACCTTAATATAGATTGTTTAATTGGGCTGGGGTCTTTTCTTCCAGGTCATGTTATATCCCCTGAAATCCCGAATTACTCCAATGCAAGGCAATGTTTGCATCATTATCATCTGGATTGTGAGCACCTGTGCTGCTTTGCCACATGCCATTTACCAAAAGCTTTACCAAGTGGAAATTGGGTAAGAGAAACACAGAATGGCCAGTTTCTGGATTCGAGCAACCTGTGACCTTGAAAGCCTCATGAAATAAAGGGAATGGGGTAGGGGCTGGAATAGCACATTTCAAAACATGGGTACAAAATTAAATTTCTCTAAACTGGAATTTACTAAGAGTACTCAAGAACTCTCATGACAATGGGTTGTTAGGCATACCACTTTCTGTTTGGGGTCCATTGTTTCTGTATATATCATATGAGATGTCTGGAATTGATGAACACTAAAACTCCCTGCTTTATAACTCTAGTCTTCAGTCCTAGCACAGACACAATTAGTAAATACGTCTCTTTCTTAAGGCCTGTCTGCCATATAACACCTGGCAATGGGGCTAAGGGAAAAAGAAAAGTAAGTTAATGTTTCTCTTTCTCTGTCTTATAACCTAGAAATATAACTGAAGACTGTATGCCTCCCCAGTTTCTCCTATACTTCAAAATCCACATGGAAATATCTTGACCTGAGTACCTTTTTGCTCTTCTTCATCTTGCCATTGATGGTGCTGATGGTTGTCTATGGTCATGTGGCCAAGAAACTGTGGATCCATAATGCTGTTGATGACATCAATATCCACACTTACATTTGCCAGCGTGGGAAGAAGAAGCAAAGTCTGAAGATGCTAATGATCGTGGTGCTTGTCTACACTATCTGCTGGCTTCCCCTCAATGTCTATCTGGTGCTGCTCTCTAGTGAATCCATCTCAAGCCACAATGGTCTCTACTTCTTCCTCCACTGGCTTGCAATTAGCAGCTCATGCTACAACCCTTACATCTATTGCTGGCTCAGTGATAGCTTCCATATTGAAGTTCAGAAGGTCATCATGGATATACAGAAGATGCTACTAGATGGAATCAGCCGCCTGAGAGGGGAGCACCGCCAACTGAGCTCCATCTCACCCACTCATCGCCCTGCTAGGATGGATCCCAATCCTGGAGTGCCCAAATTCCCACGATTCAAAGATTTTGATGAGCTACCCAGTCCTCCTCCATCCCCAGAGGTGGAAACCTCCTTTCTCTACCCCCCAGTGCCTAGAGTTTAAGCTGCCCAGACCGCGATAGATTATCCATCCTCAAAAACTCAGATAGGGTGGGACCAAAATGATAAGTTTCATTCATTTTACATTTTGGGGGAATGGAGGAAGAGGTTGGAATTTGAGGGATGGGGGCTATGTGAGCCACCATATGTGTCTTACTTGTTCTTTCATTTTCTCTGTCTGTCTTCTCTCCTGTTTCCTTTCCAACATTTTTTTTTCTCCCAACAGTAAGTAAACTGAAGATATTAGATCTTCAGGCTCATCAGAGATGTTTTTACATAACTCAAAGGAAAGTTACACTATGACTTGGGTCTCCTAAATTTCATCTCTGATTCTGGAGACTGTTCCCTTCTCCATTTTTGTGTGCCCACCTGGCCATGGCACTTGTGTTCTGACATCTTAGACGTTGTCTCAGAGCCCCCAAATATTACTTACATTTATTTAGATGAACAAGAGGTCAATGTCTATATTGTGTCCAAAATCTTCCCAGAGAAATAACGGAAGAGAAATTCATAGTTTCTGAAATTTAATTGGGTTCTCTAGGAACTTAGATCTCCCTATAAATGCAAGTAATCTTATCTCCTCATGGAAGAATGAGAATGAGAAACCTTACAGTAAAAGATAAGGCAGTTAAATGGTTCACTCTACATCACCTAGGTTATTTCTCCAAAATGCAAATACAATAATTATGTAACAAAAATACCATCATCTTTTATATGGTGCTATGGCAACATGGCACTTTCTGAACCAGAATTATGACCAAGTGTGTATATTGGTTAAATTTTTAAGTGGGTGTCATTTTCCTTTCTTTTATCCTCCTGCTGAGAACACTTTTTTTAAAGATCATGGTCACTGGAGGTTTAAAGTATTGCACCCCTTTTTTAGATGAACTATCCAGTGACTATTCAAGTGCCCAAGTTAGCACTGCAAAATCCAAAAATTCTCCCTGTTTCTTGACTCTACATTTAACATACCTTATCTAATGTAAACTTATACATCTCTTTTTCTGGAAAAAAAAGAAAGTGTAATGTGTTCACTGTTGATTTGTTTCCATGCCTCTAGCCTATGAGGATTTCAACTCAAGAGAGATGAGGAGGAAGTAACTATCTGCCATCGCCTTTCATGTGGAGACATTGTTATTAAGGCTCTTTGAAAGGTACAACTGTGTGTGTCAGGAAAATGCCAAGATGAGGATGTGTTTTTTCTCCTCCTCCCCCTGATTCCCTACTCATATCCTTGTCTGCCCCTTTTCATTTCCTTTTCTCCCCCTCTATATTCTCTCCCTGGCACCTTCTTCTCTTCTACTTTCTCTGTTCCACCCTTCTCCTTTTCCTCCTCCACCTCCTACAAATTCCTTCCTTCCTTCCTCTCACCCTCTTTCCATGTCTCCTTTGTTCCCCTCCCCTCCTCCTTCCCCCTCTTCTCCCTACTTCTGCCCATCTTCTCCCCTCTTCTTCAGTTCTTTCCTCTTCCCTTAATTATCTTTCATTTTCTTCTCCCCTTACTCCTCTTATTGCCCCTCCTCCTCCATCTCCAGCTTCCTCATTCCTCCTTAGTCTCTTCCTTCTTTGGTACCCCTTTTCTAATTTGTCCTTTCTTCATTCCTCCTCTATTATCTATCCATTCATCATTCACTTCTTTGAACTCTGATACATAGTTTAAACTACTGCTTTCTCCTTGCATTTTATTGTTCATCAGTTCTCTTCAATATTTCTCTCTTCTCTTATCTTCAGAATTCAGACTTCTCTAACCCTTAATGGAAGTCTTGGGATCTGCACAGCATTTTAGCTTTGTTCATTTCCTCCTCCGCCTCCTTTTTATATTTCACCATCACCCCCAAAGAATCAAAATAACTTTTTAAAAATATAAAATAGCTACTAACTAACAACAACAACAATAAGAATAGACTTTTATCACCACAAGATAACCCTGGAAATTCTTAGAAGTTCCAGGCCCACCTGGCTGGCTTCAGAGTTTTGTTGCTCCATTTGCTGTGAACTTCATAGCGACTGACCAAACCCATTGGTTTTAGCAGTACTGAGAACAGGTTATCATAATCTCTTTAGAGTGTATGTGTGTTTCTGCTTCAATCTCATTATCCTCAATCATCTTCCCTTTCTTCTCATCTTAATCATTGTCTTTTTACCAAGGACATGTTATTCAAAGTCCTTTTAATCATTCAGTTTCCTCTGGAAAGTGTCAAGCCAGGGGCGCAAAGCAGATTAACTGGAGTTTAGATTCTAGCTAGTCATCCTACCTGGTGAAAGCAGAAATTGGCTAATTTTAAGTCAGAACTCCAGGAATCTATGGAAATTTTCCATACTTGCTAAAGTATTGCATCCCTTTTTTAGATCAAGAACAATTTGAGGGGAAAGAAGGGTAGTTTAATCTCTGCTTCTTTCTATTTTCATTTTCATGAATGAACTTTTTATCTCTTTTTCCTTCCTACTCTCACCACCAAAATAAAAAAAACACTATAGATACTAAAAATAACTATATTTACATAAGTACAGGACTAAATATTTAGAGAAGTCCTGGACTAAATAGATAACCACATCTGCTAGTGACATCATTGTAATTGCACATTCACCTTTCAGCTTCAGCTATTTTTGAAATTGATAGTCTTTGTGAGTGGTGAGCTCTGCTGATCTCTTTTTCTTTCTCATTATGTATATCCTCATTCTTCTAAGAACAGAGTTGTCTTTCTCATTCTCCTTTTGGCAGGATGGATACATCCCAGGACAATCAGGCTGATTGTCTAAGACTCTGCTTCCTCATGAGGAGAGAGCAGAGTGAAAATGTCCTGAAGTAGCCAGTGCTTCCTGAAGGAATTATACCTTGCTCTGATATGTTCCTTTACCTACTTAGACTTAAGAGAAGTTCAGATGAAAGAGATGTCATTGTAATTTAAATGACTACTGTGCTATTGTATGTTCACTTAGTGTTCCCCTTCCCAGGAACACTCCTCCCTATTCCCACTTTTATCCTCCAAAGAATCAGACACCCCACACACACACTTCAGTAAAGCTGAATATCTGGGATGTTCCATGCTTGACAGATGATCCAGTTTCAGTGTTTGCTGCTGCCTTGACTTTTCCTACCCATCAATTTTGGTGATGGACAGGATGCTTGAAGAATTGGGCCCTTTGGTAGTTTGAATTTTTGTGGGGTTTGCTTAGATTCTTTTCAGCAGCACTAATCTGAACTCAACACCCAGCCAAGTCTGGGGGTGCTACCATTGTAAGTAGTTTCTGGCTGAGGAGGACTTATTTAATTGGAATATGGTGCTAATGAGTGCTAGGTCGTAGGCTCTAACCCATGTGCAGCCATTTAGCTTTGTGGGTTTGAGCATGGTGCTAAAGAACTATGGGATTGTGGTTTCAAAACCCCATATGTGTCTGTTTACAGACTGCACCACTCACCCTGGCCAGCCTTTTTCTGAACATGGGTTATCAGCCATCTGGAAGACCCAACAAAACTATTCTTTGAATAGCCCTGCAAAATTCATTTTCACTTCTGAGAAACAGTTTAAAGTGTATTAACTACTGATAGTGTTTTAGCAGTGTCACCTTCTTGTCAGAAGGACACCATTTTTTAAATGTATAGTTGAACAGAGAGAATTACAGCAATGGTGGATGGGAGAAGTTGCCAAATTATCCTTTTTCACACATCCAAATGCATATACAATCCTTTGTCCAATGCCATGAAACTGTACCTTGGTCTAATCCAGGACATTTAAAGAAATGTTTTGATGAAACTAAGAGCTATATGAAGCTGGTCCAATACCACACCTCACTGGATATGTCTGGACTAGAAGAATTTATTTCCTGACACATATATCTGAGATGCTGGTAGTCAATTTTAAATGTTACTTATTTGTATATGTATAACATAGATTCACTCTTAGGTGTTCTGAACTGAATGCCTCTTTCATTAAAAATTCCCTCTCATCCTGTACTTATCTTTGTGTGCTATCACACATACACTCACTCACACATATGCATGCATTCACACACATACATAAACACACACATACACCTATACACACCTACAAAGATGCACATATGTGAACATACATATACTCCCACATATATAAGAATACATACATGCATATATATACAGAAAAATGTACGCAAAGATTTACTATATTTTAAAACAAATATGACCAAGTCTTTTCATAATGCATTTTCCAAATCTAAATTTTAATTTTTAGTCACTTAGTCAATTATCTGTTTGAATAAATGAACTCCGGAATCTTTTCAAAACCATCATTATTTTTCTAGGTGATTAGATTACTATTTTATACATTGTTGTAGATGCTGACACTATGTTATTAAAATCTGTGTAGCATTCACAATTCTAGCCTTATAACATGGTAAGTGTCCTACTAGCAAATGCATAATAATACCAATTGGATATTTATTATTCTAAAGAAAATATACTTAATTTTATGTTTAAACACACGCAAAAACAAACCCTTAAATTGGGAGTAGGAACTTGAATACACATGAGCATAAACAATTTATGCACTAATCAATAAAGAAAAAATGGAAAAAAATGTACACAGAATATACACTATACAGTACACAGACACAGAAAGATACACACAGAGCTTCAAGAAACCCTTACCATAAAAGAATCTTGCTGATCCATGCCAGGAAAGAAAATGTTAAATGCCTAAGTTGTAATTTTCTAAAACAATGAGGAATTCATAAACACATTGAAAACTGTGGGCTCAGACCCTTGTTAGCATATATAATGTAGGAAGAACAGAAGGCTAAAATTCCTTTGCCTACTTTGTGAGGAACTTTTTAAGCTTGGGTGTTACCTATGCTCCAGGAAATTTACATGCCTTAATATCATCAAGTGACTACCAAGAATCATAATTACAAATTTGGACCATCTGCTTCCTTCTTTGTCATTGCTGAAGGCTGTCAACATCTCTAGACTATGAGACAAAGCCTCATTGATGGACACTGTCGTCCTTCAGGCCATGTGAGGAAGGAAAGGAGATGGAGCCAGTCTGGACAGTTTGAGAGTGGGGATGAAGTTGTTTATTCTGATATCTCTTGTTCAGAGTTTTCTGTGTCTAGTTCAGCCTTCCTGCCCTTATAATAATAGAACTATTTTATATGTGATGATGACTTTGTGATTCTCAAAGTAAGACCTTTTGGTGTTTTTCAATGTGTTTGTTGCAATGTTTTTCCCCACATTGAAAAACTAGAAACTGTTAGGAGATCTGGATAAGACTGCAGATTTTATTTGTAAATATGCTGGTGAATGGGTAGATGCTCTGAAAACAGAAAAACACTGGAAAGGAGCCTTTTTGTATCGTAGGGAAAACTTGATGCTGAAAGAAACTGCATTATCTGGATGCCCAAGGTGGGTACTGAGGAAAAAGTATAGATTTTAGCTTGAAGTGCGTTTCTTGGCATAATAGATGCAGATTCTGAAGGAAGTGCCCATATTTAGATTTATGTAAATAGGTATATGTTAACTAGACAAGTTGAAATGTTATAGCAGAATTTAAAATTAAGGAATAAATCTAGCTATTATTTTGGGATTCGATCCTACTAGAAATAAAGTTGTCATTGGTTTGATTATTTTTATGGAATGATCTAAATGACATCGAAGAGAGATATACAGATCAAGCTGACCCACAAGGCCTTTGCTGTAGAGGATTTCCCCACTCAAAACACAGATCTCAAGGTAGTGTAAAGCCTTCATTAATAGTTGGGAAACACTGAATACTCTTTTTGTTGCTTTAACCAAGAGGTTGTGTTTGTGAAGGCCTTTGTACCTGTAACTTGGAACTCAAACAGGAAAGTTTAGTATTAAAAAATCCTTCAATAAAATAAAAATTAAAATACAAATAAAAAATATTAAATAACCCATAAAGAAAGAAAGAAAGGAAATGATCTTTTAGACTATATAAGGTACTTAGTGAAGTTTATTATCTACTCCAGCACCTGACTAAGCAGTGTTTACTGGACTCTCCATGAGATGAAAATGAACTTGATACTTCTGACTTTCAGCTTTTCAACCTTTTGTACTGCTCTATCCTTGCTCACAAGATCTATGGAATGATGGAAACATCCTATGTGCACAATTATATCCCACACTAGATACAGGGTGTAAATGTAGTTGTAGTGTGGGCTGCGGGACTGAAGACTCCCAGGGAAGAATACTGTGAATTTGCCATATTTTCTGTATGCAAGCTGCAATAGCAGTGTTTAAATGTCACAGAAAATAATTCTCCCTGCAGAGATATTGACAAATTGCAAGGGGACATCATGACAAAGGAGAATGAGAGAAGTCTCACTTTGTTCAATAGAAGAATGGACATTATTTTGTGATCCCAACAGGGATACCTGCATTAATAATTTTCTTGTTACTGTGCTTTAAATATGCTATACTAATGTCCCTATTCCTCTGTACCCTCATTTAATGTTTAAATTTGGATTCTGGGTTGGGTTGGGGAGGGAGCACAGGGTAAGAGGTAGTGTAGTGGGTGGGAGCATGGGAAATGGGAGTAGATTAGAATATATATGTATTCACACAGTAAATAAAAATATTTGTTTAAAACACTTCCAAGTTCTTCTTTTTTATTTTTATTTTTTATTGACTTTTGAGAGAGAGAGAGAGAGAGAAAGGGAGAGAGAGACATTGAATTTTTGTTCCACTTATTTATGCATTCATTGGTTGACTCCCGCATGTGCACTGACTGGGGATCAAACCCACAACCTTGGCATATTAGGAGGATACTCTAACCAACTGAGCTATCCAGCAAGGGCCCCAAGCTCTTCTCATATGAGTAGATCTAGTTGGCACAGGGTGAGGTGTTGCTTACATCAGTGGATATTTATGATCCACAGTACCTATCATAAGTGTCAATTGATTATTGCTGGTGCCAATTCAACATCAACTGGGATCCCCAATTTGGGGTATGGTGAAGAAAGAAACTTTATTCAGTGCAAATATTGATAAAGAATGGCTGTGAAAACAGCACTACTGTGGAACAGCTCAATAGTGCTACAGCACAGCTGTGAAAACAGGCTGTGAGGTTAACCTGGGGCCAGGCCCCTCTTCAGCTAAGCAGCTCTGCTCCACTCTGACTACTCCACACAGGTCTGCTCTGCTCTGGTGAGCCATCTTTAATGTTTCAATTTCAGCTGGGGAAATGCAGTCTTCAGTAGAAAATGTGCTCTTAGAGCCAGAAGAGAGATGGCTTATATGAAGGGAAGTCCCTGCCCCTGGTTCCTGATTGGTTCATCTTCATGCAAATGAGGACGCCAAATCCTCAAAGTTTGATAGATCCTAAAGGCATGTCCTGATTGGACAGAGTTCAGTCACTCGGATTGGCCAGAGCTGCGCAGCTCTGATTGAATGGGAAATCCCAGTCCTATTGGTTGGACTAGTAGTCCAGGAACTACTTTATAAGGGCTGGCTCATATGGCAGAAACACAGTGCAGGCAGGAAGTTCAGTTCACAGGCACACCAGTCAGTGCAGGCTTCTCCCTGAAGTATAGTTTGCATGAGTGGCTCCTGTGTGGAAATGACTGCTAGGCTCTGTTTTTTTTGTTGTTGTTGTTCTTGTTGTTTTTGTGTGGGGTTTTTGTTTGCTTGTTTGTTTTTAGCCACCAGGAGCCCTTCTCAGTCGTTAGGGTATAAGTTAACATCTATTGAAAACTTTCTATGTACTAGCCATGTGGGTATTGATGTGGGAGTGGTTGGGAGTAAAGATATCATGTAGAAGCAAACCCTTTGAACTTGCTTTGGAAAAGTTACCTGGTTAGCAAAGGAGACAAACAGTTTTCCCATGAGAACACTAGGGAGTCAAATCTACTTTCTGGTCAGTAACCAGAAAAGCATGATGGGACCTCAATAGGAAAGTAACAGACTCCAAAAATGGGTAGGGTCAAGTCAAGAATGCCTAAAGCAATGAAGGTGCCTCACTCAATAAAACCAAATCTCAGAATTCCAAGATTTAAACCCAGTAGGAGAATTTCTAGATGGGGATGAGTATTAAACAAGTGGATTGAGCTTGACACCCTGAATTTACCATTCCTTAAGCATCTTTTGCTTGAATTATCACTGCAATAATCATCCCTAAACCCCAGAAGTGCTCCATGCCCTTTGTATGCTCTGATTCTTTAAAACTAATGATACAGCTCCTAGGGCAATGGAAACTAAGAAGAAAATAAACAAATGGGACTACATTAAAATAAAAAGCTTCTGCACAGCAAAAGAAACCATCAACAAAACAACAAGAAAGCCCGCTGCATGGGAGAACATATTTGCCAATGTTATCTCTGATAGGGGTTTAATCTCCAACATTTACATGGAACTCATACAACTTAAAAAAAGGAAGATAAACAACCCAATCAAAACATGGGCAAATGACCTAAATAGACAGTTTCCAAAAGAGGACATTCAGAAAGCCAAGAGACATATGAAAACATGCTCCAAGTCACTAATCATCCGAGAGATGCAAATCAAAACAACAATGAGTTACCACCTCACACCTGTCAGAATGGCTATCATCAACAAATCAACAAATGACCAGTGCTAGCGAGGATGCAGAGAAAAAAGAACCCTCCTTCACTGCTGGTGGGAATGCAGACCGGGGCAGCCACTGTGAAAAACAGTATGGCATTTCCTCAGAAAATTAAAAATGGTACTCCCATTTGATCCAGTAATACCACTTCTAGGAATATATCGGAAGAAAACAGAAACACCAATCAGAAAGGATATATGCACCCCTATGTTCATAACAGCACAATTTATAATAGCTAAGATTTGGAAACAGCTTAAGTGCCCATCAACAGATGAGTGGATTAGAAAACTGTTGTACATCTACACAATGGAATACTACGCTGCTATAAAAAAGAAGGAATTCTTACCATTTGCAACAGCATGGATGGAACTGGAGAGCATTATTCTAAGTGAAATAAGCCAGTCAGTGAAAGAAAAATACCACATGATCTCACTCATTAATGGATAATAAAAAAAATTATAAACTGATGAACAAAAATAGATACAGAGGCAGAGATGTATTGAACAGACTGTCAAACTACAGCGGAAAGGCTGGGGAGGGTTGGGGGGAGGTAAGAGATCAACCAAAGGACTTGTATGCATGCATATAAGCATAACCAATGGACACAAGACACTGGGAGGGGAGTGAGGGCATGTGCTTGGGGGTAGGGAAGGCTGGGGGAAGGTCAAATGGAAAAAAAAGGAGACATATGTACTACTATTTGTAATACTTTAAACAATAAAAAAACCCTCAGTAGTCTTTTGGAAAACTGTAACCTTCATCGGATATGCTAAAAGAGAACAATTGGGAAATACACATGTACTAAAAAAGCATAAATACATGTTAACAAATTCCCAATCTCAGATCCCATAGTTTCCAGCTTCTACTCTAACTTGTGTGTGTGTGTGTATGTGTGTGTGTGTGTGTGTGTGTGTGTGTGTGTGTGTGTGTGTGTGTGTGTGTGAGAGAGAGAGAGAGAGAGAGAGAGCTACAATCAAGGTCCAAGACAGATTCTCCTTACCTTACCTGAGTTCCCAATTTCTAAGCCTCCGATTTGTCTTCACTTGAAGGTCATCATGGTAATACCTCCTATATAAGAGCACCCTCCTGAACAAACATATAAGTATTGCCCCACTATAAGTGCCCCCACAATGTCATATGCATCAAAAGTTATTTTACAATTCCAAGATACATACATCCTATCTAATAAAATAGTAATATGCAAATTGACTGTCACTCCAAGACACAAGATGGCTGCCCCCATGTGGACACAAGATGGTCACCACAAGATGGCCAGCAGTAGAGGGCAGTTGCGAGGGATCAGGCCTGCAAGGGAGGGCAGTTGGGGGCAATCAAGCCTGCAGGGGAGGGCAGTTAGGGGTGACCAGGCCAGCAGAGGAGGACAGTTGGGGGCAACTGGGCCTGCAGGGAAGGGCAGTTAGGTGAGACCCAGGCCTGCAGGGGAGAGCAGTTCGAGGGGGACCCAGGCCTGCAGGGGAGAGCAGTTGTGGGGGGGGAAGGGCAGTTGCGGGGGAACCAGGCCTGCAGGGGAGAGCAGTTGTGGGGGACCAGACATGTAAGGGAGGGCAGTTGGGGGTGATCAAGCCTGCAGGGGGGGCAGTTAGGGATAACCAGGCTGGCAGAGGAGGGAAGTTAGGGGCAACCCGGCCTTCTGGGAAAAGCAGTTGGGGGGGGGGAACCCAGGCCTGCAGGGGAGAGCAGTTGGGGGGACCCAGGCCTGCAGGGGAGGGCAGTTGGGGGGGAGAACCAGACCAGCATGGGAGAGCAGTTAGGGGTGATGAGGCTGGCAGGGGAGGGCAGTTGAGGGGGACCAGGCCTGCAGGGGAGGGCAGTTGGGGGGGCACCAGACCAGCAGGGGAGAGCAGTTAGGGGCGATGAGGCTGGCAGGGGAGGGCAGTTAGGGGTGACTGGGTCATCAGGGGAGGGCAGTTGGGGGGAACCAGGCCTGCAGGTGAGGGCAGTTGGGGTGACCAGGCCGGCAGGGGAGGGCAGTTAGGGGCAATCAGGCTGGCAGGGGAGCAGTTAGGCATCAATCAGGCTGGCAGGGGATTGGTTAGGGGGTGATCAGGCTGGCAGGCAGAAGCGGTTTGGGGCAATCAGGAAGGCAAGCAGGCGAGCAGTTGGGAGCCAGCAGTCCTGGATTGTGAGAGGGATGTCCGACTGCCCATTTAGGCAGTCGGACATCCCTCAAGGGGTCCCAGATAGGAGAGGGTGCAGGCTGGGCTGAGGGACACACAACCCCTGTGCACAAATTTCGTACACCAGGCCTCTAGTTTATTATAATAACACAGTACCTTCTTGTTAAAACATGCCTGGATAGCCCTAACCAGTTTGGCTCGGTGGATAGAGCATTTGCCTGTGGACTGAAGGGTCCCAGGTTTGATTCCTATCAAGGGCATGTACCTTGGTTGCGGACACATCCCCAGTAGGAAGTGTGCAGGAGGCAGCTGGTCGATGTTTCTCTCTCATCGATGTTTCTAATTCTCTATCCCTCTCCCTTCCTCTCTGTAAAAAATCAATAAAATATATTTTTAAAAAACACACCTGGATATAAACAAACTTTAGGACTTAATTCTAAAACAAAGCATGACAACACAATAAAAACTGACAATATTTTGTCTTTACAAAAGCACTTTAAATTTTAAACAGAATCGGAATGTGTAGAACATTTTGACATTAGCAAAATCACAAGAAAGTTTTGCAATTTCTTTTTATCAGTGACCTCTAATTTTATGCTCTAACATAAAACATTTAAATCTGTTAAATGTTTTTTTATCCAGACAGCTCCTTAGTTTTTTTTTTAATTAGCTTTAATTTAATAAAGAACAGTGCTGTGTAGATACAGTGATGGGAATGATGCAAATCAAAATGATAATGAGGTACCATCTCACACCTGTCAGAATGGCTGTCATCAACAAATGACAAGTGCTGGTGAGGATGTGGAGAAAAAGAAACCCTGGTGCATTGCTGGTGTGAATGCAGACTGGTGCAGCCATTGTGGAGAACAGCATGGAGTTTCCTCAAAAAATTAAAAATGGAACTCCCATTTGACCCATTGATCCCACTTCTAAGAATATATCCCAAGAAACTAGAAACACCAATCAGAAAGGATATATGCACCCCTATGTTCACAGCAGCACAATTTACCATAGCTAAGATTTGGAAACAGCCTAAGTGCCCATCAGCAGATGAGTAGATTAGAAAATAGTGGTACATCTACACAATGGAGTACTATGCTGCTGTAAAAAAGCAGGAACTCTTACCATTCGCAACAGCATGGATGGACATGGAGAGCATTATGCTAAGCGAAATAAGCCAGTAAGAGAAAGATAAATATCATTTGTGGAATATAATGAACAACATTAAACTGATGAACAAAAATAGATCCAGAGACAGAGAAGCATCAAATAGACCGTCAAACCTCAGAGGGAAGGCCTGGTGCGGGGATGGGGGTGGGGGGGGGCAGGTAAGAGATAAACCAAAGGATTTGTATGCATACATATAAGCATAACCAATGAACACAGACACTCGGAGGGTGAGGGCATGTGCTGGGGGGTGGGAGTGGTCTGGTAGAGGTCACTTGGGGGAAAAGGAGACATATGTAATACTTTAATCAATCCTATATAATAACTAGGGAATATGCTAATTGACCCTCATGTTGTCACAAAGATGGCAGCACCCACAGCCAATAAGGAGGGAATATGTTAATTGACTGTCCCGCCCTCAAAGATGGTGGCACCCACAGCCACAAGACGGCGGCACCCATTACCCTCAGCCCCACCAGGGCAACAGGCACATGGCCCAGGGCCAGCCCAAGGTGCAGGCAAGCCTCAGATGGCTGCTGCCCAGCTTCCCAGGACTGTGCCCGAGGCTCAGGTAACCAAGGCCAACCAAGGCTTGCACTGCTGGCAGTGGCAGCAGCAGAGGTGTGATGTGGGCATCGCCTTCCCCTGATCGCCAGGTTGCCTCCCGCCCCTGAGGGCTCCGGGACTGTGAGAGGGGGCAGGCCAGGCCGAGGGACTCCCTCAAGTGCATGAATTTTCATGCACTGGGCCTCTAGTAAAGAATAAAATAATGAAAATGAATAAGGAACACAATTTAGAAAACTTGCATTCAGGGTATGGTTATTTTATCATAACCATCTCAGCAATTTTGTTAATAGATTTTAATTTAATTATTAATACTTTTATGTGAAAAAGTAATTGTGTGGAATATTATTTGGAGAGGTCACTTGAAACGTCTATATTTTCCTTCTATGTATTTCTTATAATAGATTTTTTAATCCATCTGAATTAATTGGTTAGAAGACATGCAAGCAAATTGGCAGCTGAACTTAGCCCTCAAAACCAGTTACTATATGAGCTACATGATCAAAAATGATTATAATGTTTTCATCTGTAAAGCTGTTGAAAATCAGAGAGCTAGCATACTAACTCCTGGCATATTTACAGGCAACATCAAAAGATGTAGACATTTTAAATATCAAATCATCGTAAATGGTTTGGCTCAGTGAATAGAACATCAGCCCACGGACTGAAGGATCCAGGGTCCAATTCCAGTCACGGGCATGTAATTTGGTTGTGGACTCAATCCCTGGTAGTGGGTGTGCAGGAGGCAGCTGATCGACATCTCAACGATGTTTCTAGCTCTCTATCCCTCTCCCTTCCTCTCTGTAAAATCAATAAAAATGTAATTTAAAAAATATATCATATCATAAGATTCCAGCAAAATTGGACTCAAAGATGTTTTTTGAAGTATAGAAAGCATAATTTTTTGTTACTATATGTATTTTAATTTGAGAATTTTTCTTGCTTTTCAAGTACTTTATGTTTGATATTTAAGTGTAGGTGGTATAGAATATTATATGAGTTTCGGGTGTAAAACTTTAGTGATTTGACATTTATACAATAGGATCACCACACTAAGTCTAGTAATCATCTCTTACCATGAAAACTTATCATAGTACTAGAGGCCCAGTGCATGAATTCGTGCACAGGTGGGGTCTGGTTGGCCTGCCCAAGCAGGGTCAATCTGGCCGGCTGGCCAGGAGTGGGGCCACCGGCGATTGGTGGGCCAGCCCTGCCCCCTGGTCGAACTCCAGTCGAACTCCTGGTCGAACTCTCGGTTGAGGGGACAATTTGCATATTACCCTTTTATTAGATAGGATTGTTGATTATTTTCCCCTTTAACCTTTTTACCTATAACCCACTCTCGTCCCCTCTGGCAACCATTAGTTTGATCTGTTTATATGTGTCTGTTTTTGTTTTGTTTGGTTTTGTTTACTCATTTGTTTTGTTTTTATAGATTCCACACATAAGTGAAACTATAGAGTATTTATATTTTTCTGACTTATTTCACTTAGCATAATGCCCTCTCAGTCCATCCACATTTTCTCAAATGGCAAGATTTCATTCTTTTTTATTGTTGTGTTATATTTCATACTAGAGGCCCAGTGCACAAAATTTGTGCATTGGGGTGGGTCCCCTCAGCCTGGCCTGCACCCTCTCCAATCCGGGACCCCTCGGGGGATATACAACTGCTGGTTTAGGCCCAATCCCATCAAGCCTAAACTGGCAGTCGGACATCCCTCTCATAATCCATGACTGCTGGCTCCCAACCACTAGCCTGCCTGCCAGCCTGATCAACCCTCTAACCACACCCCTGCCAGCCTGATTGACACCTAACTATTCCCATGCCAGCCCGATTGCCCCCAACTGACCAACCCTGCTGGCCCGATAACCCCCAACTGCCCTCCCCTGCCTGCCTGGTCCCCCCCCAACTGCCATCCCCTGCAGGCCTGGTCACCCCTAACTGCCCTCCCCTGCAGGCCTGGTTGCCCCTAACTGCCCTCCCCTGCAGGCCCAGTCACCCCTAACTGCCCTCCCCTGCCAGCCTGGTTCCCCCGCAACTGCCCTCCCTCCCATGCAATCCCAGTCACCCCCAACTGCCCTCCCTTGCCAGCCATCTTGTGGTGGCCATCCTGTGATGACATGGGGCGGCCATCTTGTGATGATGCAAGGGCAAGATGCCACCTAGGCTTTTATTAGTATAGATGTTATAGCCTCTTCTCTGATTGACCTTTTCATAATTATGTAATGTACTTCTTTGTCTCTTTTTACATTATTTGTTTTAAGGTTCATTTTGTCTGATATGAATATTGCTACCACAGCTTTCTTTTTGTTATTTTCATGGGCTATCTTTTCCCATCCTTACATTCTCAATTTGTGTGTGTGTTTCTATTTGAAGTGGTTATCTTATGGGCAGCACATACATGGGTCTTGTTTTTATTTTATTTTTTTATCCATTCTGCCATCCTATGTCTTTTGATTGAATCATTTAGTCAATTTACATTTAAAGTAATTATTGATTTTCCATTTTGTTCATTGTTTTTTAGGTTGATTTTGTTGTTCAGTGTTCCTTTATTCTTAGCTTGATCACTTTCCTTTTGATTTGCTGGTATTCTTTAGTGTTTGTTTAGGTTTTCTTTCTTATTTTCTTCTGTATTTTTGTAGGTTTTTGGTTTTCAGTTACCACAATGTTCTTTTTTTTTTTTTTTTTACCACAATGTTCTTATAGCAGTCTATTTTAAGCTGATAAGCATTTAAGTTCAAACCCATTCTACAAGGTCAACATTTGTATTCCCTCCTCCATGCTTTATGTTTTTGATAACAACTTTTTGTTTTGTGTATCCCTTGACTATTTATTGTAGTTATATTTAATTTCCTATTTTTTTTGTCTTTTAACTATCATATTAGCTTTTAAGAGGTTGATTTAATGTGTTTATTATATATTTCCCTTTACCAGTGAGATTGTTTTTCTTCCCTGTATTTTCTTTTTTCTGGTTTGTTTTCTGCATAAAGAAGAGCCACTAAAATTTCTTAAAAGGCATTTTAGTGGTGGCAATCTTCTTTATATTTTGTTTGTCTGGAAAACTCTTTATCTCTCAATTCTAAAATATAACCTTGCCAAGTATAGTATTCTAGATTACAGTTTCCCTTTTTTGTTTTTCAGCAGTTTAAATAATTTGTGCCATGCCCTTTGGGCCTGTAAATAAGCTTTTCAAAAAATTACTGATAGCCTCATGGGGTTTCCCTTATATGTGATTTGTTATATCCTTCTTGCTGTCTTAAAAATATCTTTTTGTCCTTATTTTATTTTGATTATAGTGTTTTGGCATGGATCTCTTTTGAGTTCATCTTCTTTGGGTCTCTGTGCTTCCTGGACCTGGAGTCTATTTCTTTCCCAGATTAGGAAACTTTTCAATCATTACTTCAAATTTACACTGAGTGGCCAGATTATTATGACCACCTGATGTTTGTAGGCAAATTAGCCATACACTGCATCGTATGGGATATGGAAGCCAAAGGCCTGTTCGAACACCTTTGCTGTCTGCAGTTACCAAGATAAACGTCTCCAATTTGCACAGGAACACAAGGATTGGACAGTCAAGCATTGGAAAAAAGTCATGTGGTCCGATGAATCACGTTTCCAGTTGCATCATGCAGATGGCAGAGTGAGAATTTGGTGGAAACAGCATGAAAGCATGCACCCCACATGCATGAGTACAACCCTTCAAGCTGGTGGGGGCAGTGTTATGGTTTGGGGCATGTTTTCCTGGCATGATTTGGGCCCTTTAATTCGTGTCGAACAACATCTGAATAGCACAACATACCTAAGTATCATTGCTGATCAAGTTCACCCTATCATGTTGATGGCGTATCCCAATGGAGATGGCTTCTTCCAACAAGACAATGCACCATGCCACAGTGCTCGTATTGTGCAGGAGTGGTTTCACGAACATGAGGGGGACTTTACCTTGCTTAGGTGGCCCCCACAATCACCAGATCTCAATCCAATTGAGCATTTGTGGGACGAAGTTATAAGAGCCATCAAACAGCTGGTTCCACAACCATCAAATCTCACAGAACTGGACAGTGTTATTCATCAGGCATGGTGTCAGATTCCTCGCATCACCTTTCAACATCTTGTGGAGTCAATGCCAAGAAGAATTGCTACAGTATTGAAGGCAAAAGGTGGCCCAAAGAAGTACTGATGGGGTGGTCATAGTAATCTGGCCACTCAGTATAATTTTGTGATTTATTTTGGTATTTTTGCTATTCTGATAGAGTGATTTCCACTATTCTGTCTTCTAGTTTGCTAATTTGTTTTTCTGTATTAACTAGATCTTCTGTTGATTCCTTCTATTGCATTCTTCATTACATTTATTGTATTCTGCATTCTTATCTGTTATTTATTACTTTTTCTAAATCTTAGCTGAAATATTCTCTGAGTTTCTCTTTTGTATTGTAAAATTTGTTGAGAACTATTATGAGAATTATGTTTATTTCTTTTTTAGTTTGTTATGACATTAAATAATTTTTACTTTCAATTACAGATGACATAGAATATTATATTAGTTTCAGGTATACAATCCAGTTATTAGACATTATATAACTCACTGAGTGATGATCCTGATAAACCTTGTACTCATGTGACATTATATAGAGTTATTACATTTTATTGACTATATTTCCTAGCTGTACTTTATATACCCATGACAATTTTGTAAGTAGCAATCTGTACTTCTCAATCCCTTAACCTTTTTCACCCATCCTCCAACCCTCATTCCTCCTCCTCCTCCTCCTCATAATCATCATCATTCTTCTTCTTTAAGAACACCTTTAATATTTCATATAATATTAGTTTGATAGTGATGAAGTCCTTTAGATTTTTCTTATCTGGGAAGCTCTTTATATGCCCATTGATTATAAATGACTAGAGGCCTGGTGCATGAAAATTCATGCACTGGAGGAGGGTGGTCCCTCAGCCTGGCCTGCCCCCTCTCATAGTTCGGGAATCCCTCAGGGGCAGGAGACAACCTGGCAATCAGGAGAAGGCAACATCCCCATCACACCTCTGATGCTGCCACTGCCGGCAGCGCAAGCCTCAGCCGGCCCTGGTTACTTGAGCCTCGGGCAGCCCTGGGCATCTGGGTAGCCACCATCTGAGGCTTTCCTGTGCCTCAGGCCAGCCCTGGGTGGCTGGGGGGCTGAAGGGACTGGGGGACTCTGGAGGCAGGTGCGCAGCAAGGCCGGGCACCTGCTGTCCCAGTGGGGCTGAGGGGACTGGGCGCCATCATCTTGTGGCTGTGGGTGCTGCCATCTTTGAGGGCATGACAGTCAATTAGCATATTCCCTCCTTATTGGCTGTGGGCACTGCTATCTTTTAGAGCGGGGCAGTCAATGAGCATATTCCCTCCTTATTGGCCGTGGGCACCGCTATCTTTAAGGGTGGGGCAGTAAATTAGCATATTCCCTCCTTATTGGCTGTGGGCACTGCCATCTTTTGTGATGGTGTGAGGGTCAATTAGCATATTCCCTCTTTATTAGATAGGCTAGCTTTGCTGGGTAGAATAATCTTAGTTGTAGATCCTTGCTTTTCATCACTTTGAATATTTTTTGTCAATCCTTTCTGGCTGCAAAGTTTCTGTTGAGAAATCAGTTGACAGTCTTATAGTAGCTCCCTTATAGGTAACTGACTGCTTTTACCTTGCTGACTTTAAGATTCTGTCTTTAGCATTTTAATTATGAGTCTTGGAGTGGGCCTATTTGGGTTCATTTTGTTTGGGACTCTCAGTGCTTGTTGAACTTGTATGTCTATTTCCTTCATCAGGTTAGGAAAGTTTTCCTTATTATTTTTTCAAGTGAGTTTTCAATTTCTGGGTCTCTCTCTACTCCTTCCACCACCCCCATGATGTGAATGTTGGTATGGTTAAAGTTGCCATAGATGCTCCTTATATTTTCTTCATTTTATTTTTGGATTCGCATTATAATTTTGCTGTTTTGATTGTGTGTTTTCTGCTTCCTAATCTACCGTATCTCTACTTTGAACCACTGATTCATCTACTACACTGTCAATTCCCTATAATATATTCATTTCAGTTAATATATTCTTCATTCATAACTGGATATTTTTGTCTTCTAGTTTTGTTTTTATGCTTCTTATACCTTTGTTAAAGTTCTCATTAAGTTCATCAGCTCTTCCTCTAAATTTATTGAGTATTCTTATAACAGGTGTTTTGAACTTTGCATCTGGCATATTGCTTGTCTCCATTTTTTTAAATTTTTTTTTAGTTCTTTTTCTGGAGTTTTTGTTAATAGGATTTTTTTTATTCATTAAGGTCATACATATGTGTCCTTATCTCACAATTGCACCCCCATCCCCCTCACACATGCCCTCACGCCCCTGGTGTCTGTGTCCATTGGTTAGGCTTATATGCATGCATACAAGTCCTTTGGTTGATCTCTCCTTCTTACGCCACACTCCCCTAACTTCCTTCTGAGGTTTGATGGTCTGATCGATGTTTCTCTGTCTCTGGATCTGTTTTTGTTCATCAGTTTATGTTGTTCATTATATTCCACAAATGAGTGAGATCATGTGATATTTATCTTTCTCTGACTGGCTTATTTCACTTAGCATAATGCTCTCCAGTTCCATCCATGCTATTGCAAATGCTAATAATTCCTATTTTTTTATAGCAGCGTAGTATTCCATTGTGTAGATGGACCACAGTTTTTTAATCCACTCATCTGCTGATGGACACTTAGGCTGTTTCCAAATCTTAGCTATGGTAAATTGTGCTGCTATGAACATAGGGGTGCATATATCCTTTCTGTTTGGTGTTTCTAGTTTCTTGGGATATGTTCCTAGAAGTGGGATCACTGGGTCAAATGGGAGTTCCATTTTTAGTTTTTTGAGGAAACTCCATACTGTTCTCCACAATGGCTGCACCAGTCTGCATTCCCACCAGCAGTGCATGAGGGTTCCCTTTTCTCTGCATCCTCCCCAGGACTTGTCATTTGTTGATTTGTTGATAGCCATTCTGACAGGTGTAAGATGGTACTGCATTGTCATTTTGATTTGCATTTGTCAGATGATTAGTGACTTTGAACATGTTTTCATGTGTCTCTTGTCCTTCCTTATGTCCTCTTTCAAAAAGTATCTATTTAGGTCCGTTGCCCATTTTTTGACTGGGTTGTTTATCTTTCTTATGTTAAGGTGTATGAGTTCCCTGTAAATGTTGAAGATTAAACCCTTATCGGTGATAACACTGGCAAATATGTTCTCCCATGCAGTGGATTATTGTTGTTTTGTTGAAGTTTCTTTTCCTGTACAGAAGCTTTGTATTTTGATGTAGTCCCATTTGATTATTTTATCTTTAGTTTCCACTGCCCTAAGAGCTGTATAGGGGAAGTTACTGCTTTGGCATATGTCTGAAATTTAGCCACCTATGGAATCTTCTAAGATTTTTATGATTTCCCATCTTATGTTTAAGTCCTTTATCCATTTTGAGTTTATTTTTGTGTATGGTGTAAGTTGGTGGTCTAGTTTGATTTTTTGCATTTATCTGTCCAATTTTCCCAACACCATTTATTGAAGAGACTGTCTTGACTTCATTGTATGTTCTTGCCTCCTTTGTCAAATATTAATTGAGCATAGTGGTTTGGGTCGATTTCTGGGTTCTCTATTCTATTCCTTTGGTCTACATGTCTGTTCTTGTGCCAGTACCAGGCAGTTTTGAGAAGAGTGGCTTTGTAATATAACTTGATGTCTGGTATTGAGATCCTTCCTACTTTGTTCTTTCTCAAGATTGCTGCAGCTATTTGGGTTTTTTTCTTTTATTCCAGATGAATTTTTGGAGAGTTCGTTCTATGTCTGTGAAATATTCTGTTGGTATTTTAATGGGGAGTGCATTGTATCTATAGATTGCTTTGGGTAGTATGGACATTTTAATAATGTTGATTATACCAATCCATGAACATGGTATGTTCTTTCATCTCTTTATGTTTTCTTCTCTTTCTTTTTTCAGTGTTCTGTAGTGTCCCAAGTGCAGGTCTTTTACCTACTTAGTTAAGTTTATTCCTAGGTATCTTAATGTTTTTGGTGCACTGGTAAATGACATTGTTTTCGTTTTTTTTTAATCTCTGTTTCTGTAAGTTCACTATTGGTGTATAAAAATGCCATAGTTTTCTTGGCATTAATTTTGTATCCTGCTACATTTCTGAATTCATTTATTAAGTCTAATAATTTTTAATGGGGTCTTTAGGGTTTTCTATGTACAGTATCAAGTCATCTGTGAATAATGACAGTTTTACATCTTCTTTTCCAGTTTGGATAACTTGTATTTCTTTTTCTTGTCTAATTGCTATGGCTAGTACTTCCAGAACTATGTCCAAGAAGAGTGGTGAAATTCAGCATCCCTGCATTGTTCCTGTTCTTAGGTAAAATGGTTTTATTTTTTTCCCATTGAGTATGACGTTGGCTGTAGGTTTTTCATATAAGGCTTGAATTATGTTCAGGTATGATCCTTCTATTCCCACTTTGCTGAGCATTTTTATCAGAAAAGGGTGTTGGACTTGTCAAATGCCTTTTCTGCATCAATGGATATGATTATGTGATTTTTGTCTCTCAAATTGTTTATGTGAGGTATCACATTTATTGATTTCCAGATATTGTACCAGCCTTGCATCCCTGGAATAAATCCCACTTGGTCATGGTGTATGATCTTTCTGATGCAATGCTGTATCCAGTTTGCTAAAATTGTGTTGAGGATTTTAGCATCTATGTTCATCAGGTATATTGGACTGCAATTCTCTTTCTTGTGGTGTCTTTATCTGGTTTTGGGATTAGGGTAATGCTGACATCATAGAAAGAGCTAGGAAGTGTGACTTCCTCTGGAATTTTTTTTGAATAGTCTAAGAATGATTGGTTTTAGTTCTTTTTTGAATGTTTGGTAAAACTCCCCTGTGAAGCCAACTGGTCCAGGGCTTTTGTTTGCTTAAAGATTTTTTATCATTCTTTCAATTTCATCAGTTGTTATCAGCCTATTGAGATGTTTTTTATTCTTCCTGGTTGAGTTTTGGAAGCTTGTATTTTTCTAGGAATGTGTCGATTTCATTGAGGTCTTCCAGTTTGTTGGTGTAGAGTTGTTCATAGTATTTTTTAATAAACCTTTGTGTATCTGTGGGGTCAGTTGTTATTTCACCTCTTTCATTTATGATTTTGTTTAATTGGTGCCTCTATCTTTGTTTCTTGGTGAGCCTGGCTCGAGGTTCATCAATCTTGTTTATCCTTTCAAAGAACAAGCTCTTGGTTTCCTTGATCTTTTGTATTGTTTGTTAGTTCTCCATGGTGTTTATTTTTGCTCTGATCCTTATCTTCTTCCTTCTGGTTACTGTGGGCTTTTCTTGTTGTTCTCTTTCTAATTCTTTAAATTGCAAGGTTAGATAATTTATTACCAGTTTTTCTTGTTTTTTGAGGTAGGCCTGTAGAGCTATGAACTTCCCTCTCAGGACTGCTTTCATCATGCCCCATAGATTTTGGATTGTTTTGTTTTCATTGTCATTTGTTTCCAGGTTGGTTTTTATTTCTTCTTTGATCTCTTTGATAACCCAATCATTGTTTAGTAGCATGTTATTTAGCCTCAAAGTGTTTGATTTTTTTCATTGTTTTTATTGTAGTTTATTTCTTGTTTTATGCCATTGTGATCTGAAAAGATGCTTGTTATGATTTCTATCTTCTTGAATTTTGAAGTGAATTTGCCTGTGTCCTAATATGTGGTCTATCTTTGAAAATGTTCTTTGTGCATTTGAGAAGTATATATATTCTGGAATGTTGGGTGAAAAGTTCTGAAGATGTCTGTCAAGGCCATCTGAACTAGAGAGTCATTTAGGATTGCTGTTTCTTTGCTGATTTTTTGTTTAGAGTATTTATCCAGTGGTGTCAGTGGGGTATTTAAGTACCCTACTATGATTGTATTGCTATCGATCTCTCCTTTGATATCTTCCAGAAGTTGTTTTATGTATTTGGGTACTCCTTATTGGGTGCATATATGTATACCAGAGTTATATCTTCTTGTTGAATTGTTCCCTTTAGTGTTATGAAGTGCCTTCCTTATCTCTTGTTATGGCCTTTACTTTGAGGTGTATTGTGTCAGACATAAGTATTGCAACCCCAGCTTATTTCTCATTTCCATTTGCCTGAAAAATGTTTTTCCATCCCTTCACTATCAGTCTGTGTGAACCCTTTGTTCTGAGGTGGGTCTCTTTCAGACAGCAAATATACGGGTCATTTTTTTTTTTTATCCATTCAGCTACCCTGTCTTTTGATTGGAGCATTGAATACATTTACATTTAATATTATTATTGATAAGTACTTGCTTGTGGTTATTCTTATTCTTAATGTTTGTGTTTCCTCTTGCTTTTCTGTTTCTTCTTTTTACAACAGCCCCTTTAGCATTTCTTGCATTGCTGGCAATAATCTCTCTTAGGCCTTTTTTATGTGTGTGAAGCTCCTGATTCCATCTTCAATTTTGAATGATTGCCTTGCTGGGTATAGTATTCTTGGATTCAGTCCCTTGCTTTGCATCACTTTGTATATTTCATTCCATTCCCTTCTGGCCTGGTGTGTTTCTGTTGAGAAATCAGTTAATATTCTAATGGGAGATCCCTTTTAGATAACTTTCTGTCTCTCTCTGGCAGACTTTAAGATTCTTACTTTGTGGTTGATGTTTGCTAATTTAATTATGATGTGTCTGTTTTGATTTTTTGAGATTCATCTTGTTTGGGACTCTATGTGCTTCTTGGACTTGCATGGGTTTTTTCTTCCCAGTATCAGCGAAGTTTTCTGTCCTTGTTTGTTCAAGTAGGTTTTCTATTACTTGCTCTGCTCTCTCTCCTCCTCGTACCACTATTATGTGGATGTTGTTTCATTTTGTGTTGTCCCAAAGCTCCCTTAGGCTCTCTTCTTGTTTTTTTAGTTTTATTTCCAGTTGCTGCTGTGTTTGTGTGTTTTTTCCTACCTTGTCTTCTAATTGCTGATGTGGTCCTCAGCCTCTCCTAGTCTACTGTTTAAGCCTTCCATTGTGTTCTTTATTGCAGTCTTGTCATTCTTCATTTTCTCTTGGTTCCTTTTTATGTTGGTGACATTCTCATTCAGCTCCTTATAATTTTCATTTAGTTGTGTGTATTTGTCATCCAGCCATTTGAGCATCTTTATAAACATTACTCTGAATTCTTTTCTGACATGTTACTTGCCTCCATTTTATTTAATTCCGTTTCTGGTGATTCCTCAATTTCTTTCCTTTGGAGATTGTTTTTTTTCCATGTTTTTTAATTAAGGTATTATATGTGTATATATCTTACCCTTGTCCCCGCGCACCCCAATCCCATATCTGCCCTCAACCCCCAGTGTTTTGTGTCCGTTGGTTATGCATATATGCATGCATAAAAGTTCTTCAGTTGACCTCTTATCTCCCCCAACTCTCCCTAACCTTCCCACTGTAATTTGACAAGTCTGTTTGATGATTTACTGCCTCTGTATCTATCTTTTCGTTCATCAGTTTATAATGTTCTTTATTATCCACAAATGAGTGAGATCATGTGGTATTTTTCTTTCATTGACTGCCTTATTTCACTTAGCATAAAGTTCTCCAGTTCCATCCAGGTTGCTGAAAATGGTAAGAATTCCTTCTTTTTTATGGCAGCATAGAATTCCATTGTGTAGATTTACTATAGTTTTCTGATCCAGTCATCTGCTGACGAGCACCTAGGCTGTTTCCAAATCTTAGCTATTGTAAAATGTGTTGCTATGGACATAGGGGTGCATATATACTTTCTGAATGGTGTTTCTAGTTTCTTGGGATGTATCCCTGGAGTGGGATTACTGGGTCAAAGTCGAGTTCCATTTTTAGTTTTTTGATGAAACTCCATACTGTTCTCCACAGTGGCTGCACCAGTCTGCATTCCCACCAGCAGTGCACGAGGGTTCCTTTTTCTCCGCATCCTCGCCAGCACTTGTCATTTGTTGATTGGTTGATGATAGCCATTCTGACAGGTGTGAGATGGTACCTAATTGTCTTTTTGATTTGCTTCTCTAGGATAATTAGTGACTTCGAGCATGTTTTCATGTGTCTCTTGGCCTTCCTTTTGTCTTCTTTTGAAAAGATTCTATTTAGGTCCATTGCCCATTTTTTTATTGGATCATATATCTTCCTTTCATTAACTTGTATAAGTTGCCTGTACATGTTGGAGGTTAAACCTTTATCAGTGATAACATTTTCAAATATGTTCTCCAATACAGTGGGCTTTCTTGTTGTTTTGTTGATGGTTTTTTTGCTGTGAAAAAAGCTTTTTATTTTGATGTAATCCCAATTGTTCATTTTCTCTTTAGCTTCTATTGCCCTAAGAGTGGTATTAGTGAAGAAGTTCTTTCGGCATATGTCTGAGATTTTGCTGCCTGTGGATTCCTCTAGTAATTTTATGGTTTCCCATCTTATGTTTAAATACTTTATCCATTTTGAGTTTATTTTTGTGTATGGTGTAAGTTGATGGTCTAGTTTTATTTTTTTGCATGTATCTGTCCAATTTTCCCAACACCATTTGTTGAAGAGACTGTCTTGACTCCTTTGTATGTTCATGCCTCCTTTGTCAAATATTAATTGAGCATAGTGGTTTGGGTCGATATCTGGATTCTCTATGCTATTCCATTGGTCTATATGTCTGTTCTTGTGCCAGTACCAGGTGTTTTGAGAACAGTGGCTTTGTAATACAGCTTAAAATCTGGTATTGAGATCCCACCTACTTTATTCTTCTTTCTCAGGATTGCTGTGGCTACTCGGGGTCTTTTTTATTCCAGATGAATTTTTGGAGAGTTCTTTCTATGTCTGTGAAATATGCCGTCGGTATTTTAATAGGGAGTGCATTGAATCAATAGATTGCTTTGGGTAGTATGGATATTTTAATGATGTTGATTCTACCAATCCATGAACATGGTACATTCTTCCATCTGTTTACGTCTTCCTCCATCTCTTTTATCAGTGTCCTGTAGTTTTCCACGTATAGGTATTTTACCTCCTTAGTTAGGTTTATGCCTAGGTATTTCAATTCTTTTGGTGTGATGGTAAATGGGATTGATTTTTTAGTCTCTCTTTCGGTAAGTTCAGTATTGTTGTATAGAAATGCCATAGACTTTGGGGCATTAATTTTGTATCCTGCCACATTGCCGAATTCATTTATTAAGTCTATTATTTTTTGGATGGAGTCTTTCAGGTTTTTTATGTATAATATCATGTCATCTGAAAATAAGGACAGCTTTACTTGTTCTTTTCCAATTTGGATGCCTTTTATTTCTTCTTCTTGTCTAATTGCAATAGCTAATACTTCCAGTACTATGTCAAACAGGAGTGGTGAGAGTGGGCATCCCTGTCTTGTTCCTGTTCTTAGGGGAAATGCTTTTAGTTTTTGTCCATTGAGTATGATGTTTGTTGTGGGTTTATCATATATGGCTTTTATTATGTTGAGGTATGATCCTTCTATTCCCACCTGGTTGAGAGTTTTTATCAAGAAAGGGTGTTGGATTTTGTCAAATGCTTTTTCTGCATCAATTGATATGACTATGTGATTGTTATCTCTCAATTTGTTTATGTGATGTATCACGCTTATTGATTTGTGGATATTGTACCATCCTTGCATTCCTGGGATAAATCCTACTTGGTCATGGTGTATGATCTTTCTGATGTACTACTGGAGCCAATTTGCTAGAATTCTGTTGAGGATTTTGGCATTGATGTTCATGAAGGATATTGGCCTGTAATTCTCTTTCATTGTGTTGTCTTTATCTGGTTTTGGTATTAGGGTGATGCTGGCTTCATAGAAGGAGCATGGAAGTATTCCTTCCTCTTGAATTTTTTGGAATAGTCTGAGGAGGATAAGTTTTAGTTCTTCCTTGAATGTATGGTAAAACTTTGCTGTGAAGCCTTCTGGCCCCGGGCTTTTGTTTGCCAGAAGCTTTTTGATGACTGCTTCAAATTATCCCATCCTTATTGGCCTATTTAGATGTTTAGATTGTTCCTGATTGAGTTTTGGAAGGCTATACTTTTCTAGGAATATGTCCATTTCCTCCAGGTTGTCCAGTTTGTTGGAATAGAGTTGTTCATCCTAATTTTTTAACAATCCTTTGTATTTCGGGGAATATCTGTTGACATTTCACCTCTTTCATTTCTGATTTTGTTTATTTGGGTCCTCTCTCTTTGCTTCTTGGTGAGCTTGGCTAGAGGTTCATCAATCTTGTTTATCCTTTTAAAGAACCAACTCTTGGTTTTGTTTTGTTTTATTGTTGTTTTTTTTTTTGTCTCAATGTCGTTTATCTCCACTCTGATCTTTATTATTTCCTTCCTTCTGCTTACACTGGGCTTTTCTTGTTGCTCTCTTTATAACTCTTTGAGTTGTAGGGTGAGGAAATTTATTACCATTGTTTCTTGTTTTTTTGCAGTACGCTTATAGAGCTATGAACTTCCCTCTCAAGACTGCTTTCGCTGTATCCCATACATTTTGGATTACTGTGTTTTCATTGTCATTTGTTGCCATGATGTTTTTCTATTTCTTCCTTGATCTCTCTGGTAACCCAGTCCTTGTTTAATAGCATGCTGTTTAGTCTCCATGTGTTTGATTTTTTTGGATTTTTTAAATTGTAGTTGATTTCCAGTTTTATGCCAGTGTGATCTGAGAAGATGCTTGATTTGATTTCTATCTTCTTGAATTTGAAGAGACTTTGCCTGTACCCAATATATGGTCTATCTTTCAAAATGACCCATGTTCACTTGAGAAGAATGTATGTTCTGTGGCTTTGGGGTGAAATGTTCTGAAGATGTCAATTAATTCCATCTGATCCAGTGAGTCATTTAGGATTGATGTTTCTTTGCTGATTTTTTCTTTAGATGATTTGTCCAATGGTGATAGTGGGGTATTAAAGTCTCCTACTATGATTGTATTGCTGTCAATCTCTCCCTTAGTATCTTCCAGGAGTTTTTTTTATGTATTTGGGTGCTCTTGTATTGGGTGCATATATGTTTACAAGAGTTATTTCTTCTTGTTGGATTGCTCCCTTTAGTATTATGAACTGGCCTTCCTTATCTCTTGTTATGTCCTTCAATTTGAGATCTAATTTATCAGATATAAGTATTGCTACCCCAGCTTTTTTTTTCATTTGCATTCACCTGAAAACCTTTTTCCATCCCTTCACCTTCAGTCTGTGTGCATCTTTTTTTCTGAGGTGGGTTTGTTGTAGACAACAGATATATGGCTCTTGTTTTCTTACCCAATCCGTTACCCTATGTCTTTGGATTGGGGCATTTAGTCCATTTACATTTAAAGTTATTGATAGGTACTTATTTGTCGCCATTTTTATTCTTTACCCCTGTGTTCCTTCTTTGCTTCCTATTTCTTTTTTTTACAGCAGACCCTATAGCACTTCCTGCATTACTGCTTTGATGGTAATAAATTCCCTTAGTTCTTTTTTGTCTGTAAAGCTCCTGATTTCACCTTCAATTTTGATTGCTAGCCTTGCTGGGTACAATATTCTTGGATTCATACCCTTCCTTTGCATACTTTGTATATTTTATTCCATTGCGTTCTGGCCTGATGAGTTTCTGTTGAGAAATCAGTTGCTAGTCTGATGGGTGTTCCTTTGTATATAACTTTCTGTCTCTTTCTGGCCACTTTTAAGATTCTTACTTTGTCGTTGATGTTTGCCAATTTAATTATAATGTGCCTTGGCGTCAGTCTTTTGGGGTTCATTTTGCTTGGGACTCTGTGAGCTTCTTGGATTTGTGTGGATTTCTTCTTCCCTATATCAAGGAAGTTTCTTGTCATTATTTCTTCAAACAGGTTTTCTATTCCTTCCTCAGTTTCCTCTCCTTCTGGAACTCCTATTATGCAGATGTTGTTTTGTTTCATGTTGTGCCAAAGTTCCCTTAGGCTCTCCTTTTGCTTTTTAATTTTTTTCTAGTAGCTGCTCTACTTGGGTATTTTTTCCTACCTTGTCTTCTAGCTCACTGATGAGGTACTCTGCTTCTTCTAGTCTACTCCTGATACTTCCTATTGAGTTCTTTACAGCAGTGATGTCATTTTTAATTTCTTCTTTGTTCTTCTTCGTTTCCTCTTGGTTCTTACTCATATTGTCGAATGTGTCTTCCATTGTTTTCAGCCACCTTATGACCATTTCTCTGAATTCTTTCTCTGACAGGTTGCTTGCCTCCATTTCGTTTACTTCCTTTTCTGGTGATGCCTGCTTTTCTTTCATATGCGAGCTATTTCTTTTTCTCCCCATGGTCTGTCTTCTCCGGATGACTGGTTATGTAGTTCTCTCTCTCCTTCATTGATTTAAAGGCACAAAATACAACACAACCACGTACAACACTCAAGGCACTGAACAGAAATGTATTCATGATATTAATAACCCCAAATAAAGGTTACCACCAGAGAAAGGCAAATTAGGGGATAGGAGAGAAATAAGAAGAGGAAAGGGAAAAAAGGGAGTGCCAAAATGAAATTTGGAAAAGGAAAAAAAAAAGTCAGAGAGAAAAGAAAGAGAATAAGAAAGTAAAGGGGAACAAAGTATATATATGGGGAGAAAACTCCAATCGAACAGCCACTACTCCCAGCAAATGCCAGAAACAAGTACCTGGAGATTAATAGAAACTACAAACAACAACTAACATCAAGCGAGGCTAAGGAAAACAGAAGCAAAAAACAAACAAAAACAAAGCAACCAAAAAAAAAACAACAAAACAAAAAGAGAATAATCAAACAATCTCACAAAAAAGCATAAAAAATTGATATAATCAACATTCAAGCAAACAACAACAGGACAGAGAGAAAAACAATTTTTTGAATAGTTAAGACAGAGAAGAAAGAGGTGTGTATGTACTTGGAGCAGGGGATTGGAAATTAGGTATATAAGTAGGGTGAAATTTTAACAGGAGGTAAAAAGAAAGAAAAGAGAAAATCTAAAGCAGGAAAAGGGTAAAAGAAACAGGACACCAAAAGGGGAAGTGTTTGGAAGAGAGTGATGGCATAAAGGTAGAGTTGAGATAGAGTAAAAGGATGCTAAAGGAAAGATGAAAATAGAATGTGGAACACTAATCCCAAAGTAAAATAAAATGACACTTAAAAAAAAAGGTAAAATAGTAATAGTAATAATACTGATTCAAAATAAAAATGTAATAATTAAAAAGCTGAAATCAAGTGAAAAAAAAATAGTCTTAAGTAAAAGATGAAAAAAATAAAAATTAAAAAATAGATAACTGGAAGATGGCGACCGGCAAGAAGGTAGGGAGAGAGAGAGTGTGAGTGAGGAACCCATAGAGGAGAGCGTAGACGTGTAGACGTGTGTGGTGTGTGCGTGTGTATGAGCTAGGGTCAGTTAGATTCTGCAGGTGTTCCAAGGGGCTGCCTAACCGGGCAGTCCTAGACGGCAGAGCCCCGCGCACAAAGCAGACACTTCTCAGCAGCTGGTGCGGACATGGAGACCACACCATCTTGAGAAACAGAGCGGCCTGAGACTCGGATCCTGCCTTCTGACACAAACCAGGACACTGCAGCCACTGGGGACAGAGAACTGCTATCACAGCTTCAGACAAAGAAACAACAAGAATCCAGACATCCCGACAGATTCCCGTGAGTCAAAGAGCCTATCCCCCTCCCCGCAGGCGCGAGGATAGCGCCATAGTAACTGATAGACACGCCCCTTGCCCAAGCTGCAGAGCTTTGCGAAGGGACTCGCTCCGCCTTAGGGAATTTGGCACACAGGACAGAAGCAGCTCACATTCGGGGAAACCTGTCAGTACGCACAGAGGGCTCCCCTTCGGGGAACTGGGGGAAATTTGGCTTGCGGGTCACAGCTCCCGTTCGGGGAATCTTGGAGCGTGCACAGAGGGGTTTCCCTTTGGGGAATTTGGCACGCAGGACGGACCCCGCCCCTCTTCGGGGATTCTGGGAGAGTGTACAGAGGCAGCTCACCTTCAGGGATTTGAGAGTGTGCGCCCAATCCGGTTTGGCTCAGTAGAGAGAGCACACACAGGACGCAGCTCCACTTCAGGGAATTTGGCACACCGGACACAGCTTCCTAGGATCCCTGACTCACAGCACATTCACACTAAGAGCCAACGACCCCAATTGTTGGTGCATGCACACACAGGGACCCTGATTCTCAACGAGAAACCGCACAAGGCAACAGTGTTTCTGACACTCGATTCTTGGTGCAGACACAGGGAAACTCTGACTCCTGGCACATGCTAAGGATCTCATTTTCGGCACATACCAACAGTGTGGTGCAGACAGGGCCCCTGATTCTAAGTGTGCACACGAGACAACACGGAACACTGGGGACACTGACCCTGGACAAGTCTGGTTCCCACCAACCAAAGGCAGCCACACATCCTAGTGTCAGGGCACTTCAGTGAAACTCGGGTGGAGTGAAGTCCCCACAGCACACGGCCCAGGTCCATGCAATCCGAAGCTTGAGCTTTCTGGTGATAGCCAGAATGGGGAAACGAAATAACTCACAGAGGAAAGAAAATGTGGAGTCTCCAAGAAAGGAAATTAGTGAAACTAAAGCTTGCAACATGAACGAAAATGAGTTCAGAGTAATGGTCATGGAATTTATACATCGGATGGATGAGAAAATCAACAACTTATGCAAGAATCAGGAAGAAATGAAAAGTGATATAGCTACAATAAAAATCACCATGGAAAGTTTCAACAGTAGACTACAAGACGCAGAGGACCGAATTAGTGAGTTAGAAGATCAGGTACAGAAACAAGCTCAATCTGAACAGCAATTGGGGAAAAAAATTAAAAATCAGGAGGAAAGCCTAGGGGAGCTTTGGGACAACATGAAACGAAGTAACATGTGTATAATAGGGCGGCCAGAAGGACAATAAGAGGAGCAGGGATTAGAAAATCTATTTGAAGAAATAATGACAGAAAACTTCCCGGATATGGGAAAGATAAAAGTTACGCAAGTACAGAGAGTCCCAAGCAGGATCAACCCCAAAAGACCCACACCAAGACATGTTATAATTTCAATGGCAAATATAAATGATAAAGAGAGAATCTTAAAGGCGGCAAGAGAGAGACAGAGAGTTACCTACAAAGGAACACCCATCAGATTGTCAAATGATTACTCAACAGAAACACATCAAGCTAGAAGTGAATGGAAGGAGGTATACAAAGTGTTGCAAAGCAAAGGACTGAATCCAAGAATACTATATCCAGCAAGACTATCAATCAAAATTGAAGGGGAAATCAGGAGCTTTGCAGACAAAAAAAGACTCAGGGAGTTTATCACCACCAAACCAGCAATGCAAGAATTGCTAAAGGGAATACTCTAAAAAAAAAAACAAGAAATAAACAGGTAAGATGGAATACAGACACAAAAATAGATATGACTACAAACAAATACCTTTCAGTAATAACTTTAAATGTAAATGGACTAAATGCTCCAATCAAAAGACATCGAGTGGCTGAATGGATAAAAAAACATGACCCATATATATGCTGTCTACAAGAGACCCACCTCAGATCAAGAGACTCACACGGTTTGAAAGTGAAGGGATAGAAAAATATCTTCCAGGCAAATGGAAATGAAAAAAAGCTGGGGTAGCAATACTTATATCTGACAAATTAGACCTCAAAGTAAATGCCATAAAAAGAGATAAGGAAGGCCACTTCATAAAACTAAAGGGAGAAATCCAACAAGAAGAAATAATTCTGGTAAACATATACGCTCCCAATATAGGAGCACCCAAATACATAAAAAAACTCCTGGAGGATATCAAGGGAGAGATTAATAGCAATACAATCATAGTAGGAGACTTTAATACCCCACTATCCCCATTGGACAAATCCTCTAAATAGCAATCCTAAATGACTCACTAGACCAGATGTAATTAATTGACATCTTCAGAACATTTCACCCCAGAGCCACAGAATATATATTCTTCTCAAGTGCACATGGGTCATTTTCAAAGATAGACCATATGCTGGGTCACAGGCCTCTTCAAATTCAAGAAGATAGAAATTATATCAAGCATCTTCTCAGATCACAGTGGCATAAACCTGGAAATCAACTACAACAAATACAATCCAAAGAAATCAAACACATGGAGACTAAACAGCATGCTATTAAACAAGGACTGGGTCACCAGAGAGATCAAAGAAGAAATAAAAAACATCATGGCAACAAATGACAATGAAAACACAACAATCCAAAATCTATGGGACACAGTGAAAGCAGTCTTGAGAGGGAAGTTCATAGCTCTACAAGCCTATTGCAAAAAACAAGAAACAATGGTAATAAATTACCCAGCCCTACAACTCAAAGAGCTAGAAAAAGAGCAGCAAGAAAAGCCCAGTGTAACCAGAAGGAAGGAAATAACAAAGATCAGAGCGGAGATAAATGACACAGAGACCAAAGAAACAATACAAAAGATCAAGAAATCCGAGAGCTGGTTGTTTGAAAAGATAAACAAGATTGATGGACCTCTAGCCAGGCTCACCAAGAAGGAAAGAGAGAGGACCCAAATAAACAAAATCAGAAATGAAAGAAGTGAAATAACAACAGACCCCGCTGAGATACAAAGGATTGTTACAAAATACTATGAACAGCTCTATTCGAACAAACTGGACAACCTGGAGGAAATGGACATATTCCTAGAAAAATACAACCTTCCAAAAATCAATCAAGAAGAATCTAAACAGCTCAATAGGCCAATAACTATGGACGAAATTGAAGCAGTCATCAAAGAGCTTCCGGCAAACAAAAGTCCGGGGCCTGACGGCTTCACAGGAGAGTTTTACCAAACATTCAAGGAAGAACTAAAACCTATCCTCCTCTGACTATTCCAAAAAATTCAAGAGGAAGGAACACTTCCAAGCTCCTTCTATGAAGCCAGCATCACCCTAATACCAAAACCAGATAAAGACATCACAATGAAAGAGAATTACAGACCAATATCCCTCATGAACATAGATGCCAAAATCCTTAATAAATTCTAGCAAATTGGCTCCAGCAGTACATCAGAAGGATCATACACCATGACCAAGTAGGATTTATCCCAGGAATGAAAGGATGGTACAATATCCGCAAATCAATAAACATGATACATCACATAAACAAATTGAGAGATAAAAATCACATAGTCATATCAATTGATGCAGAAAAAGCATTTGACAAAATTCAACACCCTTTTTTGATAAAAACTCTCAACAAGGTGGGAATAGAAGGCTCATACCTCAACATAATAAAAGCGATATATGATAAACCCACAACAAACATCATACTCAATGGACAAAAACTAAAAGCATTTCCCCTAAGAACAGGAACAAGACAGGGATGCCCACTCTCACCACTCCTGTTTGACATAGTACTGGAAGTATTAGCTATTGCAATTAGACAAGAAGAAGAAATAAAAGGCATCCAAATTGGAAAAGAACAAGTAAAGCTGTCTTTATTTGCAGATGGCATGATATTGTACATAAAAAATCCGAAAGACTCCATCAAAAAACTAATAGACTTAATAAATGAATTTGGCAATGTAGCAGGATACAAAATTAACGCCAAGAAATCTATGGCCTTTCTATACACCAATAGTGAACTTACAGACAGAGAGACTAAAAAGGCAATCCCATTTACCATCGCACCAAAAAAATTAAGATACCTAGGAATAAACTTAACTAAGGAGGTAAAAGACCTATACACGGAAAACTACAGGACACTGAAAAAAGAGATAGAGGAAGACGTAAACAGATGGAAGAACATACCAAGTTCATGGATTGGTAGAATCAACATCATTAAAATGTCCATACTACCCAAAGCAATCTATAGATTCAATGCACTCCCCATTAAAATACCAACGGCATATTTCACAGACCTTGAAAGAACTCTCCAAAAATTCATCTGGAATAAAAAAAGACCCCGAATAGCCACAGCAATCCTGAGAAAGAAGAATAAAGTAGGAGGGATCTCAATACCAGATTTCAAGATGTATTACAAAGCCACTATTCTCAAAACAGCCTCGTACTGGCACAAGAACAGACATATAGATTAATGGAACAGAATAGAGAATCCAGATATTGATCCAAACCACTATGCTCAATTAATATTTGACAAAGGAGGCATGAACATACAATGGAGTCAAGACAGTCTCTTTAATAAATGGTGTTGGGAAAATTGGACAGACACATGCAAAAAAATGAAGCTAGATCACCAACTTACGCCATACACAAAAATAAACTCAAAATGGATACAGGACTTAAACATAAGATGGGAAACCATAAAAATACTAGAGGAATCCACAGGCAGCAAAATCTCAGACATATGTCAAAAGAACTTCTTCACCAATACTGCCCCTAGGGCAATGGAAGCTAAAGAGAAAATAAACAAATGGGACTACATCAAAATAAAAAGCTTTATTACAGCAAAAGAAACTATCAACAAAACAACAAGAAAGCCCAATGCATGGGAGAACATATTTGCAAATGGCATCACTGATAAAGGTTTAATCTCCAACATCTACAGGCAGCTTATACAACTTAATAAAAGGAAGATAAATGATCAAATAAAAAAATGGGCAGCGGACCTAAATAGAATCTTTTCCAAAGAAGACAGAAGGAAGGCCAAGAGACACATGAAAACATGCTCAAGGTCACTAATTATCCGAGAGATGCAAATCAAAACAACAATGCACTATCATCTCACACCTGTCAGAATGGCTATCATCAACAAATCAACAAAGACAAGTGTTGGCGAGGATGCGGAGAAAAAGGAACCCTCGTGCACTGCTTGTGGTAATGCAGACTGGTGCAGCCACTGGGGAGAACAGTATGGAGTTTCCTCAACAAACTGAAAATGGAACTCCCATTTGACCCAGTAATCCCACTCCTAGGAATATATCCTAAGAAACTGGGAACACCAATAAGAAAGGATATATGCACCCCTATGTTCATAGCAGCACAATTTACAATAGCTAAGATCTGGAAACAGCCTAGGTGCCCATCAGCAGATGACTGGATGAGAAAACTATGGTACATCTACACAATGGAATATTATGTTGCCATAAAAAAGAAGGAATTCTTACCATTTGCAGCAACCTGGATGGAATTGGAGAACATTATGTTAAGTGAAATAAGCCAGTCAATGAAAGAAAAATACCACATGATCTCACTCATTTATGGATAATAAAGAACATTAAAAACTTGAACAAAAAGATAGATACAGAGGCAGTAAAGCATCAAACAGTCTGTTAAATTACAGCAGGAAGGTTAGGGAGAGGTGGGGAAGATAAGAGATCAATCAAAGGACTTGTATGCATGCATATAAGCATAACCAATGGACGCAAAACTCTGGGGGGTGAGGCATATATGGGAGTGGGGTGGGGGGGGCAATGGTAAGATATGTACACATATAATACCTTAATAAAAAAATTGGAAAAAAAATAAATAAAGATAGACTCAAAAATGTTTTAAAAAAATTAAAAAATAAAAATTAAAAAATTAAATGTGCAGTCGTGAAGGTCATTCACTTCCTCTATTGTTCTGTTTGACATGTCTCTTTCCCAGTCAGGACAGTATTGCAGTTCCCTGTGTTCCACTGTTTCTCAGTGTTGTAAGCCAGTCCTGATTTTTAAGCAAGCAGTGTCTTAATTTCTTGTATTCCTTTATTTGTAATTACACAAGAGTCAATTTGTGATTCAGCCCCTGGGTGGCAGTGTTTCTGGATTGACCTTCGGGTCTATAGGGCCTCTCTAGCCTGTACTTAGATCCTGCTTTCCTTGTGGGATGGGCTGCCCCAGAGCTGGGTCTCCAACGGTCACTCCCCACTCCAATCCCCAGGTTCCAGAAAAACAACTTTCCCCTGAAGTCTCCCAGGGTGTCCCTAACTGGGTGGTCCTATGTATTGGGCTTAGTAATCAGAAGCAAGGATTTGAAGAGGAAAAAGCCCAAGTGTGCGAACAACGGGGCTGCACCCAAGTCTGCACAGTCTCCCTTTCCCCCTTGGGTCTAAGCAGCTGGCACACTTTTAAAATTTTTAGGTTATCCTTTTGTGTCAGATCAAAATGGGTTGCTTTTTAGAGATCCCTTCTGTTAGCAGCTCTGAGGATCCCCTTCCACATTCACGGATCATGCCAGCCCCAACAGCCACAGATTTTTCTAGGCGCAGACTTCCCCCAGTCCTCTAGCTCCTGCAGTGCGCACGTTTCTCTCTCCTGCTGGGACCAGAGAGCTCACCTTATCCCAGGCAAAATCTGACCTTTCCATGGTGGAGTGTAGAGCTCCTCTGAATCCGCGTGTTTGCGCCAATTGGGGACCGGTGTTCTGGGGTTTGCAGCTGTTTGGTGGGTGCCACAGTTGTAGATTTTCAGGCTTCTGATTACATCCACTTTCCCCTTCAAGATGGCACGGTCTCCTCCTCCCAGCCAGTGGCTCTGGGAGGGAACCCAGCAGCAGTGGGGGCTGCCCGGTCAGGATAACCCCATCCACCAGTCCCCCACCTTCTCCTGGAATATAGCTGTCCCTTGACTCGCCAACAAACACTCCCCATACGACCCTCAGGTGTTCTTTCTTTCTGCTCCAGGACAAGGCTCGGGACACATCTGTCTATTCCACCACCATTTTTTCAGTCTCCTGGAGATTGTGTTTTTGTCTCTGCATCTTTTGCTGTAATGTTTTAATTGTTCCCATGTCTTAGATTCAACAGCTTTACTACCCAGGATTTTTTTGGGGGGTGGTGCTAGAGGTGCAGTCTCTCAAGTCAACTGGGCTTGGTGATCTAGTGGTGCTCACTACTTGATATATTTGGGTTATTTTGATGTAATTGGATCTTGAATGTTAGTTTCTTATTCTTGGATGAAGTCTCATCATGGGTTAGCAATGTGACTCATCCCCAGCTTCATTGTGCAAGCTGTTTTGGATGTGATCATGGTTCCAGCTCTTGTGGAAAAGGTTGTCTGAGGTCTCACTGGTATGTGCTCATTGTGGGTTCCCACAGTCCACAGTCTTGGAGGAAGGAGTTTCAGGGCCTGAGGCTCAAGTATTGTGATTTTGGCCTGTGTGGTGTGACTCTTGCTGGATTAGCGTCACTCTACAACTCACTATGAGGGGCCTGGAGCCTGTGGCAGTGGAGGGTGGGTATCACGTAGTCTGTAGTTGAGGCAGTGGGACTCTGGGCAAAGTGATTTCCCTCTCTGAATCACAAAGGGGTTCAGGATCCAGCAGCTGGGGATGTGAGAATCTCGTGATCTGTGGCTGAAACAATGTGACCTTGTCCAGGGAGGCAAGTCCTCAGTAACTCACCAAGCTGTCCAAAGGTAGATAACCAGGAGGGGATTTCATGGATTCTACTGAGGGAGCCATGCGCCCTTGGTTGGAAAGGCACATGCTCAGTGGCAGCACACAGAGGGGCCCAGGTGCTGTCTCCAAGGGGTGTGTGCTTGTGGGTCCCACACAGTGGATCAGAGTAATTGTGGTGTGCCACCGGCCCCATGGGGGGAGAAGTCCCAGTTTCTGCTTTGAAGGATGTGCACCCTTGGTTGAAAACGCACGCCCACTGGCTGATTACAGAGGTGCCTAGGAACTGTCTGCTGGGGCAGTGGGCTCCAGGGGGCCTTGCGCTGAAGCGGCGCTACCACAGGAGCTGGATGCCAGTGGTCAGGGTTATTCTTTATGTTGGCTCAGAGAAGCACCCACAGGCTGCCTGCGGGGGCAGCAGACTCAGGGTGCTTGCACGCTGGACTGGTGCGACTGCAGTGACTGGAGGTTGGCAGCTGAGTAGAGGGAAGTCTGAATTTTTTCTGCCTGCACCTTGAGCCCTTGGTTGGATACAAGTGTACCTAGTGGCCACTAACAGAGGCACCCGGGAGTCGCCTGCTGGGGCGGTGGCCTCAGGGGGCCTGCATGCTGAAACCACATGACCGCGGTGTCTGTGGGTAGGCAGCTGGGAAGGGGGAAGTCCGAATTTCTACTGTCAGGGCCCTGTGCACTTGTTTGGATATGAGCAAGCCCAGCAGGGGCTCAAGGAGGCACCCAGGTGCTGCCTATAGGGGCAGCGGGATTAGTACGCCTGGGTGCTGGAAAGGTGCAACTGTGGTTTCTGGAGGTCAGCAGCCAGGGAGGAGGATGTCCCAATTTTTGTTGCCTTGCACCCTTGGTTGAAATCACACGTGCCCAGCAGGGGCTCACAGAGGCACGCAGGAGCTGTCTGTAGGGGTGGTGGGACTCAGAAGGCCTGCACACCAGAAAGGTATAACTGTGGTGTCTGGAGGTTGGCAGCTGTGAAGTGGGAAGACTCAGTTTTTGCTGCCTGGTTATGAGTCCTTGGTTGGATTCGCACGTGCCCAGTGGCAGCTCACAGAGGCACAAGTGGTCTGTTTGCCAGGGCGGCGCACTCACGCACTCAGAGGGGCCCTGGCGCTGAAACCACATGACTGAAATGTCTGTGGGCAGGTATCCAGGAAGGGGGAATTCAGAATTTCTATTGCTGGGGCAGTGTTCCCTTGTCTGGATAAGAGCATGCCCAGTGGGGGCTCACAGAGGCACCCAAGAGTCGCTTTTGCAGCCTTGGCTCCAGAGGCCTATACTCTGAAAAGCACAACTGTGGCCTGGGGAGGTCTGCAGCTGGGGTGGGGGAAGTCGCACTTACTGCTGCGGGAGCCGTGCACCCTTGGAGGTGGAGATCCTAGGGTCTGCAGGTTTGTGGATGGGGCAGCAGGATTTTGGCTGCAGTGGCTGCAGGGTCGCAGGCAATGTCCAAGGCCTGTATGGGTATTGGTGCTGATGAGCTCCTAGAAGAGGCCGCTCTCCCCTTCAAGATGGAGTGGGCTCCATGCCTGAGCCCCACTGCCCAGGGAGTGCCCACAGTGGTGGTAGGTGCTCCCTGTCCAGGAGAGCCTGTTCTGCCAGCCCCTGTTACTCCTGCCAGATTTAACTGTCCCTCCCTCACTCACTCACTCACACACACACACACCACACACATCCACACACTCTCCTTTCACCCTTTCACTCACTCACATCCTCTCCCTCAACTCCATCCTGCCAGCTCCCATCTTCCGGTCTCCTCCCAAAGCAATCTTTAGATTCAACACAATACCCATTAAAATAGCATCACTATGTTTCACAGACCTAGAACGAACTTTCCAAAAATTTATATGGAATTTAAAAAAAAGACCCCGAATAGCCACAGCAATCCTGAGAAAAAAGAACAAAGTAGGAGGGATCACAATACCAGATATCAAGCTATATTGCAAAGCCACTGTTCTCAAAAATACCTGGTACTGGCACAAGAATGAAATATAGACCAATGGAATAGAATAGAGAATTCAGAATTGACCCAAACTTCTATGCTCAAATAATATTTGACAAAAGAGGCAAGAGCATACAATGGAGTCAAGACAGTCTCTTCAATAAATGGTGTTGGGCAAATTGGACACATACATGCAAAAAAAATGAAGCTAGACCACCAATATACACTATTCACAAAAATAAACTCAAAATGGATAAAAGACTTAAATGTAAGATGAGAAACCATAAAAATCAGAAGAATCCATAGGCAGTAAAATATCAGACATATCTTATAGCAATATATTTACCAATACATCTCCTAGGACAGTGGTCAGCAAACCGTGGCTCGCAAGCCACATGCGGCTCTTTGGCCCCTTGAGTGTGGCTCTTCCACAAAATACCACTTGCGGGCATGCACATACAGTGTGATTGAAACTTCGTGGCCCATGCACAGAAGTTGGTTTTCGGCCTGGGAGAGTCTATTTTGAAGAAGTGGCATTAGAACACTCAAGGGGCCAAAGAGCCGCATGTGGCTTGTGAGCCGCGTTTGCCGACCACTGTCCTAGGACAATGGAAACTAAGGAGAAAATAAACAAATAAAAAGCTTCTGCAAACAAAAGAAACCATTAACAAAATAACATGAGAGCCCACTGAATGGGAGAACATATTTGCCAATGTTACATCTAATAAGGGCTTAATCTCCAAAAATCATACAGTACTCATACAACTTAATAAAAGAAGATAAACAATCCAGTAAAAAAATGGACAAAGGTCCTAAATAGACACTTCTTGAAAGCTGGCATACAGAAGGCCAAGATGCATATAAAAAATGCTCAGAGTCACGATCATCAGAGAGATGCAAATAAAAATGACAATGAGGTACCACCTCACACCTGTCAGCATGGCTATCATCAACAAATCAATAATCAACAAGTGCTGGCCAGGATGTGGAGAAAAAGGAACCCTCGTGCACTGCTGGTGGGAATGCAGACTGGTAGAAAACAGTATGGAGTTTCCTCAAAAATTAAAAATGGAACTCTCTTTTGACCCAGTAATCCACATCTAGGAATATATCCCAAACAATCAGAAACAACAATTAGAAATAATATATGCACCTCTATGTTCATAGCAGCACAATTTACAATAGCTAAGATTAGGAAACAGTCTAAGTGCCCATCAGCAGATGAGTGAATTAAAAAACAGTGGTACATCTACACAATGGAATACTATGCTGATGTAAAAAAGAAGGACCTCTTACCATTTGCAAAAGCATGAATGGACCAGGAGAGCATTATGCTAAGTGACATAAGCCAGTTGGAGCAAGATAAGTGCTGGGGTTCTTTTCCCAGCCTTACAAAGGGTTCAGTATTCTGGAGAAAGGGGCTGATGCATAGATGATTAAAGAGTCCAGAGATGAAAGATAATTTTGAAAGGCATTGGGGGTCTGAGCATCTTCAGCTAAAGGAACTGAAGACTCCCTCCTTGTCTAAGGACCCCGTGCTATTTATTTAACACAATTTGTCCTAAGTCAAGGTGGAAATATACACTTCAAAGGGTAAGGTTACAGAAGCATTGTCAGTTTGGGGAATAGCCTAAAGCTGTTCAGGTGTTTGGCCAACAGGAGGCAGTAAAATTCCCTGAGCTGTCTGGCAGCAGACAATCCTATTCAGGATTGGAGGAAGTGCCGTTTAGCCATTCCAACAGGTAATTACATATGTGGCTCACCCTTGTTGAGCCGCCCAAGCTTCACCAACCTTTTAGTGAAACTCTTGTAATTATGACATGCTGGAATTGGTTCCCAGCATCTCACACTTTTTGATTTTTTAGATTTAACAAGAATGTATGTTTTAAGATTTTTAAATTCAATGGAAAGGACAGAGTTCTATCAAGTCCCTTTAAATTGCTGTCAGGCATTAAAGGAATTAGCCTGCAGTCAGTTTCTTTCTGGGCCAACAATTCTTTGAGTCCCAATTTCAATGTCCAACAGTTCCTTATGTGTACATGTCAGCAATGATATTTCAGTTCTGGATGGTGGACAAATGGTGGCAATGCAGGTCCAACCCTCTCTGCTTTGGTACTGGGAAACCTGCAGCAATGCACAGCTGCTGACTGCTAGCATCGCAAGGTGTCTTCACTATCTTCATTTCTGGACTGTTTCTCCTCTGTTCTTGGGGGCCACTGATTATTCTGTGGCTGAAGCAGTCCTGTCAATTCCTCTCTGGGATCTGCTGTTGTAGGAATCCACATGGGCTTGGAGTTTTCTGGAAATATACAAACATATTCTCGACCAAAGGTTAATAAAAGAATCTTTTCTATAAATTAGACTTGGGATCCTTTTATTTTTGCCCAAATGATTTTCCTTTGGCTTCTTTTGACACCATATGTGTTTTTTCATGGGTGTCTTGCTATCAGCATTACAAATGAAAAATAATTTTCAAAGTAAAAAATTTCTTGATATAATTTACTTACAGGATATTATTTCTTACAGGATATTTTTCCACTATCCCCCCTTTTTTGATTTAATTATTACGAGGCTTTTGGAAATTTTATAATGCAGTCTTGATAACTTTTAATTTTAATTTTTTGCACAAAAATATGACTGCTTTGGATTCATTGCATGTTAAGCAATTTTACTATAAGATGAACCATCAAAAAAATTAAAATTTTTTAATATTTCAGGAACAGGTTTTTGTCCAGTACAATTAAGTTTTTATGAATATTTATTTATTTCAATTAGCCAATTTAAATAAAAAGAAAGTTCATTTTTTTAACTTTACTTGTCCTAGGTTATGGACAATAAATGACATTAACTAAATTTCTATAATTAATCTTTGAGTAACTTAGGATAAACCTTGTCAGGGAAGCAAAAACACAAATTATTTGCTTTAGTTTATGAGGCCAAATATATTGACTTTTAATTACAATCCTTCAGATGTTTGAAGAAAACCCTCTCTTTATTTCCTTCCAAAATAATTTTCAGGCTACAGAGTTTCACTTACAAATCTTTGTCTTTCTTAACACTAAGCAACCTACAGGGTTGCTGTTTAATACTGGCAGATATTGCCAAATAGCCATATTACAAGAAATCTCATTACAGTAAAGTTGACTACTGTTTGCTGTCAGATTTACTACTTTAACAATCTTCAGTTTACACTGTAAATATTAGTGGAAAAGATTTCAAAATTTCCAAATTTCTCCTTTTTATTAAATTTAGAATTTTATTTTTCAAGTATCCCCTTTGGCTAATTTGCATATACAGAGGGACCATGGGAGGTCTCAGTAACTTTCTTAGAATACTTCATCAAATTGCTTACAAAGACATTGGCTTATTCAAAGGGCAGGGTTGGCCTTTGCTGTTTCAAGGTGGTGGACCCCAGGGGGAGCTGCAAGCCATGTGGCCAACATGGTGGCTGCCAAGTCAGGCAGTCCAAAATGGCGGCTGTCTAAACTGTTCTTTGACAGAAAAGATGGTTTATTTATTTTCACAATAAACAAGGGAAGAGCAAACCAAAATCCCTAAAAAGATAGACAGTCAAAATTATATTGCAAACAAACAGAAATCTCACTAGCTGTTTCTGGTGGCTTTATTGGAATTTAATTGTTTATAAAAATATTAGCTTTTCATTTAGCTTAATTTATATGAAACCTTGATTATATTTTTAAAATCTAATTTATAAAGTAACTTAAGTAGGTATCTTTATTGAAAAAGCAAAGCAAAGCAAATTTAGTAAATGTTTATATCTGATTTACAAGGCACAAAAGTTGCCCCACCTCTAGCCTTTTTAAAAATGCAGGCGGCTAGAGGCTTTTGTTATTTTAAATTGTTTCAAAATCCTGCTGTTAAAAATTTGGCTTTTATTTTAAATTTCATCTTAAAATTCTGCTGTTGGATTTTAAGAAATATTTAGTTACTTCATTTTGCCCTTTTTAGAAGCCAAAACCTTCATAACATTTAAAATATATGTATATAAGTAAAATATATTGATTAATTTTTATTTGATAAAGCTTTCCATGCGATTTCAAGTATATTAGATTGGTTAACCTTTAAGAAGAGAGAATAACTTCTTGAAAACATTTCAGGGCCCATGAAAATGTCTCAAAATTATCCCTTAGTTACAGCCTTGAAATTTAACTTGGAAAAACGATCAAATATATATATCCATATATGATTTAAAGATTATAATACTTTTTATAATTATCTTAAGATAGCAACTAAATTTAAACTTGTCTTTATATTAAAAATTTCAGTTGGGATCACAGAATTAATCTTATTATTTAATTAGACCAATAAACAACATATTTTGAATTCCTAATTATCAGAGAAAACACAAAAATAATTTTTTCAACAATAAATTTTTATACTTTTGGCATTTAATTACCGCAACTATATAATTTCTCCCAGTTCAATTTGAACTTTGAACTTTTAGAGCTGGCAAGTCAAATATTTAGCAGTTATTGATTAATAACACTTTATATTTTTAAGAGTAAATTTCAAAAATACAAGACATAATCAATTAATGGATTCAATTTTGTCCTCTAGATTTTTCTCATGAGGAAGCAAACTTCCAAAATTTTAAGCTGCCAAAGGAGATTGGAGGGAGTTTGTAGTCATTCAAATGCAAATTACCACATTTCTTAAAGATGGCTACTGGTGGGAAACTAGCCTACCTGTCTTTTTTTGGGGGAAGGGCAACTACCCCTTCCTCCATTAACAAAGGGTGTAGCCAGTCTTTACCTGGGCTACTTAGATCTTTATAATTAATACATTATTTATCTATATTTCAACAATTTTTTGAGATTCAAGTCAATTATAATTACTTTAAAGCATTTTCTTTGGCAATTTTTTTTGTAACAGACAATTTACTGATTTTCTTGAAGGCCTTAAATTTAACTTTTGACCGAGGTTCATTACATTTAAAAAAACTACTCTTTATTATGGAAATGCCAATCTCACTGCTAGAACTAGTTTGAATTTTTTCCTGGGTCAAATCTGCCATCTTTCTTAGGAAAAAAGTCAGTCTTGGATTTTTCATTTCTGTAGCTTTTGTAAAGAGAGTCAAGCCCAAAACAATCTAATACGTCCAAAAATTGGACAGTTGCGTGCATTTTGTTTTAAGCTATGTTCTCTCTTTACACGTGCACAGAAATCCCAGACACAGTTCTAAATTTTTATGGAGAGAAAGAAGACTTTATATTAGCATACTGGGAGAGTGCGGGTCCATATTAGATTGCCACGTATCTCCCTTCCACCACATCCTGCTTGCTTTGGGGGAAGTTTTCAGTAACAGATCTGGCCGCATTTCTTTTCATGCTTAATAGATAAAGATAGACCTTAATTTTTTTCCTTTTTTGATTTCAAAGCAATAACTGGCACCCAAGCTTATCTTAGCTAAAATTTGCTTATAATAAGATGTTCTTCTATAATTTTTAAACAAAACATTGAGTAATCTTATTGGGGGAGAGCTAATAGCTCTGCCCTCTCCTGCCACCTGTGAATTTCTCCATACCAGAGGCAGTTTTGGCAGTGGGGTTTTGTTTCTTATTACAGATTTTTGATTCCAAATACAAATTAAGATTTTAATTTGAACAAGAAACCACATTAAAGATGACCATGGCACTCTTTTTTCAGCCTGATTTTAAAAAGTACCTTTTGATATTCCAATTTCTTTATAATTTTGCCTTTTGACCAAATTTTTCCCCATAATAATCTGACGTAAACACAAAGTATAACTCGCGCACTTATAGATCCATGGGGTTCCGAAGCTGACATGGGCTCTATGCATAGTTAACTTTACCACCATTCCGGTATTTCCCACTCAGGTGAATCCTTCTTTCTCCAGAAGGGTTCCATTAGTGTCTCTCATTCAGGAGCCATATGCCAGGGTTCTTTTCCCAGCCTTGCAAAGGCTGCATTCTGGAGAAAGGAGCTGCATGTAGATTAAGAAGGAGTCCAAAGATGAAAGATAATTTTGAAAGGCATTGGGGGTCAGAGGATCTTCAGCTAAAGGAACTGAAGACTCCCTCCTTGTCTAAGGACCCCGTGCTATTTATTTAACACAATTTTTCCTAAGTCAAGGTGGAGATATACACTTCAAAGGGTAAGGTTACAGAAGCATTGTCAGTTTGGGGAATAGCCTAAAGCTGTTCAGGTGTTTGGCCAACAGGAGGCAGTAAAATGCCCTGAGCTATCTGGCAGCAGACAATCCTATTCAGGTTTGGGGGAAGTGCCATTTAGCCGTTCCAACTGGTAATTACATATGTGGCTCACCCTTGTTGAGCCGCCCAAGCTTCACCAACCTTTTAGTGAAACTCTTGTAATTATGACATGTTGAAATTGGTTCCCGGCAATAAGTATCACATGATCTCACTCATATGTGTTATCTAATGAACAACATATTCTGATGAATAAAAATAGATACAGAGACATAGAAGCATCAATCAGACATTCAAACCTCAGAAGGAAGACAGGGGAGGATGGGTTGGAGGGTAAGTGTGGTGATAAGAGATCAACCAAAGAACTTGTATGTATATAAGCATAACCAATGAACACAGCCAATAGGGGGGTGAAGTCTTGAGTTGGGGGGCAGAGACTGGCTGGGAGAGGCCAATGGGAGATAAAGTGGGCATATGTAATACTTTCAACTGTAAGAATTTTTTTAAAAGTACAAACTAACAGGTATAGAATAGTCATGGGGATATAAATTACAGCATAAGAAATATAGTCAACTAGAGGCCGAGTGCATGAATTCATGCACGGGTGGTGTCAATCTATCCTGCCCTGATCAGGGTGGGGATGTCATTCGGGGGTAGGGCCATCCAGGGGAAGGGGTCATGGGCAATTGGCCAGCAGGCTCCACCCCTGATTGGGGGTGGGGCTGGCTGGAGGGAGGGCTGCAAGCAGTTGGCCTACTGGCCTCACCCCCTGGTTGATGTCCCCGATGAACTCCCATTTGAGGGGACAATTTGAATATAAGCCTTTTATTATTCATATATATAAAAAGCCAGGGCTCCCTCACAACCGGAACAACCAGATGGGTGACTGAACAGGGTGCATGGGGCAGCCAGGCCGGCAGGGGGGTTAGTGAGGGATGACCAAATGACTGAACAGCAGGCTGCATGGGGCCACCAGGACAGCGGGGATGGGGGCAGTTAGGGGTGACCTGGCTGGAAGCAGGGGGATTTGGGGGTGACCAGGCTGGCAAGGGGGGCATTTGGGGGCAACCTGGCCATCAGTGGGGACAGTGAGAAGTGACCTGGCCAGCAGGAGGGGGCAGTTAGGGGTAACCAGGTTGGAAGGGGGGCCAGTAAGGGGTGACCAGACCAGCGGGTGGGGGGAACAGTTGGGAGCAATCAAGCCAGCAGGGGGGGCAGTTAGTGTGTTGATCAGGGGTGGGGCCAGCCATGGAGAGGGGCCAGGCCAGCAAGGGGGGCAGTGAGGGGCAATCAGGCCAACAGACAGAGGCAGTTAGAGGTGATCAGGCTGGCAGGGGAGGGCAATTAGGGGTAAGGCAGGCAGGCAGGTGTGTGGTGAGCAGCCAGCAGTCCAGGATTGTGAGAGGGATGTCTGACTGCTGGTTTAGGTCCGATCCCCGGGATCGGACCTAAACCAGCAGTCGGACATCCCCCAAGGGGTCCCAGCTTGGAGAGGGTGCAGGCTGGGCTGAGGGAACCCTCCCCTCCTGTGCACGAATTTCATGCACTGGGCCTCTAGTATAGAATAATATTATAATAATTATGTATGGTGTTGGGTGGTACTAGATTTATCAGGATGATCACTTTGTAAGTTACATAAATGTCCAATCACTGGGTTGTGAACCTGAAACTATACTATACCTCAACTCTAATGAAAAAATTTAAAAAATATATTAAAAACAAACAGAAAAACAAAGGGTAAAATCATACACTTGTCCTAATAGATGCATAAAAGCTTTTGATGAAATTCAATATCCATTTGTGGCAAAACCTCTTAACAAATTAGGTATAGGCAGAACATACCACCATATTAAAAAGGCCTTAAATGACAAAGCCACAGCTAACATCATACTCAGTGTTGAAAGGCTGAAAGCTTTTCCTCTTAGATCAGGAACAAGACAAGAATGACCATTCTAATCACTTTTATTTGAGATAGTATTGGAAGTGCTAGCCAGAGCAATTAGACAACAAAAATAAATAAAAGGCATTCAAATCAAAAAGAAAACAATAAAACACTTACTATGGCATTATATGATATACAAAAACCCCTCAAGACTCCATAAAAATTTGCTAAGAACTAATAACCAAATTTACTAATGTTGCAGGATACAAAATCAATATAAATAAATTGTTTTTCTATACACTAATAACAAACTACCAAAAAATGAATTTTTTTAAAAAATCCTTCTTACCATGCAGAAAAAAATAATAAAATGATTAGGGACAGATTTATTTAAGGAGGTGAAAGACTTGTACATTTAAAATTATAAAACATTAATGAAAGAAACTGAAGAATACACAAATAATTGGGAAGATATTACATGCTAATGGCTTGGAAGAATTAACATTGTTCAAATGCCTCTGCTATGCAAAGCAATCTATAGATTTTTTTCAATCCCTATCAAAATCCCAATGGTGCCCTCACTGGTTTGACTCAGTGGATAGAGCATCAGCCTGCGGACTGAAGGGTCCTGGGTTTGATTCAGGTCAAGGGCATGTACCCCTGTTGCAAGCTCGATCCTTGCCCCTGGTCAGGGTGCATGCGGTAGGCAACCAATCAATTGTCTCTCTCACTTCAATTTTTCTCTCTCTTTGTCTCTCCTTCCCCCTTCCACTGTCTCTAAAAATCAATGGAAAAATATCCTTGGGTGAGGATTAACAACAACAAAAAATCCCAACAGCATTGTTCACAGAAATAGAATAATTACAAAATTTGTACAGAACCCCAAAATACAAAGAAAACTTAAAAAATAACAAAGCTGGAAGCATCACACTTGTTGATTTCAAACTATTTTACAAAGTTACATTAAACAAAAGAGTATGGTACTGGCATTAAAAAATGACACATAACTCAATGGAACAGAAGAGAGACCACAGTAATGAACTCACACATACATGGTCAATTAATTCATAACAAAAAGAGTCAAGAATATAAAATAGGAAAGAATTGTCTCTTCAATAAATGTTATAGGAAATACAGACAATGCAAAAGAGTAAAACTGGACCACTAAGTAACACCACACGAAAAAAAATTTAAATGCATTAAAGATTTGAATCTGAAACCATAGAAGAAAACATAATTAGTAACCTCCTTTACTTTGGCCTTGGCAATGGTTCTGGATTTAACACCAAACAAAAAAGCTCACTGCTTGGGAGAAAATATTTGCCAATGTTATCTCCGATAAGGGTTTAATCTCCAAAATTTATAGGGAACTAACACAACTTAACAAAAGGAAGATAAACAACCCAATCAAAAAATGGGCAACAGACCTAAATAGATACTTTTCGAAAGAGGACATAAAGAAGGCCAAGAGACATATGAAAACATGCTCAAAGTCACTAATCATCCGTGAGATACAAATCAAAACGACAATGCAGTACCATCTCACATCTGTCAGAATGGTTGTCATCAACAAATCAACAAATGACAAGAGCTGGCGAGGATGCGGAGAAAAAGGAACCCTCGTGCACTGCTGGCCAGAATGCAGACTGGTGCAGTCAATGTGGAGAACAGTATGGAGTTTCCTCAAAAAACTAAAAATGGAATTCCTATTTAACCCAGTGATCCCACTTCTAGGAATATATCCAAAGAAACTAGAAACACCAATCAGAAAGGATATATGCACTCCTATGTTCATAACAGCACAATTTACAATAGCTAAGATTTGGAAACAGCCTAAGTGCCCATCAGCAGATGAGTAGATTAGAAAACTGGTACATGTACACAATGAAATACTATGCTGCTGTAAAAAGGAAGGAACTCCTACCATTTGCAACAGCATGATGGACCTGGAGAGCACTATGCTAAGCGAAATAAGCCAGGTGGAGAAAGATAAATATCACATGATCTCACTCATTTGTGGAATATAATGAGCAACATTAAACTGATGAATAAAAACAGATCCAGAGACAGAGAAGCATCGATCAGACTGTCAAACCTCTGAGGGAAAGCAGGGAAGGGTGGGGATAAGGAGGAGAGATCAACTGAAGGACTTGTATGCATGCATATAAGCATAACCAATGGACACAGACACTAGGGTGGTGAGGACATGAGCGGGGGCGGGGACAATGGGAGAATAAGGACACATATGTAATACTGTAATCAATACAGAAAATAAAAACAATTAAAAAATAAATAAAATGTATGGAGCCAGAAATAAAAGGCAACAAAAAAAAAACATAAACAAGTGGGATTATATCAAACAAAAAATTTCTGCACAGCAAAGGAAGCCATGAACAGTATAAAATATTCCCTTCCTCTTCTTCTTCACTCTCAGGTGTGTATCTCCTAAATTCTATGGACCCCCATGAGACTTGTCACCAGGAGAGCAATGGGCAGCAGCAGCTCATGCAGAGCTAGCCCCCTGAACTTGTCTCTAAGGCCCCCTTTTCTTTGACTTCTCAGTGAGCCAAAACAGCCTTGACTAATCTCTCTCCTGTTGCTTCTTCTATCCTAAGCCCTTCCTGTTTTACTGTTCCTGTTTTAATAAATGTACTCTCAAAATCAATATATCTAATCTATATCTAGATCTATATTTATATCAATATTAATATCAATATCAATACCAATATCTCGATATTGATATATATATAGATATATAGACATATAGATATATTTAGAAAATATTCAGAACATATTTAGAAACCATGTATCCTCCCAAGTTTTGACATCAAACAAATAAACAAAAACATGTATATACCTAGGGGCCCAGTGCACGAATTAGTGCACCTTGAAAGGAACTGTCGGCCGTGAGGCTGCAGTAGGCACAGGAGCGGGTCTTGGCCCATCCTCTGTGTCCCCACCCGCCATGTCCCCTGGTCTCCTGTCTGTCGGCAGCCCCATTCTCGCCACCGTTGCTCCCAGGGGGTGACGGTGCCCACCCCGCTCGCACCTGCTGATGGCGCCGAGTGAACAGGACCGGTGCTGGGCACCAGCAGTGGGTGCGAGCAGCGGCTCCAGTGCCGGCTGCGGGTGCAAGCGGGGCCAGCGCTGGCAGTGGGTGCGAGCGGCAGCTCTGGCACTGGCAGCAGGTGCAAAGGCACCGGCAGCAGTTGTGAGAGCTGAGCGGGACCGCGGCGTGTGGGAACAAAGAATTTTCAGTAACCACCAGAGGCTCACCCCAATGATAGTGACCGGCACTCTGACTTGGTCTGGAGCCCCTGCTCACCTGCTCCACCATCCCACACTTGCCAATGCCTGGCATGTTCCACACACACACCCTGGTGGTGAGCGCATGTCATAGCGACCAATTGTTCAGTTGTTTAGTAGTTCCGTTTGTTCTGCAATTCGGTCTATTTGCATATTAGCCTTTTATTAAATAGGAAAAGGGGTTAATATCCAAATATTTAAAGAACTCATACAGCTCAATAGCAAAAAAAAATATCCAATTTAAAAATGGGCAAAGACTATGTTAAAAAAAAGTTTGAATAGACTTTTTTCCAAAGAATATATATGAGTGACCAATCGATAATGAAAAGGCACTCAGCGTTACTATCAAAGCCACACTGTGATATGACCTCCCACCTACTAGAATTGTTATTATCAATAAGATGAGAAATAACAAGTGTTGGAGAGGATTTGTATAAAAGGGAACTCTTGTTGAAGTAAATGTCAAGTGGTGTGATTCAGTGGTAACAATATAGAAGTTCCTAAAAATAATTAAAAAGAGAACTACAATACAATCCAGCAGTTCTACTTCTGGATATTTATTTGATTAAAATGAAAGCAGTAACTCAAAATTATATCTGCACCCCTAAGTTCATTACAGCATTATTAAATATAATATTCAGTAGGATGTTATTTAGCTGTTATAAAGAATGAAATGCTGTCATTTGTGACTACAGGGATGGACCTTGAGGTCATTGTGCTAAGTAAAATATGTAAGACTGAGAAAGATAAGCACTGCATTATCTCACTAGTATGTGGAATCTAAAAATCAATCAAGCCATGGCTGATGTGGATCTGTTGGTTGTACATCATCCCATGAACCGAGAGGTCAATGGTTTGATACCCATTCAGGAGACATACCTGGGTTGCAAACTCTATCCCCAGTATGGGAATGCAGGATGCAGCCATCTGATGTTTCTCTCTCATCAATGTTTTTCTCTCCCCCTCTCCCTCTCTCTCTTGCTCTACAATAAATAAATAAATAAATATCAATAAAAACCTAAATTCATAGATACAGAAAACAGTTTGATTGTTAGAGCTGGGGATGGGTGTTGGATAAATGGGTGAAGGTGGTCGAAAGTAACAAAATCTCCATTATAAAATAAATAATTCATGGGGACATAATGTATAGCATGGTGGCTATAGTTAATAATACTATTTTGAATATTTTAATGTTGCTAACATAGTAGATCTTAAAAGTTCTCTTCACAAGAAAAAACACTTGTAACTATGTGCGGTGATGAATGTTAACTAAACTTATTATAGTGATCATTTCACAGTACATACATATATTGAATAACTATGTTGTATACCTGAAACTAGTATAATGTTATATGTAAATTACATCTCAATTTTAAATATAATATTAAAATTATGCCTCTAAAAGTGGGTGGAGGGAGCATAAGATATTATTATACAGTTATTAAGATGTCAAAAATTTAACACAAATGGTAACTGTCAAGTGTTCACAAGAATGTGGAAAAACTGGAATTCTCATATACTGCTGGTGGTTATGTAAAATGATAGATCACTTTGGCAAATAGTTTTGAGGAGGAAACTGGTCTTGCAAGGTGTTTCAGGCCATAAAACTGTGAACAATGCACTGCCCTGGAGGGGGAGAAGGGTAGTTATCACTGGCCCCAGGACAGATCATGGGATGTGGCCTGAGGACCCCCAACACCTGGGGGCCTTCCTGTAAGGCCACGAAAGGGGGCAGAACCATATCTGCAAGACAAAGACCCCAGGAGGTTATAAAAAGTGAAGCCCTCTGCATGTTTCTTCACTCTGATTTGGAAATTATTCCTGGAGTCCACTAGTGTTAATAAAAGGGGTCCCTCCCTTTCTCTAGGAAGCGTGTTTGGTAATTCTTTGGTCTTCTGTAACATATGGTTCCCTGACCTGGAAGCTAACCGCATTTTGGCTTTGTTTAGCCTCCAGTGAGTGGACAGGGTTTGAGGCCCGGGGGGTGCGGGATAGGCCTCTGGGAGGCGCTCGCTGCTGATTTTAGCAGAATTGAACCAGGGGGAACTCCAGGTGCTCCAGGATCTCAGCCCAGGACCTGGCCGGCATCTGGAGAAAGTGGATGGACACCTCTGGACCTGTCGACAGAATCTGTAAGGTAGGGGCCCGAGTCAATCGGGCCCACTCCAAGTGAGTGGAAGGGGGAGTTTGATCACTTCCCCGGAAATCATAGGACTTATTCAGGTAAATCAGGAATCAGGGCTCTGGAAGTGAGTGAATTCAGATTCTATGAAGGAATTATGGGTTCACTCTTCTGTTTGTGTGTGTGTGGAACTAGCCAATTTGCTACCGAGAAGAGGTGCTGGATTCAGTCTTAACTCCTCCAGTAGATTCTCACCGAGACGTCTGTCGAGAATTCTGTTCTGGGGCGTGGGTGCCGGGAGTGCCCCTATGCCCATCTGAGGAGTTGGGCATTATCTGCTCAGCTCCAGTCTGGGCTAGTCTGAGAGAGTGTGAGTATGGATGTTTGTCTGTCTTGGCATAATTATCTGCTGATTAACTGGTCTGTGTGAAATCGAAAGCTACTTTGATTTTCTGTTCGCTCATCTGGTTAAAACGTTTGATTTGCTGAAGGCTGAACTGGTGATGGTCTGCAAAAGTCTCAAGCAACGCTGTTGAGTTAGTTTTCTCAGAGATGTTTGCTCTCTATCACGGGAGGAATCAACCCACTTAGTGAAAATTTCTGTCTATGTTTGTGTACTAGGGACTTTGGTTTGCTCTGTGATTTTGCTGTGTTAGGTTGAAATTTTGGAGTTCTGGAGTAGATTTAAAGGTATTTGTGGTTTCTCTTGTCTGACTGGGACTTTCAGGGGCGGGGCTCACAGCTCCGCAGGGCAGAGAGATTTTATGGGCCCTGCTCCCTGCTTGTGCTGAATTAAGGATCTTTTCTTTCAGGAGACACTCCAGGCTTTTAGTAAAATTTCCCTGCACCCTTGTCATCCTCTGCCTTCTTTTCCAGGCCAACTAAGAGTCATTTTCCTCCACAGGTCGGACCCCAGCCTCCGGGAGGGAGGGCTACTACAGTGACAGCCTGTACTTTTCTCTGAAACTCCTGCTGTTTCTATTTCTCCCCCCTGTAGGAATTGTCTTCCTCTAACTCACAATAAGAAATAATACAGGCCAGTGTCATTTGGCTTGCTGGTTAAAAGAAGACAACGGGCCCTGGAATCTGTAAAAGTGGCCGGGAATGAAGCTGGTCAAATGTACTGAAAGGATTCAGTACCTGTTGCTGCTAACAGAGGAGGGCCTGATATACCCTTCCAGTGCACTCCCTTGGGAAAGGCCTGATCGCTGCTCTGTCACAGGGGACGGGTAAGAAGGCAGGGGCCTGGTACCTAACCCACTGCCACAGGAGCGCTTTGTAAAATGCAGGGCTGTTTCTAACTGAAACTGGCTGTTTTGGACTGGCAGCTTATGTCAGGACCATGTAACTAGTAAACAGGGTTAACAAAAGGGAAAAGGAAAGGCGATCTCCCTGGACCCTGGAGGGAGCCTTCAGGACTTTGAGATTCTCCAAGAGAGGAGAAGTCTGACTGAGGGACTGGCTGAGACCCTGTTGGTTTGGGAGGACCGGAGGCTGCATATTGAACTTGTAGACTGCAGTTTGCTAGGCAGAGGTGTAAGCCCAGTTGTATAGGGGTTAAGCTACCTGAGTACAGCGAAGCAACTTTCTCCCATGCCATAATACATTTTGGGGAATTGGACAGACTGTGTTTGTGGCTGGAAAGAGGAACCAGCTGCCACACACAGCCCTGACAGTGGCCTGCAGAAAACTGAATAATAGAATTAGAAGATGCCTGCATCTTCATGGACATGGTTCCAGAGAGAGAAGGATGTTGTGACTCTTACTATTCTAATTGCTGCAGTTTGTCTCTGCTGGGTCACAAGTCCACCTCCTTCTGTGCCCAGGCCTCATTGTCCCTATGACAGACAGCAAGGATCTCTTGGCTCTGAGAGAAACTTCTGACCCATCTCAGCATGGAAGTAATTACAGAAGAGAATTTCAACACCCATTTTCCCTGAAGGAGTTCAGAGCCAGGATCCTTGAGGTAATATATTAGGCAGTGAGACAGACATGAGCAGAGCAAGGATGATGGGCCAACTGACACTACCAGATGTGTATGTGAGACAAGGGGCATAGCCAAAGGGGTCCTCGCCCAGAGTCTTGGGCCTTGGAAAAGACCAGTGGCCTACTGGTCCAAGAGACTCGACCCTGTTGCATCCAGTTAGCCTGCTTGCCTCCAGCCTGTATGCGATTGCAACAGCTCACATGCGGAGTGCTGTTGCAGGGTATGGGGACTCCACAGAGGCAAGAGGTAACCGGGCTGCAGATGAAGCGGCCCGGAAGGCTGCCCTGGAAACCAGTGGGGCCTCTACAGATTCTGGTGGGTAAAGGCTGAAATCCATAACTAATTTTTACTCAACTTCTTACAGGCTTTACATTCTACACAGGAAACAATCCAGAAACATGTCCTAGATGTTCTGCCTGATCTGGTTCATCCCTTCCAACCTGGTGACTCTGTTTGGGTAAAGACTACCCAAGGACTGACTCCTACCTGGAAGGGACCACATACCGTCATACTGACCACCCCCACCGCTCTCAAGGTTGCAGGACTGAACACCTGGATACCAGAAACACCCTCTGCGGATTCATTGCTCTACAAGGCTAAAAGAAGCTTGTGGGACAAGCAGGGGGGGCGGGGTTGGGGGGGGGATGAGGAGGAAACTGGTCTTGCAGGGCTTTTCAGGCCATAAAATTGTGAACAATGCACTGTCCTGGGGGGGGGGGAGGGCCGTTATCACTGGCCCCAGGACAGATCATGGGATATGGCCTGGGGACCCCCAACACCTGGGAGCCTTCCTATAAGTTCACGAAAGGGGGCGGAACCATATCTGCAAGACAAAGACCCCAGAAGGTTACAAAAGTGAAGCCCCCTGCGTGTTTCTTCACTCTGGTTTGGAAATCATTCCTGGAGTCCACTATTGTTAATAAACGGGGTCCCTCCCTTTCTCTAGGAAGCATGCTTGGTAATTCTTTGGTCTTCTGTAACAGTTTGGCAGTTATTTAAAAAGTGTAACATAAACCTATTATGTGAACAAGTCACTTTTCAGCTAATATTAACTCAAGAGAAATGAAGGCATATGATTATACAAAGACTTGTACATAAATATTTATAGCAGATTTCATGTATTAGCACAAACCAGAAAGAACACAGTATCCGTCAAAAAAGTGGCTGGATTAGACAGTAAAAATAAATAAATAAATAAGTGGTTGGATAAGCAAGTTTTCTTTATCCATACAATGGAATACTACTAATTAATAAAAAAGGAACAAACTGTTGATATACCCAAAATGAATGAATCACAAAATATTGTGCTGAGTGAAAGAATCTAGACTAAAGTGCCCATATTGTATGATTACATTGATATAAAGTTCTTGAATGTGTAAATTAATCTATAGTGACAAAAGCAGATTAACAGTTTCCAGATGGGTCAGGGGAGAAATATTACAAAGAGGCAAAAGGAAATTTGGGGGGACAATTGATATGTTTATTATCTTGATTGCGGTGATGGTTTCATGGGTGTATACATGTCTAAATTTTTCAAATTTTGTACTTTAAAGAATGTCAATTATAGTCAATAAATCTGTTTTGAAAATAAAAAGGTGATGTTAAACTTTTTTAGGTTATATTTTTATTGTTATATGTCATTGATATATGTTTCCAGGAATTGAATAAAATTCCAGGATATCTGATATATCCTGGTATACAGTTGTTCTCAGTGTGGGTCATAGATAAGGTGACCAGACGTCCTGCTTTTGGCAGGAGAGTCCCGATTTTTAACAATTTGTCCCGCATCCCGCGGAGTTTTAAAAAAGTCCCGATTTTGGGGAGTTTGGAAGATGGCTACCGGCAGGAAGGTAGGGAGGGTGAGTGTGTGATCGAGTGAAGGAGTGATAGAGGTGTGTGTGGACGTGTGTGGGTGTGTGCATGAGTGAAATAGGGACAGTTAGACCCTGCAGTTCTTCCAGGGGGCTTCCAATCCAGGCAGTCTTGGTTGGCAAAACCCCACGGCCACTGCAAACACTCCGGAGAGGACAGCAGTGGCACAGAGACCCCGCCATTTTAAGAACGGAACTGCTAGAGACTAGAATCCTAACCTTACCAATACCCACTCTGGTCTCGGAAGCAAACCTGGTCACTACAGCCACTCTGGTAGAAGACCTGCCACTCCAGCTGCAGATGCGTGAACCCTGAGACCTCCACCTAAAAAACTGCGCCGCTGAAAGCAGTAAGTACAACCTCCCCCTCCCCAGCACTGGAACTCAGGATTCGCCGAGTCCCCAGCCCATAGGCACCCAGGCACTCCACTACCCAGGCAGTGCTTGGGAACCACTGAGAGCCCCTGAAGGGGTGATTCTGCACAGTCAAGGGTATGCGACCCTACAGTAGAATCTCTGAACTGCCTCTTCCTAAATAACTGCCCACGGACACTCCTGCAGTGAAACTTCAGTGCCAGGGTCCCTCAGAAGCTGTCAGAGATTTGTGCCACCACCAGGCGCACCACCAGTTCGCGCACACTCAAGGGTGGGCAAACTCACGGCCACAGCAAGGGAAGGCGCCCTGAGCCCATATATCCCCAGGGTCCTCTGGGGAGCTGCTTTGAGCCCCTGCTGGGTGTGATTCTGTACAGCCAAGGACACGCTTCCCCACAGCAAAAATTCTGAACTCCTTTCTCCTGAATAACTTCCCACGTATACCCTAGCTGTTTAACTTCAGTGCCAGGGTCCCTCAATGTGCTTCAGACCTGTACGCCGGTGAGCGCGCCACCAGTTCGCGCACACTCCAGAGCAGGCAAACTCACGGCCACAGCAAGGGAAGGCGCCTTGAGCCCATATATCCACAGGGTCCTCTGGGGAGCTGTTTTGAGCCCCTGCTGGGTGTGATTCTATACAGCCAAGGACACGCTGTCCCACAGCAGAAACTCTGAACTCCTTTCTCCTTAATAACTTCCCACATACACCCTAGCTATTTAACTTCAGTGTCAGGGAACCTCAGAGTGCATCAGAGCTCTGCGCCTGCAAACACATCTCCACAGATGCAAATTTACAACAGGCAGGCACCCTGAGCCCATCTACACACAGGGTGCTAGTGGGAGCCACTGGGAGCTCTCCCAACAAATGGTTCTGGGTGCCACTGTGAGTCCCCACTGGACACGCGTGATTTCAAGTAAGGGTGCAAGACAGCAAAAACTGGGACACTCCACTCCATAGCTGCTGACTTTTAGACACCACAGTTGTGCCTCTCAAGCTTGCAGGCCTACATCAAGAGAACCCAAGTAGCTCAAGTAGGGAGCTACACTAGATTACCAAACCCAGGAGAACTGAGAGATTACACCAGTAGCACAATCCCCAAAAGAACCTGGGTAGCAAAGCAAGAAGATCTACAATTAAAACGTTACAGGAAAACATGGGGAGAAAAAAAGGAAATTCCCAAAGGGAGGAAAAAGAGGAATCACCAGAAAGGGAGTTAAATGAACTTGAGGCTAGCAGCTTAACAGAGAAAGAATTCAGAGTATTTGTTATGAGGATGTTTAAACGGGTGGATGACAAATACACACAACTCAATGAGAACTATAAGGAGCTGAATGAAAATGTCACCAACATGAAAAGAAATCAAGAGGAGATGAAGAACGACACAGCTGCAATAAAGAACACAATGGAAGGCTTAAAGAGTAGAGTAGAAGAGGCTGAGGACCACATCAGCGAATTAGAAGACAAGGTAGGAAAAAACACACAAACACAGCAGAAACTGGAAATAAGACGTAAAAAGCAAGAGGAGAGCCTAAGGGAGCTTCAGGACAACACAAAACGAAACAACCTTCGAATAATAGGGATAAAAGAAGGAGAGGAAGAGAAGCAAGGAATAGAAAACCTGTTAGAAGAAATAATGACAGAAAATTTCCCTGATATTGGCAAGAAAAAAACTATCCAAGTCCAAGAAGTACACAGAGTCCCAAACAAGTTGAACCCCAAAAGACTGAAACCAAGACACATCATAATTAAATTGATGAACACCAACGACAAAGCAAGAATCTTAAATGCTGCCAGAGAGAAACAGAAAGTTAGCTACAAGGGATCTCCTATCAGAATATCAACTGATTTCTCAAGAAAACACACCAGGCCAGAAGGGAATGGAATGAAATATACAAAGTGATGCAAAACAATGGACTGAATCCAAGAATACTATACCCAGCAAGGCTATCATTCAAAATTGAAGGTGGAATCAGAAGCTTCACAGACAAAAAATGGCTAAGAGAGTTCATCACTACCAAGCCAGCAATGCAAGAAATGCTAAAGGGGCTGCTGTAAAAAGAAGAAAGAGAAAGGCAAGAAGAAACACAAACACTAAGTAAAAATATGTCAGCAAACAGGTACTTATCAATAATAACAGTAAACGTAAATGGATTAAATGCACCAATCAAAAGACATAGGGTAGCTGAATGGATAAGAAAACATGACCTATATATTTGCTGTTTAGAAGAGACCCACCTTAGAGCAAAATATTCACACAGACTGAGATTGAAGGGATGGAAAAATATTTTTCAGGCAAATGGAAATGAGAAAAAAGCTGGGGATGCTATACTTATATCAGATAAAATAGACCTCAAAGTAAAGGCTATAAAAAAAGATAAGGAGGGCCACTACATAATACTAAAGGGAGCAATCCAGCAAGAAGATATAACTCTGATATACATATATGCACCCAACGCAGGAGCGCCCAAATACATAAAAAATCTGCTGGAAGATATCAAGGGAGAGATCGACATCAATACAATCATAGTAGGGGACTTTAATACACCACTGACATCAATGGATAAATCCTCTGGACAAAAAATCAGCAATTCTAAATGACACACTAGATCAGATGGACCTAATTGACATCTTCAGAGTATTTAACCCCAAAGCCATGGAATATACGTTCTTCTCAAGTGCACATGGGACATTCTCAAAAATAGACCACATATTGGGTAACAAGCAAAGTCTCCCCAAAGTCTGGAGACTAATGACAATAAAAACACAACATTGCAAATCTTATGGGACACAATGAAAGCAGTCCTGAGAGGGAAATGTATAGCTCTACAGGCCTATCTCAAAAAAAAAGAAAAAATGGTAATAGATCATCTAACTCAACAACTCAAAGAATTAGAAAGGGCAACAAGAAAAGCCCACAGTGAGCAGAAGAAAGGACATAATAAAGATCAGAGCAGAAATGAATGACGTAGAGACCAAAAAAACAATACAGAAGATCAACAAAACCAAGAGCTGGTTCTTTGAAAGGATAATCAGGATTGATGAACCTCTAGCCAGGCTCACCAAGAAGCAAAGAGAGAGGACCCAAATAAACAAAATCAGAAATGAAAGAGGTGAAATAACAACAGACCCCACAGAAATAAAAAGGATTTTCAAAAAATACTATGAACAACTCTACTCCAACAAACTAGACAACCTGGAGGAAATGGACACATTCCTAGAAAAACACAACCTTCCAAAATTTACTCAGGAAGAGATTAAAAATCTCAATAGGCTGATAACTATGGAAGAAATTGAAGCAGTCATCAAAAAGCTCACAGAAAACAAAAGCCCAGAGCCAGATGGCTTCACAGGGGAGTTTTATAAAACATTCAAGGAAGAGCTAAAACCTATCTTCCTCAGACTATTCCAGAAAATTCAAGAAGAATGAACACTTCCAAGCTCCTTCTATGAGGCCAGCATCACCCCAATACCAAAACCAGATAAAGATAACACAATGAAAGAGAATTACGGGCCAATATCCCTCATGAACATAGATGACAAAATCCTCAACAAAATTCTAGCAAATCGAATCCATCAATACATCAGAAAGATCATAAACCAAGACTAAGTAGGATTTATCCCTTGGATGCAAGGATGGTACAATATTCGCAAATCAATAAACGTGATACATCACATAAACAAATTGAGACATAAAAACCATATAGTCATATCAATTGATGCAGAAAAAGCATTTGACAAAATCCAACACCCTTTCTTGATAAAAACTCTCAGCAAGCTGGGAATACAAGGATCATATCTCAACATAATAAAAGCCATATATGACAAACTCACAGCCAACATCATACTCAATGGACAAAAATTAAAACCATTTCCCCTAATAACAGGAACAAGACAGGGATGCCCACTCTCACCACTCCTGTTGACATAGTGTTGGAAATACTAGCCATTGCAATAAGACAAGAAGAAGAAATAAAAGACATTCAAATTGGAAAGAAGAAGTAAAACTATCTTTATTTGCAGATGACATGATACTGTACATAGAAAACCCTAAAGACTCCATCAAAAATTACTAGACTTAATAAATGAATTCGGCAGAGTAGCAGGATACAAAATAAATGCCAAGAAATCTATGGCATTTCTATACACCAATAATGAACTTACAGAAAGAGAGACTAAAAAAGCAATCCCATTTAGCCTCACACCACAAAAATTAAGATACCTAGGAATAAACTTAACTAAGGAGGTAAAAGACCTATACGTGGAAAACTACACAACACTGATCAAAGAGATAGAGGAAGACATAAATAGATGGAAGAACATACCATGTTCATGGATTGGTAGAATCAACATCATCAAAATGTCCATACTACTCAAAGAAATCTATAGATTCAATGCACTCCTCATTATAATACCAAGAGCATATTTCACAGACCTAGAAAGAACTCTCTAAAATTTCATCTTAAATAAAAAAAGACGCTGAATAGACAAAGCAATCCTGAGAAAGAAGAACAAAGTAGGTGGGAACTCAATACCAGATTTTCAAGCTGTATTACAAAGCCACTGTTCTCAAAACTACATGGTACTGGCACAAGAACAGACATATAGACCAATGGAATAGAATAGAGAACCGAAATATCGACCCAAACCACTAGCTCAATTAACACTTGACGAAGGAGGCATGCACATACAATGGATTCAAGAGAGTCTCTTCAATGAATGGTGTTGGGAAAATTGGACAGATACATTCAAAAAAATGAAACTAGACCACCAACTTACACCATACACAAAAATAAACTCAAAATGGGTCAAGGACTTAAACATAAGACAGGAAACCATAAAAATACTAGAGGAATCTACAGGCAGAAAAATCTCTGACCTATGTCAAAAGAACTTCTTCGCTGATACTGCTCCTAGGGCAATGGAAGCTAAAGAGAAAATAAATAAATGGGACTACATCAAATAAAAAGCTTTTGCACAGCAAAGGAAACCATCAATAAAACAACAAGATAGCCCACTACATGGGAGAACATATTTTCCAATGTTGTCAACGATAAGGGTTTAATCTCCAACATTTACAGGGAACTCATGCAGCTTAACAAAAAGAACATAAACAATGCAATCAAAAAATGCACAACTGATCTAAATAGACACTTTTCGAAAGAAGACAGAAGGAAGGCCAAGAGTCATATGGAAACCTGCTCTAAATCACTAATCATCAGAGAGATGCAAATCAAAACAACAATGCGGTACCATCTCACACCTGTCAGAATGGCCATTATCAACAAGTCAACAAATGACAAGTGCTGGCGAGGATGTGGAGAAAAAGGGATCCTCGTGCACTGCTGGTGGGAATGCAGACTGGTGCAGCCACTGTGGAGAACAGTATAGAGTTTCCTTAAAAAACTAAAAATAGAACTCCCATTTGACCCAGTGATCGCACTTCTAGGAATATATCCCAAGAAACTGGAAACATCAATCAGAAAGGATATATGCACCCCTGTGTTCATAGCAGCACAATTCACCATAGCTGAGATTTGGAAACAGCCTAAGTGCCCATCAGCAGATGAGTGGATTAAAAAACTATGGTACATCTACACAATGGAATACTAGGCTGCGGTAAAAAAGAAGGAGCTCTTACCATTTGCAACAATATGGATGGAGTTGGAGAACATTATGCTGAGTGAAATAAGCCAGGCAGAGAAAGATAAATATCACATGGTCTCACTCATTTGTGGAATATAATGAACACCATAAACTGTTGGGGGGTAAAATGGATCCAGAAACAGAGAAACATCAATCAGAACGTCAAACCTCAGGGAAGAAATTGTGAGGTAATCAGAAACCCAAGAATGCCTGAGAACAGCTTTCTAGCCACGCTAGCAATCATCAGATGTACGGTAATTTTAACTGGGACAAGAGGGTAAGTATTTTGGTCTTATGCTCCTGACCCTTCATGGGTAAGACCCCTTACGTGGGCTGACCCCCTCACTAATGTAATTACTAATAATACCAAACACCTTGGTCATCCAGGAGGTCCATGGGTGGGGCAAGAAAGTATATATACACAGGGGTCTCCACCCAGATTCCCTTTTGTATGACATAAAATCAAAACAATGCCCCTTTGTGTGTACAATTAAAGAGAGGTTTCTGGCTTGTGTGGACACCAAAGAAAGGGTGTCACTACTATCACTACGTGCCTCTGGTAGAGGTGCAGAAAATGTAACTAAGACCTTGTCTATATAAAAAGAAATGGACAGCCAGTTTGAAAGGGAATTGCCATGGACTAGAACAAAGAATATCCTTACATGATATTATTCTACACTATCATTAAAATTTTTCCCAGATTTGGATCACCCCCAGTACTTATAATAGTTCCTCGCACCCTTGGGGATAAAAAAAAAAATCATCTGGTGCTTGGAGACAAACTTAACACGCCTCTTGATACTTTAGAATTACAGCACCATAATATACAATTATCCCAAGCAAAAGTACAAACTAATTCTTTGAATGTCTGGCAGCAATTTAAAAAGGTCATGTAAGGATTTAATCCTTCTCATTGTGTAGAGGGCCTCCTGGGAAGGTACCTGAGCATTCTATATTAGTCCTTCTTACCCTATAGGCCAAGAGACACCCTCTTCTCACAATTCAATTGCTCACAGCTGTTGCATGAACTCTCTGTTCATGTCGAGGTTGAAGTCTCGTGAAGACTGGTGCCATGGATCTGTCTCTCACCCAGTGGGGCGAACTGAGCCCTCCCTGCAGAAGAAACCTGGGTTCCACAAGACATGTAATCAGTGCTGGGGCCCCTCCAGCAGGCAAGGGGATCCCAAGGCAGATGCTGGGCATGGAGGCCACAGGGGCATAGGCTACCAAGGAGACAAAACTGAACCTCACATCACCCTGCTTGGCCCCGGAGGATGGCTGGTTAGCCAGAGACGGGTAAGATTCCTCAAGGAAGGAACAACCTAAGACAGGCACAGTCGCAGAGGGGCCATCAGGAGAGAATTTGGGGATCAAGAGAGGTGGGGCACAGACCCTCACCCCCCCAACATTGCAGGGGCCTGAACCCTAGCCCCTTCTGAGGGAGGTCTCCTGCCCCCATGGCTGCTTCGTGGTTCCCATGCCCAGCTCAGATTAGGACTCAGGTGACCGACAGAGACTTGGCTGACAGCAGCTGCTCTCTCACTCCCACAAGAATTGTTTGAGTTGTCTTGTACCCATGGTGTGGGGAAGTGGGTTTACGATATCTAAATCCAGCCTATCACCAGGAATGCTCAGGACCTACTCAGGAAGGCAAATAATCCCTTCCACTAACATTTACAGGGTAAAATAAGATTGTTGTTAGAGTAATAAATTTGACAGTAAAATAGTAGTCTAGTTTTCAGGCAAATTTAAATTGGCTAGTTGAAACAAGTGCATATTCTAGAAAAATTAATTGTACTGGGCAAAAAGGTGTTCCTAAAGTGTTAACTAAAATTTTCATTGGTACTTCATCTCATGATAAAATTGTGCACCATGTAATGAACCTAAAACAGTAATATTATAGTGCAAAAAATTAAAATTTAAAAGCCATCAAGACGACATTATAAAATTTTCAAATGCCTCCTAACATTTAAATCAAAAAAGGAGGGGATAGTAGAGGAATATCATGTAAGGAAAAATATTCTGTAAGTAAATTACATCTAGAAAATTAATACTTTAGAAAATTAATTGTAAGGCTAAAAGCAAGACACACATGAAAAACACACAAGGAGTCAAAACAAGCCAGAGGAAAATCATTTGGGCAAAAAATGAAATAGGATCCCAAGTCAAATTTATAGAAAATATTCCTTTATTAACTTTTGGTCGAGAATATGTTTGTATATTTTCAGAAAACAACTCCGAGACCATGTGGATTCCAGCAACAGAGAGGAATCGACAGGACTACTCCAGCCATGAAGACAGAAGAGAAGCAGTCCAGAGATGGAAGACGCTGACATGGCCTTCCCATACTAGCAGTTAGCAGCTGTGCATCACTGCAGGTTGCCCAGGACCAAACCAGAGAGAATCGGACCTGCATTACCACCATTTGTCCACCATCCAGAACTGTAATGTCAGTGCTGACATGTACACACAAGGAACTGTTGGACATTGAAATTGGGTTTCAAAAGAACTGTTGGCCCAGAAAGAAACTCACTACAGACCGATTCATTTGCCTGTCACCATAACCATTATTGCATGTCTCATTTTCGGTTCTTATAAGTGTATTTCTAATAGCACATGATCTCACTCATCTAGGGGAAATAATGAACAACATAGACTGATGAACAAGAACAGACTCAGAAACAAGGAGGCATGGATCAGACTGTTGGGCCTCAGAGGGAGGGTAGGGAAGGGTGGGGGTAAGTGGGAGGGATCAACCAAAGGACTTGTGTGCAAGCATATGAGCCTAACCAGCGGTTAAGGACAACAGGGGTGTGGGGGCATGTGTGGGGAGGGGTGTGGAATGGGAATGGGGGATGAGGACAAATATGTGATACCTTAATCAATAAAGAAATTTAAAAAATGAAATTAAAAAAATTAAAATTAAAAAATTTAAAAAATTTAAAAATAAATAAAATAAAATAAAATGAGCAGTAGTGAAGGTCATTCACTTCCTTTATTGTTCTGTTTGGCACGCCTGTTTCCCAGTCTGGGCAGTATTGCAGTTCCCTGCGTTTCATTACTCCTCAGTGTTGTAAGCCAGTCCTGATTTTTAAGCAGGCGGTGTCTTAATTTCCGTTATTCCTTTATTCTTGATTTTCCTCAATTTGTAATTCAGCCTTTGGGTGGCAGTGTTTCTGGGTTGACTTCCAGGAATCTATTGCCTCTCTAGCCCTTTTTTCTCTGTGGCACCCAATACCGGTTTGCGGAGGCTGGCTGGCAAGTTCAAGAGGACTGCACACCCCTGAAACTCCCAGGCTATCCCTTCGCAACAGATCAAAATGGGTTGCTCTTTAGAGATCTCACCTGGTAGCACCCCTTCCACAATCATGGATCACACTGGCCCCAACAGCTGCGGACCTCTCCAAGCACAGATCTCCCTGGTCCTCCAGCTCCCGCTGTGCAAGCGCGTTTTTCTCTCCTGCCAGACTATGGACCTCACCCTTTTCCTGGTGAAATCTGACCTTTCCGTGGTGGAGTGAAGAGCTCCTTTGAGTCCAAATGTTCGTGCCACCTGGGACCGGTGTTTTGGGGCTCACAGCTGTTCGGCGTCACCGCAGTTGTTGATTTTCAGGCCTCTGACAGGATCCACTTTTCCTTTCAAAAAGTAAAAATTAAAAAAAATTTTTAAAAATCCCAACCATAAAATTATTTTCGTTGCTACTTCATAACTGTAATTTTGCTACTTTTAATGAATCGTAATGTAAATATCTATGTTTTCCGATGGTCTTAGGTGACCCTCCTACTGGTTCTCAACCTGTGGGTCGCCTAAGACCATCGAAAAACACAGATATTTAAATTATGATTCATAACAGTAGCAAAATTACAGTTATGAAGTAGCAACGAAAATAATTTTATGGTTGAGGGTCACCACAACATGAGGAACTGTATTAAAGGGTCACGGCATTAGAAAGGTTGAGAACCACTGGTCTATATGTTTGTTCTTGTGCCAGTACCAGGCAGTTTTGAGAACAGTGGCTTTGTAATGCAGCTTGATATGTGGTTTTGTGATCCCTCCTACTTTGGTCTTCTTTCTCAAAATTGCTGCAGCTATTTGGGGGCTTTTTTTTATTCCAGATGAATTTTTGGAGAGTTTTTTCTAGGTCTGTGAAATATGCCATTGATATTTTAATAGGAATTGCATTGAATCTATAAATTGCTTTAGGTAGAATGGTAATTTTGATGATGATGATTCTACAAATCCATGAATAAGGAGTGTTCTTGCATTTGTTTATGTCTTTCTCTATCTCTTTTTTCAATGTCCTGTAATTATCTGAGTACAGGTCTTTTACCTCCTTAGTTAAGTTTATTCCTAGGTATCTTAATTTTATTGTTGAAACGGTAAACAGGATTGTTTCTTTACTTTCTCTTTCTGTGAGTTCATTATTGGTGTATAAAAATGCCATATATTTCTGGGTGTTAATTATGTATCCTTCTACATTGCTGAATTCATTTACTAAGTCTAGTAGTTTTTTCATGGAGTCTTTGAGTTTTCTAAATACAGTATCATGTCATCTGCGAATAATGACAGTTTTACTTCTTTTCCAATTTGGATGCCTTTTATTTCTTCTTCTCGTCTGATGGCTATGGCTAGCACTTCCAGTAATATATCGAACAGGAGTGTTGAAACTGGGCATTCCTGTCTTGTTCCTGTTCTTTTTTTTTAATTACTTTATTGATTAAGGTATCACATAATTGTCCTCATCCCCCCCATTCCCATCCCAAACCCCTCCCCATGCATGCCTCCACCCCCCTGTTGTCCGTGATCACTGGTTAGGCTCATATGCAAGCACACAAGTCCTTTGGTTGATCTATCTCCCTTATCTCCACCCTCTCCTACCTTCCCTCTGAGGTCTGACAGTCTGATCGATGCTGTTGTTGTTCATCAGTCTATGTTGTTCATGATTTCCCTTAGATGAGTGAGCTCATGTGATACTAGAAATACACTTATAAGAACCGAAAATGAGACAAGCAATAATGGTTATGCTGAGAGGCAAATGAATCAGTCTATAGTGAGTTTCTTTCTGGGCTAACAGTTCTTTTGAGTCCCAATTTCTATGTCAAACAGTTCCTTATGTGTACATAACAGCAATTATATTTCAGTTCTGGATGGTGGACAAATGGTGGTAATGCAGGTCCGACCCTCTCTGCTTTGGTCCTGGGAAACCTGCAGTGATGCACAGCTGCTGACTGCTAGTATAGCAAGGCATTGTCAGCGTCTTCCATCTCTGGACTGTTTCTCTTCTGTCTTCGTGCCTGGAGCACTCCTGTTAATTCCTCTCTGTTGCAGGAATCCACAAGGTCTCGGAGTTGTTTTCTGAAAATATACAAACATATTCTCGACCAAAAGTTAATAAAGGAATCTTTTCTATAAATTTGACTTGCGATCCTTTTTCATTTTTTGCCCAAACGATTTTCCTTTGTCTTGTTTTGACACCATGTATGTTTTACATGGGAGCCTTGCTGTTAGCATTACAAATGAGAGTTAATTTTCTAAAGTAAAAATTTTCTAGATGTAATTTACTTACAGGATATTTTTTCCTTACATGATATTCTTCTACTATCCCCCTTTTTTTGGTTTAAATATTAGGAGGCTTTTGGAAATTTTATGCTGTAATCTTGTTAGCTTTTAAATTTTAATTTTTTGCACTAAAATGTGACTGCTTTAGGTTCATTACATGTTACGCAATTTTACCATGAGATGAACTACCAATAAAAATTTTAGTTAAGACTTTAGGAACAGCTGTTTTGTCCAGTACAATTGATTTTTCTAGAATATTCACTTATTTCAATTAGCCAATTTAAATTAGCCTGAAAACTTGACTACTATTTTACCGTCAAATTTAATACTCTAACAACCATCTTATTTTACCCTGTAAATATTAGTGGAAAGGATTATTTGCCTTCTTGAGTAAGCCCTGAGCATTCCTGGTGCTAGGCTGGGTTTAGATATCAAAAACCCCAGTTCCCCGCATGATGGGTACAAGACATCTCCATCAAGAGAGCTGGGAAAAAATGGCAGCTGAATAGAGTCCTGTTTGGAGTCTGGTCCTGGGGCGGAGAGTAGGAGTGGCTGAGGTTCGCAGAGGGAGTGTATGTTCGCAAGCTAAGGGACAGCTAAACTCCAGGAGAAGGCGGGGGAGTGCTGGGCAGGGATCCCCTGACCGTGCAGCACCCACAGGGGCTGGGTCCCCTCCTGGAGCTACGGGCTCACCAGGGGAGACCTCGCCATCTTGCAAGGGAAGGAGGATATTATTGGAAACCTGACTTTCCGCGACAACTGCAAACACTGAACAGCTGTGAGCACCAGAACACCGGTTGCTATCGGCGCAAACACACGGATTCAAAGGAACTCTTCACTGCACCACGGAAAGGTCAGATTTCGCCTGGGATAAGGTGTGGTTTCTCATCCCCGCAGTGGGAGAGGGAAGCACACGAGCCGCAGGACCCGGGAGGTCTGTGCCTAGAAAAATCCGCGGCAGTTGGAGCTGCCGTGACCCGTGAATGTGGAAGGGGGTCCTCTGAGCTGCTAACAGAAGTGATCTCTTAAAAGCAACTCATTTTAATCTGACGAGGAGGGTCAGACTAAGAATTTTCAAAGGAGTGCAGGCTCCTTAGTCTTGTGCGCAAACCCACTGTCAGCACATTTTGGCTCTTTCCGACTCTGATTACTAAGCCCAATACATAGGAAAATCCAGTTGGGGAATACCCTGAAAGACTGCAGGGGGAAGTTGATTTTCCGGAACCTGGGGAGCAGAGCTGGGTGTGACCATCGGAGAGGCAGCTCTGAGGCGCACACCTCCACAAACCGGTAGTGAGTGCCATAGAGGGGGGAAAAAAAAAAAAAAAGCTAGAGAGGCCCGGAAGTCAATTCAGAAACACTGCCACCCAGGGGCCAAAACGCTAATTGTCTCTGGTGTAATCAAAAATAAATTAAGACACGGCCCAGCTTAAAAACCAGGACTGGCTTACAACACTGAGAAGCAGTGGAACGAAGGGAACTGAAATACAGCCCAGACTGGGAAACAGGCATACCAAACAGAATAATAGAGGAAGTGAATGACAGCCACTACTGCACATTTTATTCTTCTTATTTTTTATTTTAAATTCTTTTTTTAAATTTTTTTATTCTAATTTTTTATTTTCATTTTTTGCATCTTTTACTTAAGAAATGAATTTTTTTCTTTTTCCTCACTTGATTTTCACCTTTTTAATTATTACATTTTTATTTTCAATCAGCAGTATTATTACTATTATTTTACCTTTTTTTATGTCATTTGATTTTCTCTTTCTTTTACTTTGGGATTAGTGTCCTACATTCTATTTGCATCTTTCCCTTACAATCGTTTTACCCTATCTCAATGCTAACTTTATGCCATCACTCTCCTCCTAACCTTTCCCCTTTTGGTCTCCTGTTTATCTTAACCATTTCTGGCTTTAGATTTTCCCTACTCTTTCAGTTTACCCTATGCTAAAATTTCACCCTACTTATATATCTAATTCCCAACTCCCGGCTCCAAGTCCATACACACCTCTCTCTAGGCTACCTTAACTAAAAAAAAAAAAAAAAAAATTGTTTTTCTCTCTGGCCTTTTGTTGTTGTTTGCTTGAATGTTGATTAGATTAAATTTTTATGCTTTTTTATGAGATTGTTTTGATTATTCTTTTTGTTTGTTTGTTTGGTTCTTTTGTTTGCTTTGTTTTTGTTTGTTTTTTACTTTTGTTTTCCCTTGCCTCAATTGATATTAGTTGGTGTTGCAGTTTGTATTAATCTCCAGGCTCGTGTTGCTGGAATTTGCTGGGATTAGTGGTTGTTCTATTGGAGTTTACTCCCCATATATATAGTTTGTTCTCCTTTTCTCTCTTAGTATCGTTCTTGTCTCTCTTACTTTTTTTTTCTTTTCTTTTTTTTCTTCTCTTTTCCCAAGTTCAGATTCACACTCTTTTTTTTGTTGTTCTTTCTTTTTACTCGTCCTCTTCCTCTCCTATTCCCTAATTTGTCTTTCCCTGGTGGACACCTTTATTGCAGGTTATTAATATCGTGGATACAATTCTGTTCAGTGCCTTGTGTGTTGTGTCTGGTTGTGTTGTATTTTGTACCTTTAAATCAACACCGGAGAGAGAGAACTACATAACCAGACATCAATAGAAGAGAGGCCATGGGGAGACAAAGAAATAGCCCCCATAGGAAAGAAAAGTAGGCATCACCAGAAAAAGAAGTAAACGAATTAGAGGCAAACAACCTATCAGAGAAAGAATTTAGAGAAATGGTCATAAGGTGGCTGAAAAGGATGGAAGACAAATTCGACAATATGAGTAAGAACCAAGAGGAAATGAAGAAGAACCAAGAAGAAATGAAAAATGACATCGCTGCTGTAAAGAACTCAATAGAAAGCATCAAGAGTAGACTAGAAGAAGCAGAGGACCACATAAGTGAGCTAGAAGACAGGATGGAAAAAAATACCCAAGTACAACAACTTCTAGAAACAAAAATTAGAAAGCATGAGGAGAGCCTAAGGGAAATTCGGGACAACACGAAACAAAACAACATCAGGATAACAGGGGTACCAGAAGGAAAGGAAACTGAGCAAGGAATAGAAAACCTGTTTGAAGAAATAATAACAGAAAACTTCCCTGATATAGGGAAGAAAAAACCCACACAAATCCAAGAAGCTCACAGAGTTCCAAGCAAAATGAACCCCAAAAGACTGACGCCAAGGCACATTATAATTAAGTTGGCAAACACCAATGACAAAGTAAGAATCTTAAAAGCAGCCAGAGAGAGACAGAAAGTTACATACAAAGGAACCCCCATCAGACTAGCAACTGATTTCTCAACAGAAACTCATCTGGCCAGAAGGGAATGGAATGAAATATACAAAGTCATGCAAACGAAGCGTCCCAATCCAAGAATACTGTAACCAGCAAGGCTATCAATCAAAATGGAAGGTGAAATCAGGAGCTTCACAGACAAAAAAGGACTAAGGGAGATTATCACCACCAAACCAGCAATGCAAGAAATGCTAAAGGATCTGCTGTAAAAAAAATAAAAAAAAAAAGAAATAGGAAGCAAAGAAGGAACACAGGGGTATAGAATAAAAATGGCAACAAATAAGTGCCTATCAATAATAACCTTAAATGTAAATGGATTGAATGCCCCAAACAAAAGACACAGGGTAACAGATTGGATAAGAAAACAAAACCCATATATCTGCTATCTACAGGAAACTCACTTCAGAAAAAAGGACGCATGCAGACTGAAAGTAAAGGGATGGAAAAAGGGTTTCCAGGTGAATGGAAATGAAAAAAAAAGCTGGGGTAGCAATACTTATATCTGACAAATTAGATCTCAAAGTGAAGGACATAACAAGAGATAATGAAGGCCACTTCATAATACTAAAGGGAGCAATCCAACAAGAAGAAATAACTCTGGTAAACATATATGCACCCAATACAGGAGCACCAAAATACATTAAAAAAACTCCTGGAAGATATCAAAGGAGAGATTGACAGCAATACAATCATAGTAGGAGACTTCAATACCCCACTATCACCATTGGATAAATCCTCTAAACAAAAAATCAGCAAAGAAACATCAATCCTAAATGACTCACTAGACCAGATGGAATTAATCGACATCTTCAGAACATTTCACCCCAAAGCCACAGAATATACATTCTTCTCAAGTGCACATGGGTCATTTTCAAAGATAGACCGTATGTTAGGACATAGGTTAAGTCTCTCCAAATTCAAGAAGATAGACATCATATCAAGTATCTTCTCAGATCACAATGGCATAAAACTGGAAATCAACTACAATAAAAACAACCCAAAGAAATCAAACACATGGAGACTAAACAGCATGCTATTAAACAAGGACTGGGTTACCAAAGACACCAACGAAGAAATGAAAAACATAGTGGCAACAAATGACAATGAAAACACAACAATCCAAAATCTGTGGGACACAGTGAAAGCAGTCCTGAGAGGGAAGTTCATAGCTCTACAAGCCTACTTCAAAAAACAAGAAACAATGGTAATAAATTACCTAACCCAACAACTCAAAGAGTTAGAGAGAGAGCAACAAGAAAAGCCCAGTATAAGCAGAAGGAAAGAAATAATAAAGATCAGAGTAGAGATAAATGACATAGAGACCAAAGAAACAATACAAAAGATCAACAAAACCAAGAGCTGGTTCTGTGAAAGGAAAAAAAATAATGATGAACCTCTAGCCAGGCTCACCAAGAAGCAAAGAGAGAGGACCCAAATAAACAAAATCAGAAATGAAAGAGATGAAATAACAACAGACCCCGACGAAATACAAAGAATTGGTACAAAATACTACGAACAACTCTATTCCAACAAACTGGACAACCTGGAGGAAATGGACATATTCCTAGAAAAATACAACCTTCCAAAACTCAATCAGGAAGAATCTAAACAGTTCAACAGGCCAGTAACTATGGAAGAAATTGAAGCAGTCATCAAAGAGCTTCCAGCAAACAAAAGTCCAGGGCCAGACAGCTTCACAGGAGAGTTTTACCAAACATTCAAGGAAGAACTAAAACCTATCCTCCTCAGACTATTCCCAAAATTCAAGAGGAAGGTACACTTCCAGGCTCCTTCTATGAAGCCAGCATCACCCTAATATGAAAACCAGATAAAGACAACACAATGAAAGAGAATTACAGACCAATATCCCTCATGAACATAGATGCCAAAATCCTCAAAAAAATTCTAGCAAATCGGCTCCAGCAGTCCATCAGAAAGATCATACACCATGACCAAGTAGGATTTATCCCAGGAATGCAAGGATGGTACAATATCCGCAAATCAATAAACGTGATACATCACATAAACAAATTGAGAGATAAAAATCACATAGTCATATCAATAGATGCAGAAAAAGCATTTGACAAAATCCAACACCCTTTCTTGATAAAAACTCTCAACAAGGTGGGAATAGAAGGATCAAACCTCAACATAGTAAAAGCTATATATGATAAACCCACAGCAAACATCATACTCAATGGGCAAAAACTAAAACCATTTCCCCTAAGAACAGGAAAAAGACAGGGATGCCCACTCTCACCACTCCTGTTTGACATAGTACTGGAAGTATTAGCTATTGCAATTAGACAAGAAGAAATAAGAGGCATCCAAATTGGAAAAGAAGAAGTAAAGCTGTCTTTATTTGCAGATGACATTATATTGTACATAAAAAACCCAAAAGATTCCATCAAAAATCTAATAGACTTAATAAATGAATTCGGCAGTGTAGCAGGATACAAAATTAACGCCAAGAAATCTATGGCATTTCTATACAACAATAATGAACTTACAGAAAGAGAGACTAAAAAAGCAATCCCATTTACAATCACACCAAAAAAATTAAGATACCTAGGAATAAACTTAACTAAGGAGGTAAAAGACCTATACGCGGAAAACTACACAACACTGAACAAAGAGATAGAGGAAGACGTAAACAGATGGAAGAACATACCATATTCATGGATTGGTAGAATCAACATCATTAAAATGTCCATACTACCCAAAGCAATCTACAGATTCAATGCATTCCCCATCAAAATACCAAGAGCATATTTCACAGACCTAGAAAGAACTCTCCAAAAATTCATCTGGAAAAAAAAAGACTCCGAATAGCCACAGCAATCCTGAGAAAGAAGAATAAAGTAGGAGGGATCTCAATACCAGACCTCAAGCTGTATTACAAAGCCACTGTTCTCAAAATAGCCTGGTACTGGCACAAGAACAGACATATAGATCAATGGAACAGAACAGAGAATCCAGATATTGACCCAAACCACTATGCTCAATTAATATTTGACAAAGGAGGCATGAACATACAATGGAGTCAAGACAGTCTCTTTAATAAATGGTGTTGGGAAAATTGGACAGATACATGCAAAAAAATGAAACTAGACCACCACCTTACACCATACACAAAAATAAACTCAAAATGGATACAGGACTTAAACATAAGATGGGAAACCGTAAAAATACTAGAGGAATCCACAGGCAACAAAATCTCTGACATATGCCAAAAGAACTTCTTCACTGACACTGCCCCTAGGGCAATGGAAGCTAAAGAGAAAATTAACAATGGGACTACATCAAAATAAAAAGCTTTTTTACAGCAAAAGAAACCATCAACAAAACAACAAGAAAGCCCCACTGTATGGGAGAACATATTTGCAAATGTTATCACTGATAAAGGTTTAATCTCCAACATTTACAGGGAACTCATACAACTTAATAAAAGGAAGATAGATGATCCAATAAAAAAATGGGCAACTGACCTAAATAGATACTTTTCGAAAGAAGACAGAAGGAAGGCCAAGAGACATACGAAAACATGCTCAAAGTCACTAATTATCTGAGAGATGCAAATCAAAATGACAATGTGGTACCATGTCACACCTGCCATAATGGCAATCATCAACAAATCAACAAACGACAAGTGTTGGCGAGGATGTGGAGAAAAAGGAACCCTCTTGCACTGCTGGTGGGAATGCAGACTGGTGCAGCCACTGTGGAGAACAGTATGGAGTTTCCTCAAAAAACTAAAAATGGAACTCCCATTTTACCCAGTAATCCCACTTCTAGGCATATATCCCAAGAAACTAGAAACACCAATCAGAAAGGATATATGCACCCCTATGTTCATAGCAGCACAATTCACCATAGCTAAGATTTGAAAACAGCCTAAATGCCCATCAGCAGATGAGTGGGAGAAAGTCAATGGGGGAAAAAAGGAGATATTTGTATTACTATGTGTAATACTTTAAACAATAAAAACAATAAAAAATTTTTAAAAAAACAATTTCCAAATTCTGGAAGCATTAGCTAAGAAGAAAAATATATAATATACAAAATGGCTTAAAAATAAATCTTATATTTTAAAAGCAAGAGAGAAATTATTGTACTTATAACGAATTTGAAAAAAAAACAAATTCCAGATTTGTATTAGTTTCTTTTTATTTTTAAGTGTATTTATTAAATTTATTACTTAAGAGAGTGCACACTGGGCCATTGTTTTGAAGGGTTTTAAAGAGTGGGCATTGAAGGGAGGATTTTAATAGATTTCATTAATTTTATGTTGATATATTAAAACTAAAGGCCTGGTGCATGAAATTTGTGCACTCAGGGGGGTCCCCCAGCCTGGCCTGTGCCCTCTCACAGTGCAGGAGCCCCATGATCATTCGCCCTAAAGAGGTAGGCCCCACCCACCCATGCGAGACTCCTCGATGGATTGCCCCAAAGAGGTAGGCAGAGCCAGGGGTCCCGCCTCCACATGGCATGGAGCTGCGGAACCCCCCGCCTCGCCCCAGTCCTCGCCTCACAAAGCTGCAGGCCCCTCCTCCGCACCACACGGAGCTGCGGAACCACCAGGCCTCGCCGCGCAGAACCTTGGGCCCCACCTCTGCACTGCACATGCAGCATCAAGCCCCCGCCTACCCACATGTGCATGCAACCCCATCCACCCGTGTGCACCCATTGCACATGCAGCCTCCTGGTGATCGCTCCTTGCAGCATGAGGGTGCCACAGCGTGAGGGCGAGATGATCACATAGGCTTTTATTAATAGGACTAGAGGCCTGGTGCATGAAATTTGTGCATGGGGTGTGGATCCCTCAGCCCAACCTGCACCCTCTCCAATCTGGGAGCCATCAGGGGAGCCGTCTCCAATCCAGGAGGCCTGATGGCTTAGGCCCACTCCCCATGGTTCTTTGCTCTCTGCGCGGCCTGGCTGCTCTGCGCCCACTGCCCAGAGGCTCTCCATGGCCCAGAGGCTCTCTTCAGCCAGGGCAGGATGCTTACCTTGTTGTGGGCTTGATCCCCAGTTGAGGGCATGAAGGAGGCAGCCGACTGGTGATTCTCTTTCACCGATGATGTTTCTGTCTCTCTCTCCTGCTCCCTTCCTCTCAGAAATCAATGAAAATATATTAAATTTAAAAAGAAAGAAGAAGAATGAATAAAACAAAGTGAAAAACAGCCATTCTCCAGATCATTGTCCCAACCCCTTGAGATTCTGCTTCCCAGCAAGTGTGGACATTTTGGCTCAGGTAAACTCATAAAAGTTCTCTACAGGTTTGAATGTTTTTACATGAACATGATGTATACACCTGCTGGTTTCTGAGGGAGAGGCAACAGAATCAGTCCATGAGGTCTGCTGTGAAACTGTAGAGGAGTCTGCTTTTGCTGTCAAAAGCCAGGTCACCCTAAGAAAGAGTGTAGAAAACCGGAAATGGGATTTACAAAGAGAAAACAGACAGAAGCGAACAGAGGGATGCTCCCGCACTCTTTTCCACCCAGACAGGCCAGTTCTCAAACATCCTCCCTCCCTGAAGTTGGTGAGGGAGTCAGAGAAGCCCGAGGCGAGGTCTGAAGCTCTGATGTCACTGGAGAGCTTTCTGCATTTGAATGAAGCCTTGGAGTGAGATCCATTGGAATGAATAGCCCTGACCTCCTCTCCTCCCACTTGCTCCCTATCCCACCCTCTACTCTCCGAGCACAGGATCTGTCTGCTCCCAGCTGCCTCCCCAGAACATGCTGGGTGCAGGTGGATCCCAGAGAGTAGGCACTGCTCCCCACAGCAATGCCCAGCTCCAGAGGGTGCCAGCATCCTGCAGCCTGAGGGTTGTGTTCCCAGGGACAGCAACACCCAGCAATGGCGGGTCCTCAACCTCCCTTCAGACACAGGAGGAAAGACAAACAAGCAGCAAGCCTAAGGGATGCCTGGGAGGGATGTGCTTGTGAGCTTCCATGTAGAAGGCCAGGCGCCCACTGCCCAGAGGCCCTCCACCGCGGGGGTGGAACACTTACCTCTTCACCATGGCAACAAAGCAGAATGAATAAAACACATGTAATCAAATAATTTATATCATCTAGAAAATCTAGATGTCAAGCAATTTACAACCATCTAATAAATCTTATCTTCCCTAACTCAAGGACACTTAAAAATAAATAATTTGTATTATCCCTCCGCTAAGAGCGGGCAGCATTCTGCCAGGCCACTCACGCTGCCTGCTCTCAGCGGCCACCCCCTCCCCCCAGGACTGGGGGACTCTAGCGGGGCTGAGGGGCGTGGGTGCCGCCATCTTGTGGCTATGGGTGCCGCCATCTTAGTCATGGAGTGATGGTTAATTTGCATATTACCCTTTTATTATATAGGATGAGTTTTTTCATGTGTTTTTTAAAATATATTTTTATTTATTTCAGAGAAAGGAATGAAGGGGGGAGATAGAAACATTAATGATGGGTGAGAACCATTGATTGGCTGCATCCCACATGCCTCACCTTGGGGATTGAGCCTGCAACCCAGGAATGTGCCCTGACTAGGAATCAAACCGTGACCTCCTGGTTCATAGGTTGACAAACAACCACGGAGCAACATTGGCCAGGTTAAAATGAGGTTTATATTTTTAATTTTATTTGCCGTGTGTGTGGTTATCAAATGGCATTAACTGCATTTTTTGTTATTTGTATCCCTGAGTAGGCTGATTTAAGATTTAAATTATTTATTTTTTGGTTGGGGAGGAATAATACAAATTATTTATTTTTAAGTGTCCTTGAGTTAGGGAAGATAAGATTTATTAGATGGTTGTAAATTGCTTGACATCTAGATTTTCTAGATGATATAAATTATTTGATTATATGTGTTTGTTTTTTTTACCATGACCTGGCTTATTGATCTATTTTATGTACAGAATTTAAAAAAAATACTTTTATAAAGAAGGAATTCTTATCATTTGCAACAGCATTGATGGAACTGGAAAGCATTATGCTAAGCGAAATAAGCCAGTCAGAGAAAGATAAATATCACATGATCTCACTCATTTGTGTAATACAATGAACAACATGAACTGATAAACAAAAACAGATCCAGAGACAGAGAAGCATCGATCAGACCATCAAACTTCAGAGAGAGGGTGGGGGTAAGGGAGAGCGATCCACCACAGGTCTTGTATGCATGCACATACTGTTAAGCTTAACCAATGGACACAGACACCAGGGGGGTGAGGGCATGAGTGGGGGTTGGGGGGCAATAGGCGGATAAGGACACATATGTAATACCTTAATCAATAAATAAAAAAATACTTTATAATTTTTAAAATAATTTTTATAATTTTTATTTCTTTAGAAATAATTAATATTTGAATAATTTATTGACTTTTTATAATGCATTCTTTATTATACAATAAGCTTTTTTCTGTGGGTTCATCTTTATTAAAATGTATAGAAGCTAAAAACTGTGAATAGAATTTATTTCAAGAGGAGAAAAGATGGTGGCTGGCACAGAGCCCGTGCCATCTTGAAGGGGAGAGTGGCCTCTTCTAGGAACTCATCAGCACCACCACCCAGACAGGCCTTTGACACTGCCCGTGACCCTGTAGGCACTAAGTGAGGGTTAATGTTACAGACGCCATTTTAGGAGTGGCCACTGTTGTTATACCTCCCCTACCCTTGACTTGGTTAAGCCAAACCCCTATTTGGATAGAACAGTGGCTCCTAAAGGGAGAAAATTACAACAAGCCCAATTGTTCTATTAGTAAAAGAACAATTGGATTTAGGACACATAGAACCTTCCAACAGACCCTGGAATTCTCCTATTTTTGTAATCTCCCAAAAATCTAACAAATGGCAGCTCTTACATGATTTAAGGCCCTTAATGCCAATATTCAACCCATGGGTATTCTCCAACTTAGACTTACATCTCTGGCCATGATCCCACAAGACTGGCCCATTATTATCATATATTTAAAGGATTGCTTCTATACCATTCCTTTGGCTACCAAAGATCAGGATAAATCTGCATTTACTCTCCCTTTGATTAACAATGAAGAGCCCACCCAGAGACATCACTGGAAAGTCCTCCCACAGTAAATGCTGAACAGCCTAACTATATGCCAGTACCACGTACAACAGAAACTTATGCCAACCAGGTGACAGTTTTTTACTGGAAAATTTATTCATTGCATGGATGACATTCTCCTTAAAGCCCCTGATAAGGACCTGTTATATTGTATGTACTTTTTGGTGCAAAAGGAAACTGCTTTGAGAGGCCTTTTAATAGCCCCTGAGAAAGTACAGATGACAAAACCATGGAAATATCTAGGATATATCTTAAGTGAAAGAACCATCAGACCCAAAAGGCTACCTGTGACAACAGGGAACTAAAAACCTTAAATGAATTTTGAAAAGATGGCGGCTGGCAGGATGGAGGTAAGGGAGAGGAAGTGAGTGAGTGAGGGGATGAAAGGAGAGTGTGTGGATGTTTGTGATGTGTGTGTGAGTGAGTGAGGGACAGTTAAATCCGGCAGGAGCAGCAGGGGCTGGCAGACCAGGCTCTCTAGGACAGGGAGAGACTACCACTGCTGCAGGCACTCCCCAGACTGCAGGACATGGGCACAGAGCCCACGCCATCTTGAAGGGGAGAGCAGCCTCTTCTAGGAACTCATCAGAACCACCACCTAGACAGGCCTTGGACACTGCCCGGAACCTGGCAGCCACTCCAGCCAAAATCCTGCTGCCCCAACCACAGACCCATGGACTCTGGGACCTCCACCTCCAAAGGTGCACCACTCGCACAGCAGTAAGTGCGACTTCCCCCTCCCCAGCGGCAGACCTCTGGATACCAAATTCATGCATTTCCAGTCCACAGGCATCTAGGGCACACCACTACACAGACAGCTCTTGGGAGCCACTGTGAGCCCCTGCTGGATGTGATTTTGTGTACAGGCAAGGGCATGCTACCCAGCAGTAGAAATTCTGAATTCCCTATTCCTGAATAACTGCCAACAGACAATGCAGCTGCGCAACTTCAGCACCAAGGCCCCTCAGAGTGCATCAGAGCTCTGCGTTGCCTAATGTACCACCATAGTCTCGCATTTCCAATGAGCAGGCACCCTGAGCCCATCTATCCACAGGGCACTTTTGCCAGCCACTGTGAGACCCCGTTGGGTGCAATCTTGGACAAACAGGGATGCACTCCCCCCTGGCAGTAGGAATTCTGAAGTCATTCATCCTGGACACCTTCCCACAGACGCCTCAATTACACAGCTTCAGTGCCAGGGCCCTTCAGAGTGCTTCAGTGCGTTGCACTGGCAAATGCACGGCGGGTGCCCCTGTGAGCCACCACTGGGAACACGTGCCTATCCACCACAGGTGCAGCAGCAAAAACTGAGTCTTCCCACCCCACAGCTGCAGAACTCTAGACAATACATTTATGCGCTTATCCGGTGTGCAGGCCTCCCAAGCCCACCACTCCACAGGCAGCCCTTGGTGCCTCTTTGAGAACCCCCTTGGGCACACTCTTATACAAAGAGGGGTGCACTGCTGGGCTGTAGAAACTCTGAATTCCCTCTTCTGGGATACCTTCCCAAAGATACTGCAATCTTGTGGCTTCAGCACCAGGGCCCTTCAGAATGTGTCAGTACACCCTGTTTGCAAATGCACCATGTGTGCCCCTGTGAGCCGCCACTGGGGGCACGTGTATCCAACCACGGAAGCAGCAGCAGCAAAAGCTGAGTCTTCCCACCACACAACTACAAATCTCTGGACACCACAGTCACACCTCTCTAGAGTGCAGACCTCCTGAACCCCATCACCCCAACAGACGGTTACTGGGTGCCACTGTGAGTCCCCACTGGGCACGTGCAATTTCAACGAAGGGCACAAGACAGCAAAAATTGGGACACCCCCTTCCACAGATGCTGACTTCTGGACACCGCAGTTGCTCCTTTCTAGCTCACAGGCCTACATCAAGAGAACCCAAATAGCTCCAGTAGGGAGCTACACTAGATTACCAAGCCCGGGAGACCTGAGAGATCACACCTGTAGCACCATCCCCAAAAGAACCTGGGTAGTAAAGTAATCGCATCTACAATTAAAATGTTACAGCAAAACATGGTAAGAGAAAAAAGCAATCCCCAAAGGAAAGAAAAAGACGAATCACCAGAAAGGGAGTTAAATGAAATTGAGGCTAGCAACATATCAGAGAAAGAATTCAGAGTACTGGTTATAAGGTTGCTCAAATGGCTGGATGACAAATACACACAACTCAATGAGAATTATAAGGAGCCTAATGAGAATGTCACCAACATGAAAAGGAACCAAGAAATGAAGAATGACATATCTGTAATAAAGAACACAATGGAAGGCTTAAACAGTAGACTAGAAGAGGCTGGGTACCGCATCAGCAAATTAGAAGACAAGATAGGAAAAAACACACAAACACAGCAGCAACTGTAAAGAAGATTTAAAAAGCAAGAGGAGAGCCTAAGGGAGCTTTGGGACAACACAAAACGAAACAATATTTGCATAATAGGGGTACCAGAAGGAGAGGAAGAGAAGCAAGGAATAGAAAACCTGTTTGAAGAAATAATGACAGAAAATTTCCCTGATATTGAGTTTATTTTTGTGTATGGTGTCAGTTGGTGGTCTACTTTCATTTTTTTGCAAGTATCTGTCCAGTTTTCCCAACACCATTTATTTAAGAGACTGTCTTGACTCCATTGTATGGTCTTGCCTCCTTTGTCAAATATTAATTGTGCATAATGGCTTGTGTCCATTTGTAGGATTTCTGTTCTGTTCCACTGGTCTATATGTCTGTCTTGAGCCAGTACCAGGCAGTGTTGAGAACAATGGCTTTGTAGTATAACTTGATATCTGGTATTGTGATCCCTCCTACCATTGTTCTTCTTTCTCAAGTTTGCTGCAGCTATTCAGGGTCTTTTTCATTCCAGATGAATTTTTTGGAAAATTTGTTCTAGGTCTGTGAAATATGCCATTGGTATTTTAATGGGGATTGAGTTGAATTTATATATTGCTTTGGGTAGTATGGACATTTTAATGATGTTGATTCTACCAATCCATGAACATGGTATATTCTTCCATTTGTTCATGTCTTCCTCTATCACTTTTTTCAGCGTTCTTAAATTTTCTGATTACAGGTCCTTTATCTTCTTGGTTAAGTATATTCTTAGGTATCTTAATTTTATTGTTGCTATGGTAAATGGGATTGCTTTTTTAATTTCTTTTTCTGTGAGTTCATTATTGGTGTATAGAAAATCCATAGAGTTCTGGGTGTGCCAAATTCATTTATTAAGTCAAGTAGTTTTTGATGGAGTCTTTGGGATTTTCTATGTACAATATCATATCATCTGCAAATAAGGACAGTTTTACTTCTTCTTTTCCAATTTGGAAGCCTATTATTTCTTCTTCTTGTCTGATTGCAATGGCTAGTACTTCCAGTACTATGTCAAACAGAAGTGGTAAGAGTGGGCTCCCCTGTATTGTTCCTGTTCTTAGTGGAAATGGTTTTAGTTTTTGCCCATTGAGTATGATGGCTGTGGGTTTGTCACATACTTCTTTTATTATGTTGAGGTATGATCCTTCTATTCCCACCTTGCTGAGGGTTTTTATCAAGAAAGGGTGTTGGATTTTGTCAAATGCTTTTTCTGCATCAATGGATATGATTTTATGGTTTTTCTCTTCCAGTTTGTTTATATGGTGTATCACATTTATTGATTTGCGGATATTGTACCATCCTTGCATCCCCGGAATAAATCCCTCTTTGTCATGGTGTATGATCTTTCTAATGTAATGCTGGATTTGATTTGCTAGAATTTTGTTGAGTATTTTGGCGTCTATGTTCATGAGGGATATTGGCCTGTAATTCTATTTCTTTGTATTGACTTTATCTGGTTTTGGGATTAGGGTAATGCTGGCTTCATAGAAAGAGCTTGGAATTGCTCCTTCCCCTTGAATTTTTTTGGAATAGTCTGATGAAGATAGGTTTTATTTCTTCTTTGAATGTTTTATTAAACTCCCCAATAAGCCGTCTGGTCCAGGGCTTTTGTTTGTTGGAAGATTTTTGATTACTGCATCAATTTTCTCCATAGTTAAGGCTTATTCATATTTTTTATTCCTCCTTATTGAGTTTTGGAAGGTCATATTTTGTTAGGAATATGTCCATTTCTTCTAGGTTGATCAGTTTGTTAGAGTAGAGTTGCTCATAGTATTTTTTACAATTCTTCATATTTCTGTGGGGTCTGTTATTATTTCACCTCTTTAATTTCTGATTTTGTTTATTTGGGTCCTCTCTCTTTACTTCTTGGTGAACCTGGCTAGAGGTTCATCAATCTTGTTTATCCTTTCAAAGAATCAGCTCTTGGTTTCATTGATCTTTGGTATTGTTTTTTTTTTAAATCTCCAGGTCATTTATTTCTGCTCTGATCTTTATTATTTCCTTCCTTCTGCTCACTCTGGGCTTTTCTTGTTGATCTCTTTCTAATACTTCAAGTTGCAGAGTTAGATGATTTATTATCAGTTTTTCTTGTTTTTTGAGGTATGCCTGTAATGCTATGAACTTTCCTGTCAGGACTTCTTTCATTGTGTCCCAAAGATTTTGGATTGTTGTGTTTTCACTGTAGTTTGTTTCCAGGATATGTTTTAGTTCTTCTTTGATCTCTTTGGTAACCCAGTCATTGTTTAATAGTATGCTATTCAGCCTCCAAGTGTTTGAATATTTGTGATTGTTTTTACTGTAATTGATTTCTAATTTTATGGCATTGTGATCTGAGAAGATGCTTGATATGATTTCAATCCTCTTGAATTTGGAGAGACTTTGCCTCTGTCCCAATATGTGGTCTATCTTTGAAAATGTCCCATGTTCACTTGAAAGGAATGTATATTCTGTATCTTTGGGATGGAATGTTCTAAAGATGTCGATTAAGTCCATCTGATCTAGTGAGTTGCCTAGGATTAATGTTTCTTTGCTAATTTTTTGTTTAGAGGATTTATCCAGTGATGTTAATGGGGTAGTAAAGTCTCCTACTATTATTGCGTTGCTGTCAATCTCACCCCTGATATCTTCCAGAAGATTTTTTATATATTTGGGTGCTCCTGCATTGGGTGCATACATGTTTACCAGTTATATCTTCTTCTTGTATTGATCACTTTAGAATTATAAAGTGGTCTTTCTTGTCTCTTGTTATGGTCTTCACTTTGAGGTCCATTTTGTCAGATATAAGTATTGCTACCCCAGCTTTTTTTTTTTTTTTCATTTCCATTTGCCTGATAGATATTTTTCCATCCCTTCACTGTCAGTCTGTGTGAGTCGCTTGTTCTGAGGTGGGTCTCCTGTAGACAGCATATATATGGGTCATGTTTTCTTATCCATTCATTCAATCGATGTCTTTTGATTGGAGCATTTAATCCATTTACATTTAATGTTATTATTGATAGGTACTGGTTTGTATCCATTTCTGTATTTTATGCCTGTGTTCCTTCCTCCCTTTCTATTTCTTCTTTTTACAGTAGTACCTTTAGCATTTCTTGCATTGCTGGCTTGGTAGTGATAAACTCCCTTAGCCTTTTTTTTTTTTTTTTTGTCTGCGAAGCTCCTGATTTCCCCTGCAATTTTGATTGATAGTCTTGCTGCACAGAGTATTCTTGGATTCACTCCTTTGCTTTGCATCACTTTGTATACCTCCTTCCATTCCCTTCTAGCTTGATGTGTTTCTTTTGATAAATCATTTGATAATATGATGGGGGATCCTTTGTAGGTGACTCTCTGTTTCTCTCTTGCAGCCTTTAAGATTCTCCCTTTGTCGTTAACATTTGCCATTGTAATTATGACATGTCTTAATGTGGGTCTTTTGGGATTTATCTTGCTTGGGACTCTCTGTACTTGTGTAACCTTTTTCTTCCCCATATCAGGGAAGATTTCTGTCATTATTTCTTCAAATAGATTTTCTAATCCTTGCTGCTCTTCTTGTTCTTCTGGTAGCCCTATTATATGTATGTTACTTTGTTTTGCATTGTCCCAAAGCTCCCTTAGGCTTTTCTCCTGCTTTTTAATTTTTTTCTCCAGTTGCTGTTCAGATTGGGCTTGTTTCTGTACCTTATCTTCTAACTCACTAATTAGGTCTTCTGCTTCTCCTAGTCTACTGTTGAAACCTTCCATGGTGTTTTTGATTGTAGCTATTTCACTTTGATTTCTTCCTGATATTTGAATAGGTTATTGATTTTCTCATCCATCCAGTGTATGAACTGTTCAATCCTTACTCTGAATTCTTTTTCTGTCATTTTGCATGCTTCCTTTTCACTTATTTCCTTTCTTGGCGATTCCTCTCTTTCTTTCCTCTGGGGATTGTTTCATTGTCTCCCCATTCTATCACCAGAAGGTTCAAATGTCGAGTTGTGGGGGCCTTGGCCATGTGCAGTGGGAGCTTCACACCCCCGAGTTTCACTGAAGAGCTCTGAAACCTAGTCGTGCAGCTGCCATGGGTTGGTGGGAGCCATGCTCACCCAGGATCAGAGTCACAGGCGCTTTGTGTGGCCTCGTGTGCGCACCTAGAATCAGGGACCCCATCTGTGCCGCGCTGAAACAGAGACCCCACTGGCATGTGCCAAAAATCAGAGTCCCCTAGCTCGTCTCAGGGGTCAGAGACCCCCTGTGTCTGCACCAAGAATCGAGTATCAGAGTGTCTGTTGCTTGGTGTGGCCTCGCACCAAGAATCAGGGTCCCTGTGTGCCCATGTGCCAAGAATTGGAGTCACTGGCTCTTAGTGTGAATGCACTGGGAATCAGGGATCCCATGCATTCTCAATGAGAAACAGAGTCAAATCACTGGTGCTCAGTGCTGCCTCTCGTGTGGAGAATCAGGGTCCCCAGTCTGCTTGGGGGACCGGGTTGCACAGTCGCACTGTGTTGGCAGGAGGTCCACTCCTGCCCTGTGGAAAACAGCCTTCTGTGTGTGCTTACCCTGAATCAGTCAGGTGGCACTGCCACCCTGTGTGGGTGTGGGGTCTGGTCCTGCGGGTGTGCACTGCAGGAAACAAATTCCCCATGTCTGTGCACCCAGGCTGAAATTCAGCACAGCCCCCCTCTGTGGGCACAGGGTCTGGTTGCGGAAACAAACTCCCTGAATTTGCACACTCAGGCTCAAATTCAGTGCAGCCTCCTGGTGTGGGCGTGGGGTCTGGTCACTAGAAACAAACTCCCTGAGTTCACATGCCCAGGCTCAAATTCAGTACAGCCTCTCTGCATGGGCGCGGGGTCTGGTTATAGAGAACAAACTCCTCATATTCGCGCGCCCAGGCTCAAATTCAGCGCAGCCTCCCTGCGTGGGCCCAGGGTCTGGTTGCGGGAAACAAACTTCCCAAGATCACGCACCCAGGCTCAAATTCAGTGCAGCCTTCCTGCATGGGCGTGGGATCTGGTCATAGGAAACAAACTTCCTGTATCTGCACACCCAGGCTCAAATGCAGGTTAAACCGCTGCTGCTGTGTGTGGGCAGGAGGCCTGTTTGTGCAAAGAAGGTCTGGCAGTTCCTATGCCACTGCTGCGGGGCTGGCGGGAAGGGGGATTGGCTCTATGACTCACAGAAATCTGCGGCCGGGGTGCCTGGGGTCTTGGTGTCATGTGTCTGCAGCTGTGGTCGCAGGTCTTTTATCCAAGTGGCTGTAGGTTCCCGGTTTGCAACTGAGACCCAGATTAGTTAGTGGCAAGCCTAGGATCCTAGTCTCAAGCAGTTCTGTTCTTCAAGATGGCATGGTCTCTGTGCTGGTGGTGTCCTCCCCAGATTGTTTGTGGTGGCAGCGGGGTTTTGCCATCTGAGACTGCCCGGTTTGGCAGCCCCTTGGAAGACCTGCAGGATCTAACTGTCCCTAGTTCTCACTCACATACACCACACATGACCACATACTCCTCTATCACTCCTTCACTCTCTCACACACTCTCCCTCCCTATCTTCTTGCTGGTTGCCATCTTGGATCTCCCTTCTAATGTATTTTTATATTTTATTATTAAAATTATATAATTTTAAAAATTAAATTAGAATATTTACTTCTTAGAAACTTTAATATTTAGTGATTATTGAAAAGTCAATAATTTTTATTTATTTTAAAAATTATCTTTATTGTTGAAAGTATTACAGATGTCTCTTTTTCCCCCATTAATCCCTTCTAGCCCACACTCACTCCCCACACCAGATATTCAGCACACTATTATCTGTATCCCTGGGTTATGCATATCTATATATATAAAAGCCTAAGCGACCAGAATGCCAGAATGACCTGAACAACCAGAATGACTGGTCTTTATGATGTGCACTGACCACCATGGGGCAGATGCTCAATGTAGGAGCTGCTCCCTGGTGGTCAGTGTGCTCCCACAGCCAACCTCCCCTGGTCCCTCCCTGTGGCCAGCCAACCTCCTGCGGTCCTTCCTCCTGTCCTGTAAAAGGGGCAGCCAGCAGGAAAGGGCAGCTGCAAGATCCTGATTGGCCCTGATCTCTGGCCAGGCCTAAGGACTCCACCTGTGCATGAATTTTGTGGACTGGGCCTCTAGTATGCATATAAGTTCTTTGGTTAATCACTTTGTACCTGCCCACTCACCCCCAAGTTCCCTCTGAGATTCAACAATCTGTTCCATGCTTCTATATCTCTGGATCTATTTTGTTCATCCATTTATTTTGTTCTATAGATTCTACATATGGGTGAGATCATGTGAAACTTGTCATTATCTGACTCACTTATTTGGCTTAGCATAATACTCTCCAGGTCCCTCCATGCTGTCTTAATGGGTAAGAGATCCTTCTTTTTTTTTTACTGCTGCATAGTATTCCATGGTTAAAGTGTACTACAGCTTTCTTATCCACTCATCTACTAAATGGAACTTGGACTGTTTCTGGATTTTAGCTATTGTAAATAGCGCTGCTATGAACATAGGGGTGAATATGATCTTTCCAATTGGTATTTCCTGTGTCTTAGGATATATTTCCAGAAGTGAGACCACTGGATCAAATGGCAGTTCCATATTTGATTTTTTGGCAAAACTCCATACTGTTTTTCATAGTGGCTGCACCAGACTACATTCTCACTGGCAGTGTACTAGGGTTCCCTTTTCTCCACATCCTCACCAACACTTGTCCTTTGCTGATTTGTTGATGATAGTCATTCTGACAGATGTGAGGTGGTACCTCATTGTCATTTAAATTTGCATCTCTCGGATGATTAGTGACTTTGAGCATTTTTTCATATGTCTCTTGACCTTCTGTATGCCCACTTTGGAGAAGTGTCTATTTAAGTCCTTTGCCTGTTTTTCAATTGGATTGTTTGTCTTCCTTTTGTTAAGTTGTTTGAGTTCCTTATGTATTTTGGAGATTAACCCCTTATCACATCTATTATTGCCAAATATGTTCTCCCATATAGTGGGCTCCCTTTCCATTTTCTTGATGGTTTCTTTGCTGTACAGAAGCTCTTTATTTTGACGTAGTCCCATTTGTTTATTTTGTCCTTTCTTTCACTTTATCTAGGAGATGTATTGGGAAACATATTGCTATGAAAGATGTCTGAGATGTGCTGCCTATGGATTCTTCTAGGATCTTATGGTTTCATGACTTACATTTAAGTCTTTTATCAATTTTGAGTTTATTCTTGTGTATGGTGTAAGTTGGTGGTCTAGTTTCTTTTTCCTTTTTTTTTTTGCATGTACCTGTCCAATTTTCCCAGCATCATTTTTTAAATTACTTTTTATTGAAAACTGCACCGAATGCTAAATGTTCACCTTTACAATAAACAAATACAGTAATGGTAACTCACACTAAAACAAAACATTTCTGATAGCCATTATTTTCCTGTTTGGGACAGTTTTAAAGGTTTTTGTCACAAAAACAGGAATGTACCTATACAAAGGCTCAAAATAGGCCATCTTTTAAACAAAAAGGCAATGATTCACAAGACTATGAATATAAAATGTAACTAGTTAAGACAAATCTAATATGATTTGTTAAAATCAGTCACATCTAATAACACACCTGAAGTATTCTTGTATAAAATATCACGGGAAGAAAAGAAGATTTTATCAATGTCTAAAAAAGTGGGTTTGTTCATAGACAATCTGACAAGTTACCATAAAAAGTGTTTCCTGAGACAAAAGGAAATGCAACATTTTTCTTCTTGAACCCTTTCAGTTCAAGACTTTCCACTCAATAAAATAGCTGAGGGTCTGAACTGAGAAAATATATTTGAGTACAAACAGCTTGTGAAACTTAATACTTTTTTTTTCATCATTAGAGGGTATTACTTAACTCACAACCACTCACCCGCTCAGTGTGCAGTTTAGGCAGGCGACTTCTGTCCAGGAGTGACTGTCTTCCGCCCATGCTTGCAGTGAGCTGTCTGACCTAGGCAAACAGTTTCTCTTGGTTTCGTAGTAATGCAATCTTCCTATTAGCAAATAGGTGACCAGCCCCGAGGGCCTAAGGGACGAGAGTCACAAGAAGGGGATTGCTTCTTAATATTTTTTATTTTGATGTTTGGAACTCTTGATGCAACATTCTATATAGCCAGGTGTCCAGGACCTGCTGTGCCTCAGGGGATGATAAAGGAAAAAGATCTATTCTTTGTGATTTGATGCACAGATGAAGAATTTAACACACAATAACAAAAGTTGGTCGTTAATTAATCACGTCCTAGTCTTTCCGGGCCTCCCTCTGTGAGTAGAAGGCATCTTCCATTTTCCCACATCTCGGCTTCTAGCGCTTGTAGTTTTAACACTACAATGTCAATGGTGCCTATGCCCGAATCAGTTAAAAATACGGTCACATTCCTTTCCTCTTAGTTCATCTGTTGTCCACTGTCTCTTGGTCCCAGGTTTCTCTGACCTTTGTCATCCTCTGCTATTGCTTGTTGGGGTGCTCTCTATTGTCCCTGTGTTTTGTGGCCTGGTTGGGAGAGGGTGCTTGGGAAGGGTGTGCCACTGTGGGCAGGTTGTGCGTCATGGGGATGCCTCCGGGGATGATCCCTTCCATGGCAGCCGGAAGCCCCCCAGGGGCTATGTCCACGACGCCTGGCTGGTATCTGTAAGTGGCACCATTGAGCTCTGGATGAATTGCTTGCTGGACTATTACTGACCAAGGAGCCGTTGTAACGAAGAATTCCTTGGTCACACAGTTCCTTAAGCTTTCTGGGATGCGACCTGTGATAGCGGGGTGGATCTCCGTGTCGGCAGCCTCCCTCATCTCTAGTGAGGCCTGTTCACTATATCAGGCCATGTGGGGCGTGCAGATGAGATTCAGCGCATCTTTCAAGGGCCCCTGAGCAAAGCTGAAAGGCTCTAACTCGTTCACATGGAGGGCTGCTCCTCCTATCCTGCCTTCCTTGAGAGCCTGGGCTAAGGCCTTCCTGTCCATCAGCCCGCCGCGGGCCTCGTTCACCAAGAAGGCCCCTTGCCTCATCTGCTTGATGGTGAAGTCATTGAAGAAGTGGTGGCTGTGCTCATTGAGGCTGCAGTGCAAGGACACTCAGTTGCTCTGATACAGCAGGTCCTATAGGGTGTAGACCCTCTGCACACCCAGGGACTGCTCTATCCCGTCCTGCAAGTAGGGGTCATAGAAGATGACACTGAAGGCCTTGGCTCGGGCGACCGCCTGCCCCATGCGACCAAAGCCAATGAGGCCCGGTGTCTCCCTGCGGATGCAGGCTGCTCCCGAGGCGACCTCCAGGATCTGCTCCATACTCTGCACCTGCGTGCCTTCCCGCAGCGCCTGGTACAACCACATGTTCCTTAGGTACAGGTTGAGGATGTGACAGAGGGTGGAGTCGGCTGTCTCCTCCGTGGCAGACTGGATGTTGCACACGGCGATCCCCAGCTCGCCTGCTGCCTTGATGTCGACATTGTCCTAGCAGCTCCCTATCCACATGATCACCTTCAGGGCCTTGAACTTCTCCAGGTCCTCCCAGGTGAGGGTGATGGTGTGGTACACCATGTTGCCCACGGCTTCATTCAACACCTTCTCCTGGATCTCATGCGTGGACTGTGCATCACAGAAGGCCACGGTGGATGGGCATCTCCACGGTGCACTCTCGGCCATCCAGCAGCGCCACCATGGTGCAGGGGGCCGTTCATGATCTGGGGGCAGATACCTTCACAAATTCTGTCCAATCGCTGGAGCTTGTTTTTGTGCTTATCCACAAGGGCCATTCTTTATCGAATTTTGCAACTCTGATTCAAAAGGCAAAATGGTCCTTTAAGAACTTAGGGGGACTGGCAGGAGGCTGCGGGTATGATGCCACTATGAACCCAAAATAAATCTGTCCACAAACTCTATGGTTCACACGATGGGCTGTCCATCTCTTTAAGGGAATCCAGTTTCATTGGTTAACTATTTACGGTGATGAAACCCTTGTCCTGGGCTGCCGGCGTCCTCGGTGAAGGGCGCCCACCTGGGAGAAGGCAGCGGCGGCTCCCGCCCCTCCCACCCCACCCGGTGGTGGTGGCGGTGGCAGTGGCTGTGTAGGCCCCCGCTCAGCGCAGCAAGTCTCTCCACTGGGTCCTTAGCTCCTCGGGCCACTGCCAGCTCTTCTGGGCTGCTCCTGGGCCACCTTAAAATCAGAACCATTTTTTGAAAACACTGTATTTACTCCATTGTATGCTCTTGCCTACATTGTAAAATATTAATTGAGCATACTGGCTTGGGTCGATTTCTGAGGTTTCTATTCTGTTCCATTGATCTATATGCCTGTTCTTGTGCCAGTACCAGGCTGTTTTGAGCACAGTTGCTTTGTAGTATGACTTGATATCTGGTATTGTGATCCCTCCAACTTTGTTCTTCTTTCTCAGGATTGCTGCAGCCATTCGGGGTCTTTGTGGCTCCATGTAAATTGTCAGAGTATTTGTTCTAAATCTGTGAAATATGATCTAGGTATTTTCAAAAGGGTTGCATGGAACCTATAGATTGCTTTGGATAGTATGGACATGTTAATGATGTTAATGCTATCAATCCACACACATAGTAGGTTCTTCCACTGGTTTATATTCTTCCTCTCTCTCTTTTTTCAATGACCTTTAATTTTCTGAGTACAGGCCTTTTACCTCCTTGGTTAAGTTTATCCCTAAGGACCTTAAGTTTTTTATTGCAATGGTAAATGGCATTATTTTTTTAGTTTCTGTTTCTGAAAGTTCATTATTGGTATATAAAAATGCAACCAATTTCTGGGTGTTAATTTGGTATCTTCCTACATTGCCAAATTCATTTCTTAAATGTAGCAGTTGTTTGGTGGACTTTTTAGGGTTTTCTCTGTACAATATCAAGTCTTCTGCGAATAATGATGGTTTTACTTTCTCCTTTCCAATTTGGATGGATTTTCTTTTTCTTTTTTTTTCCTTGTCCGATCACTGTGGCCAGGACATCCAATACTATATTGATTAAGAGTGGTGAAAGTGGACATCCATGTCTTGTTCCTGTTCTTAGGGGAAATCATTTTAGTTTTGCCCATTGAGTATTATGTTGCCTGTAGCTTTGTCATATAGGGCCTTTATTATCTTGAGGTATGATCCCTATAGTCCCAATTTGCTGAGAGATTTTGTCAAAAAGTGGTGTTGAATTTTGTCAAGTGCTTTTTCTGTGTCTATTGATATGATCATGTGATTTTTGTCTTTAAATTTATTTATGTGATGTATCACATTTATTGATTCGTGAATATTGTACCAGCCTTACATCCCTGAAATAAATTCCACTTGTTCATGGTGTGTGAACTTTATAATATATTGCTGGATGCAATTTTCTAATATTTTATTGAGGATTTTAACATCTATGTTCATCAGGGATATAGGCCTGTAATTCTCTTTCTCTGTAGTGTCTTTATCTGGCTTGGGAATTAGGATAATTCCTCATAAAAACAGGTTGGAAGTGTAACTTCCTTTTGGATTATTTGGAAAAGTTTGATGAGGATAGGTGTTATTTCTTCTTTGAATGTTTCATAAAACTCGCCTATGAAGGTGTCTCAACCAGGGGTCTGGTTTGCTGGATGTTTCAAAGTGGAATCGCTGGGTCAAATGGGAGTTCCATTTTTAGTTTTTTGAGGAAACTCCATACTGTTCTCCACAGTGGCTGCACCAGTCTGCATTCCCACCAGCAGTGCACAAGGGTTCCTTTTTCTCTGCATCCTCACCAGCACATGTTGTTTGTTGATTTGTTGGTGATAGCCATTCTGACAGGTGTGAGATGGTACCTCATTGTTGTTTTGATTTCGATCTCTCAGGTGATTAGTGATTTTGAGCATGTTTTCATATGAATCTTGGCCTTCCTAATGTCCTCTTTTAAAAAGTGTCTATTTAGGTCCTTTGCCCATTTTTTGATTGGATTTTTATCTTCCTTTGGTTAAGTCATATGAGTTCCCTGTAAATGTTGGAGATTAAACCCTTATCGGTGATAACATTGGCAAATATGTTCTCCCATAGAGTGGGCTTTCTTGTTGTTTTGTTGAAGGTTTCTTTTGCTGTGCAAAAGCTTTTTATCTTGATGTAGTCGCATTTGTTTATTTTCTCTATAGTTTCCATTGTCCTAGGAGCAGTATCAGTGAAGAAATTGCTTTGGCATATGTCTGAGATTTTGCTGCCAGTGGATTCCTCTAGTATTTTTATGGTTTCCCATCTTATGTATAAGTTCATTAACCATTTTGAGTTTATTTTTGTGTATGGTGTAAGGTGGTGGTCTAGTTTCATTTTTTTTTGCATGTATCTGTCCAACTTTCCCAATACCGTTTATTGAAGAGACTGTCTTGACTCCATTGTATGCTCTTGCCTCCTTTGTCAAATATTAATTGAGCATAGTGGTTTGGGTCAATTTCTGGGTTCAATATTCTATTCCATTGGTCTATATGTCTGTTCTTATGCCAGTACCAGGCAGTTTTGAGGACAGTGTCTTTGTAATACAGCTTGATATCTGGTATTGAGATCCCCCCAGCGTTGCTCTTCTTTCTCAGGATTGCTGCAGCCATTCGAGGTCTTTTTTTATTCCCAATGAATTTTTGGAGAGTTCTTTCTAGGTCTGTGAAATATGCTGTTGGTATTTTAATGGGGAGTGCATTGAATCTATAGATTGCTTTGGGTGGTATGGACATTTTAATGATGTTGATTCTACCAATCCATGAACACAGTATATTCTTCCAACTGTTTATGTTTTCCTCTATCTCTTTTTTCAGTGTCCTGTAGTTTTCCACGTATAGGTCTTTCACCTCCTTAGTTAAGTTTATTCCTAGGTATCTTAATTTTTTTGGTACGATGTTAAATGGGATTATTTTCTTAGTCTCTCTTTCTGTAAGTTCACTGTTGGTGTATAGAAGTACCATAGATTTCTTGACCTTAATTTTGTATCCTGTTACATTGCCAAATTCATTTATTAAGTCTAATAATTTTTTGATGAAGTCTTTAGGGTTTTCTATGTACAGGTTCATGTTATCTGTGAATAATGACAATTTTACTTCTTCTTTTCCAATTTGGATGCCCTTTATTTCTTCTTCTTGTCTGATTTCTATGGCTAGCACTTCCAGTACTATGTTGAACAAGAGTGGTGAAAGTGGGCATCCTTTTCTTGTTCCTGTTCTTAGTGGAAATGGTTTTAATTCTTGCCCATTGAGTATGATTTTGGCTGTAGGTTTGTCATATAAGGCTTTTATTATGTTGAGGTACGATCCCTCTGTTCCCACCTTGCTGAGCATTTCTATCAGAAAAGGGTGTTGGATTTTGTCAAATGCCTTTTCCACATCAAGTGATATGATTATGTGATTTTTGTCTCTCACTTTGTTTATGTGATGTATCACATTTATTGATTTGCAAATATTGTACCAGCCTTGCATTCCTGGAATAAGTCCCACTTAGTCATGAGGTATGATCTTTCTAATGTAATGCTGGATCCGGTTTTCTAGAATTTTGTTGAGGATTTTAGCATGTAGGTTCATCAGTTATATTGGCCTGTAATTCTCTTTCTTTGTGGTATCTTTATCTGGTTTTGGTATTAGGGTAATGCTGGCTTCATAGAAAGAGTTTAGAAGTGTACCTTCCTCTTGAATTTTTTTGAATAGTCTGAGAAGGATTGGTTTTAATTCTTCTTTGAATGTTCGGTAGAACTCCCCTGTGAAGCCATCTGGTCCAGGGCTTTTGTTTGCTGGAAGCTTTTGATTACTGTTTCAATTTCATCAGTAGTTATAGGCCTATTCAGGTTTTTTGAATCTTCCTGATTGAGTTTTGGAAGCTTGTATTTTTCTAGGAATGTGTCCATTTTGACGAGGTTGTCCAGTTTGTTGGAGTAGAGTTTTCATAGTATTTTTTTTACAGACCTTTGTATATTTCTGGGGTCAGTTGTTACATCACCTCTTTCATTTCTGATTTTGTTTATTTTGGCCCTCTCTCTTTGTTTCTTGGTGAGCCTGGCTCATGGTTCGTCTATCTTGTTTATCCTTTCAAAGAACCAGCTCTTGGTTTCCTTGATCTTATGGTGTTTTGTGTTTTTTTGTTTTGTTTTGTTTTTGTTTGTGTTTTGTTTTTTGGTCTCTATGTCATTTATTTCTGCTCTAATCTTTCTTTTCTCCTTCCTTCTGGTTACTGTGGGCTTTTCTTGTTGCTCTCTTTCTAGTTCTTTAAGTTGCAAGGTTAGAGAATTTATTACCTTTTTTCTTGTTTTTTGAGGTAGGTCTGTAGAGCTATGAACTTCCCTCTCAGGACTGCTTTCATTGTGTCCCATAGTTTGTTTGTTTTTTTTAATTTCTTTATTGATTAAGGTATCACATATCTGTCCTCATACCACCATTTCCATCCCACACCACTCCCCACACATGCCCCCACACCCTTGTTGTCCTTAACCGCTGGTTAGGCTCATATGCTTGCACACAAGTCCTTTGGTTGATCTCTCCCCTTTACCCCCACCCTTCCCTACCCTCCCTCTGGGGCCCAACAGTATGATCCATGCCTCCTTTTTCTGGGTCTGTTCTTGTTCATCAGTCTATGTTGTTCATTATTTCGCCTAGATGAGTGAGATCATGTGCTATTAGAAATACACTTATAAGAACAAAAAATGAGACAAGCAATAATGGTTATTGTCCCATAGATTTTGGATTGTTGTGTTTTCATTGTCATTTGTTTCTAGGATGTTTTTAGTTTCTTTTTTTATCTATTTGGTAACCCAATCATTGTTTAATAGCATGTTATTTAGCTTCCAAGTGTTTGATATTTTTCATTGTGTTTATTGTAGTTGATTTCTAGTTTTATGCCATAATGGTCTAAGAAGATGCTTGTTATGATTTTTACCTTCTTGAAATTGAAGAGTCTGTGCCTGTGTCCTAAGATGTGGTCTATCTTTGAAAATGTTCCATGTGCACTGGAGAAAAATGTATATTCTGTAGCTTTGGGGTGAAATGATCTGAAGATGTCAATTAAGTACATCTGATCTAGTGAGTCATTTAGGGTTGCTGTTTCTTTGATGATATTTTGTTTAGAGGATTTATCCACTAAAATTAAAGTCCCCTACTATGACTGTATTACTATCAATCTCTCCCTTGATATCTTCCAGAAGTTGTTTTATGTATTTGGGTGCTCCTGTATTGGGTACACACATGTTTACCAGAGTTATAACTTCTTGTTGAATTGTTCCCTTTAGTGATATGTAGTGGCCTTCCTTATTTCTTGTTATGGCCTTTACTTTGAGGCCTATTTTATCCGATATAAGTATTGCAACCTCAGCTTTTTTCTCCTTCCTATTCGCCTGTTAAATGTTTCTCCATCCCTTCATTCTCAGTCTGTGTGAATCCTTTGCTCTGAGGTGGGTCTCTTGCAGACAGGAAATATATGGGTCATGTTTTCTTATCCATTCAGCTACCCTATGTCTTTTGGTTGGTGCATTTAATCCATTTATGTTTAATATTATTCTTGGTAAGTACTTGTTTGTTGTCATTTTTGTTCTTACTGTTTGTGTTTCTTCTTGCCTTTCTGTTTCTTCTTTTTACAGCAGTCCCTTTAGCATTTCTTGCATTGCTGTATTCGTGGTAATAAACTCTCTTAGCCCTTTTTTTGTCTGGGAAGCTCCTGATTCCACCTTCAATTTTGAATGATAGCCTTGCTGGGTATAGTATTCTTGGATTTAGTCCCTTGCTTTGCATCACTTTGTATATATCCTTCCATTCCCTTCTGGCCTGGTGTGTTTCTCTTGAGAAATCAGTTGATATTCTAATGGGAGCACCCTTGTAGGTAACTTTCTGTCTCTCTCTGACAGACTTTAAGATTCTTGCTTTGTCGTTGGTGTTTGCCAATTTAATTATGATGTGTCTTGGTGTCAGTCTTTTGGGGTTCATCATGTTTGGGACTCTATGTACTTCTTGGACTTGCATAGTATTTTTCTTGCCAGTATCAGGGAAGTTTTCTGTCATTATTTCTTCAAACAGGTTTTCTATTCCTTGCTTCTCTTCCTCTCCTTCTGGTACCCCTATTATGCGAATGTTGTTCCATTTTGTGTTGTCCCAAAGCTCCCTTAGGCTCTCCTCTTGCTTTTTAAGTCTTCTTTCCAGTCGCTGCTGTGTTTGTGTGTTTTTTCCTACCTTGTCTTCTAATTTGATGATGCGGTCCTCAGCTTCTTCTAGCCTACTGTTTAAGCCTTCCATTGTTTTCTTTATTGCAGCTATGTTGTTCTTCATCTCCTCCTGGTTCCTTTTCATGTTGGTGACATTCTCATTCAGCTCCTTATAATTCTTATTGAGTTGTGTGTATTTGTCAATGAGTTTTGTGTATTTTTCATCCAGCTGTTTGACCATCCTAATAACCATTACTCTGAATTCTTTCTCTGATGTGTTGCTAGCCTCAATTTCCTTTAACTCCTTTTCTGGTGATTCTTCTTTTTCTTTCCTTTGGGGATTGCTTTTTTGTCTTCCCATGTTTTGCTGTAATGTTTTAACCTTTTGCACTCGGATGTTGAGTGTGACTCGACACGGTTAGCATCCGTAGCAGCTTGTATGTCGAATTGTATTAAATGTATCAATAATTTGAAATATAAAAAAATCCAAATAAATAAGTTTGTATAAATAAGTTTGTATGAAAAGAAACTCCAGTTTTTTATTCTACTGCTATGCTTTGTAAAATCTGGGGTATTTAAAAAATTAAATCCCGAATAGAATAAAGGAATCAAGAAAAAAGCAAGCGAGTGCAAAGAGTTAATTGTAGGTCTGATTGTTTTGCTACCCAGGTTCTTTTGGGGATGGTGTGATTTCTCAGGTCTCCTGGGCTTGGTAATCTAGTGTGTCTTCCTACTTGAGCTATTTGGGTTCTCTTGATGTAGGCCTGCAAGCTGGAAAGGTACAACTGTGGTGTCTAAAAGTCAGCAGCTGTGGAGGAGGGTGTCCCAATTTTTTCTGTCTTGTGCCCTTGATTAAAATCATGCATGCCCAGTGGAAACTCACAGTGGCACCCAGGAACTGTATGTTGGGGTGATGGGACTCAGGAGGCCTGCGCTCTGGAAAGGAGTGATTGTGGTGTCCAGAGTTCTGTTGTTGTGGGGAGGGGGCAGACTAAGCTTTTGCTGCGGCACCTGTGGTGGATAGATGCATGCTCCGAGTGGTGGCTGACAGGGGCACCCGCAGTGCGTTTGCCAGCGAGGGGCACTGAAGCATTCTGAAGAGCCCTGGCACTGAAGCCACATAATTGAGGGATCTGTGAGCAGTTATCCAGGATGAGTGAATTCAGAATTTCTACTGCCGGGGAGAGTGTGTCCCTGTTTGTCCAAGATCACACCAGTGAGGACTCACAGCAGCTCCCAAGAGCAACCTGTGAATAGATGGGCTCAGGGTGCCTGACCATTGGAAATGCACAACTGTGGGGGTGCATTTATCAGCTCAGATCTCTGGTGCACTCTGAAGGGCCCTGGCACTGAGGTTATGCAGCTGTGGTGTCTGTGGGCAGTTATTCAGGAAGAGGGAATTCAGAATTTCTACTGCAGGGCAGCGTGCCCTTTTCTGTACAAAATCACACCCAACAGGGGCTCCCAGTGGCTCCCAGGCACTGCCTACAGAGTAGTGTGCCCTGGATGCCTGAGTGCTGGAAATGCATGAATGTGGTGTCCAGAGTTCTGCCACTGGAGAGGGGGGAAGTTGCACTTACTGCTGCAGGAGCAGTGCACCTTTGGAAGTGGAGGTCCCAGAGTCCATGGGTCTGTGGTTGGGGCAGCAGGATTTTGGCTGGAGTGGCTGCTGAGTTGCACCCAGTGTCAAAGGCCTGTCTGGGTGGTGGTGCTTATGAGTTCCTAGAAAAGGCTGTTCTCCCCTTCAAGATGGTGTGGGCTTCGTGCCCAAGTCCCACAGTCTGGGAATGCTCACAGCGGTGGTAGTCTTTCCTTGTCCAAGAAAGCCTGGTCTGCCAGCCCCTGCTGCTCCTGCCGGATTTAACTGTCCCTCACTCACTCACACACACACCACACACATCCACTCTCTCCTTTCATCCTCTAACTCACTCACTTCCTCTCCCTCACCTCTGTCCTGCCAGCCGCCATCTTCTTGATCTGTCCTCCTATTTTTTAATTGTTTTTTTTTTCTTTTTGGTTCTCTGATTGAATGATTTTTCTCTACCCTGTTATCTAATTTACTGACCCAACCCTCAGCTTCCTCTAATCTGTTGTTTATTCCTTCAATGTGTTCTTTATTAATGCTATGTAATTCTTCATTTCCAACTGGTCACTTTTCATATCTTTTCTCATGCTATTGAGCTTCCGTGTAATCCTTATTTTGAATTCTATATCTGATTAATTTCTTATCTCCATTTAATTTGGCTCTTCTTCTGGAGAATTATCCCTATTCTTTTATTTGGGGTTTGTTTTTCATCTCTCCATTTTGGCTGCCTCTTTGTGTTTGTATCTAGGTATTAGGCAGATCTTCTATACCTCCCAGTCTTTTTAGAGGATCTCTGGTGCAGGACTATGTCAGATGCTGTTTGTGACTGTCCCTAAGTACCCTGTTTATAGTTACCATCAACCCATAGCTTGTGGCTCCCTCTGCTGGGTCTGGGTGCATTTGGAAAGGACCAAGATGCACACCAATATCTGCTTTTCCTAGCCTCAGGTCCAGAAGCAGATGAAGCAAAGATTCAAAGCAACCAGAGATCCACCTCTGTCTGCAGGCTGATTGTTATTCCCAGTCTCTTAATGAATATTTGGCTGTAGACCACAGCAAGGCATAAACTCCACAGGTGGGGCAAGAGGTTTTTGAATAGTGTGAGGCATTTGCTTCCTCCCTTTGCAAAATGCTGCCTGGATAGTAACAGTCTACCTGAGAAAGATTTCCTCTGCAGTGTGAGGGAATGACTCAGCACAGGAATCTGGGTGGCTGCCCTCCAAGCTGTGTCCCCAGATCCCCCAACCCTGGATTCTCTTCACACAGCTATAGTCCACTTTGCCCTCCCTCTTCTGGCACCCAAGGTGAGTGGCTGCACATGAAATTTTGTGCATTGGCCCTTTAAGAGGGTGCCTGCATTTCCAGCCATCTCTCCCTTGCAGACAGCAAACCTGCTGCTTTTCATAGCCAGATGTTCTGTGGGCACCTTTCTCAGATCTGGTGCTCTGGGATGGGGAGCCCAGCTTGGATTTTAGACCCCAGAGTTCTCAGTGGGAATCCTCCACAGCTGAGATATCCCAATAGAACTTCAGCTGCTTTTTGTGTGAGCCCAGCCAGTCCTCTTACACTTCTGCACTTCCTACTAGTCTCTATGCTGTCTCCCCTTTATATCCTTGATTATAAGGGTTCTTGCCGTATATTCTTCAATTGATTATTCAGGATGTTTTTTCTGTATTTTATTTGTAATTCCAGTTTGGTCCTGGGATAGTGTCAGAGCAGCTTCCATTTAATATGCCACCTTCTTAGAATACTAAATATATTTTATGTTTTTAGAAATTTAGGCTTTTCCATAGGCAAATATATTTATCCTTTAAGACACATATTTTAAGATTTGTTTAGTAATTAATGTTTAATAGTTGAAATGATTTAATTTGATTTGTTTATATGTATAAGGTGTTTTTCTTTTAATGAGGTTTGTTTCCCAAAAACTTGTATTTTATTTGATGGCCCAGCCCTAGCCAGTTTTGCTCAGTGGATAGAAAATCGGCCTACAGACTGAAAGGTCCTGGGTTGGATTCCAGCCGAGAGCACATGCCCGGGTTGTGGGATCAATCCCCAATGGGGGGCATGCCATAGGCAGCCAATTAATGATTCTCTTACATCAATGATATTTCTATCTCTCTCTCTCCATCTCCCTTCCTCTCTGAAATCAATAAAAATATATTTTAAAAAAATAAAATAAAAGATAGCCCAGGTAAGAGTTTTTGAAGAAGACCAAGTATTTGTATTTTGAAGGTGGAGAACCTTTTTTCTGCCAAGAGCCATTTGTATATTTATAACATAACTAGAGGCCCGGTGCACAAAATTCATGCATGCGGGGGGAGGGGGGAGTCCCTCAGCCCAGCCTGCAACCTCTCGCAATCCGGGACCACTGGCTCCTAACTGCTCACCTGCCTGCCTGCCTGATGCCCCTAACCACCTCTGCTTGCCTGCCTGATGCCCCTAACTGCTCCCCTGCCATCCTGATCCCCCTAACTGCTCTCCCCTCCTGGCATGATCCTCCTAACTGCCTAACTGCCACCTTCTCCCTTCTCCCATTGTGCCAACCTTCTCCCTTCTGCCTTCTCCCATGGCGCCTTCACCGGAAGCCTCTGCAAAAGAGACCACGGAACTGGACCAGCCCTCACAGCCACTGTGGCTGACGGGCCTCAGCCCTTGCAGCTGCTGTGGCTTTGTCTGGAAGGAGGTTCAGAAGACGTCTGGTCTAATTAGCATATTACCCTTTTATTAGTATAGATTAGTGGCCCACACAAAATTATCAACTTAAAAATGAGCCTGCTATATTTGGTCATTTAATTAACTCACCCCTAATGCCTTGGCAGGGCCAGACCGAATGATTTTGTGGGATTTATATGACCTGCAGGCTGGATGTTCCCCACCCTTGATATAGGGAAGAAATGCAAGCTTCTACTAGGACATTGGTTTTATAAAATCAATTATTAAAAGTATTTTGAGCCGAATAGGGGAGGTTTGGGGAAAGGTAAAAAGATTTAGTGGGCTTTGATATTTTAGAGTTATATCTTTGGCTCTGTAAAGACTTTATTTGTACAGAAACAAAAATAGATATGACTACAAACAAATACCTTTCAGTAATAACTTTAAATGTAAACGGACAAAATGCTCCAATCAAAAGACATCAAGTGGATGGATGGATAAAAAAACATGACCCATATATATGCTGTCTACAAGAGACCCACCTCAGAACAAGAGACTCACACAGATTGAAAGTGAAGGGATGGAAAAATATCTTTCAGGCAAATGGAAATGTAAAAAAGCTGCGGTAGCAATACTTATATCTGACAAAATAGACCTCAAAGTCAATGCCATAACAAGAGATAAGGAAGGCCACTTCATAATACTAAAGGGAGAAATCCAACAAGAAGAAATAAATCTGGTAAACATATACTCACCCAATATAGGAGCACCCAAATACATAAAAAAAAAACTCCTGGAGGATATCAAGGGAGAGATTAATAGCAATGCAATCATAGCAGGATACTTTAACCCCACTAACACCATTGGTCAAATCCTCAAAACAAAAAATCAGCAAAGAAACATCAATCCTAAATGACTCACTAGACCAGATGGAATTAATTGACATCTTCAGGACATTTCACCCCAAAGCCACAGAATATACATTGTTCTCCAGTGCACATTGGTCATTTTCAAAGATAGACCATATGCTGGGTCACAGGCAAAGTATCTTCAAATTGAAGAAGATAGAAATTATATCAAGCATCTTCTCAGATAACAGTGGCATAAAACTGGTAATCAACTACAATAAATACAATCCAAAGAAATCAAACACATGGAGACTAAACAGCATGCTATTAAACAAGGACTGGGTCACTAGAGAGATCAAGGAAGAAATAAAAAACATCATGGCAACAAATGACAATGAAAACACAACAATCCAAAATCTATGGGACACAGCGAAAGCAGTCTTGAGAGGGAAGTTCATAGCTCTACAGCCTATTGCAAAAAAACAAGAAACAATGATAATAAATTACCTAACCCTACAACTCAAAGAGTTATAAAAAGAGCAGAAAGAAAAGCCCAGTGTAACCAGAAGGAAGGCAATAACAAAGATCAGAGCGGAGATAAACGACATAGAGACCAAAGAAACAATACAAAAGACCAACAAAACTAAGTGCTGGTTCTTTGAAAGGATAAACAAGATTGATGAACCTCTAGCCAGGCTTACCAAGAAGCAAAGAGAGAGGACCCAAATAAACAAAATCAGAAATGAAAGAGGTGAAATAACAACAGACCCCACTGAGATACAAAGGATTGTTAAAAAATACTATGAACAACTCTTTTCCAAAAAACTAGACAACCTGGAGGAAATGGACATATTCCTAGAAAAATATAACCTTCCAAAACTCAATCAGGAAGAATCTAAACAGCTCCATAGGCCAATAACTATGGACAAAATTGAAGCAGTCATCAAAAAGCTTCCGGCAAACAAAAGCGCAGGGCCAGACGGCTTCACAGGAGAGTTTTACCAAACATTCAAGGAAGAACTAAAACCTATCCTCCTCTGACTATTCCAAAAAATTCAAGAGGAAGGAACACTTCCAGGCTCCTTCTATGAAGCCAGCATCACCCTAATACCAAAACTAGATAAATACAACACAATGAAAGAGAATTACAGACCAATATCCCTCATGAACATAGATGCCAAAATCCTCAACAAAATTCTAGCAAATCGGCTCCAGCAGTACATCAGAAAGATCATACACCATGACCAAGTAGGATTTATCCCAGGAATGCAAGGATGGTACAATATCCGCAAATCAATAAACGTGATACATCACATAAACAAATTGAGAGATAAAAATCACATAGTCATATCAATTGATGCAGAAAAAGCATTTGACAAAATCCAACACCCTTTCTTGATAAAAACTCTCAACAAGGTGGGAATAGAAGGCTCATACCTCAACATAATAAAAGCGATATATGATAAACCCACAGCAGACATCATACTCAATGGACAAAAACTAAAAACATTTCCCCTAAGAACAGGAATAAGACAGGGTTGCCCACTCTCACCACTCCTGTTTGACATAGTACTTGAAGTATTAGCCATTGCAATTAGACAAGAAAAAGAAATAAAAGGCATCCAAATTGGAAAAGAAGAAATAAAGCTGTCTTTATTTACAGACAACATGATATTGTACATAAAAAATCCGAAATACTCCGTCAAAAAACTAATAGACTTAATAAATGAATTCGGCAATGTAGCAGGATACAAAATTAATGCCAAGAAATCTATGGCATTTCTATACACCAATAGTGAACTTACAGAAAGAGACGCTAAAAAGGCAATCCCATTTACCATCACACCAAAAAAAATTAAGATACCTAGGAATAAACCTAACTAAGGAGGTAAAAGACCTATACGCAGAAAACTACAGGACACTGAAAAAAGAGATATAGGAAGACGTATACAGATGGAAGAACATACCATGTTCATGGATTGGTAGAATCAACATCATTAAAATGTCCATACTACCCAAAGCAATCTATAGATTCAATGCACTCCCCATTAAAATACCAATGACATATTTCACAGACCTTAAAAGAGCTCTCCAAAAATTCATCTGGAATAAAAAAAGACTCCGAATAGCCACAGCAATCCTGAGAAAGAAGAATAAAGTAGGAGGGATCTCAGTACCAGATTTCAAGATGTATTACAAAGCCACTATTCTCAAAACAGCCTGGTACTGGCACAAGAACAGACATATAGATCAATGGAATACAATAGAGAATCCAGATATTGACCCAAACCACTATACTCAATTAATATTTGACAAAGGAGGCATGAACATACAATGGATTCGAGACAGTATCTTCAATAAATGGTGTTAGGAAAATTGGACAGATACATGCAAAAAAATGAAGCTAAATCTCCAACTTACACCATACACAAAAATAAACTCAAAATGGATACAGGACTTAAACGTAAGACGGGAAACCATAAAAATACTGGAGGAATCCACAGGCAGCAAAATCTCAGACATATGCCAAAAGAACTTCGTCACTGATACTGCCCCTAGGCAATGGAAGCTAAAGAGAAAATAAACAAATGGGACTACATCAAAATAAAAAGCTTTTTTACAGCAAAAGAAACTATCAACAAAACAACAAGAAAGCCCACTGTATGGGAGAACATATTTGTAAATGGTATCACTGATTAAGGTTTAATCTCCAACATATACAGGAAGCTTATACAACTTAATAAAAGGAAGATAAATGATCCAGTAAAAAAATGGGCAACGGACCTAAATAGAATCTTTTCAAAGAAGACAGAAGGAAGGCCAAGAGACATATGAAAACATGCTCAACGTCACTAATTATCTGAGAGATGCAAATCAAAACAACAATGCGGTACCATCTCACACCTATTAGAATGGCTATCATCAACAAATCAACAAACGACAAGTGTTGGCGAGGATGCGGAGAAAAAGGAACCCTGGTGCACTGCTGGTGGGAATGCAGACTGGTGCAGCCACTGTGGAGAACAGTATAGAGTTTCCTCAAAAAAGTGAAAATGGAACTCCCATTTGACCCAGTAATCCCACTCCTAGGAATATATCCTAAGAAACTGGGAACACCAATAAGAAAGGATATATGCACCCCTATGTTCATAGCAGCACAATTTACAATAGCTAAGATCTGGAAACAGCCTAGGTGCCCATCAGCTGATGACTGGATCAGAAAACTATGGTACATCTACACAATGGAATATATGCTGCCATAAAAAAGTAGGAATTCTTACCATTTTCAGCAACCTGGATGGCATTGGAGAACATTATGCTGAGTGAAATAAGGCAGTCAATGAATAAAAAATACCACATGATCTCACTCATTTATGGATAATAAAGAACATTATAAACTTGAAGAAAAAGATAGATACAGAGGCAGTAAAGCATCAAACAGTCTGTCAAATTACAGCAGGAAGGTTAGGGAGAGGTGGGGAAGATAAGAGATTAACCGAAGGACTTGTATGCATGCATATAAGCATAACCAATGGACGCAAAACTCTGGGGGGTGAGGGCATATATGGGAGTGGGGGGGGCAATGGTAAGATATGTACACATATAATACCTTAATAAAAATAATAATAATTAAAAAAGACTTTATTTGTCAAGCAAGGACAATCATTTTTAATATTTTAAAGATTGGCAAATGTTAGCAAAGTGTTAATAATTTTTTTCTATTTTTGGAATTTTTTTTTATTTGGGTATATTTTTTTCTTAGGCTCTGTAGCTATTTCAGAGATCTAGTTTATAGGTAACATATAGCTGAGGTTATTTTTGAGAGTTATAATGGCTTACATGTATGTAAAAGACATGTTTATTAAAGGAGGCCTTATCCTTCATCCACTTACCTTGGGAATGGCAAAATAGGTCTAATTGTAGGATAGTATTAAACTTAAAGGTGCCATTGATTGGCCAAACTTCTTTATTGTCTACTTTATAGTTGGGTCAGGCTATGACTTGTAAAAGAATTTTGAGGGATTTAGGGTTAAATTTTACTCAAAGAGGTATTTTGAGACACTGTGAACTGGTTCCCCATTTATGGAGATATACATAAATTCTCATTCAGAAGTTGAAGGGCCATTGTCCTGTGATTTGAGAACCACAGGAGGGCAGGTTCCCTTTTGCCTGGGAAATACCCAGGGTGTGGTGTTTTACCCTGTGCCCCAAGGGCAGGCTTATCAATGATCTCCATGATGGCCAGTCACAGGGAAGATGGATTTATTCCATTTAGACAGGTGGACTACACTTTATAGGAATATCCTGCCATCTGGGTGCTACCCTGGTACAGAGTTTTATTTTGTGTCCGTGGGCAGGCTTATTAAGGGTCACAGTGGTTGCTGGGCATTGTAATGATGGGCTTATTTTGTTTAGACAGGTGAACTCCACTTTATATGATACCACGCTTAAGTGAAGCATCCCTGATTGTCTATCTCCAGATTTAACCGGCCTTACCGAAGTTCCCCACCCCGCTATTATAATTGTCCATACAAGGTGTATCTAATATCTCTGTGACCTTGGATGGAAATTTCATCCTACAATTCTAGTCTTTAGTTGTTGGGCTACTGACCTATTGCCCTGTTTTTTATATTTCCAAAAGCACTGGTCCTTTATGAGGCCTAGGGAAGAAAGCGCAGCTGCTCCTTGAAGGGAAAGGAGAGTCCCTGTTAAGTTATCCCTGAGGCTTTCATAGAATTTGGTTTTAGGGACCTGAGAAGATTCCTGGTGACTTACATGTTAGTTGGGCTGGCAAGACATACTGAACCTTGGGCCTTGAGGGAAAATTTTATTAGCTTTCTCTAGAAATACTAGAAACTGCCGGGGGTACTTTATTTTTGAAGCAGAGTTCAGGCTCTCATTTATTTAGCAGAAGGTCCAGTTTAGACCCTTAGAAAGCAATTTCAATTGAAAAGTCAAAGTTAAAAGGTAGTCATTTATTTTGTTTGTTTTTAGTTCTTTGGATTCTTATTTATAGCTTAGAGCATCTTAACCCTTAACCCCTAGCTAGCTTTATCTTGAAGAATTCAAGAAAGCTAAAAGAAAGTTAGTCTGGATTTAACTCCAGACACAAAAAAAGGAAGGGAAAGGGAAGAAAAGATCATTCTTCTAGCCAAAGGACAAGGATTTCTCTCTTTCCATTGAAACTAGTAACCTGATAAGGAAAAGCTGTGGGAAAGGGCTTTGTGTGATTTTATAGTGTTTTGGTGTGTATAGATGTTGTCTTGTAGTCAGTGGGGTGCCTAGTATAAACTTTTTTGGTCCATGACCAACTTATTCTGTTACAGAAGTCTTTTAGTGGTGAGCATCCTAATGGTTTTCAAATGTTCCACCCATGCCCATACAGTGCGATAATCTGAAAAGAGAGAGAGAGAGAGAGAGAGAGAGAGAGAGAGAGAGAGAGAGAGAGAGAAAAACCTCATGGCCAGAGGAAAAGATGCAGGGAGGAAAGAGAACATAGTTAGTCATGTCTTTTAAGCCAAGGTGGCAACGATGATTGGCTTACCAGTAATGAAACAATTCAAGTCATAGTAAGAACAATCTGAGTCACAGCACCATTATATTGTAGGCAGCAGGAATGGCACTGGGTATTAGACCCATGGGGTCAGAGTGGATCTGAGTTTAGCAATCTCTGGCAAGTGCAGTGGTGGTTTCAGAGCCTCTCCCACCTCCGCTACAGGCAGGTGGTAAGAAGCGAGGGGTCCCAGACTGTGAGAGCCCCGGACTGCAAGAGGGCTGTCTGACTGCCAGCTTAGGCCTGATCCCCTAAGCCAGCAGGCGGACATCCCCTGAGGGGTCCTGAACTGCGAAAGGGTGCAGGCCAGGCTGAGGGATGCCCCCCACCCCCAGTGCATGAATCTCATGCACCGGGCCTCTAGTTTATTTATAAAATTATAACGCTAGAATAAATAATTTGTAAAAGAGATCGGCTGATGAAACGAGTTATGGAGGCAAAGGAAAGGCCCTAGGAGCTTGGGAGTGAGGAAGGTAGTGGTAACATGCTTGGAGGGAGGGAGAAAGGGAAAGGGAAAGACATGGGGGCACTCCTGGGAGGGAGAGCACACTGGGTCCTTTGTCCTAAGGTGTTTTTTTAAATATATTTTTTATTGATTTCAGAGAGGAAGGGAGACGGAGAAAGAGATACAAGCATCAGTTATGAGAGAAAATCATTGATCGGCTGCTTCCTGCATGCCCCACACTGGGGATTGAGCCCACAACCCCGGGCATGTGCCCTGACCAGAAATCGAACCATGACCTCCTGATTCATAGGTCAGCGTGCTCAGTCACTGAGCCATGCTAGCCAGGCTGTCCTAAGGGTTTTAAGGGTAGAAATTTTGGGGGAGGTCCCAGGGTAAAAGTTTAATAGAATATTTAATAGTTTTTAGGGTCTTATCTCCCTTAATTGATTGGTTGACTCCAGAGCAGGGGGTCATTATCCAATGTAGCTGGTCCTGAGGTCAGTTGTGAGATCATTGATCTGGTTTTGTTGCTTTTCTGGGCCTGTAGCTAAAATATAACTGAGGCCATGACCAGTTATATGCTAGGGGAGAAATAGTAATCCTTGGAGTGAGGTTCCATCTTACAATTGTCCTTTTCTAGGTACCCAGGGCTCTCCACCCTGTTGACCTTTTATATTCAGCCCAGTGTCCTTGCTCTGCTCATGTCTATTTGCCTATTACAATTCAACACTTCTGTTACCTGATTGTCTCTAGCCTTCTGTACCTAATTTCACTTAAACTCAATGTAACAGTCTTAACCCAGCAACATTGTTACTTTCTTTGCAGGATAAAGACATCCACCATTGTGTTTTGCTTATTGAGGACCTTCTTATTCTAGGAATGGTTTATAGGAAACTCCTTAATAATGCTGACTTAATTTGGTTTACAGATGGATCTTTAAAGGATAAGCAGGAAAGTTACCGAGCTAAATGTGCAGTAACTTCTATGGCAGACATAATTGAAGGTTCTTGTTTACCTGAATAAATCTGCCCAATAGCCTAATTGTTCTAACTCAGGCATGTCAATTGGCCAAAGATCAAATAGCCAATTTTTATACTAATAGTAGCTATGCATTTAGTGTAGCTCACAACTTTAAAGTGTTGTGGAGCAGTGAGGCTTCTTAATTTTCTAAGGCAGCCCATAAAGAATGGGAAATAGGTTACAGAATTATTATGTGTCAAACAGAAACAAAAACAGTTGGCAATTATCAAAATTCCAGGAGATTCTAAAGCTGTCACCATGGCAGCAAAAGGAAATTATTTAGCTGATGCTGCAGCTAGACCTGTTTTACCATTCCCAAGGGAAATGGACAGAGGTTCTATATAGACAAGATTTTGTAGCTTTCAGAGGTGACCCTAAGCTATGTGCTATCTATAAATTAGAAAAATGTACCCAAAGGAAAGAAACATTCCAAAAATGGGTGAATGAATTTGTCAGTCCGTCATCAACAATCGGGCGCAACCAAAGTGTTGAGGTTAAAAACCCCGGAACCTTATGATTTCACTCATAAGTGGAATCTAATGAACAACATAAACTGACAAACAAAAATAGACCCAGAGACATAGAAACATCGAACAGACTGTCAAGCCTCAGAGGGAAGGCAGGGGAAGGAGGGGGGAGGGAGAGATCGACCAATGAACTCATATGCATATATGCATAACCCATAGACACAAACCATAGGGTAGTGAAGGCTTAGGGCAGTGGTCGGCAAACCCATTAGTCAACTGAGCCAAATATCAACAGTACGATTGAAATTTCTTTTTTTTCCACTTTTTTATTAAGGTATTACATGTGTACATATCTTCCCATTGCCCCCCTACACACTTCCATACATGCCTCACCCCCCAGTGTCTTGCGTCCCTTGGTTATGCTTATATGCATGCATAGATGTCCTTCCTTTGACCTCTTATCTCCCCTACCTCTCCCTAACCTACCCGCTGTAATTTGACAGTCTGTTTGATGCTTTACTGCCTCTCTATCTATCTTTTTGTTCATCAGTTTATAATGTTCTTTATTATCCATAAATGAGTGAGATCATGTGGTATTTTTCTTTCATTGACTGGTTTATTTCACTTAGCATAATGTTCTCCAGTTCCATCCAGGTTGCTGCAAATGGTAAGAATTCCTTATTTTTTATGGCAGCATAATTGTGTAGATGTACCATAGTTTTCTGATCCAGTCATCTGCTGACGGGCACCTAAGCTGTTTCCAGATCTTAGATATTGTAAATTGTGCTGCTATGAACATAGGGGTGCATAAATCCTTTCTGATTGGTGTTTCTAGTTTTTAGGATATATTCCTAGAAGTGGGATTATTGGGTCAAATGGGAGTTCCATTTTCACTTTTTTGAGGAACTCCATACTGTTCTCCACAGTGGCTGCACCAGTCTGCATTCCCACCAGCAGTGCACCAGGGTTCCTTTTTCTCCGCATCCTCGCCAACACTTGTCATTTCTTGATTTGCTGATGATAGCCATTCTGACAGGTGTGAGATGGTACCGCATTGTCATTTTGATTTGCATCTCTCAGATAATTAGTGACTTTGAGCATCCTATATAATAAAAGGCTAATATGCAAATTGTCCTCATGGGCGGGAGTTCAACCAACCCGGAGTTAGGTGTGTGCTGACCACCAGGGGGTGGCCCTGGAAGCGGGCAGCAGTGGAGGTGCTGCTGTCCCCTATGGGCCCCGATGAGAACAGAACAGTGGCGGGATGGTGGAGCAGGTGAGCAGGTGGTGCCAGGCCAAGGCAGGTGTGAGTGGGGGCCCTGATTGCCCCACCCATCGCCCCATAGATCAGCCCTGATCACCGGCCAGGCCTAGGGACCCTACCCGTGCATGAATTTCATGCTCTGGGCCTCTAGTGTTTTCTCATGTCTCTTGGCCTTCCTTCTGTCTTCTTTAAAAAAGATTCTATTTAGGTCAGTTGCACATTTTTTTATTGGATCATTTATTTTCCTTTTATTAAGCTGTGTAAGTTCCCTGTAGATGTTGGAGATTAAACCTTTATCAGTGATAACATTTGCAAATATGCTCTCCCATACAGTGGGCTTTCTTGTTTTTTTGTTGATGGTTTCTTTTGCAGTGCAAAAGCTTTTTATTTTGATGTAGTCCCATTTGTTTATTTTCTCTTTAGTTTCCATTGCCCTAGGAGTAGTATCAGTGAAGAAATAGCTTCGGCATATGTCTGAGATTTCTATGCCTGTGAATTCTTCTAGTATTTTTATGGTTTCCCATCTTATGTTTAAGTCCTTTATCCATTTTGAGTTTATTTTTGTGTATGGTGTAAGTTGGTAGTCTAGTTTCATTTTTTGCATGTGTCTGTCCAATTTTCCAAACACCATTTATTGAAGAAACTATCTTAACTCCATTGTATGTTCATGCCTCCTTTGTCAAGTATTAATTGAGCATAGTGGTTTGGGTCGATATCCGGGTTCTCTATTCTATTCCATTGATCTATATATCTGTTCTTGTGCCAGTACCAGGTTGTTTTGAGAACAGTGGCTTTGTAATAGAGCTTGAAATCTGGTATTGAGATCCCTCCTAATTTGTTCTTCGTTCTCAGGATTGCTGTGGCTATTCGGGGTCTTTTTTTTATTCCAGATGAATTTTTGGAGAGTTCTTTCTAGGTCTGTGAAATATGCTGTTGGTATTTCAAGGGGAGTGCATTGAATTTATAGATTGCTTTGGGGAGTATGGACATTTTAATGTTGATTCTACCAATCCATGAACACGGTATGCTCTTCCATCTATTTATGTTTTCCTCTATCTCTTTTTTTCAATGTCTTGTAGAGGTCTTTTACCTCATTAGTTAAATTTATTCGTAGGTATCTTAATTTTTTTTGTGCGATGGTAAATGGGATTGTTTTCTTAGTCTCTCTTTCTGTAAATTCACTGTTGGTGTGTAGAAATGCCATAGATTTTGTGGCATTAATTTTGTATCCTGCTACATTGCTGAATTCTTTTATTAAGTCTAATAATTTTTTGATGGAGTCTTTAGGGTTTTCTATGTACAGTATCATGTCATCTGCAAATAAGGACAGTTTTACTTCTTTTCCAATTTAGATGCCTTTTATTTCTTCTTCTTGTCTAATCGCAATGGCTAGGACTTCCAGTACTATGTTGAAAAGGAGTGGTGTAAGAGGGCATCCCTGTCTTCCTCCTATTCTTAGGGGAAATGGTTTTAGTTTTTGTCCATTGAGTATGATGTTGGCTGTGGGTTTGTCATATACGTCTTTTAATATGTTGAGGTATGATCCTTCTATTCCCACCTTGTTGAGAGTTTTTATCAAAAATGGATGTTGGATTTTGTCAAATGTTTTTTCTGCGTCAATTGATAAGACTATGTGATTTTTATCTCTCAATTTGTTTATGTGGAGTATCACATTTATTGTTTTGCGAATATTGTGCCATCCTTGCATCCAGGATAAATCCTACTTGGTCATGGTGTATGATGTTTCTGATGTACTGCTGGAGCCGATTTGCTAGAATTTTGTTGAGGATTTTGGCATCTATGTTCATTAGGGATATTGGCCTGTAATTCTCTTTCATTGTGTTGTCTTTATCTGGTTTTGGTATTAGGGTGATGCTGGCTTCATAGAATGAGCTTGGAAGTGTTCCTTCCTCATGAAATTTTTTAAATAGTCTGAAGAGGGTAAGTTTTAGTTCTTCCTTGAATGTTTGGTAAAAATCCCCTGTGTCGCCGCCTGGCCCCAGGGTTTTATTTGCTGGAAGCTTTTTAATGACTGCTTCAATTTCTTCCATAGTTATTGGCCTGTTGAGATTTATAGATTCTTCCTGATTGAGTTTGGGAAGGATGTATTTTTCTAGGAATATGTCCATTTCCTTCAGGTTGTCCAGTTTGTTGGAATAGAGTTGTTTGTAGTATTTTTTAACAATCCTTTGTATTTCTGTGGGGTCTCTTTTTATTTCTCCTCTTTCATTTCTGATTTTGTTTTTTGTTTTTTGTTTTTTTTGTGGGTGGGGGATCTCTTTCTTTGCTTCTTGGTGAGCCTGGCTAGAGGTTCATCAATGTTGTTTATCCTTTCAAAGAACCAGCTCTTGGTTTTGTTGATCTTTTGTATTGTTTCTTTGGTCTCTGTCTCCTTTATCTCTGCTCTGGTCTTTATTATTTCCTTCCTTCTGCTTACACTGGGCTTTTTTTGTTGCTCTTGTTCTAATTCTTTTAGTTGTAGGGTTAGATAATTTATTACTACTGTTTCTTGATTTTTGCAGTAGGCTTGTAGAGCTATGAACTTCCCTCTAAAGACTGCTTTCATTGTGTCCCATAGATTTTGGATTGTTGTGTTTTCATTGTCATTTGTTGCAATGATGTTTTTTATTTCTTTGATCTCTCTGGTAACCCAGTCATTGTTTAATAGCATGCTATTTAGTCTCCAAGTGTTTGGGTTTTTTTGGATTGTTTTTATTGTAATTGATTTCCAGTTTTATGCCATTGTGATTTGAGAAGATGCTTGATATGATTTCTATCTTCTTGAATTTGAAGAGACTTTGCCTGTGTCCTAATATGTGGTCTATCCTTGAAAATGTTCCATGTGCACTTGAGAAGAATGTATATTCTGTATCTTTGGGGTGGAATGTTCTGAAGATGTCAATTAAGGCCATCTGATCTTGTGTATCATTTAGGATTGCTGTTTCTTTGCGGATTTTTTGTTTGGTTGATTTATCCAGTGGTGTCAGTGGGCTATTAAAGTCCCCTACTATGACTGTATAGCTGTAAATTTCTCCCTTGATATCTTCCAGGAGTTTTCTTATGTATTTGGGTGCTCCTGTATTGGGTGCACACATGTTTACCAGAGTTATAACTTCTTGTTGAATTGCTCCCTTTAGTATTATGTAGTGGCCTTCCTTATCTCTTGTTATGTCCTTTACTTTGAGGTCTATTTTATCAGATGTATGTATCCCAACCCCAGCTTTTTTCTCATTTCCATTTTCCTGAAAAATGTTTTTTCATTCCTTCACTCCAAGTCTGTATGAATCCTTTGTTCTGAGGTAGGTCTCTTGCAGACAGCAAATATATGGGTCATGTTTTCTTATCCATTCAGCTACCCTATGTCTTTTGATTGGTGCATTTAATCCATTTACGTTTAATGTTATTATTGACAAGTACATGTTTGTTGTCTTATTTTTCCTTAATGTTTGTGTTTCTTCTTGCCTTTCTCTTTCTTCTTTTTATAGCAGTCCCTTCAGCACTTCTTGCATTGCTGGCTTGGTAGTGATAACCTCTCTTAGTCTTTTTTTTTGTCTGTGAAGCTCCTGATTCCACCTTCAATTTTGAATGATAGCCTTGCTGGGTATAGTATTCTTGGATTCAGTCCCTTGCTTTGCATCACTTTGTAAATTTAATTCCATTCCCTTCTGGCCTGTTGTGTTTCTGTTAAGAAATCCATTGATTTTCTAAAAGAGCACCCTTGTAGGTAACTTTCTGTCTCTCTCTGACAGACTTTAAGATTCTTGCTTTGTCGTTGGTGTTTGCGAATGTAATTATGATGTGTCTTGGTGTCGGTCTTTTAGGGTTCATCTTGTTTGGGACTTTCTGTGCTTCTTGGACTTGCATGATTTTTTTCTTGCCAGTATCAGGGAAGTTTTCTGTCATTATTTCTTCAAACAGGTTTTCTATTCCTTGCTTCTCTTCCTCTCCTTCTGGTACCCCTATTATGCGAATATTGTTTCATTTTATGTTGTCCCAAAGCTCCCTTAAGCTCTCCTCTTGCTTTTTAAGTCTTCTTTCCAGTTGCTGCTGTGTTTGTTTTTTCCTACCTTGTCTTCTAATTCACTGATGCAGTCCTCAGTCTCTTCTAGTCTACTGTTTAAGCCTTCCATTGTGTTCTTTATTGCAGTTATGTCATTCTTCATCTCCTCTTGGTTTCTTTTCATGTTGGCGACATTCTCATTCAGCTCCTTATAATTCTCATTGAGTTGCGTGTATTTGTCATCCAGCCATTTAAACATTACTCTGAATTCTTTCTCTGTTAAGCTGCTAGCCTCAATTTCATTTAACTCCCTTTCTGGTGATTCTTCTTTTTCTTTCCTTTGGTGGTTGCTTCTTTGTCTTCCCATGTCCTCCTGTAATGTTTTAATTGTAGATCCAATTGCTTTGCTACACAGGTTCTTTTGGGGATGGTGCTACAGGTGTAATCTCTCAGTTCTCCTGGGCTTGGTAATCTAGTGTAGCTCCCTACTTGAGATATTTGGGTTGTCTTTGTGTAGGCCTGGGAGCTTTAGAGGCACAACTACGGTGCCTAGAAGTCAGCAGCTGTGGAGGGGAGTGTCCCAATTTTTGCTGTCTTGCACTCTTAGTAGAAATCAAGCGTGCCCAGCAGGGACTCACAGTAGCACCCAGGAACCATCTGTTGGAGTCATGGGGTTTAGGGGGCTTGCAATCTGGAAAGGCGTGACTGTGGTGTCCAGAGTTCTGTAGTTGTGGGTGGGCAGACTCTACTTTGCTGCTGTACCTGTGGTGGGTAGGCGCTCACTCCCAGTGGCGGCTCACAGGGGCACCCCCAGTACATTTGCCTGTGAGGCACACTGAAGCACTCTGAAGGGCCCTGGCAGTGTAGCCGCGTAATTGAGGCGCCTGTGGACAGGTCTCCAGGATGAGTGAATTCAGAATTTCTACTGCCGGTGGGGAGTGTGCCCCTGTTTTTCCAAGATCACACCCAGGGAGAGCTCACAGTGGCTCCCACTAGCGCCCTGTGAGTAGATGGGCTCAGGGTGTCTGCCTGTTGGAAATTCTCATCTGTGGAGGTGCGTTTGCTGGTGCAGAGCTCTGACGCACTCTGAGGGGTCCTGGCACTGAGGTTGAGCAGCTGCGGTGAATGTGGGAAGTTATTCAGGAGGAAGGAGTTCAGGGTTTCTACTGCGGGGCAGCGCGTCCTTGTCTGTACAGAATCACACCCAGCAGGGGCTCAAAGCATCACCCCAGAGGACCCTGTGGATATACTGGCTCAGGGTGCCTTCCCTTGTCTGTGGTGGTGAGTTTGCCTGTGCAGAGCTCTGACGTACTCTGAGGAGCCCTGGCACTGAAGTTGCACAGCTTGGGTGTCCGTGGGCAGTTATTCAGGAAGAGGGAGTTCAGAATTTCTACTGCAGGGCCGCATGCCCTTGTCTGTACAAAATCACACCTGCGGGGGCTCCCAGGTGCTGCCTACGGAGTGGAGTGCCCTGGCTGCCTGCGCTGCTGGAATGTTTTGTCCGGGGTTCTGCCACTGGGGAGGGGGAGGTTGCACTTACTGCTGCCACTGGGGAAGGGGAGGTTGCACTTACTGCTGCCGAGCGGTGCACCTTTGGAGGTGGAGGTCCCAGGGTCCACGGGTCTGCAGGTAGGGCAGTAGGATTTTGGCTGGAGTGGCTGCTAGGTCGCAGGGCAGTTCCAAGGCCTGTCTGGTTGGTGGTGTTGATGAGTTCCTAGAAAAGGCTGCTCTCCCCTTCAAGATGGCGTGGGCTCCATGCAGGAGTCCCGCCATCCGGGGAGTTCCCGCAATGGTAGTAGTCTCTCCCTGTCCAAGAGAGCCTGGTCTGCCATCCCCTGCTGCTCCTGCAAGATTTAACTGTCCCTTACTCACTCACACACACACCACACACACCACACACATTCACACATTCTCCTTTCATCCCCTCACTCACTCACTTCCTCTCCCTCACCTCTGTCCTGCCAGTCGCCATCTTCCTCCCCCAGTATATTTTTATTTTATATTATTTTCTTAAATTTGTCTTACAGTTCTTCCTGTTATCTGAAATTTCTTTTGAGAGCCAAATTTTTTAAACTTAAACTTCTTCTAACTCCACTTCTTCAAAATAGACTCGCCCATGCCATGGTATTTTGTGGAAGAGCCACACTCAAGGGGCCAAAGAGCCGCATGTGGCTCGTGAGCCGCAGTTTGCCAACCACGGGCTTAGGGGGAAGGGGGGAGAGGGCAATAAAGATTTATTTTTAAAAACACAGCACCTTAGCCATATCTAAGCAAATCAATTTAATTTATCTCAGCTATTCATTTCTAAATTAATAAATTTGATAAAAGCTATTGAATATCTAGATATTTTGAAACTTGAAATACTGAAACATTAATTCCTAGGCAAGTCATGGGTTTTCCTGCTTTTGGCTTTTGTTGCAGATAGGCTGTGGAGTGGATCTGAAGCTGTTAATAAATGTCTAGTGCTTTGTAAGTTTCTTGAAAATAAGTGTGTTTATCAATAGAGGAACTTAAGTTGATCTCTTACCTCCCCCCGCCCCCCAACCCTCCCCAGCCTTCCTGCTGTAATTTGACAGTCTGTTTGATGCTTCTCTGCCTCTGTATCTATTTTTGTTCATCAGTTTATAATGTTCTTTATTATCCATAAATGAGTGAGATCATGTGGTATTTTTCTTTCACTGACTGGCTTATTTCACTTAGCATAATGCTTTCCAGTTCCATCCATGCTGTTGCAAATGGTAATGAGCATAACCAATGGACGCAAGACACTGGGAAGGGGGTGAGGGCATGTGCCGGGGGGTAGGGGGGCTGGGGGAAGGTCAATTGGGGGAAAAAGGAGACATATGTACTACTATTTGTAATACTTTAAACAATAAAAAAGAAAAAAAGAATATATACATAAATATATATGTATACACATATATATCCCCAAACAATATATATAGTCTTCTTCTGTGAAAAAAAATAGAACTTGTTTCTAAAGATTATAATTGTGTTCATTAAAGTCAATCTAGGGAGCCTGGGCTGGTGTGGCTCAGTTGGTTGGAGCATCGTCCCATACACCAAGAGGTTTCGGGCTCTATTCCAGGTCAGGGCACATACCCAGGTTGCAGGTTCCATCCTTGGTTGGGTTGTGTGCAGGATGCAACTGATAGATGTTTCTCTTTCTCTCTTCCCTCTCTCTCTCCCTCTCCCTCTCTTCCTCTTTCTAACAAAAATCAATGTTTTAAAAAGTCAATATAGGGAATGCTGGCTGCTTACTTTTTTGGTTATCATTGAAAATTGAGGTTTCTATAAGTTAAAAATTCTAATTAAATTGGAAAGGATTATATAGTTTTGATAATAGAAAATATAAAATATGAAGATACATTTTTAAGAGACCGTTCTGAAGAGACCACAAATTCCCTCATTGTTATTCAGTTAATTGTTAACTGTTAACTATCCTGTTCCCAACTATGTAAAAGAAACTTATGTCTATCATTTTACTTTTTATCCAGTCCCAGAGGTTTCCCCACTTTGCTTTCTCCTGCCTCCCTAATCTATCAGCATTGAGTTTTATGTAACCCATTTATGTCTTCTCTTTTTATTGTAATGTATAAAATACGGTGAAAAACTGCCATTCCCTGAAGAATAATCACAATCCATTGAGATTTTGCTTCCCAGTAATTGTTTAGCTCAAATAAACTAAAAAAAAAAAAAATTATCTACAGGTTTAAATGTTTATGTGACTTCAGTTACATTTCTTGTACTATTTAAGTTTATGGACCAAAAATTTTACCTTCTACAATATTCTTCCTGCTATAAATTATATTTCATTCTAGGTTTGATGTGTAGTATTGTCATCATTGTTATTTTGTAAATTATTTTTCATTACAATTTCAATTCTTTCTCTTCCTATCCCAGGTTTTATTTTCTGTTTAAAAGTGCCTTTTATATTTTATAGAAATTCAGTTGCTTTTTAGATATTATTTTTAAAAATAGATTTCAGCATATGAAATTGAACATTTTCATATCTATGAAAACACATTTTTCCAGAAACTCCTAAATATAAATATAATATTTTATCTATGAATATGTGTATTTTTGAAATTACTTAATTTTTATGGTCTTAGATTTTTAAAGTATAGAAATCCAAATTTTGCCATCAAAATATTTATGTCCACAATTTGCTGCTTAGGTTTTTTTATTAAGTTGGTTTTTTTCTCATTGCTCTCTCTCCCTGTAAGCTCTTTATACACATTATACATATTTTTCTGGTTTCATTAAACTAGGTAAGACCAGATAAAGGTGTCTTTTAATATTACTTAAAAGGTAATGAAGTCAGATAATTAAAAGCAATCAATACATAATAAATTAGAGTTACTTTGTCAAGATCACAGTCATTTCTAGAATCAGCTTTATTTATGCAATGAATCTCTGAGGAAATGTCGCCTCCTCAGGGTGCCTTTGTATCTAAAACAGAATCACATGTGGGCCCCCCCACCAACACACATAATTTCTATCCTTTTACCTGGTGTTCTTTTTTTCTGTAGCAATTTATCTTCATCTGAGACACTACATATTTTGCTTCATAGATTCTAGGTCTGTGTTCTCAAACTTGGTCTGATTTATGTACTGATGTATCCCAAACTCCTCCAATAGTAGCTGGCACACAGTAGGTCTTAATTAAAGCTTAAATAAAAATACATCAAAAGGACCTAGAAATTGCCTTAGGCTCAGAATAACTGTTCAATAGGCGGATTCACTAGTGGTGCAGAAACGTTAATTATAAGATATCTACAAGCCCTTTCCTCCTTTGAGATGGTGATTAAAGTTAACTGGCCTAGAAGTAGTCTCCATTTATCAACCTTTGGTCAATGAAGAGGTTTCAGAGAAAATACTACAATTATCAATCAGCAAAAAGGAGGGGGGCGGGCACAAAGGAAAAATTTAAGCGGTATCTTCAATGGGGCAATCCCGGGCTAAATGCCCGGACTTTCCACAACGGTAGCAGTTGACCTCCATTGTCTTCGTACAGTTGATGGCCATATGGCCGGTCTTGCCACACCGGTAGCACTTGATTTGGGTGCAGTCTTTCTGAATGTGACCATATTCACCACAAGAGTAGCACTTCTGCTCTTCCTGACGATCACAATCACGAGCCAGATGGCCTGGTCTGCCACAAGTGTAACAGCACTGCTCTCTTGAGTGCTTAGGCTCAACACAGTCTTTGGCGATGTGGCCACTTCTCCCACAGTTGTAACAGATGTCCTCGTGAAGGTCACAATTCTTAGCGTGATGGCCAGATTCACCGCAGCGGTAACAGATGTCAGATGGAGTGGCAGAACTGCACTGACAACCTCTGCCACGGCCTCTAGCTCTTCGCCCTGGAGTCTGTCCTCCTCTAGGGCATCCCCGGATCCAGTGGCCAGAGCGTCCACACTTGAAATATTCCTTACTGCTCATGGCTATAGGAAGATCTTCCAGTGATCCGGTGTACCACTGCCCCAGAGGTTCCCACACAGCGTCCCTTAGTGTGGCTTAGAAAGCAGTGGCTGTTTTTCTCTAGGAGCTTCCATGACGTCACACAAGACTTGCGCACAGCCCCATTCTTGTGTCACGGGAGTTCCAACTGTCATGCCCTCCTGACTTTCTTCCTGTCTTTGAAGCCAAAAGCACAGGAGTACTGTTTTCCATTTTTTTTTTTTTAATAAAAGCTTGGGTCATTAAGTTTGAGTTTGATTCTTTCCCTGTTCAGAAAATGTGCTCGGTAGGGTTTCTTATAATTAAGACTTAGACCTTCTTTGTGGTCTAGTAGATGACCAGTTTTTATGTATATGCTAAGGACTTAGGAAAAGTGAGATGTATCTAATCAGTAAATGAAAGAGACAAATTGTAACCAATTAGAGTAACCCAACATTTTTGTTTTAAAAAATAAAATACAGCCCTGGCTGGTTTGGCTCAGTGGAAAGGGCGTTGGCCTGTGGACTGAGGGGTTCCAGGTTCAATTCTGGTCAAGGGCATGTGCCTTGGTTGCGGACACATCCCCAGTGGGGATTGTGCAGGAGGCAGCTGACCGATGTTTCTCTCTCATCGATGTTTCTAGCTCTCTATCCCTGTCCCTTTCTCTCTGTAGAAAAATCAATAAAATATATTTAAAAAATAAAATAAAATACAAATATCCATAAAGATGAGATACATTAGATTAAAAAAAATCTGTAAAATGCTGCAGTGAGAACATTTACTCATAATTTATACAGTTTTATTGCAGTAATCTTAATTTTCAACCTAATCACCACCATTTAAGTTATCAAACATAACATGATTAGAGCATTCATTATAAAGAAAGCATTATTACTGAGGAAATAAATTATAAAACTATAATTTACATATTGAACAGATTTCCTTTCTGTTTTCCAAATTGTTTATATCTTATACAAATGTCATAAAGATTTGTGAATATGTTTTCCATTTTTATAGATAAATAAATATGGAAAACTAGACACTGAAAAATCAAGAAAAGCTATTTGAGGGTTATATTATTGAATATGACTTTTTTCTCCTTATTTTTCTTCTTTGTACTTTACAATTTTTAAATGATTTTGGGTTGTGTAATTTTTAAAATCCACAATAAATGTTTTTCTTTAAGTTACTACTTAGCTATATGATTTGTATGTGAATTTTTTTAGACAGCCAGTACAAATATATTTGGTAAAACACAGACAAAAGAATAATAAATGTAGTAGTTGATCTTTATTTTCAATATGACTTGATTGGGGTATGCAACTGGTTCCATAAATGCAATGATAAAGAAAAACATTTTCAAAAATTAAAGAGCATGAGTAGTCCCCACATAGAGTGATGAAATAAGTCTTATTACTAAACTATTAAATGCTGTTGCATGAATGATTTCAAGAGGTAAAAATTCTGTGGTTCAAAATTTTATATATGCTTATAATTAACCTTATTAACTATAATGTTTAAATCTTCCTTTAAGTTTATATTTTTATTAAAGTAATACATGTCCATAGTATATAAAACATTGCTTTTTCAAGTAGTTTTAATTGAGACATGAAGTAAGAAAGCCATTCTCTCTTTCCTTTGATGTACTAGTATATTGTGGAAGCTGAACAATTTGAGGAGTATTACCCCAACAATATTAAGTCATCCAGGACATGAACACAGGATATTGTTCTATTTATTTTCATTTAATCTATAATAATAAAAACATAATATGCTAATTAGACTGGACAGCCAAACGACCTTCCAGACGTCCTTCCAGACAAAGCCGCTGTGGCTGCGAGGGCCGAGCCCCTTGCATGAATTTCATGCATCGGACCTCTAGCATGTTATAAAACACTATGGAGTGTTTAGTGCATAAGTTTCACACATCTTTTGTTAGCTTTTGTTGTTAATGCTCACTCTAGAATATTTTTCCACTGATTATTTTTTGAGACCGTGGAAGGGAGAGGGAGAGACAGAGAAAGAGAAACATTGATGTGAGAAAAACACATCAATTGGTTGCCTCCCGCCAGTATCCCAACCAGGGGTGGGAATTGATCCCACAACTGAGGTATGAGCCCTTGACCAGAATCATTGAACCTGAGACACTTCAGTCTGCCTGGCTGATGCTCTATTCACTGAGCCAACTGACTGGGCTCTTTTGTTAAAAAAAATTTTTAAGGATTTCATTCTTTTTTATACTGTTTTAAGTAAAAATTATTTTCCTGATTTCATTTTTGGGTTATTTTTAGCATATAGAAAGATAATTATTTTTGTATGTTGATCTTTAATCCTGCAGCCTTGCTAAACTGAACAGATTTAATAGTCCCAAAAGTTTTTTTTAGAAGATTCCTTAGGATTAGAAATTTCTGTATTTAAGACTGTATCATCTGAAAGTAGGGATAGTTTGAGTTCATCCTTGGCATTCTGGGTTTATTTTATTTCATTTCCTTGCCCTCACTAGAAGTCCTCTAAAATGTTGAATAGAAGTGATAAGAGCAGGCATGCTTGTCTTGTTCCTGGTCTTAAGGGGAAAGCTTTCAGGCTTTAAGACCATTAGTATAATGCTAGCCATGGTTTTTTAAATATACATACTCTACCAGGTGAGAAAGTTCTTTTCTATTCCAAATTTGTAGAGTGTTCTTATCATGAAGAGGTGTTGGATTTTGTCAAATGTGGTGTTTTTTTTTTTTATCTCTTGAGTTTGTCTTAACTTTTTGTATTTGCTAGAACCTCCAGTATATTGTTCAATACAAGTTGTGAGAATGGTCATCCTTGTCCTGTTTCTGATCTTAAGGGAAAAGCTTTCAGTCTCACTGATAGGTATGGAGTATACTTGCTCTCAACCCCACCACCAAAAAACAACCATGTGTAAATATTTCACAATCTTATTCAAGGTTTGTTTATGTAGCCAAACTTCATACCATTTTTAAAATTTCTTTGGGTGCATAACCAAGATAGCAGTGTAGGTAAACACCTGTACTTATAGCCTCCCACAATCACATTAAAATTACAACTAAAATAAAGAACAAGAGGATAGAATATGGTAGCCAAATTGGCAGCAGTGCCATGCACCTCCTCTTAGGGCCAGGCCAGAAAAGCAACTAAATCAGAGAACATCCACGCTGAATTATTAAGTTAGACACCGCCGAGGAGACAGTTTTTGACAAGGAAGGGCAGAGAACACCTAGAGAACACTGCATGCCAGCCATAACCTTCATGGAAACACCACCATGCCCTCGCAGTGAGTGGTGCAGTAACTCCCAGTAAGTTCCCAGAGGTCTTCAGGGTGCGTGCTGCAAGAGTGAGCTCCTGCACCAGGCCTCTTCACCAGCCCACTGGGACACAGCACCCTGGGATCTGGCTCCAAGACTCCACAGTGAGTGCAAGCCAGAGTGCACCCTGTTCCTCACTACCACCCAGACCCAAGAACCATGCTGCTAGCCTGGCCCAGAGCCACCCTGCACCTGCTCCACCCCCAGCACCAGGACCTGCTGTCGAGGTGACCTGAAGCAACCCAGGACACACTCGGAGGAGCTCTGACTGTGCAACCCAGAGCAACCCATGCCCACTCCACCATAGCACCTGGGACAGTCCTGCCAGGGACATCCAGAACAACCCAATGCTCACCTCACTCCGGATGACAGGGGAGTGCAATCTGAGTGACACAGGGCAACCCACAAAGGCCCTATGCTGAGGAGGGGCGAATTGGAGCAACCCAGCACAGGCCTCACACCAAGCTACAAGAAAGCCAGGACTGTGCAACCCAGAGCAACATGCACCCACTTCTCCCTGGCCCCTGGGAGAGTCCTGTAGGGGCTACCCAAAGCAACCTAGCACATGCCACACTCCAGGCCATAGGAAAGTATTGCCAGGATGACCCTAAGCAAGCCAGTGTGCCCAGGCAGGGGCCACAGGGCCCTGTCACAAGTGCATTGCCAAAGGGACATAGGGTGCCACCCTGCCTCAGGTGCCATGGCTGCACAGCAAATTGCATGCCAGAGGGCTCTGGGTCCTCACAGGGAGTCACACATCAGAGGAACTGTACACCTGCTCCCACCACCCTGAGCATCTGAAATAGACAACTGAGGGACCAGATGAATGGGAAAAGGGAATAAAATGCAGATGAGACTATATAGGTGTGAGATTCAAGGCAGATGCAGCCTATAGGCAAATGATTTCCAGACCATTGCCCTGAGAGATATTCAACTTCTCAAACCCCAAGTAGTGTGCCTGGGGCCAGAAGAGAGAGCAAAAATGGGAAGAAAAATAAACTACCCCCAAAGGAAAGGAAAGGATCACCAGAAAAAGAACTAAATGAAACAGAGGCAAGCCATAGGTCAGAAAAAGAATTCAGAGTAAGGGTCATATAGTTCCTAAACCAGCTAGATGAGAAAATCAACTTATGTAAGAATCAAGAGGAAATCAAAAGTGATACAGCTACAATAAAAAACACAATGGAAGGTTCCAACAGTAGACTAGGAGAAGCAGAGGAACAAATTAGTGAGTTAGAATATAGGGCAGAAAAACACACCCAACCTCAACAACAATTGGAGAAAAAATTAGAAGGCAGAAGGAGAGGCTAAGGGAGCTTTGGTACAACATGAAATGAAGTAATCATATCTAATAAAGAGGGAATATGCTAATTGACCCTCATGTTGTTGCAAAGATGGTGGCAATCAAGCCAATAAGGAGGGAATATGCTAATTGACTGCCATGCCCTCAAAGATGCTGGCGCTCACAGCCAATAAGGAGGGAATATGCTAATTGACTGTCACGCCCTCAAAGATGGCAGTGCCCACAGCCAATAAGGAAGGAATATGGTAATTGACTGCCATGCCCTCAAAGATGGCAGTGCCCACAGCCACAAGATGGCTGCACCCAGTCCCCTCAGCACCACCAGGGTGACAGGCAAACAGCAAGGCTGGGCCCACCCCCGGCGGGCCCGGCCGCTCCACACACCTGTCTCTGGAGTCCCCCAGTTCCCTCAGCCCTCCAGCCACCCAGGGCCAGCACAAGGCACAGTCAAGCCTCAGATGGCGGCTGCCCAGCCAATGCTCGAGGCACAGGCAAGCCTCGGATGGTGGCTTCCCAGCTGCCCAGAGCCACCCGATGCTCAGATAAAAAGGGCCAGCCAAGGCTTGCATTGCCGGCAGTGGCAGCAGCAGAGGTGTGATGGGGGCGTCGCCTTCCCCTGATCATTGTGTCGCCTCCTGCCCCTGAGTGCTCCCAGACTGTGAGAGGGGGCAGGCCAGGCTGAGGGACCCCCCTTCCATTGCATGAATTTTCATGCACTGGGCCTCTAGTATACATATAATAGGGGTTCCAAAAGGACAAGAAGAGGAGCAAGGATTAGAAAACTTATTTGAAGAAATAATGACAGAAAACTTCCTTGATTTGGGAAGAAAAAAGCCATACAAGCACAGAGAGTCCCAAACAATATGAACCCAAAAAGACCCACACCAAGACACGTTGTAATTACAATGGCAAACATTAATGAAAAAGAGAGAACCTCAAAGGCTAAAGAGAAAAACAGAGAGTTACCTACAAAGGATCTCCCATTAGATTATCAAATTATGTCTCAAAAGAAACACAATAAGCCAGAAGGGAATGGAATAAAGTATAAAAAGTGAATCCAAGAATATTCTATCCAACCAGGCTATCATTCAAAATTGAAAGGGAAATCAAGAGCTTCACAGACAAAAAAAAAGGACTAAGGGAGTTTATTACCACCAAGCCAGAAATGCAAGAAATGCTAATGGGACTGTTGTAAAAATAAAAAATAAAAAGGGAATAAGGAACACAGGCATAAAGAGCAGAAATGACTACAAGCAAGTACCTATAAAAAATAACCTTAAACATGAATGGACTAAATGCTCCAAGCAAAACACATAAAGTGGCTAAATGGATAAGAATAAATGAACCATATATATGCTGTCTACAAGAGACACACCCTAGACAAGGGACTCACACAGACTGAAAGTGAAGGGATGGAAAATATTTTTCAGGCAAATGTAAATGAAAAAAAAGCTAAGGTACCAACACTTATATCTGACAAAATAAACCTCAAAGTGAAGGCAATAACTAGAGATAAGGAAGGCCACTTCATAATACTAAAGGGATAGATATAACAAGAGGAAATAACTCTGGTAAACATATATGCACCAAATTGAGAAGCACCCAAATACATAAAAAACTTCTGGAAGATATCAAGGGAGAGATCGACAGTAATATAATCATAGTAGGGCAATTTAATACCCCATTGACATCACTAGATAAATCCTCTAGACAAACAATAGGTAAAAAAACAGCAATCCTAAACGATTCACTAGATCACATGAACTACCAGGTGTACTAGTTACTAATGCAGATTTTTTCAATAGATGGAGTTACACATATGTTGATATACAGTATATGTGATTTGATATGTATGCTATTTTGTTGTATTGACAGCAGGCTTCAAAACTTCATATATCAAATTTTCTGAAGGTGTTAACATCATAGATATTTTTAAATTAAAAATGTCGAATTTTGTGCAAAAAAAAAAAGAGCTTTGCGGGAAGTTTTAATTCATTATTTTGAAGAAAAGTGCTGCTGAAAATTATCATATACTTCGGGAAGCTTATGGTGAACATGCTCCATCTCAAGATACTTGTGAATGCTGGTTTAAATGCTTTAAAAGTGATGATTTCGATGTGAAAGACAAAGAATGTCCAGGTCAACTGAAAAAGTTTGAAGACCAACAATTACAAGCATTATTGGATGAAGATGCGTGTCAAACTAAAAAACAAACTTGCAGAAAGATTAAACCCTGCTCAGCAAACAATTTCAGATCATTTACAAGCAATGGGAAAGATTTTAAAGGAAGGAAAATGGGTGCCACATCAACTGAACGAAAGACAAATAGAAAACCAAAAAGTCATCAGTAAAATGTTGCTTCAACAGCACAAAAGAAAGTCTTTTTGAATCAAATTATGACTGGCGATGAAAAGTGGATTTATTTTGAGAATCCCAAATGCACAAAATCATGGGTTGATCCAGGTCAACCATCAACATCAACTGCAAGGCCAAATCGCTTCAGAAAGAAGACAATGCTCTGTGTTTGGTGGGATCAGGAAGGTATGGTGTATTATAAACTTCTAAAACCTGGTGAAACCATTAATACTGATTGCTACTGACAACAAATAATCTATCTGAACCATGCTTTGATCGTAAAACGACCAAAATGGGCCAGAAGACACGGCAAAGTAATTTTGCTTCATGATAATGCAACATCACACACTTCAAAACCAGTTAAAGACACGTTAAAAGATCTTGCCTGGGAAGTATTAACCCACCTGCCATATTCAGCAGACCTTTCTCCTTCAGATTACCACTTTTTCTGATCGATGGCACACGGACTTTCTGAGCAGTACTTCAAAATGTATGAAGAAGTAGAAAATTGGGTTTCTGAATGGTTTGCTTCAAAACAAGAAAAGTTCTATTGGGATGGTATCCACAAATTACCTGAAAGATGAGGGAAATGTGTAGCTAGTGATGGACATTACTTTGAATAAAGCACTTTTGCTGTTTCTCTTGAAATTATCATGTTTTCTTTGATTACAAAATCTTCATTATTAACCGGCACACCTGGTAATCAACATCTTCAGAACTTTTCACACCAAGGCCACAGAATATACATTCTTCTCAAGTGCACATGAGACATTTTCAAAGATAGAGCACATATTGGGACACAGGCCAACTCTCTTGAAAATCAAGAAGACTGAAATCATTTCAAGCATCTTCTCAGATCACAATGGCATAATATTAGAAATAAACTACAATAAAAACAATCACAAAAAGTCAAAAATTTGGATGCAAAATAGTACATTATTAAACAATCATTGGGTTACCAAAGAGATCAAAGTAGAAATAAAAAACATCCTGAAACAAATGACATTAAAAACACAACAATCCAAAATGTATGAGACACAGTGAAAGCAGTCCTGAGAGGAAAGTTCATAGCTTTACATGCCTACCTCAAAAAATAAAAAACAAAAACAAGAAAAACTGGTAATAAATTATCTAATTCTATTACTTAAAGAATTAGAAAAGCTCACAGTTAGCAGAAGGAATTAAATAATAAAGCCCACAGTTAGCAGAAGGAAGGAAATAATAAAGATCAGAGCAGAAATAAATGACATAGAGACAAAAAAAAATCAATGAAACCAAGAACTGGTTCTTTGAAAGGATAAATAAGATTGATGAACCTCTAGCCAGGCTCGACAAGAAACAAAGAGAGAGACCCAAATAAACAAAATCACAAATGAAAGATGCAAAATAACAACAGACCCCACAGAAATACAACGAATTGTAAAAAAAAAAAAAAATACGATCAACAGCTCTATTCCAACAAACTTGTCAACCTAGAAAAATTGGACATATTCCTAACAAAATATGACCTTCCAAAACAAAATCAGGAAGCTTAAAAAAATCTGAATAGGCCAATAACTATGGAGGAAATTTAAGCAGTCATCAAAAAACATCCAGCAAACAAAAGTCCTGGGCCAGCCTCCTGATGTCTCGCAGTGGACACTGGACCATTCACGGACACTGGTGTCAATGACTAAGGAAAGGAAGTGGGGTCACTTTTTAGTGATGTTCCTAATCATTGAATTCTGTTCTATCTTAAATTAAGAGAATGTTCCACAAGCCATAAGCCTGAAGTGTTGGCCCTGCAAACACACACACACACACACACACACACACACACACACACACACACACACACATAAACACACTCACATGAGAATGAGAAAAAAGCCACAAACAGGCTGTTTTCTTAACTGCCCAAGTGAAAATCAAGTCCAAGAAATTACAATAGCTGTCAAGGAAGGAAATAATGGTACAAATCTTTTTCTGTCTATCAAAACTATTTGATCCAAGTGAAAACAAACAAGCAAAAAGCTATGGAACCTGCCATTAGTATTGTGGTCTATTTTTAAAAGATGAAAGGCACATTGATGGACACACACACAAAAAGGAAAATGTGGCAAAAAGGCAAAAGAAAACTCCTATACTGCCCTCAAAATGGAGTTTGCAAATAATGTCAGGATCCATCTTTGCAAAAATCAGTGATTTCCACAGTCAGCCCATTGTAGCCAGCAGAAATTTCTGATACACAATGCATGGATACCTTCTAAAAGAAAAAGGAAAAAAATCATAAAACACAAACCTTTTTATTCAAAAATAAAGTTCTTGTAAGGTAAATAATGTATTTAACATGAAGCATGAATTATATTCATATAAATATAGAAAATAGAGAAAAGGCTATGCCTCTAGTGTTTAAGCCCTTAGGCTTAGAGGTTCTTTGGGTTTTCTTTTATTTTGTTTTTTACCCCCAATTATTTTGTTTTGTTTTTTTTTGAAGCAGGTGTTTAAGGTTTAACCTTTTTCAGGGACAAATTCTAACTGTTGGGGAACTAACACTGAAATATAAAACTATCTTCATGTTTCTGTAGGGCCTGCCTTGTCTTCACTTCATCCCCAACCCCCTCTGATTCTCTGTGGAAAGTGTGTCCTTTCCTCTTGTCTGGACATGTTTATCATGACACAATAATTTGAAGGCAAACTTCGTGGTGAGTGTATTTGATAGAATTGAGAGAATTAGGGGACGCTGACTGGGGAAACCATCACCGCAATTTGGTCCTAGGAAAAAGGCAGTGGATAATTATGCAAATTCGCCAGGAGAAGGGAAACACTAATGGGCCTTATTAGATGATGGTGTGAGTTAGGGGTCATGCGAAGGGGGAAGCGACACAGGTGTCAGAAGGACCAGCCCCACAGTTTTCCTGTGACTCCCTGTCATGATGGGAAGGAGGGACCCGCCAAAGCTACCACCTCCACACACAAACCAGCCTGGAATTAATCCCATCTGGATTGTGAGAGCGAAATTTAGACCACAGGATGATGCCCCACAGCCCAGAAACTCCTGTTCTGTTTGCCTAAAAATGATTGGGGGAGACCCAAAGAGAAACCTCTAGAAGAATATGATCTTCCACCATAATGGAGGGAAATGGTAAAACACCAACAAAAACACCCACCACTGTGGCTCAGGATATTATGGAGAGGGATGGAAGTGGGTCACGTTGATTTTTAAAAACTGGCCAGTGTGGAGCCCAGGGGCCAGCACCAGGCAGTCAGGACATCCATCGGCGGGGCAGGGAAACTGCTGCGCGCCTGGTGCTCAGCTTCCTGTGGCTGCTGATGAGAGACCCTGAAAAAGTCACCTGTACACCAGGTCAACTTCATTATCTGAACTTGAACTCTTCCAACATATTCAGTCAGGGGGGAGAAGGGAGTAAGGATGTAGTATCTCACCCAACATTTGACACCCCAAAAGCCATGCACAAAAACTTTTGCACAGGAAAGGAAACCATCAACAGAACAATAAGAAAGCCCACTGCATGGGAGAACATATTTGCCAATGATATCACCGATAAGGGTTTAATCTCTAACATTTACATGAAATTCATATAACTTAACAAAAGGAAGATAAACAACCCAATCAAAAAGTGGGCAACTGACCTAAATAGATACTTTTCCAAAGAAGACAGAAGGAAGGCCAAGAGACATATGAAAACATGCTCAAAATCACTAATTATCCAAGAGATGCAAATCAAAACAACAATGCGGTATCATCTCAAACCTGTCAGAATGGCTATCATCAACAAATCAACAAATGACAAGTGCTGGCGAGGATGCGGAGAAAAAGAAACCCTTTTGAGCTGCTGGTGGGAATGCAGACTGGTGCAGCCACTGTGGAGAACAGTATGGAGTTTCCTCAAAAAACTAAAAATGGAACTCCCATTTGACCCAGTGATCCCACTTCTAGGAATATATCCTAAGAAACTAGAAACACCAATCAGAAAGGATATATGCACCGCTATGTTTATAGTGGCACAATTCACCATAGCTAAGATTTGGAAACAGCCTAAATGCCCATCAGCAGATTAGTGGAGTGAAAAACTTTGGTACATCTACACAATGGAATACTATGCTACGGTAAAAATGAAAGAATTCTTACCATTTGCAACAACATGGATGGAGCTAGAGAGCATTATGCTAAGTGAAATAAGCCAGGCAGAGAAAGATAAATATAACATGATCTCACTCATTTATGGAATATAATGAACAACATAAACTGATGAACAAAAACAGATCCAGAGACAGAGAAACATCGATTAGAATGTCAAACCTCAGGGAAGGTAGGGGATGGCGGGGGTAAAGGGGAGAGATCAACCAAAGGACTTATATGCATGCATATAAGCCTAATCAATGGACACAGACAACAGGGGAGTAAGGGCATGCATTGGGGGGTGGGGGTTAATGGGGGAATAAGGACACATAGGTAATACCTTAATCAATAAAGAAATTTTTAAAAAGCTATGCACAGCTCTGAAACCCAAGGGACACTGATTTGTGTTGTCACCTGATCAAGCCCAAGTAAATCCCTCCTCCCCCCCAGGTAAAATGTAGACTTCCCTCCAGAAAGGTAGATACAGGTTCAGGACTGTTTCTGGCAAGGGAGGGGGTTCTTCCAATTCAAACCCCTTGCGGTGGGCTGTCTTCCCTAATTTCATTTTTCTAAAGGAGCAAAGACCTGTTTTAGAAAATAATAAAATGCAATGTGTGTGGTAAAAAAAAAAGAAAGAAAAACTGGTAAAAATTATCTAATTCTACAACTTAAAGAATTAGAAAGAGAGCAACAAGAAAAGCCCACATTAGAAGAAAGAAGGAAATAATAAAGATCAGAGCAGAAATAAATGACATAGAAACAAAAAAAAATCAATGAAACCAAGAGCTGGTTCTTTGAAAGGATAAACAAGATTGATGAACCTCTAGCCAGGCTCACCAAGAAACAAAGAGAGAGACCCAAATAAACAAAATCATAAACAAAAGTCCTGGACCAGATGGCTTCACAGGGTAGTTTTCATTCAAAGAATAACTAAAACCTATCCTCCTCAGAATATTCCAAAAAAAATTCAACAGGAAGGAACACTTCCAAGCTCTTTCTATGAAGCCAGCATTACCCTAATCTTAAAACCAGATAAAGACACTACAAAGAAAGAGAATTACAGGCCAATATCTCTGATGAACATAGATGCTAAAATCCTCAACAAAATTCTAGCAAATCTGATCCAGCATTACATTAGACAGGTCATACACCATGACCAAGTGGAATTTATTCCAGGGATGCAAGGATGTTACAATATCCACAAATCAAAAAATGTTATACGTCACATAAACAAATTGAGAGACAAAAATCACATAATATGAGATGATGCAGAAAAAGGATTTGACAAAATCCAACACCTTTTTCTTGTTAAAAACTCTCAGCAAAGTGGGAATAGAAGGATCATACTTCAACATAATAAAAGCCTTATATGACAAACCTCTAGTGGGCCCTGGACCGTAATAGGAGACTTTCTCTCCTTGTCTCTGCTTCTGCTCTTGAGGCTTACTCCAGCACTTCCACATGTCTTCATCCTTAAGCAGTCCAGGCTACACATCTGTAGCAGTCTACTCCCTGGTATCCTTTCAATCTCTCCACCTCTAATCCAATAGGTTTACAATTTTTTGACTGTGACCTCCAGTAAGAAATAGGTTACATTATAGCTTAGTAAATATAAATGTATATATTTATTAACGGAAACAAATCTAATGATTCAATACTTATGCTTACTAGGAGTGATGCCCTCTGATATTTCCTATTATATAAAAAATGTTTTGTGGCAAAAAAAATAAAATGAAATAAAGATTTTCTAAAATAAATTAGTTATTAAATTACATTGGATTACTGGTTTCAAGAGGTAAAACACAGGCTTAGTTCAATAAATAAACATTTGTCATATAGATACACATAATAAGTATCGGGGATGAACAAACTTTCTTCTATCCTCCTGGTTCTTCTGTCTGGTTTAATAATCAAATAGACATGAGACAGATCAGCAAGAGAACATAACCAAATTTAATACATACATATGTATGGGAATCCTGCATACATGAGAAAGTCACAGACCCCATATGCATGAGAGGTTCAGAGATGGATAGAGGGACCCAGGTATATAAGACATCCCCAGCTAAGGACAATGAGGTCATGCACCTTTGGGATCTTGAAAAGGTCATTGTGGGATGATAATAAGAGCAGATGTTTAGTAAATAAAAGATTGCCCTGCCATATAGGTAAGTCAAAAAGACACTGTGGCTGATGGTGTCTTATTATAAGCCAGGCCCATTATTCAAGTTCTTCTAGGTAGTGCTAGGGAGGAACAGAAGTTTCTTGAGCTCAAAGTCAAAGTTTCCTTTAGCTCAAAACAATCCACATACCAGAGACACATTCTGGGGTGACTTGTCTCGAGTCCCCACAGTTCTGCAATCAAACCAGTTTCAGTCCTGAGAAAAGTTCTTCATTTCAATTAAATTTGTGTCTCATCTTGGAAGTTGGTTATACAAAGTTAAGCTTCTGATGCAAGCAATCAGGTATATAGTAAGAGGCATCTCTATGGAACAAAAGAAAAACAAAGGTTAATGATAAGATCAGACTATAAACCCAGTTTCTGAGTTCTGAAAGCAAGCACTTGACAGTTTGAAGTCCATCTTGATTAACCTTCACATGGAGTTAAGGCAGGCAGAGATAGTCTGATAGATTCTCTTGGCATACCCCTTGAATGACTCTGGCAACCTTTCTGCAACAGTCATGACTATTGTCCATAGGTGACCCTTGTGGTGATTTCTCTAACATCTACATCCATTAACTTGTCACACATTTTAAAAAACGTATCTTCATTTTTGAAAGTATTATAGATGTCCTCTTTTTTCTCCTTTAATCCCTTCTATTCCACACCTCCCTATCCCCCCACCTTCCCACCCCCACCAGGAGGCCCTCACCACACTATTGCCTGTGTCCCTGTGTCATCCCTTGTTTATGCATGCATACATACAAGTTATTTGGTTTAATCTCTTCCCACACAACTTGTCCCATTTTAGCTTGCATTGTCTTGGGGAAAAAAGAGCAGTTTTAGTTCTCAGTGGTTCCAAGTCAAAAGATAGAAAACTAAAAATGTTAGTTTGGAGGTTTTCAGCGAAATATTTTTTAAAAAAACTAGAAAACTTCAGGATCCAGTCCTGTTTATTGGTAAAAATCTTAAAAACAATAAACATACAAACTCAAAAGAAAATGAAGAGCATTAAAATTGAATATCTACAAGGGTATATTATAGTTTCTATTGAAAGAATTTTTCTCTCTAAAATCACCCTCATTTTTTGTCAAAGATAGCCAAATTAGGGCTAATTCACTAGTTATTTGTACAAAGCCAAAAAGACTAGTGATTAACATCCGAGGAGTGGCAGCCCTGTGAATCCTGCCCCAGTCTGAGGAGCAGCATCCACAAACAGCCCACAACCTTCTGACAAGCAGCAGCTGGATGAGTGACCCACTCCCATCCGAGAAGCAGAAGCCACACATGCAGCTCACTCCTGTACAAGGAGCAACAGCCGCGCAAGCAGCCCATCCCCCATCCAAGGAGCAGCAGCCACATGCAGCCTGCCCCTGTCCAAGGAGCAGCAGCCTCGTGAGCAGTACACCCCCATCTGAGAAGCAGCAGCTGTGCGAACAACCCCCCAACATCAGCCAGAGGAGACATCACTGCTACGAACAGTATAAACGAGAGGAGCTGCTGCCAACTGAGGTGAAGCCACTGCCATGACCGCACGGGGAGCAACCTCAGCCCGAGGAGGCCGGCCACCCAAGGACCAGCCCCTGCACAACTAGACATTTAGATCTGTCAGTGAGAAGAAATGGGTAGACAAAGAAAACCCCAAAGGAAAAAAAAGGAGGAATCCTCAGAAAAGCAGCTAAGTGAAATGGAGACAGGCAATATGTCAGAAAAAGAATTCAGAATAAGGGTCATACAGTTCATAAACTGGATGCATGAAAAAAATCAATAACATATGTAAGAATCAAGAAGAAACAAAGAGTGATATAGCTGCAATAAAATACATCATGGAAAGTTTCAAGAGTAGACTAGGAGAAATGGAGGAATGAATTAACAAATTAGAAGACTAGGAAGCAAAACACACCCAAACTGAACTGCAATTCAAGAAAAAAAATAAAAGACAGGAGGAGAGCCTAAGGGAGATATGGGACAACATGAAATGAAGAAACATACAAATAATAGGAGTGCAAGAACAACAGGAAGAGGAACAAGGGATAGAAAACCTATTTGAAGAAATAATGTCAGAAAACTTCCCTGGTGGGAGAAAAAAAAAAAAAAAGAAAAGAAAACTTCCCTGATGTGGGGAAGAAAAAAGTCACACAAGCACAGAGAGTCCCAAACAAGGTGAACCTGAAAAGAACCACACCAAGACACATCATAATTACAGTGGCAAATGTTGAGGACAAAGAGAGAATCTTAAAAGCTGCAACAGAGAGACAGAAAGTTACATACAAGGGATCTCCCATTAGATTATCAAATGATTTCTCAACAGAAACACATCAGGCCAGAAACAAATGGAAGGAAATTTACAAAGTTTTGCAAAGCAATGGACTGAATCCAAGAATACTCTATCCAGCAAGGCTACCATTAAAAACGGAAGGGGAAATCAGGAGCTTCACAGACAAAAAAAAAGGCTAAGGGAGTTTATCACCACCAAGCCAGCAATGCCAGAAATGCTAAAGGGACTGTTGTAAAAAGAAGAAATAAAAACTTAAGAAGGAACACAGGCACAAAAAATAAAAATGGCTACAAACAAGTACCTATCAATAATAACTTTTAACATAAATGGACTAAATGCTCCAATCAAAAGACATCGAGTGGCTGAACAGATAAAAAAAAATGACCCATATTTATGCTGTCTACAAGACACCCACCTCAGAAAAAGTGACTCACACAGACTGAAAGTGAAGGGATGGAAAAATGTCTTTCAGGCAAAAGGAAATGAAAAAAAGCTGGGGTAGCAATATTTATATCCAACAAAACAGACCTAAAAGTGCAGGCCATAACAAGAGACAAGGAAGGCCACTTCATAATACTAAAGGAATCAATACAACAAGAAGATATAACCCTGATAAACATATATGCACCCAATGCAGGAGCACACAAATACATTTAAAAAAAAAAAACTTCTGGAAGATATCAAGGGAGAGATTGACAACAATACAATCATAGTAGGGGACTTTAATACACCACTGACATCACTGGATAAATTCTCTAGACAAAAAATCAGCACAGAAACAGCAGTCCTAAAAGACTCACTAGATCAGATGGACTTAATTGACATCTTTCGAACATTTCACACACAGACATGTAATATCAGCTATTCTCAAGTGCACATGGAACATTTTCAAAAATAGACCACATATTGGGTCAGAAGCAATGTATCCCCAAATTCAAAAAGATCGAAATCATATCAAGCATTTTCTCGGACCACAATGGCATAATATTAGAAATAAACTACAAAAAAAAAAACCTACAAAAAATTCAAACACTTGGAAGCTGAATGGCATGCTATTAAACAAATAGAGGCCCCATGCACAAAATTCATGCATGGGTAGGATCCCCAGGGCTGGCTGACGATCAGGGCAGATCGGGGCCTTCTGGCTTCCAGCTGGGGCCTTCCTTCCCTGGCTGCTGGCTGGGGCCTTCCTTCAAACTGTGCCAACCGCTAGTGGTTAGCACATGTCATAGCTAGTGATTGAACTCCCAGTTTCCCGGTTGAACTCCTGAGGGGACACTTTGCATATTAGCCATATATATGCACAAGCAGCCCATCCCCCATGTATATATGATTGGGTTACCAAAGAGATCAAAGAAGAAATTAAAAACATCCTGGAAACTAATGACAATAAAAACACAACAATCCAAAATCTATGGGACACAATGAAAGCAGTGATGAGAGGGAAGTTTATAGCTCTACAGGCATACCTCAAAAAAAAAAGAAAGAAAGAAAGAAAAAGAAAAAATGGTAGTAAATCATCTAACTCTACAACTGAAAGAATTAGAAAGGGAGCAACAATAAAAGCCCAGAGTGAGCAGAAGGAGGAGATAATAAAGATCAGAGAAGAAATAAATGACATAGAGACCCCCCAAAAAAAGACAATACAAAAGATCAATGAAAACAAGAGCTGGTTCTCTGAAAGGTTAAACAACATTGACGAACCTCTAGCCAGGCTCACCAAGAAGCAAAGAGAGAGGACCCAAATTAACAAAATCAGAAATGAAAGAGATGAAATAACAACAGACCCCACAGAAATACAAAAGATTGTTAAAAAATACTATGAATAACTCTTTTCCAACAAACTGGACAACCTGGAGGAAATGGACATATTCCTAGAAAAATACAACCTTCCAAAACTCAATCAGGAAGAATCTAAAAATCTCAATAGGCCAATAACTATGGAGGAAATTGAAGCAGTCATCAAAAAGCTTCCAGCAAACAAAAGGCGAGGCCAGATGGTTTCACAGGGGAGTTTTACCAAACTTTCAAGGAAGAACTAAAACCTATCCTCCTCAGACTATTGCAAAACATTCAAGAGGAAGGAACACTTCCAAGATCATTCTATGAAGCAAGCATCACCCTAATACCAAAACCAGATAAAGACAACACAATGAAAGAGAAGTATAGGCCAATATCCCTCATGAACATTGATGCCAAAATCCTCAACAATATTCTAGCAAATCGAATCCAGCAGTACATCAGAAAGATCATACACCATGACCAAGTAAGATTTATCCCAGGGATGCAAGGATAGTACAGTATCTTCAAATCAATAAACATGATACATCATATACACAAATTGAGAGATAAAAATCACATAGTCGGGGAGGAACCAAGATGGCAGCATAGGTAAACACCTGAACTTGCTGCCTCACACAACCACATCAAAACTACAACTAAAAGACAAAATGATATCATCTAGAATGGGAAGGCTGGCTGAGTGGAAAGAGAAAAGCACACTGAGACTGGGAGGAGGTGGGGAGGTGCAGAAATGAAGTGTGGAGGTACGGAGGTGCGTGCAGAAGCAGGCTAACAACTGGGTACGCTGCTGTCTTTTTCAGTTGGGAGGGAGATAGAAGCTCCCAATGCTCTGAACTCCAGTTCTGGGTGAGACTCTGGGGACCCCGATTCATACGGGAAGAAAATGGACTGTCTGGCATCGGGCCGGAACACGAGGGTGGCATTCTCACACAGGTGCTTGCAGCAATCATTGTTCCTGCATGGTGCCGCGGGACACAGAGACCCAAGAACCTCTTCAGGGCAGGGCTGATGATCAGCCATTGCTGTTTGCAGCACCCTGGAGATTCCATGAGACCCCCCCACCCAATTTACAACCCCACCCAAGCTGTGCGCAGAGGCTTTTGCATATGAATGGCCTGGACTTTTGCAATCTAAAACCTAGCAAACTGCATCTGGGTCAGAGAGCCCCAGAGCCTCCAAAAGAAGGCCCAAGGCCGGACAGCAACTTGCAGTGCTTCATAGCTGGGCCAGCACCTCCAAACCCCACACAAAGAGAAGGAATCTGCAGATCTCTCTGTAGCTCCTGCTGGGTGGCCTCAGGCAGTGGCTAACTTTGCACCTCTGTGGAGATCCAAGAGCCAGTGTACCCAGTGGTCAGAGTGAGACCATCCAGATTACAACTCTTCACATCCATAAAAGACACACTCAGGGGGCAGACTCAGTGAGCACCAAAGCCCCACTGAAGCAAGTCTTGCCTCATAAGGGTGTCTCCAGCACAGAGGTTCTCCCATTGTAGACACAACTGATCCTCACAGCCAATTGGCCTGGCGGTCAATTCCTCCCAGTGATACCAATAGAAATAAAGGCTTAACTACAACAAGACTGTGCACACAACCTACAAAAGGGTGCACCAAGAGTGTTCACCTCAGGTAATTTGGGAGGCTTAGCCACTGGGCCCTATAGGACACCTAGCACACAAAGCCACTCTATCAACACAGGGAAGCAGCCAAAATGCGGAGACAAAGAAACAGTTCACAAATGAAAGAAATGGAGGAAAGCAAACTACTGGATATAGTTCAAAACCACAGTTATAAGGTTACTCAAGAATCTTCTAGAAACCTCCAAGAAATTTAGTAAGACCCTCAATGATATAAAAAAGAACCAACTAGAAATTTAGCATACACTGACTGAAATAAAGACTAATATAAAAAGATCCAACTGCAGATTAGAGGATCCCAAGAATCAAGTCAAAGATATGAAATACAAAGAAGCAAAAAAACACCCAACCAGAAAAGAAAAAAGAATCCAAAAATATGAAGATAGTGTAAGGAGCCTCTGGAAAAACTTCAAGCATACCAATGTCCAAATTATAGGGGTGCCAGAAGAAGAGAGAGAGCAAGATACTGAAAACCTATTTGAAGAAATAATGACAGAAAACTTCCCCTACCTGGTGAAAGAAATAGACTTACAAGTCCAGGAAGTGCAGAGAAGCCCAAACAAAAGGAATCCAAAGAGGACCAAACCAAGACACATCATAATTAAAATGCCAAGAGCAAAAGACAAAGAGAGAATATTAAAAGCAGCAAGAGAAAAACAGTTTGTTACCTACAAGGGAGTACTCATATGATTGTCAGCTGATTTCTCAACAGAAACTATGCAGGCAAGAAAGCAGTGGCAAGAAATATTTAAAGTGATGAATAGCAAGAACCTACAAACAAAATTACTCTACCCAGGAAAGCTATCATTTAGAATTGAAGGTCAGATAAAGAGTTTCACAGATAAGAAAAGGCTAAAGGAGTTCATCATCACCAAACCAGTATTATATGAAATGCTGAAGGGTATTCTTTAAGAAGAGGAAGAAGAAGAAAAAGGTAAAGATAAAAATTATGAACAACAAATACATATCTATCAACAAGTGATTCTAAAAATCAAGTGAATAAAAAATCTGATGAACAGAATAAACTGGTAAAAGTAATAGAATCAGGGGCATAGAAAGGGAGTGGGCTGATAAATCTCGGGGGGAAGGGAGTGTGTCGGGGTGCAGGAAGATACTGGACAAAAACCGTACATCTATGGATGAGGACAGTGGAGGGGGGGGATAAGGGCAGAGGGTGGGGTGGGAACCAGGTGAAGGGGAGCTATGGGGGGAAAAAGAGGAACAACTGTAATAATCTGAACAATAAAGATTTATTTTTTAAAAATCACATAGTCATATCAATTGATGCAGAAAAAGCATTTGAAAAAATCCAGCACCCTTTCTTGATAAAAACTCTCAGCAAGGTGGGAATAGAAGAATCATACCTCAACATAATAAAAGCCATATATGACAAACCTAAAGCCAACATCATACTCAATGGGCAAAAACTAAAACCATTTCCCCTAAGAACAGGAACAAGACAAGGATGCCCACTCTCACCATTCCTGTTCGACATAGTACTGGAAGTACTACCCATTGCGATCAGACAAGAAGAAGAAATAAAAGGCATCCAAATTGGAAAAGAAGAAGTAAAACTCTCTTTATTCGCAGATGACATGATACTGTACAAAGAAAACCCTAAAGACTCCATCAAAAAATTATTAGACTTAATAAATGAATTCGTCAATGTAGCAGGATACAAAATTAATGCCAAGAAATCTATGGCATTTCTATACACCAATAGCGAATTTACAGAAAGATAGACTAAAAAAGCAATCTCCTTTACCATTGCACCAAAAAAATTAAGATACCTAGGAATAAACTTAAGGAGGTAAAAGTCCTGTACGTGGAAAACTACAGGACACTGAAAAGACAGATAGAGGAAGACATAAATAGATTTAAGAACATACCCTGTTCATGGATTGGTAGAATCAACAGCATTGAAATGTCCATACTACTCAAAGCAATCTATAGATTCAATGCACTCCTCATTAAAATACCAATGGCATATTTCACAGACCTAGAATTAACTGTCCAAAAATTCATCCAGAATAAAAAAAAAGACCCCGAATATCTGCAGCAAACATGAGAAAGAAGAGCAACGTTGAGGGGATCTCAATACCAGCTTTCAAGCTGTATTACAAAGCCACTGTTCTCAAATAGCCTGGTACTGGCACAAGAACAGACATATAGACCAACGGAGTAGAATAGAGAGCCTAGAAATCGACCCAAACCACTATGCTCAACTAATATTTGTCAAAGGAGGCAAGAACATACTATAGAGTCAAAGCAGTCTCTTCAATAAATGGTGTTGGAAAAATTGGATAGATACATGCAAAAAAAAAAAAATGAAACTAGACCACCAACTTACACCATACACAAAACTAAACTCAAAATGTTTAAAGTACTTAAACATAAGACGGAAAACCATAAAAATACTAGAGGAATCCAAAGGCAGCAAAATCTCAGACATATGCCAAAGCAATTTTTTTACCGATACTGCTCCTAGGGCAATGAAAATTAAAGAGAAAATAAACAAATGGGACTACATCAAAATAAAAAAACTTTGCTCAGCAAAAGAAACCATCAACAAAACAACAGGAAAGCCCACTGCATGGGAGAACATATTTGCCAACGTTATCACCAATAAGGGTTTAATCTCCAACATTTACAGGGAATTCATACAACTTAACAAAAGGAAGATAACCCAATCAAAAAATGGGCAACAGACCTAAATCGATACTTTTTGAAAGACAGAAGGAAGGCCAAGAGACATATGAAAACATGCTCAAAGTCACTAATCATCTGAGAGATGCAAATCAAAATGACAATGAGGTACCATCTCACACCTTTCAGAATGGCTATAATCAACAAATCAATAAACAACAAGTGCTGGCAAGGATGCAGAGAAAAAGACACCCTTGTTCACTGCTGGTGGGAATGCACACTGGTGCAGCCACTGTGGAGAACATTATGGAGTTTCTTCAAAAAACTAAAAATGAAACTCCCAATTGACCCAGTGATCCCATTTCTAGGAATATATCCCAAGAAACTAGAAACACCAATCAGAAAGGATATATGCACCCCTATGTTCATAGCGGCACAATTCACCATAGCTAATATTTGGAAACAGCCTAAGTGCCCATCAGCAGATGAGTGGATTAAAAAACTGTGATACATCTACACAATGTAATACTACACTGAGGTAAAAAACAAGGAATTTTTACCATTTGCAACAGCATGATGGAACTGGAGAGCATTATGCTAAGTGAAATAAGCCAGTCAGAGAAAGATAAATGTCACATGATCTCATTCATTTATGGAATATAATGAACAACATAAAATGATGAGCAAAAACAGATCCAGAGACAGAGAAGCATTGATCAGACCGTCTAACCTCAGAGGGAAGTTCGGGGAGGGTGTGGTAACCGGGAGAGATCAACCAAAGAACTTGTATGCATGCATATAAACCTAACCAATGGACACAGACAACAGGGGGTTAAGGGCATGAGTGGGGGTGTGGGTGGGCAATGAGGGGATAAGGACACATATGTAATACCTTAATCAATTAAGAAAAAGAAAGAAAAGAAAACCAAAGTTGGGGAAATGTCTTCTAAGATATGAGAAACAAAGTAGGAACTTCCGGAAAGATGGCGACCGGCAAGAAGGTAGGGAGAGAGAGAGTGTGAGTGAGGAACCCATAGAGGAGAGTGTAGACGTGTAGACGTGAGTGGTGTGTGTGTGGGTATGAGCTAGGGTCAGTTAGATTCTGCAGGGCTTCCAAGGGGCTGCCTAACCGGGCAGTCCTAGACGACGGAGCCCCGCGCACAAAGCAGACACTTCTCGGCAGCTGGTGCGGACGCGGAGACCACGCCATCTTGAGAAACAGAGCTGCCTGAGACTCGGATCCTGGCTTCTGACACAAACCAGGACCCTGCAGCCACTGGGGACAGAGAACTGCTATCACAGCTTCAGTGGAAGAAACAACAAGAATCCAGACTTCCCGGCAGATTCCCGTGAGTCAAAGAGCCTATCTCCCTCCCCGCAGGCGCACACTGATAGCGCCATAGTAACTAATAGACACGCCCCTCGCTCAAGCTGCAGAGCTTTGCGCAGGGACGCGCGCTCCGCCTTAGGGAATTTGGCGCACAGGACAGAAGCAGCTCACCTTCTGGGAAATCTGTCAGTGCGCACAGAGGGCTCCCCTTCGGGGAATTGGGGGGAATTTGGCTTGCGGGTCACAGCTCCCCTTCGGGGAATCTTAGAGCGTGCACAAAGGGGCTTCCCTTTGGGGAATTTGGCACGCAGGACGGACTCCGCCCCTCTTCGGGGATTCTGGGAGAGTGCACAAAGGCAGCTCACCTTCAGGGATTTGAGAGTGTGCGCCCTAGCCGGTTTGGCTCAGTAGAGAGAGCACACACAGGACGCAGCTCCACTTCAGGGAATTTTGCACGCCGAACACAGCTGCCTGGGATCCCTGACTCACAGCGCATTCACACTAAGAGCCAACAACCCCAATTGTTGGTGCATGCACACACAGGGACCCTGATTCTCAACGAGAAACTGCACAAGGCAACAGAGACTCTGACACTCGATTCTTGGTGCAGATACAGGGAAACTCTGACTCCTGGCATATGCTAAGGATCTCATTTTCGGCACATACCAACAGTGTGGTGCTGACAAGGCCCCTGATTCTAAGTGTGCACACGAGACCACACGGAACACTGGGGACACTGACCCTGGGCAAGTCTGGTTCCCACCAACCAAAGGCAGCCACACGTCCTAGTGTCAGAGCACTTCAGTGAAACTCGGGTGGAGCGAAGTCCCCACAGCGCACGGCCGAGGTCCACACAAACGGAAGCTTGAGCTTTCTGGTGATAGCCAGAATGGGGAAACGAAATAACTCACAGAGGAAAGAAAATGTGGAGTCGCCAAGAAAGGAAATTAGTGAAACTGAAGCTTGCAACATGACCGAAAAGGAGTTCAGAGCATTGGTCGTGGAATTTATACATCGGATGGATGAGAAAATCAACAACTTATGCAAGAATCAGGAAGAAATGAAAAGTGATATAGCTACAATCAAAAACACCATGGAAAGTTTCAACAGTAGACTACAAGAAGCAGAGGACCGAATTAGTGAGTTAGAAGATCAGGTACAGAAACAAGCTCAATCTGAACAGCAATTGGAGAAAAAAAAATTTAAAAAGCAGGAGGAAAGCCTAAGGGAGCTTCGGGACAACATGAAGCGAAGTAACATGCGTATAATAGGGCTGCCAGAAGGACAAGAAGAGCAGCAGGGATTAGAAAATCTATTTGAAGAAATAATGACAGAAAACTTCCCGGATATGGGAAAGATAAAAGTTACGCAAGTACAGAGAGTCCCAAGCAGGATCAACCCCAAAAGACCCACACCAAGACATGTCATAATCTCAATGGCAAATATAAATGATAAAGAGAGAATCTTAAAGGCAGCAAGAGAGAGACAGAGAGTTACCTACAAAGGAACACCCATCAGATTGTCAAATGATTACTCAACAGAAACACAACAAGCTAGAAGTGAATGGAAGGAGGTATACAAAGTGTTGCAAAGCAAAGGACTGAATCCAAGAATACTATATCAAGCAAGACTATCAATCAAAATTGAAGGGGAAATCAGGAGCTTCGCAGACAAAAAAAGACTCAGGGAGTTTATCACCACCAAACCAGCAATGCAAGAATTGCTAAAGGGAATACTGTAAAAAGAAGAAATAAACAGGTAAGAAGGAATACAGACACAAAAATAGATATGACGACAAACAAATACCTTTCAGTAATAACTTTAAATGTAAATGGACTAAATGCTCCAATCAAAAGACATCGAGTGGCTGAATGGATAAAAAAAGCATGACCCATATATATGCTGTCTACAAGAGACCCACCTCAGAACAAGAGACTCACACAGATTGAAAGTGAAGGGATGGAAAAATATCTTCCAGGCAAATGGAAATGAAAAAAAAGCTGGGGTAGCAATACTTATATCTGACAAATTAGACCTCAAAGTAAATGCCATAACAAGAGATAAGGAAGGCCACTTCATAATACTAAAGGGAGAAATCCAACAAGAAGAAATAATTCTGGTAAACATATACGCTCCCAATATAGGAGGACCCAAATACATAAAAAAACTCCTGGAAGATATCAAGGGAGAGATTAATAGCAATACAATCATAGTAGGAGACTTTAATACCCCACTATCACCATTGGACAAATCCTCTAAACAAAAAATCAGCAAAGAAACAGCAATCCTAAATGACTCACTAGACCAGATGGAATTAATTGACATCTTCAGAACATTTCACCCCAAAGCCACAGAATATACATTCTTCTCAAGTGCACATGGGTCATTTTCAAAGATAGACCATATGCTGGGTCACAGGCAAAGTCTCTTCAAATTCAAGAAGATAGAAATTATATCAAGCATCTTCTCAGATCACAGTGGCATAAAACTGGACATCAACTACAATAAATACAATCCAAAGAAATCAAACACATGGAGACTAAACAGCATGCTATTAAACAAGGACTGGGTCACCAGAGAGATCAAGGAAGAAATAATAAACATCATGGCAACAAATGACAATGAAAACACAACAATCCAAAATCTATGGGACACAGCGAAAGCAGTCTTGAGAGGGAAGTTCATAGCTCTACAAGCCTATTGCAAAAAACAAGAAACAATGGTAATAAATTACCTAACCCTACAACTCAAAGAGCTAGAAAAAGAGCAGCAAGAAAAGCCCAGTGTAACCAGAAGGAAGGAAATAACAAAGATCAGAGCGGAGATAAATGACATAGAGACCAAAGAAACAATACAAAAGATCAACAAAACCAAGAGCTGGTTCTTTGAAAAGATAAACAAGATTGATGGACCTCTAGCCAGGCTCACCAAGAAGCAAAGAGAGAGGACCCAAATAAACAAAATCAGAAATGAAAGAGGTGAAATAACAACAGACCCCGCTGAGATACAAAGGATTGTTACAAAATACTACGAACAGCTCTATTCCAACAAACTGGACAACCTGGAGGAAATGGACATATTCCTAGAAAAATACAACCTTCCAAAAATCAATCAAGAAGAATCTCAACAGCTCAATAGACCAATAACTATGGACGAAATTGAAGAAGTCATCAAAAAGCTTCCGGCAAACAAAAGCCCGGGGCCTGATGGCTTCACAGGAGAGTTCTACCAAACATTCAAGGAAGAACTAAAACCTATACTCCTCAGACTATTCCAAAAAATTCAAGAGGAAGGAACACTTCCAAGCTCCTTCTATGAAGCCAGCATCACCCTAATACCAAAACCAGATAAAGACAACACAATGAAAGAGAATTACAGACCAATATCCCTCATGAACATAGATGCCAAAATCCTCAACAAAATTCTAGCAAATCGGCTCCAGCAGCACATCAGAAAGATCATACACCATGACCAAGTAGGATTTATCCCAGGAATGCAAGGATGGTACAATATCCGCAAATCAATAAACGTGATACATCACATAAACAAATTGAGAGATAAAAATCATGTAGTCATATCAATTGATGCAGAAAAAGCATTTGACAAAATCCAACACCCTTTCTTGATAAAAACTCTCAACAAGGTGGGAATGGAAGGCTCATACCTCAACATAATAAAAGCTATATATGATAAACCCACAGCAAACATCATACTCAATGGACAAAAGCTAAAAACATTTCCCCTAAGAACAGGAACAAGACAGGGATGCCCACTCTCACCACTCCTGTTTGACATAGTACTGGAAGTATTAGCTAATGCAATTAGACAAGAAGAAGAAATAAAAGGCATCCAAATTGGAAAAGAACAAGTAAAGCTGTCTTTATTTGCAGACGACATGATATTGTACATAAAAAATCCGAAAGACTCCATCAAAAAACTAATAGACTTAATAAATGAATTTGGCAATGTAGCAGGATACAAAATTAACGCCAAGAAATCTATGGCCTTTCTATACACCAATAGTGAACTTACAGACAGAGAGACTAAAAAGGCAATCCCATTTACCATCGCACCAAAAAAATTAAGATACCTAGGAATAAACTTATCTAAGGAGGTAAAAGACCTATACACGGAAAACTACAGGACACTGAAAAAAGAGATAGAGGAAGACGTAAACAGATGGAAGAACATACCATGTTCATGGATTGGTAGAATAAACATCATTAAAATGTCCATACTACCCAAAGCAATCTATAGATTCAATGCACTCCCCATTAAAATACCAATGGCATATTTCACAGACCTTGAAAGAACTCTCCAAAAATTCATCTGGAATAAAAAAAGACCCCGAATAGCCACAGCAATCCTGAGAAAGAAGAATAAAGTAGGAGGGATCTCAATACCAGATTTCAAGCTGTATTACAAAGCCACTATTCTCAAAACAGCCTGGTACTGGCACAAGAACAGACATATAGATCAATGGAACAGAATAGAGAATCCAGATATTGATCCAAACCACTATGCTCAATTAATATTTGACAAAGGAGGCATGAACATACAATGGAATAAAGACAGTCTCTTCAATAAATGGTGTTGGGAAAATTGGACAGACACATGCAAAAAAATGAAGCTAGATCACCAACTTACGCCATACACAAAAATAAACTCAAAATGGATACAGGACTTAAACATAAGACGGGAAACCATAAAAATACTAGAGGAATCCACAGGCAGCAAAATCTCAGACATATGTCAAAAGAACTTCTTCACCGATACTGCCCCTAGGGCAATGGAAGCTAAAGAGAAAATAAACAAATGGGACTACATCAAAATAAAAAGCTTTTTTACAGCAAAAGAAACTATCAACAAAACAACAAGAAAGCCCACTGCATGGGAGAACATATTTGCAAATGGCATCACTGATAAAGGTTTAATCTCCAACATCTACAGGCAGCTTATACAACTTAATAAAAGGAAGATAAATGATCCAATAAAAAAAATGGGCAACGGACCTAAATAGAATCTTTTCCAAAGAAGACAGAAGGAAGGCCAAGAGACACATGAAAACATGCTCAAGGTCACTAATTATCCGAGAGATGCAAATCAAAACAACAATGCGCTATCATCTCACACCTGTCAGAATGGCTATCATCAACAAATCAACAAACAACAAGTGTTGGCGAGGATGCGGAGAAAAAGGAACCCTCGTGCACTGCTGGTGGGAATGCAGACTGGTGCAGCCACTGTGGAGAACAGTATGGAGTTTCCTCAAAAAACTGAAAATGGAACTCCCATTTGACCCAGTAATCCCACTCCTAGGAATATATCCTAAGAAACTGGGAACACCAATAAGAAAGGAAATATGCACCCCTATGTTCATAGCAGCACAATTTACAATAGCTAAGATCTGGAAACAGCCTAGGTGCCCATCAGCAGATGACTGGATCAGAAAACTATGGTACATCTACACAATGGAATATTATGCTGCCATAAAAAAGAAGGAATTCTTACCATTTGCAGCAACCTGGATGGAATTGGAGAACATTATGTTAAGTGAAATAAGCAAGTCAATGAAAGAAAAATACCACATGACCTCACTCATTTATGGATAATAAAGGACATTAAAAACTTGAACAAAAAGATAGATACAGAGGCAGTAAAGCACCAAACAGTCTGTCAAATTACAGCAGGAAGGTTAGGGAGAGGTGGGGAAGATAAGAGATCAATCAAAGGACTTGTATGCATGCATATAAGCATAACCAATGGACGCAAAACTCTGGGGGGTGAGGGCATATATGGGAGTGGTGTGGGGGGGGGCAATGGTAAGATATGTACACATATAATACCTTAATAAAAAAATTGGAAAAAAAAAATGAGAAACAAAGTATAAAAATATTCTTATGTTTATGAGTCATTCCCCCCGCCCCCCAAAAAAGAATAGTGATTGACCACACAGGCTTTTTATTTACTTATTTATTTATTTATTTATTTATTTATTATTTATTTTGCTGCAAAAACTTTATTGTTTCCATTTGTTCCAATGCATGAGAGAGGGCTTCACGGTGGTTAAAAGAATGGCTTAAAAGAATGGCTTGTAATTTCAGGGAAAGGCTCAGGCAAAAGCCAGACACCAGGGGATTGCAGAGGGGCTCCTCAAAGGCCTTTGAGCTCCATAGCCTCCTAGTCACCCCCCTAGAGGGTGAGCCTTTCAAAGAGTTACTCAACCAGCCCAGCCTGAGGGCCAGCCAGCCTGTGGAGGTTAGTCAGGTGGTCGCCCATCTTTTTGATGAGGGAACCTCATCCAGGAAGTGGTTCTCCAGGAATTCACAGAGATAAGAGTCTACATGGGTAGAACCCTGGGTATGCAACTCCAAAAGGGGCTGGTTCAGCTTCCTCTCCAAGGCCATGGTGGCTTTCATGGTGTCATTTTGTCCCACTCATCTTGGGAAGACTTCAGCACGTCCTGGAACAGAATGCAGCCACCACGCTGGTTTTGCAATTTTAAGAGATGCTCAGCACCCTCACACTTCTTCTCCACCAACTCTCAAAAGAAGTATCCCACTCTCTCAAGAGCCACATTATCCCAGTAAAAATAGAACTCCAGAGGGAGGGAGGTATAGAATATCCCCAGATGCAGGTTGACCAGGTGGTTGACCGCAGCATCCACTTTGGTGGAATAATTCTGAAGAATTTGGGAGCTCATGGTTGTTCGGCAATAAGGAGTTAAGGTAAAAACAAACAAACAAACGAACAATGGTGTGTTAGCTCGTCTAGGAGGTGGTTCTGAAAGTGGTGACTGGATAAGACGCTGGAGAGTGGCCGGAGGCTGGAAGAAGGGGTGTCCCTGGGTCAATTCCATCCAAACACTGTTGAAGCAAGAGACAGATCAAGGACACTGAGAGCACTATCCACACAGGCTCTTTTAAATCAACTTTTCTACAATTTTTTCATCAAGAATCTTCAGACTGAACCTTAAAAGGCCTCCCAAGGCCTGAAAATCCAACAGATGCTGTCCCCAATACATATAGATTTAGGTAGATTTCTCTCTTCTTGAGGTCCCCAAAACATCCTGAGGTTCCTGCAATTCCCAAGAAGTGACATTCTTTACTCGCATAGTAAAGCTGCTGGTAACCAGGTGAGCAAGCTACCAGGCCAATATTTTTGAGAGTTTTTATTGGCTTCCATACATCACTCTTCATGCCTTAAAGTCAGCTGGTCATGATCTGAGTCTATGCATCTCTCTCAAATACGACATTCCAGTCAAAGTCTTGGTAATAAAACCAGTTTCCAATTCTGTCCTGTTATAAAGAGACGTTACATCACATTCATATCGGACTTATACAAACAAGCATGTTGCCATGAAGATAATAATACTCAGTCACTGAGTGTGATCTAATTCTGGAGGAATCAGGTAGAAAAAAGAAAATAAATGTTTCAGTTCTGCTTATAATGGCATAATTTAACAAACTGCTAATTCATAGGTAGTTTAAGAGAAACAATTTTTTTCTCATCTGAAAAAAAGTTTTTAAAAAACAGAAAACAAAATAGTCATAAAAATTTTAACCATTTTTACCAGTTCATTTTGTCCTGTGAAATTAGACTTGTTCTTCTTAAATCCAGGTGTTTTTTCCCCTTAGTTCTGTTGACCTTTCCTGATATTTGAGGGTGACTGGGTTGGTGATAATTCCAAGAAGATTACAGGGCTGTCCATCAAGGCTCACATGATTTGCTGTTTGATATAGGTGTCTCGATCAGTAGAGATTGTGAAAGGTAATCCCCAAGTGGGAAATAATTTCTTTGTCACTGTGAGGGCATGAGACTCATGTGCCACAATCTGATACACATATTCATTCATTTTAGGGTGTCCCTCAGTTTTGGTGATAGACACCTGATGTCAGGACATCTCAGATTTCCAGCAGTTTCACTTAATTTCTGGAACAATTATTACATATACTTATATAAATACAACATTAAGAAGGATCCGTGTTATTTTTACTTTTAAATATTTTAAATTAATTTTTAGAGAGAGAATAAGGGAGGGGGAGAGAGAGATGAACATAATCAATCAACTGCTTTCTGCATGCCTCCTACTGGGGATCGAGGCCACAACCCAGGCATGCACCCTGACTGGGAATCCGACAAGTGAACTCTTGGTTTCTGGGACAACACCCAACCTCTAAGTCACATCAGCCTGACTGTTATTTCTTATTTGTCAATGCTTCCCACATAATCTCAACACACCAAAATAAACCTAACTAGTTTATTTTTTTCCCCAGTTAATTTGTTATTTTATTTATTTATTTATTAAATTAGTTGGGGTGACATTGGTCAACATGAACATATAGGTTTAATGTGTGGAATTCTATGTTACAAAATCTGTATATTGTACCATGTGCCCACCATCCAAATTCAAATATTCTCCTGTCACCTAACATTAGGACCCCCTTCTCCCCCCACCACCACCTTTCCTCTGGCAACCACCATACTGCTGTTTGTGTTCATAAGTTTCAGTTTTATATCCCACATATGAGTGAAATCATATGGTTAGTAGCTTTTTCTGTCTGACTTATTTCACTTAACATAATGTTTTCAAGGTCCATCCATGTTGTTGCAAATGGAAAATGGCACTATTTCTTTTTTTTTCTTTATTAACCTGTTTCAAACTTTATTCCCAAGCTTCTTCAGCTTAATTAGCTGCAAAGAATGATTTATGTATAAGCAAAAACTGAAAAGAGCTGCAATGTCCAGGGGCATTGGGCTAAAAAATATTAGAGATCTAGATTTTATCGGATCCATAAACAAAATTTGAAAAAGCAGTCATAATATAAAATAGCAGCTCCCAGAAACTTCTTCAAGTTTATCTTCTTCAGAAGTTGACTCAATTCAGTTTGCTTCATTCTTGGAAGCCTCATCAAAATTCTCCACAAGATCTGGAACTTCATCATCATCCTCCTCTCCAGTAGCAAGTGGCACTTTTCCATCCACAGATTGTTTGGGCAGAGCTTCAGCCAGTCTCCTTAAACTAGTCAGACTGTCTGCACCAAGCTGGTTTAAGATGCTGGGTAGCATTTCTGTCAGCTGCTTTGTCTCAGCATGGCCGGTAATGGTGAAAGTGTTCGCTGCCAGAGATGCCTGAACTTTAGGGTTGTTAAAGTGGATCACTGTTCCTTGGTTTGTAAACATATTTACCTCTTCAATACTAGAGATATTGTTTACCCCTAACTTCTTTAAGGAGAACTGAAGTTTTTTATCATCTGCTGTAGCTGTTCTGTGAACCACCTTCTTCTTTCTACGAGCAGTTCCTTTCCCACCAATGCGCACTTGTGCCTGCAGTTTGGCGAGTTTCTCTTGGTTCATAATAGTTTATTTCATCTTGTTGGAGAGGAAACGGGGCCGCGCGGGGGACTAGGGCAGACGCTCAGGGGGTCTAGGGCAGACCAGCTGAGAATCCAAATGGCACTATTTCATCCTTTCTTATGGCTGAGTAGTATTCCATTGTGTATATGTACCACATCTTCTTTATCTAGTCCTCTATCATGGGACACTTTGGTTGTTCCATATCTTGGCCACCATGAATAATGCTGCAATGAACACAGGGGTGCAGATATATTTGTGAATAAATAATTTTGAATTTTAATGGTATACTAGTATACCCAGGAATGGGGTTGCTGGATCATATCGTAGCTCTATTCTTAATTTTTTGAGGAATCCCCAGACTGCTTTCCATAGTGGTTGTACCAGTCTACAGTCCCACCAGCAGTGAATAAGGGTTCCCTTTTTTCCACAACTTCTCCAATACTTGTTATTACTTGTCTTGTTGGTAATGGCCACTCTAACAGGTGTAAGATAGTATCTCATTGTAGTTTTAATTTGCATTTCCCTAATTGCCAGTGAGGTTGAACAACGTTTCATATATCTAACTAGAGGCCCAGTGCATGAAATTCATGCACGGTGTGTGTGTGTGTGTGTGTGTGTGTGTGTGTGTGTGTGTGTGTGTGTGTCAGCCCAGCCTGCACCCTCTCCAATCTGGGACCCCTTGAGGGATGTCCGACTGCCCATTTAGGCCCGATCCCAGTGGGCAGCCGGACATCCCTCTCACAATCCAGGACTGCTGGCTCCCAACTGCTTGCCTGCCTGCCTGATTCCCGCTAACTGCTTCTGCCTGCCAGCCTGATCACCCCCTAACCACTCCCCTGCCAGCCTGATCAACACCTAACTGCTCCCCTGCTGGCCCGATTGCCCCTAACTACCCTCCCCTGCCAGCCTGGTTGCCCCTAATTGCCCTCCCCTGCAGGCCTGGGTCTCCCCCTGCCCACAACTGCCCTACCCTGCTGACCCAGTCACCCCTAACTGCTTTCCCTTGCAGGCCTGGTCCCCCCCAACTGCCGTCCTTTGCTGGCCTGGTTCCCCCCAACTGCCCTCCCCTGCAGGCCTGGTCCCCCACAACTGTCCTCCCCTGCAGACCTGCTCCCCCCTAACTGCCCTCCTCTGCAGGCCTGGTTCCCCCCAACTGCCCTCCCCTGCAGACCTGGTCCCCCACAACTTCCCTCCCCTGCAGGCCTGGTCCCCCACAACTGCCCTCCCCTTCAGGCCTGGTCACCCCTAACTGCCATCTCCTGCTGGCCTGGTTTCCCCCAACTGCCCTCCCCTGCCGGCCATCTTGTGGTGGCCATCTTGTGTCCACATGGGGGCAGCCATCTTTGACCACATGGGGGCGGCCATCTTGTGTGTTGGAGTGATGGTCAATTTGCATATTACTTTTTTATTAGATAGGATGGCTTCTTGGGAGAGGTGTATTTTCAGGTCCTCTGCCCACTTTTCTTTTTATTGATTTCAGAGAGGAAGGGAGAGGGAGAGAGAGAGAAATATCAATGATGACAGAGAATAATTGATTGGCTGCCTCCTGCATGCTCCCCTACTGGGGATTGAGCCCGCAACATGGGCATGTGCCCTTGACTGGAATCAAACCTGGCACCCTTCAGTTGGCAGGCTGATGTGCTATCCACTGAGCCAAACCAGCAAGGGCCTCAGCCCACTTTTTGATTGGATTGTTTGTTTGTTTGTTTGTTTGTTTGTTTGGTGTTGAGTTTTATGAGTTCTTTATATATTTTGGAAATTAAACCTTTGTCGGAGCTACTGTTGGCAAATATCATCTCCCATCTGGTTGTCTGCCTGTTTGTTTTGTTGTCCGTTTCTTTTACTATACAGAAGCTCTTCAGTTTGATATAGTCCCATTCACTTATTTTTGCCTTTACCTTCCTTGCCATGGGGTTAAGTCCACAAAATGTTTTCTACGACACAAGTCTATTAAGATTGGTACCTATATTTTCTTCTATGTAAATTACAGTTTCAAGTCTTATATTTAGGTCTTTGATTTAAAAGGATTGCAAAAGGAATTGTATTTTCCATTTCTTTCTCTGAAGTTTTGTTGTTGGTATCCAGGAATAGATTTTTGCACTTTGATTTTGGATTCTGCAACTTGACTGTGTTTGTTTATTGTTTCTAATAGGTTTTTTGGGTTTTTTTTGGTAGAGTTTTTGGGGTTTTCTGTATAGAATATATAGTCCACCAAAAAAAGTGACAATTTGACTTCTTCTTTCCCTATTTGGATGCCTTTTATTTCTTTCTCTTACCTTATTGCTCTGACTAGGATTTCCATGGCTATGTTTAATAAGAGTGGTGAGAGTGGACAACTGGGGAAAAGATTTCATTTTTTCACCATTGAATATGATATTAGCTAAGGGATTATTATACATAGCCTTTATTATGTTGAAGTACTTTCCTTCTATACCTATTGTATTGAGTGTTTTAATTATCAATGGGTGTGGTATCTTATCAAATGCTTTTTCTGCATCTACTTACAAGATCATGTGATTTTTATGCTTTCTTTTGTTAATGTAGTGCATTACATTCATTTATTTGCAAATGTTGAACCATCCTTGTGCCCCTGAAATGAATCCCACTTGATTATGATGTATTATTTTTTGGATGTACTGTTTTATTTTATTAGCTAGTATTTTGTTTATGATTTTTGTGTGTTTTCGTTGTATTTTTTTATTGTTTAAAGTATTTACAAATAGTAGTACATATGCCTCCTTTTTTTCCCCCATTGACCTTCCCCTGGCCTCCCCTATCCCCCGGCACATGCCCTCACCCCATGCCCCCAGTGTCTTGAGTCCATTGGTTATGCTTATATGCATGCATACAAGTCCTTTGGTTGATCTCTTACCTCCCCCTATCCCCAGCCTTCCCACTGTAATTTGACAGTCTGTTCGATGCTTCTCTGCCTCTGTATCTATCTTTTTGTTCATCAGGTTATAATGTTCTTTATTATCCATAAATGAGTGAGATCATGTGGTATTTTTCTTTCACTGACTGGCTTATTTCACTTAGCATAATGTTCTCCAGTTCCACCTATGCTGCTGCAAATGGTAAGAATTCCTTCTTTTTTATAGCAGCATAGTATTCCATTGTGTAGATGTACCATAGTTATCTAATCCACTCATCTGCTGATGAACATTTAGGCTGTTTCCAAATCTTAGCTATTGTAAATTGTGCTGCTATGAGCATAGGGGTGCATATATCCTTCCTGATTGGTGTTTTTGTTTTCTTAGGATATATTCCTAGAAGTGGTATTATTACTGGTCAAATGGCAGTTCCATTTTTAAATTTTTGAGGAAACGCCATACTGTTTTCCACAATGGCTGCGCCAGTCTGCATTCCCACCAACAGTGAAGGCGGGGGGCGGGGGTTCCTTTTTCTCCGCATCCTCTCCAGCAGATCCTAGGGTAAGAGAGACTAAGGAGAAAATAAACAAGTGAGACTACATCAAAATAAAAAGCTTCTGCACAGCAAAAGAAACCATCAACAAAACAACAAGAAAGCCCGCTGCATGGGAGAACATATTTGCCAATGTTATCTCCGATAAGGGTTTAATCTCCAACATTTACAGGGAACTCATACAACTTAACAAAAGGAAGATAAACAATCCAATAAAAAAATGGGCAAATGATCTAAATAGACACTTTTTGAAAGAGAACATTCAGAAAGCCAAAAGATACATGAAAACATGCTCAAAGTCACTAATCATCTGAGAGATGCAAATCAAAACAACGAGGTACCACTTCACACCTGTCAGAATGTCTATCATTGTTTAGGATTTTTGCATCTGTACTCAGAGATATTGGTCTGTAGTTTTGTGTGTGTGTGTGTGAGTGTGTGTGTGTGTGTGTGTGTGTGTGTGTGTGTGTGTGTGTATCTTTTCCAGATTTTGGTATCAGGGTTATATTGGCCTCGTAGAATGTGTTAGAACGTGTTGCCTCTTCTTTAATTTTTTGGAAGAGTTTGAAAAGGATAGGTTTTAGTTCTTTGAACGTTTGGTAGAATTCACTGGTGAAGCCATTTGGTCCTGGACTTTTGTTTTTGGGAGGTTTTTGATGGTTATTTCCATTTCCTCACTGCTGATCTGTCTATGTAGATTTTCCAAATATTCATGATTTAGTCTTGGAAGGTTATATATATCTATTAACTTGTCCATTTATTCTAGGTTATTGAATTTGGTGTCATAATGTCTTTAATAATATTCTAGTATGATCCTTTGTATACTGTGATGTCTGTGGTGACTTTTCCTTTTTCATTTCTGATTTTGTTTATATGGACATTTTCCCTTTTTTCCTTAGAGAGTCTGGCCAGGGGTTTGTCAATTTTATTAATCTTTTTAAAGAACCAACTCTTGGTTTTATTGAATTTTTATATAGTTTTTTTTTCTCTATGTCATTTAATTCTGCTCTAATTTTTATTATTTCCTTTCTTTTGCCAACTTTGAGTTGCTTTTGTTCTTTTTCTAGTTTTTTAAGATGTGATATTAAGTTATTTATTTGGGGGTCTTCTTGTTTCTTGAGATAGGACTGTAATGATATAAACTTCCCTCTTATTACTGCTTTCGCCACATCTCAGAGGTTTTGATATGCTGTGTTATCGTTCTCATTTGTCTCTATATATCTTTTTAATTCATTTTGACCGTCATTTTTTAGTAGTATATTGTTTAATCTTCACATATTTATGGGTTGTTTTTTTTACTTCCTTTTTGCAATTGATTTCTAATTTCAAGGCATCATGGTCAGAAAATATGCTTGGTATAATTTCAATTTTTTTGAATTTGTTGATGCTAATTCTGTGACCCAACATATGGTCTATCCTTGAGAATGTTCCATGTGTGCTGGAGAAGTTCTGAGATGAAATATTCTGTAAATGTAAATTATATCCATGCAGTCTAGTGTTTTATTTAAGGCTGATATTTCTTTATTGATTTTTATTTGGTTTATCTGTCTAGAGTTGTCAATGGAGTGTTAAGGTCTCCAAATATAATTGTGTATTGCTCTGTTTCTCCCTTTAGTTCTGTGAGTAGCTGTTTAATATATTTTGGTGCTCCCTGGTTGGGTTCATATATATTAAGAAGTGTTATGTTTTCTTGATGTAATGTTCCTTTTACCATTATAAAGTGTCCATCTTGGGCTCTTGTTATTTTTGTTATCTTGAGATCTACACCGAGTGGCCAGATTATTATGATCTCTGAATGCATAATATATATATATTAGAGGCCTGGTGCATGAATTCGTGCATGGGTGGGGTCCGGACAGCCTGGCCAGGGGGAGGGGACATGGGTGGTTGGCTGGCCTGCCTGCTGGTCGCATTCCTGGTCAAGGGGACAACTTGCATATTAACCTTTCATTATATAGGATATAAACTGAGTGGCCAGATTATTATGCTTTCAGAGATCATAATAATCTGGCCACTCAGCATATTTTGTCAGATATAAGTATGGCTACACATGCTTTCTTGTGGATGTTATTTGCTTGGAGTATCATTTTTAACCCTTTTATTTTGAATCTACCTTTGTCTCTGCTGTTTAGATGTGTCTCATAGGCAGCATATGGTTGGGTTTTGTTTTTTGATCCACTCTTCTATTCTGTGCCTCTTTACTGGTGAATTTAGAACATTTACATGTAGGGTAATTATTGATGTATGAGGATTTCCTATAGCCATTTTATATCTTGTTTTCTGGTATCTCTGTGCCTCCATTGCTTCTTTTCCTTTATGCTTCTGGCTATTGTTTTTTTGGTTTGTTTTTTGTTTGTTTGTTTGTTTTTGTTGGGTTTTTTTTGTAGGTATTCCATACATCTTTCCTTTGTTTCCTCTTTTTTATTTTATTTTTATTAAATTCAGAGAGGAAGGGAGAGGGAGAGAGAGATAGAAACATTAATGATGAGTCAGTAATCAGCTGCCTCCTGCACGCCCCCTATGGGGATTGAGCCCATAACCCAGGCATATGCCCTTGACTGGAATAAAACTCAGGACCCTTCAGTCCACAGGCTGATGCTCTATCCACTGAGCCAAACAGGCTATGGCTGTTTCCTCCTTTTTTTAAGCTATAGGTTCTATTTGGGGGATTTTGGGTGTGGTTGCCATTGGTTTTATAAAAAGTGAAGTTGCATATGTACCATAGTTTTTTTTCTCTTTTGAGTGCATCTGATCTTCATCTTCCTTTGCCAATTTATACCTTTCCCCCTTCCCCGTGTATGTTTTTGTTGTCAAATTATCTCTATTTATGCTTCAAATTTTTTGGCAATCTTATTCGTAGTGTTGTGATCTTATGTTCTTTGATTCAGGTAGAATAACTCCTTTGAGTATTTCCTGCAATGGAGGATTTCTGGTGATAAAATCCCTCAGTTTCTGTATGTCTTGGAATGTTCTTATTTCTCCTTCATATTTAAAGGATAAGTTTCCTGGATATATTATGCATGGCTGGTAATTTCTCTCTTTCAGATGTTTAAATATTCAGTTCCACTCTCTTCTGGCTTGTAGAGTTTTTGCTGAGAAGTCAGATGAAATTCTGGTGGGTTTTCCTTTGTAAGTCATTTCTTTCTTTTCCCTGGATGCTTTGAGGATTTTTTTTCTTTGTCACTAATTTTTGATAGCTTCCTTACCAAGTGCCTTAGAGAGGGCCTCTTTGGATTGAGGTAACTAGGTATTCTGTTTGCTTCTTGGATTCAAGGATCAAGTTCTTTCCATAGATTTGGGAAGTTCTCATCCACTATTTGTTTTAATAGACTCTCCATTCCATGCTCCCTCTCTTCCTCCTCAACAATGTCTATGATTATGATGTTACTTTTTTGAATTGTTTTATACTGTAGTTTATTTTGACTTTATGTTCATCCAGTAACCTTCATATTACTGAGTTCTGTAAAATTTCATTGCAGACTCAGTATTAATGTAATATACATACTCTCAGAATTGTCAACCAGTTGCCCCTCTTCTGGAGTACTTCTGTCTATCAACAATGCAAGGCTTTCTTTTTTTAATTTTATTTTATTGTTAAAAGTATTACACATAGTAGTACATATGTCTCCTTTTTACCACACTGACCTCCCCCCAGCCTCCCCTACCCCACAGCACATGCCCTCACCCCACCTCACCCTCAGTGTCTTGTGTCCATTGGTTATGCTTATATTCATGCATACAAGTACTTCGGTTGACCTCTTACCTCCCCCAACCCTTCCCTGCCTTCCCACTGTGGTTTGACAGTCTGTTAGATGCTTCTTTGCCTCTGTATTTATTTTTGTTCATCAGTTAATAATTATCCTTATATTCCACAGATGAGTGAGATCATGTGTTATTTTTCTTTCACGGATTGGCTTATTTCGCTTAGCATAATGCTCTCCAATTCCATCCATGCTGTTGCAAATGGTAGGATTTCCTTCTTGTTTACAGCAGCATAGTATTCCATTGTGTAGATGTACCACAGTTTCCTAATCCACTCATCTGCTGATGGGCATTTAGGCTGTTTCCAAATCTTAGTTATTGTAAATTGTGCTGCTATGAACATAGGGGTGCATATATCCTTTCTCATTGGTGTTTCTGTCTTCTTGGGATATACTCCTAGAAGTGGTGTTACTGGGTCAAATGGCAGTTCCATTTTTAATTTTGGCTGCATCAGTCTGCATTCCCACCAGCAGTGAAGGAGGGTTCCTTTTCTCTGGATCCTCTCCAGCACTTGCTGTTTGTTGATTTGTTGATGATAGCCATTCTGGCAGGTGTGAGATGATACCTCATTGTTGTTTTGACTTGCATCGCTTGGATGATGAGTGAACTTGAGCATGTTTTCATATGTCTCTTGGATTTCTGTATGTCCTCTTTTGAAAAGTGTCTATTTAGGTCCTTTGCCCATTTTTTTATTGGATTGTTTATCTTCATTTTGTTACCTTGTATGAGTTCCCTGTAAACGTTGGAGATTAAACCCTTATCGGAGATAACATTGGCAAATATGTTCTCCCATGCACCGGGCTTTCTTGTTGTTTTGTTGATGGTTTCTTTTGCTGTGCAGAAGCTTTTTATTTTAATGTAGTCCCATTTGTTTATTTTACCCTTAGTTTCCATTGCCCTAGGAGCTGTATCAGTAAAGATATTGCTACGACAAATATCTGCTACTTTTCTGCCTATGACTTCTTCTAAGATTTTTATGGTTTCCCATCTTACATTTAAGTCCTTTAGCCATTTTGAGTTTATTATTGTGTATGGTGTAAGTTGTGGTGTAGTTTCATTTTTTTTTCATGTACCTGTCCAATTTTCCCAACACCATTTATTGAAGAGACTGTCTTGACTCCATTGTATGTTCTTGCCTCCTTTGTCAAATATTAATTGAGCATAATGGCTTGCATCGATTTCTGGGTTCTCTGTTCTGATCCACTGGTCTATATGTCAGTTCTTATTCTAGTACCACTGAAAACAGTGGCTTTGTAGTGTAGCTTGATATCTGGTATTGTGATCCCTCCAACATTGTTCTTCATTCTCAAGATTGCTGCAACTATTCAGGGTCTTTTTTTATTCCAGATGAATTTTTGGAGACTTGTTCTAGGCCTTTGAAGTATGCCATTGGTATTTTAATGGGAATTGTATTGAATTTATAGATTGTTTGGGGTAGTATGGACATTTTAATGATATTGATTCTACAAATCCATGAACATGGTATATTCTTCCATTTGTTCATGTCTTCCTCTATCTCTCTTTTCAGTGTCCTGAAATTTCCTGAGTACAGGTCCTTTATCTCCTTGGTTAAATTTATTCCTAGGTATCTTAATTTTTTGTTGCAATAGTAAATGGGATTTTTTTTTAGTTTCTCTTTCTGTGAGTTCATTATTGGTGTATAGAAAAGCCATAGACATCTGCGTGTTAATTTTGTATCCTGCTACATTGCCGAATTCATTTACCTAGTCTAGTAGTTTCTTGATGGAGCATTTGGGGTTTTCTATGTCATCAGCATATAAGAACAGTTTTACTTCTTCTTTTCTAATTTGGATGCCTTTTATTTTTCTTCTTGTCTGATCACAATGGCTAGCATTTTCAGTACTATGTCGAAAAGGAGTAGTGAGAGTGGGCATCCCTGTCCTGTTCCTCTTCTTAGGAGAAATGGTTTTAGTTTTTGCCTATTGAGTATGATGTTCAAGGTGGGTTTGTCATATATGGCTTTTATTATGTTGAGGTATGATTCTTCTATTCCCATCTTGCTGAGAGTTTTTATCAAGAAAGGATGGTGGACTTTCTTAAATGCTTTTTCTGCATCAATGGATATGATTATATGGTTTTTCTCTCACAGTTTGTTTATGTGGTGTATCACGTTTATTGATTTGCAGATATTGTACCATCCTTGCATTTCTGGAATAAATCCCACTTGGTTATGGTGTATGATCTTTATAATGTAATGCTGGATTCGATTTGCTAGAATTTTGTTGAGAATTTTGGCATCTATTTTTATGAGGGATATTGGCCTGTACTTCTCTCTCTTTGTATTGTCTTTATCTGGTTTGGGGTTTAGGGTAATACTGGCTTCGTACGAAGAGCTTGGAAGTGTTCCTGCCTCTTGAATTTTTTGGAATAGTGTCAGGAAGATAGTTTTATTTCTTCTTGAATGTTTGATAAAACTTCCATGTGAAGGCGTCTTTTCCAGGGCTTTTGTTTATTGAAAGTTTTTTTATTACTGCTTCAATGTCCTCCATAGTTATCGACCTATTTGGATTTTTTTATTCCTCCTGGTTGAGTTTTGGAAGGTCATACTTTTCTAGGAATATGTCTATTTTTCTAGGTTGAACAGTTAGTTGGAATAGAGTTCCTCATTTTTTAGGATTCTTCATGTTCTTGTGGGGTCTGATGTTATTTTGCATCTTTCATTTCTGATTTTGTTTATTTAGGTCCTCTCTCTTTGCTTCATGGTGAGCCTGGCTAGAGGTTCATCAATCTTATTTATCCTTTCAAAGACCCAGCTCTTGGTTTCACTGATTTTTTTTTTTTTTTGGTCTCTATGTCATTTATTTCCACTTTGATCTTTATTATTTCCTTCCTCCTGCTCACTGTGGGCTTTTCTTGTTGCTCTCTTTCTAATTCTTAAGTTGCAGAGTTAGATAGTTTATTACCAGTTTTTGTTTTGTTTTGTTTTGTGTTTTTTTGTAGTAGGCCTGTAATGCTATGAACTTCCTTCTCAGGACTGCTTTCATTGTGCCCCAAAGATTTTGAATTCTTGTGTTTTCATTGTCATTTGTTTCCAGGATGTTTTTTATTTCTTCTTTGATCTATTTTGTAACCCACTCATTGTTTCATAGTATGCTATTCAGCCTCCAAGTGTTTGAATTTTTCTGATTGTTTTTATTGTAGTTGATTTCTAATTTTATGCCATTGTGATCTGAGAAGATGCTTGATATGGTTTCAATCTTCTTGAATTTTGAGAGACTTTGCCTGTGTCCCAATATGTGGTCTATCTTTGCAAATGTCCCATGTGTGCTTGAGAAGAATGCATATTCCATGGCTTTGGGGTGGAATGTTCTAACGATGTTGACTAAGTCCATCTGATCTAGTGAGTCATTTAGGATTGCTGTTTCTTTGCTAATTTTTTTGTCTAGAGTATTTATCCAGTGATGTTAATGGGGTATTAAAATCTCCTCCTCTGATTGTATTGCTGTAAATCTTTCCCCTGATATCTTCCAGAAGTTTGTGTTTTTTTTTATGTATTTTGTTGCTCCTGCATTGGGTGCATATGTTTATCAGTTATATTCTCTTGTTGTATCGATCTCTTTAGAATTATAAAGTGGCTTTCCTTGTCTCTTGTTATACTCTTCACTTTGAGGTCTATTTTGTCAGATATAAGTATTGTTACCCCAGCTTTTTTTTATTATTATTTCCATTTGCCTGAAAGATATTTTTTCATCACTTCACTTTCAATCTTTGTGAGTCCATTGTTCTGAGGTGGGTCTCCTGTAGACAGCATCTATATGGCTCATGTTTTCTTATCCATTAAGTCACTTGATGTCTTTTGATTGGAGTATTTAATCCATTTACATTTCATGTTATTATTGATAGGTATTTGTTTGTAGCCATTTCTGTACTTTATGTCTGTGTTCCTTCTTTCCTTTCTATTTCTTCTTTTTATAGCATTCCCTTTAGCATTTCTTGCATTGCTGGCTTGGTAGTTATAAATTCCTTTAGCCTTTTTTTTTTTTTTTTTTTTTTTTTTGTCTGCAAAGCTCCTTATTTCCCCTTCAATTTTGATTGAAGTCTTGCTGGTTAGAGTATTCTTGGATTTAGTCCTTTGCTTTGCATCACTTTGTATACTTCATTCCATTCATTTCTAGCTTGATGTTTTTCTGTTGAGAAATCATTTGATAATCTGATGGGAGATCCTTTGTAGGTAACTCTCTTGCGGCCTTTAAGATTCTCTCTTTGTCATTAACATTTGCCATTGTAATTACGATGTGTTTTGGTGTGGGTCTTTTGTGATTCATCTTACTTTGAACTCTGTACTTGTGTGACTTTTTTCTCCCCCATATCAGGGAAGTTTCCTGTCATTATTTCTTCAAATAGATTCTCTAATCCTTGCTGCTCTTTCCGTCCTTCTGGCACTCCTATTATATGCATGTTATTTCGTTTTGTGTTGTCCCAAAGCTCCCTGAAGCTCTCCTCTTGCTTTTTAATATTTTTTTCCAGTTGCTGTTCAGATTGGGCTTGTTTCTCTACCTTATCTGCTAACTCACTAATTCAGTCCTCCCCTTCTTCTAGTCTACTGTTGAAACCTTTCATAGCATTTTTGATTGAAGCTATATCACTTTTGATTTCTTCCTGATTTTTGCATAGGTTGTTGATTTTCTTGTCCATCTAGTGTATGAACAGTATGACCATTACTCTGTATTCTTTTTCTGTCATATTGCATGCCTGATTTCTGTTCTTGGCAATTACTCTTTTTCTTCCTCTGGGGATTGTTTCATTGTCTCCCCATTCTAGCTGTGACCAGAAGGTCCAAACACCGAGTTGCAGAGGTCTGAGCTGTGTGCAGTGGGAGTGTCGTGCCACCCAAGTGTCACTGAAGAGCTCTGACACTGAGACATGTGGCTGCCGTGGGTCAGTGGGAGCCACACATGCCAAGAATCAGAGTCACTGGTGCTCAGTGTGGCCTTGTGAGTCTAACTAGAATCATGGTCCCTGCGTGAGCTGCACTGAGAAAAAGTCCCCGCAGGCATTCACCGAAAATCAGAGTCCCCTAGCATGCGCCAGGAGTCAGAGTCCCTGTGTGCACACACTGAGAATCGAGTATCAGAGTCTCTGTTGCTCGGTATGGCCTCGCACCCAGAATCAGTGTCTCTGTGTGGACATGCACCAAGAATTGGAGTCACTGGTGCTCAGTGTGTGCACACTGAGAATCACAGTTCCCATTTGTATGTGATGAAAAACAGATTCCCCACATGTGCGCACCAAGAATCAAGTCACTGGTGCTCAGTGTGGCCTCTCGCGTGGAGAATCAGGGTCCCTGTTCTGCTTGGGGGGCTGGGTTGCACAGCCCCCCTGTGTCGACAGGAGGCCCACTCCTGTACCACGGGAAACAGGCTTTCCATGTCCATGCGCCCAGAGACAAAGTCAGTTAGCACAGCCACCCTGTGAGTGGGAGGCCCACTCCTGTGCCACAGGAAACAGACTCCTGTGTGCACGCACCCAGAATCAAAGTCAGGTAGCACAGCTGACACAAGGCAGGAGGCCTGGTCAAGTGCCACAGGAAATAGACTCCCAGTGTGTGTGCTTCCAGAGTCAAATCAGGTAGCACAGCCACCCTGTGCCGGCAGGAGGCCTGCTCGTGGGGAGCGGGTCTAGCAGGTCCTTTGCCACTGCAGTGGGCCAGCAGGGAGGGGGATGGGCTCTGTGACTCACAGAAATCTGTGGCCAGGATGTCTGAAGTCTCCGTGTCCGTGGGTCTACAGATGTGGTAGCAGGTCTTTGTCCTGAGTGGCTGTAGGGTCCTGGTTTGCATCTGAGACCAGATTGGGTGGTGGTGAGGCTAGGATCCTAGTCACAAGCAGTTCTGCTCTTCTAGATGCTGTGGTTTCTGTGCCAAGTCTGGCAGACCCAGAGTGTTTGCGGTGGCAGCAGGGTTTACAGTCTAATACTGCCCGGTCTGGCAGTCCCCCGAAAGACCTGCAGGATCTAACTGTCCCTAACTCACACACACACACCACACAAGTCCACACACTTCTTATCGCTCCCTCACTCTGTCACACACTCTCCCTCCCTGCCTTTTTGCTAGTCACCATCTTGGGGCCTGATGTTACTTTTTTTGATGGAATCAGAGAGGTCTCATAGAGTTTTTTCATATTTCTTTATTTTTAGGTCTCTATCTTCTTCCCTCTGCATCACTTCTTGATTTCTATATCATTATCACTTGTTATTTCCTCTAATTGGTTGATTGTTTTCTATGCTCAACAGGCTCATTCTTAATCTCCTTACTTGAATGCTTCTTTTCCAGGATTTCTGATTGATTCTTTGTTAAAATTTCAATTTCCTTGGAGAAATACTCATTTTGTTCATTGATTTGTTTTTTCAGTGCACTGCATTGTTTGACAGTACGTTCTCACATCTCACTGAGTATTTTCAGAACTGCAATCTTGAAATCTCTGTCATTTATATCACATAATTCCATATGTTTCAGCCTCCTCTCTGGGGATTTTTCATTTTCTTTCTTGTGATTGTCATTACCATGGTTGTTTATGATGTTCCCTGTTCTCCTTTGCTTTCCCATTTAACTCTGAGGAGGTCTTTCTATTCTGTTTCAGTAGATGGGGTTGAATTGCAAGATTTTTACCATCTGTGGCCTCACAGTTTTGAGCCTCTGCGGCTTCCATAGGACTGTACCCCTTTTGCTACATGGGGGTGAGGTATGTTTTTCCCTTACCTTAATGGAGACCTCTGACCTCCACAGGTCCAGCAGAAGAACCCTCCAGGGGTTTAGTCACAGAAGGAAACTGTGATTCTACTACAACAGCTCTTGGTTTACAGATAATACATTCCTGGAGCCAACTCCAAGGGCAAAGGGAGGCAAGTTTTGGGAGTCTAATCAGTGGTAGGGCTCTGTAATTTACTTTATTTGTCTGAAAGACCACCTCCAGGCTCAGTAGTGAGGAGCAGCTCCGTAGGGCTGGCAATTGTTGGCAATTTCACTCCTGCTGCTCATGCAAGTGACTCAGACCCTATTCACAGAGGGCCTGCAATTCAGACACTGCCCTGTAGGGAGCGGGTCTAGGGTAAGGTGACCAGATTTTAACATTGGTAAAGCGGGACACCATTGACCAGGGGCGGGGGAGTTCTTGATTAAAAATTTGGTCTATATGGAGCAACAAAAATTTTCATAGAACGCAAAAATAGTATTGTAATATATTTTTTTAAAGTACAATTTACAAATATAATAAATAAAAAATTATGTATAGTATTATTTTATTCTTTGGCATATTTCTCATTTGAGTGAATTTTTTTTTACTAGATTGCTGTCATTTAAAAGGTCATGAATTTGCCGTAACGTAAGTCGTGTCACTTTCAAGGCCGGCGACTTTTTGCCGCCACTATAAAAAATAAATAATATGAGTACTGTCTGCTAAATTCAAGAAAATTTATGTATTTATGAAATAAATAAATAAATTACTTACCTAAATTATCTGAATAGCTGATTTGTAATGACATCACTTGTTTAACTAGCTTACTAGCACGCAGTACGATGTGTATCATCTGAGAGACAGTTACAAAATGTTTTCGTCATTGCCAATCCCAAAAAATGCCATTGTTCATTAAGTCCAAACAATGGTGGTTGAATTCTAACAACTGATCAACAATGCGAACTTTGATAAGCAGTTCTCAATAATCAGTTCTCAACAATTATTTGTTATTATTAAAGTTTAACATTATAAAATTAACAAAAATAATATAAAACTCATATCCTGGCTAAATAGCCACATGGACGCCGAAAACCGTATATTCCTTTCCCATTCTCCCGCCGTTCCCTAGCTTGTCGTGCATTCTTTCCAAAAATCGGGACTTTTTTTAAACTCTGCAGGACGCGGGACAAATTGTTAAAAATCAGGACTGTCCCGCCAAAAGCAGGACATTTGGTCACCTTACTCTAGGGTCAAGCCTGGGGCTGACCTGTGGCAGGGCCACAAACAAGTCCCAGCCTGGAGGGCAGAGCTCTCCTAGCATAATCAAGCCTGACCTTGTAGCCCTCCCTAATTCCTTCATAAGTAGCTAATAGGCTGTGGGAGGTACAGCAATTGTTGCCAAAACAAGAACATTTGTATACATGTTAATCTACACTTGTTTTATTCAGACTATAAAACAAAGCATCAGCCTGCAGGCTGGGTCTTTTGTGTCCTCATTCAGGCAAGGGAGATCCACCGAGCCCCAGCTGTATTCTCTTGTCTGTCTTTTCTTCAATCCTTCACTGCCCCTCCTCAGGTTCACCCTTGGCTGTGCTGACAGGGCACACTGCCCTTTTTCACTGCTTGTGTGCACCACCATGCAACTCAATGTCTTTGACTGCCCCTGGCAGTTCACCATTTGCTGCTAGCCACTTGTAGATTGCCCCACCTCCCATACCCCACAGCTCTCTGTTCCTCCCAGGCAGCTGAAGGAACTGCCTGCCTTGTATCCCTGCCCCTGCTTCCCTCCCTTCTCATCTCCCCTCTTATTCCAGGAATCCCACCTTAGATATTTTTTTGCAGGTCTCTCAGGCCTGCATCTGTGTTGAGCAGGGACTTCTTTGTTAAATTATAGGTATAAACCTAACTAGTTTAATATTTATCTTATGTAAAGAGAGAAAACAGCCCTAACTGGCTGGGCTCAGTGGATAGAGCGTCGACCTGCGGACTCAAGGGTCCCAGGTTCGATTCAGGTCAAGAGCATGTACCTTGGTTGCGGGCACATACCCAGTAGGGAGTGTGCAGAAGGCAGCTGATCAATGTTTCTCTCTCATCGATGTTTCTCTCTATCCCTCGCCCTTCCTCTCTGTAAAAAATCAATAAAATATATTTTTTTTAAAAAAGAGAGAGAAAACAAAGCTTTTTGAGGTGTTCCAGGAACTCCTATGAAATACCCCAAAGGTGTGGGCATTTGACTAAACTGAATCATGGGTAATTATGAAGCAATACTTAATTATCCACATAACCAGAGTGATGATAAAAAATTTCAAACACAAATACAGAAGTTTACTTAATTGTTAGCAGCACAGTTCTTAGTATTTAGGAGATTCAGTGTGTTGTTGTTTTTAAATAATGGAGGATCTGATTAAGACAGCATGAAACACAGAAACTTATTTTGATAAACAGAGTCTTTTCTTTCTAGGCAGAAAACCCTTACTAAGCATCAGTGGCAGACCAATCATCCGTAATAGCACAAAGGGAAAAAAATCTAATTTTGGGTCAGTTTACTTTTGATATTTAAATGCTCTCACTCAAATAAATTTATTTTATTCTTCCTCAGTTTGACCACATATAGAATTTCTTTTCTCAGGATTCCCTTTTCAAAAACCTTCTATAACCATCCTTTCTACAGTCGGATTTCTGTCCTGATTTTTCTCCTTCCCATTCTGAAACAACCAGCCTCACTTTAGGACAAAATTAATTTCTTTTCCCTCAAAATTACATCTCCATTTCTCATACTACTTTTGTTGTTGTTGTTGTTAGCCAAAACATATTTTACTTTTATTGTATGCCCAGTTGTTTTTCCTATTACTTTTCATTTCTGTTGTCTTAATTACACATATTAAAATTCTTAACGTTTAAAATATTAATTTCTAGTGAAAACAAAGAAATAAGCAGTAGTGAACTGTCTGTCACACCAGTACTCATTCATTCCTTTCTTTCTAATTTATTGGGCTGACATTGGCTTAATAACATTACATAAGTTTCCAGAGTACAATTCTATTACCACATCATCTGTATATTGGGTTGTGCACTCACCACTCCAAAATCTAGTCTCCCTTTGACACCATATACTTGACCCACTTGACCCTTTTCATTCCCCTCCTCCCTTTCTCACTGGTAACCACCCTTGTTTAGTCTGTGTCTCCACCACGAGGATTTAAGAAACTGTCCACAGGATAAACTGAGGCCCTGGGGACTCTGGAGGGGTCTCAGCTCCTCACAGCCCTGAGACAAATGGCCACACTTCTCATCAGTCAGGGCGGTGGCCTCCCTGAAGGGCTTGGCTGGAATGGCGGGAACTTCCTGTTGCTTTTGCTGTGGCTTCCGTGTGTGGGGTGCGGTGGCGGGCGGGCGGGGGGGGGTGGGGGGGGGGAGACACACACGGGGAAGACTGGCCTTCAGGAGTAGGCCCCTTGGAGTCTCAGTTGCAAACCGAAATCCCGGGCACCCCTTCCACCAGCTCCCTCCCCGCCCACTATCCGCTGCCTGGGCTGCCAGCTCCAGACACCAGAGCTTCCCCTTTCTACTGTCTCGCTCAGGCCACCGCGTGGACTAGCTGGGCCCCAGGTACAGGCCCTCCCGGATGTTCCTCCCGCTCGGAGAAGTTCTGGCCGCTGGATGGCAGCAAGGCTCCGTACATGCCCGACTTCCTTCTCCCCCGCCCTCCGCGTTTAGAAAAAAAGCGGCCCTCAGAATCAAAATGCAAATTATCCGCCTGCTGAGGCAAGTCTGTTAGGAGTCCACATAGCTCCCACTTTTTGAACTTTCTTGTGTTGTTCATCACAGGAAAGTCAAGATACCAAGTGTATAAGTGTTGAGAACTCAGGAAACATAGGTAAGAAGATAAATATCACCCCCACTTTACTACCCAGACAGAAATAACCCTAAGTATATTTAGGTATGGGCTTGTATAACACGTAGCATTTTTATGTAGTATTTTCACAAGCAACATTTGAAAGAGTTTCATGTTGCCTGGCCATCTTGGGTCAGTGGTTGAGCATGGACTTATGAAGCCGGAAGTCAGGATTCCATTGCCAGTAAGGGCACAACCCAGGGTTTCATGCTCAATCCCCAGTGGGAGGCCTGCAGGAGACAGCCTATTAATGATTCTCTCCCATCATTGTGGTGTCTCTCTCTCTCTGAAATCAATTAACAAGCATATATATATATATATATATATATATATATATATAGAGAGAGAGAGAGAGAGAGAGAGAGAGAGAGAGAGAGAGAGTTTATATGAGCCAAAATGCGGACACATGCCTGGGAACAAGTATATATATATATATATATATATATATATATATATATATATATATATATGTATATATATATACATATATATATGTGTGTGTATATATATATATATATATATATATATATATATATACATATATATATTTAAGAAAAGAAAGAGTTTCATCTTATTCTGCATTATCAAGATCATCCTGCACAGAATACATGGATGAAAGCAGGGGTTCTGTGGAGAGTCACCTCACAGTGTGATCTGACCCTAAATTCCTAACTGGGCAGGTCACTCTCCAGGCATATACTTTATGGAGTGAAAGGTTTATCTTTGCCTGATGCAAGCCCTGTCCATTGTTTCTATGCCTCTCTAGGTTAACACACCTTGGAAATAAGCCACAACCACCACCCTCAAGAGAGTACATCATCTTGTTAACTACCTTGTAATGCAATCCTGACCTTGCTTTCTCCCACCTCCATGTAATCTTCCCTAAATTTCTTTCTTATTCTCAAATGCATCATGGAAGAAGCTGCAAAACTGTTATTCTCCAGAGCATTTGAATACTTGTTCCCAGGCATGTGTCCGCATTTTGGCTCATATAAACTCTCATAAAATTTTTCCACGCGTTTGGACTAGACTTATTTAGAGTCCATATATTTCTCTAAATCCATTTCTTACATCGACAGGATTTACCATATCCTTGACAAGAGTATTATTTGAATTATTCTAAGAGCTATTCTAGCCAAGGTCTGTACATGATTGATTTTGATTTTTTCAAAGATTTCTTTATTCATTGAGGGGTAATTGACATATACTATCTCATTAATTTCAGGTGTACAATGTCATGATTTGATATTAGCATACATTGTGAAATGATCACCACAATAAATCTAGTTAACATTGTGGGGGAGAAAGGAACTTTCCTCTACACTCCAGGTTCAATAATCAAATAGACATGAGACAGATCAGCAAGAAAACATAACCAAATTTAAAATATACCTATGTATGGGAATCTCACATATACCAGAGAGTCAAAGACTCCCCTCCTCCTACCCCCACTATACACCCGCAGGAGAGGTTCAGAGATAGAAACTGGAATGGAGGTATATAAGACATCCTGAACTATAGATGAGGTCATGTATCTTTGGGGGACTTCAAAGGTTCATTGCAGGATGATAAGAAGAGCAGATGTTTAGTAAATAAAAGTTTGCCCTGCCACATTGAGGGGTCAAAAGGAACTTGTGGTTGATGGTGTCTTATTATGAGCCAGGTCCCTTATCCAAGTTCACCTAGGTAGTGAAAGGGAGGAACAGAAGTTTATCTGGAGCCCAAGGCCAAAGTTGCCTTTATCTCAAAACAATCCACATACCACAGAGTCACATCTTGGGGTGACTTTTGCAAGCCTCCACAGTTCCCTCCTCTGAAACTTTTAAAACATTTTAACTCTTTAAACAAAACTAGAAAACTTCAGGATCCAGTCCTGTTTATTGGTAGAAAATTTAAAAACAACAACAAACAAACTCAAAAGATAATGAAGAGCATTCGTATCAAATATCCACAAAGGTCTGTTACAGTTTGCAGTGAAGGAATTTTTCTCTCTATAATCACCCTAACTTTTTATCAAAGGTAGCCAATAAATTGAGACTAATTTATTGGCAAAACAAGTCTAGTTTCCATGAACGTGGCTGGTTATTTGTATAAGGCCAGCAAGAATGGTAATGAACCACACGGGCTTTTTTGGAAGTTTTTCATAAGGAATCTCGAGGCCTGAAAAGGCAAGGCAAAGACTTGCCAGCAGACATTGCCCACAATACCTAGAAATTTTAGTGGATTCTTGCCTTCTCCAGGTCCCCAAATTGTCCCCAGGTTCCTGCAACTGCAAAGTTAGTGACATTCTTTACTCATGTCATCGTTAAGGCTGCTGGTAACCAGGTAAGCAAGCTACCAGGCCAATGTTTTTGAGAGTTTTTTATTGGCTTCCATATGTCAGTCTTCAATGCTTTAAAGTCGGCTGGTCATGACCTGTATCTATGCATGTCTCTCTCAAATATGACATTCCAGTCAAAGCCTTGGTAATAAAAGTAATTTCCAATTCTGTCCTGTTGTAAATACACATTATATCACATTGTCAGAGCCAACAGGAGCACTGTTCCACACTGCTACTCTGAGTTGCTCTAAGTCCATATATTTCTCTAAATTCTTCCCAACTAAGCCAGGGCAGGTTCCTTCTTGAACCTTCCCCACTGTACTAACTGTTGGGAATTTAGTCCAAGTTCCTCCTTTATCTTCTGCTTACTAGTAACAGGTGTTGGGTTTGAGTCCTTCTGCCTGGGGCTGGACCTCCTAGGACACTAGGTCTTAAACGGAGAAGCCATGAGAAGTTGTGGGTGTATAAGAATAAGTTTTTATTGCCATCAGACAAAACAGTTCTTTACAGCAAAGTCCAAATCAGGCAGCTGCACACCAGCTGATAAACACAGCTTTCCCATAAAGCAGTAGCACTCTTAATAGCCTCCATACCTACAGCTATTATCTGAGCAGCCACACGCTGCCTCCAGACTCATCACCTTACATCCTAGTGGTATCTGAGGTCTCTGGCTCAGCAACTTCTCCTGTCTGTCCTGCCCAGCACACTCTAACTGATTCACATGGTAGCTATATCTCAGCTCTCTATGAGCTCTTAGCCTTACATCATAACAGTACCAGCTTTTAGCTCTGTCTGAGCTCTCTAGCCTTTCCCCCTCTCCAGCATACTTCTTCACACTCCAGCAGATTAGTTGGTCAGTAACTTGCATATTATTTCAGAGACAAAGAAGGCTTCACACCAATAGTTACATCAATCATATTTTGGCTACAGAAGGGCACACATGCACAGTATACCGTGGGATTGTTGTGCTGTGTCCTTGCACCTGCTTATGGTATCTAGCCTAGATGCAGAGTGGCCTTGGACATTCTGGCATCCTAACAACAAGGCCTTTCCCACTCTGAGTGGCCTTGGCTATCTTGGGACTCTGGCATAGTTCCCACACACATTCATATTGAACTTTCAAAAACAAGCACATTTCCATGAAGATAATAATACTCAGTCACTGAGAGGTTCCAAATTATGGAGGGATCAGGCAGACAAAAGAAAGTAAATGTTTCAGTCCTGATTAAAATGGCATAATTTACCAAATTGCTAAGTCACGGGTAGTTTAAGAGAAATGAGTTTCCTTTCACTTGAAAAACAAAAGATTTTTTTGAAAACTCAAACAAAATTTTCATAAAAATTGTAACCATTTTCACCAGTTCATTCCATCCTGTGCAATTAGACTTGTTCTGCTTGAATCCAGGTTTTGTCCTTCTTAGTTCTATCTTGCCTGATAATTGATGGTGGTGGGGTGAGCGATAATCTCAAGAAATCTGCAAGGCTGTCTTTCAAAGCTCACATGATTTCCTCAGTGAAGTGGATGTCTGGATCACTAAAGATTGTGAAAGGTATACCCCAAGTGGGAAACAATTTCTTAGCCACTGTGAGGGCATCCACTTCGTGACACGGGAAAGCTTTAACTCACCCAGAAAACACACATATGAGGAGAACACATTAATAACCCAAGCTAGGCAGTGCTTGAATGATGTCCAGATTAAATGTACTATGGTGGATGAAGAAATGCAAAAGCAAAAAAACTTACAAAAGAAAGTCAGGGAGCCTGGAAATGACAACCTTGGCTTTCCCATAAGCCTAATTATTCATGTCATTTACAGCCATTGTTTACCCTGTTAAATTTCTCTGATTCGGAACAGACTGTTGCCATGTTGCAAGGCCACCAGAATGGCAAAAGTCGGGAAGGAGGAGTCACTTTTACAAAACCAGAATGATTTCATCCTCGCATGCCACAACATGATACACAGGTTCATTTGGTTTAGTGTGTCCCTCAATTTTGTTGAAAGGCTCCTGATGTTAGGACATCTCAGATTTCCAGCAATTTCACATAATTTCTGGAATACTTATAACATACACAAATACAACATAAAGAAGGCTCAATGTTTTTTTCTTGTTTGTAGATTATCCACTTAACCAGAGCGACAATAAAAGATTTCAAAGAAAAATACAGTTTAGTAATTGGTAGAAACACTTAGTTCTTAGTATTGACAAGATCTGGTGGGGTTTTTGTTTTGTTTTGTTTTATTTTGTTTTTAAGTAATGGAGGATCTGATCAAGACAGCCTGAAATACAGTCTTTTTTTTTTTTTTAGGCAGAAAACCCTTGCTAAGCATCAGTAGCAGACCAATCATCCTTTATAGCAGAGAGGGAAAAAAAAAATCTAATTTTGGGCCAGTTTACTTTTGATGTTTAAATGCTCTCACTCAAATAAATTTATTTTATTCTTCCTCAGTTTGACCACATATAGAATTTCCTTTCTCAGGATCCCCTTTTCAAAAACCTTCTATAATCATCCTTTCTACAGTCAGATTTCTGTCCTGATTTTTCTCCTTCCCATTCTGAAACAACCACCTCACTTAAGAACAAAATTAATTTCATTTCCCTCAAAAATACATCTCCATTTCTCATACCACTTTTGCTGTTGTTGTTGTTAGCCAAAACATTTTCTTTTATTGTATGCCCAGTTGTTTTTCCTATTACTTTTCATTTCTGTTGTTTTAATTACACATATTAAAATTCTTAACGTTTAAAACATTAATTTCTAGTGAAAACAAAGAAATAAGCAGTAGTGAACTGTCTGTCACACCAGTACTCATTCATTCCTTTCTTTCTAATTTATTGGGCTGACATTGGCTTAATAACATTACATAAGTTTCCAGAGTACAATTCTATTACCACATCATCTGTATATTGGGTTGTGCACTCACCACTCCAAAATCTAGTCTCCCTCTAACACCATACACTTGACCCTTTTCATTCCCCTCCTCCCTTTCTCACTGGTAACCACCCTTGTTTAGTCTGTGTCTCCACCACGAGGATTTAAGAAACTGTCCACAGGATAAACTGAGGCCCTGGGGACTCTGGAGGGGTCTCAGCTCCTCACAGCCCTGAGACAAATGGCCACATTTCTCATCAGCCAGGGCGGTGGCCTCCCTGAAGGGCTTGGCTGGAATGGCGGGAACTTCCTGCCGCTCTCGCGGCGGCTTGCGGGGGGGCGGGGGGGTGGGGGGGGCGGGACGGGGAAGACTGGCCTTCAGGAGTAGGCCTCTTGGAGTCTCAGTTGCAAACCGAAATCCCGGGCACCCCTTCCACCAGCTCCCTCCCCGCCCCACTATCCGCTGCCTGGGCTGCCAGCTCCAGACACCAGAGCTTCCCCTTTCTACTGTCTCGCTCAGGCCCCCGCGTGGACTAGCTGGGCCCCAGGTACAGGCCCTCCCGGATGTTCCTCAGGCTCGGAGAAGTTCTGGCCGCTGGATGGCAGCAAGACTCCGTACATGCCCGACTTCCTTCTCCCCCGCCCTCCGCGTTTAGAAAAAAAGCGACCCTCAGAATCAAAATGCAAATTACCTATAGGGTAAGGCAGGTCTGTGTTAGGAGTCAGCATAGTTCCCACTCCTTTTCTTAAATGTCTGATTAGCATCCTGGTTGTAAACTTTTTGGCAGACAATTTATTTCCCCTCTCTATCGTTTGTTTGTTTGTTTGTTTTTCCATAGACCATGGTGTCAAGTCCGGGGCGGGGGAGGGGGGTGGGGCGGGAGGGGGCTTATTTTAATTTTCTTGTTGTGTTCATCAAATGAATGTCTAGCTGATTCCCTTTTTTTTCTTTCAAAGATCATTTATTCATTGAGATATAATTGAAATAAACTATCTCATTAATTTCAGGTGTACAACATCATGCTTTAATATTTGCATACATTGCAAAATGACCACCACAATAAGTCTAGTTAACGTTGTGGGGGACAAAGAAACTTTCCTCTACACTCAAGGTCCCAATCATCAAAGTGACATGAGACAGATCATCAAGAGAACTTAACCAAATTTAATACACACATATGTATGGGAACCCGCATACATGAAAGTCTCACAGACCCCACATGCACAAGAGGTTCAGAGATGGATAGAGGGACCCAGGTATATAAGACATCCTGAGCTACAGAAGATGAGGTCATGCACCTTTGGGATCTTGAAAGAGTCATTGCAGGATAAGAAGAGACATTTAGTACATAAACAATTGCCCTGCCATATAAGTGAGTCAAAAAGACATTGTGGCTGATGGTGTCTTATTATGAGCAAGGCCCCTTATTCAAGTTCTTCTAGGTAGTGAAAGGGAGGAACAGAAGTTTCTCTGGAGCCCAAGGCCAAAGTTTCTTTTAGCTCAAAACAATCCATATACCAGACACACATCCTAGGGTGACTTGTCTTGAGTCCCCACAGTTCCATCCTCTGAACCTTCCCTAGAAGTTTCACACTCCAGAAGCTGGATTGATAGATCATGCAATCATTAAACCAGTCTCACTCCTGAGAAAAGTTCTTCAATTCAGTTAAATTTGTGTCTCATCTTGGAAGGTGGTGATACAAAGTTAAGCCTCTGATGCAAGCAATCAGGTATATAGAAAGAGGCATCTCTATGGAACAAAAGAAAAACAAAGGTTAATGATAGGAGCAGACTATAATCCCAGTTTCTGAGTTCTGAAAGCAAGCACTTGACAGTTTGTAGAAGTCCACCTTGATTCACCTTTACATGGAGTTAAGGCAGGCAGAGAGAGTCTAATAGATTCTTCATGCTTGCCCCTTGAATGACTCTGGCAATCTTTCTGCAACAGGCATGACTATTGTCCATAGGTGGCACTTGTGGTGATTTCTCTAATGTCCTCCATCAACTTGTTATACTTTTTAAAAAATTTATCTTCATTTTTTTTAAATTACTTTATTGATTAAGGTATCACATATTTGTCATCAACCACCCCCCGTTCCCTTCCCAAACCCCCCCACATGCATGCTCCCCTCCCCCTGTTGTCCATGATCACTGGTTAGGCTCATATGCAAGCACACAAGTCCTTTGGTTGATCTATCTCCCTTGTCCCCACCCTCCCCTATCTTCCCTCTGAGGTCTGACAGTCTGATCAATGCTGTTCTTGTTCTTCAGTCTATGATGTTCATCTTTTCCCCTAGATGAGTGAGCTCATGTGATACTAGGAATACACTTATAGGAACCGAAAATGAGACAAGCAATAATAGTTATGCTGAGAGGCAAATGAATCAGTCTATAGTGAGTTTCTTTCTGGGCCAACAGTTCTTTTGAGTCCCGGTTTCCATGTCCAACAGTTGTTTATGTGTTCATAACAGCAATGATATTTCAGTTCTGGATGGTGGACAAATGGTGGTAATGCAGGTCCGACCCTCTCTGGTTTGGTCCTGGGCAATCTGCAGTGACGCATATCTGCTGACTGCTAGTATGGCAAGGCATGGTCAGCATCTTCCATCTATGGACTGTTTCTCTTCTGACTTCATGGCTGGAGCACTCCTGTCAATTCCTCTCTGTTGCAGGAATCCACATGTCTCGGAGTTGTTTTCTGAAAATATACAAACATATTCTCGACCAAAAGTTAATAAAGGAATATTTTCTATAAATTTGATTTGCGATCCTTTTTCATTTTTCGCCCAAACGATTTTCCTTTGGCTTGTTTTGACACCATGTATGTTTTACCTGGGTGACTTGCTGTTAGCATTACAAAGGAAAGTTAATTTTCTAAAGTAAAAATTTTCTAGATGTAATTTATTTGCAGGATATTTTTCCTTACATGATATTCTTCTACTATCCCCCCTTTTTGGTTTAAATATTGGGAAGCTTTTGGAAATTTTATGCTGTAATCTTGTTAGCTTTTAAATTTTACTTTTTTGCACTAAAATGTGACTGCTTTAGGTTCATTATATGTTACGCACTTTTACCAATAAAAATTATAGTTAACACTTAGTAACAGATTTTTGTCCAGTACAATTGATTTTTCTAGAGTATTTGCTTATTTTGATTGGCCAATTTAAATTAGTCTGAAAACTTGACCACTATTTTACTGTCAAATTTAATACTCTAACAACCATCTTGTTTTACCCTGTAATTATTAGTGGAGATGATTATTTGCCTTCTTGAGTAGGCCCTGAGCATTCTTGGTGCTAGGCTGGATTTAGATATCGTAGACCCCAGTTCTCCGGATCATGGGTGCAAGACATCTCCATCAAGTCTTGTTTCAGTGAGAGGGCATCTGCTGTCGGCCAAGTCTCTGTTACCTGGGTCCCAATGTGAGCTGGGCATGTGAAGCTGAGCAGCCATGGGGACAGGAGATCTCCTTCAGCAGGGGTGAGGGTTCAGGCCCCTGCAAACTTGGGGGGGTGAAGGTCTGTGACCCACTTCTGTTGGCCCCCAAGTTCTCTCCTGTTGGCCCCTATGCGACTGTGCCTGTCTTAGGTTGTTCCTTCCCTGAGGAATCTTACCCTTTTCTGGCTAACCAGCCATCCTCCGGGGCCAAGCAGGGTGATGTGAGGTTTAGTTCTGTCTCCTTGGTCACTTATACTCCCATGGCCTCCACGCCCAGCACCTGCCTTGGGATCCCCTCACCTGCTGGCAGGGTCCCAGCACTGATCACATATCTTGTGGAACCCAGGTTTCTTCTCCAAGGAGGCCCAGCTCACCCCACTGGGCAAGAGACAGATCCATGGTACCAGCCATCACGAGGTTTCAACCTTGGCATGAACAGAAGCTCAGGCAACAGCTCTGGACAATTGGATTGTAAGAAGCGGGTCCTTCTTGGCCAAAAGGGCAAGAGGGGCCAATTTAGAATGCTCAGGTGCCTTCCCAGGGGGCCCTCTACACAGTGGAAGGGATTAAACCCTTTCATGTCCTTTTAAAATTGCTGCCAGACATTCAAAGAATTAGTTTGTAAGTTTGTTTGGGGCAATTGTATAATATGCTGTTGTAATTCTAAAATATCTAGAGATGTGTTACGTTTGTCTCCAAGCACCAAATAGATGATATCCCCCCTCCCCCCACGAGCGTGAGGAACTATTATAAGTAATGGGGGTGATCCAAATCTGGGAAAAATTTTAATGACAGTGTAGAATAATATCATGTAAGGATATTCTTTGTTCTAGTCCATGGCAATACCCTTTCAAACTGGCTGTCTATTTCTTTTTGTATAGACAAGGTCTTAGTTACATTTTCTGCATTTCTACTGCGGGCAAGTAGTGATAGTAGTGACACCCTTTCTTTGGTGTCCACACAAGCCAGAAACCTCTCTTTAATTTTACACACAAAGTGGCATTGTTTTGATTTTGGTCTCTACGTCATTCATTTCTGCTCTGATCTTTATTATTTCCTTTCTCCTGCTCACTGTGAGCTTTTCTTGTTGCTCCCTTTCTAATTCTTTGAGTTGTTGGGTTAGATGATCTATTACCATTTTTTCTTGTTTTTTGAGATAGGCCTGTAGAGCTATACACTTCCCTCTCAGGACTGCTTTCATTGTGTCCCATAGGATTTGCAATGTTGTGTTTTCATTGTCATTCATTTCCAGGATGTTTTTAATTTCTTCTTTGATCTCATTGATAACTCAATCATTGTTTAGTAGCATGCTATTCAGTTTCCAAGTGTTTGAATTTTTTGGAATGTTTTTATTGTAGTTTATTTCTAATATTATGCCATTGTGGTCTGAGAAAATGCTTGATATGATTTCAATCTTTTTGAATTTGGGGAGACTTTGCTTGTTACCCAAAATGTGGTCTATTTTTGAGAATGTCCCATGTGCACTTGAGAAGAACGTATATTCCATGGCTTTGGGGTGAAATACTCTGAAGATGTCAATTAGGTCCATCTGATCTAGTGTGTCATTTAGAATTGCTGTTTGTTTGCTGATTTTTTGTCCAGAGGATTTATCCATTGATCTCAGTGGTGTATTAAAGTCCCCTACTATGATTGTATTGATGTCGATCTCTCCCTTGATATCTTCCAGCAGATTTTTTATGTATTTGGGCGCTCCTGTGTTGGGTGCATATACATTTACCAGAGTTATATCTTCTTGCTGGATTGCTCCCTTTAGTATTATGTAGTGGCCTTCCTTATCTCTTATTATGGCCTTTACTTTGAGGTCTATTTTATCTGATATAAGTATCGCAACCCCAGCTTTTTTCTCATTTCCATTTGCCTGAAAAATGTTTTTCCATCCCTTCACTCTCAGTCTGTGTGAATCTTTTGCTCTAAGGTGGGTCTCTTGTAGACAGCAAATATATGGGTCATGTTTTCTTATCCATTCAGCTACCCTATGTCTTTTGATTGGTGCATTTAATCCATTTACGTTTAATGTTATTATTGATAAGTACCTGTTTGTTGACATATTTTTCCTTAGTGTTTATGTTTCTTCTTGCCTTTCTCTGTCTTCTTTTTACAGCAGCCCCTTTAGCATTCTTTCATTGCTGGCTTGGTAGTGATGAACTCTCTTAGCCATTTTTTGTCTGTGAATCTTCTGATTCCACCTTCAATTTTGAACGATAGCCTTGCTGGGTATAGTATTCTTGGATTCAGTCCCTTGTTTTGCATCACTTTGAATATTTCATTCCATTCCTTTCTGGCCTGGTGTGTTTCTGTTGAGAAATCAGTTGATATTCTGATAGGAGATCCCTTGTAGGTAACTTTCTGTCTCTCTCTTGCAGCCTTTAAGATTCTTGCTTTGTCGTTGGTGTTCGTCAATTTAATTATGATGTGTCTTGATGTTGGTCTTTTGGGGTTCAACTTCTTTGGGACTCTGTATGTTTCTTGGACTTGGATGGTTTTTTTCTTGCCAATATCAGGAAAATTTTCTGTCATTATTTCTTCCAACAGGTTTTCTAGTCCTTGCTTCTCTTCCTCTCCTTCTTTTATCCCTATTATTCGAATATTGTTTCGTTTTTTGTCATCCCAAAGCTCCCTTAGGCTCTCCTCTTGCTTTTTAAGTCTTCTTTCCAGTTGCTGCTGTGTTTGTGTGTTTTTTCCTACCTTGTCTTCTAATTCGCTGATGCGGTCCTCAGCCTCTTCTACTCTACTCTTTAAGCCTTCCATTGTGTTCTTTATTGCAGCTATGTCATTCTTCATCTCCTCTTGGTTTCTTTTCATGTTGGTGACGTTTTCATTCAGCTCCTTATAGTTCTCATTGAGCTGTGTGTATTTGTCATCCATCCGTTTAAACATCTTTATAATGAATACACTGAATTATTTCTCTGTTAAGCTGCTAGCCTCAAGTTCATTTAACTCCCTTTCTGGTGATTCTTCTTGTTCCTTCCTTTGAGAATTTCCTTTCTGTCTCCCCATGTTTTCCTGTAATGTTTTAATTGTAGTTCTAATTGCTTTGCTACCCAGGATCTTTTGGTGATGGTGCTACTGGTATAATCTCTCAGTTTTCCTGGGCTTGGTAATCTAGTGTAGTTCCCTACTTGAACTATTTGGGTTCTCTTGATGTAGGCCTGCGAGTTTGAGAGGAACAACTGTAGTGTCTAGAGGTCAGCAGTCATGGAGGGTAGTATCCCAATTTTTCTGTCTTGCACCCTAAATTGAAATTACGCTTGCCCAGTGGGGACTCACAGTGGATCCAAGGAACCGTCTGTCAGGGTGATGTGGCTCGGGGGGCCTGCATTCTGGAAAGGTGTGACTTTGTTGCCCAGAGTTCGGTAGTTGTGGGGTGGGCAGACTCAGCTTTTAATGCTGTACCTGTGGTGGATAGGCGCTTACTCCCAGTGGCGGCTCACAGGAGCACCCGTGGTAAGTTTGCCAGTGAGGCACACTGAAGAACTCTGAAGAGCTCTGGTAGTGTAACTGTGTAATAGATGCTAAAGGTTTTTCTTTTGGGCGGTACCTATGGCCTCAGGGAGTATTCAAATCCTATAGTGTTAATCAGAGTGGTATCCAGGTGTGGCTATATTGGTTGCCTGGAGACTGGAGGGAGGGCTTATCTCTTAGGAGAAAATGGCGACCGGGGATCCGATGTGACTCAGCCCCAGACACGCTTCCACCTCTTCCCACTCTCCCCAGGTTCCACCACTCCTCCCCTTCTCCTGCACCTCAGCCACGGGTAATTGTCTGTATCCGAAAGGTCCTACGAACTAGGTTCAGTGGAGAAAGACGCAGGCCCCGGCGCGAAGAGGGACTGCGTCTTTGCAATCTCCTCTCTTGCCGGCACTCTGCAGTCGGGCAGTTAGCTCTTCAGGGCTGCCGTTGAGCTCAGATCCCAAATCAGACTCCAAGGTCTAAAATCTACTACCTCCCGCAGTTCCGTGGACCCTTTTTCTCACAGTCAGACACTTTGCCTGTCCTCAGCGACGTGGCTTGGCACTGTGTAGTTTTCCCCTGACCTTCTGAGTTTAGAGATCCAGCAGATTCTATTGCCCAGATCCTTGTTTTACCTTTTTCCAGGAGATCTCTGCCCTTCCCAGCTGCAAACTGTCTCACCAGCCGCTTCTCCTTCGCCAATTCTTTATCTTCATTTTTGAAAGTATTACAGATGTTCTCTTTTTCCCCGTTTGATCCTTTCTAGCCCACAACCCCTTTCACCCTCATCTCCACAAGGCCTTCATGCCACTATTGCCTGTGTTCTTGGGCTATCCCTGGTTTATGCATGCATGCATGGAAGTTCTTTGGTTAATCATTTCCTACCTAACTTGTCCCACTTTAGCTTACATGGCCTTAGTAAAAAGGGCAGTTTTAGTCCTCAATGATTTCAAGTCAAAGGATGAAAAACTAAAAAAAAAAAAGAAAAAAGGGAGAATTGGAAGATGGCTGCCAACGGGAAGGCAGATTGCAAGATAGTGTGCGAGTGAGAGAACAAAGGGGGAGTGTGTGAACATATGGGGAGTGTATATTTGTGAGTGAGGGACAGCTATAATCAAAGGGATTGTTGGGGACTGAAGGAACTGGCTCCCTTGACCGGGCAGCATCCACTGCTGCTGAAATCTCTATTGAGCAACTAGCTCTGCTGTGGAGACCGCACCATCTTGAAGGGAGAGTGGCTGTTATCAGAAGACTATACAGCCTGGGACTCTACAAACACAACACCCAGGGACCTTCTGTGAACTCAGAAACACCAGATCTCAAGCAGGGCAAGTACCTGGACTCAGATGAACTCTGCACATTCTCACGGAAAAGTTAAATTTCACCTAGGGAAAGGAGAGAGAGTGCTAAGTAACCAGAAAACCAGAGAAGAGATCATGGGGCGACAAAGAAACAGCCACATATGAAAGAAAAGCAGGCATTGCCAGAAAAGGAAGTAAACAAAATGGAGGCAAGCAACCTGTCAGAGAAGGAATTAAGAGAAATAGTCATAAGGTAGCTGAAAAGAATGGAAGACAAATTCAACAATATGTGTAAGAACCAATGAAGGAAATGAAGAAGAACCAAGAAGAAATGAAAAATGACATCACTGTTATAAAGAACTCAATAGAAAGCATCAACAGTAGACTAGGAGAAGCAGAGTACCACATCAGTGAGCTGGAAGACAAGGTAGGAAAAAATACTCAAGAAGAGCAGCTTCTAGAAAAAAAAATTAATAAGCAGGAGGAGAGCCTAAGGGAACTTTGGGACAACACGAAATGAAACAACATCTGCATAATATGGGTGCCAGAAGTAGAGGAAACTGAGCAAGGAATAGAAAACCTGTTTGAAGTAATAATTACAGAAAACTTCCTTGATATAGGGAAGAAAAACTCACAGAAATCCAAAAAGCTCACAGAGTCCCAAAAAGAATGAACCCCAAAAGACTGACGCCAAGGCACATTATAATTAAATTGGCAAACAATAACGACAGTAAGAATCTTAAAAGAGGCCAGAGAGAGACAGAAAGTTACGTACAAAGGATCCCTCATCAGACTAGCGACTGATTTCTCAACAGAAACACATCAGACCAGAAGGGAATGGAATGAAATATACAAAGTCATGCAAAAGAAGGGTCTGAATCCAATAATACTGTACACAGCAAGGCTATCAATCAAAAATGAGGGTGAAAAAAAATGAGGGTGAAATCAGTTGCTTCACAGACAAAAAATGACTAAGGGAGTTTATTACCACCAAACCAGCAATGCAAGAAATGCTAAAGGGTTTACTGTAAAAAGAAGTAATGGGAAGTGAAGAAGGTACATAGGTGTAAAGAATAAAAATGGTGACAAACAACTACCTATCAAGAATAACTTTAAATGTAAATGGAGTAAATGCCCCAATCAAAAGACATAGGGTAGCTGAGTGGATAAGAAAACATGACTGATATATCTGCTATCTACAGGAAACCCATCTCAGAAAAAAGGACTCACATAGACTGATGGTGAAGGGGTGGAAAAAGGTTTTTCAGGCAAATAGAAATGAAAAAAAGCTGCAGTAGCAATACTTATATCTGACAAATTAGATCTCAAAGTGAAGGACATAACAAGAGATAAGGAAGGACACTTCATAATACTAAAGGGAGCAACCCAACAAGAAGAAATAACTCTGGTAAACATATACGCACCCAAAACAGGAGCTCCCAAATACATAATAAAACTTCTGGAGAATATCAAGGGAGAGATTGACAGCAATACAGTTATAGTAAGGGATTTTAATACCCCACTGTCACCATTGGACAAATCCTCTAAACAAAAAATCAGCAAAGAAACATCAATCCTAAATGACTCACTAGACCAGATGGAATTAATTGACATCTTCAGAACATTTCACCCCAAAGCCACAGAATATACATTCTTCTCAAGTGCACATGGGTCATTTTCAAAGATAGACCACATATTGGGTCACAGGCAAAGTCTCTTCAAATTCAAGAAAATAGAAATCATATCAAGCATCTTCTCAGGTCACAGTGGCATAAAACTGGAAATCAACTACAATAAAAACAATTAAAAAAATCAAACACATGGAGACTAAACAGCATGCTATTAAACAATGATTGGGTTACAAGAGAGATTAAAGAAGAAATAAAAAGCATCATGGCAACAAACGACGATGAAAACACAAAATCCCAAATCTATGGGACAGAGTGAAAGCAGTCTTGAGAGGGAAGTTCATAGCTCTACAAGCCTACCACAAAAAAAAACAAGAAAAATAGTAATAAATTTTCTAACCCTACAACTCAAAGAATTAGAAAGAGATCAACAAGAAATGCCCAGCTTAAGCAAAAAGAAGGAGATAATAAAGATCAGAGCGGAGATAAACAAAATAGAGACAAAAAAACAAACAAATAATACAAAAGATCAACAAAACCAAGAGCTGGTTCTTTGAAAGGATAAACAAGATTGATGAACCTCTAGCCAGGCTCACCAAGAAGCAAAGAGAGAGGACCCAAATAAACAAAATCAGAAATGAAAGAGGTGACATAACAACCAATCTCACAGAAACATAAATTATTATGAAAAAATAGTGGCCTGGTGCACAAAATTCATGCATGGGGGGGGGGGGCAGGGCGGTGTCCCTCAGCCCGGCCTGCACCCTCTTCAATCTGAGAACCCTTGGGGGATGTCAGACTGCCAGTTTAAGCCCAGTCCTGACATCCCTCTCAAAATCCGGGACCGCTGGCTGCTAACCACTTGCCTGTCTGCCTGCTTGATTGTCCCTAACCACTCTGCCTGCTGGCCTGCTTATCCCCAACTGCCCCCCTGCCAGCCTGCTTGCCACCAACTGCCCCCCTGCCAGCCTGTTTGCCCCAACTACGCCCCCTGCCGACCTGCTTGCCCCCAACTGTGTCCCAACTGCGGGCCTGCTCATCCCCAACTGCCTTACCCTCCTGGCCTGATTGCCCCTAACCGCCTCTGCCTTGGCCCCACCACCCTGGCTTTGTCCTGAAGGACGTTCAGGAAGGTCGCCCAGTCTAATTAGCATATTACCCTTTTGTTAGTATAGACTAGGGGCCCAGTGCACGAAATTCATGCACTGGGGGTGGGGCGTCCCTCAGCCCAACCTGCCCCCTCTCACATACTGGGAGCCCTCAGGGGATGTCCTACTGGTGGCTTAGGCCTGATCCCCACGGGAAGCGGGCCTAAGCCTCAGTCTGGCCTCCCTTTGTGGGAGGCAACTGGGCTGGTCAGGGGAAGGCACCAGCCCCATCACCCTGCTGCTGCAGCCACTGCCAGTCACCACAGCCACCAAGGTGTTTTCATCAACACTACTCCAGTCCCTTCACCAAGAAAAAATGATAACTTTCTTTAGGCATTTTCAAGATGTGTCTTTCATAGGATATGCATTTCTTTCTTTCTTCTTCTTTTTTTTTTTTTATCTTCGCCTAAGGATATGTTTCCATTGACTTTTAGAGACTGTGGAAGAGAAAGGGAAAGACAGAGAGAAACATCAAAGTGAGAGGAACACTTTGATTGGTTGCCTCCTGCATGAGCCCTGATCTGGGCCCCAGCCAGGGAGGAGCCTACAACCTAGGTACATGCCCTTGATCAGAATCAACCCAGAACCTGCTGTGGGCAGGCCGAGGCTCTATCCACTGAGTCAAACCGGCTCGGGCAGGATATGACATTTCTTAGCCCTCCAGCAGCGGACCTTCGTTTTTTTCCTCCAGAAGTGCGGTGGAAAAACCCTAGATCACCTTTTTGTATTCTTATTACCCAAGTTACTAAGAATATTACCAGTGGCATACAGGAAGCTTAGCCAATGTGCAGTCAGAAAAGGTGTTTCCTCTATAGTTCACACCAATCACCGGCTGTGCCCTGCCCAGGCCTAAAGCCTTTGGCCAAAGCTTTAGGCCTGGGAAGGGGACCTCCAGCTCCCTGTGATTGCAGACACCGCCCATTGGGCAGGGGACCCCAGCTCCTTGCAATCCACCACAGGAGCAGACCGCCTAGCAGGAGCGGACCCCCAGTTGCCTGCAACCCATCGCAGGCTCCCCGCTGGTGCCCAAGGCTGGAAAAGCCTCCGCCAGAGGCTTTCCCGGCCTTGGGCTCAGCCGGACCCCAGCCTGCCTGAGCCAGATCGCAGGAGCCGACCTCCAGTTGCCTGCGACCCATTGCAGGCTCCCCGTTGGTACCCAAGGCTGGAAAAGCCTCTGGTGGATGGTTTCCTGGTGGGTGTGGCTTGTGGGTGTAGCAGAGTGATGGTTAATTTGCATATTACTCTTTTATTAGGTAGGATAGACACTGGGTGCACGGGTGGAGGCTGGCTGGTCTGCCCTGAAGGAGATCCTGGATCATGGTGGGGGTCCCCTTAGGGGATGGGGTGGGACTGGGGTGGTTTGCAGGTCGTCAAGCCCCCATTGGGCTGGGGGTTCCCACTGGGGGTGGTGCCAGCCTTGGCAAGGGGCCGAGGGCCGTTTTCAGGCTGGCCACACATACTTTGGAGTGGGGGTCCCCGCTGGGGGATTTGGCTGGTCTGGGTGAGGGGCTGAGAGCAGGTTTCAGGCTGGCCACATCCCTTCAGGGTTGGGGGTCCCCACTGACAGTCGTGGAAACCTGGGTGAGGGGCTGATGGCCCTTTGCAGGCTGGCCACGCCCCCATCAGGGTGAGGGTCCCTGCTGGGGGCAGGGTGGGCCTGGCCTAGGGGCTGTGGGCCCTTTGGGGGTGATTTTCCAGGGGGCCTGCAAACCATATACTTGACCCTTTTCATTCCCCTCCTCCCTTTCTCATTGGTAACCACCCTTGTTTAGTCTGTGTCTCCACCACGAGGATTTAAGAAACTGTCCACAGGATAAACTGAGGCCCTGGGGACTCTGGAGGGGTCCCAGCTCCTCACAGCCCTGAAACAAATGGCCATACTTCCCATCAGCCAGGGCGGTGGCCTCCCTGAAGGGCCTGGATGGAATGGCGGGAACTTCCTGCTGCTCTTGCTGTGGCTTCCGGGTGTGGGGTGGGGGGGGGGGGCGGGGGACGGGACACGGGAACTGGCCTTCAGGAGTAGGCCTCTTGGAGTCTCAATTGCAAACCGAAATCCCGGGCACCCCTTCCACCAGCTCCCTCCCCGCCACACTATCCGCTGCCTGGGCTGCCAGCTCCAGACACCAGAGCTTCCCCTTTCTACTGTCTTGCTCAGGCCCCTGCATGGACTAGCTGGGCCCCAGGTACAGGCCCTCCCGGATGTTCCTCAGGCTCGCAGAAGTTCTGGCCGCTGGATGGCAGCAAGACTCCATACATGCCCGACTTCCTTCTCCCCCCGCCCTCCGCGTTTAGAAAAAAAGCGGCCCTCAGAATCAAAATGCAAATTATCTGCCTGCTGAGGCAAGTCTGTTAGGAGTCCACATAGCTCCCACTTTTTGAACTTTCTTGTGTTGTTCATCACAGGAAAGTCAAGCTACCAAGTGTATAAGTGTTGAGAACTCAGGAAACATAGGTAAGAAGATAAATATCACCCCCACTTTACTACCCAGACAGAAATAACCCTAAGTATATTTAGGTATGGGCTTGTATAACACGTAGCATTTTTATGTAGTATTTTCACAAGCAACATTTGAAAGAGTTTCATGTTGCCTGGCCATCTTGGGTCAGTGGTTGAGCATGGACTTATGAAGCCGGAAGTCAGGATTCCATTGCCAGTAAGGGCACAACCCAGAGTTTCATGCTCAATCCCCAGTGGGAGGCCTGCAGGAGACAGCCTATTAATGATTCTCTCCCATCATTGTGGTGTCTCTCTCTCTCTCTTCCTGTCTGAAATCAATTTTAAAAAAAAGGTATATATATATATATGTATGTATATGTGTGTGTGTGTGTGTGTGTGTGTTTGTGTGTGTGTGTGTGTGTGTTTTGAGAAAAGAAAAAGTTTCATCTTATTCTGCATTATGGAGATCATCCTGTACAGACTACGTGGATGAAAGCAAGGGTTCTATGCAGTCACCTCACTGTGATCTGATCCTAAATTCCTAACAGGGCAGGTCATGGTGAGTAGTCACTCCACAGGCATATAACTTTTTATGGAATGAAAGGTTTATATTTGCCTGATGCAAGCCCTGTCCCTTGTTTCTGTGCGTCTAGGTTAAAACACCTTGGAAATAAGCCACAACCACCACCCTCAAGAGAGTACATCATCTTGTTAATTACCTTTTAATGCAATCCTCACCTTGCTTTCTTCCAAATCCATGTAATTTTCCCTAAATTGCCTCCTTAATCTCAAATGCATCATAAAAGAAGCTGCAAAACTTACATTTAAGTCTTTTATCCATTTTGAGTTTATTCTTGTGTATAGTGTAAGTTGATGGTCTATTTTCATATATCTGTCCAATTTTCTTAACACCATTTATTGAACAGACTGTCATGACTCCATTGAATGCTCTTGCTTCCTTTTTCAAATATTAATTGAGCGTAATAGATTGGGTTGATTTCTGGGGTCTTTGTTCTGTTCCATTGATCTGTATGTCTGTTCATGTGCCTGGACCAGGATATTTTGATTATGGTGGATTTGTAGTATAACTTGATATCTGTTATTGTGGTTCCTCCAAATTGTTCTTCTTTCTCAAGATTGCTGTAGCTATTTGGAGTGTTGTTTTTTTTTCCAAGTACATTTTTGCAGTATTTGTTCTAGATTTGTGAAATATGCTGTTGGTGTTTTAATAGGGATTGTATTGAATCTACAGATTGCCTTGGGTAGTATGGACATTTTAATGATTTTGATTCTATGAATCCATGAACACGTTATGTTCTTGCACTTGTTTATATTTTTTTCTGTCTCTTTTTCAATCTCCTCTAGTTTTCCTGAGTAAAAGTCTTTTACCTCCTTGGTTAAGTTTATTCCTAAGTATCTTAATTTTTTTGTTGTAATGATAAATGGGATTGCTTGTTTAGTTTCTCTTTCCGAGAATTTATTATTGGTGTATAAAAAAGCCATGGAGCCTCAGCTGTTTGGGCTCAGTGGATAGAGCTTTGGCTTGAGGGATAAAAGGTCCTGGGTTCCATTCTGCCAAGAGCACATGCCTGGGTTGAGGGCTCAATCACCTGCAGGAGGGGGTGTGCAGGAGGCAGCTGATCAATGATTCTCATCATTGATGTTTCTATCTCTCTATCACTCTTACTTCCTCTCTGAAATCAATGAAAATATATATATTTTTAAAAAGCCATCGATTTTTGGGTGTTAATTTTGTATTCTGTTACATTGCCAAATTCACTTATTAAATCTAGTAGTTTCTTGATGGAGTCTTTAGGGTTTTCTATCTATAATATGTCATCTGTGAATAATGAGAGTTTTACTTCCTCCTTTCAAATTTGGATGCCTTTTATTTCTTCTTCTTGTCTGATCGCTGTGACTAGGACTTCCAGTACTATCCTATATAATAAAGAGGTAATATGCAAATTGACCCTCACACACTCGCACAAGATGTCCGCCCCCATGTGGTCAAAGATGGCCACCACAAGATGGCTGGCAGGGGAGGGCAGTTGGGGGGGACCAGGCCTGCAGTGGAGGGCAGTTGGGGGCAATCGGGCTGGCAGGCAGAAGTAGTTAGGGGCAATCAGGCAGGCAGACAGGCAAGCAGTTAGGAGCCCGCGGTACTGGATTGTGAGAGGGATGTGGGATTGGGCTTAAACTGGCAGTTGGACATCCCCTGAGGGGTCCCAGATTGGAGAGCGTGCAGGCTGGGCTGAGGGACACCCCCTCCCCCCAGTGCACGAATTTTGTGCACCGGGCCTCTAGTGTTGAATAAGAGTGTCAAAAGTGGACATCCTTGTCTGGTTCCTGTTCTTGCAGGAAATGATTTTATTTTTTGCCCATTGAGTATGATGTTCGCTGTAGGTTTGTCATATATGGCCTTTATCATGTTGAAATATGCTCCCTCTATTCCCACTTTGCTGAGAATTTTTATAAAAAATGGGTGTTGGATTTTGTTGAATGATTTTTCTGCATCTATTGATATGGTCATGTGATTTTTGACTTTCACTCTGTTTATGTGATGTATCACATTTATTGATTTTTGAATATTGTACCAGCCTTGCATCCTTGGAATAAAACCCACTGGCCATGGTGTATGATCTTTTTAATATATTGCTGGATCTGATTTGCTAATATTTTGTTGAGGATTTTAGCATCTATGTTCATCAGGAATAATGGCCTGTAGTTCTCTTTCTTCATAGTGTCGTTATCTGGTTTTGGTATTAAGGTAATGCTAGCCTCATAGAAAGTGTGGAAGAGTTCATTCCTCTTGAATTTTTGGGAATAGGTTTAGGAGGATAGATATTAATTCTTTTTTCAATATTTGCTAAACGTCCCCTGTGAATCCATTCAGACGAGGGCCTTTGTTCGATTTTTTATAATTACTGTTTCAATTTCATCAGTAGTTATCAGCCAATTCAAGGTTTCTAATTCTGCCTGATTGAGTTTTGGAAAGTTGTATTTTTCCGGGGTTGTCCATTTCATCTAGCTTGTCCTGTTTGTTGGAATAAGGTCCTTCATAGTTTGTTTTTTTTAATGATTCTTTGTATTTCTGTGGGGTCAGTTACTTGTCCTCTTTCATTTCTGAATTTGTTTATTTGGTTCCTCCCTCTTTATTTCCTGGTGAGTCTGGCTAGAGGTTCATCAACCTTATTGATCCTTTCAAAAAGCAGGGTCTTGGTTTTATTGATATTTTGCATTTTTTTTTTCATTTCTATGTCATTTATCTCTACTCTGATCTTTATTATTCCCTTCCTTCTACTCACCCTGGGATTTACTTGTTGCTCTCTTTCCAATTCTTTCAATTGTAGAGTTAGATAATTTATTACAAGGTTTTCTTGTTTTTTAAGGTAGACCTGTATTGCTATGAAATTCGCTCTGCGGATTGCTTTCACTGTGTCCCATAGATTTTTTATTGTTGTGTATTCATTTTCATTTGTTTCCAGGATGGTTTTTATTTCTTCTTTGATCTCTTTGGTAAGGCCTTCATTGTTTAATAGCATGCTATTTAGCCTCTATGTGTTTAATTGTTTTTCAGGGTTTTTTTAGTGTAGCTGATTTATAATTTCCTGCCCTTGTGGTCTGAGAAGATGATTTATATGATTTAAATCTTCTTAAATTTGTGGAGACTTAGCTTGAGGTCTATTTTTGATAATATCCCATGTGCACTTGAGAAGAATGTATATTCTGTAGCTTTGAGGTGAAATGTTCTGAAGATGTCAATAAATTACATCTGATCTAGTGTGTCATTTAAGACTGCTGTTTTCTTGTTAATTTTTTTACAACTTTATCGTTGAAAGTATTACATTATGTCCCCTTTTTTTTCCACCATTGACCATCTGCAGCCTACTCCCGTCCCCTGCCCCAGGCCCTCACCACCCCACTGTCTGCACCCATGAGTTATTCATATATACATATAAGGTCGTTGGTTAATTACCTCCAACCCACCTACCCTCCCCCCATTCCCTCTCAGATTCCGCACTCAGTTCCATGCTAACATGCCTCTGCAACCACTTCATTCATCAGTTTATTTTGTTAATTAGATTCCACATATGAGTGAAATCATGTGATATTTGTCTGTCTCTGACTGACTTATTTCACTTAGCATGATACTCTCCAGGTCACTCCATGCTGTCTCAAAGTGTGAGAGATTCTTGTTTTTTACTGCTGCACAGTATTCCATGGTATAATATACCATAGCTTTTTTTAAAAATAAATTAAATTTATTTATTTATTTTATTTTATCTATTTTTTATTTTTTAAATAACTATTTATTGTTGAAAGTATTACATATGTCCACCTTCCCCCTGCATCAGCCCTCTCCAGCCTACTCCCACCCCCTGTTCTATAAATGTCAATTAAATCTATCTGATCTAGTGTGTTTTTTAGAGTCACTGTTTCCTTGCTAATTTTTTTGTCTGAAAGATCTATCCAGTGATGTCAGCGGGGTGTTAAATTCCCCTACTATGACTGCATTGTTGTCAATCTCTCCCTTAAATTCCTCTAGAAAATTTTAAAATATATTTACATTTACCCAATAGAGGGTGCATATGTGTTTACGAGGTTATATCTCTTGTTGGATCGACCCCTCAGTATTATGTAGTGACCTTTGTTGTCTCTTATGATGGCCTTAATTTTGAAGTCTATTTTGTCATATATGGGTATTGCTACCCCACTGTTTTGTTTTGTTTTCTTGCATGGAATTTTTCCATCCCTTCACTCTCATCCTGTGTCTTTTCTTCTGAGGTGGGTCTCTTGTAGACAGCATATAGTTGGGTCATATTTTGTATCCATTCAGCTACCCTATGTCTTTTGATTAGAGCATTTAATCCATTTACATTTAAGTTTATTATTGACAAGAGGCCCGGTGCACTAAATTCGTGCATGGAGGGTGGTGGTGTGTGTCCCTCAGACCGGTCTGCATCCTCTCCAATCTGGGACCCCTTGAGGGATGTCCGACTGCCCATTTAGGCCCGATCCCTGTGGCCAGTCGGACATCCCTTTCACAATCCAGGACTGCTGGCTCCCAACCACTCGCCTGCCTGCCTGCCTGCACCTAACTGCTTCTTCCTGCCAGCCTGATCAACCCCTAACTACTCCCCTGCCAGCCTGATCAATGCCTAACTGCTCCCCTGCCAGCCCGATTGCCCCTAACTTCCCTCCCCTGCTGGCCGGGTCATCCATAACTTCCCTCCCTTGCCAGCCTGGTCACCACTAACTGCTATCCCCTGCCAGCCCTATTGCCCCTAACTGCCCTCCTCTGCAGGCCTGGTACCCCCCAACTGCTCTCCCCTGCTGGCCTCGTCCCCCCCAAAACTGCCCTCCCCTGCAGGCCTGGTCACTCCCAACTGTCCTCCCCTGCAGGCCCAGTTAGACCTACCTGCCTTCCCCTGCTGGCCCAGTTGCCCCCAACTGCCCTCCCCTGCAGGCCTGGTTCCCCCCAACTGTCCTCCCCTGCAGGCCTTGTCCCCCTCAACTTCCCTCCCCTGCAGGCCTGGTCCCCCCAACTTCCCTCCCCTGCAGGCCTGGGTTCCCCCTAGCTGCCCTCCTCTGCTGGCCATCTTGTGGTGGCCATCTTGTGTCCACATGGGTGCAGCCATCTTTGACCACATGGGGGCGACCATCTTGTGTGTTGGAGTGATGGTCAATTTGCATATTACCTCTTTATTATATAGGATAAGGACTTATTTATTGGAATTTTTATTCTGTATGCCTAGGTTTCTCTCTCTATTTCTTCTTCTCGTTTCAGCAGTCCCTTTAGCATTTCTTGTAATGCTGACTTGGTTGTTGCCTTTTATTTCTGGAAAGCTCTTTATTTCACTGTCTATTTTGAATGATAACCTTGCTGGATACAGTAATCTTGGTTTTAGATCCTTACTTTCCATTATGTTGAGTACTTCATGCCATTCCCTTCTGGCCTGTAGTTTCTGATGAGAAATCAAATGACAGCCTTATAGGAGCTCTTTTATTGGTAACAGTTTTCTTTTCTCTTGCTGCCTTTATGATTCTCACTTTGTCTTTAATTTTTGGCATTTTAATTATGATGTGTTTGGGCATGGGCCTGTTTGGGTTCTTCTTGGTTGGGACTTTCTGTGCCTCCTGAACATGTGTGACTTTTTCCTTTACCAAGTTAGGAAAATTTTTGCCATTATTTCTTCAAACACATTATTTATACATTTCTCCCTTTTTGCCTCTTCTGGCATACCTATTTTTTGAATATTGTTACGTTTCATGTTATCCCATAGCTTCCTTAAGCTGTCCTCCTGTTTTTGTTTTTGTTTTATTCTTTTTGGTTCTCTGATTGAGTGATTTTTTTCAACCCTATCTTGTAATGCACTTATCTGATCCTCAGCTTCCCCTAATCTGCTGTGTATTCATTCTAATGTGTCTTTTATTTGTGCTATGTCACACTTTATTTCTGTTTTCATGGTTACTATATTCTTTCTCATGTTGTTGAGCATCTTTACCATCATTATCCTGAACTCTATATCAGATAAATTTTTATCTCCATTTCATTTTTCTCTTCTTCTGGAGAATTCTTTTATTCTTTCATTTGGGGGTTGTTTCTTTGTCTTCTAATTTTGGCTTCCAGTTTGGGTTTGTGACTATGTATTAGGTAGATCTGCTACACCTCTCAATCTCTAGAGCAGGAAAGTGTCAAGTGCTTTTTCTGACTAATTAGATCAGGGAAAGGCTCAAAGCCTCCAGAGTCTGCCTCTTCCTGCAGACTGATAGGATTCCATCTTGAATTGCCCTCAGGCAATAGTCCATAGGTGTGGTAAGAATTTTTTCAGCAGGGTGGGGCAATTGCTTCTGACTGGAAGCTAATTGTTATTCTCAGTCTTTTAATGGGCCTCAGAAACTCTGTACTATGGGGCAAAGCCTTTTCCAATAGGGTGGGTCAACTGTTTTCCTCCCAGAAAAAAACTGCTTAGATAGCCATTGTCTGTGTGAGAAAGATGACTTCTGCAACATGAGGGAATGACAGCACAGGGTGTCTGCCTTCTGATTTCTAACCCCAGAGCCCCCAATCCTGACTTCTCACACATCTACAGTCCATTCTTCCCTCCCTTTGCCAGAGCACAAGGTGAGTGGCTCTACATAGAATTTTGTGCATTGGCTCTTTAAGAGAGTTCCTGCACTTCTAGCTGCCTCTCCCTGGAAAATAGCAACCCTCCTGCTTTTCACAGCCAGATGTTGTGTGGGCAACCTTCTCAGTTCTGGTGCTCTATGTTGGGGTGCCCATCTTGGGAATTAGATCCCAGAGTTCTCAGTGCAACCCCCCACAGCTCGGATATCTTTACGGAACTTCAGTTGCTGTCTGTGGGAGCCCAGCCAGCTCTTTCGCGCTTCTGCCCCTCCTACCAGTCTCTATGCGGAGACTCTATGGTTTCTGTCCTCAGTTATCAGGGTTCTCTCCAATGAAGCTTCAGTTGATTATTCAGGAAGTTTTTCTGTATTTATTTGTAATTCCAGTTTGGTCCCGGGAGCATGTCCGTGCAGCATCCACTTACTCTGCTGCCATTTCAAATCCCTTATATAGATTTTAAGTGTATAATTCAATGATACATGATCTATATATTACATTCTGTACCTAGAAACCAAAGTCAAATCATCTTGAGTCACTATATTTCCTTAGATGTTATTGGTCTATTCAGGTTTTCTGACTCTTTCTGGTTGAATTTTGGAAGATTGCATGTTTTTATAAATTTTTCCATTTCTTCTAGGTTGTCCAATTTTTTGGCATATAGTTGTTCATAGTATTTTCTTACAATCATTTGTTTTTCTTTGGTTCAATTGTTACTTCACCTCTTGCATTTCTTATTTTATTTATTTGGGTCAGTTGTTTTTTTGTTGTTGTTGTTTCTCTAATCTTGCTAAATGTTCATCAGTCTTATTTATCTTTTCAAAACACCAACTCTTGATTTCATTTACCTATTTTTGTTTTTAATCCTCACCTGAGGATATTTTTTCCATTGACTTTTAGAGAGAGTGGGAGGGAGGGAAGAATGGGGTAGAGAAAGACGCTGAGAAAGACAGAAACATGGATGAGAGAGAGACCCTTCAACTGGTTGCCTCCCGCACACAGCATGACTGGGACCGGTGATCAATCTTGCAACCTAGGTACATGCTCTTTACTGGGAATTGAACCTGTTTTTTTTTCTTTTTTGGGTGTTGGGGGAGTCTAACCTGTGACCCTTAGATCTTCAGGTCTATGCTCTCACCACTGAGCATTGGCCAAGGCTCAATTAAATTTTTAATTTTTTTTTAGTCTCTATGTCATTTATTTCCTATATTTTCCTTATTATTTCTTTCCTTCTACTTATTCTTGGCTTTTGTTGTTGTTTTCTTTTTAGTTCTTTCAGTTGTCAGGTTAGATAGTTTATTTGAAATTTTACTTGCTTCTTGAGGTAAGCCTGTAATGATTTGAACTTCCCTCTCAGGATTGTTTTCTCTGTGTTCCATAAATTTAGGATTGCTATGTGTTCATTTTTACTTGTTTCCAAGAAGAGTTTGATTTGTTCCTTGATCTAATTGGTAATTCATTCATTGATAATGACACACTATTTAGCCTCCGTGTGTTTGAATGTTTTTGAGGTATTTTAAAATTGTAATTCATTTCTAGTTTAATGCTATTGTAATCTGATAAGAAGTTTCATACGATTTCAATTTTTTAAAATTGTTAAAACTTATTTTGTGTCTAAGATGTGGTCTGTCTTTGAAATGTTCCCTGCAGCCTGACCTGTGTAGCTCAGTTGCTGAGCATCAACCAATGAACCAGGTGGTTGCAGTTTGATTCCTATGATGGGCACATGCCTGGATGTGGGCTTGATCCCAGGTAGGGAGTGTGTATGAGGCAGCAGATCCACGTTTCTCTCTCATCATAGATGTTTACATTTCTTTCTCCCTTTTCTTTCTGAAATCAATAAAACATATTTGAAAAATAATAATCCATGTACACTTGAGATGAATGCATGTTCTGTAGCTTTGGAATGAACTGTCTGTAAACATCAATTAAATATATCTGATCTAGTGTGTCTTTTAGTGTTACTGTTTCTTTGTTAGTTTTTTTTCTTGGGGAATCTATGCAGTGATGTTAGTGGGATATTAAAGTACCCTATTACGACGTTGTTGCTAATGATTTCTCTTTAAAAATCCTCAAGAGAGGCCACACGCCCCTGGGTCCGGGTGTAGCTGGATCCCGGGTCCGGGTGAGGCCATGTGCCCCTGGATCTGGGTGAGGCTGGGTCCCAGGTCTGGGTGAGGCCGTGCGCCCCTGGATCCAGGTGAGGCCACGCGGCCCTGGGTCCGGGTGAGGCCATGCGGCCCTGGGTCTGGGTGTAGCTGGATCCCGGGTCCGAGTGAGGCCGTGCACCCCTGGATCTGGGTGAGGCTGGGTCCCGGGTCCGGGTGAGGCAGCGCCCCTGGGTCTGGGAGAGGCCACGCACCCCTGGGTCCGGGTGTAGCTGGATCCTGGGTCCGGGTGAGGCCATGCGCCCCTGGACCCTGGTAAGGTTGGGTCCCGGGTCCGGGTGAGGCCACGCCCCTGGGTCTGGGAGAGGCCACGCCCCCCTGGGTCTGGGTGAGGCCACGCACCCCTGGGTCCGGGTGAAGCTGGATCTCGGGTCCGGGTGAGGCCGTGTGCCCCTGGACCCGGGTGAGGCTGGATCCCAGGTCTGGGTGAGGCTGCACCCATGGGTCTGGGAGAGGCCACTCCCCTGGGTCCGGGTGAAACTGGATCCTGGGTCCATGTGAGACCATCCGTCCCTGGGTCCGGGTGAGGCTGGGGCCTGGGCCCGGGTGAGGCCACATGCCCCTGGGTCCGGGTGAGGCCATGCGCCCCTGGGTCCAAGTGAAGCCGTGCCCCTGGGTCTGGGCGAGACCAAACCAGAGGGAGTCGCACCTGCATTACCACCATTTGTCCACCATCCAGAGCTGAAAAGTCAGTGCTGACATGTACACATAAGGAACTGTTGGACATTGAAATTGGGTCTCAAAAGAACTGTTGGTCCAGAAAGAAAGTCACTACAGACTGATTCATTTGCCTGTCAGCATAACTATTATTGCTCATCTCACATTCGGTTCTTATAAGTATATTTCTAGTAACATGATCTCACTCATATAGGGGAAATGATGAACAACATAGACTGATGAACATGAAGAGACCCAAAAACAAGGAGGCATCGATTGGACTGTCGGGCCTCAGAGGGAGGGTAGGGGAGGGTGGGGGTTGGGGGGAGAGATCAACCAAAGGTCTTGTGTGCATGCATATGAGCCTAACCAATGGTTAAGGACAACAGGGGTGTGGGGGCATCCATGGGGAGGGGTGTGGGATGGGGATGAAGTGATGAGGACAAATATATGACACCTTAATCAATAAAGAAATTTAAAAAAAAATTAAAATTAAAATAAATAAATAAAAAAAATAAAATGAAATCCTCAAGAGATTTTATCTTATATATATTTAGGTGTTTACTATTATTCAAGATCTTCTTTGGCTTTTGTTTTGAAGTCTATTTTTAAGATATAAATATTGCTTTTTTTATTTCCATTTTCATATGATATTTTTTTCCATCTTTTCACTTCCAGTGAGTGTGAATCTTTTATTCTAAGATGGGTTTCTTGTAGACACCATATATGTCAGTCATATTCTTTTGTCCATTCAGTTAACCTATTTATTTTATTGTTCAAAGTATTGCGTACAGTAGTACATATATCTCCTTTTTCCCCATTGACCTACCCCCAGCCTCCCCAACCCTCTGTCGCATGCCCTCATCCCACCCGCCCCCAGTGTCTTGTGTCCATTGGTATGCTTATATGCATGCATACAAGTCCTTAGGTTGATCTATTTCCCTCCCTCCCCAATACTCCCTAGCCTTTCTGCTGTAATTTGACAGTCTGATGGTTGCTTTATTGCCTCTGTATCTATTTTTTTATTCATCAGGTTATAATGTTCTTTATTTTCCATAAATAAGTGAGATCTTGTGGTATTTTTATTTCATTGCCTGGATTATTTCACCTCATATAATGCTCTCCAGGTCCATCCATGCTGCTGCAAATGGTAAGAATTACTTATTTTTTATAGGAGCGTAGTATTCCATTGTGTAGATGTACCATAGTTTTCTGATCCAGTCTTCTGCTGACGGGCACCTATGCTGTGTCCAAATCTTAGCTATTGTAAATTGTGCTGCTATGAATATAGGGGTGCATATATCCTTTCTGATTGGTGTTTCTAGTTTCTTGGGATATATTCCTATAAGTGGGATTACTGGGTCAAATGGGAGCTCCATTTTTAGTTTTTTGAGGAAACTCCATACTATTCTCCACAGTGGCTGCACCAGTCTGTGTTCCAACCAGCAGTGCAGGAGGGTTCCTTTTTCTCCACATCCTCGCCAGTACTTGTCGTTTGTTGATTTGTTGATGATTGCCATTCTGACAGGTGTGAGATGGTACCACATTGTCGTTTTGATTTGAATCTCTTGGATATTTAGTGACTTTGAGCATGTTTTCATATGTCTCTTGGCCTTCCTTCTGTATTTTTTCGAAAAGATTCTATTTAGGCCCGTTGCCCATTTTTTTATTGGATCATTTATCTTCCTTTTATTAAGTTGTATAAGTTGCCTGTAGATGTTGGAGATTAAACCTTTATCAGTGATGACATTTGCAAATATGTTCTCCCATACAGTGGGCTTTCGTGTTGTTTTCTTGATGGTTTCTTTTGCTGTGAAAAAGCTTTTTATTTTGATATAATCCCATTTGTTTATTTTCTCTTTAGCATCTATTGCCCTAGCAGTAGTATCGGTGAAGAAATTGCTTTGACATATGTCTGTAATTTCTCTGTCTATGTATTCCTCTAGTATTTTTATGGTTTCCTGTCTTATGTTTAAGTCCTGTATCCATTTTGACTTTATTTTTGTGTATGTTGCAAGTTGGTGGTCTAGTTTCATTTTTTTTGCATGTATCTGTCCAATTTTCCCAGCACCATTTATTGAAGAGACTGTCTTGACTCCATTGTATGTTCATGCCTCCTTTGTCAAATATTAATTGAGCATAGTGGTTTGGGTCGATATCTGGATTCTCTATTCTATTCCATTTGTCTATATGTCTGTTCTTGTGACAGTACCAGGCTGTTTTGAGAACAGTGGGTTTGTAATACAGCTTGAAATCTGGTATTGAGATTCCACCTACTTTATTCTTATTTCTCAGAATTGCTGTGGCTATTCGGGGTCTTTTTTCTAATTCCAGATGAAGTTTTGGCGAGTTCTTTCTAGGTCTGTGAAATATGCCATTGGTATTTTAATGAGGAGTGCATTGAATCTATAGATTGCTTTTGGTAGTATGGACATTTTAATGATGCTGATTCTATCAATCCATGAATATGGTATGTTCTTCCACCTATTTACGTCTTCCTCTATCTTTTTTTTCAGTGTCCTGTAGTTTTCCACATATAGGTCTTTTACCTCCTTAGTTAAGTTTATTCGTAGGTATCTTAATTTTTTTGGTAAGATGGTAAATGGGATTGCTTTTTTAGTCTCTCTTTCTTTAAGTTCACTATTGGTGTATAGAAAGGCCACAGTTTTGGCATTAATTTTGTATCTTGCTATATTGCCGAATTCATTTATTAAGTCTAATAGTTTTTTGATGGAGTCTTTTGGGATTTTTATGTACAATATCATGTCATCTGCAAATAAGGACAGTTTTACTTCTTCTTTTCCAATTTGGATGCCTTTTATTTCTTCTTCTTATCTAATTGCAATGGCTAATACTTCCAGTACTATATCGAACAGAAGTGGTGAGAGTGGGCATCCCTGTCTTGTTCCTGTTTTTACGGGAAGTAATTTTAGTTTTATACCATTGAGTATGATGTTAGCTGTGGGTTTATCATATATGGCTTTTATTATGCTGAGGTCTGATCCTTCTATTCCCACCTTGTTGAGAGTTTTTATAAAGAACGGTGTTGGATTTTGTCAAATGCTTTTTCTGTATCTATTGATATGCCTATGTGATTTTTATCTCCAAATTTGTTTATGTGATGTATCACGTTTATTGATTTGTGGGTATTGTACCATCCTTGCATTCCTGGGATATATCCTACTTAGTCATAGTGTATGATCTTTCTGATGTACTGCTGGATCTGATTTGCTAGAATTTTGTTGAGGATTTTGGCATCTATATTCATGAGTGATATTGGTCTTTTATTCTCTTTCATTGTATTGTCTTTATCTGATTTTGGTATTAGGGTGATGCTGGCTTTATAGAAGGAGCTTGGGAGTATTCCTTCCTCTTGAATTTTTTGGAAGAGTCTGAGAAGGATAGATTTTAGTTCTTCCTTGAATGTTTGGTAAAACTCTCCTGTGAAGCCGTCTGTCCCCGGGATTTTGTTTGCCGGAAGCTTTTTGATGACTGCTTCAATTTCTTCCACAGTTACTGGCCTATTTATCTGTTTAGATTCTTCCTGATTGAGTTTTAGAAGATTATATTTTCTAGGAATATGTTCATTTCCTCCAGGTTGTCCAGTTTGTTGGAATAGAGTTGTTCTTAGTATTTTGTAACCATCTTTTGTATTTTGTAATGTTCTGTTGTTATTTCACCTCTTTCATTTCTGATTCTATTTATTTGGGTCCTCACTCTTTGCTTCTTGGTGAGCCTGGCTAGAGGTTAATCAATCTTGTTTATCCTTTCAAAGAACCAGCTCTTGGTTTTGTTGACCTTTTTATTGTTTCTTTGGTCTCTATGTCGTTTATCTCCGCTCTGATCTTTATTATTTCCTTCCTTCTGGTTACACTGGGCTTTTCTTGTTGCTTTTTTTTGTGTAACTCTTTGAGTTGTAGAGTTAGGTAATTTATTACTATTGTTTCTTGTTTTTTGCAGTAGGCTTGTAGAGCTATGAACTTCTCTCTCAAGACTGCTTTCGCTGTGTCCCATAGATTTTGGATTGTTGTGTTTTCATTGTCATTTGTTGCCATGATGTTTTTTATTTCTTCCTTTATCTCTTTGGTAACCCAGTCATTGTTTAATAGCATGCTGTTTAGTCTCTATGTGTTTGATTTCTTTGGTTTTTATTATAGTTGATTTCCAGTTTTATGCCACTGTGATCTGGGAAGATGCTTGATATGATTTCTATCTTCTTAAATTTGGAGAGACTTTGCCTATGTCCCAACATATGATCTATCTTTGAAAATTACTCATGTGCATTTGAGAAGAATGTATATTCTGTGGCTTTGGGGTGAAATGTTCTGAAGATGTCAATTAATTCCGTCTGATCTGGTCTAGTGAGTCATTTAGGATTGATGTTTCTTTGCTGATATTTTGTTTATAGGATTTGTCCAATGGTGATAGTGGGGTATTAAAGTCTCCTACTATGATTGCATTGCTGTTAATCTCTCCTTTGATATCCTCCAGGAGTATTTTTATGTTTTTGGGTGATCCTGTACTGGGTGCATATATGTTTACCAGAGTTATTTCTTCTTGTTGGATTGCTTTCTTTAGTATTATGAAGTGGCCTTCCTTATCTCTTGTTATGTCCTTCACTTTGAGATCTAATTTGTCAGATATAAGTATTGCTACCCCAGCATTTTTTTCATTTCCATTCACTTGGAAAGCCTTTTTTGATCCATTCACCCTCAGTCTGTGTGCATCTTTTTTCTGAGGTGGGTTTCTTGTAGACAGCAGATATATGGTTCTTGTTTTCTTATCCATTCTGTTACCTTTTGTCTTTTTATTGGGGCATTTAATCTATTTACATTTAAAGTTATTATTGACAGGTACTTATTTGTCGCCATTTTTATTCTCTACCCCTCTGTTTCTTATTTGCTTCCTATTTCTTCTTCTTCTTTCCTTTTTTTTTTTTTTTTTTTTTTTTTTTTACAGCAGACCCTTAAGCATTTCTTGCATTGCTGGTTTGGTCATGATAAATTACCTTAGTCCTTTTTTGTCTGTGAAGCTCCTGATTTCACCTTCTATTTTGATTTATAGCCTTGCTGGGTATAGTATTCTTGGATCCAGACCCTTTCTTTGCATGGCTTTGTGTATTTCATTCCATTCCTTCTGGCCTGATGAGTTTCTGTTGAGAAATCAATTGCTAGTCTGATGGTGGTTCCTTTGTATGTAAGTTTCTGTCCCTCTCTGGCCGCTTTTAAGATTCTTAATTTGTTGTTGGTGTTTGCCAAGTTAATTATAATGTGCCTTGGCATCGGTCTTTTGGGGTTCATTTTGCTTGGGACTCCATGAGCTTCTTGGATTTGTGTGATTTTTTCTTCCCTATATCAGGAAAATTTTCTGTCATTATTTCTTAAAACAGGTTTTCTATTCCTTGCTCATTTTCGTTTCCTTCTGGGACCCTTATTATGCAGATGTTGTTTTGTTTTTGTGTTGTCCGAAAGTTCCCTTAGGCTTTCCTCCTGCTTTTTAATTTTTTTTTTCTAGAAGCTGCTCTACTTGGTATTTTTTTCCATCTTGTCTTCTAGCTCACTGATGCGGTCTTCTGATTCTTCTAGTCTACTCTTGATGTTTTTTATTGAGTTCTTTACAGCAGCGATGTCATTTTTCATTTCTTCTTGGTTTTTCTTCATTTCCTCTTGGTTCTTACTCATATTGTCGAATTTGTCTTCCATTCTTTTCAGCTACCTTATGACCATTTCTCTGAATTCTTTTCTGATAAGTTGCTGGCCTCTAATTTGATTACTTCCTTTTCTAGTGATTCCTGCTTTTCTTTCATATGCAGGCTGTTTCTTTGTCTCCCCATGGTCTCTCTTCTCCAGATGTCCGGTTATTTAGTTCTCTCTCTCCTGCATTGATTTAAAGGCACAAAATACAATACAACTTGGTACAAAACACAAGGCACTGAACAGGAATGTATTCACGATATTAATAACCTCCAATAAAGGTGACCACCAGGGAAAGGCAAATTAGGGCATAGGAGAGAAAGAAGAGTAAAAAGAAAGAAAGAAAAAAAAGGAGTGTCAAAATGATATTGGGAATAGGAGAAAAAAAATAAGAGAGTCTAGAACGAGAGTAAAGAGAAAAGAAGAACAAACTATATATATGGGGAGAAAACTCCAATGGAACAACCACTAATCACAGCAAATGCCAGAAACAAGTACCTGGAGAATAATACAACCTACAACACCAATTAATATCAAGTGAGGCAAGGAAAAACAGAAGTAAAAAACAGACAAAAACACAGCAAACAAAAAACAATCAAACAAAGAATAAGCAAAATAATCTCACAAAAAGCATAAAAAATCGATATAATCAACATTCAAAGAAACAACAACAAAAGGACAGAGAAAGCAACATATATATATATATATATATATATACATATATATATATATATATATATATATATTTGATAGTTAAGACAGCGAAGAGAGAGGTGTGTATCAACTTGGAGCAGGGGATTGGAAATGAGATATATAAGTAGGGTGAAATTTTAGCAGGGGTAAACAGAAAGAATAGGGAAAATCTAGAGCAGGAAAGGGTTAAGATAAACAAACACCAAAAGGGGAAAGGTTAGGAAGAGAGTGATGGCGTACAGGTAAAGTTGAGATAGAATAGAATGATGGCGAAGGAAAGATGAAAATAGACTGTAGAACACTAATCCTGAAGTAAAATAAAGAGAAAATAAAATGACACTTAAAAAAAATAATAAATCAAATTAAAAAACATAAAATAGTAGTAGTAATAATGCTGATTGCAAATAAAAATTTAATAATTAAAAAGGTAAAATCAAGTGAGGAAAAAAGAAAAAAATAGTTTCTTAAGTGAATGATGCAAAAAATGAAAATTAAAAAAATATATATATAAATGATAAAAAAAATTAAAATTAAAATAAAGAAAAATAAAATGTGCAGTAGTGAAGGTCATTCACTTCCTCTATTGTTCTGTTTGGCACGCCTGTTTCCCTGTCCAGACAGTATTGCAGTTCCCTGCGTTTCACTGCTCCTCAGTGTTGTAATCCAGTCCTGATTTTTAAGCAGGCGGTGTCTTAATTTCTGGTAATCCTTTATTTTTTATTACACGGGGGTCAATTTGTGTTCAGCCTCTGGGTGACAGTGTTTCTGGGTTGACTTCCAGAACTCTGAGGCTTTTTTTCTCTGTGGCACTCCATACTGGTTTGCGGAGGCTGGCTGGCAAGTTCAAGCACATTGCACACCCCTGAAACTCCCACGCTATCCCTCCGCATCAGATAAAAATGGGTTGCTCTTTCGAGATCCCCCCCTGTTAGCAGCTCTCAGGACCCCCTTCAACAATCATGGTTCACACCGGCCCAACAGCCACCGACTTCTCCAGGGACAGACCTCCCCAGTCCTCAATCTCCCACAGTGCGCGTGTGTTTTTCTCTCCCACTGGGACCGGGACCTCATGCTATTCCCAGCAAAATCTGACCTTTCCATGGTGGAGTGAAGAGCTCCTTTGATTCCAAGCATTCGCGCCACCTGGGACCAGTGTTCTGGGTCTCACAGCTGTTCAGCGGTCACCGTAGTTGTGGATTTTCAGGCCTCCGACAAGATACACTCTTCCTTTCAAGATGGTGAGTTTTCCCAGTCTGAATTATTTGTTGCCATTTTTATTATTTACCCCTGTGTTCCTTCTTCGCTTCCTATTTTTTTTTTTTTTTTTTTACAGCAGACCCTTTAGCATTTCTTGCATTGCTGGTTTGGTGGTAATACATTCCCTTAGTCCTTTTTTGTCTGTGAATCTCCTGATTTCACCTTCAATTTTGATTGATAGCCTTGCTGGGTACAGTATTCTTGGATTCAGACCCTTCCTTTGCATGACTTTGTATATTTCATTCCATTCCCTTCTGGCCTGATGAGTTTTTGTTGAGAAATCAGTCGCTAGTCTGATGGAGGATCTTTTGTAGGTAACTTTCTGTCTCTCTCTGGCCACTTTTAAGATTCTTACTTTGTTGTTGGTGTTTGCCAATTTAATTATAATGTGCCTTGGCGTCGGTCTTTTGGGGTTCATTTTGCTTGGGACACTGTGAGCTTCTTGAATTTGTGTGGGGTTTTTCTTCCTTATATCAGGGAAGTTTTCTGTCATTATTTCTTCAAACAGGTTTTCTATTTCTTGCTCAGTTTCCTCTCCTGGGACCACTATTATGCGGATGTTGTTTTGTTTTGTGTTGTCCCAAAGTTCCCTTAGGCTCTCCTCCTGCTTTTTAATCTTTTTTTCTAGATGCTGCTGTACTTGGGTATTTTCCCCCACCTTGTCTTCTACCTCACTGATGCAGTCCTCTGCTTCTTTTAGTCTACCCTTGATGCTTTCTGTTGAGTTCTTTACAGCAGTGATGTCATTTTTCATTTCTTCTTGCTTCTTCATTACCTCTTGGTTCTTACACATATTGTCGAATTTGTCTTCCATTCTTTTCAGCGACCTTATGACCATTTCTCTGATTTCTTTCTCTGACAGGTTGCTTGCCTCCAATTCATGTACTTCCTTTTCTGTTGATACCTGCTTTTCATTCATATGCAGGCTGTTTCTTTGTCTCCCCATGGTCTCTCTTCTCCGTGTGTCTGGTTCTGTAGTTCTCTCTCTCCTGTGTTTATTTAAAGGCACAAAATACAACACTATGAGGTACAACACACAAGGCACTGAACAGAAATGTATTCACGATATTAATAACCACAAATAAGGGTGACCACCAGAGAAAGGCAAATTAGAGGATAGGAGAGAAAGAAGAAGAGAAAAAAAAGAAAGAAAGGAGTGCAAAAATGAAATTGGGAAAAGGAAAAAAAGGTAAGAGAGAAAAGAAAGAGAATAAGAAAGAAGAGGGGAACAAACTATATATATGGGGAGAAAACTCCAATAGAACAGCCACTAATCCCAACAAATGCCAGCAATAAGTACCTGGAGATGAATACAAACTACAAACAACAACTAATGTCAAGCGAGGTGAGGGAAAACAGAAGCAAAAAACAAACAAAACTAAAACAAACAAACAAACAAAAAGAATAAGCAAAACAATCTCACAAACAAGCATAAAAAATCGATATAATCAACATTCAAGCAAACAACAACAAAAGCACAGTGAGAAAAACAATTTTTGGATAGTGAAGACAGAGAAGAGAGAGGTATGTATGGACTTGGAGCAGGTGATTGGAAATTATATATATATATATGGTGAAATTTTAACAGGGGGTAAAAAGAAAGAATAAGGAAAATCTAAAGCAGGAAAAGGGTGAGAAACAGGACATCAAAAGCAGAAAAGTTAGGAAGAGAGTGGTGGCATAAAGGTGAATTTGAGATAGAGTAAAATGATGCTGAAGAAAAGGTGAAAATAGAATGTAGAACACTAATCCCAAAGTACAATAAAGAGAAAATAAAATGACACTTAAAAAAAATTAAAATAGTAGTAGTAATAATACTGATTGAAAATAAAAATGTAATAATTAAAAAGGTAAAATCAAGTAAGGAAAAAAGAAAAAAATTAGCTTCTTAAGTAAAAGATGAAAAAAATAAAAAAATAAAAATAAAAATGTGCAGAAGTGAAGGTCATTCATTTCTCCTACTGTTCTGTTTGGCACGCCTGTTTCCTTGTCAGGACAGTATTGCAGTTCCCTGCGTTCCACTGCTCCTCAGTGTTGTACGCCAGTCCTGATTTTTATGCAGGCAGTGTGTCTTAATTTCTTGTATTCTTTATTTGTGATTACACAAGAGTCAATTTGTGATTCATCCCATGGGTGGCAGTGTTTCTAGATTGACCTCCGGGTCTATAGGTCCTCTCTAGCCAGTGCTTAGATCCTGCTTTCCCTGTGGCACTGAATACCTGTTTGTGGGAGTGGGTTGCCCCAGAGTTGGTGCTCTGATGGTCACACCCCCTCCGATCCCCAGGTTCCAGAAAAACAACCCTTAGGGTGTCACCAATTGGATGATCCTATGTATTGGGCTTAGTAATCAGAAGCAAGGATTTAAAGTGGAAAAAGAAAAATGAAAAAATAAAAGAGCCAGCGTAAGTGTGCAAACTCTGGGGCTGGGCACAAGTTTGTGTAGTCTCTTTTTCCCCCTTGGGTCTGAGCAGTCAGCACACTTTTAATATTTTTAGGCTGTCCTTTTGCGTCAGATCAAAATGGGTTGCTTTTTAGAGATCCCTTCTGTTAGCAGCTCTGAGGACACCCTTCCACATTCACGGATCACACCAGCCTCAACAGCCATCGATTTTTCTAGGCGCAGACTTCCCCAGGTCCTCCAGCTCCCGCAGTGTGAGTTTCTCTCTCCTGCTCAGACCACAGACCTCACCTTATCCCAGGCGAAATCTGACCTTTCCATAAAGGGGTGCAGAGCTCCTCTGAATCTGTGTGCTCGTGCCACTTGGGAATCGGTGTTCTCGGGTTCACAGCTGTTTACTGGGTGCCGGATTTGTAGATGTTCAGTCTTCTGATAACCTCCACTTTCCCCTTCAAGATGGCACAGTCTCTGTGTCAGAGCTGATTGCTCCGGGAAGGATCCCAGCAGCAGTGGGGGTTGCCTGGGAAGGGGAACGCCGTCCAGCAGTCCCCCACCATCTCCTTGAGTATAGCTGTCCCCCAACTCACCAACAAACACTCCCTGTGCGACCCTCAGCTGTTCTTTCTATCTGTTCCAGGATACGGCTCGGGACACGTCTGTCTATTCCGCTGCCATTTTTTTCTCCCTAACCTATGTTTTTGACTAGAGCATTCAAACTATTTACTTTTAAAGTTTTTATTTATTATTTTTAAAGTATTACAAATAGTAGTACATATGTCTCCTTTTTTCCCCATTGACCTCCCCCTGGCCGCCACTATCTCCTGGCACATGCCCTCAACCCCCAACCCCTAATGTCTTGTGTCCATAGGTTATGGTTATATGCATGCATACAAATCCTTCGGTTGACCTCTTACCCCGAACCCCAACCTGCCCCAACCTTCATGCTGTAGTTTGACAGTCTGTTTGATGCTTCTTTGCCTCTGAATCTACTTTTGTTCATCAGTTTATAATGTTCCTTATATTCCACAAATGAGTGAGATCATGTGGTATTTATCTTTCACTGACTGGCTTATTTCGCTTAGCATAATGCTCTCCAATTCCATCCATGCTGTTGCAAATGTTAAGAATTCCTTCTTTTTTACAACAGCGTAGTATTCCGTTGTTTAGATGTACCACAGTTTCGTAATCCACTAAGATGCTGATGGGCATTTAGGCTGTTTCCAAATCTTAGATATTGCAAATTGTGCTGCTATGAACATAGGGGTGCATATATCCTTTCTGCTTGGTGTTTCTGTTTTCTTGGGATATATTCCTAGAAGTGGGATTACTGGGTCAAATGGCAGTTCCATTTTTAAATTTTTGAGGAAATGCAATACTGTTTTCCACAATGGCTGCACCAGTCTGTATTCCCACCTGCAGTGAAGGAGGGTTTCTTTTCTCCACATCTTCTCCAGAACTTGTCATTTGTTGATGATAGCCATTCTGACAAGTGTGAGATGGTACCATATTGTTGTTTTGATTTGCATCTCTCTGATGATTAGTGATGTTGAGTATGTTTTCATATGTCTCTTGGCTTTCTGTATGTCCTCTTTGGAAAAGTGTCTATTTAGGTCCTTTGCCCATTTTTTGATTGGATTGCTTATCTTCTTTTTGTTATGTTGCATGAGTTTCCTATAAATTTTGGAGATTAAACCCTTATCTGAGATAACATTGGCATATATGTTCTCCCATGCAGTGGGATCTCTTGTTGTTTTGTTGATGGTTTCTTTTGCTGTGTAGAAGCTTTTTATTTTGATGTAGTCCTATTTGTTTATTTTCTCCTTAGTTTCCATTGCCCTAGGAGCTGTATCAGTAAAGATACTGCTATGACATATGTCTGATATTTTGCTGCTTATGCAGTCTTCAAAGAGTGGATTAAAGAACTGTGGTACCTCTACACAATGGAATACTACACTGCTGTAAAAAGGAAGGAACTCCTACCATTTGCAATAGCATGGATGGTCCTGGATAGCATTATGCTAAGCAATATAAGTCATTCAGAAAAGATAAATATCACATGATCTCAGTCATTTGTGAAATATGATGAACAACATAAACTGATGAACAAAAACAGATCCAGAGACAGAGAATCATCGATAAGATGCTCAAACCTCAGAGGGAAGGTAGGGGAGGGTGGGGTTAAGGGGGAGAGATCAACCAAAGGACTTGCATGTATGCATATAAGCATAACCAATGGACCCAGACACTAAGAGGGTGAGGGCATGAGCAGGGTTGGGGGTAGGGGAGCAATAGGGGGATAAGGACACTTAAATAGTATCTTAACCAATAAAGAAAAAAAAAATATGGTTTCCCGACTTACATTTAAGTCCTTAATCCATTTTGAGTTTATTTTTGTGTATGGTGTAAGTTGTTGATCTAGTTTAATTTTTTTGCATGTATCTGACCAATTTTCCCAACACCATTTATTGAAGAGACTGTCTTGAATCCAGGGTATGCTCTTGCCTCCTTTTTCAAATATTAATTGAGCATAATGGCTTGTGTCGATTTTTCAGTTCTCTGTTCTCCTCCACTGTTCTATATGTCTGTTCTTGTGCCAGTACCAGGCAGTTTTGGGAACAGTGGCTTTGTAGTATAGCTTGATATCTGGTATTGTGATCCTTCCAACATTGTTCTTCTTTCTCAAGATTGCTGAGGCTATTCGGGGTTATTTTTTATTTAAATTTATTGTTTCAAGTATTACAAATAGTACATGTGTCTCCTTTTTTTCCCCCATGAACCTCCCCCTGGCCTTTCCTACCCCCTGGCACATACCCTCATCCCCCCCACCTCCAGTGCCTGGCATCCTTTGGCTATGCTTATATGCATACATACAAGTCCTTCGGTTGATCTCTTACCCTCCCCAAACCTGCCCTTGCATTCCCACTGTAGTTTGACAGTCTGTTCAATGCTTATTTGCCTCTGTATCTATTTTAGTTAATCAGTTTATAATGTTCTCAATATTCCTCAAGTGAGTGAGATAATGTGATATTTATCTTTCACTGACTAGCTTATTTCACTTAGCATAATGCTCCCCAGTTCCATCCATGCTGTTGCAAACGGTAAGAATTCCTTCTTTTTTACAGCAGCATAGTATTCAATTGTGTAGATGTACCACAGTTTTCCAATCCACTCATCTGCCGATGGGCATTTAGGCTATTTCCAAATTTTAGCTATTGTAAATTGTGCTGCTATGAACATAGGGGTGCATAATCCTTTCTTATTGTTTTTTCTGTTTTCTTGGGATATAGTCCTATAAGTGGTATTACTGGGTCAAATGGCAGTTTTATTTTAAATTTTTTGAGGAAACGCCAGACTGTTTTCCACAGTGGCACACCAATCTGCATTCCCACCAGCGGTGAAGGAGGGTTCCTTTTCCCCACATTCTCTCTATCACTTGTCATTTGTTCATTTGTTGATAAAAGCCATTCTGGCAGGTGTGAGATGGTATCACATTGTTGTTTTGATTTGCATCTCTCAGATAATTAGTGACTTTGAGCATTTTTTCATATGTCTCTTGGCTTTCTGGATGTCCTCTTTAGAAGTGTCTATTTAGATCCTTTGCACATTTTTTTATTGGATTGTTTAACTTCTTTCTGTTATATTATACTAGGGGCCCGGTGCACGAAATTCGTGCACTGGGGGGAGGAATCTTCTCAGCCCAGCCTGCCCCCTCTCACATACTGGGAGCCCTCAGGGGATGTCCTACTGACGGCTTAGGCCCAATCCCCATAAGGAGCGGGCCTAAGCCACAGTCTGGCCTCCCTTTGTGAGAGACAACCAGGCTGATCAGGGAAAGGCACCAGCCCCATCACCCCACTGCTGGAGCCACTGCAAGTCACTGCAGCCACCAAGGTGTTTTCATCAACACAGATTCCAGTCCCTTCACCAAGAAAAAAATGACAACTTTCTTTAGGCATTTTCAAGATGTGTCTTTCATAGAATATGACATTTCTTTCTTTTTTTTTTTTTTTTATCCTCACCTGAGTATATGTTTCCATTGACTTTTAGAGAATGTGAAAGAGAAAGGGAAAGACAGAGAGAAACATCAAAGTGAGAGGGATACTTAGATTGCTTGCCTCCTTCATGAGCCCTGACCTGGGCCCCAGCCAGGGAGGAGCCTGCAACTTAGGTACATGCCCTTGATCAGAATCTAACATGGACTCTGTGGTTGGTAAACCTAGCCATTATCCACTGAGCCAAACCGTGTAGGGCAGGTTATGACATTTCTTAGCCCTCCAGTGGCGGACCTTCATTTTTTTCTCCAGGAGTGTGGTGGAAAAGCCCTAGATCACCTTTTTGGATTCTTACACCCAAGTTACTAAGAATATTACCAGTGGCATACAGGGAGCTTAGCCAATGAGAGGTCAGAAAAGGTATTTCCTCTGTAGTTCACACCTATCTCCTGTGATCTCCGGCTCCGCCCCTGCCAAGGCCTAAAGCCTCCAGCCCTTGGCAGGGGACCCCCAGCTGGCTCAATTGCCAGGCTTCGCCCCTGGCCAAGGCCTCAAGCCTCTGTTTGAGGCTCGGGCCCTGGGCAGGGACCCCCAGCTGGCTCCACCCCCAGCCAAGGCCGCAAGCCTCTGTTTGAGGCTCGGGCCCTGGGCAGGGACCCCCCCAGCTGGCTCCGATCGCCCGCAGGGACCCACAGCTGGTGCAATCAGCCGGCTCCACCCACGGCCAAGGCCACAAACCTCTGGCAGAGGCTTGGGCTCTGGGCAGGGGCCCCCAGCTGGCTCTGATCACCCGCAGGGGACCCCAGCTGGCTCAATTGCCCGGCTCCACCCCCAGCCAAGGCTGCAAGCCTCTGGCTGAGGCTTGGGCCCTGGGCAGGGACCGCCAGCTGGCTCCAATTGCATGCAGGGACCCCCAGCAGTCTCCACTGGCGGGCTCCACCCCCAGCCAAGGCCTAAAGCCTCTGGCAGAGGCTTGGGCTCTGGGCAGGGACCCCCAGCTGGCTCCAATTGCATGCAGGGACCCCCAGCTGGCTCTATCACCCAGCTCCATTCAAGGCCAAGGCCGCAAGCCTCTGGCCGAGGCTGGGGCTCTGGGCAGGACCCTCAGCTGGCTCTGATCGCCCTGCTCTGCCCCCAGCCAATGCCGCAAGACTCTGAGGCTCCGGCCCTGGGCAGGGACCCCCAGCTGGCTCCAGTCACTGCAGGGGACCCCAGCTGGTTCCAGTGGCCCAGCTCCGCCTCCAGCCAATGCCGCAAGCCTCTGGCTGAGGCTCGGGCCCTGGGCAGGGACAACCAGCTGGCTTTGATCGCCTGTGGGGGACCCCCGCTGGCTCTGATCTTCCCCTCTGATCTTAGGCTCCAATATCCCAGTTCCAACAACAGCCGCTCTCCGAGGTTGCAGCCATCTTGGTTAGGTGTATTTGTATATTCGCTTTGGATTGGCTGGTGGGCTTGGCTGGTGGGCGTGGCTTGTGAGTGTAGCAGAGTGATGATTTGCATATTACTCTTTTATTAGATAGGATGAGTTCCCTGTAAATGTTGGGGATTAAAGCCTTATTGGTGATAACATTGGCAAATATGTTCTCCCATGCAGTAGTCTTTCCTGTTGTTTTGTTGATGGTTTCTTTTGCTCTGCAGTAGGTTTTTAATTTGTTGTAGTCCCACTTGTTTATTTTCTCCTAGTTTACATTGCCCTAGGATCTGTATCGATAAAGATATTGCTACGACAAATGTCTGCTATTTTGGTGCCTATGGCTTCTTCTAAGATTTTCATGGTATTCCATCTTACTTATGGTTTAAGTCCTTTATCCATTTTGAGTTTATTTTTGTGTATGGGCTAAGTTGGTGATCTAGTTTCATTTTTTTGCAAGTTTCTGTCCAATTTTCCCTGCACCATTTATTTTTATTTTTTTTCCAATTTTTTTATTAAGGTATTATATGTGTACATATCTTACCATTGCCCCCCCCACCCCACTCCCATATATGCCCTCACCCCCCAGAGTTTTGGGTCCATTGGTTATGCTTATATGCATGCATACAAGTCCTTTGATTGATCTCTTATCTTCCCCACCTCTCCCTACATTCCTGCTGTAATTTGACAGACTGTTTGATGCTTTACTGCCTCTGTATCTATCTTTTTGTTCAAGTTTTTAATGTTCTTTATTATCCATAAATGAATGAGATCATGTGGTATTTTTCTTTCATTGACTGGCTTATTTCACTTAACATAATGTTCTCCAATTCCATCCAGGTTGCTGCAAATGGTAAGAATTCCTTCTTTTTTATGGCAGCATCATATTCCATTGTGTAGATGTACCATAGTTTTCTGATCCAGTCATCTGCTGATGGGCACCTAGGCTGTTTCCAGATCTTAGCTATTGTAAATTGTGCTGCTATGAACATAGGGGTGCATATTTCCTTTCTTATTGGTGTTCCCAGTTTCTTAGGATATATTCCTAGGAGTGGGATTACTGGGTCAAATGGGAGTTCCATTTTCAGTTTTTTGAGGAAACTCCATACTGTTCTCCACAGTGGCTGCACCAGTCTGCATTCCCACCAGCAGTGCATGAGGGTTCCTTTTTCTCCGCATCCTCGCCAACACTTGTTGTTTGTTGATTTGTTGATGATAGCCATTCTGACAGGTGTGAGATGATAGCGCATTGTTGTTTTGATTTGCATCTCTCGGACAATTAGTGACCTTGAGCATGTTTTCATGTGTCTCTTGGCCTTCCTTCTGTCTTCTTTTGAAAAGATTCTATTGAGGTCCATTGCCCATTTTTTTATTGGATCATTTATCTTCCTTTTATTAAGTTGTATAAGCTGCCTGTAGATGTTGGAGATTAAACCTTTATCAGTGATGCCATTTGCAAATATGTTCTCCCATGCGGTGGGCTTTCTTGTTGTTTTGTTGATAGTTTCTTTTGCTGTAAAAAAGCTTTTTATTTTGATGTAGTCCCATTTGTTTATTTTCTCTTTAGCTTCCATTGCCCTAGGGGCAGTATCGGTGAAGAAGTTCTTTTGACATATGTCTGAGATTTTGCTGCCTGTGGATTCCTCTGGTATTTTTATGGTTTCCCGTCTTATGTTTGAGTCCTGTATCCATTTTGAGTTTATTTTTGTGTATGGTGTAAGTTGGTGATCTAGCTTCATTTTTTTGCATGTGTCTGTCCAATTTTCCCAACACCATTTATTGAAGGGACTGTCTTTATTCCATTGTATGTTCATGCCTCCTTTGTCAAATATTAATTGAGCATAGTGGTTTGGATCAATATCTGGATTCTCTGTTCTGTTCCATTGATCTATATGTCTGTTCTTATGCCAGTACCAGGCTGTTTTGAGAATAGTGGCTTTGTAATACAGCTTGAAATCTGGTATTGAGATCCCTCCTACTTTATTCTTCTTTCTCAGGATTGTTGTGGCTATTCGGGGTCTTTTTTTATTCCAGATGAATTTTTGGAGAGTTCTTTCAAGGTCTGTGAAGTATGCCGTTGGTATTTTAATGGGGAGTGCATTGAATCTATAGATTGCTTGGGGTAGTATGGACATTTTAATGATGTTGATTCTACCAATCCATGAACATGGTATGTTCTTCCATCTGTTTACGTCTTCCTCTATCTCTTCTCTTAGTGTCCTGTAGTTTTCCGTGTATAGGTCTTTTACCTCCTTAGTTAAGTTTATTCCTAGGTATCTTAATTTTTTTGGTGCGAGGGTAAATGGGATTGCCTTTTTAGTCTCTCTGTCTGTAAGTTCACTATTGGTGTAGAGAAAGGCCATAGATTTCTTGGCATTAATTTTGTATCGTGCTACATTGCCGAATTCATTTATTAAGTCTATTAGTTTTTTGACAGAGTCTTTCGGGTTTTTTATGTACAATATCATGTCGTCTGCAAATAAAGACAGCTTTACTTGTTCTTTTCCAATTTGGATGCCTTTTATTTCTTCTTCTTGTCTAATTGCAATAGCTAATACTTCCAGTACTATGTCAAACAGGAGTGGTGAGAGTGGGCATCCCTGTCTTGTTCCTGTTCTTAGGGGAAATGTTTTTAGCTTTTGTCCATTGAGTATGATGTTTGCTGTGGGTTTATCATATATAGCTTTTATTATGTTGAGGTATGAGCCTTCTATTCCCACCTGTTGAGAGTTTTTATCAAGAAAGGGTGTTGGATTTTGTCAAATGCTTTTTCTGCATCAATTGATACGACTATGTGATTTTTATCTCTCAATTTGTTTATGTGATGTATCAGGTTTATTGATTTGCAGATATTGTACCATCCTTGCATTCCTGGGATAAATCCTACTTGGTCATGGTGTATGATCTTTCTGATGTACTGCTGGAGCCGACTTGCTAGAATTTTGTTGAGGATTTTGGCATCTATGTTCATGAGGGATATTGGTCTGTAATTCTCTTTCATTGTGTTGTCTTTATCTGGTTTTGGTATTAGGGTGATGCTGGCTTCATAGAAGGAGCTTGGAAGTGTTCCTTCCTCTTGAATTTTTTGGAATAGTCTGAGGAGGATAGGTTTTAGTTCTTCCTTGAATGTTTGGTAAAACTCTCCTGTGAAGCCGTCAGCCCCGGGCTTTTGTTTGCTGGAAGCTTTTTGATGACTTCTTCAATTTCGTCCATAGTTATTGGCCTATTGAGCTGTTGAGATTCTTCTTGATTGATTTTTGGAAGGTTGTATTTTTCTAGGAATATGTCCATTTCCTCCAGGTTGTCCAGTTTGTTGGAATAGAGCTGTTCGTAGTATTTTGTAACAATCCTTTGTATCTCAGCGGGGTCTGTTGTTATTTCACCTCTTTCATTTCTGATTTTGTTTATTTGGGTCCTCTCTCTTTGCTTCTTGGTGAGCCTGGCTAGAGGTCCATCAATCTTGTTTATCTTTTCAAAGAACCAGCTCTTGGTTTTGTTGATCTTTTGTATTGTTTCTTTGGTCTCTATGTCATTTATCTCTGCTCTGATCTTTGTTATTGCCTTCCTTCTGGTTACACTGGGCTTTTCTTGCTGCTCTTTTTCTAGCTCTTTGAGTTGTAGGGTTAGGTAATTTATTACCATTGTTTCTTGTTTTTTGCAATAGGCTTGTAGAGCTATGAACTTCCCTCTCAAGACTGCTTTCGCTGTGTCCCATAGATTTTGGATTGTTGTGTTTTCATTGTCATTTGTTGCCATGATGTTTTTTATTTCTTCCTTGATCTCTCTGGTGACCCAGTTCTTGTTTAATAGCATGCTGTTTAGTCTCCATGTGTTTGATTTCTTTGGATTGTATTTATTGTAGTTGATTTCCAGTTTTATGCCACTGTGATCTGAGAAGATGCTTGATATAATTTCTATCTTCTTGAATTTGAAGCGACTTTGCCTGTGACCCAGCATATGGTCTATCTTTGAAAATGACCCATGTGCACTTGAGAAGAATGTATATTCTGTGGCTCTGGGGTGAAATGTTCTGAAAATGTCAATTAATTCCATCTGGTCTAGTGAGTCATTTAGGATTGCTGTTTCTTCGCTGATTTTTTGTTTAGAGGATTTGTCCAATGGTGATAGTGGGGTATTAAAGTCTCCTACTATGATTGTATTGCTATTAATCTCTCCCTTGATATCCTCCAGGAGTTTTTTTTTATGTATTTGGGTGCTCCTATATTGGGAGCGTATATGTTTACCAGAATTATTTCTTCTTGTTGGATTTCTCCCTTTAGTATTATGAAGTGGCCTTCCTTATCTCTTGTTATGGCATTTACTTTGAGGTCTAGTTTGTCAGATATAAGTATTGCTACCCCAGCTTTTTTTTCATTTCCATTTGCCTGGAAGATATTTTTCCATCCCTTCACTTTCAATCTGTGTGAGTCTCTTGTTCTGAGGTGGGTCTCTTGTAGACAGCATATATATGGGTCATGCTTTTTTATCCATTCAGCCACTCGATGTCTTTTGATTGGAGCATTTAGTCCGTTTACATTTAAAGTTATTACTGAAAGGTATTTGTTTGTAGTCATATCTATTTTTGTGTCTGTATTCCTTCTTACCTGTTTATTTCTTCTTTTTACAATATTCCCTTTAGCAATTCTTGCATTGCTGGTTTGGTGGTGATAAATTCCCTGAATCTTTTTTTGTCTGCGAAGCTCCTGATTTCCCCTTCAATTTTTATTGATAGTCTTGCTGGATATAGTATTCTTGGATTCAGTCCTTTGCTTTGCAACACTTTGTATACCTCCTTCCATTCACTTCTAGCTTGTTGTGTTTCTGTTGAGTAATCATTTGACAATCTGATGGGTGTTCCTTTGTAGGTAACTCTCTGTCTCTCTCTTGCTGCCTTTAAGATTCTCTCTTTATCATTTATATTTGCCATTGAAATTATGACATGTCTTGGTGTGGGTCTTTTGGGGTTGATCCTGCTTGGGACTCTCTGTACTTGCGTAACTTTTATCTTTCCTATATCCGGGAAGTTTTCTGTCATTATTTCTTCAAATAGATTTTCTAATCCCTGCTGCTCTTCTTGTCCTTCTGGCAGCCCTATTATACGCATGTTACTTCGCTTCATGTTGTCCCGAAGCTCCCTTAGGCTTTCCTCCTGCTTTTTAATTTTTTTCTCCAATTGCTGTTCAGATTGAGCTTGTTTCTCTAACTGATCTTCTAACTCACTAATTCGGTCCTCTGCTTCTTGTAGTCTACTGTTGAAACTTTCCATTGTGTTTTTGATTGTAGCTATATCACTTTTCATTTCTTCCTGATTCTTGCATAAGTTGTTGATTTTCTCATCCATCCGATGTATAAATTCCACGACCATTACTCTGAACTCCTTTTTGGTCATGTTGCAAGTTTCAGTTTTACTAATTTCCTTTCTTGGCGACTCCACATTTTCTTTCTTCTGTGAGTTATTTCGTTTCCCCATTCTGGCTATCACCAGAAAGCTCAAGCTTCCGTTTGTGTGGACCTCAGCCGTGCGCTGTGGGGACTTTGCTCCACCCGAGTTTCACTGAAGTGCTCTGACACTAGGACCTGTGGCTGCCTTTGGTTGGTGGGAACCAGACTTGCCCAGGGTCAGTGTCCCCAGTGTTCCGTGTGGTCTCGTGTGCACACTTAGAATCAGGGGCCCTGTCAGCACCACACTGTTGGTATGTGCCGAAAATGAGATCCTTAGCATGTGCCAGGAGTCAGAGTTTCCCTGTGTCTGCACCAAGAATCGAGTGTCAGAGTCTCTGTTGCCTTGTGTGGTTTCTCGTTGAGAATCAGGGTCCCTGTGTGTGCATGCACCAATAATTGTGGTCGTTGGCTCTTAGTGTGAATGTGCTGTGAGTCAGGGATCCCAGGCAGCTGTGTCCGGCGTGCCAAATTCCCTGAAGCCGAGCTGCGTCCTGTGTGTGCTCTCTCTACTGAGCCAAACCGGCTAGGGCGCACACTCTCAAATCCCTGAAGGTGAGCTGCCTTTGTGCACTCTCCCAGAATCCCCGAAGAGGGGTGGAATCCGTCCTGCGCACCAAATTCCCCAAATGGAAGCCCCTTTGTGCACGCTCTAAGATTACCCGAAGGGGAGCTGTGACCCGCAAGCCAAATTCCCCCTACTCCCCAAAGGGGAGCCCTCAGTGAGCAGTGACAGATTTCCCCGAAGGTGAGCTGCTTCTGTCCTGCGCGCCAAATTCCCTAAGGCGGAGCGCATCCCCGCGCAAAGCTCTGCAGCTTGCGCGAGAGGCGTGTCTATTAGTTACTCTGGAGCTATCCGAGTGCGCCTGCGGGGAGGGGGATACGCTCTTTGACTCACGGGAATCTGCCGGGAAGTCTGGATTCTTGTTGTTTCTTCCTCTGAAGCTGTGATAGCAGTTCTCTGTCCCCAGTGGCTGCAGGGTCCTGGTTTGTGTCAGAAGCCAGGATCCGAGTCTCAGGCAGCTCTGTTTCTCAAGATGGTGTGGTCTCCACCTACACCATTTATTGATGAGACTGTCTTGACTCCATTGTCTTTTCATGCCTCCTTTGTCAAATATTAATTAGGCATAATGACTAGTGTTGATTTCTGGGTTCTCTGATTTGTTCCACTGTTCTATATGTCTGTTCTTGTGCCAGTAGTAGGCCGCTTTGAGAGCAGTGGCTTTGTAGTATAGCTTGATATTTGGTATTGTGATCCCTCCAACATTGTTCTTCTTTCTCAAAATTGCTGCAGCTATTCCAGGTCTTTTTGTTGTTGTTGTTGTTGTTGTAATTTTCACAGAGTGAATATATTATTTTTAAAATTTATTTATTGATTAAGGTATTACATATGTGTCCTTATCCCCCTATTACCTCCCATCACCCAACTCATTCCATAATCCCCCTATTGTCTGTGTCCATTGGTTAGGATTTTATGCATGAATGCAAGTCCTTTGGTTGAACTATCCCCCTTACCCCCACCCTCCCCTAACTTCCCTCTGAGGTTTGACAGTCTGATCAATGTTTCTCTGTTTCTGGATCTATTTTTGTTCATCAGCTTATAATGTTCTTTATTATCCATAAATGAGTGAGATCATGTGGTATTTTTCTTTCACTGACTGGCTTATTTCACTTAGCATAATGTTCTCCAGTTCCATGCATGCTGTTGAAAATGGTAAGAACTCCTTTTTTTTTTTTACCTCAGTATAGTATTCCATTGTGTAGATGTATCAGGGTCTTTTTTTTTTTTTAAATTTCAGATACATTTTTTGAAAGTTTGTTCAAGGTCTTTGAAGAATGCCATTGTTATTTTAATGAGGATTTAATTGAATTTATAGATTGATTTGGGTAGTATGGACATTTTCATGATGTTGATTCTACTAATCCATGAACAGGGTATATTCTTTCATTTGTTTATGCTTCCTCTAGCTCTTATTTCTGCGTCCTGAAATTTTCTGAGTACAGGTCCTTCATTTCCTTGGTTCAATTAATTCCTAGATATCTTAATGTTTTTGTTGCAATGGTAAACAAGATTTTTTTTTGTAGTTTCTCTTTATACCAAGCTAGGAATACAAAAAATGCTAAAGGGAATGCTGTAAAAAGAAGAAATATAAAGGGAGGAAGGAACAAAGGCATAAAGTACAGAAATAGCTACAAACTATTACCTATCAATAATAACGTTAATCGTAAATTCATTAAATGCTCCAATCAAAAGACATAGAGTGACTTAATGGATAAGAAAAGATGACCCATATATATGCTGTCTACAGGAGACCCACCTCAAAACAAGGGACTCACACAGACTGAAAGCATGGAAAAATATCTACCAGGCAAATGGAAATGAAAAAAAAAAGCTGGGGTAGCAATACTTATATCTGACAAAATAGACCTCAAAGTGAAGACCATAACAAGAGACAAGAAAATCCACTTCATAATCCTAAAAGGAATGATACAACAATAGGATATAACTGTGGGAAACATTTATGCACCCAATGCAGGATCACCTAAATACATAAAAAAAACTTCTGGAAGGTATCGGGGGAGAGATTGACAACAACACAATCATAGTAGGAGACTGTAATACCCCATTAACATCACTGGATAAGTACTCTAGACAAAAAATTAGCAAAGAAACATCAATACTAAATGACTCACTAGGTCAGATGAACTTAATCAACATCTTTAGAATATTCAACCCCAAAACTACAGAATATACGTTCTTCTCAAATGCACATGAGACAGTTTCAAAGATAAACCACATATTGGGACACAGGCAAAGTCTCTCCAAATTCAAGAGGATTGAAATGATATTAGGCATATTCTCAGATCACAATGACATAAAATTAGAAATCAACTACAGTAAAAACAATCACAAAAATTCAAACACTTGGAGGTTGAATAACATACTATTAAACAATGAGTGGCTTACCAAAGAGATCAAAGAAGAAATAAAAAACATCCTGGAAACAAAGGACAGTGAAAACACAACAATCCAAAATCTTAGGTACACTGTGAAAGCAATCCTGAGGGGGAAGTTCATAGCATTACAGATCAACCTCAAAAAACAACAACAAAACAACTACAACACAAAAACAAAACAAACAAAACAAATAAACAAAAAAACAAGAAAAACTGGTAATAAACCATGTAACTCTGCAACTTGAAGAATTAGAAAGAGAGCAACAAGAAAATCCCAGTGTGAGCAGGAGGAAATAAAAAGTAAAGATCAGAGAGGAAATAAATGACATAGAGACAAAAAAAACCCCACACACAACAAAAAATCAATGAACCAAGAGCTGGTTCTTTGAAAGGATAAACTAGGTGGATGAACCTCTAGCCAGGCTCACCAAGATGCAAAGTGAGAGGATTCGAATAAACAAAATCAGAAATGAAAGAGGTGAAATAACCACAGACCCCACAGAAATAGAAGAGTTGTTAAAAAATACTATGAGCAACTCTACTCCAACAAACTGGTCAACCTAGAAGAAATGGACATATTCCTAGAAAAGTACGGTCTTCTAAAACTCAAGCAGGAGGAATCAAAAAATCTGAATAGGCCGATAATTATGGAGGACGTTGAAACAGTAATCCAAAAACTTCCAACATACACAAGCCCTGGAACAGACGCCTTCACAGGGAAGTTTTATCAAACATTCAAGAAGAAATAAAACTGCCGAAACCGGGTTGGCTCAGTGGATGGAGCATCGGTCTGCGGACTGAAGGGTCCCAGGTTCGATTCTGGTCAAGGGCATGTACATTGGTTGTGGGCACGTCCCCAGTGGGGGATGTGCAGGAGGCAGCTGGTCGATGTATCTCTCTCATCGATGTTTCTAGCTCTCTGTCCCTCTCCCTTTCTCTCTGTGAAAAATCGATAAAATATATTTAAAAAAAAAAAGAAATAAAACTACCTGGGGTAGTTGATTTCTAGTTTTATGCCATTGTGATCTGAGAAGATGTTTGATATGATTTCTATCTTCTAGAATTTGAAGAGACTTTGCCTGTGTTCCAATATGTGGACTGTCTTTGAAAATGACCCATGTGCACTTGAAAAAAATGTATATTCTGTGGCAATGGAGTGAAATGTTCTAAAGATGTCAATTAATTCCATCTGATCTAGTGAGTCATTTAGGATTGCTGTTTCTTTGCTGATTTTTTTTGAATTTTTTTTTCAAAATGAAAGTTTTTTTTATTGTTTAAAGTATTACATATAGTGGTACACATATCTCACTTTTTTTCCCCATTGACCTCCCCCAGTCTCTCCTACCCCTGTTGCATGCCCTCATCCCCCCCAGTGTCTTGTGTCTATTGGTTGTGCTTATATGCATGCATACAAGTCCTTTGGTTGATCTCTCCCCGCCCGCCGTCCCCTTTCCCACAACACTCCCTAGACTTCCCGCTGTAATTTGACAGTCTGATCGGTGCTTTACTGCCTCTGTGTCTATCTTTTTGTTCATCAGGTTATAATCTTTATTTTCCATAAATGAGTGAGATAATGTGGTATTTTTCTTTCATTGCCTGACTTATTTCACTTAACATAATGCTCTCCAGGTCCATCCATGCTCCTGCAAATGGTAAGAGTTCCTTCTTTTTTATAGCAGCGTAGTATTCCATTGTGTTGATGTACCGTAGTTTTCTAATCCACTCATCTGCTGATGGGCATTTAGGCTGTTTCCAAATCTTAGCTATGGTGAATTGTGCTGCTATGAACATAGGGATGCATATATCCTTTCTTATTGGTATTTCTAGTTTCTTGGGATATATTCCTATAAGTGGGATTACTGGGTCAAATGGGAGTTCCATTTTAAGTTTTTTGAGGAAACTCCATACTGTTCTCCACAGTGGCTGAACCAGTCTGAATTCCCACCAGCAGTTCACGAGGGTTCCTTTTTCTCCGCATCCTCGCCAGCACTTGCCGTTTGTTTATTTGTTGATGATTGCCATTCTGACAGGTGTGAGATGGGACCACATTGTCATTTTGATTTGTATTTCTCAGATAATTAGTGACTTTGAGCATGTTTTCATATGTCTCTTGGCCTTCCTTCTGTCTTCTTTCAAAAAGAGTGTATTTAGGTCCGTTGCCCATTTTTTTTATTGGATCATTTATCTTCCTTTTATTAAGTTGTATAAGTTCCCTGTAGATGTTGGAGATTAAACCTTTATCAGTGATAATATTTGCGAATATGTTCTCCCATACAGTGGGCTTTCTTGTTGTTTTGTTTATGGTTTCTTTTGCTGTGCAAAAGCTTTTTATTTTTATGTAGTCCCATTTGTTTATTTTCTCTTTAGTTTCCGTTCCTCTAGGAGTGGTATCGGTGAAGAAATAGCATGGTATTTAGACTCCATGTGTTTGATTTTTTTGGATTGTTTTATTGTAGTTGATTTCCAGTTTTATGCCACTGTGATCTGAGAAGATGTTTGATATGATTTCTATCTTCTTGAATTTGAAGAGACTTTGCCTGTTACATAATATATGGTCTATCTTTTAAAATGACCCATGTGCACTTGAGAAAAATGTATATTCTGTGGCTTTGGGTGAAATGTTCTGAAGATGTCAATTAATTCCGTCTGATCTGGTCTAGTGAGTAATTTAGGATTGATGTTTCTTTGCTGATTTTTTGTTTAGAGGATTTGTCCAGTGGTGTTAGTGGGGTATTAAAGTCCCCTAATAGGACTATATTTCTGTCATTATCTATTAATATCCTCTAGAAGCTTTATTTCTAATGTATTTGGGTGCTCATGTATTGCGTGCATATATGTTTACCAGAGTTATATCTTCTTGTTAAATTGCTCCCCTTAGTATTATGAAGTGGCCTTCCTTATCTCTTGTTATGTCCTTCATGTTGAGGTCTAATTTTTCAGACATAAGTATTGATACCCCAGCTTTTTTTTCCATTTCCATTCGCCTGAATAACCTTTTTCCATCCCTTCACCATCAATCTGTGTGAGTCCTCTGTTCTATGGTGGGTTTCTGTAGACAGCAGATATATGGGTCATGTGTTTTTATCCACGTATCTACCTTGTGTCTTTTTATTGGGGCATTTAATCCATTTATATTTACAGTTATTCTTGATAGGTACTTGTTTGTTGCCATTTTTATTCTTTATGCCTGTGTTCCTTCTTTGCATCCTATTTCTTCTCTTTACAGCAGACCCTTTAACATTTCTTGCATTGCTGGTTTGGTGGTAATAAACTCCCTTAGTCCTTTTTTGTCTGTGTATCTCCTGATTTCACCTTCAATTTTGGTTGATAGCCTTGCTGGGTACAGTATTCTTGGATTCAGACCGTTGCTTTGCATGACTTTGTATATTTCATTCCATTCCCTTCTGGCCTGATGTGTTTCTGTTGAGAAATCTGTTAATATTGTGATGGGAGATATTTTATAGTTATCTTTCTGTCTCTCTCTGGAAGCCTTTATGATTCTTACTTTGTCAATGGTGTTTGCCAATTTAATTATAATGTGCCTTGGCGTCAGTCTTTCGGGGTTCATTTTGTTTGGGACTCTGTGAGCCTCTTGGACTTGTGTGAGTTTTTTCTTCCAACTATCTGGGATGTTTTCTGTTAATATTTCTTCAAACAGATTTTCTATTTCTTGCTCAGTTTCCCCTCCTTCTGATACTCCTATTATGTGTATGTTGTTTTATTTCACATTGTCCCAAATTTCCCTCAGGCTCTCCTCCTGTTTTTTAAGTTTTTTTTTCTAGATGCTTCTCTGCTTGGGTATTTTTTCCTACCTTGTCTTCTAGCCCACTGATGCAGTCCTCTGCTTCTTCTAGTCTACTCTTGATGCTTTCTATTGAGTTCTTTACAGCAGTGATGTCATTTTTCATTTCTTCTTGGTTCTTCTTTGTTTCCTCTTGGTTCTTACACAGATTGTTGAATTTGTCTTCCACCCTTTTCAGCATCCTTATGACTATTTCTCTGAATTCTTTCTCTGACACAATGCTTGCCTGTTTTTCCTTTACGTCCTTTTCTGGTGATTCCTCCATTTCATTCGTCTATGGGTTGTCTTTGTGTCTCCATGATTGCTCTTCTCAGGTGTCTGGTTATGTAGCTCTGTCTCTCCTGTGTTGATTTAAAGCACAAAATACAACATGACAAGACACAATGCACAGGGCACCAAACAAATGTGTATTCACAATATTAATAACCCCAAATAAAAGTGACCACCAGATAAAAGGGAATTAGGGGCTAGAAAAGAGTGCAAAAATAATATTGAGAAAAGGAAAAAATGTGAGAGACAAAAGAAAGAGAAGAAAAAACAATCAGGTAATATATGTATATGGGAAGAAAAGTCTAATAAAACAGCAACTAATCCAAAAAATACAAACCACAAACACCCAGAGATGAATGCAAATAATAAAAACAACTAATCCAAAAAATGCAAGCAACAAACACCCAAACAACATACACCCAGATGAATCTGAGGAAGCAGAGTTTATTTCCAGAAGATAAGGTCAAGGAATTGAATGAATGGGGAAATAGCCACAATTCAGTATACATGAGGTAGAAAGAAAATGCGTGTATAAGAAAAAAGTAAAAAACAAAATACAAAAAAAATAAATAAAATGTATATATATTAAAAAATATATATAAAAGAGTATCCTATCTAATAATAGAGTAATATGTAAGTTACCATCACTCCACTACGCCCACGATTGGGCCAACGGAGGCACAGGGGGCGGGACTCGGGGTGGCCAGGGTGGCCAATTGGCGATGCTGGGGTGCGACGGATGGCAGGCAACTGGCGGTAGGCTCCTGCGATCCGTCGCCGGGACGCTGGGGTGTGGCCGAGCCCAAGGCTGGGCAAAAGTGGAGAGCCTGCGACGGATGGCAGGCAACTGGCAGTAGGCTCCTGCAACAAACAGAGGCTGACCAACTGGAAGTCAGTGCTGGCCCTGCACCCAAGCAAGCGGTTAGGGGCAATCAGGCAGAGCAGTGGTTAAGGGTGATCAGATAGGCAGGCAAGTGGTTAGGGGAGATCAGGTAGGCAGACCAGTGGTAGGGGTGATTACGTAGGCAGACAGACCCTCACTGGGCTGGCCCCGCCCCCAAGCAAGCTGTTAGGGGCAATCAGGCAGGCAGGCAGAATGGATAGGGGTGATCAGGCAGGCAGACCAGTGGTTAGGGGTGATCAGGCAGGTAGGCTAGTGCTTAGGGGCAATCAGGTAGGCAGACAGCCCCTTGCATGGCTGACCCCACCCCCCAGCAAAGAAAGAGGGAGGCCAGGCCAGCCAATCCATTGCACCCCAGCCTGTCGCCTGCAGAGGGAGGCCACCGGTGGCAGGGGAGGGGAGGCAGTGCTGCACAGATGGCAAGCTGTGGCAGCGGTGGGGGTGGGGCCAGCTTCCTGCAGACCTGGGAAGGAAAGACCTGAGAGGCCCTGATCTTAGGCCAGGCCTAGGGACCCTACCCGAGGGGTCCCGGATTGTGAGAGGGTAGTTGGGCTGAGGGACGCCCCCGAGTGCATGAATCTTCATGCACTGGGCCTCTAGTATATATATATAAATTTCCCCTTTCTTTAATCTATCTATCTATGTATTCTTTTACTATTGGAAAAGGAGAATAGAGAGTTCATAGGCCTGAGTTTGTGATTGGAATTAATTATGCTATTAGTAGAAGAAGAGAACAAGCAATGAGAGGAAAAACAGAAGCAAAAAAAGAAGAAAAAAAACCAAACTAACCAACAATCAAACCAACAACAACAGCAAGACAGAAAGAAAGAAAAAGGAAAAAATAAAGAGAGGAAGAAAGAAAATATTTGAATAGTGAAGAAGGAGAAGTGTGCATGTATTTGGAGCAGGTGAGAGGAAATTAGATATATGAGTAAGATCAATTTTTAAAAGGGAATAAAAAGAAAGGATAGCAAAAAATTAAAGCAAGAGCAGGTAAGAAAAACTGGACAATAAAGGGGAAAAGTGAAGAAGAGAGTGTTGGCATAAAGGAAAAATTGATATAGATTAAAATAATGTTAAAAGAAAAATAAAATGTAGAACACTAATCCTAAAATAAAATAAAATTAAGAAAAAATAAAACTTTAAAAAGGTAAAATAATAGTAGTACTAATAATAATTAAAAATAAAAATATAAAAATAAAAAATAAAATAAAATGAGAAAAAATTGGTTTCTTTTTTTATTTTTCATTTTTTTATTAAGGTATTATATGTGTACATATCTTACCATTGCCCACCCCACCCCACTCCCATACATGCCCTCACCCCCCCAGAGTTTTGCGTCCATTGGTTATGCTTATATGCATGCATACAAGTCCTTTGGTTGATCTCTTATCCCTCCCACCTCTCCCTAACCTTCCTGCTGTAATTTGACAGTCTGTTTGATGCTTTACTGTCTCTGTTCATAAGTTTATAATGTTCTTTATTATCCACAAATGAGTGAGATCATGTGGTATTTTTCTTTCATTGACTGGCTTATTTCACTTAGCATAATGTTCTCCAATTCCATCCAGGTTGCTGCAAATGGTAAGAATTCCTTCTTTTTTATGGCAGCATAGTATTCCATTGTGTAGATGTACCATGGTTTTCTGATCCAGTCATCTGCTGACAGGCACTAAGGCTGTTTCCAAACCTTAGCTATTGTAAATTGTGCTGCTATGAACATAGGGATGCATATATCCTTTCTGATTGGTGTTTCTAGTTTCTTAGGATGTATTCCTAGGAGTGGGATTACTGGGTCAAATGGGAGTTCCATTTTCAGTTTTTTGAGGAAACTCCATACTGTTCTCCACAGTGGCTGCACCAGTCTGCATTCCCACCAGCAGTGCATGAGGGTTCCTTTTTCTCCGCAACCTCACCAACACTTGTCATTTGTGTATTTGTTGATGATAGCCATTCTGAAAGGTGTGAGATGGTACCACATTGTCATTTTGATTTGCATCTCTCAGATAATTAGCGATGTTGAGCATGTTTTCATGTGTCTCTTGGCCTTCCTTCTGTCTTCTTTTGAAAAGAGTCTATTTAGGTCCGTTGCACATTTTTTTATTGGATCATTTATCTTCCTTTTATTAAGTTGTATAAGTTGCCTGTAGATGTTGGAGATTAAACCTTTATCAGTGATAACATTTGCAAATATGTTCTCCCATAGAGTGGGCTTTCTTTGTTGATGGTTTCTTTTGCTGTAAAAAAAAACTTTTTATTTTTATGTAGTCCCATTTTTATTTTCTCTTTAGCTTCCATTGCCTTAGGGGCAGTATCAGTGAAGAAGTTCTTTCAGCATATGTCTGAGATTTTGCTGCCTGTGGATTACTCTAGTATTTTTATGATTTCCTGTCTTATGTTTAAGTCCTGTATCCATTTTGAGTTTATTTTTTTGTATGGTGTAAGTTGGTGATCTAGTTTCATTTTTTTGCATGTATCTGTCCAATTTTCCCAACACCATTTATTGAAGAGACTGTCTTGACTCCATCGTATGTTCATGCCTCGTTTGTCAAATATTAATTGAGCATAGTGGTTTGGGTCAATATCTGGGTTCTCTATTCTATTCCATTGATCTATATGTCCATTCTTCTGCTAGTACCATGCTGTTTCGAGAACAGTGGATTTGTAATACAGTTTGAAATCTGGTATTGAGATCCCTCCTACTTTATTCTTCTTTCTCAGAATTGCTGTGGCTATTCGGGGTCTTTTTTTATTCCAGATGAAATTTTGGAGAGTTCCTTCTAGGTCTGTGAAATATGCCGTTGGAATTTTAATGGGGAGTGCATTGAATCTATAGATTGCTTTGGGTAGTATGGACATTTTAATGAGGTTGATTCTACCAATCCATGAACATGGTATGTTCCTCCATCTGTTTAAGTCTTCCTCTATCTCTTTTGTCAGTGTCCTGTAGTTTTCCGCATAAAGGTCTTTTACCTCCTTAGTTAAGTTTATTGCTAGGTATCTTAATTTTTTTGTGTGATGGTAAATGAGATTGCTTTTTTAGTCTCTCTTTCTTTTAGTTCACTATTAGTGTATAGAAAGGCCATAGATTTCTCAGCGTTAATTTTGCATTCTGCTACATTGCCGAATTCATTTATTAAGTCTAATAGTTTTTTGATGGAGTCTTTTGGGTTTTTTATATACAATATCATGTCATCTGCAAATAAGGACAGCTTTACTTCTTCTTTTCCAATTTGGATGCCTTTTATTTCTTCTTCTTGTCTGATTGCAATGGCTAATACTTCCAGTAGTATGTCAAACAGGAGTAGTGAGAGTGGGCATCCCTGTCTTGTTCCTGTTCTTAGGGGAAATGGTTTTAGTTTTAGCCCATTGAGTATGTTTGCTCTCAGTTTATCATATATAGCTTTTATTATGTTGAGGTATGATCTTTCTATTCCCACCTTGTTTAGAGTTTTTATCAGGAAAGGGTGTTGGATTTTGTCAAATGCTCTTTCTGCATCAATTGATATGACTATGTGATTTTTATCTCTCAATTTGTTTATGTGATGTATCACATTTATTGATTTGCGGATATTGTACCATCTTTCCATTCATGGGATAAATCCTACTTGGTCATGGTGTATGATCGTTCTGATGTACTGCTGGTTCCGATTTGCTAGAATTTTGTTGAGGATTTTGGCATCTATGTTCATGAGGGATATTGGCCTGTAATTCTCTTTCATTGTTTTGTCTTTATCTGGTTTTGGTATTAGGGTGATGCAGGCTTCATAGGAAAAGCTTGGAAGTTCTCCTTCCTCTTGAATTTTTTGGAATAGTCTGAGGAAGATAAGTTTTAGTTCTTCCTTGAATGTTTGGTAAAATTCTCCTGTGAAGCTGTCTGGCCCCAGGCTTTTGTTTGCCGGAAGCTTTTTGATGACTGCTTCAATTTCGTCCATAGTTACTGGCCTATTCAGCTGTTTAGATTCTTCCTGATTGAGTTTTGGAAGGTTATATTTTTCTAGGAATATGTCCATTTCCTCCAGGTTGTCCAGTTTGTTGGAATAGAGTTGTTCATAGTATTTTTTAACAATCCTTTGTATTTTGGTGGGTCTGTTGTTATTTCACTCCTTTCATTTCTGATTTTGTTTATTTGGGTCCTCTCTCTTTGCTTCTTGGTGAGCCTGTCTAGAGTTTCATCAATCCTGTTTATCCTTTCAAAAAACCAGCTCTTGGTTTTGTTGATCCTTTGTATTGTTTCTTTTGTCTCTATGTCATTTATCTCAGCTCTGATCTTTATTATTTCCTTCCTTCTGCTTACACTGGGCTCTTCTTCTTGCTTTTTTTTGGTAATTCTTTGAGTTGTAGGGTTAGGTAGTTTATTAGCATCGTTTCTTGTTTTTTGCAGTAGGCTTGTAGAGCTATGAACTTCCCTCTCAAGGCTGCTTTCGCTGTGTCCCATAGATTTTGGATTGTTGTATTTTCATTGTCATTTGTTGCCATGATGTTTTTTATTCTTTCCTTGATCTCTCTGGTAACCCAGTCATTGTTTAATAGCATGCAGTTTAGCCTCCATGTTTTTGATTTCTTTGGATTGTTTTTACTGTAGTTGATTTCCAGTTTTATGCCCTTGTGATCTGAGAAGATGCTTGATATGATTTGTATTTTCTTGAATTTGAAGAGACTTTGCCTATGTCCCAACATATGGTCTGTCTTTGAAAATGACCCATGTGCACTTGAGAAGAATGTATATTCTGTGGCTCTGGGGTGAAATGTTCTGAAGATGTCAATTAATTCCATCTGGTCTAGTGAGTCATTTAGGATTGCTGTTTATTTGCTGATTTTTTGTTTAGAAGGTTTATCCTATGGTAATAGTGGGGTATTAAAGTCTCCTACTATGATTGTATTGCTCTTAATATCTTCCCTTATATCCTCCAGGAGTTTTTTTTTTTATGTATTTGGGTGCTCCTGTATTGGGTGCGTATATGTTTACCAGAGTTATTTCTTCTTGTTGGATTGTTCCCTTTAGTATTATGAAGTGGCCTTCCTTATCTCTTGTTATGGCATTTACTATGAGGTCTATTTTGTCAGATATAAGTATTGCTACCCCAGCTTTTTTTCATTTCCATTCACCAGGAAAACCTTTGTCCATCCCTTCACCCTCAGTCTGTGTGCATCTTTTTTTTCTGAGGTGCGTTTCTTGTAGACAGCAAATATATGGGTCTTGGTTTCTTATCCAATCCATTACCCTATGTCTTTTGATTGGGGCATTTAAACCATTTACATTTAATGTTATTATTGATAGGTACTTATTTGTCACCATTTTTATTCTTTACTACTGTGTTCCTTCTTCGCTTCCTATTTCTTTTTTTTTACAGCAGACCCTTTAGCATTTCTTGCATTGTTGATTTGGTGGTGATAAATTCCCTTAGTCCTTTTTTGTCTGTGAAGCTCCTGATTTCACCTTCAATTTTGATTGATAGCCTTGCTGGGTACAGTATTCTTGGATTCAGACCCTTCCTTTGCATGACTTTTTGTATTTCGTTCCATTCCCTTCTGGTGATGAGTTTCTGTTGAGAAATCAGTTGCAAGTCTGATGGGGGTTCCTTTGTATTTAACTTTCTGTCTCTCTCTGGCAGCTTTTAAGGTTCTTACTTTGTCGTTGTTATTTGCCAGTTTAATTACAATGTGACTTGGCATTTGTCTTTTGGGGTTCATTTTGCTTGGGACTCTGTGAGCTTCTTGGATTTGTGTGGGTTTTTTCTTCCCTATATTCGGAAAGATTTCTCTCATTATTTCTTCAAACAGGTTTTCTATTCCTTGCTCATTTTCCTTTCCTTCTGGAACCCCTATTATGCGGATGTTGTTTTGTTTTGTGTTGTTCCAAATTTCCCTTAGGCTCCCCTCTGGCTTTTTAATTTTTTTTTTCCAGAAGCTGCTCTATTGGGTATTTTTTTCCATTTTGTCTTCTAGCTCACTGATGCGGTCCTCTGCTTCTTCTAGTCTACTCTTAATGCTTTCTATTGAGTTCTCTACAGCAGCAATGTCATTATTCATTTCTTCTTGGTTCTTCTTCATTTCCTCTTGGTTCTTACTCTTATTGTTGAATTTGTGTTCCATTCTTTTCAGCCACCTTATGACCATTTCTCTGAATTATTTCTCTGATAGGTTGCTGGCCTCTAATTCATTCACTTCATTTTTTGATGATGCCTGCTTTTCTTTCATATGCAGGCTGTTTTTTTGTCTCCCCATGGTTTCTCTTCTCCGGGTGTCTGGTTATGTAGTTTTCTCTCTCCTGCATTTATTTAAAGGCACAAAATACAACACAACCAGGTACAACACACAAGTCACTGAACAGAAACGTATTCTTGATATTAATAACCTCCAATAAAGGTGACCACCAGAGAAAGGCAAATTATGGGATAGGATTGAAAGAAGAAGAGTAAAAAGAAATAAAACACACAAAGTGTCAAATTGAAATTGGGAAAGGAAAACAAAGTGTAAGAGAAACAAGAACAAGACTAAGAGAGAAAAGGGGAACAAACAATATATATGGGGAGAAAAATCCAATAAGAACAACCACTAATCCCAGCAATGCCATCAACAAGTACCTGGAGATTAATACAAACTACAACACCAACTAATATCAAGCGAGGCAAGGGAAAACAGAAGTAAAAAACAAACAAAAACAAACAACCAAAAAAAAAAAACAAACACAAAAAGAATAAGCAAAATAATCTCACAAAAAAGCATAAAAATTTGATATAATCAACATTCAAGCAAACAACAACAAAAGGACAGAGAGAAAAATAATTTTTTGCATAGTTAAGACAGCGAAGAGAGAGGTGTGTATGGACTTGGAGTAGGGGATTGGAAATTAGATATATATGTATGGTGAAATTTTAACAGGGGGTTAACAGAAAGAATAGGGAAAATCTAAAACAGTAAAGGGTTAAGATAAACAGGACACCAAAAGGGGAAAGGTTAGGAAGAGAGTGATGGTATAAAGGTAGAGTTGAGATAGGGTAAAACGATGCTAAAGGAAAGATGAAAATAGAATGTAGAACACTAATCCCAAAATAAAATAAAGAGAAAATAAAATGACACTTAAAAAAAAGGTAAAATAGTAGTAGCAATAATGCTGATTGAAAATAATAATGTAAAATTAAGAAGGTCAAATCAAGTGAGCAAAAAAGAAAAAAAATTAGTTTCTTAAGTAAAAGATGCAAAAAATGAAAATAAAAAAATGAAAATAACAAATTAAAATAACAAAATTAAGATAAAAAATAAAAAAAATAAAATGTGCAGTAGTGAAGGTCATTCACTTCCTCTATTGTTCTGTTTGGCACGCCTGTTTCCCAGTCCAGACAGTATTGCAGTTTCCTGCGTTCCACTGCTCCTCAGTGTTGTAAGCCAGTCCTGATTTTTAAGCAGGCGGTGTTTTAATTTCTCATATTCCTTTATTTTTGATTACACAAGAGTCAATTTGTGATTCAGCCCCTGGGTAGCAGCATTTCTGGATTGAGTTCCAGGTCTCTATGTCCTCTCTAGCCTTCTTTCCCTGTGGCATGCAATACCGGTTTGTGGAGGTGGGGTGCCTCAGAGCTGGCTGTCCAATGGTTACTCCCCACTCCGATCCCCAAGTCCAGAAAAACAACTTCCCCCTCCAGTCTCCCAGGGGGTCCCCAACTGGGTGATCCTTGCTTAGTAATGAGAAGCATGGAAATGAGGAGGGAAAAACTCAATTGTGCGAACAATGTGTCTGCGCTCAAGTCTAAGCAGTCTGCACACATTTGAAATTCTTAGGCTATCCCTCTACGTCAGATCAAATGGGTTGCTTTTTAGAGATCCTTTCTGTTAGCAGCTCTGAGGACCTCCTTCCACATTCACAGATCATGCCAGCCCCAACAGCCATGGACTTTTCTAGGCACAGAGTTCCCTGGTCCTCCAGCTTCTGCAAAGCGTGCGTTTCTCTCTCCCACTGGTACCAGAGACCTCACTTTATCCCTGGCGAAATCTGACCTTTCCGTGGTGGAGTGAAGAGCTTCTTTGAATCTGCATGCTTGTGCCAATTGGGGACAGGTGTTCTGGGGCTTCCAGCTGTTCGGTGGTTGCTGCAGTTGTGGATTTTCAGGCTTCCAATAAGATCCACTTTCCCTTTCAAGATGGCCCGGTTTCCCTGACCAAGACTGTAGCTCCAAGAGGGGACCCAGGTGCAGTGGGGGCTGCCCGGTCAGGGGAACCCCGTCCAGGAGTCCCTACCTTCTCCCGGAGTTTAGCTGTCCCTTAGCTTGCCAACAAACACTCCCCGTGCGCCCCTCAGCTGCTCCTTCTTTCTGCTCTGGGACAAGGCTCGGAATAGGTCTCTTTATTCTGCCACCATTTTCTCCTCCAAAAATTTGGTTTCTTAAGTAAAATATAAAAAATAAAAAATGAAGTAGTGAAGGTCATTCACTTCCTCCTCTGTTCTGCTTGGCATGTCTGTTTCCTGTCAGATGGTCAGCACAGTATTGAAGTTCTCTTTGATCCACTGCTCTGCTGTGTCATAAGCCACAATCCTGTTTCAATCAGGCAGGGTCTCTCTGCTCCCTTTGTTTCTCAGCCTGCATTTAGTTGTATATACACAAGAGTCAATTTCTGATACAACCCCTGGGTGGCAGTGTTTCTGTATTAATATCTGGGGCTAAAAGGCTCCTCTACTTAGTGTTTAGATTCTTCTTTCGCTTCCGCACTTAATACTGGGTTGGAGGGACAGACTGCCCCAGAGCTGGTTTCCTATTTGTCTCTCCTCACTCTGATCCCCCGTTTCCACAAAAACTACTTTCCCCTGCAGTCTCAGTGAGTGTTTTTATTTGGAATATCCTATGTACTGAATTAGGAAGCAAAAGCAAGGAGTTAAAAAGGAAAGAAGCCAAAAGAAGCACGCCGACTCACGTCTTTCCCCCCCTGGCACTGTGCATCTGGTATAGAAATTCAGGCTGCTTTATTGGACCCAACCCAGCTGTGGGCTAATATCTAGAGTCCCCTTCTGACAGAAGCCCTGTGGACCCCCTTCCACATTCAAGGGCTACAGTGACCCCAAAAGCCAAGGATTTTGTGGGTGCAGTCTTCCTCTGAGACTCTAGTCCCCACTACATGCATTTCTCCCTCCAGCTTGACTCCCAGATCTCACTTTTCTCTAGGTGATATCTGACATTTCCATCCATGGATTGCCTCACCAGCTGTGTTTAATTTGCCAATTCTGGGTGGGTGTTGTTCGATTCAGCTGGTCCTTCTATCTGCTCTGTGAGAAGGGGCATGGCCCATCCATGTATTCGGTGCCACTTTGTTTTCCCCTGGACAGACTTTTAAAAAAAATTTAATTTAATTTTTATTGTCTAAAGTTTTATATATGTCTCCTTTTCCCCAAATTGACATCCCCCAAGCTGGACAGACTTTTTATGCGCCCACGGTCAGGGAGGCTGGAGTCCTGGTGTTCGTGGGTTTGCAGCTGAGGCAACTGTTTCCTGAGCATTGTGGTTTAGGGTCCTGGGAGGTATCCGAAGTCTCCCCTGTTGAAGGTAAGACTTGTCTTCTGATCACAGCTGGTCTCCCCTTCACAATGGTACAGTCTCTGCAGCAGAGCTTGCCACTCTGGGAGAGCTATCAGCAGTAGTAGAGGCTGCCCAGACAGGGGATCCCAGTCCGCTATTCCCCAACAGTCCTGTGGAATATAGCTGTCCCTCTGTCACAAATACTGACACTTCCCACATGTCCACACTCTCTCCTTTCATTCTCTCACTCACACAGTATCTTGCAGCCTGCCATCCCATCATGGGAAGGCAACGCCCCATCACACCTCTGCTGCTGGCACTGCTGGCAGCACAAGCCTCAGCCAGCCCTGGTTACCTGAGCCTCGGGCAGCCCTGCATGGCTGGCCAGCCACCATACAAGCCTTGCCTGCGCCTTAAATCCTGTTCTTTTATCTCTTTTATCAACATCCTATAGTTTTCTGAGGACAAGTCTTTTACCTCCTTGGTTAAGTTTATTCCTAGTTATCTTAATTTTTTAATTGGAATAGTAAATATGATTATTTTTAAGTTTCTCTTTCTGTGAGTTCATTATCCAATCTAATAAAGAGGGACTATGCTAATTGACCCTCACACCATCACAAAGATGGAGGCACACAAAGCCAATAAGGAGGGAATATGCTAATTGACTGTCCTGCCCTCAAAGATGGAAGTGCCCACAGCCCATTAAGAGGGAATTTGCTAATTGATTGCTCTGCCCTCAAAGATGACGGCGCCCACAGACATAAAATGGCAGCACCCAGTCCCCTCAGCCCTGTCAGGGTGACAGTTGTGTGGCAAGGCCAGGTGCCTGCTTCCAGATTCCCCCAATCCCCTCATTCCTCCAGCCCCCCAGGGCCTGCCTGAGGCACAGGCAAGGCTTGTATGGTGGCTGGCCAGCCATGCAGGGCTGCCCGAGGCTCAGGTAACCAGGGCTGGCTGAGGCTTGTGCTGCCAGTAGTGCCAGCAGCAGAGGTGTGATGGGGCGTTGCCTTCCCATGATTGCTGGATCGCCTCCTGCCCCTGAGGGCTCCTGGACTGTGAGAGGGGGCAGGCCAGGCTGAGGGACCCCCCTCCAGTGCATGAATTTTCATGCATTGGGCCTCTAGTTGGTATATAAAAGCCCATAGATTTCTGGGTGTTAATTTTGTATCCTGCTACATTGCCAAATTCATTTATTAATCTTTATTATTTCCTTCCTTCTACTTACTCTGGGCTTTTCTTGATGTTCCCTTTCTGATTCTTAAAGTTGTAGGGTTAAATATTTTATTGCTGATTTTTCTTGTTTTTTTGAGTTATGCTTGTAGTGCTATGAACTTCCCTCTCAGGACTGCTTTTACCATGTCCCAGAGATTTTGGGTTGTTGTGTGTTCATTTTCATTTGTTTCCAGGAAGACTTTGATTCATTTCTTGATCTCGTTGGTAAGGAATTCATCCTAATATAAAAAAAAACCAAGGTCCGTAACATCCAAAACAACTGAAGGCTCGACTGACCGGATGTCAGTCCTGCAGTCAGTGCTGGGTTGCCATGGCGACCCACCACTGACTGCCTCCAATGTGGGTGCAGTGACCCAGCACTGACTGCCCAGGGGGCTGTGGATCAGGCCTGGAGAGAGGCCCACAGAGAGAGGCAGGGTCTGATCCACAGCCTCTGTGGCAGCTGTTGATCAGCCATTGCCTCTCTCTTTCTCTCTGGGTTTCACCAGCAGCCTGGCCTCTGTTTCTCTCCGGGACTCCACAGGGGCTGCTGATCAGCCCCTCCTCTCTGATCAGGCCTTGGGATAGGCCCAGAGATGCTGACTGGCATAGAAACTGACCAATCAGAACCAAATTGGCCAGCAGTGGAGGGTAGTTGGTGGCGAGATCAGGCCGGCATGGGAGGGCAGTTGGGGGCAACCAGGCTGGCAGGGGAGGGCAGTTGGGGGCAACTTGGCCAGCATGGGAGGGCAGTTGGTGGCAATCAGGCAGGCAGTGGCAGTTAGGGGCAATCAGGCCAGCAGGGGAGAGCAGTTAGGGGTGAGATCAGGCTGGCAGGAGAGGGCCATTGGGGGCAAGATCAGGCCAGCAAGGGAGGGCAATTGGGAGCAACCAGGCTGGCAGGAGACTGCAGTTGCGGGAGAGATCAGGCTGGCAGGGGAGGGCAGTTGGGGGCAAGATCAGGCCAGCAAGAGAGCGCCATTGGTGGTGAGATCAGGCCAACAAGGAAGGGCAGTTGGGGGCAACCGGGCCATCAGGGGAGGGCAGTTGGGGGCAAGATGAGGCAGGCATAGGAGGGCAGTTAGGGTTGATCACGCAGGCAGAGGCAGTTGGGGGCGAGATCAGGCCGGCAAGGGAGGGCAGTTAGGGGCAATCAGAAAGGCAGGCAGACAGAGTTAGGGGTGATCAGGTAGGCAGGCAGAGATGTTAGGGGCAGTGAGGCAGGCAGGCAGAGGCAATTAGGGGCGATCAGGCAGGCAGGCAGTTGAGCAGTTAGGAGCCAGCAGTCCCGGATTGCCAGAGGGATGTCTGACTGCCAGTTTAGGCCCGGCAGTCAAACATCTCCCAAGGGGTCCCCAATTGGAGAGGGTGCAGGCTGGGCTGAGGGAACCCCCCCCCCCCATGCACGAATTTCGTGTACCAGGCCACTAGTTGTTTTAATAAGATGCTATTTAGCCTCCATGTGTTTGAATGTTTTTGGGTGTTTTTATTGTAGATTTCTAATTTCATTCCACTGTGATCTGAGAAGATGCTTGATATGAATTCAATTTTATTGAATTTGTAAGAACTTGTTTTGTGTCTTAACACGTGGTCTATCTTTGAGAATAGTCCATGTGCACTTGAGAAGAATATATTTTGCTGTGTTGGGGTGAAATGTTCTATAAATGTCTATTAAATCCACCTTATCCAGTGTGTCTTGTAGAGTCTCTTTCCTTGTTAAGTTTTTGTCTCAAATATCTATCCAGTGAAGTCAGAGGGGTGTTAACGTCCCCTACTATGACTGTATGGTTGTCGATTTCTCTGTTAAAGTCCTGTAGAAGTTTAAAAAAATATATTTAAGTGGTCCTATATTGGGTGCCTATATGTTTCCAGGGTTATATCCTCTTGTTGGATTGATCCCTTTAGTATTATGTAGTGACATTTGTTGTCTCTTATGATGGCCTTCATTTTGAAGTCTATTCTGTCTGTTATGCATATTGCTACCCCAGTTTATTTTCCGTTTGCATGGAAAATTTTTTTCTATCCCTTCACTCTCATGTTGTGTGTGTCTTTTGTTTTGAGGTGGGTCTCTTGTAGACATCATATAGTTGGGTCATGTTTTTGTATCCATTCAGCTACCCTACACCTTTTGATTGGAGCATCTATTCCATTTACATTTAGGGTTCTTATTGATGTGTACTTATTTATTGCTATTTTAATTCTGTATGGCTAAGTTTCTATCTCTGTTTCTTCTCATTATAGCAATCCCATTAGCCTTTTTGTAATGTTTTTTTTTTGGTGGTGATGTTCTCCTTTAGTCTTTTTTTTTTTTTTTTTTTTTGTCTGGGATGCTCTTTATTTGACCGTCTATTTTGAATGATAGCTTGGCTGGATATAGTAATCTTGGTCTCAGATCCTTGCTTTCCATTCCATTACCTTTAATACTTCATGCCATTCCTTTCTAGCCTGTAGAGTTTCTGATGATAAACCAGGTGTCAGCCTTATGGGAACTCCTTTGTAGGTAACAGTTTTCTTTTCTCTTGCTGCCTTTAAGATCTCTCTTTTACTTTATTTTTTGGCATTTTAATTTTGACGTGTCTGGGCATGGGCCTGTTTGGGTTTTTTCTTTTTTTGCGTCTGTGGGGGGGGGGGTTCCTCTATGCCTCCTGAACTTGTGTATCTTTTTCCTTTACCAGGTTAGGGAAGTTTTCTGCCTTTATTTCTTCAAACGCCTTCTCTATGCCTTTCTCCCTCTTCTGGTACACCCGCTCTTCTAATATTGTTATGTTTCACATTGTCCCACAGCTCCCTTAAGCTGTCCTCTTGTTTTTTAATTTTTTTCCTCTTTGGTTTTCTGTTTGAGTCATATTTTCAACTCTGTCTTCTAATTCACTGATTTGATCCTCAGCTTCCCCTCATTTGTTGTGTATGCCTTCCAATGTGTTTTTGTGTTATGTCATTCTTTATCTCAGAATGTTCTTTTTTCATAGTTACTATATCTTTTTTTCATGCTGTTGAGCATTTTTACCATCATTACCCTGAACTCTGTTTCAGATAAATTTCTTATCTCTGCTTTATTTATCTCTTCTCCTGGAGAATTCTCTAGTTCTTTCATTTTGGGGTTTTCTTCTTTGTCTCCTCTTTTTGGCTTTCTGTAGGGGTTTGTGATTATGTATTAGGTAGATCCTCTACACCTCTCAATCTCTAGTGCAGGACAGTGTTAAAGGCTGTTTCTGACTAATTAGGTCAGGCAAAGACTAAAGCCTCTAGACACCGCCTCTTCTACAGACTGATAGGTTCCTACCTGAATTGACCCTCAGGCAATCATATCAGGTATTGCAAGAGTTTTTTTCAACAGGGTGGGGCAATTGATTTTGCCTGGAGGCTAATTATTATTTTGAATCTTTTATGTGGCTTCAGGGTAAGGTGTTTTCCAGTAACTTGTGTCAACTGTCTTCTCCCAGGAAAGGCAAATGTCCCCAGGAAAGATGTCTTCAGCTGTGTGAGGGAATGACTCAGCCCAGGAAACTTGGGGTGTCTACCTTCTGAACTCTATCTCCCAAGTCTCCAGTCCTGGCTCCTGCTGTTACAGTTCCAGTCCACTTCACCCTCCCTCTACCAGAGCACAAGGTGGGTGGCTCCCCAGGGAATTTTGTGCATTGGCCCTTTAAGAGGGTGCCTGAATTTTCAGCTGTCACTCTCTGACAGACAGCACCCTGCTGCTTTTCACAGCCAGACGTTATGTGGGTACCCTCCTCAGTTTTGCTGCTCTCTGCTGAGGGGGTGCAGCTTGGGAATTAGATACTAGAGTTCTCAGTGGCAACCCCCCACAGCTGAGCTCCCTCTCCAGTACTTCAGTTGCTGCCTGTGGGCACCCGACCAGTCCTTTCATGCCTCCACCCCTCCTACCAGTCTCTATGTGGTATCCACTTTCATTCCTCGGGTGTCAGGGTCCTCTCCTGAGAGTTAGTCATTGCCTGTGATATTGACACCTTGACCCGTATTTTAGTTGTAATATCAGTTTGTTCTTGGGAGCATGTCCGTGCAGCATCCACTTACTCTGCTGCCATTTTTAATCCCAGTCAATTCTTCATCTTGCTCTTGAGAGCCAAACATTGGACCTGACCTGGAAGAGGTAACTACCCCACTTAAAGTGCTTACTGTGTGGCCAGAGAGTGGCGTGTGTTCGGGGACAATCCCCCAGGGAATTAATAACTAACCACTTGTTTGATAGCAAGATAAGCTCAGAAGCTAACAAATTGTTAGTCATTGCCTGTGATATTGACACCTTGACCTTAACTTTTTTTACATTATTACTTTTTAATCTCCTTTGGGATTAGGAGGCTGGTCAAAATAATTGTTGAAACTGCTTGTATCATATTTGGGTTTGAAGTTTATGAGATTTGGAACAGTGAAGAGAAATATAGAGTATTTTATGCCACATAATGCCCGGTTCTGATTAAAATATAACAACATTAAAAAATAAAACAAAATAGAACCAGGAGCATGAAAACATGGAACAGACTGACAAATCTCAGACTGAAGGGGTGAGGGGGTGTGGGATGAGATTAACCAAATATCTTATAAGCATATAGGCATTACCTATGCTCACAAACAATAGAGTGGTGAAGGCCTGGGGCAGGGTGGGGAACCGGGTGGAGGGTGGCAATAGGGAAAAAGGGAGACATCTGTAATACTCTCAACAATAAGATTTTTTTCATTTTAAAATATATTTTTATTGTTGATAGTATTACAGATATTTCCCATCCCCCCTTTCCCCCTCCTCCCAGCTCCTACCCCACCCCCATATCCATCATCTTATTGCCCATGTCCATGGGCTCTGCATTTAAGCATATAAGTTCTTTGGTTTATCTCTTCTGGTCCCCCCAACCCCACATCGAGGTATGTCAGTCTGTTCCATGCATCCCTGCCTCGGGTCTCATGTTGTTGGTCAATTCATTTTGTTCATTAGATTCCACAAATAAGTGAGATCAAGTGATATTTATCTTTCTCAGGTTGGCTTATTTCACTTAGCATAGTATTTTTTTCAGGTCCATCCATGCTGTCCCAAAGGGTAAGAGATCCTTCTTTTTTACAGTTGCATAATATTCCAGAGTGTAACTGTCCCACAGCTTTTTTATCCATTCATCTACTGATGGGCATTTGGGCTTATGACGGGGTCTTTCTTTTCCGCGTCCAGCACGGAAAGAGAGATGATCCAGTTCTTCGAGTAGAGGTGGCTGGGGATTGATAAATATGAAAGAAAGAGACAAGACACAGAGATAGAAAGAAAAATCTGGGAACCAGATGGGATTGCTGCCCTCTTCTGCTGGAGAGACAGTGACCCAGAGCCGATACAGCAAGTTTATTTTATACCCCCAAATACCAGGAAGTTTCATCAAAAGGTCAAGACAAAGGAGATTATTTGCATTCTTGAGTAGGCCCGAGCATTCCTGGTGCTTGACAGGGTTTACATATCAAAGTCCACTCCCCGACACCTGGGCAAAGCTAAGAATCAGTGCTGATAACACATCTGCCTTTTTGGTAAGATGTGTATCCAAGACGCAGCTTTGCCTGTCGCCTTGGGTTCAGCTGACAATAATGAAAGAAATGCCCATGTGCCTTCCCAGGCGCTGTCTACAGGGCTGTTTCCAAATTTTAGCTATGATAAATAACACTACTATGAACATAAGGATGCATATATTTTTTCTGATTGGTGTTTTGGGGTTGTTAGGATATATTTCCAGAAGTGGGATCACTGAATCAAATGGAAGTTCCATTTTTAGTTTCTTTGAGGAAACTCCATACTGTTTTCCATAATGGCTGCACCAACCTACATTCCCACCAGCAGTGAACTAGTGTTCCCTTTTCTCCATATCCTCACCAACACTTGTTAATTTTTTTTGATGATAGCCATTCTGACAGGTGTGCGGTGATATCTCATTGTGGTTTTAATTTGCATTTCTCTGATGATTAGTGACTTTGAGCATTTTTTCATGTGCCTCTTGGCCATTTTTATGTCCTCTTTGAAGAAATGTTTATTCAGGTCTTCTGCCCATTTTTTAATTGGAAGACAAACATCCAAATAAAAAATGGGCAGAAGATCTGAATAAACAATAAAGATTTAAAAATTTGTAAAAAAAAATGGTAACTATGGGAGATGATTGATACGTTAACTGGCTTGATTGTGGTAATCATTTCTAATATAAAATGTATATGCATAGGCAATCATCATGCTATACAACTTAAATATATACAATTTTTATTTGTCAATTATATCTTGATAAAGCTGGAAAAAACCATAATATTTAATTATCCATGTCAGAACTTTAGGGCTCAAATAATTAATTGGGCTATTAAAATATTGCAACTGGAATGAGCCTGCATTTCATTATATTATTCATTTAGCAATATAATAATAAAGTTAATTAATTTGAAAAACCAACAACTAAGGTCTTTTCCCTCCCAAAAATGTATTGCATATATAACCATGAATAAAGAACAGAGAGCCACCTTGTTGAAATTTTTGCTCTCACACTGCAGTCATATAGAATGTGAATCAATCATGGGTTTCATCAGCAAAATCACAAATTTCGTCATGTCATTTCCCTTTGAAAATAATTAAACAGTGAGTATCAAATCTATACAAGTCAAAAACTTGCTATACCTCTATTATTGCATGTATGCTTGTGTCATTGAGCACATTGTACTTATGATAACATGAGCTTCTTGGGGATAGGGCCCCTATTTTTTCATTCTTTTATATTAAATTTGACCTAACACAAAGCAACCTCTCCAAAAACATGTGTTGAATTAAATTGCTTCCCTAATTGGTCTCTCTGCTTCCAGGCCATCCTCCTCTCCAAAATTCTGCCAGTTCTTTTACAAAAATACATCAACGATGATGTAATTTTATTGTTCCAAAACCTGTAACGGCTGTTCATAATATATTTCACAAGACAATGTCCACACACTCTGTCTGGGTATACAAGGACCTTCAAACCCTGCCCTTAGCCTATATTCTCAATCTCACACCCAGCTTCTCCTCTTCAGATACCCTCTTCTCAAGCCTTACTAGTTGTTCCTAGAAAACCTTGGATTTTCATTACTCTGTGCCCTTGCAAATGCTGATTCCTCTGTCTAAAGGTCCTTTCATTCTCATATGTCTGGCAGTCATATTTATTGTTAAATATAACTATTTTGTAGCTTTTCCTGACCTCTCACAGAATTAATGTCTCCCCATTTTTTTCTATTTTAATATGTTTATTTATTCTGAAAATGGACTGAGTTAACTCCGAGAAGTGAAGAAGAGACGGAAGGAGGAAGCGTCCTGCCAATGGACTTACTTACCCAAGCAGCGACTGCAGCATTACATGTAAAGCATATTGTTTAAGCAGCAGTGGGACGACGAAGCTAAATGATCTTTTAGTCATGAGATGCTAAATTGCATCTTCCACACTGCATTTACGTGTGCTCATTTATGCGTGAGGGGGGCAGGGTGCAAAGAGAAAGAGAGAAACAGAGCTCAGAGAGATGAGCCGGACGCAGTGCAGCAAGAGCAGATGGGCAGATCCATATTTCTTCTGTTTTACAGTTTCTAGCCCTGCATCTAGCGCTGTAGCAAGTGGGTGGGAGAGGAGGAAATGGGAGGGCTTGTACTCTCTCTGAGCGTGCCCAGCCTCAACTGCCTGACAGATCACCTTCCACTCCCAAAAGGCCAGTTACTATTCGCCATGACTCATGCCTTTTGTGCCAGCCTGGGAGCTCTCTGCCCTGCAGCTCCACAGGTGGTATCAGCTCTGTGAGAAGCTTCCCGCCAGGGTAGGCAGTGGAGCGCCGCACAACGCGCCTTCCAGCCTCCCAGCTGCGGCCCCAGTAGTTCAGACCCAGCGCCAGCAGGCCTGCTAGGTCGATCTTCGAGCTGAAGATGCGGCGGGGCTGGAAGATGGCTCTGTCCGCAGGGCTGCGGTGCTGCCGCCGGGTACTTTCCTGGTTGCCTGTGCTCATCATCGTCCTCGTCGTGCTCTGGTCTTACTATGCCTACGTCTTTGAGCTCTGCCTGGGTAAGTGGAGCTGGGCACCTAAGGTAGGGAAATTATGCTCCAGCATCACCGTCTGCCCTATCCTTCACACTGCGGTTTTTTCTTTAGTTTCTTGGGGGAGCTCCTCACCTCCAATCTCTTTCTTCCCACAATATTCCATGTGCTCCCCTCTCCCAGGGGGTCCCACCTTGTCGCCATGGCTTCCCACATAGGGTTTCTTACATTATTTCCTGGCCTTACCCACAAGAAATTCCATGCTCTTCCCACTAGGGCTCCCTTTTCTCCTAAAGGACAAACACTTGTGTCTTGTGTTCTCATTTTGCGGGCTCCTGCCCTACTAAAGTGAGAAAACAACATATTCAGTATCCTTAAACTGTTCACTTATATTACAAGCCTCACCAATGCATTCAACTAGGAGCCCCACATATTTCAAAACCCTCTAACTAGGAATCTCAAAATATTTCGTGTATTTTCTTTCTAGGCTCTCCTTTCTCTAATGCGGGGATTCATCCTTTTCCCATGTTCTCTCACACTAGATGAAGTGCTTTACATCTTCTCCCACTTGGGACCCCCCAGTATACCTTGTTCTATCACACTGAAGTTTACCCCTTTTCACAAACTGGCAAGACCTCCATTCTCTTCCCCAGTGGGCTTCAACATTTTTCATCCTCTCCAATGGAGTTTGAGTCCTACAATATAACCTGCTTTGTCCCTTCACACTAGAGCCCCTGACTTTATCACCCTGGGTTCCCTTAGTCTCTTGCCTTTCTGCTTTGAGGAGCATTCAGTATTTCCCTTAGACACTCCACATTATTTTCTGACATCCCATACTAGGCACCCTGCTTTTTATAACACTATGGTCCTGCCTTGTCCATTTCTTCTCACACTACAGTGTCCGCTTTACTCTCCCACAAGGGTTCCAACAATAGCTCTCATATCCCTTCTAAGGGCCACAATTTTTCTAATGATGATTCTCCTTTTACCTTTTTTTAAAAAATCTACTCCCTGCCTCCTGCAGTTTCCTTCCACTGTTAGCTACACATTTTGCCATCCTCTTTCTCAGAGGTTTCTTACTATTTTCTCTTATTTCCCACTAGGATTGCACTTATACCCAGTCTTATTTAACAAGAAAAATACCATCTGTTCCCATGGGAGTTTCTAATATTTCCCGCCCCTTTCAATGGGAGCCTAATTAATTGCCTCCCCTTCATTAGACCACTCATTTTATAAATTTGAGGTCTCCTCTTATACTCTGTCTTTTCACACTAAGGAGTATTCCATCTACTCTTTATCTATAAAATGGTTCACACAGTATATTCTATTCTTATAAACTCAGAATATTTCTAGACTTAAACCCCAAGACCCTATTCTGTGTTTTCCCCAGTTGGATAACCCCTAGTCCCCTATCTTTATCACTAGTGTCCTTATCAATTCACAGTGGACTTTTCATATATCATGTCTCCTCACACCAGAACCTCTGCTTTTTCACAGTGAGATCTCCCCTTGCCCCTATTCTCTCATATTGAATAATTTCCATCTCTTCTCTGAGATTCTACTAATAGTTATTGTCACTTCAATTCTAGAATCCCACTTCTAGCACCGTTAAACTTGTGTCCTATAATGTTCCCTACTCATTCAGTATGAGATCCCAGTATATTTCCAGTCCCCTCACATTAGGACTCTTATTTGTTCTGTTGGACATTATCTCTCATGTCCTTCCAAGACTGCTTTATTTCTTCATACCAGATTCTTATCACTTTAAAAAATTATAGTTAGGGCCCTGCTTTTTCCAACCCCAGTACTGAGTTCACTAGGGAGGCAGGAGATACTCCTCTTTTCCAATATAGAATTTTCTTCTAGTCAATTCTGTGCATTGGAGTTTGAATTTTCCTCTTTTTCTTAGATTTACTGTGGAAAATGCATTATGAGTTATTAAGATTAAATTCAATTATTTGCCTTCATACATACAGATTTTAGCTTTGTTTTTCTTTTTATCTAAATCTGGTATGAAGGTGCATTAAGTGGGCTGTGGAATGACTGACTGGAAGTTTTTCTTCATAGACCTCACCCTTACTTTTTTGAAGGACTAATAGAAGGGTTAAAAGTTCACCTTCATCATTATGGTATGGATATTATTGTAAATACTATTAAACATATTTTAGATCTTTACAATACTGACCTACATGAGCTTTGCCAAGCAACATTTTAAAAGTTAATAATGATTATGGATAATACTTACATAGTGCTTAATCTCTGCCAGACTATGTTCTAAGTACTGTAGATATATTAGCTCTCTATCAACTCATTTATTCCTCACAATAACCATACAAAGCAGGTACCATTACTGTCCATTGTGCATATTGCAAACTGAGACACAGATGAGCAAAATGAGGTAAAGACCAACTTAGAGTCAGTGCAGGTAATCAGCTTTCCACAGGTTTTAATTAAGCTATACAATATTAAAAGCTGAAAGGGAATGTAGATGCTTTTCCTTTTTTGTTGTTTGTTTTATTTAATACTAGTGGCCCAGTGCACAAAATTCATGCACGGAGCGGGGGGTGTCCCTCAGTCCGGCCTATACCCTCTCCAGTTGGGGACCCCACAAGGATCAGGCCTAAACCGGCAGTCGGACATCCCTCTCGCAATCTGGGACTGCTGGCTCCAACCGCTCACCTGCCTGCCTGCCTGATTGCCCCTAACCACTCTGCTTGCTGGCCTGCTCACCCCCAACTGCCCCCCACACTGGCCTGATCACCCCCAACAGCCCCTCAACCAGCCTGATCACCCACAACTGCTGTCCCATCCTGGCCTGATCACCCACAATTGCCCTCCCCTCTTGGCCCCTAACCGCCTCTACCTCAGCCCCGTTTGTCCAGAAGACTGTCTGGAAGGTTTCCTGGAAGGTCTCCCAGTCTAATTAGCATATTACCCTTTTATTAATATAGATAGAGGCCTGGTTCACGGGTGGTGGCCAGCTGGTTTGCCCTGAAGGGTGTCCCAGATCAGGGTGGGGGTTCCTTTGGGGGGTGGGGCGGCCTGGATGAGGGGCCTGTGGTGGTTTGCAGGCTGACCACACCCCCATTGGTGCCGGCCTGGGTGAGGGGCTAGGGCAGTTTGCAGGTCAGCCACACCCCCATGGGGTGAGGGCCCCCGTGGGGGTCCATGGCCAGCCTGGGTGAGGGGCTGATGGCCGTTTTCAGGCTGGCCACACCCCCTTCAGGGTGGGGGTCCCCACTGGGGTGCCTGGCCAGTCTGGGTGAGGGGCTGATGGCTGTTTGCAGGCTGGCCATGCCCCCCAGTGGGGACCGTAACCCCATGGGGGCATGGCCAGCCTGGGTAAAGGGCTAAGGGCTGTTTGCAGGCCCTTTTGTCGGTGGCCGGCCCGGGTGACCCAAGCCTCCAGCGCACTCAGGCTGGCTCCATGGCTGCCGCCCACAGGCTCCTACTTCAGCGGCTGGCCAGGGCAGGCGGGAAGCTTGGGTAGCCCCTGGCGACCCAAGCCTCCCACCCGCTCCAGCTGGCTCCGTGGCTGCTGCCATCTTTGTCCCGCTAATTTGCATATTCCCTGATTGGCTGTGAGCATCACAGAGTGACAGTCAATTACCATATTTCTCTCTTATTAGTAGAGATATTTGTAGAGCACTTGTTACATGTCAGACTATTTTTAAATGACTCTATACACCTTTCTTTCTCCCCCTCTTCTTCCCTCTTGCTTTCCCTTAATCCACATACTGAATTTGTGAGGTACATAATATTCCCATATTAAAGACAAGACAACTGAGACACAGACAGAGCAAGAAGCTTGCCAAAGATTACATAGCTAGTAAATAGTCAAAGCTTGGATGGCAACCCAGGCAGTAGGATCCACAGTCCATGTTTTAATCATCACAGTACCCTAACTTTTTGCCTCTTTTCAACTAATGCAGAGGCCAAAACAAATAACCTACTGGTCAAATGTAGCCTGCAGATGTTTGTTATTTGGCCTGAACAATGTTTTCTTAACATTTTGCACCAGTTGCTATTATTTAAAAAACAAACAGGAGTGTAAGGTAGCCTTGTCATCCAATTCTGGCTCCATCAGTCCACCCTGTCTTCTTCATTTTACAATCTTTAACAAATTAGAGACCTGGCTTTCAGAAAGGTTAAATGAAATTTTTCTAAAGTCACATGTTTATTAAATTAATGGAAAATTGGATGTCAAGTCTGCCTGATATCAAAGCAATACAACCAAATTAACAGATTTAAGTTTCAATATGATTTAAAAAAGTAATATTAAGGACTTAATTTCTTTCCAGAAATAGAACCTGATGTCCTTCTCTCTAATGTGAGGTTAGAGCTGAAGCCAAAAATGGTATATATTTTTTTAAAGTTATTTCTGGTAATTTTTATATGGTGCAACATATTGCTAAATTTGCCTTCTTGGAACTCGGCCATTTTTTTTTTGTATTCCCATAAACAATATATTTTTTATTGATTAAGGTATTACATGTGTACATATCTTCACATTGCCGCCCACTCCACTCACATACATGCCCTCACCCCCCAGTATCTTGCGTCCATTGGTTATGCTTATATGCATGCATACACGTTCTTCAGTTGATCTCTTATCTCCCTGCTCACCAACCTTCCTGCTGTAATTTGACAGTCTGTTTGATGCTTTACTGCCTTTGTTCATCAGGTTATAATGTTCTTTATTATCCATAAATGAGTGATATCATGTGGTATTTTTCTTTCATTGACTGGTTTATTTCACTTAACATAGTGCTCTCCAGTTCCATCCATGCTGCTGCAAATGGTAAGAATTCCTTATTTTTTATAACAGTGTAGTATTCCGTTGTGTAGATGTACCATAGTTTTCTGATCCAGTCATCTGCTGATGGGCACTTAGGCTGTTTCCAAATCTTGGCTATTGTAAATTGTGCTGCTATGAACATAAGGGTGCATATATCCTTTCTGATTGGTGTTTCTAGTTTCTTGGGATATATTCCAGAAGTGGGATCACTGGGTCAAATGAGAGTTCCATTTTTAGTTTTTGGAGGAAACTCCATACTGTTCTCCACAGAGCCTGCACCAGTCTGCATTCCCACCAGCAGTGCATGAGGGTTCCTTTTTCGCCTCATCCTGGCCAGCACTTGTCATTTGTTGATTTGTTGATGATTGCCATTCTGACAGGTGTGAAATGCTACCGCATTGTTGTTTTGATTTTCATCTCTCAGATAATTAGTGACTCTGAGCACGTTTTCATATGTCTCTTGGCCCTCCTTCTGTCTTCTTTCGAAAAGTATCGATTTGGGTCTGTTGCCCATTTTTTTATTGGGTCGTTTATCTTCCTTTTATTAAGTTGTATGAGTTCCCTGTAAAGGTTGGAGATTAAACCTTTATCAGTGATAACATTTGCAAACATGCTGTCCCATACAGTGGGTTTTCTTGTTGTTTTGTTGATGGTTTCTTTTGATGTGCAAAAGCTTTTTATTTTGATGTAGTCCCATTTGTTTATTTTCTCTTTCGTTTCCATTGCCCTAGGAGCGGTATCGGTGAAGAAATTGCTTCGGCATATGTCTGAGATTTCTGTGCCTGTGGATTCCTCTAGTATTTTTATGGTTTCCAGTCTTATGTTTAAGTCCTTTATCCATTTTGAGTTTATTTTTGTGTATGGTGTAAGTTGTTGGTCTAGTTTCATTTTTTTGCATGTATCTGTCCAATTTTCCCAACACCATTAATTGAAGAGACTGTCTTGACTCCATTGTATGTTCATGCCTCCTTTGTCAAATATTAATTGAGCATAGTGGTCTGGGTCAATATCTGGGTTCTCTATTCTATTCCATTGGTCTATATGCCTGTTCTTGTGCCAGTACCAGGCTGTTTTGAGAATAGTGGCTTTGTAATACAGCTTGAAATCTGGTATTGAGATCCCACCTACTTTGTTCTTCTTTCTCAGGATTGCTGTGGCTTTTCGGGGTCTTTTTTTATTCCAGGTGAATTTTTGGAAAGTTCTTTCTAGGTCTGTAAAATATGCTGTTGGTATTTTAATGGGGAGTGCATTGAATCTATAGATTGCTTTTGGTAGTATGGACATTTTAATGATGTTGATTCTACAAATCCATGAACACAGTATGCTCTTTCATCTATTTATGTCTTCCTATATCTCTTTATTCAATGTTCTGTTGTTTTCTGAGTAGATGTCTTTTACCTCCTTAGTTAAGTTTATTCCTAGGTATCTTTATTTTTTTTTGGTGCGATGGTAAATGGGATTGTTTTCTTAGTCTCTTTTTCTGTAAGTTCACTGTATGTGTATAGAAATGCCATAGATTTCTTGGCATTAATTTTGTATCCTGCTATATTGCCGAATTCATTTATTTAGTGTAATAATTTTTTGATGGATTCTTTAGGGTTTTCTATGTACAGTTTCATGTCATCTGAGAATAATGACAATTTTACTTCTTCTTTTCCAACTTGGATGCCTTTTATTTCTTCTTGTTGTCTGATTGCTTTGGCTAGCACTTCCAGTACTATGTTGAACAGAAGTGGTGAAAGCGGGCATCCCTGTCTTGTTCCTGTTCTTAGGGGAAATAGTTTTAGTTTTTGCCCATTGATTATGATGTTGGCTGTGTGTTTGTCTTATGTGGCTTTTATTATATTGAGGTATGATCCTTCTATTCCCACCTTGCTGAGAGTTTTTATCAAAAATGGGTATGGGATTTTGTCAAATGCTCTTTGCATCAATTAATATGAGTATGTGGTTTTTATCGCTCAATTTGTTTATGTTATATATCACGTTTATTGATTTGCGGATAGTATACCATCCTTGCATTCCTGGGATAAATCTTACTTGGTCATGGTGTATGATCATTCTGATGTACTGTTGGATCCTATTTGCTAAAATTTTGTTGAGGATTTTGGCATCTATGTTCATGAGGGATATTGGCCTGTAATTCTCTTTCATTGTGTTGTCTTTATCTGGTTTTGGTATTAGGATGATGCTGGCATCATAGAAGGAGCTTGGAAGTGTTCCTTCCTCTTGAATTTTTTGGAATAGTCTGAGGAAGATAGGTTTTAGTTCTTTCTTGAATGTTTGGTACAACTCCCCTGTGAAGCCGTCTGTCCCGGGCTTTTGTTTGCTGGAAGCTTTTTGATGACTGCTTCAATTTCTCCCATAGTTATTGGCCTATTGAGATGTTCAGATTCTTAATGACTGAGTTTTGCAAGGTTGTATTTTTCTAGGAATATGTGCATTTCCTCCAGGTTGTCCAGGTTGTTGGAATAGAGTTGTTCATAATTTTTGTTTAACAATCCTTTGTATTTCTGTGGGGTCTGTTGTTATTTCTCCTCTTTCATTTCTGATTTTGTTTATTTGGGTCCTCTCTCTTTGCTTCTTGGTGAGCCTGCCTCTAGTTCATCAATCTTGTTTATCCTTTCGAAGGACCAGGTCTTGGTTTTGTTGATTTTTTGTATTGTTTTTTTAGTCTTTATGCCATTTATCTCCACTCTGATCTTTATTATTTCCTTCCTTCTGCTTACACTGGGCTTTTTTTGTTGCTCTTTTCTAATTCTTTTAGTTATAGGGTTAGATAATTTATTACAATTTTTCTTGTTTTTTGCAGTAGGCTTGTAGAGCTATGAACTTCCCTCTCAAGACTGCTTTCGCTGTGTCCCATAGATTTTGGATTGTTGTGTTTTCATTGTCATTTGTTGCCATGATGTTTTTTATTTCTTCTTTGATCTCTCTGGTAACCCAGTCATTGTTTAATAGTATGCTATTTCGTCTCCATGTGTTTGATTTTTTTGGATTGTTTTTATTGTCGTTGATTACCAGTTTTATGCCATTGTGATCTGAGAAGATGCTTGATATGATTTCTGTCTTCTTGAATTTGAAGAGACTTTGCCTGTGTCCTAATATGTGGTCTATCCTTGAAAATATTCCTTGTGCACTGGAGAAGAATATATATTCTGTAGCTTTGGGGTGCAATATTCTAAAGATGTCAATTAAGTCCTTCTGATCTAGTGTGTCATTTAGGATTGCTGTTTCTTTGCTGATTTTTTTGTTTAGTTGATTTATCCAGTGGTGACGGTGGGGTATTAAAGTTCCCTATTATGACTGTATTGCTCTCAATCTCTCCCTTGATATCTTCCAGAAGTTGTTTTATGTATTTGGGTGCTCCTGTAATGGGTGCATATATGTTTACCAGAGTTTAGCTTCTTGTTGAATTGCTCCCTTTAGTATTATGTAGTGGCCTTCCTTATCTCTTGTTATGGTCTTTACTTTGAGGTCTATTTTGTCAGATATAAGTATTGCAACCCCAGCTTTTTTCTCATTTCCATTTGCCTGTTAAATGTTTCTCCATCCCTTCATTCTCAGTCTCTGTGAATCCTTTGTTCTGAGGTGGGTCTCTGGCAGACAGCAAATATATGGGTCATGTTTTCTTATCCATTCAGCTACTCTATGTCTTTTGATTGGTGCATTTAATCCATTTATGTTTAATGCTATTGTTGATAAGTACGTGTTTGTTGTCATATTTTTCCTTAATGTTTGTGTTTCCTCTTGCTTGTCTTTTTCTTCTTTTTACAGCAGTCCCTTTAGCATTTTTTGCATTGCTGGCTTGGTAGTGATAAACTCTCTTAGCCCTTTTTTGTCTGTGAAGCACCTGATTCCACCTTCAATTTTTTTTTTTACTTTTATTATTATTTTTTTAAATTTCTTTATTGATTGAGGTATCACATATTTGTCCTCATCCCCTCATTCCCATCCCTCACCCCTCCCCACACATGCCCCCAGCCCCCTGTTGTCCTTAACCGCTGGTTAGGCTCCTATGCTTGCACACAAGTCCTTTGGTTGATCTCTCCCCTTTGCCCCCACCCTTCCCTACCCTCCCCCTGAGGCCCGACAGTCTGATCCATGCCTCCTTGTTTCTGGGTCTGTTCTTGTTCATCAGTCTATGTTGTTCATTATTTCCCCTAGATGAGTGAGATCATGTTCTATTAGAAATACACTTATAAGAACTGAAAATGATACAAGCAATAATGGTTATGGTGACAGGCAAATGAATCAGTGTGTAGTGAGTTTCTTTCTGGGTCAACAGTTCTTTTGAGACCCAATTTCAATGTCTAACAGTTCCTTATGTGTACATGTCAGCAATGACATTTCAGTTCTGGATCCACCTTCAATTTTGAATGATAGCCTTGCTGGGTATAGTATTATTGGGTTCAGTCCCTTGCTTTGCATCACTTTGTTAATTTAATTCCATTCCCTTCTGGCCTGGTATTTTTATGTTGATAAATCTGTTGATATTCTAATAGGAGAACCCTTGTAGGTAACTTTCTGTCTCTCTCTGGCAGCCTTTAAGATTCTTACTTTGTCGTTGGTGTTTGCCAATTTACTTATGATGTGTCTTGGTTTCGGTCTTTTGGGGTTCAACTTGTTTGGGACTCTATGTACTTCTTGGACTTGCATGGTTTTTTTCTTGCCAATATCAAAGAAGTTTTCTGTCATTTCTTCAAACAGGTTTTCTATTCCTTGCTTTTTTTCCTCTCCTTCTGGTACCACTATTATGCAAATGTTGTTTTGTTTTGTGTTATCCCAAACCTCCCTTAGGCTCTCCTCTTGCTTTTTAAGTCTTCTTTCCAGTTGCTGCTGTGTTTGTTTGTGTTTTTCTACCTGTCTTCTAATTCGCTGATGCGTTCTTCAGCCTCTTGTAGTCTACTGTTTAAGCCTTCTGTTGTGTTCTTTATTGCAGCTATGTCGTTCTTCATCTCCTCTTGGTTCCTTTTCATGTTGGCGACATTCTCATTCAGCTCCTTATAATTCTCATTGAGTTGTGTGTATTTGTCATCCAGCCATTTGAGCATCCTTAGAACCATTACTCTGAATTCTTTCTGTGGTATGTTGCTAGCCTCAATTACATTTAACTCCCTTTCTGGTAATTCTTCTTTTTCTTTCCTTTGGGGATTGCTTTTTTGTCTTCCCATGTTTTCCTCTAGTGTTTTAATTGTAGATCCAATTGCTTTGCTACCCAGATTCTTTTGGGGTTGGTGCTAATCGTGTAATCTCTCAGGTTTCCTGGTCTTGGTAATCTAGTGTAGCTCCCTACTTGAGCTTTTTGGGTTCTCTTGATGTTGGCCTGTGAGCTGGAGAGGTACAATTCTGGTGTCTAGAAGTCAGCAGCCATGAAGGGGGGGGTGTCCCAATTTTTGCTGTCTTGCACCCTTGATTGAACTCACGTGTGCCCCGTGGGGACTCACAGTGGCACCCAGGAACCATCTGTTGGGGTGATGGGGCTCAGGGGGCCTGCACTATGGAAAGGCGTGGCTGGTGTCCAAAGTTCTGTAGTTGTGGGGTGGGCATTCTCAGCTTTTGCTGTTGCACCTGTGGTGGATAGGCGGTCACTCCCAGTGGCGGCTCACAGGGGCACCCATGGTACGTTTGTCAGCGAGCCACACTGAAGCACTCTGAAGGGCCCTGGCAGTGTAGCCACGTAATTGTTGCATCTGTGGGCAGGTATCCAGGATGAGTGAATTCAGAATTTCTCCTGCTGGGGGCGAGTGTGCCCCTGTTTTTCCAAGATCACACCCAGGGAGAGCTCACAGTGGCTCCCATGAGCACCCTGTGGATAGATGGGCTCAGAGTTCCTGCCTGTTGGAAATGCACATCTGTGAAGGTGCGTTTACTGGTGGGCACAGAGCTCTGACACACTCTGAGGTTCCCTGGCACTGTAGTTGAGCACCTGGGGTGGCTGTGGGCAGTTATTCAGGAAGAGGTAATTCAGAATTTCTACTTCAGGGCAGTGCACCCTTGTCTGTGCAGAATCACACCCAGCAGAGTCTCACAGCTGTTCCCCAGAGCGTGCTGTGGATGGATGGGCTCAGGGGGCCTTCCTGTTGGAATTGTTCATCAGGTTATAATGTTCTTTTTTTCCATAAATGAGTGAGATCATGTGGTATTTTTCTTTCAATGCCTGGCTTATTGCACTTAGCATAATGCTCTCCAGTTCCATCCATGCTGCTGCAAATGATAAGAATTCCTTCTTTTTTACAGCAGCGTAGTATTCCATTGTGTAGTTGTACCATAATTTTCTAATCCACTCATCTGCTGATGGGCAATTAGGGTGTTTCCAAATCTTAGTTATGGTGAATTGTGCTGCTATAAACATAAGGGTGCATATATCCTTTCTGATTACTGTTTCTGTATTGTTGGGATATATTCCTAGAAGTGGTAACACTGGGTCAAATGCAAGTTCCATTTTTAAATTTTTGAGGAAATGCCATAATGTTTTCCACAATAACTGCACCAGTCTGCATTCCCACCAGCAGTGAAGAAGGGTTGCTTTTTCTCCGCATTCCCTCCAGCACTTGTCATTTGCTGATTTTTTGATGATAGCCATTCTGACAGGTGTGAAATGGTACCTCATTGTTGATTTGATTTGCATCTCTCAGGTGATTAGTGACTTTGAGCATGTTTTCATGTGTCTCTTGGTTTTCTGAATGTCCTCTTTCAAAAAGTGTCTATTTAGGTCCTTTGCCTAATTTTGGTTTGGGTTGTTTATCTTTCTTTTTTAAGTTGTATAATTTCCCTATAAATTTTGGAGATTAAACACTTATCCGAGATAACTTTGCTAAATATGTTCTCCCATGCAGTGGGCTTTATTGTTGTTTTGTTGATGGTTTCTCTTGCTGTGCAGAAAATTTTTATTTTGATGTAGTCTCATTTGTTTATTTTCTCTTTAGTCTCTCTTGCCCTAGGATCTGTGTCTGTAAAGATATTGCTACGACATATGCCTGCAATTTTGCTGCCTATGGAGTCTTGTAGGATTTTTATGGTTTCCCGTCTTACATTCCAGTACTTTAGCCATTTTGAGTTTGTTTTTGTATATGGTGTACCTTGTCAAATGCTTTTTCTGCAACAATTGATATGATTATGTGATTTTTGTCTCTCAGTTTGTTTATGTGATGTATCACATTTATTGATTTGCGGATATTGTACCATCCTTGAATCCCTGGTATAAATCCCACTTGGACATGGTGTATGATATTTCTAATGTATTGCTGATTCCAATTTGCTAGAATTTTGTTGAGGATTTTAGCATCTTTGTTCATCAAGGATATTGGCCTGTAGTTCTCTTTCATTGTGGTGTCTTTATCTGGTTTTGGGATTAGGGTAATGCTGGCTTCATAGATTGAGCTTGGAACTGTGCCTTCCTCTTGAATTTTTTGGAATAATCTGAGGTGGATAGGTTTTAGTTCTTTGAATGCTTTATAGAACTCCCCTGTAAAGCCGTCCGAACCAGGGCTTTTGTTTGCTGGAAGATTTTTTTTTTTTTATCGCTGTTTGAATTTCTTCGGTAGTTATCAGCATATTCAGGTTTTTTGATTCTTCTTTGTTGAGTTTTGGCAGCTTGTATTGTTCTGGGAATATGTCCATTTCATCTAGATTGTCCATTTTATTGGCATAGAGTTGTTCATAGTATTTTTTCATAATCGTTTGTATTTCTGTGGGATTGGTTGTTATTTCACCTCTTTCATTTCTGATTTTGTTTATTTGGATCCTCTCTCTTTGCTTCTTGGTGAGCCTGGCTAGAGGTTCATCAATCTTGTCTATTCTTTCAAAGAACCAGCTCTTGGTTTTGTTGATCTTAGGTATTGTTTTTTTGGTCTCTGCTTCATTTATCTCTGCTCTCTTTTTTATCTCCTTCCTTCTGCTCATGCTGGGATTTTCTTGTTGCTCTCTTTCTAACTCTTTGAGTTGTAGGGTTAGGTAATTTAAAACCATTGTTTCTTCTGTTTTGCTATAGGCTTGTAGAGCTCTGAACTTCCCTCTCAAGACTGCTTTCATTGTGTCCCATAGATTTTGGGTTGTTGTGTTTTCATTGTCGTTTGTTGCCATTATGGTTTTTATTTTTTCTTTGATCTCTGTGGTAACCCAGTCATTGTTTAATAGTATGCTATTTAGTCTCCAGGTGTTTGATTTTTCAAATCGTTTTTATTGCAGTTGATTTCTAGTTTTATGCCATTGTGATCTGAGAAGATGCTTGATATGTTTCTATCTTCTTGAATTTGAAGAGACTTTGCCTGTGACCCAATATGTGGTCTATCTTTGAAAATGACCCATGTCCACTTGAGAAGAATGTATATTCTGTGGCTTTGGGGTGAAATGTTCTGAAGATGTCAATTAATTCCATCTGATCTAGTGAGTCATTTAGGATTGCTGTTTCTTTGCTGATTTTTTGGTCAGAGGATTTGTCCAATGGTGATAGTGGGGTATTAAAGTCCCCTACTATGACTGTATTGGTGTCAATCTCTCCCTTGATATTCTCTATAAGTTTTTTAAATGTATTTGGGTCCTCCTATGTTGGGTGTGTATATGTTTTCAAGTGTTATTTCTTCTTGTTGGATTTCTCCCTTTAGTATTATGAAGTGGCCTTCCTTATCTCTTGTTATGTCCTTCACTTTGAGATCTAATTTTTCGTATATAAGTATTGTTACCCCAGCGTTTTTTTCATTTCCATTTGCCTGAAATACCTTTTTCCATCTCTTCACCATCAGTCTGTGTGAGTCCTTTTTTCTATGGTGGATTTCCTGTAATCAGGAGACATATGGTTCTTGTTTTCTTATCCACTCTACTACCCTATGTGTTTTAATTGGGGCATTTAATCCATTTATGTTTAAAGTTTTTATTGATAAGTACTTGTTTGTGTTCCATTTTATTCTTTATACCTGTGTTCCTTCTTTGTTTCCTATTTCTTCTTTTTACAGCAGACCCTTTTGCATTTCTTGCTTTGCTGCTTTGGTGGCAATAAACTCCCTTAGACCTTTTTTTCTCTGTGAAGCTCCTGATTTAAACCTCAATTTTTATCGATAGCCTTGCTTGGTACAGTATTCTTGGATTCAGACCCTTCCTTTGCATGACTTTGTATATTTCATTCCATTCCCTTCTGGCCTGATGTTTTTTTGTTGAGAAATCAGTCACTAGTCTGATGGGGATCCTTTGTAGATAACTTTCTGTCTCTCTCTGGCTGCTTTTAAGATTCTTACTTTGTCATTGGTGTTTGTCAATTTAAATATAATGTGCCTTGATGTCAGTCTTTTGGGGTTCATTTTGTTTGGGACTCTGTGAGCTTCTTGGATTTGTGTGAGTTTTTTATTCCCTATATCAGGGAAGTTTTCTATCATTATTTCTTCAAAGAGGTTTTCTATTCCTTGCTCAGTTTCCTCTCCTTCTGGCACCTAATTATGTGCATTTTGTTTTATTTCCTGTTGTCCCAAAGTTCCCTTAGTCTCTCCTCCTGTTTTTTAAGGGTTTTTTTCTAGATGTTGCTCTGTTTGAGTATTTTTTTCTATCTTGTCATCTAGTTCACTGATGCAGTCCTCTGCATCTTCTAGTCTACTGTTGATGCTTTCTATTGCGTTCTTTATAGCAGCAATGTTATTTTTCATTTCTTCTTGGTTCTTCTTCATTTCCTCTTGCTTCTTACACATATTGTTGAATTTGTCTTCCATTCTTTTCAGGGACCTTATGACCATTGCTCTGAATTCTTTCTTTGACATATTGCTTGCCTCCATTTTGTTTACTTCCTTTTCTGGTGATGCCTGCTTTTCTTTCATATGCGGGCTGTTTCTTTGTCTCCCCATGATCTCTCTTCTCTGGTTATCTGGTTACGTAGTTCTCTCTCTCCTTTTCCTAGGTGAAATCTGACCTTTCTGTGAGAAGTTGCAGAGCTCATCCGAGTCCATGTATTTGCCCTGCTTGCAGTCCGGCGTTCCTGGGTTCGCAGCTATTCCCTGGGTGTTGTTGTTGTAGATTCCTGGGATGTATCTAAGGCAACTATTTTTATAGTGTTCAGTTCACTGACATTTAGTACATTTACAATGTTGTACATCATAAGGTATATCTAGTTTCAAAACATTTCATCACTCCAAAAGTAAACCTCATTGTCATTAAACAGTCACTTGCTGTTTTCTCCTCCTCCTGGTCTCTACCAATCACTAATCTGTGTTTTGTCACTATGGATGTACCTGTTCTAGGTATTTCACATAAATGACAAAACACAATACAGGTTGGGGCAAAAGTAGGCTTACAGTAGTCCATATGGCAATTAATACAATAATTAATCTATAATAATAAAAGCATATATGCTAATTAGACCAGACATCCTTCTGGATGACCTTCTGGATGAAGCCGGGGCTGCAAAGGAAGTCTGGGTTCCAGGTGCTTGCCCGAAGCTGGAAGGAAGCCCGGGTCCCAGGTGCCAGAGGTAAGCTGGAGCTGGCAGCCAGGGGAAGGAAGGTCTACTCTTGCACAAATTTTGTGCATCGGGCCTCTAGTAAATAATATATAAGAATAAACTCATGTACTCACAACTGTAAAGCTACTTTTCCTCACCCTGTATGTATCCATTTGTATCTGGATTATTTCAATTAGCATAATATTTTTTAGGTCCATCCACATTGAAATATGTACAATACTTCATTTTTTTGGCTAATATCCCATTTTATGTACATATTACACTTTATCCATCCATTAGTTGATGGACATTTGAGTTGTTTCCACCTTTTGTCTATTTTGAATAGTGCTGCTATAAACAAGTATTTGTACAAGTATTTGTTTGAATACTTATTTTCAATTCTTTGGACTTAATACCAGAGATAGGGGTAGAATTTGCTGGGCTGTATCATATGTTTAACTTTTTAAGGAACCTCCAAAATAATTTCCAAAATGGTTGCAACAATTTGACATTCCTATTTGTAATGTAGGAGGGTTCTGATTTCTCTATATTCTCACCAATACTTGTTTTCCATTTTTATTACGGACATCATAGCGGGTACGAATTTTAGGGTCAGCTTTTCTACTTCTGCAAAATGGTTCGTGGAATTTTGATTGCACTGAATTTGTGTATAGTTTTGGAGGAATTGTAATCTTAACAATATCAAGTTTTCCAACCCATGAACATAAGATATCTTTTCATTTATTTAGGTCTTTAGTGACTTTCACAACTATTTTGGAATTTTAAGTGTAAAAAATTTAAGCCTATTTGGTTAAATTTATTCCTCAGTATTTTATTCTTTTTTATGCTATTATAAATGGAATAGTATTCTTAATTTCTTTTTTTTCTTTATTGATTCATGTATTACATATGTGTCCTTATCTCTCCCCCCACATTTATTCTTAATTTATTGTTCTTAATTGCTTATGCATAGAAACAAAACTGATATAGGGAGCTAATCCTGTATTTTGCAACTTTGATGAATTTGTTCACTAGGTCTGATTGTTTTTTTGGTGGATTCTTTAGAATTATTTACACACTAGTGGCCAGGTGCACAAATTCATGCACACTGAAAATAAATTAATTAGAAGAAATATTTTAATATCTCTATTCGCCCTTTCTCTATAATAGAAGTGTCAACCAAATTCATGATCAACAATGACAGATCAAAATACACGTGTGTAATTGGCACCAGCGAGAATTATATATATATAGATGAACTTGCTTAGTTAGACCTGTTTTCTCATTTAACTAAACTTTTTCCAGCCCAGCGAAGTACCCCAACTTCTCTTTCAGGTAATAGTCAACAATACAGCAGTAAATATCAACATGAAGCAGATTATTATTATAGATCATGCAGGTAGAACAAAGGGAGAAATATTTAACTGCAGCAGTGTTTGACTATATTCTGTGTAGTGAGAAAACCTGAAGTCATTTTCAAGGTCCACCATTTCTTACTTCTTTTTAGTCAGGTCAAGTTTCTAAGCTTTCTAAGTCTCTATTTTACAACTAATGAAAAGAAAATAGGATTCCACCAAGTCTCCTATCTACCTACTCCAGGACTTCTGTGAGGATCGAATGAGATGAGGCATGGTAAAATGCTTCACAGACATTTGGTTAAAGTGTAAAATGTTTGCACCTGGCTATAAAGCAAGTCATGTTCCTGGGCTGAAGAAACTCCAAGGAGGCTAGTCTCTAGGGAGAGGAAGTTGGGCGTTGCTATGTGGCATCATTAACTGGTGCCCACAGCCACCATATCTGGGCTGGGCTGGAGGCCGAATTTTGTGCCATGGGGTCTCTGCAGCCTTGGGTACGATTTGGTTGGGGTGTCACTCCTGGGTGGTGACGGGGCCCGTGTCCCACTTGGGGGAAGCCAAATGTTGGTTTGTCAACACCAGGTCCATGGTGCCGTTGCTCTGTAAATGACCAGTGTGCCTCACAGCAGCTCCTGTGTTGAGCATCTATCCCCTCATGGTTAGTGCACATCATAGCGACTGGTCGGGTGGTTGGATACTTAGCATATTAGCCTTTTATATATATATAGATAGGATCATATCATCTAAAAATAAAGGTAATTTAATTCCTTTCCAATTTGAATTTTTTCCCCTTGCCTAATTGTACTGGGTAGAACATCCAGTATAATATTGAATAGAAGTAGTGAAAACACTAATCCTGATCTTGTTTCTTTTAAAAATATTTTAAAAATCTTTATTGTTGAAAATATTACATATATCCCCTTTATCCCCCATTGACTACTTCCAGCCTGCTCCCGTCACCGCCCCCCCACCCGCCAGGCCGACACCACCCCATTATCTATGTCCACGGGTTATGCATGTATGCATACAAGTTCATTGGTTGATCTCTTTCCACCCCAACCCTCGCCTGCCTTCTTATCAGACGGAGAAAGCTTTCAGTCTTTCACCACTGAGTAGCTGTGGGTTTTCCATAAATTCCCTTTATCAAGCTGTGGAACTTTTTCCCTATTTCTAGTGTTTTGTTTTGTTTTTAAGATTTTTAATGAAAGTGTGTGTATAATATCAAATGCTTTTCTGGCATCATTTGATATTATCATGTTGGTTTTTCTTCATTCTATTAATGTAGTATATTACATGATTGGTTTTCATATGTTGAATCACCCTTACGGTTCTTGGATTCATCTCACTTCATCATGATGTATAATCCTTTAATACATTGCTGAATTTAGTTTGTTAGTAATTGAGTAATTTTGCACCTATATTCATAAAAGATATTTGTTTTTAAAATTTATCTTTATTGTTGAAAGTATTACAGATATACCTTTTGTTGTTGTTCCCCTCCTCATTGACGCCTGCCTCCCTGCACCCGCCCCTGCCAAGCTTTTACAACACTATTGTCTGTGTCCATGGGCTATGTATATGTACATATAAGTTTCCTGGTTAATCTCTCCCCACAATCTCCCCCCACTCCCACCTTCATTCTGAAATTCATTAGTCTGTTCCATGATTCTATGTCTCTGGATCTATTTTCTTCATCAGTTTATTTTGTTCATTAGATTCCACATATGAGTAACATCATGTGATATTTATATTTCTATGGCTGGCTTATTTCATTTAGCATAATACTCTCCAGGTCCATCCATGATGTTGCAAATGGTAAGAGTTCCTAATTTTTTACCATCACTTAGTATGCCATTATGTAAATGTACCACAACTTTTTTATCCACTCACCTATAGATGGGCACTTAGGATGTTTCCAAATCTTAGCTATTGTAAACAGTGCTTCTATGAACATAAGGGTGTATATATCTTTCTGATTTGTGTTTCTGGTTTCTTGGGATATATTACTAGAAGTGGGATTACTGGGTCAAATGGCAGTTCCATTTTTAATTTTTTGAGGAAACTCCCTACTATTTTCCATAGTAGCTTCATCAGTCTGTATTCCCACCAGGGATGCACTAGGGTTCCCTTTTCTCCACATCTTTGCCAACACTTGTCATTTGTTGATTTGTTGATGATAGCCATTTTGACAGGTGTGACGTGATAAATCATTGTTGCCTTAATTTGCATTGCTCAGATGATTAGTGACTTTGAGCATTTTTTCATATGCCTCTTGTCCTTCTGTGTGTCCAGTTTGGAGAAGTGTCTATTTAGGTACTTTGCCCATTTTTTATTGGATTGTTTGTCCTCCTTTTGTTAAGTTGTATGAGGTCCCTATATATTTTGGAAATTTACCACTTATTGGATGTATCATTGGAAATATGTTCTCCCATGCAGTTGGCTCTCTTTTTACTTTGTTGATGGATTATTTTGCTGTGCAGACGCATTTTATTTTGATGTAGTCCCATTTGTTTATTTTCTCCTTGGTTTCCTTTGCCCTAGGCTATGTATTGGTAAACATACTAGTATTGTTACAAGAGATGTCTGACATTTTGCTGCCTATGGTTTCTTCTAAGATTTTTATGTTTTCATGTCTTACATTTAGGTCTTTTATCCATTTTTAGTGTATTCTTGTGTATGGTGTAAGTTGGTGGTCTAGTTTCATTTTTTTGCATGTGCCTGTCCAGTTTTCACAACAACAGTTATTGAAAAGACTGTCTTGACTCCATTGTATGCTCTTGCCCCCTTTGTCAAATACGGATTGAACATAATGGTTTGGGTTCATTTCTAGGGTTTCTGTCCCATTGATCTATCTGCCTGTCCTTGTGCAAGTTCCAGGCTGTTTTGAGTATAGTAGTATAACTTGATATCTGGTATTGTGATTCCTCCAACTTTGTGCATTCTCAAGATTACTGCCGAAACCGGTTTGGCTCATTGGATAGAGCGTCGGCCTGCGGACTCAAGGGTCCCAGGTTCGATTCTGGTCAAGGGCATGTACCTTGGTTGCGGGCACATCCCCAGTAGGGGGTGTGCAAGAGGCAGCTGATCGATGTTTCTCTCTCATCGATGTTTCTAACTCTCTATCCCTCTCCCTTCCTCTCTGTGAAAAATCAATAAAATATATTAAAAAAAAAAGATTATTGAGGCTATTCGGGGTCTTTTTTTTTCCATATAAATTTTTAGAGTGTTTGTTCTAGATCTGGGAATGATGCTATTAGAATTTTAATAGGGATTGCATTGAATCTATAGATTGCTTTGGGTAATATGGATATTTTAATGATGTTGATTTAACCAATCCATGAACACAGTGCATTCTTCCACTTGTTTATATCTTCCACTATCTCTTTTTTCAATGTCTTGTAGTTTTCCTGAGTCCAGGTTTTTTACCACCTGGGTTAAGTTTATTCCTAAGTATCTTAATTTTTCTGTTGAAATAGTAAATGGGATGGTTTTTTTAGTTTCTGTTTCTTTTTTTAGAATATATTTTATTGATTTTTTTACAGAGAGGAAGGGAGAGGGATAGAGAGTTTGAAACATCGATGAGAGAGTAATATCGATCAGCTGCCTCCTGCACACTTCCTCCTGGGGATGTGCCCGCAACCAAGGTACATGCCCTTGACCGGAATCGAACCTGGGACCCTTGAGTCTGCAGGCCGACGCTCTATCCACTGAGCCAAACCGGTTAGGGCTAGTTTCTGTTTCTGAGAGTTCATTATTTGTGAATAAAAATACCCTTGATTTCTGGGTGTTAATTCTGTATCTGGCTATGTCATGAAGAACACATTCAAAGGCATTAAAAGTAGATTGGATGAAGCAGAAGACCAAATCACCAATTTGGAAGACAAGGTAGAAATAAATACCCAATTAAAGCAGCCTTCCACCTCTCTGCCTGCTGGCCTGCCACCCCTGGGAGCTGGGTCAGCTCCTCTTCTGACCTTGCCCTTTCTACCTGTCTCCATGTGTTTTCTGTCCTTCCTTGATGGTCTCCCCGCAACACCCAGGTCTTCACTACACTATTGCCTGTGTCTTTGGGATATGCATATAAGTATATAAGTGTTTTGGTTTATCTCTTCTCATTCCCCCAACATCGCATTGAGGTATTACAGTCTGTTCCATGCTTCTCTGCTTTGGGCCTTATTTTGTTGGTTAATTAATTTTGCTCATTAGATTCTACAAATAAGTGAGATTATATGGTATTTGTCTTTCTCAGTTTGGCTTATTTCAACTAGCATATTTTCCAGGTCTATCCATGCTGTCACAAAGGTAAAAGAATCTTCTTTTTTACAGCTGCATAGTATTCCATAGTGTAAATATCCCAGAGCTTTTTTTTATCCATTCATCTACTGATAGGCATTTGGACTATTTCCAAATCATAGCTATTGTAAATAATGCCGCTATGAACATAGGTATGTATATATTTTTTCTGATTTGTGTTTTGCGTTTTTTAGGATATATTCCCAGAGGTGGGATTGCTGGGTCAAATGGAAGTTCCATTTTTATTTTTTTAAAGAAACTCCATACTGTTTTTATAATGGCTGTACCAATCTGCATACTCACCATCAGTGAAATAGTGTTCCCTTTTCTCCACATCCTCACCAGCACTTGCTGTTTGTTGATATTTTTTGATGATAGCCATTCTAACAGGTGTGAGGTAATATCATTGTGGTTTTAATTTGCATTTCTCAGGTGATTAGTAACTTTGAGCATTTTTTTCATTTGTATGTCCTCTTTGGAGTAATATCTATTCAGGCCTTCTACTCATTTTTCAATTGGATTGTTTGTATTTTGTTTGTTGAGTTTGAGTTGTACGAGTACTTTATATATTTTGGATATTAATCCCTTATCAGATGTACCATTAGCAAATATGTTCTCCCATTCAGTGGGTTCCATTTTCAATTAAATGGTGGTTTCTTTTGCTGTGCAAAAGCTTTACATTTTGAATTAGATGTCTGAGATTTACTGCCTATGTTCTTCTCTAAGATTTGTATGGTTTCATGCCTTATATTTAAGTTTTTTCCCACCTTAAGTTTATTCTTGTGTGTGGTGTAAATTGGTGGTCTACTTTCATCTTTTTGCATGTGTCTGTTCAGTTTTCCTAGCACCATTTGTTAAAGATACTGTCTTTACTCCATTGTACATTCTTGCCTCTTTTGTCAAATATTAATTGACCATAATGATGTTGGTCAATTACTGTGGCATCTCTTCTGATCCATTGGTCTACATGCCTGTTTTTGTGCCAGCACCAGGCTCTTTTTGGTTATAATGGCTTTGTAGTATAGTTTGATATCTGCTATTGTGATCCCTCCAACTTCATTCTTCTTTCTCAAGATTGCTGAAGCTATCTGGTGTCTTGTAAGGTTCCATGAACATTTTTGGAGTACTTGTTCTAGCTCTGTGAAGTATGCCATTGGTACTAGCAGGGATTGCATTGAATCTGTAGATTGCTTTCAATAGTATATATATTTTATTTTATTTTATTTTTTTTAAAGATATGCAAGTTGGAAGATGACTGTCTTTATTTTTTTTCAATTTTTTTTATTAAGGTATTATATGTGTACATATCTTACCATTGCCCCCCACCACCCCACTCACATATATGCCCTCAGCCCCCAGAGTTTTACGTCCATTGGTTATGTTTATATGCTTGCATACAAGTCCTTTGGTTGATCTCTTATCTTCCCCACCTCTCCCTAACCTTCCTGCTGTAATTTGACAGATGGTTTGATGCTTTACTACCTCTGTATCTATCTTTTTCTTCAAGTTTATAATGTTCTTTATTATTCATAAATGAGTGAGATCATGTGGTATTTTTCTTTCATTGACTGGCTTATTTCACTCAGGATAATGTTCTCCAATTCCATCCAGGTTGCTGCAAATGGTAAGAAGTCCTTCTTTTTTATGGCAGCATAATATTCCATTGTGTAGATGTACCATACTTTTCTGATCCAGTCATCTGCTGATGGGCACCTAGGCTGTTTCCAGATCTTAGCTATTGTAAATTGTGCTGCTATGAACATAGGGGTGCACATATCCTTTCTTATTGGTATTCCAAGTTTCTTAGGATGTATTCCTAGAAGTGGGATTACTGGGTCAAATGGGAGTTCCATTTTCAGTTTTTTGAGGAAACTCCATACTGTTCTCCACAGTGGCTGCACCAGTCTGCATTCCCACCAGCAGTGCACAAGGGTTCCTTTTTCTCTGCATCCTCACCAACACTTGTCGTTTGTTGATTTGTTGATAATAGCCATTCTGACAGGTGTGAGATGGTACCGCATTGTTGATTTGATTTGCATCTCTCAGATAATTAGTGACGTTGAGCATGTTTTCATGTGTCTCTTGGCCTTCCTTCTGTCTTCTTTTGAAAAGATTCTATTAAGATCAGTTGCCCATTTTTTATTGGATCATTTATCTTCCTTTTATTAAGTTGTATAAGCTGCCTGTAGATGTTGGAGATTAAACCTTTATCAGTGATACCATTTGCAAATATGTCCTCCCATGCAGTGGGCTTTCTTGTTGTTTTGTTGATAGTTTCTTTTGCTGTAAAAAAGCTTTTTATTTTGATGTAGTCCCATTTGTTTATTTTCTCTTTAGCTACCATTGCCCTACGGGCAGTATCGGTAAAGAAGTTCTTTTGGCATATGTCTGAGACTTTGCTGCCTGTGGATTCCTCTAGTATTTTTATGGTTTCCCATCTTATGTTTAAGTCTTGTATCCATTTTGAGTTTATTTTTGTGTATGGCGTAAGTTGGTGATCTAGCTTCATTTTTTTGCATGTATCTGTCCAATTTTCCCAACACCATTTATTGAAGAGACTGTCTTTATTCCATTGTATGTACATGCCTCCTTTGTAAAATATTAATTGAGCATAGTGGTTTGGGTCAATATCTGGATTCTCTGTTCTGTTCCATTGATCTATATGTCTGTTCTTGTCCCAGTACCAGGCTGTTTTGAGAATAGTGGCTTTGTAATATAGCTTGAAATCTGGTATTGAGATCCCTCCTACTTTATTCTTCTTTCTCAGGATTGCTGTGGCTATTCGGGGTCTTTTTTTATTCCAGATGAATTTTTGGAGAGTTCTAACAAGGTCTGTGAAATATGCCGTTGTTATTTTAATGGAGAGTGCATTGAATCTATAGATTGCTTTTGGTAGTATGGACATTTCAATGAGGTTGATTCTACCAATCCATGAACATGGCATGTTCTTCCATCTGTTTATGTCTTCCTCTATCTCCTTTTTCAGTGTCCTGTAGTTTTCCATGTATAGGTCTTTTACCTCCTTAGTTAAGTTTATTCCTAGGTATCTTAATTTTTTTGGTGCGATGGTAAATGGGATTGCCTTTTTAGTCTCTCTTTCTGTAAGTTCACTATTGGTGTATAGAAAGGCCATAGATTTCTTGGCGTTAATTTTGTATCCTGCTACATTGCCAAATTCATTTATTAAGTCTATTAGTTTTTTGACGGAGTCTTTCGTATTTTTTATGTACAATATCATGTCGTCTGCAAATAAAGACAGCTTTACTTGTTCTTTTCCAATTTGGATGCCTTTTATTTCTTCTTCTTATCTAATTGCAATGGCTAATACTTCCAGTACTATGTCAAACAATAATGGTGAGAATGGGCATCCCTGTCTTGTTACTGTTCTTAGGGGAAATGTTTTTAGTTTTTGTCCATTGAGTATGATGTTTGCTGTGGGTTTATCATATATAGCTTTTATTATGTTGAGGTATGAACCTTCTATTCCCACGTTGTTGAGAGTTTTTATCAAGAAAGGGTGTTGGATTTTGTCAAATGCTTTTTCTGCATCAATTGATATGACTATGTAATTTTTATATCTCAGTTTGTTTATGTGATGTATCACGTTTATTGATTTGCGGATATTGTACCAACCTTGCATTCCTGGGATAAATCCTACTTGGTCATGGTGTATGATCTTTCTGATGTACTACTGGAGCCGATTTGCTAGAATTTTGTTGAGGATTTTGGCATCTATGTTCATGAGGGATATTGGCCTGTAATTCTCTTTCATTGGGTTGTCTTTATCTGGTTTTGGTATTAGGGTGATGCTGGCTTCATAGAAGGAGCCTGGAAGTGTTCCTTCCTCTTGAATTTTTTGGAATAGTCAGAGGAGGATAGGTTTTAGTTCTTCCTTGAATGTTTGGTAAAAGTCTCCTGTGAAGCCGTCTGGCCCGGGCTTTTGTTTGTGGGAAGCTTTTTGATGACTGCTTCAATTTCGTCCATAGTTACTGGCCTATTCAGCTGTTTAGATTCTTCCTGATTGAGTTTTGGAAGGTTATATTTTTCTAGGAATATGTCCATTTCCTCCAGGTTGTCCAGTTTGTTGGAATAGAGTTGTTCGTAGTATTTTTTTAACAATCCTTTGTATTTTGGTGGGTCTGTTGTTATTTCACCTCTTTCATTTCTGATTTTGTTTTTTTGGGTCCTCTCTCTTGCTTCTTGGTGAGCCTGGCTAGAGGTCCATCAATCTTGTTTATCCTTTCAAAGAACCAGCTCTTGGTTTTGTTGATCTTTTCTATTGTTTCTTTGGTCTCTATGTCATTTATCTCCGCTCTGATCTTTGTTATTTCCTTCCTTCTGCTTACACTGGGCTTTTCTTGTTGCTCTCTTTCTAACTCTTTGAGTTGTAGGGTTAGGTAATTTATTACCATTGTTTCCTGTTTTTTGCCATAGGCTTGTAGAGCTATGAACTTCCCTCTCAAGACTGCTTTCGCTGTGTCCCATAGATTTTGGATTGTTGTGTTTTCATTGTCATTTGTTGCCATGATGTTTTTTTATTTCTTCCTTGATCTCTCTGGTGACCCAGTCCTTGTTTAATAGCATGCTGTTTAGTCTCCATGTGTTTGATTTGTTTGGATTGTATTTATTGTAGTTGATTTCCAGTTTTATGCCACTGTGATCTGAGAAGATGATTGATATAATTTATACCTTCTTGAATTTGAAGAGACTTTTCCTGTGACCCATCATATGGTCTATCTTTCAAAATGACCCATGTGCACTTGAAAAGAATGTATATTCTGTGGCTTTGGGGCGAAATGTTCTGAAGATGTCAATTAATTCCATCTGGTTTAGTGAGTCATTTAGGATTGATGTTTCTTTGCTGATTTTTTGTTTATAGGATTTGTCCAATGGTGATAGTGTGGTATTAAAGTCTCCTACTATGATTGTATTGCTATTAATCTCTCCCTTGATATCCTCCAGGAATTTTTTTATGTATTTGGGTGCTCCTATATTGGGAGCGTATATGTTTACCAGAATTATTTCTTCTTGTTGGATTTCTCCCTTTAGTATTATGAAGTGGCCTTCCTTATCTCTTGTTATGGCATTGACTTTGAGGTCTATTTTGTCAGATATAAGTATTGCTACCCCAGCTTTTTCTTCATTTCCATTTGCCTGAAAGATATTTTTCCATCTCTTCACTTTCAATCTGTGTGAGTCTCTTGTTCTGAGTTGGGTCTCTTGTAGACAGCATATATATGGGTCATGTTTTTTTGTCCATTCAGCCACTCAATGCCTTTTGATTGGACCATTTAGTCCATTTACATTTAAAGTTATTACTGAGCCGAAACCGGTTTGGCTCAGTGGATAGAGCGTCGGTCTGCGGGCTGAAGGGTCCCAGGTTTGATTCCAGTCAAGGGCATGTACATTGGTTGTGGGCACATCCCCGGTGGGGGTTGTGCAGGAGGCAGCTGGTCGATGTATCTCTCTCATCGATGTTTCTAGCTCTCTATCCCTCTCCCTTTCTCTCTGTGAAAAATCAATAAAATATATTTAAAAAATAAAGTTATTACTGAAAGGTATTTGTTTGTAGTCATATCTATTTTTGTGTCTGTATTCCTTCTTACCTGATTATTTCTTCTTTTTACAGTATTCCCTTTAGCATTTCTTGCATTGCTGGTTTGGTGGTGGTAAACTCCCTGAGCCTTTTTTTGTCTTCGAAGGACCTGATTTTCCCTTCAATTTTGATTGATAGCCTTGCTCGATATAGTATTCTTGGATTCAGTCCTTTGCTTTGCAACACTTTGTATACCTCCTTCCATTCTCTTCTAGATTGTTGTGTTTCTGTTGAGTAATCATTTGATAATCTGATGGGTGTTCCTTTGTAGGTAACTCTCTGTCTCTCTCTTGCCGCCTTTAAGAATCTCTCTTTATCATTTATATTTGCCATTGAAATTATAACATGTCTTGGTGTGGGTCTTTTGGGGTTGATCCTGCTTGGGACTCTCTGTACTTGCGTAACTTTTATCTTTCCCATATCCGGGAAGTTTTCTGACATTATTTCTTCAAGTAGATTTTCTAATCCCTGCTGCTCTTCTTGTCCTTCTGGCAGCCCTATTATATGCATGTTACTTCGTTTCATGTTGTCCCGAAGCTCCCTTAGGCTTTCCTCCTGCTTTTTAATTTTTTTCTCCAATTGCTGTTCAGATTGAGCTTGTTTCTCTAACTGATCTTCTAACTCACTAATTCGGTCCTCTGCTTCTTCTAGTCTACTGTTGAAATGTTTCATGTTATTTTTGATTGTAGCTATATCACTTTTCATTTCTTCCTGATTCTTGCATAAGTTGTTGATTTTCTCACCCATCTGCTGTATAAATTCCACGACCATTACTCTGAACTCTTTTTCGGTCATGTTGCAAGCTTCAGGTTCACTAATTTCCTTTCTTGGCGACTCCACATTTTCTTTCCTCTGTGAGTTATTTCTTTTCCCCATTCTGACTATCACCAGAAAACTCAAGCTTCAGTTTGCATGGACCTGGGCCGTGTGCTGTGGGGACTTCACTTCACCTGAGTTTCACTGAAGTGCTCTGACACTAGGACGTGTGGCTGCCTTTGGTTGATGGGAACGAGACTTGCCCAGGGTCAGTGTCCCCAGTGTTCCGTGTGGTCTCGTGTGCACACTTAGAATCAGGGGCCCTGTCTGCACCACACTGTTGGTATGTGCCGAAAATGAGATCCTTAGCATGTGCTAGGAGTCAGAGTTTCCCTGTATCTGCACCAAGAATCGTGTGTCAGATTCTCTGTTGCCTTGTGCGGTTTCTCGTTGAGAATCAGGGTTCCTGAGCGTGCATGCACCAACAATTGGGGTCACTGGCTCTTAGTGTGAATGCGCTGAGTCAGGGATTCCAGGCACCTGTGTCCGGCATGCCAAATTCCTGAAGGTGAGCTGCCTCCGTGTACTCTCCCAGATTCTCTGAAGGGGGTTGGAGTCCGTCCTGTGCGCCAAATTCCCCAAAGGGGAGCCCCTCTGTGAGCGCTCTAAGATTCCCCGAAGGGGAGCTGTGACCCGCAAGGCAAATTCCCCCAAATTCCCCGAAAGGGAGCCTCTGTGCGCACTGTCAGATTTCCCCGAAAGGGAGCTGCTTTTGTCCCACGTGCCAAATTCCGTAAAGGAGAGCACATCCCTGTGCAAAGCTCTGCAGGTTGGGCAAGGGGCGGATCTATCCGTTACTATGGCGCTATATGCGAGCCTGCGGGGAGGGGGTCGGCTTTTTGACTCATGGAAAACTGCCGGGAAGTCTGGATCCTTGTTGTTTGTTGGTCTGAAGCTGTGATAGCAGTTCTCTGTCCCCAGTGGCTGCAGGGTCCTGGTTTGTGTCTGAAGCCAGGATCCTAGTCTCAGGAAGCTCTGTTTCTCAAGATGGTGTGGTCTCCGCATCTGCACCAGCCGCCGAGAAGTGTCTGCTTTGTGCGCGGGGCTCCGCCGTCTAGGAATGCCTGGTTAGGCAGCCCCTTGGAAGACCTGCAGAATCTAACTGACCCTAGCTCATACACACACACATACACCACACATGTCTACACTCTCCTCTATGGGTTCCTCACGCACACTCTCTCTCTCCCTACCTTCCTGCTGGTCGCCATCTTTTTTTTTCAGACAGTAGTATATATATTTTAATGATATTAATTATTTGAATCCATGAACATGGTATAAGCTTCCATTTGTTTGTATCTTCCTCCATTTCTTTTTTGAATGTCCTATAGTTTTCCAAGTACAGGTGTTTTACCTCACTCGTTAAATTGATTCCTAGGTATCATTTTAAAAAATCTTTATTGTTAAGATTATTACAGTTGTTCTTCTTTTCTCCCCCCCCATAGCTTCCCTCCAACTGGTTCCCACCCCACCCCATGCCCTTAAACCACCCCCATTGTACACATCCATAGGTGTACAATTTTGTCCAATCTCTTCCCGCACACCCCACACTCCTTTCCCCTCGAGGATTGTCAGTCCACTCCTTTTCTATACCCCTGATTCTATTACATTCACCAGATTATTCTGTTCATCAGATTTTTTATTCACTTGATTTTTATATTCACTTGTTGATAGATATGCATTTGTTGTTCATAATTTTTATCTTTACCTTTTTCTTCTTCTTCCTCTTCCTAAAGAATACCTTTCAGCATTTCATATAAATGCTGGTTTGGTAGTGATGAACTCCTTTAGCTTTTTCTTATCTCTGAAGCTCTTTATCTGACCTTCAATTCTGAATGATAGCTTTGCTGGGTAGAGTAATCTTGGTTGTAGGTTCCTGCTATTCATCACTTTGAATATTTCTTGCCACTCCCTTCAGGCATGCAGAGTTTCTGTTGAGAAATCAGCTGACAATTGTATGGGTGCTCCCTGGTAGGTAACTAACTGTTTTTCTCTTGCTGCTTTTAATATTCTCTCTTTGTGTTTTGCCCTTGGCATTTTAATTATGATGTGTCTTGGTGTGGTCCTCTTTGGATTCCTTTTGTTTGGGGTTCTGTGTGCTTCCTGGACTTGTAAGTTTATTTCTTTCACCAGGTGGGAGAAGTTTTCTGTCATTATTTCTTCAAATAGGTTTTCAGTATCTTGCTCTCTCTCTTCTTCTGGCACCCCCATAATTTGGATATTGGTACACTTGAAGTTTTCCCAGAAGCTCCTTACACTATCTTCATATTTTTAGATTCTTTTTTCTTTTTGCTTTTCCTGTTGGGTGTTTTTGCTGCTTTGTATTTCAAATCTTTGACTTGATTCTTGCGATCCTCTAGTGTGCTGTTAGACCTCTGTATATTATTTTTTATTTCAGTAAATGTATGCTCAATTTCTAGTTAGTCCTTTTTCATATCCTTGAGGGTCTCACTAAATTTATCGGCCTTTTCTACAAAATTCTTGAAAAACCTTGAACTCTATATCCAGTAGTTTGCTTTCCTCCATTTCTTTCATTTGTGGCCTGTTTCTTTGTCTCTGCATTTTGGCTGCTTCCCTGAGTTCACAGAGTGGCTTTGTGTGCTAGGTGTCCTATAGGGCCCAGTGGCTCAGCCTCCCCAGTTCCCTGAGGTGGACACTCTTGGTGCACCCCTTTCTGGGCTGTGTGCACAGTCTTATAGTTAAGCCTTGATTGTTGTTGGTATCACTGGGAGGAATTGACCTCCAAGCCAATTGGTTGTGAGGATAAGCTGTGTCTACAATGGGAGAACTTCTGTGCTGGAGACACCCTTATGGGGCAAGACTTGCTTCAGTGGGACTTTGGTGCTCACTGAGTCTGCCCCCTGAGTGTGTCCCTTATGGTTCTGAGGAGTTGTAATCTGGATGATCCTACTCTGACCCTTCGGTACACTGGCTCTCGGATCTCCAAGGAAGTGCTAATTTAGCCTCTGCCTGAGGCCATCCAGCAGGAACTATGGAGAGATCTGCAGATTCCTCTTCTTTGTTTGGGTTTTGGAGGTGCCTAGATGAGGCTCAGCTGTGAAGCAATGCACGCTGCTATGGGGCCTTGGGCCTTCTTTTGGGTGTTCTGGGCCTTTCTGACTCAGCTGCAGTTTGTAAAGTAAGTTTAAGTTTCAAAGGACCAGGCCATTCATATGCAAAAGTCTCTGTGCACAGCTTGGATGGGGCGGTGTCACAGGGCAGAGCAAACAGCAATGGCTTCCCATCAACCCTGACCTAAGAGGCCCCCAGCTCTCAGTGTCCCTTGGTAGTCGCTGCAAGCACCTCTGACAGAAAGCCGCCCTCGAGTTCCGCCTGCTACCAGAGAGTCCATTTTCTCCCCCTATGTGTCTGGGTCCCCAGAGTCTCACCCGGAACTGGAGTTCAGAGCAGTCAGGAGCTTGTGTCTCCCTGCAGATTGAAAAAGCCAGCCACGTACTCAGTTGCCAGCCTTCTCCGCACGCGCGCGCGCCTCTGTACTTTACTTCCACGGCTCCTCTGATTCTCAGTGTGCTTTTTTCTTCCCTTCTAGTTGTAGAATTTCCACTTAGGCAGCCTGCCTGTGGTTCTGGATGATGTCCATTTTATCTTTTAGTTGTAGTTTTGAAGTGCTTGTGTGCAGCAGCAAGTTCAGGTGTTTACCTATGCTGCCATCTTGGTTTCTCCTAAGATCTAGGTATCATTTTTTTGTAGCAATGGTAAATGGGATTGCTTTTTTAGTTTCTCTGAGAATTCATTATTGGTATATAAAAATTCCATCGAGGTAGGAGAACCAAGATGGCGGCGTAGGTAAATGCCTGTACTTACCGCCTCCCACAACCACATCAAAATTACAACTAAAATACAGAACAATCATAATTCAGAACTGTTTGAAAGCTGGATGAATGGAAGTCCTACAACTAGAGAAGTAAAAAGAAAGCACACTGAGCCTGGTAGGGTGGGTGGAGTCCTGAAATGGATTAAACTGGCACCCACGTGTGGTGTTTCTGTAATTGGGAGGGAAGTCTCTGCAGAGGTCACCCATAAGGAGCAAGGAGTCCCAGATCCACACCAGCCCCCCAGCCCAGGTTTCCAGAGCTGGGAAGAGAGGTCCCTAAAATTATGGGGTGTGAAAACCAGTGGGGATTGGGGCTTAGTGACATGGAGGCTTCTGGAGCTCCAGCTGTTCCTTTGAAAAGGCCACAGCATGAACTGAACTTATAAGGCCCTGCTTTCTCTGAGCTCCAGCACCAGCGCCAGACTCCGGGGGACCCCTGCACATATAGGGAGGAACTAGATTTTCTGGCATTGGAGCAGGAACATGGGGGCAGCTTTCTCTCAGACAGAGGTGCTTGCATTGGATCATTGTTCCTGTGCTGGAACCTCCCTCGTTGCAAGGCTGACAGGCAACCATATCTCTTTGTTCCCCACTGGTGATTCTCTGAGACCCCACCATATCCAATTTGCAGCCCCACCCAACATGTTTGCAGTGGCCTCTGCATATGAATGGCCTGTACTTACTCATGCTTCAGACTTTGTTAAAATCTCTCAAACAAGCTGAAGCTGGGTCATTGTGCCCCAAACCTATCAGTAAAAGGCCGAAGACCTGGCAGTAGCATCAGCCTGCCTTGCTTCACAGCTTGGCTTCACCTGGGCACCTCCAAGTCCAATACAAATAGCAAATTCCAGCCATCAGCAGATCTCTCTGTATGTCCTGCTGGATGGCCCTCAGGTAGTGGCTGACTTTTTACCTCTTTGGGGGACCCAGAGCCAGTGGCATGAGATGGACAGCCTTAGACCATAGCAGATTACAACTCTACACATCCATAAGCCACACACTCAAGAGGCAGACTCAGTGAGCATCAAAGCCCCATTGAAGCAATTCCTGCTACATAAAAGTGTTTCCTTCACAGCAGCTCTTTCACTGTAGCTGCAGCTGGTCCTTACAGCCAATTGGCCTGGAGGTCAATTCCTCCCAATGACACTAACAGCAACTGAGGCTCAACTACAAAACTGTGTTCACAGCCCACACAGGGATGTACCTAGAGTGTCCCTATCAGGTGACTGGGGAGGCTGAGCCACTGGGCCCTACAGGACACCTACTACACAAGGAATCTCTACCAATTCCAGGAGACATAGAAGATCTACCTATACAAAGAAACAAACACAAGGAAGCAGCCAAAATGTGGAGACAAAGAAACCTGTCACAAATGAAAGAAATGGAAGCAAGCAAACTTTTGGATAGAGTTCAAAACCATGTTTATAAGGTTACTCAAGGATCTTCATGAAACTTTGAAGAGTCTTAGTGAGAAAGTTAAAGACATGAAATGTCTCAGAAATTAAGCTTACTCTAACTGAAATAAAGAATAATTTTCAGATATTCAACAGTAGAGTAGAGGAGTCTAAGAATCAAATCAATGATGCAAAACATTAGAAAGCAAAAAACACCCAATTAGAAGCACAAAAAGAAACAAAATTCCAAAAATATGAAGATAGTGTAAGGAGCTTCTGGGACAACTTCAAGTGTACCAATATTCACATCATGGGGGTGCCAGAAGAAGATTAGAGAGAGCAAGATATTGAAAAACTAATTGAAGAAATAATGACTGAAAACTTCCCCTATCTAGTGAAAGAAATATACTTAATGTACAGGAAGTGAAGAGAGTCCCAAATAACAGGAACCCAAAGAGGCCTACACCAAGACACATTATAATTGAAATGCCAAAGGTTAAAGACAAAGAGAGAATCTTACAAGAAGCAAGAGAGAAGCTGTTAGTTGCCTACAAGGGAGTGCCCAGAGAGGAAGGGAAGATGGCTGCCGATGGGAAGGCAGACTTCAAGAGAGTGTGTGAGTGAGAGAACAAAGTGAGAGTGTGTGGTTGCACAGGGAGTGTTTGTTGGTGACTGGAGGGACAGGTATACTCCAGGAGACTGTGGGAGACTGCCGGATGGGGTTCCCTTGACCGGGCAGCCCCCAATGCTGCGGGGTTTTCTCCAGGAGTGACCTGCTCTGACATGGAGACCAGGCCATCTTGAAGGGGAAAGTGGATGTTATCGGAAGCCTGAAAATCCCAGGAATCTACAACTATGGCACCCAGCGAAGAGCTGCGAAAACGAGAACACAAGTTCCCAAGTGGCATAAGCATGTGGATTTAGAGGAGCTCTGGATCTCCTCATGGAAAGGTCAGATTTCACCTGGAATAAGGAGAGAGAGAACTACATAAACAGACACCCAGAGAAGAGAGATAATGGGGAGACAAAGAAACAGCCTGCATATGGAAAAAAATAAAAATAAAAAACAGGCATCACCAGAAAAGGAAGTAAGAGAAATTAAGGCAAGCAATATGTCAGAGAAAGAATTCAGAGCAATTGTCATAAGGTCACTGAAAAGAATGAAAGACAAATTCAACAATATGAGTAAGAACCAAGAGGAAATGAAGAAGAACGAAGAAGAAATGAAAAATGACATTGCTGCCATAAAGAACTCAATAGAAAGCATCAACAGTAGACTAGAAGAAGCAGAGGACTGCATCAGTGAGCTAGAAGATAAGGTAGGAAAAATTACACAAGTAGAGCAACTTCTAGAAAAAAAATTAAAAAGCAGGAGGAGAGCCTAAGGGAACTTTGGGACAACACGAAACAAAACAACATCCACATAAGAGGGATTCCAGAAGGAGAGGAAACCGAGCATGGAATAGAAAACCTGTTTGATGAAATAATGACAGAAAACTTCCCTGATACAGGGAAGAAAAGCCCCACACAAATCCAAGAAGCTCACAGAGTCCCAAACAAAATGAACCCCAAAAGACCAACTCCAAGGCACATTATAATTGAATTGGCAAACACCAATGACAAAGTAAGAATCCTAAAAGCAGCCAGAGAGAGACAGAAAGTTACATACAAAGTATCCCCCATCAGACTAGCGACTGATTTCTCAACAGAAACACATCAGGCCAGAAGGGAATGGAATGAAATATACAAAGTCATGCAAAGAAAGGGTCTGGATCCAAGAATACTGTACCCAGCAAGGCTATCAATAAAAATTGAGGTTGAACACAGGAGCTTCAGTGACAAAAAAGGACTAAGGGAGTTTATTACCACCAAAGCAGCAATGCAAGAAATGCTAAAGGGTCTGCTGTAAAAAGAAGAAATAGGAAGCAAAGAAGTAACACAAGGGTAAAGAATAAAAACGGCGACAACCAAGTACCTATCAATAATAACTTTAAATGTAAATGGATTAAATGCCCGAATAAAAATACATAGGGTAACTGATTGGATGAAAAAACATGACCCATATATCTGCTGTCCACAGAAAAACCATCTCAGAAAAAAAGACACACACTGATTGATGGTGAAGGGATGGAAAAAGGTTTTTCAGGCGAATGGAAATGAAAAAAGCTGGGGTAGCAATACTTATATCTGACAAATTGGATCTCAAAGTGAAGGACAGAAAAAGACATAAGGAAGGCCAGTTCATAATACTAAAGGGAGCAATCCAACAGGAAGAAATAACTCTGGTAAACATATATGCACCCAATACAGGAGCACCCAAATACATAAAAAAACTCCTGGAGGATATCAAGGGAGAGATTGACACCAATACAATCATAGTAGGGGACTTTAATACCCCACTATCACCATTGGACAAATCCTCTAAACAAAAAATCAGCAAAGAGACATCAATCATAAATGACTCACTGGACCAGATGGAATTAATTGACATCTTCAGAACATTTCAGCTAAAGCCACAGAATATACATTCTTCTTAAGTGCACATGGGTCATTTTAAAGATAGACCATATATTGGGTCACGGTCAAAGTCTCTTCATATTCAAGAAGACAGAAATCATATCAAACATCTTCTCAGATCACAATGGCATAAAACTGGAAATCAACCACAGTGAAAACAATCCAAAAAAATCAAACACATGGAGACTAAAAGCATGCTATTAAACAATGACTGGGTTACAAGAGAGATCAAAGAAGAAATAAAAAACATCGTGACAAAAAATGTCAATGAAAACAAAGCAATCCAAAATCTATGGGACACAGCGAAAGCTGTCTTGAGAGGGAAGTTCATAGCTCTACAAACCTACTGCAAAAAAACAAGAAACAATGGTAATAAATTACCTAAACCTACAATTCAAAGAATTAGAAAGAGAGCAACAAGAAAAGCCCAGTGTAAGCAGAAGGAAGGAAATAATAAAGATCAGAGCCGAGATACATGACATAGAGACTAAAAAAACAATACAGAAGATCAACAAAATCAAGAGCTGGTTCCTTGAAAGGATAAACAAGATTGATGAACCTCTAGACAGGCTCACCAAGAAGCAAAGAGAGAGGACCCAAAAAAACCAAAATCAGAAATGAAAGAGGAGAAATAACAACAGACCCCACAGAAATACAAAGGATTGTTAAAAAATACTATGAACAACTCTATTCCACAAACTAGACAACCTTGGGGGAAATGGACATATTCCTAGAAAAATACAACCTTCCATCTCAATCAGGAAGAATCTAAGCATCTCAATAGGCCAATAACTATGGAAGAAATTGAAGCAGTTATTAAAAAGCTTCCAGCAAACAAAAGCCTGGGGCCAGAAGGCTTCACAGGGGAATTTTACCAAACATTCAAGGAAGAACTAAAACCTATCCTCCTCAGACTATTCCAAAAAATTCAAGAGGAAGGACCACTTCCAAGCTCAATCTATGAAGCCAACATCACCCTAATACGAAAACCACATAAAGACAACACAATGAAAGAGAATTACAGACCAATATCCCTCATAACATAGATGTCAAAATCCTCAAAAAAATTCTAGCAAAGCGGATTCAGCAGTACATCAGAAACATCATACACCATGACCAAGTAGGATTTATCCCAAGGATGCAAGGATGGTACAATATCCGCAAATCAATAAACGTGATACATCACATAAACAAATTGAGAGATAAAAATCACATATGCATAGAAATTGATGCAGAAAAAGCATGTGACAAAATCCAACACCTTTTCTGTATAAAAACTCTCAGCAAGTTTGGAATAGAAGGATCATACTTCAACATAATAAAAGCCACATATGGTAAACCCATAGCCAACATCAGACTCAATGAGCAAAAACTAAAACCATTTCCCCTAAGAATAGGAACAACACAGGGATGCCCACTCTTACCACTCCTGCTCGACATACTACTGGAAGTATTAACCATTGTGATTAGACAAGAAGAAGAAATAAAGGAATCCAAATTGGAAAAGAAGTAAGTGTCCTTATTTGCAGATTACATGATATTGTATATAAAAAACCCTAAAGACTCCATCAAAAAAATATTAGACTTAATAAGTGAATTCGGCAATGTAGCAGGATACAATATTAATGCCAAGAAATCTATGGCCTTTCTATACACCAATAGTGAACTTACATAAAGAGAGACTAAAAAAGCAATCCCATTTACCATCGCACTAAAAAATTAAGATACCTAGGAATAAACTTAACTAACAAGGTAAAACACCCGTACTCAGAAAACTACAGGACACTGAATGAAGAGATAGAGGAAGACATAAACAGATGGAAGAACACACCGTGTTCATGGAATGGTAGAATCAACATCATTAAAATGTCCATAATACCCAAAGCAACCTACAGATTCAGTGCACTCGCCATTAAAATACCAACAGCATATTTCACAGACATAGAAAGAACTCTCCAAAAATTCTTCAGGAATAAAAAAAACCCCGAATAGCCACAACAATCCTGGGAAAGAAGAACAAAGTAGGTGGGATCTCAATACCAGATTTCAAGCTGTATTACAAAGCCACTGTTCTCAAAATAGCCTGGTACTGGCACAAGAACAGGCATATAGACCAATGGGATAGAATAGAGAACCCAGATATTGACCTTAACCACTATGCTGAATTAATATTTGACAAAGCAGGCATGAACCTACAATGGAGTCAAGACAGTTTCTTCAATTAATGGCATTGGGAAAATTGGACAGATACATGCAAAAAAATGAAACTAGACAAGCTACTTACACCACACACAAAAATAAACTCAAAATGGATGAAGGACTTACACATAAGACAGGAAACCATAAAAATACTAGAGGAATCCACAGGCAGAGAAATCTGAGACATATGCCAAAGCAATTTCTTCACCGATACTGCTCCTAGGGCAATGGAAACGAAAGAGAAAATAAACAAATGGGACTACATCAAAATAAAACGCTTTTGCACTGCAAAAGAAACCATCAACAAAACAACAAGAAAGCCCACTGTATGGGAGAACATATTTGCAAATGTTATCACTGATAAAGGTTTAATCTCCAACATTTATGGGGAACTCATACAACTTAATAAAAGGAAGATAAACGACCCAATAAAAAAATGAGCAACGGACCTAAATAGATACTTTGCAATAGAAGACAGAAGGAAGGCCAAGAAACATATGAAAACATGCTCAAAGTCACTAATTATCCGAGAAATCAAATCAAAATGACAATGCGGTACCATCTCACACCTGTCAGAATGGCTATCATCAACAAATCAACAAACGACAAGTGCTGGCGAGGATGCAGAGAAAAAGGAACCCTCATGCACTTCTGGTGGGAATGCAGGTTGGTGCAGCCTCTGTGGAGAAAAGTATGGAGTTTCCTCAAAAAACTAAAAATGGAACTCCCATTTGACCCAGTAATCCCACTTCTAGGAATATATCCCATGAAACTATAAACACCAGTCAGAAAGCATATATGTACCCCTATGTTCATAGAATCTCAATTCACCATAGCTAAGATTTGGAAACAGCCTAAATGCCCATCAGCAGATGAGTGGGTTAGAAAACTATGGTACATCTACACAATGGAATACTACACTGCTATAAAAAAGAAGCAATTCTTATCATTTGCAGCAGCACGGATGGACCTGGAGAGCATTATGTGAAGTTAAATAAGCCAGGCAATGAAAGAAAAATACTACATGATCTCACTCATTTATGGAAAATAAAGAACATTATAACTTGATGAACAAAAAGATAGATACAGAATCAGTAAATCATCGATCAGACTCTCAAATTACAGCGGAAAGGCTGGGGAGTGTTGGGGAGGCGGGTAAAGAGATCAACCGAAGGACTTGTATGCATGCATATAAGCACAACCAATGCACACAAGACACTGCGGGGGTGGGATGAGGGCATGGGACAGGTTGTAGGGGAGGCTGGAGTAAGGTGTATGGGGAAAAAACAGGAGATATGTACTACTGTATGTAATACTTTAAACTATAAAAAAAACCTAAAAAAAAGAAAGAAAAAATCAAAAACAAAAAACGGAGCGCCCATAGGACTATCAGCTGATTTCTCAACAGAAACTTTGTAGGCCATAAGGGAGTGTCAATAAATATTCAAAGTGATGATTAGCGAGGACCTACAACTAAGAGTTCTCATCGATCAGACTTCAAACCTCAGAGGGAAGGTAGAGGAAGGTGGGGGTGAGGGGGAGAGGTCAACCAAAGGACTTGAATGCATGAATATAAGCATAACCAATGGACACAGACACCAGGGAGGTGAATACATGAGTGAGTGGCGGGGGGTGGGGGGGGACGGAGGAAAGGTTGGGATTAGGACACATATGTAATACCTTAATCAATATCGAAAAAAAGAAAATGAAGAAAAAATCATTGTATTGAAATAAAACTACCTGTGAAACAATAAATAAAAAGGGTTAATAATGTCAATGAAAAGTCAATTAAAAATAAAGTTTGAATCACAAAAAAAGAATAGTCTACCCAGAAAAGCTCTCATTTAGAATTGAAGGTCAGCTAAAGAGGCTACCAGACAAGAGAAAGCTAAAAAAGTCCATCACTACCAAACTTGTATTTCATGAAATATTGAAGGGTATTCATGAAGAAGAAGTAGTCAGAAGCAGCAGGAGGAGGAAGAAGAGGGGGAGGAGGAGGAGGAGGAGGAGGAGGAGGAAGAGAAAGAGGAGAAGGAAGAGGAGGAGGAGGAGGAGGAGGAAGAGAAAGAGCAGGAGGGATAAAAATATGAACAAAAATGGTAACAAATACATATCTATCAGCAATTGAATCTAAAAATCAAAATAAACGAACAAGAAATCTAATGAACAAAATAAATTGGTGAATAAAATAGAATCAGACGCATGGAAGAATGGAACAGATTGATGAATCTCAGAGGGAAGCGGGGGCGGGGAAGAGATTAAGTTGCCTATAAGGGGCATCTGTAACACTCTCAACAATAAAGATTTAAAAAAAGAGAAAAAATGCAATCTATTTGTGGATATTTATTTTGAATCCTGCTACCTTGCAAAAACCATTTATCAAGTCTAGTAGTTTCCTGGTGGAGTTTTTATGATTTTCTATGTAAAACGTCATCTGTGAATAATGATAGTTTTACTTCCTCCTTTCCAATTTCAATGGCTTTTATCTTTTCTTTTCTGATTGCTGTGGCTAGGACTTCCAATACTATGCTGAATAAGAGTGGTGAAAGCGTACATCCTTGTCTTGTTCCTGTTCTTAAGGGAAACACTTTTAGTTTTTGCCCATTGAATATTATGTTGGCTGTAGTGGCCTTTATTATGTTGATGTATGCTCCCTCTGTTTCCACTTTACTGAAAGTTTTATCAAAAAAGCGTGCTGGGCCCTAGCTGGTTTGGCTCAGTGGATAGAGCATCCCAGGTTCAATTCTGGTCAATTCTGGTTGCGGGCTCAGTCCCCAATGTGGGGCGTGCTGGAGGCAGCCATCAATGATTCTCTCTCATCATTAATGTCCCTATCTCTCTTCCTCTCCCTTCCTCTCTGAAATCAATACAATTTTAAAAAGGGAGGGTGCTGGATTTTTTTGAATGCTTTTTTTTGCATCTATTGATATGATCATGTGATTTTTATCCTTCAGTTTGTTTATGTGATGCATCACATGCATTGATTTGCGAATATTTAAACAACCTTGCATTCCCGGAATAAATCCCACTTGATCATGGTGTATGTTCTTTAAAATATATTGCTGGATCTGATTTGCTAATATTTTGTTGAAGATTTTAGTATCTCTGTTCATCAGGGATATTGGCTTGTAATTTTTTTCTTTGTAGTGTCTTTATCTGCCTTTGGAATTAGGATAATGCTGACTTCATAAAAAGAGCTTAGAAGTGATTCTTCCTCTTGAAATTTTTGCAATAGTTTGAGGTGTTAGTTTTTCTTTCAGTGTTTGGTAAAATTCATGTGTAAATCCCTCCGGTCCAGGACTTTTGTTCGTCGAGAGCTTTTAATTACTGCTTCAATCTAATCAGCTGTTATTGGCCTACTTAGGTTTTCTGATTCTTCCTGATTGAGTTTTGAATAATTGTGCACTGAATGGCCAGATTATTATGACCTCTGAACGCATAATAATCTGGCCACTCAGTGTATATCCTATATAATAAATATGCAATATGCAAATTATCCCCTCGACCAGGAGTCCGACCAGCAGGCAGGCCAGCCAACCGCCCATGTCCCCTCCCCCTGGCCAGGCTGGCAAGACCCTACCCATGCATGAATTCATGCACTGGGCCTCTAATATATATGAGAGAGAGAGAGAGAGAGAGAGAGAGAGAGAGAGAGAGAGGCGCCAGATTATTATGCATTCAGAGATCATAATAATCTGTCCACTCAGTGTATATTTCTAGGAATTTGTCCATTTCAGCCAAGTTTTCCAATTTGTTGGCATAATGTTGTTCATAGTATTTGCTTACATTCCTTTGTATTTCTGTGATTCCAGTGTTATAACACCTCTTTAATTTCAGGGTTTTTGTTTGTTTGTTTTTCTTTTTTTTCTTTATTGATTAAGGTATCACATATTTGTCCTCATCTCCCCATTCCCGTCCCACACCCCTCCCCACACATGCCCCCACGCCCCTATTGTCCTTAACCGCTGGTTAAGCTCATATGCTTGCACATAAGTCCTTTGGTTGATCTCTCCCCTTTACCCCACCCTCCCCTACCCTCCCTCTGAGGCCTGACAGTCTGATCCATGCCTCCCCGTTTCTGGGTCTGTTCTTTTTAATCAGTCTATGTTGTTCATTATTTCCCCTAGATGAGTGAGATCATGTGATATTAGAAATACACTTATAAGAACAGAAAATGAGACAAGCAATAATCGTTATGGTGACAGGCAAATGAATCAGTCTGTAGTGAGTTTCTTTCTGGGCCAACAGTTCTTTTGAGACCCAATTTCAATGTCCAACAGTTCCTTATGTGTACATGTCAGCACTGACATTACAGTTCTGGATGGTGGACAAATGGTGGTAATGCAGGTCCGACTCTCTCTGGTTTGGTCCTGGGAAACCTGCAGTGATGCACAGCTGCTAACTGCTAGTATGGGAAGGCCACGTCACGTCAGCATCTTCCATCTCTGGACTGCTTCTGTTCTGTCTTCATGGCTGGAGTAGTCCTGTTGATTCCTCTCTGTTGCTGGAATCCACATGGTCTCGGAGTTGTTTTCTGAAAATATACAAACATATTCTCGACCAAAAGTTAATAAAGGAATATTTTCTATAAATTTGACTTGGGATCCTATTTCATTTTTTGCCCAAATGATTTTCCTCTGGCTTGTTTTGACACCTTGTGTGTTTTTAATGGGTGTCTTGCTTTTAGCCTTACAATTAATTTTCTAAAGTGTCAATTTTCTAGATGTCATTTACTTACAGGATATTTTTCCTTACATGATATTCTTCTACTATCCCCTCCTTTTTTGATTTAAATGTTAGGAGGCTTTTGAAAATTTTATAATGTCATCTTGATGGCTTTTAAATTTTAATTTTTTGCACTATAATATTACTGTTTTAGGTTCATTACATGGTGCACAATTTTATCATGAGATGAAGTACCAATAGAAATTTTAGTTAACACTTTAGGAACACCTTTTTGTCCAGTAAAATTAATTTTTCTAGAATATTCGCTTGTTTCAACTAGCCAATTTAAATTTGCCTGAAAACTTGACTACTATTTTACTGTCAAATTTATTACTCTATCAACAATCTTATTTTACCCTGTAAATATTGGTGGAAGGGATTATTTGCCTTCTTGAGTAGGTCCTGAGCATTCCTGGTGGTAGGCTGGATTTAGTTATCGTAAACCCACTTCCCCACACCATGGGTACAAGACAACTCAAACAATTCTTGTTGGAGTGAGAGGGCAGCTGCTGTCGGCCAAGTCTCTGTCGGTCACCTGGGTCCTGATCTGAGCTGGCTGGGCATGGGAAGCACGAAGCAGCCATGGGGGCAGGAGACCTCCCTCAGAAGGGGCTAAGTTTCAGGCCCCTGCAATGTTGGGGGGGTGAGGGTCTGTGCCCCACCTCTGTTGATCCCCAAATTCTCTCCTGATGGCCCCTCTGCAACTGTGCCTGTCTTAGGTTGTTCCTTCCTTGAGGAATCTTACCCGTCTCTGGCTAACCAGCCATCCTCCAGAGGGCCATGTTATTGATGACCATGTTATTTACAGGGTTATCCTGTTCTTTAGAAAGCTGACAGCGTTCTATCTTGCAAGGCTATTCTGTGAGGTGCAAGGGGAAGGGGCCATGAGACCATATCTCAAGGCCTGGCCTGGTGTCAGCACTGACAACCCTATCTGGGGCATAGTCCACGGCCTCTCTGGAGTGCTCAAAAATTCCCACTCTCTAACATATGTTTGAAAACTTGTCTTCCAAAGCTGATAAACCATTTTGCATTCTTACCAGCAATGAATGAGAGTTTCTATTACTCTACATATTTGTTAGCATTTGGTATTTTAAGTATTTTAGAGTTTTGCCATTCTAATATGTGTAGAGTGATAGCTCATTATTTTATTGAAATGTTATTTTATTAATTATTGGTAGTGTATCTATTTTGCTTTCCTTTTTTAAAAAAATTAATTTTATTGATTTCAGAGAGGAAGAGAGAGGGAGAGAGAGCTAGAAACATCAATGATGAGAGAGAATCATTGATTGACTGCCTCCTGCATGCCCCAATGGGGATCAAGCCCACAACCTAGGCATATGCCCTGACTGGGAATTGAACTGTGACCTCCTAGTTCATAGGTCCATGCTCAACCACTGAGCCACAGCAGCCGGGTCTTTTCCTTTCATATATATTTTTTAGTTTTTTTTTTGTAGTGCTTATCCAGTGTATTACAATTAACATGTTAATTTTATAGTAATAAAGTTTGAATTAATATCACCTTAGTTTAATAATATACAAAATCCTGCTTCTTCACAGCTCTATTCCCCACTTTATGTTGGTATTTTCATGAATTGCATCTTTAAACATTGTGTGCCTATTAGCATAGATTTATCATTATTGTTTTATAAATCATATAGTAAATAAGAGTGGAAAACCAAATATGCAATACTACTGGCTTTTATATTTACCTATGTAAATAGAAATCATATTCTTCCCCCTGGTGGTGGAGACAGATTGTTTCTGTTGCCTATTGTGAGTTGTTTGCTTGTTCAGTAATTTTTCTGTATTAAAGATTATTCTTGTTATTTGTGGCCTCAAAGTCTCTGTTCCTTAAACTTTTGTTCAGTTAGTCATTTGATGAGTCATATAAGTAATAGAGAGGTAGAAAAAATATACTCTCCCAGACTTTGCAGATTAGCTCTGGGTTGGGAGCACTCCTTCAACTTCTTCCAGTCTATTTAAGACTGTCTTAGTATTTATTCTGTGCTTTGCAGTGCCCGAAAGCCAGTTAGAGATGAAAACTTAGGGTTTTCTCAGCCCTTTTATGACCATGCATCCCACCCTTCTAGTGGGTATGCCCTTCTCAATTCCATGTTACACATGGTAGCTTTTAAACATTTATTTCCCTACCAACCTTCTACTCAATGTCTTCCTTTCCATGTTTTTTATTCTGTAAATGTTCTGTTTCAAATGTTGTCCTGTGTTTCATGGGGGCTGCTGCAGTCAACAGCTGTGCTTATAAATGCTTTCAGAAAAAGCTACCCCAAGCTTGGGAATGCTCTGACAGACAAAACACAGGGAAGTCCTTGAGGGAGCCACCAAGGATTCAAGACTCACAACCACAACTGGAGAATTGTATGCTATATTGCTCCCTCGCATTGGCTACCTGCACTAGGCCATTCACACATACTGTCCAGATCTTGGGTGTGGAGAATAGTAGGCAGGCAATTTAAAATAATGCATCATTCTCTTACCAAAAAGCAACAGCTCCTTTCTTCATCAAGGTTTCCCTCCTGATTATTGTACATTTTTTACTAGACTCCACAGTTCGTCAAAAGTTGATTCTAATAGTTTTTGCCACTTCAAACATGGCTTTTGGGAAAGGACAAAAACCTGTAATTCCCTACTCTGCTATTTTTTTCAGAGACTAACAGAATACATTTTTAGATTAAAAACAGAATGGCCAAGAGATTCATACTAAAAGATTCATTTTGTAAGAGTTTTGTATGGCTATAATATTTTCATTTAAAATACAACTGAAGTTTTCTTAGACTATTACTTCAGTAACACAAAAGGCAATATTAGAAAAATGAAGGAAAGGCAAAATTACCAAGTGCCACAATGTTTTTGAATAAAGGCTCTCTTTTTTTTTTTCTAAGAAATATGTAACTTCCAACAGAGAATTTTGCAAGAAAGTAGTTTCCCTTGAACTTATTGACTCCCTACAGATTTTAGGAGTGAAAAGGACTTTAAAAGTCAAGTGCCCTGCCTAACTAATGTCTAAATATCTTCTACAACATTTCCAGATGTTTGGAATGGGAAACCCACTCCATTCCAATGCTGCCAGTCTGGTTTGTCAACATGGACATCATGATCATCACCATCATCATTTCTTTTCTTTTTTAAATTTCTTTTGTTTTTTAATCTTTATTGTTGAAAGTATTAAATATGTCACCCTTGTTCCCCCATTGACATCTTCTAGCCTGCCCCTGATCCCCCCTCACCCCAGCCATTCACCACCCTATTGTCAGTGTCCATGGGTTATGCATATATGCATACAAGTTTTTTGGTTGATCTCTTCACAATCACCCAGCCTCCCCTACCTTCCCAATGAGGGTCAAGTGCCCTGTCTGACTAATGTCTAGCACAGAATGACAGTCTGTTCCATGCTTCAATGTCTCTGGATCTATTTTGTTCATCAGTTTGTTTTGTTCACTAGATTCCACATATGAATGAGATCATGTGATACTTATATTTCCCTGACTAGTATATTTCACTTAGCATAATACTCTCCAGGTCCATCCATGCTGTTACAAATGGTAAGAGTTCTTTCTTTATTACTGTCATGTAGTATTGCATTGTGTAAATGTACCACAACCTTTTTATCCACTCATCTGCTGATGGGCATTAGGCTGTTTCCAAGTTTTAACTATTGTATATTGCACTGCTATGAACATAGGGGTGTATATATTTTTTCTAATTGATGTTTCTTATTTCTTAGAATATACTCCTAGAAGTGGATGGATAGGTTTAATGGGAGTTCCATTTTTAATTTTCTGAGGAAATTCCATAAAGTTTTCCACAGTGGCTGCACCAGTCTGCATTCCCACCAGCAGTGTGCTAGGGTTCCCTTTTCTCCATATCCTCGCCAACACTTGTTTGTTGATTTGTTGATGATAGCCAAAACTTGTTGTTTGTTAATTTGTTGATGATAGCCATTCTAACAGGTGTGAGGTGATACCTCTTTGGAGTTTTGATTGCATCTCTCATATGATTAGTGACTGAGCACTTTTTCATATGCTTCTTGGACTTCTGTATGTCCACTTTGGAGAACTGTCTTTATGTCATCTGCCCATTTTTTAATTGGATCGTTTGTCTTCCTTTTGTTAACTTGTGTGAGTTCCCTGTATATTTTGGAAATTAACACCTTATCAGATGTATCATTGGCAGTGTGTTCCACCATGCAGTGAGCTTTCTTGTTATTTTGCTGATGGTTTCTTTTATTGTGCAGGAGCTTTTTATTTTGATGTAGTCCCATTTGTTTATTTTCTCCTTAGTTTCCATTGTCTTAGGAACTGTATCGGTAAACATATTGCTATGAGAGATGTTTGAGATTTTGCGGCCCATGGTTTCTTCTAAGATTTGTTATGGTTTCACATCTTACATTTAAGTCTATTAGCTATTTTGAGTTTTTTGTTTTGTTTTTGTTTTTTTGTGTGTGTATGGGGTAAGTTGGTAGTCTAGTTTCATTTTTTTTGCATGTACCTGTCCAATTTTCCCAATACCATTTATTGGAGGGACTGTCTTGACTCCATTATATGCTCTTGCCTCCTTTGTCAAATATTAATTGAAAATAATGGCTTGGATTGATTTCTGGTTCTCTTTTCTGTTCCGTTGGTCTATGTGCCTGTTCTTGTGCCAATACCAGGCTGTTTTGAATAGAATGGCTGTGTGGTATAACTTGATATCTGGTATTGTGATCCCTCCAACTTTGTTCTTCTTTTTCAAGATTGCAGCCACTATTTGGGGTCTTTTTTGCTTCCACACAAAATTTTGGAGCGGTTGTTCTAGGTCTGTGAAATGTGCCATTGGCATTTTAATAGGTATTGCATTTAATCTATAGATTGCTTTGGGTAGTATGGACATTTTAAGGATGTTCATTCTGCCAATCCATGAACACAATATATTCTTCCACTTGTTTGTATTTTCCTCTATCTCTTTTTTCAACTTCCTATAGTTTTCTGAGTATAAGTTGTTTACCTCCTTGGTTAAGTTTATTCCTAAGTATCTTAATTTTTTGTTGCAATGGTAAATGTGATTTTTTTTTTTTAGTTTCTCTTTCTGAGAGTTCACTGCTGGTGTCTAAAAATGCCACAGATTTTTGGGTGTTAATTTTGTATCTTGCTACATAGCCTAATTCATTTATTAAATCAAGTAGATTTCTGATGGCATCTTTAGGGTTTTCTATGTATAATATCTTGTCATCTGCGAAAAATGACAGTTTTACTTCCACCTTTCCAATTTGGTTGCTTTTTATTTCTTCATCTTATCTGATTGCTCTAGGTAGCACATCCAGTACTATGTGGAACAGGAGTGGTGGAAGTGGGCATCTCTGTCTTCATCTAGTAGGGGAAATGCTTTTACTTTTTCCCCTTTGAACATAATATTGGCTGTAGGTTTGTCATATATGTATGGCTTTTCTTATGTTTACATATGATCCCTCTATTCCCACTTTGCTGAGAGTTTTTATGAAAAAAGGTGTTGGATTTTGTCGAATGCTTTTTCTGCATCAATTGATATGATCATGTAATTTTTGTCTTGCACTCTCTTAATGTGCTGTATCATATTTGTTTTGATTTGCGGATATTGTACCAGCCTTGCATCCCAAGAATACATCCCACTCGATCATGGTGTATCATCTTTTTAATGTATTGTTGGATCCAATTTGCTAAAATTTTGTTGAGGATTTTAGTGTCTATGTTCATCAGGGATATTGACTTGTAATTCTCTTTCTTTGAAGTGTCTTTATCTAGTTCTGTAATTAGGGTAATGCTGGCCTCAGAGAAAGAGCTTGGAAGTGGTCCCTCCTCTTGAATTTTTGGAAGAGTTCGTGGGAAATAGGTGTAAGTTCTTTGATTCTTTTTTGAAACTTCTCTGTGAAGCCATCTGAACCAGGGCTTTTGTTTGCTGAAAGTTTGTTTATTACTGCTTCCATTTCATCAGTAGTTATTAGCCTATCTTGGTTTTCTGATTCTTCCTGACTTTTGGAAGATTGTATTTTTCCAGTTATATGTCCATTTCATCCAGTTCGCCCAGTTTGTTCGAACAGAGTTGTGCGTAGTATATTTTTTTTACGATCCTTTGTATTTATTTGGGGTGATTTGTTACTTCACCTCTTTAATTTCTGAATTTATTTATTTGGGCCCTCTCTCTTTGTTTCTTGGTGAGTCTGGCTGGAGGTTCAATAATCTTATTTATCTTTTCAAAGGAAGAGCTCTTTGTTTTATTGATCTTTTGTATTGTTTCTTCAGTCTCTATGTCATTTATTTCTGCTCTGATCTTTATTATTTTCTTCCTTCTACTTACTCTGGGATTTTTAATTGTTAACTGTCTAATTATTTAAGTTGTAGGGTTAGACAACTTATGAAAAGTATTTCTTGTTTTTTTGAGGTAGACCTGTAGTGCAATGACCTTCCCTCTCAGGACTGCTTTCACTGTGTCCCATAGATTTTGGGTTGTTGTGTGTTCATTTTCATTTGTTTCCAGGATGTTTTCTATTTCTTGTTGGATCTCTTTGGTAACCCATTCATTGTTTAATACCATGCTATTAGCCTTCATGTGGTTGAAATGTTTTAAGTGTTTATATTGTAGTTGATTTCTAACTTCATGCCATTGTGATCTCAGAAGGTGCTTTATATGATTTAAATCTTTTGAACTTGTAGAGACTTAATTTGTGTCTTTTATCATGTAGTCTATCTGTGAAATGTCCCGTGTGCACTTTAGAATAATATATATTCTGTAGCTTTGGGGTGAAATGTTCTCAAAATATCAATTAATTCTGTCTGATCTAGTGTTTTGTTTAGGGTAGCTGTTTCTTTATTGATTTTTTCTCTGGAAGGTCTATCCAGTGATATCAGTGGAGTTTAAAAGTACCCTAATAGGATTGTATTTTCTGTCCATCTCTCTCTCTCATGATATCCTCCATAAGTTATTTTTATATATTTGGTACTCCTGTATTGGTTCATATATATTTACCAGAGTTATATCCTCTTGTTGTATCGATCTCTTTAGTAATATGAACTGGCCTTAATGATCTCTTCTTATGATCTTCACTTTGAAGTCTATTTTGTCAGATATCAGTATTGATACCCCTATTTTTTTTTTTATTTCCATTTCCCTGGAAAATTTTTTCCCATCCCTTCATTCTAAGTCCTTTGCTTTTGGTTTTTTAAATAAACATTTTATTGTTAATAATATTACATTTATCCCCCTCCCCCCTCCCCTCTTCCTTGCCCCTACCCACACACCCCTTGTCTTCATTCCCCTATTACCTATATCCATGAGCTATGCCTATTAGTATATAAGTTCTTTGGTTTATCTCTTCTCGTCCCACCAACCTTACATCGAAGTATGTCAGTCTGTTACATGCCTCCATGCTTTAGGTCTTATTTTCTTCATCAATTCATTTTGTTCATTAGATTCCACAAATAAGTAAGATAATGTTAAAGTTGTCTTTTTCAGGGTGGCTTATTCCACTTAGCATAATATTTTACTGGTCCATCCGTGCTGTCCCAAAGGGCAACAGATCTAGTGAGTTGATTATGATTGCTCTTTCCTTATTGATGTTTTGTCTAGAAGACTTATCCAGTGATGTCAATGAGGAATTGAAGTTCTCTGCTATGATTGTATTGCTGTTGATCTCTCCCTTGATATTTTCCAGAATTTTTTTTAATGTATTTGGATGCTCCTGTATTTGGTGAATATATGTTTATATATTTGCTCCCGTATTTGGTGAATATAGGGTTCTATTCTCTTGTTTTATTGATCCCTTTAGTATTATGAAGTGGCCTTCCTTATCTCTTGTTATGGCCTTCACTTTGAGGTCTATTTTGTCAGATATGCGTATTGTTACCCCAGCTTTTTTTTTTTTCATTTCCATTTGCCTGAAGAATTTTTTCTCATCCCTTCACTTTCATTCTGTGTGAGTCTTTTTGTTCTGAGGTGGGTTTTCTGTAGACAGCATTATGTATGGGTCATGTTTTCTTATCCATTCAGCTACCCTTTGTGTTTTGATTGGAGTATTTAATCCATTTACATTCAAGGTTATTTATTGATAAGTTCCTGTTTGTTGATATTTTTATTTTTATGCCTGTGTTTCTCCCTCGCTTTCTATTTCTTCTTCTTACAACAGTCCCTTTAGGATTTATTGCATTGCTGGTTTGATTGTAATCAACTCCTTTAGTTTTTTGTTTTGTGTTGTGTTTGCTTGTTTGTTCTCTGAGAAGCTCCTGATTTCACCTTCAGTTTTGAATGATAGCCTTGCTGAATAGAGTATTCTTGGATTCAGTCCCTTACTTTTCATTACTTTGTATGCTTCATGCAACTCCTTTCTGCCCTGATACGTTTCTGTTGAGAAGTCATCTGATTGTCTAATGGGAGTTCTCCTTTAGGTAACATTCTATCTCTCTCTTGCAGCCTTTAAAATTCTTTAATGGTTGTCATTTTAATTATGATGTGTCTTGGTGTGGCTGTTTTTGTGTTCATCTTGTTTGGGACTCTCTGTGCTTCCTGGACTTGTGTGAATTTTTTATTCCCTAAGTCAGGCAAGTTTTCTGTCATTATTTCTTCAAACAGGTTTTCTATTTCTTGCTCAGCCTCTTCTTCTCTGGAAGACCTATTATGCAGATGTTGCTTCATTTCATGTTGTCCCAAAACTCCCTTAAACTCTATTCCAGCTTTTAATTTTTTCCAATTGCTGCTCTGATTGGTTGTTGTTGTTTTTTTCTATCTTATCTTTTAACTCGCTGATTTGGTCCTCAGCTTCTTCTAGTCTACTCATGAAACCTTCCAGGGTTTTCTTTATTGCATCTATGTTATTCTTTATTTACTCTTTTTTGTGTATGGTGTAAGTTGGTGGTGGTCTAGTTTCAGGTTTTTGCAGGTATCTGTCCAATTTTCCCAACACCATTTATTGAAGAGATTGTCTTGACTCCATGGTATGCTCTTGCCTCCTTTGTCAAATATTAATTGAGCATAACGACTTGGGTTCATTTCTGGGTTCTCTCTTCTGTTCCATTGGTCTATATGTCTGTTCTTGTGCCAGTACCAGGCAGTTTTGAGAACAGCGGCTTTGTAATACAGCTTGATATCAGGTATTGTGATCCCTCCAACTTTGTTCTTCTTTCTCAAGATTGCTGCAGCTATTCGGGGTCTTTTTATTCCAGATGAAATTTTTGGAGAGTTTGTTCTAGGTCTTTGATGTATGCCATTGGTATTTTTTTTTTCAATTTTTTTATTAAGGTATTATATGTGTACATATCTTACCATTACCCCCCCACCCCACTCCCATCTATTCCCTCACCTCCCAGAGTTTTGTGTCCATTGGTTAGGCTTATATGCATGCATACAAGTCCTTTGATTAATCTCTTATCTTCCACACCTCTCCCTAATCTTCCTGCTGTAATTTGACAGACAGTTTGATGCTTTACTGCCTCTGTATCTATCTTTTTGTTCAAGTTTTTAATGTTCTTTATTATTCATAAATGAGTGAGATCATGTGGTATATTTCTTTCATTGACTGGCTTATTTCCCTTAACATAATGTTCTCCAATTCCATCCAGGTTGCTGCAAATGGTAAGAATTCCTTCTTTTTTATGGCAGCATAATATTCCATTGTGTAGATGTACCATACTTTTCTGATCTAGTCATCTGCTGATGGGCAACTAGGCTGTTCCAGATCTTAGCTATTGTAAATTGTGCTGCTATGAACATAGGGGTGCATATATCCTTTCTTATTGGTGTTCCCAGTTTCTTAGGATATATTCCTAGGAGTGGGATTACTGGGTCAAATGGGAGTTCCATTTTCAGTTTTTTGAGGAAACTCCATACTGTTCTCCACAGTGGCTGCACCAATCTGCATTCCCACCAGCAGTGCACAAGGGTTCCTTTTTCTCTGCATCCTCGCCAACACTTGTCGTTTGTTGATTTGTTGATGATAGCCATTCTGACAGGTGTGAGATGGTACTGCATTGTTGTTTTGATTTGCATCTCTCGGATAATTAGTGACGTTGAGCATGTTTTCATGTGTCTCTTGGCCTTCCTTCTGTCTTCTTTGGAAAAGATTCTATTTAGGTCCGTTGCCCATTTTTTTATTGGATCATTTATCTTCCTTTTATTAAGTTGTATAAGCTGCCTGTAGATGTTGGAGATTAAACCTTTATCAGTGATGCCATTTGCAAATATGTTCTCCCATGCAGTGGGATTTCTTGTTTTTTGGTCGATAGTTTCTTTTGCTGTAAAAAAGCTTTTTATTTTGATGTAGTCCCATTTGTTTATTTTCTCTTTAGCTTCCATTGCCCTAACGGCAGTATCGGTGAAGAAGTTCTTTTGGCATATGTCTGAGATTTTGCTGCCTGTGGATTCCTCTGGTATTTTTATGGTTTCCCGTCTTATGTTTGAGTCCTGTATCCATTTTGAGTTTATTTTTGTGTATGGCGTAAGTTGGTGGTCTAGTTTCATTTTTTTGCATGTATCTGTCGAATTTTCCGAACACCATTTATTGAAGAGACTGTCTTGACTCCATTGTATGTTCATGCCTCCTTTATCAAATATTAATTGAGCATAGTGGTTTGGGTGAATATCTGGATTCTCTATTCTGTTCCATTGATCTATATGTCTGTTCTTGTCCCAGTACCAGGCTGTTTTGAGAATAGTGGCTTTGTAATATAGCTTGAAATCTGGTATTGAGATCCCTCCTACTTTATTCTTCTTTCTCAGGATTGCTGTGGCTATTCGGGGTCTTTTTTTATTCCAGATGAATTTTTGGAGAGTTCTTTCAAGGTCTGTGAAATATGCCATTGGTATTTTAATGGGGAGTGCATTGAACCTATAGATTTCTTTGGGTAGTATGGACATTTTAATGAGGTTGATTCTACCAGTTGATGAACATGGTATTTTCTTCCATCTGTTTATGTCTTCCTCTATCTCTTTTTAGAGTGTCCTGTAGTTTTCCGTGTATAGGTCTTTTACCTCCTTAGTTAAGTTTATTCCTAGGTATCTTAATTTTTTTGGTGCGATGGTAAATGGGATTGCCTTTTTACCAAAGTCTCTCTGTCTGTAAGTTCACTATTGGTGTATAGAAAGCCATAGATTTCTTGGCGTTAATTTTGTATCCTGCTACATTGCCGAATTCATTTATTAAGTCTTAGTTTTTTGACGGAGTCTTTTGGATTTTTTATGTACAATATCATGTCGTCTGCAAATAAAGACAGCTTTACTTGTTCTTTTCCAATTTGGATGCCTTTTATTTCTTCTTCTTGTCTAATTGCAATGGCTAATACTTCCAGTACTATGCCAAACAGGAGTGGCAAGAGTGGGCATCCCTGTCTTGTTCCTGTTCTTAGGGGAAATGTTTTTAGTTTTTGTCCATTGAGTATGATGTTTGCTGTGGGTTTATCATATATAGCTTTTATTATGTTGAGGTATGAGCCTTCTATTCCCACCTTGCTGAGAGTTTTTTTTATCAAGAAAGGGTGTTGGATTTTGTCAAATGCTTTTTCTGCATCAATTGATATGACTATGTGATTTTTATCTCTCAATTTGTTTATGTGATGTATCACGTTTATTGATTTGCGGATATTGTACCATCCTTGCATTCCTGGGATAAATCCTACTTGGTCGTGGTGTATGATCTTTCTGATGTACTGCTGGATCCGATTTGCTAGAATTTTGTTGAGGTTTTTGGCATCTATGTTCATGAGGGATATTGGTCTGTAATTCTCTTTCATTGTGTTGTCTTTATCTGGTTTTGGTATTAGGGTGATGCTTGCTTCATAGAAGGAGCTTGGAAGTGTTCCTTCCTCTTGAATTTTTTGGAATAGTCTGAGGAGGATATTTTTTAGTTCTTCCTTGAATGTTTGGTAAAACTCTCCTGTGAAGCCGTCAGGCCCCGGGCTTTTGTTTGCCGGAAGCTTTTTGATGACTGGTTCAATTTCTTCCATAGTTATTGGACTATTGAGCTGTTGAGATTCTTCTTGATTGATTTTTGGAAGGTTGTATTTTTCTAGGAATATATCCATTTCCTCCAGGTTGTTGGAATAGAGTTGTTCGTAGTATTTTTTAACAATCCTTTGTATCTCAGCGGGGTCTGTTGTTATTTCACCTCTTTCATTTCTGATTTTGTTTATTTGGGTCCTCTCTGCTTTTTGGTGAGCCTGGCTAGAGGTCCATCAATCCTGTTTATCCTTTCAAAAAACCAGCTCTTGGTTTTGTTGATCTTTTGTATTGTTTCTTTGGTCTCTATGTCATTTATCTCCGCTCTGATCTTTGTTATTTCCTTCCTTCTGGTTACACTGGGCTTTTCTTGCTGCTCTTTTTCTAGCTCTTTGAGTTGTAGGGTTAGGTAATTTATTACCATTGTTTCTTGTTTTTTGCAATAGGCTTGTAGAGCTATGAACTTCCCTCTCAAGACTGCTTTCGCTGTGTCCCATAGATTTTGGATTGTTGTGTTTTCATTGTCATTTGTTGCCATGATGTTTTTTATTTCTTCCTTGATCTCTCTGGTGATCCAGTCCTTGTTTAATAGCATGCTGTTTAGTCTCCATGTGTTTGATTTCTTTGGACTGTATTTATTGTAGTTGATTTCCAGTTTTATGCCACTGTGATCTGAGAAGATGTTTGATATAATTTCTATCTTCTTGAATTTGAAGAGACTTTGCCTGTGACCCAGCATATGGTCTATCTTTGAAAATGACCCATGTGCACTTGAGAAAAATGTATATTCTGTGGCTTTGGGGTGAAATGTTCTGAAGATGTCAATTAATTCCATCTGGTCTAGTGAGTCATTTAGGATTGATGTTTCTTTGCTGATTTTTTGTTTATAGGATTTTTCCAATGGTCATAGTGGGGTATTAAAGTCTCCTACTATGATTGTATTGCTATTAATCTCTCCCTTGATATCCTCCAGGAGTTTTTTTATGTATTTGGGTGTTCCTATATTGGGAGCGTATATGTTTACCAGAATTATTTCTTCTTGTTGGATTTCTCCCTTTAGTATTATGAAGTGGCCTTCCTTATCTCTTGTTATGGCATTTACTTTGAGGTCTATTTTGTCAGATATAAGTATTGCTACCCCAGCTTTTTTCATTTCCATTTGCCTGAAAGATATTTTTCCATCCCTTCACTTTCAATCTGTGTGAGTCTCTTGTTCTGAGATGGGTCTCTTGTAGACAGCATATATATGGGTCATGTTTTTTTATCCATTCAGCCACTCGATGTCTTTTGATAGGAGCATTTAGTCCATTTACATTTAAAGTTATTTCTGAAAGGTATTTGTTTGTAGTCATATCTATTTTTGTATCTGTATTCCATCTTACCTGTTTATTTCTTTTTTTTTTAGAGTATTCCCTTTAGCAATTCTTGCATTGCTGGTTTGCTGGTGTTAACTCCCTGAGTCTTTTTTTGTCTGCAAAGCTCCTGATTTCCCCTTCAATTTTGATTCATAATCTTGCTGGATATAGTATTCTTGGATTCATTCCTTTGTTTTGCAGCACTTTGTATACCTCCTTCCATTCACTTCTCGCTTGTTGTGTTTCTGTTGAGTAATCATTTGATAATCTGATGGGTGTTCCTTTGTAGGTAACTCTCTGTCTCTCTCTTGCCACCTTTAAGATTCTCTCTTTATCATTTATATTTGCCATTGTAATTATGACATGTCTTGGTGTGGGTCTTTTGGGGTTGATCCTGCTTGGGACTCTCTGTACTTGCGTAACTTTTATCTTTCCCATATCCGGGAAGTTTTCTGTCATTATTTCTTCAAGTAGATTTTCTAATCTCTGCTGCTCTTCTTGTCCTTCTGGCAGATACGCATGTTACTTCGTTTCATGTTGTCCCGAAGCTCCCTTAGGCTTTCCTCCTGCTTTTTAATTTTTTTCTCCAATTGCTGTTCAGATTTAGCTTGTTTCTGTACCTGATCTTCTAACTCACTAATTCGGTCCTCTGCTTCTTGTAGTCTACTTTGAAACTTTCCATGGTGTTTTTGATTGTAGCTATATCACTTTTCATTTCTTCCTGATTCTTGCATAAGTTGTTGATTTTCTCATCCATCCGATGTGTAAATTCCACGACCATTACTCTGAACTCCTTTTCGGTCATGTTGCAAGCTTCAGTTTCACTAATTTCCTTTCTTGGCGACTCCACATTTTCTTTCCTCTGTGAGTTGTTTCGTTTCCCCATTCTGGCTATCACCAGAAAGCTCAGGCTTCCGTTTGCATGGACCTGGGCCGTGTGCTGTGGGGACTTCGCTCCACCCGAGTTTCACTGAAGTGCTCTGACACTAGGACGTGTGGCTGCTTTTGGTTGGTGGGCACCAGACTTGCCCAGGGTCAGTGTCCCCAGTGTTCCGTGTGGTCTCGTGTGCACACTTAGAATCAGGGGCCCTGTCTGCACCACACTGTTGGTATGTGCCGAAAATGAGATCCTTAGCATGTGCCCGGAGTCAGAGTTTCCCTGTGTCTGCACCAAGAATCGAGTGTCAGAGTCTCTGTTGCCTTTTGTGGTTTTTTGTTGAGAATCAGGGTCCCTGTGTGTGCATGCACCAACAATTGGGGTCGCTGGCTCTTAGTGTGAATGCGCTGTGAGTCAGGGATCCCAGGCAGCTGTGTCCGGCATGCCAAATTCCTTGAAGTGGAGCTGACTCCTGTATGTGCTCTCTCTACTGAGCCAAACCAGCTAGGGCGCACACTCTCAAATTCCTGAAGGTGCTCTGCCTCCGTGCACTCTCCCAGAGTCCCCGAATGGGGGCGGAGTCCGTCCTGCACGCCAAATTCCCCAAAGGGAAGCCCCTCTGTCCATGCTGTAAGATTCCCCAAAGGGGAGCTGTGACCCGCAAGCCAAATTCCCCCAAATTCCCGAAAGGGGAGCCCTCTGTGCACACTGAGATTTCTCCGAAGGTGAGCTGCTTCTGTCCCACGTGCTAAATTCCCTAAGGGGGAGCGCTTCCCTGCGCAAAGCTCTGCAGCTTGGGCGAGGGGCGTGTCTATCAGTTACTATGGCGCTATCCGCGAGCCTGCGGGGAGGGGGATAGGCTCTTTGACTCACGGGAATCTGCTGGGAAGTCTGTATTCTTGTTGTTTGTTGGTCTGAAGCTGTGATAGCAGTTCTCTGTCCCCAGTGGCTGCAGGGTCCTGGTTTGTGTCAGAAGCCAGGATGTGAGTCTCAGGCAGCTTTGTTTCTCTGGATGGCGTGGTCTCCGCATCCACACCAGCTGCCGAGAAGTGTCCGCTTTGTGCGCAGGGCTCTGCCATCTAGGAATGCCCGGTTAGGCAGCCCCTTGGAAGACCTGCAGAATCTAACTGACCCTAGCTCATACACACACACACACACCACACACGTCTACACTCTCCTCTATGGGTTCCTCACTCACACTCTCTCCCTACCTTCCTGCTGGTCGCCATCTTTTTTTTTTTTCCCGCCATTGGTATTTTAATAGGGATTGCTTTGAATCTATAGATGGCTTTTGGTAGTATGGACATTTTAATGATGTTGATTCTACCAATCCTCTTCATTTCCTCTTGATTCTTATCCATATTTGTGTGTTTCTCATTCAGCTCCTTATAATTCTCCTTGAGTTTCCTGTAATTCTCAGTCAGATGTTTGAGTATCCTTATAGCCATTACTTTGAATTCTTTATCTGACAAATTATTGGACTCCATTTCATTTAGTTCCTTTTCTGGGGATTCCCCCTTTTCTTTCCTTTGAGGATTGTTTATTTGTCTCCCCGTTGTTGCTGCCCCTTTGTATTTGGCAAATTTCTATACCTCCCAGTTTTTTGGAGGTAGTCCTATATAGTACGTGTTTTGTAGGACCCAGTGGTGCAGTCTTTCAGAACTTTTGAGCTATTTTTTTTTTTTAGGAAAGTCCCCTCCTTGAGTTATTTGGGTTCTCCTGATGTAGTTGAGTCTTGAATGTTATTGTCCCATTCATGGATGGGTTGTCCGCACAGGTTGTCCAACTATATGGCTCACCCCCACCTCCTAGTGGAAGCTGATGTGGATGTGTTCAGGTTCCTGGGTCTTGTGGTGAACATCCCCTGTGTGATCCCACTGGTGTGCAAGTCACTGTGCAATCCCGGAGATTGCAGCAGGTCTGGCATGCGACTCACTGCAGGGTCCTAGAGCCTTTGGTGGAGGTTTCTTGTGAGGTCCTGCTGGCATTTGGCTTACTTCTCAGGTTTGGTGTGGTAGCCAAGGCCAGTCTGGTTGGTGGTGAGGCTGCTCTCCTATCCGTTGCTGTTCCCCCCTTCAAGAGGGTGTTTTTTCCATGCTAGTCCTGCACCTGCCTAGGGAGTTCCTGTGGCGGTAATAGGGGCTCTTTGTCCAGGAGAACTTTATCCATCAGCCACCAAGACTTTTATAAGATCTAACTGTCCCTCACTCAACACACACGCACCACACACATCTACACACTTCCTTCTCATGCCTTTACTCACTCACACTCTCTCCTTCACATCTGTCAGCCAGCTGTCATATTGTTGAAAAAAAGTTACCTTCAATTTTAAATGATAGCCTCGCTGGATATGGAAATCTTGGATTTACTTTGGATTACTTTGGATTTACTTGGATTACTTTGAGTACTTCATGCCACTTCCTTCTGGCCTGAGGTGTTTCTATTGAGAAGGCAGTTGACATTTTAATGGAAACTCCTTTGTAGGTAATTTTTTGTATTATTTTTGCTTTCTTTAAGATTCTTTCTTTGTCTTTAATATTTGCCATTTTAATTATGATGTATCCAGGTGTGGGTCTCTTTGTGTTCCTCTTGATTGGGACTCTCTGTGCCTCCTGAATTGTGTGACATTTTTCTTCACCAATGTAGGGAAATTTTCTGTCATTATTTCTTTTTTCTGTTTTTAAATAATCTTTATTATTGAAAGTATTACACATATTGCCCTTTCCCCCCATTAATCTCTTCCATTCTGGTCCTGTCCCCCTTCACCTTCACCACCCCATTGTCTGGGTCCACAAGTTATGCATATGTGCATACAAGTTCCTTGGTTGATCTCTTCCCACCACTTTCCCCACCTTCCCTCTGAGGTTCAACAGTCTGTTCATGCTTCTATAACTCTGGGTCTATTTATTTATTTATTCATTTTTATTGATTAAGGCATTTCATATGTGTCCTTATTACCCCATTACCCCCCCCCCCATTCATGCCCTCAAACCCCTGATGTCTGTGTCCGTTGGTTAGGCTTATATGCATTCATACAAGTCCTTTGGTTGACCTCTCCCCCTTACCCCCACCCTCCCCTACCTTCCTTCTGAGGTTTGAGCATCTAATTGATACTTCTCTGTCTTTGAATCTGTTTTGTTCATCAGTTTATGTTGTTCATTGTAATCCACAACTGAGTGAGATCACATGATTTTTATCTTTCCCTGACTGACTTATTTAGCTTAGCATAATGCTCTCCAGTTCCATCCATGCTGTTGCAGATGGTAGGAGTTCCTTCCTTTTTACTGCAGCATAGCATTCCATTGTATAGATATACCACATTTTTTAATCCACTAATCTGCTGATGGGCACTTAGGCTGTTTCCAAATCTTAGCTATGGTAAATTGAGCTGTTATGAACATAGGGATGCGTATAGCCTTTCTGAACGGTATTTCAATTTTCTTGGGATATGTTCCTAAAAGTGGGATCAATGGGTCAAATGAGAGTTCCATTTTTATTTTTTATTATTTTTAATTTCTTTATTGATTAAGGTATTACATATGTGTCCTTATTTCCCCATTACACCCCACCCCCCATTCATGCCCTTATCCCCCTGTTGTCTGTGTCCATTGAATAGGATTATATGCATGCATATAAGTGCTTTGGTTGATCTCTCTCCCTTACCCTCACCGTCCCCTACTTTCCCTGAGGTTTAACATTCTGATAGATACTTCTCTGACTCTGGATCTGTTTTTGTTCATCAGTTTATGTTGTTCATTATATTCCACAAATGAGTGAGATCATGTGATATTTATCTTTCTCTGCCTAGCTTATTTCATTTAACATAATGCCCTCCAGCTCCATCCATGTTGTTGCAAATGGTAAGAACTCATTTTTTACCACAGCGTAGTGTTCCATTGTGTAGATGTACCATAGTTTTCTAATCCACTCATCTGCTGATGGGCACTTAGGCTGTTTCCAAATCTTAGCTATTGTAAATTGTGCTGCTATGAACATAGGGGTGCAGATATCCTTTCTGATTTGTGTTTCTAGTTTCTTGGGATATATTCCTAGAAGTGGGATCACTGGGTCAAATGGGAGTTCCATTTTTAGTTTTTTAAGGAAACTCCATACTGTTTTCCACAGTCTCTGCACCAGTCTGCATTCCTGCCAGCAGTGCAAGAGGGTTCCCTATTCTCCGCATTCTCGCCAACACTTGTCATTTATTGATTTGCTGATGATACCCATTCTGACAGGTGTGAGATGGAACCTCATTGTTGTTTTGATTTGCATCTCTCAGATGATTAGTGACTTTGAGCATATTTTCATATGTCTCTTGGCCTTCCTTCTGTCTTCTTATGAAAAGTATCTATTTAGGATCGTTGCCCATTTTTTGATTGGGTTGTTTATCTTCCTTTTGTTAAGTTGTATGAGTTCCCTGTAAATTTTGGTGATTAAACCCTTATCAGAGATAACATTGGCAAATATGTTCTCCCATACAGTGGGCTTTCTTGTTGTTTTGCTGATGGTTTCTTTTGCTGTTCAGAAGCTTTTTATTTTGATGTAGGCCTATTTGTTTATTTTCTCTTTAGTTTCCATTGCCCTAGGAACTGTATCAGTGAATATATTGCTTCAGCATATGTCAAATTTTGCTGCCTGTGGAATCCTCTAAGATTTTTATGGTTTCCCATCTTACTTTTAATTCCTTTATCCATTTTGAGTTTATTTTTGTGTATGGTGTAAGTTGGTGTTTTAGTTTCATTTTTTTTGCAAGTATTTGTCCAATTTTCCCAACACCATTTATTGAAGAGACTGTCTTGACTCCATTGCATGCTCTTGCCTCCTTTGTCAAATATTAATTAAGCATAGTTCTTTGGTTTTATTTCTGGGTTCTCTATTCTATTCCATTGGTCTATATGTCTGTTCTTGTATAAGTCACAGGCAGTTTTGAGAACAGTGGCTTTGTAATACAGCTTGATATCTGGCATTGAGATCCCTCTTATTTTGTTCTTCTTTCTCAGGATAGCTGCAGCTATTCTGCATCTTTTTTTATTCCAGAAAAAAATTTTTAGAGAGTTTGTTCTAGGTCTGTGGAATATGCTGTTGGTATTTTAATGGGGAGTGCATTGAATCTATAGAATTGGAGAACATTATGTTAAGTGGAATAAGCCAGTCAATGAAGGAAAAACACCACATGATGTCACTCATTTATGGATAATAAAGAAAATTATAAACTGTTGAACAAAAAGATAGATACAGAGACAGTAAAGCATCATATAGAATGTCAAATTACAGTGGGAAGGTTAGGGAGAGGTGGGGGAGTTAGGAGATCAACCGAAGGACTTGTTATCATGCATATAAGCATAACCAATGGACGCAAAACTCTGGGTGGTGAGGGCATGTATGGGAGTGGAGGGGGCAATGGTAAGTTATGTACACATATAATACCTTAATAAAAAAATGAGGGAAAAAATAATGAAGAAACTAAGGAAATTACCCATAGAATATGGTTAAATTCTCTCTTTTTTTTTAACCCCAATTTTTCTGGTTCTTAACTTTGTGTACAAAACTATCTTAATGTAATGGTTTCTCATGATTGATAATCATACCTACTAATTTATTCTTTTTAAATTTAAATTCTTTATTGTTTAAAGTATTACATAAGTCTCTTTTACCCCCATTGACCTCTCCCCGGCAGCTCCCACCACCCAGCTCATGCCCTCACCACTCCCCAATCTGTGCCCATTGGTTATGCTCATATGTATGCATACAAGTCATTCGGTTGATCTCTTACCCCAGCATCCCCAGCCTTCCCTCATAGTTTGGACAGTCTGTTCAATGCTTCTATGACTCTGGTTCTATTTTTGTTCATCAGTTTATGTTGTTCATTATATTCCACAAATGAGTGAGATAATGTGATATTTATCTTTCTCTGACTGGCTTATTTCACTTAGCATAATGCTCTCCAGTTCCATCCATGCTGTTGCAAATGTTAAGAATTCCTTCTTTTTTACAGCAGTGTAGTATTCCATTGTGTAGCTATAGTACAGTTTTCTAATCCACTCATCTGCTGATGGTCACTTAGGCTGTTTCCAAATCTTAACTATTATAAATTGTGCTGCTATGGACATAAGGGTGCATGTATCCTTTCTGATTGGTGTTTCTGTTGTATTGGGATATATTCCTAAATGTGGGATTACTGGGTCAAATGGAAGGACCATTTTTAATTTTTTGAGGAAATGCCATACTGTTTTCCACAGTGGCTGCACCAGTCTGCATTCCCACCAGCAGTGCAAGAGGGTTCCTTTTTCTCCACGTCCTCTCCAGCAATTGTCATTTGTTGATTTGTGGATGGTAGCCATTCTGACAGGTGTGAGATGGTATCTCATTGTTTTCTTTATTTGCATCTCTTGGATGATTAGTGACTTTGAGCATGTTTTCATATGTTTCTTGGCCTTCTGTATGCCCTCTTTGGAAAAGTGTCTATTTAGGTCCTTTGACCATTTTTTGATTGTATTGTTTATCTTCCTTTTGTGCAGTTGTATGAGTTCCCTATAAATTCTGGAGATTAATTCCTTATCAGAGATAACATTGGCAAATATGTTCTCCCATGCAATGGGCTATCTTGTTGTTTTGTTGATAATTTTTTTTTTGCTGTGCAGAAGCTTTTTATTTTGGTGTAGTCTCATTTGTTTATTTCCTTAGTTTCTATTGCCCTAAGAGCTGTATCTGTAAAGATATTGCTACGAGAGATGTCTGAGATTTTGCTGCCTATGGCTTCTTATAAGATTTTTATGGTTTCCAATCTTACATTTAACCTTTTGTACTCAGATGTCGAGTGTGATTCGACACGGTTAGCATTAGAATAAAGGAATCGAGAAAAAAGCAAGCGAGTGCAAAGTGTTAAGTCCTTTATCCAATTTGAGTTTATTTTTGTGTGTGGTGTAAGTTTGTGGTCTAGTTTACTTTTGATATGGACATTTTAATGATGCTGATTCTACCAATCCATGAACATGGTATATTCTTCCATTTGTTCATGTCTTCCTCTATCTCTTTTTTCAGCATCCTGTAATTTTCTGAGTACAGGTCCTTTACCTCCTTGGTTAAATTCATTCCTAGGTATCTTAATATTTTTGTTGCAATGGTAAATGGGATTGTTGTTATAGCTTATCTTTCTGTGAGGTCATTATTGGTGTATAAAAAAAGCCATAGATTTCTTGATGTTATTTTTTTATCTTGCTACATTGCTGAATTCATTTATTAGTTCTAGTAGGTTTTTAATGGAGTCTTTATGGTTTTCTAGGTACAATATCATGTCATCTGTGAATAATGACAATTTTACTTCTTTTTTTCCAATTTGGATGCCTTTTATTTCTTCTTGTCTGATTGCTATGGCTAGCACTTCAAGTACAATGTTGAACAGGATTGGTGAAAGTGTCTTGTTCCTGTTCTTAAGGGGAAATGGTTTTAGTTTTTCCCCAGTGAATGTGATGTTGGTTGTAGTTTTGTCATATGAGGCTTTTATTATGTTGAGGTATAATCCCTCTATTCCTACTTTGCTGAAAATTGTGTTTTGTTTTGTTTTTAAATTAGGAAAGGGTGTTTGATTTTGTCAAATGCCTTTTCTGCATGAATTGATATGACTAATTGATTTTTGTCTCTCAAAATGTTTACATGATGTATCACCTTTATTGATTTGCGGATATTGTACCAGCCTTGCACCCCTGGAATAAATCCCATTTGGTCATGTTGTATGATCTTTCTAATGTAATGCTGGATCCAATTTGCTAGAATTTTGTTGAAGATTTTAGCATCTGTGTTCATCAGGGTTATTTGGCCTGTAATTTGTAGTGTCTTCATCTGGTTTTGCCTTGTAATTTAATCTTACCTTAGGACCTAGTATAAGTGTATACAGATGTTGGTGAATAAAAACACATAGGCCTCACTTTATACAAATGACATTCTGAACAAAATATATGTATATATAACAATTGGTCAGAAAGAAATTATTGAGAAAGGTTGATACACTACACGGAAAAGCCCTTGAGGCTGCAGTCTATTCCCTACTCTACTGCTAACTTGACCTATGATCTTGAGGAAATAATTTCATACAACCCTAGTCCGTTTTTCCCATCTTTGAAATGACACAGATACATCAGATAATTGCTAAGTTCCCTTTCAGTTTTGATATTCTATGATATCTTAGTTCAAATATAATAATCTGCACTAATAAAGGAGAAAGATGCAAATTGGCCGTACCTCCTTAACACCCACCAGCCAATCATGAGTGAGTATGCAAATTAACATGACAAAGATAAAGGGTTAATTTGCATATTCAGCCGCTCAGCAGCATGGGTCCTGGGAACATCCTCCTAGCCTGTAGGCCTGCACATAGGCCTTGAGCTGCTGGCGTCCCAGAATGCCCCCAGCCACTTCGGGCTTATGGGCACAGGCGCTGAGTGGCTGGGGGCGGGGCAGGAACATCCCCGACATCACCATGGTTACAAAGCGGATGTTTCCACCCTGTGGCCACTTGTGCGTGTGCCAGAGCCAAGTGGCGGACCGGGTCCATGCCCCCAGCCTGGTGCACACAACACGGGGCTTCTGGCCTTTGGGGCATGCCCCCCCCTGGGCCATGGGACATGCCCCTAGCCCAGTGGACATAACTCAGGGGGTCCTCTGAGCATGAGCTGCAGAGGAAACACCTTTTCTTTTCTTTTCTTTTTTTAAATATATTTTATTGATTCTTTACAGAGAAGAGGGGAGCGGGATAGACAGTCAGAAATATCGATGAGAGAGAAACATCGATCAGCTGCCTCTTTCACACTCCCCACTGGGGATGTGCCCCCAACCAAGGTACATGCCCTTAATAGGAATCAAACCTAGAACCCTTCAGTTTGCAGGCCGATGTTCTATCTACTGAGCCAAACAAGTTCAAGCATAAACACCTTTCACCTTTTCTGACCGCTCTTTGCCTAAGCTCCCTGTACGCTGCCACTTGCAGTGTTCTTGGTAACTTGGGTAATAAGAATCCAAGAAGGTGATCTAGGGATTTTCCACCACACTCCTGGAGGAAAAAATGAAGGTCCGCTCCTGGAGGGGCTAAGAAATGTCATATCTTGCCCTAGCCAGTTTGGCTAAGTGGATAGAGCCTCAGCCTGCTGATCACAGGGTCCGGGTTTGATTCTGATCAAGGGCATGTACCTAGGTTACAGGCTCCTCCCTGGCCAGGGCCCAGGTCAGGGCTCTCTGTCTTTCCCTTTCTCTTCCACATTCTCTAAAAATCAATGGAAACATATCCTCAGGTGAGGATAAAAAAAAAGAGAAAGAAATGTCATATCCTATGAAAGACATATCATGAAAATGCCTAAAGAAAGTTGTCATTTTTTCATGGTGAAAGGACTGGAGTCCGTGTTGATGAAAAACACCTTGGCAGCTGTGGTGGCTGGCAGTGGCTGGAGCAGCGGGGTGATGGGGCTGGTGTCTTCCCCTGATCAGCCTGGTCGCCTCCCGCAGTGGGAGGCCAGACTGTAGCTTAGGCCCACTCCCCATGGTGAGCGGTCCTAAGCTGTCAGTAGGACATCCCCTGAGGGCTTCCAGTCTGTAAGAGGGGGCAGGCTGGGCTGAGGGACCCTCCCCCTCCCAGTGCACGAATTTTGTGTACCGGGCCCCTAGTAATTAATATTCATTAAGCACTTACCTTGTGCCAGATATAATGCTGAACAGCATTTTCATGTGTTAACACATTTAAATCTCAGGTAACCTTGTGAGGTAGGTTCTGTTAGAGAAGTTAAGGATTTTGCACAGGGCCACAAAATAGTGTGACTGAGATTCTCAACCAGATAGTTCTACTTCCAAGCGGCATGAAACCTCCATATGATGTTACCTCTAAATAGATAAGAAATGCTTGGTATTTGAAGATGTTCTATAGTGAATACCTTTTTAAAATGAATAATCATCTCCTACCTTATACGTTTTTAAGTTCTTAATTTTGGGGCATTTCCATTTGCTGTTTTATTTTAAACAAGTTTATACCTATACTTGTTGAATGAGTAGAAATTCTTAAATACCCAAAGTTTAAGATAAAGGAAGATAGCAAAGAGTGAAATGTAATTCATACCTTCCTTTATCTCAGTAGGCTGATGATTTCCTAAAGTACCATTGACAGTCTATCTTAAAAATAATGCTATGGAGAAATGGATTAGAAAAATAATGTTTTTAAATATTAATAATTTTTATCTTTTTCTCTCTTTTCACAGTCACTGTTTTGAGCCCAGCAGAAAAAGGTAAGAGGGTTATGAATTGTATTGGTTAGCACTGTGTTCTGTTTTCTATCTAAAAGTGAATTAATTACATGAAAGTTTATACTTTGAGCAACTTTCCAGGAATACACTGTGGTAAGTGGAATGTTAAGGATGATGGTTTTCAGGAAGCTTACCAAGAGGTAGAGGAGAGCATATTGTTAGTGGTCTTTGGGCTATAGGACAAAAATTGAAAGTTACCAAGAATTATGACGGAGAAAAGTACAGATAACCACTCAGTTGGCCATAGTGACCCTAGGCTCTCTCTTGGTTCATCACTGTTTTCTTAGGTATATTGTCTTTTTGTTCAAATCATCCCCTCTTCAAGGCATGGAGTAAGGGCCCCACAGAGGGCTTCTAAGTCTTTCACCATCACAGTTCCTATATATTTACTATATTCCTCTCAATTTCTCACTCCCATCTTGTCTTTTTTTTCTTTTTTATTGTTTAAAGTATTATATATGTCTCTCCCCCAAATGACACTCCCTAGCCACTCCCCCTCCCGCCCCAAGGGCAAGTCCCCACCGACACTGTGGCCTTTGGTTATGCTAATATGCATGCACACAAGTCCTTTGGTTGATCTCTAACCCCTCCTCCACTGCCTTCACTCTGATGTTGGTTGATCTGTTCAGTGCTACCTTGTCTCTGGTGCTATTTTTGTTCATCGGTTTATGTTGATCATTATATCCCATGTATGAGTGAGATCATGTGATACTTATTTTTCTCTGATGGGCTTATTTCACTTAGCATGATGCTCTCCAGGTCCATCCATGCTGTTGCAAATGGAAAGAGTTCTTTCTCTTTTACAGCAGTGTAGTATTGCATTTTGTACATGTACCACTGATTTTTAATCCACTCATCAGCTTATGGGCAATTAGGCTGTTCCCAAATCTTAGGTATTATAAATTGCACTACTATGAGCATAGGGCTGCATATATTCTTTCTGATTGATGTTTCAGATTTCTTGGGATATATTCCTAGAAGTGGGACCACTGAGTCAAATGGGAGTTTCATTTTTAATTTTTTGAGAAAACTCCATACTGTTTTCCACAGTGGCTGCACCAGTCTACATTCCCACCAGCAGTGTACCAGGCTTCACTTTTCTCCACAACCTTGCCAACAACTGTCATTTTTTGACTTGTTGATGATAGCCATTCTGATAAGTGTGAAGTGGTACTTCATTGTTGTGTTTGATTTGCATCTCTCGGATGATTAGTGACTTTGAACATGTTTTTATATGTCTCTTAGCCTTCTTTATGTCCAGTTTGGAAAAGTGTGTATTTAGGTCCTTTGTCCATTTTTTGATTGGATTGTTTATCTTCCTTTTGTTAAGTTGTTTGAGTTTCTAATAAATTTTAGAGGGTAACCCCTTATCGGATGTATCATTAGCAAATATCTTTTCCCATGCAGTGGACTCTCTTGTTATTTATTTGATGGTTTCCTTTGCTATGAAGAAGCACTTTATTTTGATGTAGTCCCATTTATTTGTTTTCTTCTTAGTTTACATGTCCTAGGAGATATATCGATAAACATATTGTTTCGAGAGATGTCTGAGATTTTGCTGCCTATGGATTTTTCTAAGATTTTCATGGTTTCCCATCTGAAATTTAAGTCTTTTATCCATTTTGACTTTATTTTTATGTGTGGTGTTAGTTGGTGATCTAGTTTCATTTTTTTACATGTATCTGACTAAATTTCCCAGCACAATTTATTGAAGAGACTGTCTTGACTCCATTGTTTGCTCTGGCATCCTTTGTCAAATTTGGATTGAGCCTAAAGGCTTGGGTCGATTTATGTGTTCTCTGTTCTGTTCCATTGGTGTATATGTCTGTTCTTGTGCCAGTACCAGGCTGTTTTGAGAACAGTGGCTTTGTAATATAGCTTGATATCTGGTATTGTGATCCCTCCAACTTTGTTATTCTTTCTCAATATTGCTGCAGCTATTTGGGGTATTTTTCTTCTTCCATATAAATTTTTAGAGAATTTGTTCTACGTCTGTGAAATGTGCTCTTGGTATTTTTTTTTTCGTCTTTGTTGTTTTGTTTTTGTTTTTTAAATTTTATTTTATTGTTTAAAGTATTACAAATAGTAGTACATATGTCTCCTTTTTTTCCCCATTGACCTCCTCCTGGCCTCCCATACAGCCCTGCACATGCCCTCACCCACCACCACCACCCCCCCACACACACACTGTGTCTTGTGTCCATTGGTTATGCTTATATGCATGCATACAAGTCCTTCAGTTGATCTCTTACCACCCCCCACCCCAACCTGCCCATGCCTTCCTGCTGTAGTTTGACAGTCTGTTCGATGCTTCTTTGCCTCTGTATCTACTTTTGTTCATCAGTTTATAATGTTCTTTATATTCCAGAAATGAGTGAGATCATGTAGTATTTGTTTTTAACTGCCTGGCTTATTTCACTTAGCATAATGCTCTCCAGTTCCATCCATGCTGGTGCAAATGGTAAGAATACCTTCTTTTTTGCAGCTGCATAGTATTCCATTGTGCAGATGTACCACAGTCCACTCATCTGATGTTGGGTATTTAGGTTGTTTCCAAATCTCAGCTATTATAAATTGTGCTGCTATGAACATAGGGGTCAATGCATCCTTTCTGATTGGTGTTTCTGCTTCCTTGGGATATATTCCTAAATGTGGAATTACTGGGTCAAATGTCAGTTCCATTTTTAATTTTTTGAGGAAAAGCCTTACTGTTTTCCACAGAGGCTGCACCATTCTGCATTCCCACCAGCAGTGAAGGAGGATTCCTTTTTCTCCACATCCTCTCCAGCACTTGTTTATTGATTTATTGATGATAGCCATTCTGGCAGGTGTGAGATGGTACCTCATTGTTGTTTTAACTTGCATCTCTCAGATGATCACTGACTTTGAGCATGTTTTCATTTGTCTCTTGGCCTTCTGTATGTCTTCTTTTGAAAAGTGTCTATTTAGGTGTTTTGCCCATTTTTTTATTCGATTGTTTATCTTCTTTGGTTAAGTTATATGAGTTCCCTATAAACTTTGGAGATTAAACCCTTATCAGAGATAATATTGGAAAATATATTCTCATGCAATGGGCTTTCCTGTTGTTTTGTTTATTGTTTCATTACTGTGCAGAAGCTTTTTATTTTGATGTAGTCCCATTTGTTTATTTTCTCCTTAGTTTTCATTGCCCTAGGACCGTGGTCAGCAAACTGCGGCTCGCGAGCCACATGAGGCTCTTTGGCCCCTTGAGTGTGGCTCTTCCACAAAATACCAAGGTCTGGGCGAGTCTATTTTGAAGAAGTGGCATTAGAAGAAGTTTAAGTTTAAAAAATTGGGATCTCAAAAGAAATTTCAATAGTTGTACCGTTGATATTTGGCTCTGTTGACTAATGAGTTTCCCGACCACTGCCCTAGGAGCTGTACTGGTAAAGATATTGCTACGACAAATGTCTGATATTTTGGTGCCTATGGCTTCTTCTAAAATTTTTATGCTTTTACATCTTACGTTTAAGTCCTTTATCCATTTTGAGTTTATTCTTGTGTATGGTGTAAATTGGTGGTATAGTTTCATTTTTTTGCAAATATTTGTCCAATTTTCCCAACACCATTTATTGAAGAGACTCTTGACTTGGTTGTATGCTCTTGCCTCCTTTGTCAAATATTAATTGAGCATAATGGCTCGTGTCAATTTCTGGGTTCTCTGTTCTGTTCCATTGGTCTATATGTCTGTTCTTTTGCCAGTACCAGGCAGTTTTGAGAACAGTGGCTTTGTAGTATTGCTTGATATCTGATATTGTGATTCCCGCCAACATTGTTCTTCTTTCTCAAGATTGCTGCAGCTATTCGGGGTCTGTTTTTATTCCTGATGAATTTTTGGAGTTTGTTCTAGGTCTTGGAAGTTTGCTGTTGGTATTTTAATAAGGATTGTATTGAATCAATACATTGTTTTGGGTATTATTGGCATTTTCATGATATTAATTATCCCAATTCACGAACATGGTATATTCTTCCAGTTGTCTATGACTTCAATTTCTTTTTTCAATGTCATGTAGTTTTCTGAGTACAGGTCTTTTACATCATTTGTTAAGTTTATTCATAAATATCTTATTTTTTTGTTGTTGCAGTGGTAAATGGGATTGGTTCTTGTTTTCTCTTCCTGAGAGTTCATTGTTGTATAAAAAGACCATAGATTTCTGTGTTTAATTTTGTATCTTTCTTCATTGTTGCACTCATTTATTAAATCTAGTAGGTTTTGATGGAATCTTTAGGTTTTTCTATGTACAATATCATGTCTTCTGAGAATAATGACAGTTTTACGTCCTCCTTTCTAATTTGGATGCCTTTTATTTCTTCTTCTTGTCTGAACTCTATGGCTAGCACTTCCATTATTATGTCAAACAGGAGTGGTGTAACTGGGCATTCCTCTCTTGTTTCTGTTCTTAGGGGATATGGTTTTACTATTTGCCCATTATATATGATGTTGGCTGTAGTTTTGTCATATAAGCCTTTTATTATTTTGAGGTATAATCTCTTTATTCTGACTTTGCTGAGAGGATTTCTTATCCAAAAAGTGTGTTATATTTTGTCGAATGCGTTTTCTGCATCAATTGATATGATCATGTGGTTTTTGTCTTTAATTTTGCTTATGTGATGTATCACATTTATTGATTTGTGGATATTGTACCATCCTTGAATCCCCGGAATAAATCCCACTTGGTCATGGTGTATGATCTTTCTAATGTAATGCCAATTCCAATTTCCTAGAATTTTATTGAGGATTTTAGCACCTATGTTCATCAGGTATATTGGCCTGGAATTCTCTGTCTTTATAATGTTGTTATCTGATTTTTGGACTAGGGTAATGCTAACTTCATAGAAAGAGCTTGGAAGTGTGCCTTCGTCTTGAATTTTTTGGAATAGTCTGAGGAGGGTCGGTTTTAGTTCTTCTCTGAATGTTTTGAAAAACCCCTCTGTAAAGCCATCCAGCTCAGGGCTTTTATTTGTGGAAGTGTTTTGATTGCTGCTTCAATTTCATCAGTATTTTTTAAATTAAGGTATTATATGTGTACATATCTTACCATTGCCCCCCAATCCCATAAATGCCCTCACCCCCCAGTGTTTTGATCCATTGGTTATGCTTATATGCATGCATACAAGTCCTTTGGTTGATCTTTTATCACCCCCAACTCTCCCTAACTTTCCCGCTGTAATTTGACAGTCTGTTTGATGCTTTACTGCCTCTGTATCTATCTTTTTGTTCATCAGTTTATAATGTTCTTTACTATCCACAAATGAGTGAGATCATGTGGTATTTTTCTTTCATTGACTGGCTTATTTCACTTAGCATAATGCTCTCCAGTTCCATCCAGGTTGCTGCAAATGGTAACAATTCCTTCTTTTTTATGGCAGCATAGTATTCCATTGTGTAGATGTACCATGGTTTTCTGATCCAGTCATCTGCTGACGGCACCTAGGCTGTTTCCAAATCTTACCTATTGTAAATTATGCTGCTATGAACATAGAGGTGCATATATCCTCTCTGATTGGTGTTCCTAGTTTCTTAGGATATATTCCTAAGAGTGGGATTACTGTGTCAAATGGGAGTCCCATTTTTAGTTTTTTGAGGAAACTGAATACTGTTCTCAACAGTGGCTGTACCAGTCTTCATTCCCACCAGCAGTGCATGAGTGTTCCTTTTTCTCCGCATCCTCACCAACACTTGTCCTTTGTTGATTTGTTGATGATAGCCATTCTGACAGGTGTGAGATGGTACCGCATTGTCATTTTGATTTGCATCTCTCGGGTAATTAGTGACTTTGAGCATGTTTTCATGTGTCTCTTGGCCTTCCTTCTGTCTTCTTTCAAAAAGATTCTATTTAGGTCCGTTGCCCATTTTTATATTGGATCATTTATCTTCCTTTTATTAAGTTGTATAAGCTGCCTGTAGATGTTGGAGATTAAACCTTTATCAGTGATAACATTTGCAAATATGTTCTCCCATACAGTGGGCTTTCTTGTTTTGTTGATGGTTTGTTTTCCTGTGAAAAAGTTTTTTATTTTGATGTAGCCTGTTTGTTTATTTTCTCTTTAGCTTCCATTGCCCTAGGAGCAGTATCAGTGAAGAAGTTCTTTTGGCATATGTCTGAGATTTTGCTGCCTGTGGATTCCTCTAGTATTTTTATGGTTTCCTGTTTTATGTTTAACTCCTGTACCATTTTGAGTTTATTATTATGTATGGTGTAAGTTGGTGGTCTAGTTTAATTTTTTTTGCATGTATCTGTCCAATTATCCAAACACCATTTACTGAGGAGACTGTCTTGACTCCATTGTATGTTCATGCCTCCTTTGTCAAATATTAATTGAGCATAGTGGTTTGGGTTGATATCTGGATTCTCTATTTTATTACGTTGGTCTATATGTCTGTTCTTGTGCCAGTACCAGGCTGTTTTGACAACAGTGGCTTTGTAATACAGCTTGAAATCTGGTATTGAGATCCCACCTACTTGATTCTTCTTTCTCAGTGTTGTTGTGGTTATTCGGGGCCTTTTTTTATTCCAGATGAGTTTTGGGAGAGTTCTTTCTAGGGCTGTGAAATATGCTGTTGGTATTTTAATGGAGAGTACATTGAATCTATAGATTGCTTTGGGTAGTATGGACATTTTAATGATGTTGATTCTACCAATCCATGAACATGGCACGTTCTTCCATCTGTTTATGTCTTTCTCTACCACTTCATTCAGTGTCCTGTAGTTTTCGTGTATAGGTCTTTTACCTCCTTAGTTAAGTTTATTCCTAGGTATCTTAATTTTTTAGTGCGATGGTAAATGGGATTGCTTTTTTAGTCTCTCTTTCTGTAAGTTCACTATTGGGGTATAGAAATGCCTAGATTTCTTGGCATTAATTTTGTATCCTGCTACATTGCTGAATTCATTTATTAAGTCTATTAGCTTTTTGATGGAGTCTTTCGTTTTTTTTATGTACAATATCATGTCGTCTCCAAATAAGGACAGTTTTATTTCTTCTTTTCCAATTTGGATGCCTTTTATTTCTTCTTCTTGTCTAATTGCAATGCCTAATACTTCCAGTACTATTTCGAACAGGAGTGGTGAGAATGGGCATCCCTGGCATGTTCCTGTTCTTAAGGGAAATGGTTTTAGTTTTGCCCATTGAGTATGATGTTAGCTCTGGGTTTATCATATATAGCTTTTATTATGTTGAGGTATAATCCTTCTATTCCCACCTCGTTGAGAGTTTTTATCAAGAAAGGGTGTTGGATTTTGTCAAATGCTTTTTCTGCATCAATTTATATGACTATGTGGTTTTTATTTCTCAATTTGTTTATGTGATGTATCACGTTTATTGATTTGCAGATATTGTACCATCCTTGCATTCCTGGGATAAATCCTACTTGGTCATAGTGTATGATCTTTCTGATGTACTGCTGGAGCCGATTTGCCAGAATTTTGTTGAGGATTTTGGCATCTATGTTCATGAGGGATATTGGCCTGTAATTCTCTTTGTGTTGTCTTTATCTGGTTTTGGTATTAGGGTGATGCTTGCTGCATAGAATGAGCTTTGGAGTGTTTCTTCTTCTTGAATTTTTTTGAATATTCAGAGGAGGATAGGTTTTAGTTCTTCCCTGGATGTTTTTGGTAAAACTCTCCTGTGAAGCCGTCAGGCCCCGGGATTTTGTTTGCCGGCAGCTTTTTGATGACTGCTTCCATTTCCTCCTTAGTTATTGGCCTATTGAAATGTTTAGATTCTTCCTGATTGAGTTTTGGAAGGTTATATTTTTCTAGGAATATGTCCATTTCCTCCAGGTTGTCCAGTTTGTTGGAATCGAGTTGTTCATAGTATTTTTTAACAATTCTTTGTATTTTGGCGGGGTCTGTTGTTATTTCACCTCTTTCATTTCTGATTTTGTTTATTTAGGCCCTCTCTTTGCTTCTTGGTGAGCCCGGCTAGAGGTTCATCAATCTTGTTTATCCTCTCAAAGAACCAGCTCTTGGTTTTGTTGATCTTTTGTATTGTTTCTTTGGTCTCTATGTCATTTATCTCCGCTCTTATCTTATTTCCTTCCTTCTGCTTACAGTGGGCTTTTCTTGTTGCTCTCTTTCTAACTCTTTGAGTTGTCAGGTTAGGTAGTTTATTATCATTGTTTCTTGTTATTTGCAGTAGGCTTGTAGAGCTATGAACTTCCCTCTCAAGACTGCTTTCACTGTGTCCCATAGATTTTGGATTGCTGTGTTTTAATTGTCATTTGTTGCCATGATGTTTTTTATTTCTTCTTTGATCTCTCTTGTAACCCAGTCATTGTTTAATAGCATGCTGTTTAGTCTCCATGTGTTTGATTTTTTGAATTGGTTTTATTGTAGTTGATTTCCAGTTTTATGCCACTGTGATCTGAGAAGATGCTTGATATGATTTCTATCTTCTTGAATTTGGAGAGTCTTTGCCTGTGACCCAACATATGGTCTGTCCTTGAAAATGACCCATGTGCACTTGAGAAGAATGTATATTCTGTGGCTTTGGAGTGAAATGTTCTGAAGATGTCAATTAATTCCATCTGGTCTAGTGAGTCATTTAGGATTGCTGTTTCTTTGCTGAATTTTTGGTCAGAGGATTTGTCCAATGGTGATAGTGAGGTATTAAAGTCTCCTACTAAGATTGTATTGCTGTCAATCTCTCCCCTGATATACCTCAAGAGTTTTTTTTATGTATTCGGGTGCTCCTGTATTGGGTGCATGTATGTTTACCAGAGTTATTTCTTTTTGTTGGATTGCTCCATTTAGTATTATGAGGTGACCTTCCTTATCTCTTGTTATGTCCTTCACTTTGAGATCTAATTTGTCAGATATAAGTATTGCTACACCAGGTTTTTTTTAATTTCCCATTCGCCTGAAAAATCTTTTTCTATCCATTCACCCTCAGTCTGTATGCGTCTTTTTTTCTGAGGTGGGTTTTTGCAGACAGCAGATATATGGGTCTTGTGTTCTTTTTTTAAAAATATATTTTATTAATTTTTTACAGAGAGGAAGGGAGAAGGACAGAGTCAGAACCATTGATGAGAGAGAAACACCAATCAGCTGCCTTCTGCACACCTCCCACTGGGGATGTGCCCGCAACCAAGGTACATGCCCTTGACTGGAATCGAACCTGCGACCTTTCAGTCCACAGGCCAATGCTCCATCCACTGAGGCAAACCGTTTAGGGCGGGTCTTGTGTTCTTATCCAATCCGTTACCCTACGTCTTTTGATTGGGGCATTTAATCCATTTACATTTAAAGTTATTATTGATAGGTACTTTCTTGTTGCTATTTTTATTCTCTACCCCTGTGTTCCTTCTTCGCTTCCTATTTCTTTTTTTACAGCAGACGCTTTAGCATTTCTTGCATTGCTGGTTTGGTGGTAATAAACTCCCTTAGTCTTTTTTTGTCTGTGAATCTCCTGATTTCACCTTCTATTTTGATTGATAGCCTTACTGGGTACAGTATTCTTGGATTCAGACCCTTCCTTTGCATGACTTTGTATATTTCATTCAATTTCCTTCTGGCTTGATGTGTTTCTGTTGAGAAATCAGTTGGTAGTCTCATGGGGGATCCTTTGTATGTAACTTTCTGTCTCTTTCTGGCCGCTTTTAAGATTCTTACTTTGTCGTTGGTGTTTGCCAGTTTAATTATAATGTGCCTTGGCGTCGGTCTTTTTGGGTTCATTTTGTTTGGGACTCTGTGAGCTTCATGGATTTGTGTGGGTATTTTCTTCCCTGTATCAGGGAAGTTTTCTGTCATTATTTCTTCAAACAGGTTTTCTATTCCTTACTCAGTTTCCTCTCCTTCTGGCACCCCTATTATGTGGATGTTGTTTTGTTGCGTGTTGTCTCAAAGTTCCCTTAGGCTTTCCTCCTGCTTTTTATTTTTTTTTTTCTAGAAGCTGCTCTACTTGGGTATTTTTTCCCACCTTGTCTTCTAGCTCACTAATGCAGTCCTCTGCTTCTTCTAGTCTACTCTTGATGCTTTCTATTGAGTTCTTTAAAGTAGCGATGTCATTTTTCAGTTCTTCTTGGTTCTTCTTCATTTCCTCTTGGTTCTTACTCATATTGTCCAATTTGTCTTCCATTCTCTTCAGCCACCTTATGACCATTTCTCTGAATTCTTTCTTTGACAGGTTGCTTGCCTCCATTTCATTTACTTCCTTTTCTGGTGATGCCTGCTTTCCTTTCATATGCAGGCTGTTTCTTTGTCTCCCCATGGTCTCTCTTCTCTGTATGTCTGGTTATGTAGTTCTCTCTCTCTTGCATTGATTTAAAGGCACAAAATACAACATAACCAGGTATAGCACACAAGGCACTGAACAGAAATGTATTCATTATATTAATAACCCCAAATAAAGGTGACCACCAGAGAAAGGCAAATTAGGGGTAGGAGAGAAAGAAGAAGAGGGGGAAAAAAAGAGTGCCAAATAAAATTGGGAAAAGGAAAAAAAAATTATGAAAGAAAAGAAAAAGAATAAGAAGGAAAAGGGGAACAAACTATATATATGGTGAGAAAACTCCAATAGCACAGCGACTAATCCAGGCAAATGCCAGCAACAAGTATCTGGAGATGAATACAAACTTCAAACAACAACTAATATCAAGCGAGGCAAGAGAAAACAGAAGCAAAAAACAAACAAAAACAAAGCAAACAAGAAAGCAAAACAAAAAAAGAATAAGCGAAACAATCTCACAAAAAAGCATAAAAAATCGATATAATCAACATTCAAGCAAACAACAACAAAAGGAGAGAGAGAAAAACGATTTTTTGGATAGTTAAGATGGAGAAGAGAGAGGTGTGTATGGACTTGGAGCAAGGTATTAGAAATTAGTTATATAAGTAGGGTGAAATTTTAACAAGGTGTGAAAAGAAAGAATAGGGAAAATCTAAAGCAAGGAAAGGGTAAGAGAAACAGTAGACTAAAAGTGGACATGTTAGGAAGAGAGTGATGGCATAAAGGTAGAGTTGAGATAGAGTAAAATGATGCTAAAGGAAAGATGAAAATAGAATGTAGAACACTAATCCCAAAATAAAATAAAGAGAAAATAAAATGACACTTTTTTTAAAAAAAAGGTAAAATAGTAGTAGTAATAATACTGATTGAAAATTAAAATATAATAATTAAAAAGGTAAAATCAAGTTAGGAAAAAAAATAGGTTCTTAAGTAAAAGATGAAAAAAATAAAAATTAAAAATAAAAAAATAAAATACGCAGTAGTGAAGGTCATTCACTTCCTCTATTGTTCTATTTGGAATGCCTGTTTCCCAGTCAGGACAGTATTGCAGTTCCCTGGGTTCCACTGCTCCTCAGTGTTGTAAGCCAGTCCTGACTTTTAAGCAGGCAGTGTCTTAATTTCTTGTATTCCTTTATTTGTGAGTACACAAGAGTCAATTTGTGATTCAGCCCCTGGTTGGCAGTGTTTCTGGATTGACTTCAGGTCTATAGGTCCTCTCTAGCCTGTACTTAGATCCTGCTTTCCCTGTGGCACTCAATACCGGCTTGTGGGAGTGGGCTGCCCCAGAGCTGGCTCTCCAACAGTCACTCCCTGCTCCAATCCTCAGATTCCGGATGAACAACTCTCCTGCAGTCTCCCAGGGTGTCCCCAATGGGTGATCCTACGTATTGGGCTTAGTAATTAGAAGCAAGGATTTGAAGAGGAAAAAGCCCAAATGTGCGAACAATGGGGCTGTGCACAAGTCTGTGCAGTCCCCCTTTCCCCCTTGGGTCTAAGCAGCCGGCACACTTTTAAAATTTATAGGCTGTCCTTTTGCGTCAGATCAAAATGGGTTTCTTTTTAGAGATCCCTTCTGTTAGCAGCTCTGAGGACCCCCTTCCACAGTCACAGATCATGCCAGCCGCAACAGCCACGGATTTTTCTAGGTGCAGCCTTCCCCTGGTCCTCCAGCTCCCACAATGTGCGCATTTCTCTCTCCCACTGGGACCAGAGACCTCACCTTATCCCAGGCGAAATATGACCTTTCCGTGGTGGAGTGTAGAGCTCCTCTGAATCCACGTGTTTGTGCCAATTGGGGACCGGTGTTCTGGGGTTCACAGCAGTTTGGTGGGTGCCGCAGTTGTAGATTTTCAGGCTTCCGATAACATCCACTTTCCCCTTCAGGATGGCGTGGTCTCTGTGTCCGAGCCAGTGGCTCTGGGAGGGAACCTAGCAGTATTGGGGGCTGCCCGGTCAGGGGAACCCCATCCAACAGTCTCCCACCTTCTTCTGGAGCATAGCTGTCCCTTAACTCGCCAACACACACTCCCCGTGCGACCCTCAGCTGTTCTTTCTTTCTGCTCCGGGACAAGGCTCGGGACACGTCTGTCTATTCCGCCACCATTTTTTCGGTCCCAATTTCATCAGTATTTATTGGCCTATTCAGGTTTTCTGATACTTCCTTATTGAGTTTTGGAAGTTTGTATTTTTTTTTAGGAATATGTCCATTTCATCTAGGTTGTCTAGTTTGTTGGAATAGTGTTATTCATAGTATTTTTTTTTACAGCCCTTTGTATTTCTGTGGGATTGGTTCGTACTTCACCGCTTTCATTTCTGATAGTGTTTATTTGAGTCCTCTCTCTTTGCTTCCTGGTGAGCCTGGCTAGAGGTTCCTCTCTCTCTCTCTCTCTCACTCACTTTTTCATTTATTTCTACTCTGATCTTTATTATTTCCTTCCTTCTACTTACTCTGAGATTTTCTTGTTGCTCTCTCTAATTTTTTATACTGTATGGTTAGATAACTTATTAACTGTTTTTCTTGATTTATGAGGTAGGCTCACAGTGCTATAAGCTTTTTTCTCAGGATTGCTTTCACTGTGTCCCATAGATTTTGGATTGTTGTGTTTTTATTGTAATTTTTCCCCAAAGTGTTTTATTTCTTCTTTGATCTCTTTTGTAACCCAGTCATTATTTAATGTCATGCTATTTAGTTTCCAAGTGTTAGATTGTTTTTGATTGTTCTTATTGTAGTTTATTTCTAATGTTGTGTCATTGTGATCCAAGAAGATGCTTGTTATGATTTCAATCTTCTTGAAATTGTAGAGACTTAAGCCCTGTTCTAAAATGTAGTCTATCTTTGAAAATGTCCCATGTGCGCTTGAGAAGAATGTATGTTCCTTAGCTTTGGGGTGAAATGTTCTGATGATATTAATTAATTCCATCTGATCTTGTGAGTCATTTAGCATTGACTTTTCTTTGCTAATGTTTTGTCTAGAAGATTTATCCAGTGATGTCAATGGGTATTAAAGTCCTCTTCTATGATTGTATTACTGTAAATCTATCCCTTGATATCTTCCAGAAGTTGTTTATGTATTTGGTTGACTCTGTGTTGGGTACATATATGTTTATCAGAGTTATATCCTCTTGTTGTATCGAGCCCTTTAGTATTAAAGTGGTCTTCCTTATCTCTGGTTATGATCTTCAATTTGAGGTCTATTTTGTCAGATATAAATATTGCTACTGCAGCTTATTTTTCATTTCCATTTGCCTGAAAAAAAGTTTTTCATCCCTTCACTTTCAGTCTGTGTGAGTCCCTGGTTCTGAGGTGGGTCTCTGGTAGACAGCATATATATGGGTCATGTTTTCTTATTCTTTCAGCCACCCAATGTCTTTTATTTTTGCATTTAATTCATTTATGTTTAAGGTTATAATTGATAGGTAGTTGTTGCCATGTTTATCCTTTATGTCTGTGTTTCTTCTTCTCTCTCTATACCTGCTTCTTACATCAGTCCCTTTAGGATTTATTGCCTTGCTGGTTTGGTGGTAATAAACTCCTTAGCCTTTTTTTTTTTTTTTTTTTTTTTTTTTTTGTCTGTTAGGGTCCTGAGTTCACCTTCAATTTTGATTGATAGCTCTTGCTGGTACATCAAACTGCGACCGTATTTTCAGGTAGAGACTTTAAAGTGGTAATTAGGTTAAAATGAGGCCATATGGGTGGATCTTAATCAATGTGACTGGTGACCTTTTAAGAAGAGGAGAGTAGGACATAGATATACCCAAAAAGAAGACCATGTAAACAAACCATCTACAACCAGGAAGAGAGGCCTCAGAAGAAATCAACTATGCAGACTCCTTGATCTTGGACTCCTAGCCTTCAAAGTTTTTAAAATTAATCTTCATTGTTGAGATTATTACAGATGTCCCTCTTTTTCTCCTCCCATAGCTCCCCTCCACCCAGTTTCCACCCCACCCTAGGCCCTCACCACCCTATTGTTTGTGTCCATAGGTAATGCATACATACATATAAGAACTTTGTCTAATCTCTTCACACACACACACACACTCCCTTCCCTTTGAGCATCGTCAGTCTGTTCCATTTCCATGTCCCTGATTCTATTCCATTCACCAGTTTATTCTGTCATCAGATTTTTTATTCATTTGATTTTTAGATTCACTTGTTGATAGATATGCGTTTGTTGTCACTTTGTTGTTCATATTTTTTTATCTTTACTTTTTTTCTTCTTCTTCCTATTCTTAAAGAATACCTTCCAGCATTTCATATAATAGTGGTTTGGAGGTGATGAACTCCTTTAGCTTTTTCTTATCTCTGAAGCTCTTTATCTGATCTTCAATTCTAAATGATAACTTTGCTGGGTAGAATAATCTTGGTTGTAGGTTCTTGCTATTCATCGCTTTGAATATTTCTTGCCACTCCCTTCTGGCCTGCATAGTTTCTGTTGAGAAATCAGCTGACAGTCACATGGGCACTCCCTTGTAGGTAACTAACTGTTTTTCTCTTGCTGCTTTTAATATTCTCTCTTTGTCTTTTGCTCTTGGCATTTTAATTATGATGTGTCTTGGTGTGGTCCTCTTTGGATTCCTTTTGTTTGGGGTTATGTGCTTCCTGGACTTGTAATTCTATTTCTTTCATCAGGTAGAGGAAGTTTTCTGTCATTATTTCTTCAAATAGGTTTTCAATATCTTGCTCTCTCTCTTCCTCTGGCACCCCCATAATTTGGATGTTGGCACGCTTGAAGTTGTCCCAGAGGTTCCATACACTATCTTCATATTTTTGGATTCTTTTTTCTTTTCCAATTGGGTGTTTTTTGCTTCTTTGTATTTCAAATCTTTTAGTTGATTCTTGAGATCCTCTAATCTGCTGTTGAATCTCTGTATGTTATTCTTTATTTCAGTCAGTGTATACTTAATTTCTGACTGGTCCTTTTCCATTTTTTTTGGCATTCTCACTAAGATCTTTAAAAGTCACACTAAGTTCCTCAGAGGTTTCTAGAAGAGTCTTGAGTAACCTTATAACTGGTTTTGAACTCTATATCCAGTAGTTTACTTTCTTCCATTTCTTTCATTTGTGACATGTTTCTTTGTCTCCGCATTTTGGCTGCTTCCCTGTGTTTGTTTCTATGTATTGGATAGCTTTTATGTCTCCTTGAGTGGGTAGAGTGGCCTTGTGTTGTAGGTGTCCTATAGGGCCCAGTGGCTCAGCCTCCCCAATCACCTGAGGTGGACACTTTGGGTGTGCTGCTTTGTGGGCTCTGTGCACAGCTTTGTTGTAGTTGAGCCTTGATTGCTGTTGGTTTCACTGGGAGGAATTTTCCTCCAGGCCAATTGGCTGTGGGGACCAGCTGCGACTACAGTGGGAGATCTGCTGTGCAGGAGACACCATTATGGAGCAGGCCTTGCTTCATTGGGGCTTTGGTGCTCACTGAGTCTGCCCCTTGAGTGTATCAGTTATGGATGTGAAGAGTTATAATCTGGTATGGTCTCAAACTGATCACTGGTACACTGGCTCTTGGGTCTCCAGGGAGGTGCAAAGTCAGCCCCTGCCTCTGGCCATCCAGCAGGGGCTACAGAGGGATATGCAGATTCCTCCTCTTTGTATGAGGTTTGGAAGTGCCCAGACTAGGCCCAGCTGTGAAGCAAGGAAAAGTGGTGCTGGTGCTGGTTTTTGGGCCTTTTATTGATAGGTTTGGGGTCCTTGACCCAGCTGCAGCTTGTTTAACAGGTTTTTAGTCTGAAAAAGGATAGACCATTCATATGTAAAAGCCACTGCGCACATCTTGGGTGGGGTTGTAAATTGGGTAGGGGGAGGTCTCAGGGAATCACTAGGGCACAGCAAACAGAAATGGCTGCCAGTCAGCCCTGCACTGGGGAAGTCTCAGCATGGGAACAATGACTGCTGTGAGCACCTCCATCTGGAAGAAAGCTGCCCCCGCATTCATGCCCCAATGCCAGACAGTCCAGTTTCTCCCCATATGTTTCTGGGTCCCCCAGAGCCTCTCCCAGCCCCGGAGTTCAGAGGAAGTGAGAGTTTGTAAATTCAGTTTGTGGTCCTGGCCTTTTAAGAGGAGCAGCTTGATCTCCAGAATCCTGTGTGTCACTCAGCCCCAATCTGCACTGGTTTTTACAGTCTTTAGTTCTTACACCCCGTAGAGGCTTCTTTCCTCAGCTCTGGGACCCTGGGTTGGGGGTCTGGTATAGGGCTGGAATCCCTTGCTCCTCCAGGTGGCCTCCACAGCGGCAATCTCCCTCCTGATAAAAAAGCTGCACACCAGGGTGCTGGACCAGCCCATTCTGCACCTCTGCACCTCCTACCAGTTTCAGTGTGCTTTCTTCTTTACCTCTCTAGTCGTAGTACTTCCACTCAGCCATATTTCCTGCTGTTCTGGATGATAGTTGTTCTGTATTTTAGTTGTAATTTTGATGTGGTTGTGGGATGGAGCAAGTACAGGTGTTTACCTATGCCACCATCTTTGTTCCTCCTTCAAATTTTTTAGAAAGCAAATTTCTGTTGTTGAAGCCACTCAGTCTATGGTACTTTGGTATGACAGCCCTAGCAAACTAATATAAAAACTAATTCAGTTTTCCACTGGAAAATCCAGAGCATGGAAATATCAGCTTGATTATACTGTTTAATTTGTTGGCCATATATTACACACTAAGAGGTGAGAGGGTACTGGGGGAAAAAAGTTTGGGCCACACTATGATCTTTTATACTCACCTCCAGACTGTATAGGAAAATCTCAGTTAGGGTTGAGCTGTTATCTCAGTGCTCTCTTAATAATATGCTATTTTACAATTATTATTGTAAAATTACTTTATCATGGGGATTTTGAGGAACCGACAAAAGCTTTTTTTCAGTGGCTAACTCACATCTAAAATAATATTATATTAATAATAATATTAATATAATAATCATTATTATACATGTTTTTATATAATTATAGTAATCATTAATATAATAATTAATAATATTATTTCATTATAAAATAATGCTTATTGAAAATTCAAACAATACAAAATATCTAATAATAAAAGTGTAATATGGTAATTACACCCAACAGCTGAACAAACTTCCGGACAAAGCCCGGGTGCCTGGGGCTGAGGCAGGGCCAGCTGCTGTGGCGGGGGCTGGGGCTGAGGCAGCCAGGGCTGCAAGTGAGACCCTCCGGCCTTGGTGAGCCCAAGGCTCCACCCTGCACACGGTTCCCAAGTCCCACAGTGCAGCTCCCGCCTCTGCGGACCCTGCCATCCTGGCACTACCCTACACCCCAGCCTGGAGTCTTTCATGCATGCCCCAGGACCACGCACCCACCAGGTGCGAGCCAGCGGCCTGTGGGGGAGGGCAGCTCTCCTGATGTCCAGGTGGAGAGCCGAGGAGAACTCCACGCTGGCAATAATAATAGTTCCTGTTTATCAACCACTCACACTGTGCCAGGCTCTGTGTTGAACCCTCTGCATGCCTTCATCCTCACATCAGCCCTGTGAAGTCGCCATGATTATTATCCTTATTTTTCAGAGGCAGCATTTGAAATTCAGAAAGGTCAAGCGACCTGCTGTCAGAAGGTGGTGAAGTCAAAAGGGAACCAGAATTTTCTTGACATCCTACCTGCTACTGAAAATAAAGCTGTGACACCCACCGAAGCCTTGCCAATGTCAATAAATTGCTCCCCAATAGAAATAAAACAGCGGTAAAGAAGAAAGGGAAAGTGCGGGTGAAAACTGTGCAGGAAGCACAGGTGGGGCACAGTATTTACTGCAGACTCCCTAGATAGTGGGACAGCTGCCGGTGGTCAGTCAGATCAGTGCCCCAGAGGCCATCGAGGATCATGAGGGGGAAGGTTACCATCCAGAAACCCTCTCAGAGCTCATTGTTTAAGGCAGAGATTTTAATTTATTGTAGCTGCTAACTATTGCACAACTGACTGGAGATGCCCTCAAGTAATTAAAACTAAAAGTGTTGAAATAAAAATTTATTCTTTCATCCCTGTTATCGAAGAACTTTCACTGAGTTGAATAAAAAACCCTCTCAAAGCTAGCCCATGCACATGTGCATTCGAGTCTGAATGCAGCTCCACATCATCCACCTCAGTGTACCGCACCACCATCCACTGGTTTGCTTCCACCAGAAACCTCAAGATCATCTTTGACTACATTTTCACTTGACTTTAGGTGAATATAAATTTTTTCACTTTTTATTATGGAAAATTTAAAAATATAGATGAAAGGAGAAAGAACAGTGTAATGAACCCTACTCATATACCCATCACTCAGTTTCAACAATTATCAACTCCTGGCCAAGAGTTTATTATTATTTGACAAACATCTATGATATATGAATCATGTACCAAGTTCCAAACTAAGCCCTAGAGATCCAAAGATGTGTCAGATTTGACTGTAACCCAACCTGGAGGATATAACATCTGGCCTTGGTCCTTGATGGGTGAATAAGAGTTATCCAGAAAAAGAAAGTTGTCCTTATTCATTCATTCTCTTTCAACAAATAATTATTATGTGTGAGGCACTGTCCTTGGTGCTAGGAACACATAAAGAAACAAGATTGCGTTTCTACCTTCTTAAAGCTTGAATAATGGGCAAGAGACATTAAACATGTGATTGGAAATGTGATGAGTAACTTTTTTTTTAAAATATATTTTTTATTGTTGATAGTATTACAGATATTTCCCATTTACCCCTATTTCTTCCCTTCCCTACCCACCCCCAGGTCATCACTACTCTATTGCCCATGTCCATGGGCTACACATATCCTATATAATAAAAGGGTAATATGCAAATGGACCAAACAGCGGAATGACTGGCCACTATGATGCACACGGACCACCAGGGGTCCGACGCTCAATGCAGGAGCTTCCCCGAGCCTGCAGGCCCCAATCACCTGATTAGGGCCTGCTGACCAACCTCTTGGTCCCTTCCCTCCACCCCTGGCCATCAGGTTCTGATTGCCCGAAGGTGAATGAGGAACTGGGGCCAGCTTCTGGCAGCCGGGAAGATGGCCCAGATCTCAAGCCAGGCCTAGGGATCATACCCATGCATGAATTTCATGCACCAGGCCTCTAGTATGAGATAAAAATTAAAGTCCTCCTCACGTTGTCACCTCTCTTATCACTATTTACAGATTACTAATATATTTATCGTCATTTATATCCTTTTAGATCTTTGTCTCTGTATTTACATACAAACACTCTAATATATATATATATATATATATATATATATATATATATATATATATATATCCTATATGATAAATATATATATTGTAGCTGCTAACTATTGCACAGCTGACTGGAGATGCCCTCAAGTAATTAAAACTAAAAGTGTTGAAATAAAATAATATAATAAAAGCCTAATATGCAAATCAACCGAACAGAGGAACGACCGGTCACTGATGCACACTGACCACCAGGGGGCAGACACTCAACACAGAATCTGCCCCCTAGTTATCAGTGTGCTCCCACAGGGGGAGCGCCACTCAGCCAGAAGCCCTGAGTCGGGCTCACGGCTGTTGAGCGCAGCGGTGGTGGCAGGAGCCTCTCCCGCCTCTGCTGCAGCACTAAGGATGTCCGACTGATGGCTTAATCCAGTGGTTGGCAAACTCATTAGTCAACAGAGCCAAATATCAATAGTACAATGATTGAAATTTCTTTTGAGAGCCAAATTTTTTAAACTTAAACTTCTTCTAACGCCACTTCTTCAAAATAGACTGGCCCAGGCTGTGGTATTTTGTGGAAGAGCCACATTCAAGGGGCCAAAGAGCCGCATGTGGTTTGCGAGCCACAGTTTGCTGACTATGGGCTTAACCTTTTGCACTTGGATGTCGAGCATGACTCAACACGGTTAGCATTAGAATAAAGAAATCGAGAAAAAAGCAAGCGAGTGCAAAGGGTTAAGTCATCAGTTCAACATCACCCGAGAGATCCCAGACTGCGAGAGGGCACAGACCAAGCTGATGGCCCCCCCTGAGTGCACGAATTTCGTGCACCGGACCTCTAATATATATATATATATGTATATATATACACACACACACATATATACATCTGTATAGGCTTGGTTGCTTTTTAACTAGATGATGGAGTGCATATTATACTATGACTTACTTTTTTCACTTAATATATCATAGACATCTTTCCATGTTAGTATATATTCAGTTTTTAATGATCTCAAGGTATTCCACAGTATAGATATAGTACATATATCTCATTTTTCCCCCATAGACCTTCCCCCAGCCTCTCCTACCCGCTGTACCATGCCCTCATCACACACCCCCAGTGTCTTTTATCCATTGGTTGTGCTTATATGCATGCATACAAGTCCTTTGGTTGATCTCTCCTCCCCGCCACCCCCACAACACTACCCAGACTTCCCACTGTAATTTGACAGTCTGTTCAGTGCTTTACTGCCTCTGTGTCTACCTTTTTGGTCATCAGGTTATAATGTTCTTTATTTTCCATAAATGAGTGAGATCATGTGGTATTTTTCTTTCATTGCCTGGCTTATTTCACTTAACATAAGGCTCTTCAGGTCCTTCCGTGCTGCTGCAAATGGTAAGAATTCCTTCTTTTTTATAGCATCATAGTATTCCATTGTGTAGATGTACCATAGTTTTCTAATCCACTCATCTGCTGATGGGCATTTAGGCTGTTTCCAAATCTTAGCTATGGTGAATTGTGCTGCTATGAACATAGGGGTGCGTATATCCTTTCTTATTGGTATTTCTAGTGCCTAGGGATATATTCCTAGAAGTGGGATTACTGAGTCAAAAGGGAGTACCATTTTCAGTTTTTTGAGGAAATTCCATACTGTTCTCCACAGTGGCTGCACCAGTCTGCATTCCCACCAGCAGTGCACACGGGTTCCTTTTTCTCTGCATCCCTGACAGCACTAGTCGTTTGTTAATTTGTTGATGACTGCCATTTTGACAGGTGTGAGATAGTACCGCATTGTCATTTTGATTTGCATCTCTCAGATAATTAGTGACTTTCAGCATGTTTTCATATGTCTCTTGGCCTTCCTTCTGTCTTCTTTCAAAAAGAGTCTATTTAGGTCCGATGCCCATTTTTTTATTGGATCATTTATCTTCCTTTTATTAAGTTGTATAAGTTCCCTGGAGATGTTGGAGATTAAACCTTTATCACTGATAACATTTGCAAATATGTTCTCCCATACAATGGGCTTTCTTGTTGTTTTGTTGATGGTTTCTTTTGCTGTGCAAAAGCTTTTTATTTTGATGTAATCCCATTTGTTTATTTTCTCTTTAGCCTCTATTGCCCTAGCAGTAGTATCGGTGAAGAAATTGCTTTGGCATATGTCTGAGAATTTGCTGCCTGTGGATTCCTCTATTATTTTTATGGTTTCCCGTCTTATGTTTAAGTCTTTTATCCATTTTGAGTTTATTTTTGTGTATGGTGTAAGTTGATGGTCTAGTTTCATTTTTTTTGCATGTATCAGTCCAATTTTCCCAACACCATTTATTGAAGAGACTGTCTTGACTCCATTGTATGTTCATGCCTCCTTTGTCAAATATTAATTAGTCATAGTGGTTTGGGTCGTTATCTGGATTCTCTATTCTATTCCATTGGTCTATATGTCTGTTCTTGTGCCAGTACCATGCTGTTGGGCGAACAGTGGCTTTGTAATACATCTTAAAATCTGGTATTGAGGTCTCACCTACTTTGTTCTTTCTCAGGTTTGCTGCAGCTATTCGAGGTCTTTTTTTTATTCCAGATGAATTTTTGGAGAGTTCTTTCTAGGTCTGTGAAATATGCCATTGGTATTTTAATGGGGAGTGCATTGAATCTATAGATTGCTTTGGGTAGTATGGATATCTTAATGATGTTGATTCTACCAATCCATGAACATGGTGCATTCTTCCATCTGTTTACGTCTTCCTCTGTCTCTTTTGTCAGTGTCCTGTAGTTTTCGTGTATAGGTCTTTTACCTCCTTAGTTAAGTTTATTCCTAGGTATCTTAATTTTTTGGTGTGATGGTAAATGGGATTGCTTTCTTAGTCTCTCTTTCTGTAAGTTCACTATTGGTGAGTAGAAAGGCCATAGATTTCTTGGCGTTACTTTTGTATCCTGCTACTTTACCAAGTTCATTTATTAAGTCTAATAGTTTTTTGATGGAGTCTTTAGGGTATTTTATGTACAGTATCATGTCATCTGAATATAAGGACAGTTTTACTTCTTCTTTTCCAATTTGGGTGCTTTCTATTTCTTCTTCTTGTCTAATCGCAATGGCTAATTCTTCCAATACTATGTCGAACAGGAGTGGTGAGTGTGGGCATCCCTGTCTTGTTCTTGTTGTTAGGAGAAATGGTTTTAGTTTTTGCCCATTGAGTATGATGTTGGTTATGGGTTTATCATATATGACTTTTATTATGTTGAGGTATGATCCTTCTATTCCCACCTTGCTGAGAGTTTTTATCAAAAATGGGTGTGGGATTTTGTCAAATGCTTTTTCTGCATCAATTGATATGACTATGTGGTTTTCATCTCTCAATTTGTTTATGTGATGTGTCACGTTTATTGATTTGCAGATATTTTACCATCCTTGCATCCCTGGGATAAATCCTACTTGGTTGTGGTGTATGATCTTTCTGATGTAATACTGGATCTGATTTGCTAAAATTTTGTTAAGGATTTTGGCAGCTATGTTCTTGAGGGATATTGGCCTGTAATTCTCTTTCATTGTGTTGTCTTTATCTCGTTTTGGTATTAGGTTGATGCTGGCTTCATAGAATGATCTTGGAAGTGTTCCTTCCTCTTGAATTTTTTGGAATAGTCTGAGGAGGATAGGTTTTAGTTCTTCCTTGAATGTTTGGTAAAACTCCCCTGTGAAGCCGTCTGGCCCCGGGCTATTGTTTGCTGGAAGCTTTATTGATGATGGCTTCAATATCTTCCATTGTTATTGGCCTATTGAGCTGTTTAGATTCTTCCTGATTGAGTTTTGGAAGGTTGCATTTTTCTAGGAATATGTCCATTTCCTCCAGGTTGTCCAGTTTGTTGGAACAGAGTTGTTTATAGTATTTTTAACAATCCTTTGTATTTCTGAGGGGTCTGTTGTTATTTCTCCTCTTTCATTTCTCATTTTGTTTATTTGCGTTCTCTCTCTTTGCTTCTTGGTGAGCTTGGCTAGAGGTTCATCAATCTTGTTTATCCTTTCAAAGAACCAGCTCTTAGTTTTGTTGATCTTTTGTATCTTTTTTTTTTTTTTTTTGGTCTCAATGTCATTTATCTCCATTCTGATCTTTATTATTTCCTTTCTTCTGCTTACACTGGACTTTTCTTGTTCCTCTCTTTCTAACTCTATGAATTGTAGGTTTAGGTAATTTATTACCATTATTTCTTGTTTATTGTAGTAGGCTTGTAGAGCTATGAACTTCCCTGCTTTCGCTGTGTCCCATTGATTTTGGATTGTTTTGTTTTCATTTTCGTTTGTTTCCATGATGTTTTTTTATTTCTTCTTTGATCTGTCTTGTAACCCAGTCATTGTTTAATAGCATGCTATTTAGTTTCCATGTGTTTGCTTTTTTTTGGATTGTTTTTATTGTAGTTTATTTCCAGTTTTATGCCATTGTAATCCGAGAAGATGCTTGATATGATTTGTATCTTCTTGAATTTGAATAGACTTTGCCTGTGACCCACTATATGGTCTATCTTTCAAAATGACCCATGTGCACTTGAGAAGAATTACATTCTGTGGCCTTGGGGTAAAATGTTCTGAAGATGTCAATTAATTCCATCTGGTCTAGTGAGTCATTTAGGATTGATGTTTCTTTGCTGATTTTTTGTTTAGAGGATTTTTCCAATGGTGATAATGTGGCATTAAAGTCCCCTACTGGGATTGTATTGCTGTCAATCTCTCCCTTGGTATCCTCCAGGAGTTTTGTTTTTTTTGTATGTATTTGGTTGCTCCTGTGTTGGGTGTGTATATGTTTACCAGAGTTATTTCTTCTTGTTGGATTGCTTTCTTTATTATTATGAAGTGGCCTTTTTTATCTCTTTTTATTTCCTTCACTTTGAGATCTAATTTGTCAGATACAAGTATTGCTACCCCAGCTTATTTTTTCATTTCCATTCGCCGGAAAAACCTTTTCCATCCCTTCACCATCATTCTGTGTGCATCTTTTTTTTTCTGAGGTGGGTTTCCTGTAGACAGCAGATGTATGGGTCATGTTTTCTTATCCACTCAGTTACCCTATGTCTTTTGATTGGGGCATTTAATCCATTTACATTTAAAGTTATTATTGATCGGTACTTGTTTGTTGCCATTTTTATTCTTTACCCCTGTGTTCCTTCTTCGCTTCCTATTTCTTTTTTTTACAGCAGACGCTTTAGCATTTCTTGCATTGCTGGTTTGGTGGTAATAAACTCCCTTAGTCTTTTTTTTGTCTGTGAATCTCCCGATTTCACCTTCAATTTTGATTGATAGCCTTGCTGGGTACAGTATTCTTGGATTCAGACCCTTCCTTTGCATGACTTTGTATATTTCATTCCATTTCCTTCTGGCCTGATGTGTTTCTGTTGAGAAATCAGTCGGTAGTCTCATGGGGGATCCTTTGTATGTAACTTTCTGTCTCTTTCTGGCCGCTTTTAAGGTTCTTACTTTGTCGTTGGTGTTTGCCAATTTAATTATAATGTGCCTTGGCGTTGGTCTTTTGGGGTTCATTTTGTTTGGGACTCTGTGAGCTCCTTGGATTTGTCTGGGTGTTTTTCTTCCCTATATCAGGGAAGTTTTCTGTCATTATTTCTTCAAACAGGTTTTCTATTCCTTGCTCAGTTTCCTCTCCTTCTGGCACCCCTATTATGTGGATGTTGTTTTGTTGCGTGTTGTCCCAAAGTTCCCTTAGGTCCTCCTCCTGCTTTTTAATTTTTTTTTTCTAGAAGCTGCTCTACTTGGGTATTTCTTCCTACCTTGTATTCTAGCTTACTGATGCCATCTTCTGCTTTTTGTAGACTACTGTTGATTCTTTCTATGGAGTTCTTTACAGCAGCGATGGCATTTTTCATTTCTTCTTGGTTCTTTTTCATTTCCTCTTGGTTCTTACAAATATTGTTGAATTTGTCTTCCATTCTTTCAGTGACCTTATGACAATTGGTTTGAATTCTTTCTCTGACATATTGCTTGCCTCCATTTTGTTTACTTTCTTTTCTGGTGATGCCTCCTTTTTTTTCATATGCGGGCTCTTTCTTTGTCTCCTCATGATCTCTCTTCTCCAGGTGTCTGTTTAGGTAGTTCTCTCTCTCCTGCATTGATTTAAAGGCACAAAATACAACACAACAAGGCACAACGCACAAGGTGCTGAACACAAATGTATTCATGATACTAACAACCCCAAATAAAGGTGACCACCAGAGAAAGGAGGATTAGGGGATTATAAAAAAGGGAGTGCATAAATGATATTGAGAAAAGGAAAAATAATAAGAGAGAAAAGAAAGAGAATAAGAATGAAGAGCGCAAAAACTATTCATATGGGGAGAAAACTCCAAATATAACAGCCACTGGACCCAGCAAATGCCAGCAGAAATACCTAGAGGTGAATGCAAACTACAAACAACAATAACAAGCGAGGCAAGGCAAAACAGAAGCAAAAAACAAAGAAAAACAAAACAAACAAAAAATAAGAAAATGTGAAACAATCTCACAAAGAAGCATTAAAAAACCGATATTATCAACAATCAAGCAAACAACAACAGGACAGATAGGAAAAAAAATTTTGGATATTGAAGAAAGAGAAGAGAGAAGTGTGTATGAACTTGGCCAGGGCATTGGAAATTAGATACATAAGTAGGGTGAAATTGTAACAAGGGGTAAAAAGAAGGAATAGGGAAAATCTAAAGCAGGAATAGGGTAAGAGATACAGGACAACAAAAGAGTAAAAGTGAGGAAGAGAGTGATGTAATAAAGGTAGAGTTGAGATAGGGTAATATGATGCTAAAGGAAAGATGAAAATAGAATGTAGAACACTAATCCCAAAGTAAAATAAAGGGAAAATAAAATGACACTTTTTTAAAAAAAGGTAAAAGAGTAGTAGTAATAATACTGATTGAAAATAAAAATGTAATAATTAAAAAGGTAAAATCAAGTGAGGAAAAAAGAAAAAAGTAGTTTCTTAAGTAAAAGATGAAAAAAGAATGTGTAGTGAAGGTCATTCACTTCCTCTACTGTTCTGTTTGGCACTCCTGTTTCCTAGTCAGGACAGTGTTGAAGTTCCCTGCCTTCCACTGCTCCTCAGTGTTGTAGGCTCCAGTCCTGATTATCAAGAAGGTAGTACGTCTTTATTTCTTACACTCCTTTATTTGCATTTACACAAGAGTCAATTTGTGATTCAACCCCTGGGTGGCAGTGTTTCTGGATTGACCTACGGGTCTATAGGTCCTCTCTAGCTAGTGTTTAGATTTTGTTTTCCCTGTGGCACTTAATACCGGTTTGGGGGAAAGGGTTACCCCAGAGCTGGTTCTGTGATAGTTATTCCCCACTCTGACCCCCAGGTTCCACAAAAACAACTTTCCCTGCAGTCTCTTAGAGTGTCCCCAATTGGCTGATCCTATATATTGGGCTTAGTAATCAAAAGCAAGGATTTAAACAGAAAAAAAAGAGAGAGAGAGAAAAGATCCAGAGTAAGTGTGCAAACTCCGGCACTGCATGCAAGTCTTTGCAGTCTTTTTTCCCCTTGGGTCTAAGCAGCCGGCACACTTAAAATTCTTTAGCTGTCCTTTTGCCCCCAGTTCAGCTATGGGTTGCTTTTTAGAGTTCCCTTCTGTTAGCAGCCCTGCAGACCCCCTTCCACATTCGTGGATCATGCCAGCCCCAAGGACTGCAGATTTTTCTAGTTGCAGACTTCCCCAGGTCCTCCAGCTCCCTCAGTGCCAGTTTCTCTCTCCTGCTCACACCACAGACCTCACCTTATCCCAGGCGAAATCTGACCTTTCTGTGAGGGGGTGCAGAGCTCCTCTGAATCCGTGTGCTGGTGCCACTTGGGAACCAGTGTTCTTGGGTTCGCAGCTGTTCGGTGGGTGCCATAGTTGTAGATTCCCCAGGCTTTTCAGGCTCCTGATAACATCCACTTTTCCTTCAAGATGGCGAGGTCTCTGTGTCTGAGCCAGTCGCTCTGGGAGGGAACCCAGCAACAGTGGGGGCTGCCCGGTCAGGGGAACCCCATCCGGCTGTCCCCCACAGTCTCCTGGAGTATAGCTGTCCTTCAACTCACCAACAAACACTCCCTGTGCGACCACACAGTCTCCCTTTGTTCTCTCACTCACACACTATCTTGCAGTCTGCCTTCCCGTTGGCAGCCATCTTCCCTCTCCAATAGAATCTCTTTATACTGCTGTATATTCTTGCTTATTTTGCTGAAGTATTAATTGACCATAAAGGCATGGATTTATTTCTTGGCTCTCTATTCTGTTCCATTAACCTATATACCTGTTTTTATGCCAATACCATGCTGTTTAGAATATTATGGCCTTATAGTATAGTTTGATATCTGGTAGTGTGATTCCTTCAACTTTGTTCTTCTTCTCAAGATTGCTATGGCTATTCGGGGTCTTTTATGGTGCCATAAAACTTTCTGGAATATTCTATCTAGTTCTGTGAAATACACCATTGTTGCCTTAATAGGAATTGTGTTGAGTACATCGATTGCTTAAGGTAGTTTTAATTATGTTAATTCTTTCTATTCATGAACATAGCGTATGCTTCCAATTATTTGTATCTTCTTTTATTTCTTTCTTCAGTGTCTTATAATTTGCCAAGTACAGGTATTTTACATTATTGGTTAAGTTTATTTCTAGGTATTTTAAAAATGCAATTGTAAATGATATTTTTTTAGTTTTCCATTCTGATAATTCATTATTGGTGTATAAAAATGCAATTGATTTCTGGATATCTATTTTGTATCCTGCTACCTTACTGAACTCATTTATACATTTTGATAGTGTTGTTTTTTTTTTGGTCGAATGTTTAGGGTTCCCTATATACAGTATCATGTCATCTGCAAATAATGATGGTTTTTCTTCTTCCTTTCCAATTTAGATGCCTTTTATTTCATTTTCTTGTGTGATTGCTGTGGATAGCAATTCCAGTATTATGTTTAAAAAGAATGGTGAAAGTGCATATCCCTGTCTTATTCTGATCTTAAGAGAAATACTTTTAGTTTTTGACTGTTGAGTATGATGTTGACTGTGGATATGCTATATATGGCCTTTATTGTATTTAGATATGATATCTTCATTCCCAGCTTACTGAAAGTTTTAAAAAATATTTGTTATTGTTTTCAGAGAGGAAGGGAGAGGGAAAGAGAATTGTCCGATGTTTTACATTTAACATCAATGATGAGAGAATCATTGATCAGCTGCCTTCTGCATGGCCTTACACTGGGGATCGGGCCTGTAACCCTGGCACATGCCCTGACTGGGAATCGAACCATGTCCTCCTGGTTCAACCACTAATCCACATCAGCTGCACTGAAAGTTTTTCTTTTTCTTATTATATACTTCTTTTTCTTTTTTAATCTTTATTGTTAAAAGTATTACATATGGCCGAAACCGGTTTGGCTCAGTGGATAGAGCATCGGTCTGCGGACTGGAAGGTCCCGGGTTCGATTCCGGTCAAGGGCATGTACATTGGTTGCGGGCACGTCCCCCGGTGGGGGGTGTGCAGGAGGCAGCTGGTTGATGTCTCTCTCTCATCGATGTTTCTGGCTCTCTATCCCTCTCCCTTCCTGTCTGTGAAAAATCAATAAAATATTTAGAAAAAAAAGTATTACATATGTCCCCTTTATCCCCATTGACCTCTCCCAGCAAACCCCTGACCCCCACTCCAGGCCTTCACCCTCCTATTGTCTGTGTCCATGGGTTATGCAAATATACATACCAGTTCATTGGTTGATCTCTTCCCACCTGCTCGCACTTCCCTTCCTTCCCTCTGAGGTTTGATAGTCTGCTCGAAGCTTCTATGTTTCTGGATCTATTTTTGTTAATCAGTTTATGTTGTTCATTATATTCCACATATGAGTGAGATCATGGGATACTTATCTTTCTCTGGCTGTGTTATTTTGCTTAGCATAATGCTCTCCAGGTCCATCTATGCTGTTGCAAAGGTTAAGAGAGCTTCCTTTTTAGAGCTGCGTAGTATTCCATTTGGTAGATGTACCACAGTTTTTTAATTCACTCATCTGCTGATGGGCACTGAGGCTGTTTCTAAATCTTAGCTATTGTAAACAATGCTGCAATGAACATAGGGGGTGCATATATTCTTTCTGATTGGTGTTTCAGGTTTTTTGGGATATATTCGTAGATGTGGGATCATTGGGTCAATTGGCAGTTCCATATTCATTGTTTGTGGAAACTCCATGCTGTTTTACATAATGGCTGCACCAGTCTGCATTCCCACCAGCAGTGTACTAGGGTTCTCTTTTCTGCATGTCCTCCACCAGCACTTGTTGTTTGTTGATTTATTTATTATAGCCATTCTGGCAGGTGTGAGGTGATATCTCATTGTCATTTTAATTGGCATGATTAGTGACATTAGTGACTTTAAGCATTTTTTCATAAGTCTCTTGGCCATTTGTATGTCCTCTTTGAAAAAGTGTCTATTCAGTTCTTCTCCTCATTTTTAAATTGGATTGTTTGTCTTCTTTGGTTGATTTGTATGAGTACTTTATATATTTTGGACATTAACTCCTTCTCAGATGCATCATTGGCAAATATGTTCCCCCATACAATGAGTTCTCTTTTCATTTTGATGCTGGTTTATTTTGTTGTACAGAACCTTTTCAGTTTGATGTAGTCCCACTAGTTTATTTTTTACCTTGGTTTGTCTTGCCCTAGTTGATGTGTCTGTGAAAATTCTGCTACCTGATATGTCTGATATTTTGCTGCCTACTTTTTCTTCTATGGTTTTTATGGTTTCACAACTTACATTTAAGTCGTCTATCCGTTTTGAATTTATTTTTTGGTATGGTGTAAGTTGGTGGTCTAATTTCATTTTTTTTTTGCATGTACTTGTCCAATTATCTCAACACCATTTATAGAAGAGACTATCATTACTCCATTGTATGCTCTTACCTCCTTTGTCAAATATTGATTGAGCATAATGGCTTGGGTCAATTTCTGGGTTCTCTGTTCTGTTCCACTGATCTGCATGCCTGTTCTTATTCCAGCACCAGCCTGTTTTGATTACAGTGGCTTTTTAGTATAGGTTGATATCCGGTATTGTTATCCCTCCAACTTTGTTCTTCTTTCTCAAGATTGTGGCTATTCAGGGTATTTTTCGTTCCATATAAACTTTTGGAGTATTTGTTCTAGATCTGTGATATATGTCAATAGCATTTTAATAGGGATTGTATTGAATCTATAGATTGCTTTGGATAGTATGAATATTTTAATGATGCTAATTCTACCAATCCATGAAAACGGTATATTCTTCCACCTGTCTGTATCTTTTTCTGTCTTTTTTAACATTCTCTCATTTTTACCTCCTTGTTTAAGTTTATTCCTAAGTATCTTAATTTTTTTTGTTGCAATGGTAAATGGGATTGGTTTTTTAAAAAATATATTTTTATTTATTTCAGAGAGGAAGGGAGAGGGAGAGAGAGACAGAAACACCAATGATGAGAGGGAATCATTGATTGACTGCCCCTGCACTCCCTCTACTGGGGATCGAGCCAGCAACCTGAGCATGTGTCCTTGACTGGAATAGAACCCAATACCCTTCAGTCTGTAGACTGACACTCTATCCACTGAGCCAAACCAGCTGGGGGGGGATTGGTTTTGTTTGTTTTTTTAAGTTTCTCTTTCTGAGAGATCATTATTGGTGTATAAAAATGCTATCAATTTTTTATATTAATTTTTTATCCTGCTACATAACCATATTCATTCATTAAATCTAGTAGTTTTCTGGTGGAGTCCTTAGCATTTTCTATGTACAATATTATGTCACTAGAGGCCCGGTGCATGAAATTTGTGCACTGGAGGGGTGTCCCTCAGCCCTGCCTGCACCCTCTCCAATCTGCGACCCCTCGGGATTTAGGCCCAATCCCTGTCAGACATCCTTCTCACAATCCGGTACTGCTGGGTCCTTACAACTCGCCTGCCTGCCTGCCTGCCTGATTTGCCCCTAACCACTTCTTCCTGCCAGCCTGATAGCCCCCTAACTGCTCCCCTGCCGGCATGATTGACATCTAACTGCTCCCCTGCTAGCCTGATTGCCCCCAACTGACCTCCCCTGAAGGCCTGGTCCCCCCCAACTGCCCTCCCCTGCAGGCCTGGCTGCTCCCAACTGCCCTCCCCTGCCAGCCATCTTGTGACAATGTGGGGGTGGCCATCTTGTGACCACATGGGGTGACCATATTGTGATGACATGGGGGTGCCCATCTTGTGACTATGTGGGGGCAGCCATCTTGTGATGACATAGGGGTGGTCATCTTGTGACATGAGGGTGTGAGGGTCAATTTGCATATCACCTCTTTATTATATAGGATTTCCAATTTGGATGCTTTTTATTGTTTCTTCTTGTCTGTTCTCTGTCATTTCAGTTTTCTTTAATTGAGACATATTTTGTGTCCTAATATGTGGCTTATCCTAGAAATTCTTCCATGTGTACTTGAAAAGAATATATATTCCCCTGCTTTGTGGTAATGTGCTCTGAGAATAGCAATTAAATTCATCTGAACCTGTGTCATTAATGGCCTCTGTTTCCTTGTTTTTTGGTTCTTATTTTTTGGTCTGGAAAATTTATCCATGTCAACAGGGTGTTAAAGTCCACTAATATGACTGTATTACTTCAAATTCTCTCTTTATGCCCTTCTTTGTATCTTATTATAGCCTTTGTTTTAGAGTTTATTTTGTGTGATATAAGTATTATTATCCCAGTTTTTTATTTTTATTGTCATATGTGTGAATTTTTTATTCCTTTACATTCAGTCTGTTTACCTTTAGTTCTAAAGTTTGTGTTTTTTTTGTCCATTCAGCTACCCAATATCTTTTTAATAGATTCATATAGTTTTATTAATATTTTTAAAGTTTGAGATTCCAATTTAGTTTTATAATTAGATATGGTGTAATAATTTAGATGTACTTCTATTTTGGCTTCATACTGCTCCCTGCTGACTTTATTCTTTTTTTAATTGTTGAAAATATTACAGATTTTTCTGAATATCCCCTCACTTTACCATTTTCCTCCGAGCCCCTGTCCCACCTCAGGCCCTCACCACACTATTGTCTGTGTCTGGTGGCTGTGCATATATGTATATAAACTATTTGGTTAGCCTCCTCCCACCACTATGCCCCCTCCTCTATGAGATATGTCATTCTGTTCCGTGCCTCCATGCCTCTGGACCTATTTTGTTCAATAGTTTATTATGTTCCATAGATTTCACTCACAAGTGAGGTTATGTGATATTTGTCTTTCTCTGACAGGCTTATTGCACACAGGTCCACCCTTGCTGTTGCAAAGCACAAGAAATCTTTCTTTTTACAGCTACATAGTATTCCATTGTGTAAATGTACCATAGTTTTTTATTCACTCATCTACAGATGGGCACTTGAGCTGTTTCAGATCTTAACTATTGTAAATAATGATGCTATGAACATAAGAGTACATATATTTTTTCTGATTGGTGTTTAAAGCTTCTAACGATATATATCTGGAATTGGGGTCACTGGGACAAACACTGGTTACATTTTTCATTTTTAGAGTAAATTCCATTCGGTTTTTCATAATGGGTGCACCAATCTACATTCCCAGCAACAGTGTACTGGCATTGCCTTTTCTCCACATCCTCACCAGCCTTGTTGTTTGTTGATTTAATGATGGTAGCCATTCTGGCAGGTGTGATAATGATGCTATGAACATTGCAGTTTTAATTTGCAACTCTTTGATGATTTGTGATGTTGAGCATTTTTCATATGTCTATTGGCCACCTGTGTGTCCTGTTTGGAGAAATGCCTATTCAGGACCTATGCCCCTTTGTTAATTGGGTTATTTCTCTTCCTTTTGTTGAGCTGTATGAGTTATTTATATATTTTGGAAATTAACCCCAGATGTGTCATTGGCAAATATGTTCTCCCATCCAGTGGGTTAGATTTTCATTTTGATGATGGTATCTTTTATTTTGTAGAACCTTTTTAGTTTGATGTAGTCCCATTTTTTTATTTTTTCATTTGTTTCTCTTGCCCAACGAAATGTATTGGTGAAAATTCTGCTATATGAAATTTTACTGCCTAAGTTTTCTTCTAAAATTTATATGGTTTCTCAACTAACATTTTAGTCTTTTATCCATTGTGAGTTTATTATTGTGTATTGTGTAAGTTAGTGATCTAGTTTCATTTTTTAAAATATACTTGTCCAATTTTGCCAACATCATTTATTGAAGAGACTGTCTTTACTCCATTGTATGCTTTTGCCTCCTTTGTCAAATATTAATTGACCCTAATGACGTGGGTCAATTTCTGGGATCTCTGCTCTGATCCATTGATCTATATGACTGTTCTTATGCTAATACCAGGCTGTTTTGATTACAATGGCTTTGTAGTATAGTTTGCTGTCCAGTATTGTGATCCCTCCAACTTTGTTCTTCTTTCTGAATATTCTTGAGGCCATTCGGTGTCCTTTTTGGTTCCATATAAATTTTTGAAATATTTATTCTAGATCTGTGAAATATGCTATTGGTATTTTAATAGGAATTGCATTGAATCTATGGATTGCTTTGGGTAGTATGGACATTTTAATGATGTTAATTCTTCCAATCCATGAACACGGTTTAAGCTTCCACTTGTTTGTATCTTCCTCTATTTCTTTTTTCAATGTCCTATAGTTTTCTGAGTTCAGCTCTTTTACCTCCTTATTTAAGTTTATTCCAAGGTATCTTATTTTTTTGTATAGAACTTTGACATTTATTATGCTAGCAAAGAACAAGCCTCAGTAAGCTACAATTATGTCAGCAATTATGAGCTAATTTGCTTTAAAAAATATCTTTATTGTTGAAAATATTACAGATGTCTCCTTTTTGCCCCCCTCCCCCATCAAACACCTCCACCCCCATCCTATCTCCTCCACAGACCTTCCCTGCACAATTGTCTGTCCATGGGCTATGCATATAAGTTCATTGATTTATCCCTTATCATCCCAAACTTACCTATGAAATACATCAGTTTATTTCATGCTTCAATGTCTCTGGATCTTTTTTGTTCGTCAGTTTATTTTATTCATTAGATTCCACATATAAGTGAGATTATATGATACTTTTGTTTCTCTGACTGGCATATTTCTCTTAGCATAATACTCTCCAGGTGTCTCCATGTTGTCTCAAAAGGTAAGAGGTCCTTTTTTTAAGTCTTGATGCTCTAGTTTTAATAGGCTAATATTAACATAGGGTTTTTGGTTTAAGAGGGTTGTAATTATTATCTTATACAATAAAAGCTTAATATGCAAATTTCCCACTCAACCAGGAGTTCAACCGTTCACTATAACGTGCACTGACCATCAGGGGGCGGCGTGTAACATGGTGGGCGTCGATGACATGGCGTTGTGAGCAGGCAGCTGTGGAGGCAATACCGGCACCAATGGGCCCCAATGAGTGCGGGACCATGGCGGGATGGTAGAGCAGGTGAGCAGGCAGTGCCAAGTCAAGGCAGGTGTGAGTGGGTCCCAATTCCCTCCCTGCCGATCACCCCGCAGATGGCAACCAGGGGCAGCAGCAAAGGGGCAGGACAACCACCCGGCTCCTAGGCACTGAGGGAGCTGGGTGGGGGCCCAATGGCTCAAGTTGAGGGGATGCTCTGGGGTCTGGGGGCCCAGGTGATGCCTAGGGCCCAGAGGTAAGCTGGGACCTGCCCTTCCATGCCAGACTCTCATGCTTCGATTGCCCTCCAGGCCTAGGGAATGCACCCGTGCATGAATTTCATGCACTGGGCCTCTAGTCCTATATAATCCTATGTAATAAAGAGCTAATATGCTGATTAGACTGAATAGCAGAACGACCATCAAGATGACCTTCCGGACGACCATCCGGATGACCTTCTGGACAAAGCTGGGGCTGTGAGGGCCAAGCTCTTGGCACGAATTTCGTGCATCAGGCCTCTAGTATAATATATAAAAGTGAGCACTTACTATTTGTCAAGTATATGTCTAAAGGCTTGACATGTATCTATTCAATTCTTAAAGCAACCCAGCGAGGTAAGTATTTTTTATCATTTCCTGTTATAGATGAGAAATAGAGAGAATGTGTGATTTTCCCAAAGTTATAAAACTAGGTAGCTAATGGTAGAACCTGAATTTAAATGGAAGTCATTGTTTCAGACTGTATGCACACTTGTCAACCAAGGACTGGGATCTCTCTCATCAAACTTCCTGCTGCAGCAGAAACCCTTTCCAGAGTTTTTCCACATGGTTGCTCTTAGTCACTACTGTAAATGTCTGCCACCCTCACTAGACTGTGTGCTTCCTGAGGAAAAGAATTGTGTCTGACCATGAGGCCAGTCTTATCACAGAGAAAAATTAAATGAAACACCAATTTAACAACCCAATTCATTGAAAATTCATTTATATCCTAAGTCAGGTAAATAATGTTGAAGGGAAGATCCCATTTACCAGACAGAAGAAATGATTTTTTTTTGTAGTTTGTTCATTTTTTTTTTCTTCATTAGATTCTACATATGAGTGACATCATCCAGTACTTGAAATTCTCTGACTGGCTTATTTCACTTAACATAATACTTTCCACATCCCTCTATGCTGTCTCAAAGCTGTAAGAGGTCCTTTTTTATAGCTGCATAGTATTCTATTGTGTAAATGTACCACAATTTAAAATCCATTCATCTACTGATGGGAACTTGGGCTATTTCCAGATCTTAGATATTGTAAATAATGCTGCTGTGAATATATTCTTTCTGATTGGTGTTTCATGTTTCTTAGGATGTATTCCTAGAAGTGGGATCACTGGTCAAATAGCCATTCCTTTTTTAATTTTTGAGGAAACACCATACTGTTTTCCATAGTGCTTGTAATAGTCTGAATTCCCACCAGCAGTGTACCAGGGTTCACTTGTCTCCACATCTTGCATCAGTACTTGTTTGTTGATTTATTGATGATAGTGATTCTGGCAGGTGTGAGGTGATGCCTCATTGTCATTTTAATTGACATCTCTCTGATGATTAGTGATTTTGAGCATTTTTCATATGTCTCTTGGTCATTTGTTTGTCCTCTTTGGAAAAGTATCTAGTTCTTCTGTCCATTATTTAATTGAGTTGTTTGTCTTCCTTTTGTTGAGTTATATGAGTACTGTATATATTTTTGAATTTAACCCCTTATCAGATGTATCATTGGCAAATATGTTCTCCCATGCAGTGGGTTCCCTTTTAAATTTATTGCTGGTTTCTTTTGCTGTGCAGAAACTTTTTAGTTTGATGTAGTCCCATTTGTTTATTTTTTCCTTTGTTTCTCTTGAAAATTCTGCTATGGGAGATGTCTGATAATTTGCTGCCTACATTTTCTTCTATGATTTTTATGGTTTCATGACTTAACATTTTTAAAAAAATCTTTATTGTTCAGATTATTACAGATGTTCCTCTTTTTTTCCCCCCAGCTTCCCCCCACCCGGTTCCCACCCCACCCCAGGCTCTCACCCCCCCCACACACACTGTCCTCGTCCATAGGTGTAAGCTCTTTATCCAATCTTTTCCCGCACCCCCACGCCCCTTGCCCTGAAAATTGTCAGTCTGCTCCCTTTCCATGCCCCTGATTCTATTACATTCACCAATTTGTTCTGTTCATCAGATTTTTTATTTTTAGATTCACTTGTTGATAGATATGTATTTGTTATCACTTTGTTGTTCATAATTTTTTATCTTTACCTTTTTCTTTTTCTCCTTCTTCTTAAAGAATACCCTTCAGCATTTCATATAATAGTGGTTTGGAGGTGATGAACTCCTTTAGCTTTTTCTTGTCTGGGAAGCTCTTTATCTGACCAATTCTAAATGCTAGCTTTGCTGGGTAGAGTAATCTTGGTTGTAGGTTCTTGCTATTCATCACTTTGAATATTTCTTGCCACTCCCTTCTGGCCTGCATAGTTTCTTTCAAGAAATCAGCTGACAATCTTATGGGTACTCCCTTATAGGTAATTAACTGTTTTTCTCTTGCTGCTTTTAAGATTCTCTCTTTGTCTTTTGCCCTTGGCATTTTAATTATGATGTATCTTGGTGTGATCCTCTTTGGATTCCTGTTGTTTGGGGTTATCTGTACTTACTGGACTTGTAAGTCTATTTCTTTCACCAAGTAGGGGAAGTTTTCTGTCATTATTTCTTCAAATAGGTTTTCAGTATCTTGCTTTCTCTCTTCTTCTGACACCCCCATAATTCAGATGTTGGTACACTTGAAGTTGTCCCAGAGGCTTCTTACACAATCTTCATATTTTTGGATTCTTATTTCTTTTTGCTCTTCTGGTTGGGTGTTTTTTTTTGTTTTTTTTTTGGTGTTGTTGTTGTTGTTTTTGTTTTTGTTTTCTTTTTGCTTCCTTGTACTTAAAATCTTTGACCTGATTCTTGGGATTCTCTAGTCTACTGTTGAATCCCTGTATCATCAGTGTATGCTTAATTTCTGACTGGTCCTTTTCCATTTTTATTTTTTTTGGCATTCTCGCTAAGATCCTTGAAGGTCTCACTAAGTTCCTCAGAGTTTTCTAGAAGATTCTTGGGTAACCTTATAACTGTGGTTATGAATTCTATATCCAATATTTTACTTTCATCCATTTCTTCCATTTGTGACATCTTTCTTTGTCTCCCATTTTTGCTGCTTCCCTGTGTTTGTTTCTATGTATTGGGTAGCTGCAAAGTCTTCTTGAGTTGATAGAGTGGCCTTGTGTGGTAGGTGTCCTATAGGGCTCAGTGGCTCAGCCTCCCCAGTCATCTGAGGTGGATACTCTTGGTGCTCCCCTTTGTGGGCTGTGTGCACAGTCTTGTTGTAGTTGAGTCTTGATTGATGTTGGTATCATTGGGAGGATTTGACCTCCAGGCCAATTGGCTGTGAGGACCAGCTGTGTCTACAATGGAAGAGCTGCTGTACAGGAGACACCCTTATGGGGCAGGACTTGCTTCATTGGGGCTTTGGTGCTCACTGAGTCTGCCCCTTGAGTGTGTCACTTATGGATGTGAAGAATTATAATCTGCTATGGTCTCTCACTGACCACTAGGTACACTGGCTCTTGGATCTCCCAGGAGGTGCAAAGTCAGACACTGCCTGGGGCCACCCAGCAGGAGCTACAAATACATCTGCAGATTCCTCCTCTTTGTATTGGGTTTGGAAGTGCCCAGATGAGGCCCAGCTGTGTAGCAAGGCATGCTGCTGCTGATGCTGCCTGTTTGACAGGTTTTAGGCAAAAGGACAGGCCATTCACATGCAAAAGCTGCTGTGTACAACTTGGGTGAGGTTGTGAATTGGGTGGGGTGGGGTCTCAGGGAATCTCCTGGGAAGAGCAAACAGCAATGGCTGCCAGTCAGCCCTGCACTGGAGAGGTCCCCACACAGGGAAAATGACCACTGTGAGCACCTCTGTCTGAAAGAAAGCTGCCCTCCCATTCCTGTCCTGATGCCAGACAGTCCAGTTTCTCCCCATATGTGTCTGGGTCTCCCAGAGTCTTGCCCTGAATTGGAGTTCAGAGCAAGTAGGAGCTTGTATCTCCCTCCCGATTAAAAAAGCAGTGCACCCGGGTGCCAGCCCATTCCGCACTTCTGCACTTCCTACCAGTCTCAGTGCACTTTCCTCTTTACCTCTAGTTGTAGAATTTCCACTCAGCCAGCTTTCCTGCAGTTCTGGATGATAGTTGTTCTGTCTTTTAGTTGTAATTTTGATGTGGTTGTGAGAGGCAGCAAGTACAGGTGTTTGCCTATACCACCATCTTGGTTCCTTTCTGGGTATTTTCTCATGACTTACATTTAAGTATTTTATTCATTTTGAGTTTATTCTTGGCTATAGTGTAAGTTGTCTGGTTACAATTTTTTGCATGTACTTCTCCAGTTATCCCAACAGCATTTATTGGAGAGATGGTCTTTACTCCATTGTATGCTCTTACCTCCTTTGTCCAATATTAATTGAACTTACTGGCTTGTTTATTTGTGGGTTCTCTGTTCTATTCTATTGATCTATATGCCTGTTCTTGTGCCAGTACCAGGCTGTTTTGATTATAGTGACTTTGTAGTATTGCCTGATATTGGTATTGTGATCCCACCAACTTTGTTCTTTCTCAAAATTGCTGCAGCTATTCGGGATCTTTTATATTCCATAAAAATTTTGGAGTGTTTGTTCTACATCTATGAAAGGTGCCATTGGTATTTTGATAGGGATTATATTGAATCTATTGATTGCTTTGGATAGTATGGACATTTTAATGATGTTAATTCTTTCTATACTTGAACAGGTTATATGCTTCCACTTGTTCGTATCTTCCTCTATTAATTTTTCAATGTCCTGTAATTTTCTGGGTGCAGGTCTTTTACCTCATTGGTTAAGTTTATTCCAACGTATCTTGTCTATTTGTTGTTGTTGCAATGGCAAATAGTTGTGTTTTTTTTCCCCCATTTCTCTTTCTGAGAGTTTATTATGGGTGTATAAAAATGAGATTGATTTTTGTGTTGATTTTGTGTCCTGCTAGTTTGATGAATTCATTTTTTTAAATCTAGTAGAGTTTTAGCACAGTCTTTAGGTTTTTCCAGGTACAATGTCATGTCATCTGAGAATCTGACAATTTTACTCCTTTCTTTCCAATGTGGGTGCTTTTGATTTTTTTCTTCATCTCTGAACACTGTGGCTGGGACTTCCAGTACTATTTGGAATAAGAGTGGACATTCCTGTCTGTTCCTGTTCGTAAGGGAAATGGTTTTAATTCTTGCCCATTGAGTATGATATTGGGTGTAGGTTTGTCAAATATAGACTATATAATGTTCAAGTATGATCCCTCTATTCTCATTTTGCCTTGAGTTTTTATTTAAAACATCATGCTGGCCTGGTGTGTGTGTATCAGTGGTTGAGCATTGACCTATGAACCAGGAGATCATTGTTTGAATCCCAGTCAGGGTACATGCCTGGGTTGCAGGCTCGATTCTTAGTGTGGGGCATGCAAGAGGCAGCTGATCAATTATTCTGTCTCAGCTCATCATTGATGTTTCTATCTCTCTCTCTCCCTCTCTTTTCATCTCTGAAATCAATAAAAATATATATTTTTTAAAAATCAGTGCTGTATTTTATCAATGCTTTTTATGCATCTACTAGAGGCCTGGTGCACAAAATTCATGCACAAGGGGGAGGTCCCTCAACTCGGCCTGCACCCTCTCACAATCTGGGACCCCCTGGCCTGCACCCTCTCCCAATCCAGGACCCCTCCTAACCGCTCCCCTACCTGCCTGCCTGATCACCCCTAACCACTCTGTCTGCCTGCCTGATTGTCCCTAACCACTCACCTGCCTGCCTGATTGCCCCGAATCACTTGCCTGCCTGCCTTATCTCCCCTAACTTCTCTGCCTGCCTGTCTGATCACCCCTAATCACCTCTGCCTGCCTGCCTGATGCCCCTAACTGCTTGCCTCCTTGCCTGATTGCCCCTAACCACTTTGCCTGCCTGCCTTATCACACCTAACTGCCTCTGCCTGCCTGCCTGATCACCCTTAACCATTCTGCCTGCCTTCCTGATCACCCCTAACTGCTTGCCTGCCTGTCTGATTGCCCCTAACCACCTCTGCCTCAGTCCCTGCTGCTTTGGCTTCAGCAGGAAGAACATCTAGAATGACATCCGGAAGGTTGTTTGGCTGTCTGGCCTAATTAGCATATTATGCTTTTATTATTATAGATTATAGATTGATATGATGATGTGATTTTCAGCCTTAATTTTATGTGATTTATCACATTTATTTACTTGGGAATATTTTACCAATCTTGAATCCCCAAAATAAATCCTACTTGGTAATGATGTATCATCTTTTCAATGTATTGCTGGATGTGATTTGCTAGTAGTTTGTTGAGGATTTTAGCATCTATGTTCATTAGGGATATTAGCCTGTAATTTTCTTTGTAGTGTGATTATTTTTTTATTTTGGAATTAAGATGGTCTCATAAAAATAGCTTAGAAGTGTTCCTTACTCTTGAATTTTTTGGAGTATTTTTCGGAGGATATGTGTTAGTTCTTTTCTGAATGTTTAGTAAATCTCCCCTGTGAAGTGGTCCAGACTAGGGCTTCTTCTAATATACTGTTTATTTCTTACAGGGTATTCTTTATCTCTGCTATGTCATTCTTTATTACTGAATCATTCTTATCCATGATTTCTATATCTTTTTTCATGCTGATGTAGTTCCTCCTAAGTTTCTTATAGTTCTCATTATGTCGCTTGCATTTCTTGCTATGATTTCTTGCTTGTTTGAGCATCCTTATAACCATTACTTTGAATTCTGTATCTGATTAATTGCTTGCTTCCATTTCATTTAGACCCATTTTTGGTGATTCCCCCTTTTCTTTCATTTTGGGGTTGGGTTTTTTTTGTCTCTCCATTTTAACTGTCTCTTTTTGTTTGTTTCCATTTATTAGATAGAACTTCTTTGTCTCCCAGTCTTTGTGGGATGGCCTTATATAGAAAGTCTCTTATGTGACTTAGTGATGGAGCCTCTTTGAACACCTGAGCTCAATGTACTAGGAATGTCCCTTATGTGGGTTAATTTAGCTCTTCTGTTATAATTGGTATTGATTGCTGATGCATGATTTGAGGGTGGGGTCTCCCTTCATGCTTATTGACTCTAAGGCTCAACCCCTATCATGTAGAGCCAGCTGTTATACAGGTGCTTACAGAGCAAAACAATGTCAAACCAAATAACAACATGACAAACAAATCAAAACAAAAATGGGGGGATAAGGACACATTTGTAATACCTTAATCAAAAAAAGGGGGGGGGGACAAGAAAGGCTGAAAATAAAGAGAATGTAAGAAAACAAACAGTACTAATTGGCTAGATACCCTATTAATTAGAAGGGGGAGAACCAAAAAGGAGAATATGGAAGCAAATAAGGAAGAGAAATAAAGTTAGGATCTGGTATTTGTGGAGTTCACTGAATTTTGCAATGGTATTGTTTATTCTGGCCCTTGGTATGTTGGTCCTGGGCCTCCTTGGAGGTTCCCTGGTGCCAGTCAATGTGAGTCACTGTCTGCTTGGTCCTGGGCAACCTGGCTGAATCCCACCATGGTGGAGACCCACAGGGTCTGTTGGGTTGTAGCCCAGATACTGGGTATGCCTTGGGTATCACACTCTGAATGTCCCTGTTCTATCTCGTTTTCCCTAACCCCACAGAACTGAGCTCTGTGGGGCATCTGGTCTCGGTTAGGATGGTTTGAACAGACTCGTGTTGGGAGTGGCATCTGTAGCATGTAGGACAGATGGGCGGGCCCTTGTTCTCCTCCAATATTTCAGCTCTGGCTGGTTTGCATACACCCCTTTGCTACCACCACAAGCAGGAGGAACTTTAAAATATTAATAACAAATAAAAGAAAATGTTAAAATTCAGCCCAGCTTGAAACTTTCAGTGCCACTTGCCACTTCTAGGTGTGGCATCTGTCCTGGCTCCATCTAATCAGGCCCAATGTCTGAGTCTGCACTACCAGACCTACTAGTATAAGTGTATATTTCCAGGCCAGCACCATTCCCCCTTGCCTGGGGTTGTTGCAAGGGAGGGCAGAAACAGTTGTTCTGCTGGTGGGAGAAAGGGTACTTCCCCTGCACTCCAGTTAGGTAGAACTGATCTTCCTTCCTGGTGCCTACTGTCAGTTCAGATCCTGTTCTCTGCTAACAGTTCCCACAGATCTACAGCTTTTTCATTTTCCACCTGTCCCTCAGTTCTAGCAGCATCGTCCCAGACAAACACCTCTCAGTTTCCTACCCTGACTTCTGGTAGTAAGTTCATGTGGTCCAGACCACTGTGGAGGTTAGCAGCAAGGTGGCTGCACTGAGTCACATTGGTGGGGCCAGAAGTGCTTGGTTATTGAAGAAAGGCTGGGTGCACTGAGTTGTAGCAGTTGTAGGGCCTGTTGGGGGGGTGGGGAGTCACGGCGGTGGGACAGGGTGCACCAGATATGTTGTGATGGGTCATGGTAGTGGGTTGAGGGAGCCTGAGGTGCTGAGTTGTAGTGGCTGGGCCAGGTGCACCATGCTACTGCAGAGAAGCTGGGGTCCCTGTGTAACAGTCATTCCCTGCAGAGTCCTCCCAAGGAGGACCCTCTACCCAATATCTTTTTATTGGAACATTTAAGCCATTTACATTTAAAGTGATTATTTTTTTTTATTTTTTATTAAGGTATTATATGTGTACATATCTTACCATTGCCCCCCCACCCCACTCCCATATATGCCCTCACCCCCCAGAGTTTTGCGTCCATTGGTTATGCTTATATGCATGCATACAAGTCCTTTGATTGATCTCTTATCTTCCCCACCTCTCCCTAACCTTCCTGCTGTAATTTGACAGACTGTTTGATGCTTTACTGCCTCTGTATCTATCTTTTTGTTCAAGTTTATAATGTTCTTTATTATCCATAAATATGTGAGATCATGTGGTATTTTTCTTTCATTGACTGGCTTATTTCACTTAACATAATGTTCTCCAATTCCATCCAGGTTGCTGCAAATGGTAAGAATTCCTTCTTTTTTATGGCAGCATAATATTCCATTGTGTAGATGTACCATAGTTTTCTGATCCAGTCATCTGCTGATGGGCACCTAGGCTGTTTCCAGATCTTAGCTATTGTAAATTGTGCTGCTATGAACATAGGGATGCATATTTCCTTTCTTATTGGTGTTCCCAGTTTCTTAGGATATATTCCTAGGAGTGGGATTACTGGGTCAAATGGAAGTTCCGTTTTCAGTTTTTTGAGGAAACTCCATACTGTTCTCCACAGTGGCTGCACCAGTCTGCATTCCCACCAGCAGTGCACGAGGGTTCCTTTTTCTCCGCATCCTCGCCAACACTTGTCGTTTGTTGATTTGTTGATGATAGCCATTCTGATAGGTGTGAGATGATAGCGCATTGTTGTTTTGATTTGCATCTCTCGGATAATTAGTGACCTTGAGCATGTTTTCATGTGTCTCTTGGCCTTCCTTCTGTCTTCTTTGGAAAAGATTCTATTTAGGTCCGTTGCCCATTTTTTTATTGGATCATTTATCTTCCTTTTATTAAGTTGTATAAGCTGCCTGTAGATGTTGGAGATTAAACCTTTATCAGTGATGCCATTTGCAAATATGTTCTCCCATTCGGTGGGCTTTCTTGTTGTTTTGTTGATAGTTTCTTTTGCTGTAAAAAAGCTTTTTATTTTGATGTAGTCCCATTTGTTTATTTTCTCTTTAGCTTCCATTGCCCTAGGGGCAGTATCAGTGAAGAAGTTCTTTTGACATATGTCTGAGATTTTGCTGCCTGTGGATTCCTCTAGTATTTTTATGGTTTTCCCGTCTTATGTTTAAGTCCTGTATCCATTTTGAGTTTATTTTTGTGTATGGTGTAAGTTGGTGATCTAGCTTCATTTTTTTGCATGTGTCTGACCAATTTTCCCAACACCATTTATTGAAGAGACTGTCTTTATTCCATTGTATGTTCATGCCTCCTTTGTCAAATATTAATTGAGCATAGTGGTTTGGATCAATATCTGGATTCTCTATTCTGTTCCATTGATCTATATGTCTGTTCTTATGCCAGTACCAGGCTGTTTTGAGAATAGTGGCTTTGTAATACAGCTTGAAATCTGGTATTGAGATCCCTCCTACTTTATTCTTCTTTCTCAGGATTGCTGTGGCTATTCGGGGTCTTTTTTTATTCCAGGTGAATTTTTGGAGAGTTCGTTCTAGGTCTGTGAAATATGCTGTTGGTATTTTAATGGGGAGTGCATTGAATCTATAGATTGCTTTGGGTAGTATGGACATTTTAATGATGTTGATTCTACCAATCCATGAACATGGTATGTTCTTCCATCTGTTTACGTCTTCCTCTATCTCTTTTTTCAGTGTCCTGTAGTTTTCCGTGTATAGGTCTTTTACCTCCTTAGTTAAGTTTATTCCTAGGTATCTTAATTTTTTTGGTGCGATGGTAAATGGGATTGCCTTTTTAGTCTCTCTGTCTGTAAGTTCACTATTGGTGTATACAAAGGCCATAGATTTCTTGGCGTTAATTTTGTATCCTGCTACATTGCCGAATTCATTTATTAAGTCTATTAGGTTTTTGACGGAGTCTTTCGGATTTTTTATGTACAATATCATGTCGTCTGCAAATAAAGACAGCTTTACTTGTTCTTTTCCAATTTGGATGCCTTTTATTTCTTCTTCTTGTCTAATTGCAATAGCTAATACTTCCAGTACTATGTCAAACAGGAGTGGTGAGAGTGGGCATCCCTGTCTTGTTCCTGTTCTTAGGAGAAATGTTTTTAGCTTTTTTCCATTGAGTATGATGTTTGCTATGGGTTTATAATATATAGCTTTTATTATGTTGAGGTATGAGCCTTCTATTCCCACCTTGTTGAGAGTTTTTATCAAGAAAGGGTGTTGGATTTTGTCAAATGCTTTTTCTGCATCAATTGATATGACTATGTGATTTTTATCTCTCAATTTGTTTATGTGATGTATCACGTTTATTGATTTGCGGATATTGTACCATCCTTGCATTCCTGGGATAAATCGTACTTGGTCATGGTGTATGATCTTTCTGATGTACTGCTGGAGCCGATTTGTTAGAATTTTGTTGAGGATTTTGGCATCTGTGTTCATGAGGGATATTGGCCTGTAATTCTCTTTCATTGTGTTGTCCTTATCTGGTTTTGGTATTAGGGTGATGCTGGCTTCATAGAAGGAGCTTGGAAGTGTTCCTTCCTCTTGAATTTTTTGGAATAGTCTGAGGAGGATAGGTTTTAGTTTTTCCTTGAATGTTTGGTAAAACTCTCCTGTGAAGCCGTCAGACCCCGGGCTTTTGTTTGCTGGAAGCTTTTTGATGACTGCTTCAATTTCGTCCATAGTTATTGGCCTATTGAGCTGTTGAGATTCTTCTTGATTGATTTTTGGAAGGTTGTATTTTTCTAGGAATATGTCCATTTCCTCCAGGTTGTCCAGTTTGTTGGAATAGAGCTGTTCGTAGTATTTTGTAACAATCCTTTGTATCTCAGCGGGGTCTGTTGTTATTTCACCTCTTTCATTTCTGATTTTGTTTATTTGGGTCCTCTCTCTTTGCTTCTTGGTGAGCCTGGCTAGAGGTCCATCAATCTTGTTTATCTTTTCAAAGAACCAGCTCTTGGTTTTGTTGATCTTTTGTATTGTTTCTTTGGTCTCTATCTCATTTATCTCCGCTCTGATCTTTGTTATTTCCTTCCTTCTGGTTACACTGGGCTTTTCTTGCTGCTCTTTTTCTAGCTCTTTGAGTTGTAGGGTTAGGTAATTTATTACCATTGTTTCTTGTTTTTTGCAATAGGCTTGTAGAGCTATGAACTTCCCTCTCAAGACTGCTTTCGCTGTGTCCCATAGATTTTGGATTGTTGTGTTTTCATTGTCATTTGTTGCCATGATGTTTTTTATTTCTTCCTTGATCTCTCTGGTGACCCAGTCCTTGTTTAATAGCATGCTGTTTAGTCTCCATGTGTTTGATTTCTTTGGAATGTATTTATTGTAGTTGATTTCCAGTTTTATGCCACTGTGATTTGAGAAGATCTTGATATAATTTCTATCTTCTTGAATTTGAAGAGACTTTGCCTGTGACCCAGCATATGGTCTATCTTTGAAAATGACCCATGTGCACTTGAGAAGAATGTATATTCTGTGGCTCTGGGGTGAAATGTTCTGAAGATGTCAATTAATTCCATCTGGTCTAGTGAGTCATTTAGGATTGCTGTTTCTTTGCTGATTTTTTGTTTAGAGGATTTGTCCAATGGTGATAATGGGGTATTAAAGTCTCCTACTATGATTGTATTGCTATTAGTCTCTCCCTTGATATCCTCCAGGAGTTTTTTTATGTATTTGGGTGCTCCTATATTGGGAGCGTATATGTTTACCAGAATTATTTCTTCTTGTTGGATTTCTCCCTTTAGTATTATGAAGTGGCCTTCCTTATCTCTTGTTATGGCATTTACTTTGAGGTCTAGTTTGTCAGATATAAGTATTGCTACCCCAGCTTTTTTTTCATTTCCATTTGCCAGGAAGATATTTTTCCATCCCTTCACTTTCAATCTGTGTGAGTCTCTTGTTCTGAGATGGGTCTTTTGTAGACAGCATATATATGGGTCATGTTTTTTTATCCATTCAGCCACTCGATGTCTTTTGATTGGAGCATTTAGTCCGTTTACATTTAAAGTTATTACTGAAAGGTATTTGTTTGTAGTCATATCTATTTTTGTGTCTGTATTCCTTCTTACCTGTTTATTTCTTCTTTTTACAGTATTCCCTTTAGCAATTCTTGCATTGCTGGTTTGGTGGTGATAAACTCCCTGAGTCTTTTTTTGTCTGCGAAGCTCCTGATTTCCCCTTCAATTTTGATTGATAGTCTTGCTGGATATAGTATTCTTGGATTCAGTCCTTTGCTTTCTAACACTTTGTATACCTCCTTCCATTCACTTCTAGCTTGTTGTGTTTCTGTTGAGTAATCATTTGACAATCTGATGGGTGTTCCTTTGTAGGTAACTCTCTGTCTCTCTCTTGCCGCCTTTAAGATTCTCTCTTTATCATTTATATTTGCCATTGAGATTATGACATGTCTTGGTGTGGGTCTTTTGGGGTTGATCCTGCTTGGGACTCTCTGTACTTGCGTAACTTTTATCTTTCCCATATCCAGGAAGTTTTCTGTCATTATTTCTTCAAATAGATTTTCTAATCCCTGCTGCTCTTCTTGTCCTTCTGGCAGCCCTATTATACGCATGTTACTTCGCTTCATGTTGTACCGAAGCTCCTTTAGGCTTTCCTCCTGCTTTTTAATTTTTTTCTCCAATTGCTGTTCAGATTGAGCTTGTTTCTGTACCTGATCTTCTAACTCACTAATTCGGTCCTCTGCTTCCTGTAGTCTACTGTTGAAACTTTCCATGGTGTTTTTGATTGTAGCTATATCACTTTTCATTTCTTCCTGATTCTTGCATAAGTTGTTGATTTTCTCATCCATCCGATGTATAAATTCCACGACCATTACTCTGAACTCCTTTTCGGTCATGTTGCAAGCTTCAGTTTCACTAATTTCCTTTCTTGGCGACTCCACATTTTCTTTCCTCTGTGAGTTATTTCGTTTCCCCATTCTGGCTATCACCAGAAAGCTCAAGCTTCTGTTTATGTGCACCTCGGCCGTGCGCTGTGGGGACTTCGCTCCACCCGAGTTTCACTGAAGTGCTCTGACACTAGGACGTGTGGCTGCCTTTGGTTGGTGGGAACCAGACTTGCCCAGGGTCAGTGTCCCAGTGTTCCGTGTGGTCTCGTGTGCACACTTAGAATCAGGGGCCCTGTCAGCACCACACTGTTGGTATGTGCCGAAAATGAGATCCTTAGCATGTGCCAGGAGTCAGAGTTTCCCTGTATCTGCACCAAGAATCGAGTGTCAGAGTCTCTGTTGCCTTGTGCAGTTTCTCGTTGAGAATCAGGGTCCCTGTGTGTGCATGCACCAACAATTGGGGTCGTTGGCTCTTAGTGTGAATGCGCTGTGAGTCAGGGATCCCAGGCAGCTGTGTCCAGCGTGCCAAATTCCCTGAAGTGGAGCTGTGTCCTGTGTGTGCTCTCACTACTGAGCCAAACTGGCTAGGGCGCACACTCTCAAATCCCTGAAGGTGAGCTGCCTTTGTGCACTCTCCCAGAATTCCCGAAGAGGGGCGGTGTCCGTCCTGTGCGCCAAATTCCCCAAAGGGAAGCCCCTTTGTGCACGCTCTAAGATTCCCCGAAGGGGAGCTGTGACCCGCAAGCCAAATTCCCCCCAATTCCCCAAAGGGGAGCCCTCTGTGCGCACTGACAGATTTCCCCGAAGGTGAGCTGCTTCTGTCCTGTGCGCCAAATTCCCTAAGGCGGAGCGCGTCCCTGCGCAAAGCTCTGCAGCTTGGGCGAGGGGCGTGTCTATTAGTTACTATGGCGCTATCCACGTGCGCCTGCGGGGAGGGGGATAGGCTCTTTGACTCACGGGAATCTGCCAGGAAGTCTGGATTCTTGTTGTTTCTTCCTCTGAAGCTGTGATATCAGTTCTCTGTCCCCAGTGGCTGCAGGGTCCTGGTTTGTGTCAGAAGCCAGGATCCGAGTCTCAGGCAGCTCTGTTTCTCAAGATGGTGTGGTCTCCGCGTCTGCACCAGCCGCCGAGAAGTGTCCGCTTTGTGCGCGGGGCTCCGCCGTCTAGGACTGCCCGGTTAGGCAGCCCCTTGGAAGACCTGCAGAATCTAACTGACCCTAGCTCATACACACACACACACCACACACGTCTACACATCTACACTCTCCTCTATGGGTTCCTCAGTCACAGTCTCTCTCTCCCTACCTTCTTGCCGGTCGCCATCTTTTTTCCCCAATCTAAAGTGATTATTGATGGATATTTATTTAATGACATTTTATTCTTTTGTTGTTGTTGTTAATCCTCACCTGAGGATATTTTCCCATTGATTTTTTAGAGTGAGTGGAAGAGAGAGGGAAAGACAAAGAGAAATATTGATGTGAGAGAAACACATCAATTGGTTGCCTCTTGCATGAACCCTGACCAAGGCCCAGCCAGGGAGGAACTTGCAACCAAGGTGCATGCCCTTGACTGGAATTGAACCCATAACCCTTGGGTCTGCAGGCCAACGCTCTATCCACTGAATAAAACCAGCTAAGGAGACATTTTAGTCTTTATAACTGTTAAGGAAGAGCTGTTAACACTTTTTGTAATGCTGGTTTGGTGATAATGAACTCCTTTAGCTTTTTCTAGTCTATAAAGCTTTTGTTCCTCATTCAATTTTAAATGATAGCATTGCTGGAAATCTAATGAACAAAATAAACTGATGAACAAAATAGATCCAGAGATATAGAAGCATGGAACTGACAGATGAATCTCAGAAGGAAGGGGTTGGGGTTTGAAGAGAGTAACCAAAGAACTCATATACATATATGCATAACCCATGGACACAGACAATAGTGTGGTGAAGGCCTGGTGTGGGCAATAATGGGTGGAGTGAGGTGACTGGGGAATGATGAAGATATCTGTAATATTTTCAACAATAAGGATAAACTTTAAAAAATAGTTTTTTAAAATTAGTCTTGTTAGTAGGCCCTTGCTTTTCCTCACTTTGAATATTTCATGCCTATCCCTTCTGGCCTGAAATGTTTTTGTTGAGAAATCAGTTGGAAGTCTAATGGAAACTCACTTATAGGTAACTAACTCATTTTCTCTTGCTGCTTTTAAGATTCTCTCTTTGTTTTATCATTTCCCATTTTAATTATGATGCATCTTGGTGTGGGCCTCTTTGGGGTCATCTTGTTGGTTCTTCCTGTACTTCCTGGACTTATGTATCTTTTTCCTTCACCAGGTTATAGTAGTTTTTGGTCATTATTTCTTTAAATATGTTCTAATTCTCTTGTTCTCTCTCTTCTCCTGCTGGTGTGCCTATGATGCGAATATTGCTATGCTTCATGTTGTCCCAATGATCACTTAAACTATCCTCTTTTTAAAATATTTTTTTTTCTTTTTAGTGCTTGATTGGGTGTTTTATACTACCTGTCTTTCAATTTGGTGATTTGATTCTCTGCATCATTCAACCTACTGTTTACTTCTTCTAGTGTATTCTACATTTCACATATTATATTCTTCATTTCTGACTGGTTATTTTTTATGGTTTCTATGTCCTTTACATGCTGTTGTAGCTCTCACTAAGATTTTTGCAGTTCATACTAAGTTATTTGAGCATCCTCATAACCATTTTTTGAACGTTGTATCTGGTAAATTGCCTGCCTCCATTTCATTTAGTCCTTTTGTTTTTCTTTTAGATTTCTCTTGTACTTTAATTTCAAGCATGTTTCTTTGTCTCCCCATTTTGGCTGCATGTCTATGTTTATTTCTATGTATTAGGTAGATCTTCTATGTCTCCCAATCTTGGGAGGGTCTCTGATGCAGGTCAATCAAGATGTTGCATGTGATTTCTCCTGGGAAAACCTGTTTGGAGCTATGAATCATTTCACCATTTGAGTCTGACTCTACTGGTCCTGGGTGTGCATGAAAAGGATCAAGCTATGCAACAAGGCTGACTTCCACCAGCACTGAGTCCAGGGTCAGGTCAGCAAAAGGTCCTAGGCACCCTGAGATTAGCCTATACTTGACTCGTCTGCCAGCTGCCTCTTAGGTTCAGTCACTGAAACTGCCTCTGGTGGTATTTGAGTTGTAGGAAGAAGGTTCTCTCAGTGAGTCACCAAGTAGCTGCAAGTGGTGTTCATCAGAGTGATACAGGCTAAATCTCGGTGACATTGTCAGGTCTGAGGCCCCTCAGCAAATGTTCTAGCTGCTACCCATCAGTTGCCTGCAGATCTTTGTGATGGGGCATGTTCTCAGAAAATCATCAAGGCTTTCCAGCTGACCTTATCAATCCTGAAGAGACCAATATTTGGCTGTGTGAAAGAAGAGCTCTGCACCCATTGGATCTGCAAATACAAAATGGCCCCCTTTTTAGAAAGAAACAACTCAGTCTGTTTGAGAGCCTACCAGCAGCTGTATCTCATCAGGACTGGGCTACCAGGAGTTGGGAGGGTGGAGCTAGGAGATCTCTCATGAGAGAGGGAGCACCTGCCAGGCTTATGAGAAAGAGGAAGGAATGACCCAAACCCCAGAGCCACAAAACCCAGTCACTGACACCAGCTAAGTCTACTCAGACTTCCATACCACTTACCAGGCAGTTGACTCCTTAGCAGGGTTTGAACACCACAGGATGAGGTGACAGAGAGTTTAGAAGGTGAAGTATTTCATTCTCCCATGCTGATACCATAATGAGGAGAATTCTCTACCCAAAAAAAGATGGCATCTGCAGTGTGGGAGAGGGACTCAGGACAAAGATCCTGGCAGCTTTCCCTTGAACTCTTTCCCCAGAGCCACAAGCCTCACAAAACTCTAGACCCTTTTGCCAGGGTGAATGGCTGCAAATGAGATTTCATGTGTTTTCCCTCTAAGAGGGCCCCTGTGCTTCTAGTAGTGACTTGTCTCTCTGTGACTGACAGAATACCCTACTTATTTTCATAGCTAGAAGTTATGTGGGCTCTGTTGCTCTGGACTTGGGAGTCTGGCATGGGGTTGAGACCCTTTATTCCTCATTGGGAACCTTCGCAGCTGAGATATCCTTCCAGGATCACAGCTGCTGCCGGTGGGAGTTATGCCAGCTCTTTTCTCATCTCCACTCTTCCTACAAGTCTCAATGTGGCTCCTTCTGTAAATCCTCCATTATAAGACTTCTGTTCAGCTAGTCTTCATTTGATTATTCGGGTTGACTGTTCTATATTTTAGTTGTAATTCCAGTTTGGTACTATGGAGGGTGAATGTAACATCTACCTACTCTGCTGCCATCTTGGGTCCCCATACAACTTTTAAAAATGAGAATGAAGAAGTTCACTCACTCTAAGTTATATTAAATGAATGATATCCAACTTATAGTAAATAGAAATGAATGAAGGTGAAAAACTGTGCATAGAATACTGCTATTTGTTTGAAAAAAAGCACACTCTTTGGATGCTTTTATATACATATATATATATATATATATATATATATATATATATATATAAAATTTGAAATGATACAGAATAAACTCATGGCAGTGTAACATTTCTTGCTTTCAGGGAGGGAAACTGTTGCTAAGGGACAGAGATAGAAGAGAGACTTTCACTGTACAATTTACACCTTCAAATTTTGAACCTTGTATTTGTATTATTTTTCAAAAGAAATACAGTGGAAAAGTTTTGACATATTAAAAATTCCATACATATTTATATAAACATATAAAAATAAGAAGATTCGGAATGATACACATCAAACACCAAACCAAACAGGTATTATATCTTAGAAAGGGAATGTGGAAAGTTAGACTTCTGCGTGTGGTGGATATTTACTTTATGTTGCTTAAATTTCAAACTGAGGTTTCCTAATTACACAAATCAACCACATAAAAAAAGTCCTATACTATAGGGCTAAGGCACTGGACCAAGACAGTACAGCTTTTTTAAAAAAAAATTCAGCCATAATGTATGAAAGTTTCAGCCCTAATAACATGTTTGTAACATAATTTCCTTGAATCTTTCTGATGGATTGAGGTAATAAGACCTTGTGTGCACCATTAAAAGTCAAGAAACGCAAAATCCAATATATAGAAAATGAATCATAGAATTGTACACTTTAAGCATATAATTTTATTAACCAATGTCACCCCAATCAATTAAAAACATTATTAAAGGAAGTAATCAGCCATGGCTGGTATGGCTCAGTTGGAGCATCATCTGGTACATCAAAAGGTTGCAGGATCATTTCCCTGTCAGGTCACATACTCAGGTTGTGGGTTCAATCCCTGGTAGGAGTGTGTGTGGGAGGCAGCTGATGGATTTTTCTCTCTCACATCGATGTCTCCGTCTCTCTTAATTCCTCTTCCTCTAAAATCAATTTTTAAAAGTTTGTAAAAAGGAAGTAACAAGACCTTACTATGCAAGTACTCAAAATTAAACAGTAAACTAACCTTTAATCTTATAATGAAGTCTGTGAAGAATACTGAAACTTCCCATATAGGAGGCAAAGAATATACAAAGAAAAGCAGTGGTGAACCACTTTTACAATTGTCTTAAAGGTACAACTAACATTTCAATAGTGTGCATTCTTTGGAGCTGCTAAAAAGACCTTGTGATTTAGAGCCAGTAATACACTTTTAAAAATCTGGTTACATTTTATAGTAGTTGTGTGAATTGGCATAACCAACTAACCTTATAGTTAATCAACTATTCCTATTTTATCAGCAATCTCAGAAGTTTATTGAAAAATTAAATCAGATATTATGAAAGCACATTGTAAACTCTATAGTGCTGTGAAAATTCTATTATTATCATTTTTTATCACCCACAGTGGCAGAGTTAATAACAACTGGCTACTGTACCTTCCCCCATATTGTCATAAAGGACATTTTTTCTTTATTCTCAGAATCGCATGGCAACTTTTCAAACATGAAACTTCCAGAAAGTCACTGGTTCAAAATTTGGCATTATAATTGTTTCTCTCACTGCATGGGAAAAATAATTTAAATTTTATAGTAATACTAAAAAAATTGGTAATAGGAAAACAAAATGGAAATTTAATTTTGAGCATTATCTCTTTCTGAACTCTTAGAAATGGGCAAAAGGATAGTGTGAACACATTTTCTTTTTTCTTAAATTTCAGTTATCTACCTCATATTCTACCATGCCATCTTTGTGTTCTTTACCTGGACCTACTGGAAGTCTATTTTTACACTCCCTCAACAGCCAAATCAGAAGGTAAGAAAACTTATCCTATATAATAAAGAGGTAATATGCAAATTGACTGTCACACCCTTGCACAAGATGGCCACCCCATGTGGTCACAAGATGGCTGCCACAAGATGGCTGGCAGGGGAGGGCAGTTAGGGGTGACCAGGCCAGCAGGGGAGGGCAGTTGGGGGTGACCAGTCTGGAAGGGGAGGGCAGTTGGGGGCAACCAGGCCTGTAAGGAAGGGAGGGCAGTTGGGGGGCAGGGGGAGACAAGGCCTGCAGAGGAGTGCAGTTAGGGGTGACCAGGCTGGCAGGGGAGTGCAGTTGGGGGCAACCAGGCCTGTAGGGGAGGACAGTTGGGGCGACCAAGCCTGCAGGGGAGGGCAGTTGGGGTGACCAGGCCTGCAGAGGAGGGCAGTTAGGGGTGAACAGGCCAGCAGGGGAGGGCAGTTAGGGTTGACTGGGCTGGCAGGGGTGGGCATTTAGGGGCGACCGGGCCGGCAAGGTAGGGCAGTTGGGGGGGACCAGTCCGGCAGGGGAGGGCAGTTAGGGATGATCGGGCCAGCAGGGTGGGCAGTTGGGGGTGACTGGGACGGCAGGGTAGGGCAGTTGGGGGTGACCAGGCCACTAGGCGAGGGTAGTTAAGGGTGACTGGCCAGCAAGGGAGGTCAGTTAGGGGCAACCAGGCCAGCAGGAGGGCAGTTGCGCGTGACCGGGCTGGCAGGGGAGCAGTTAGGCGTCGATCAGGCTGGCAGGGGAGTAGTTAGGGGGTGATCAGGCTGGCAGGCAGAAGTGGTTAGGGGCAATCAGGCAGGCAGCCAGACGAGCAGTTGGGAGTCCCGGATTGTGAGAGGGATGTCTGATTGCCAGTTTAGGCCCAATCCCCTGGAGCCTAAACCAGCAGTTGGACATCCCCTGAGGGGTCCCAGATTGGAGAGGGTGTAGCAACACCTGCCCCCCCGCAGTGCATGAATTTCATACACCAGGCCTCTAGTCCTGTATAATAAAAGCTTAATAGGCAAATTGATGGAATGGCGGAATGACCAGCTGAACAACTGGTCACTATGAGGCACACTGACTAACGGGACAGATGCTCAACATAGGGGTTTCCTCCAGCCTGCAGGCCCCAGGCCAGCTAAGGTAGGTGCCAACGGGCGTGACACAAGCTGCATCTTGTGGAGCAGGTGATGGGTGAATGGGCCACAGAAGGAGGCAACCAGCAGTGGTGGAGGGGCGGGGACAGCAAGCAGGTGGTGCCAGGACAGCCACGGTGGGTGCCAGTGGGCACCCCCCACAATTGCCCAGTTGATCACCCCACAGATCAGCACTGGTTGCCAGCCAGACCTAGGGACCCTACCTGTGCAGCAATTTCATGCACCAGGCCTCTGGTTACATCATAACGGCTAAAAACAGAGGGAAGTAGAAATGCCAATATGGCAAGATGAGGACAAAAAGAGAAGCAAAAAGCCTTCTGCTACAAAATGGAGATTAAGTGTAATCTTTAAAAACAATTCTTAGTGCCCTATCCAGTTTGGCTCAGTGGATAGAGCATCGGCCTGTGGATTGAAAGGGCCCAGGTTCGATTCTGGTCAAGGGCATGTACCTTGGTTGCAGGCACATCCCTGTTAGGAGGTGTGCAGGAGGCAGCTGATCAATGTGTCTCTCTCATCGATGTTTCTAACTCTCTATCCCTCTCCCTTCCTCTCTGTAAAAAGTCAATAATAATAATAATAATAATAAAAAACTCTTAGTAATAAAGATAAATTAATGTAGTATTGACTATTTGAAGGAGTTTGTGAAATCACCAGCCGTGTATATATTTAAAACTAAGAAACCAATGCCTGCATTGGTGATATAATTAGAGAAACAAAAACCAATTTTAATTTTGAAAACTCATCTAGTTCCATTTTGTGAAAATGTTATTTTGGAACACAGTGAGACTCTGGAAGACAACTCTTAGGAAAAATTTAGAATTGTTAAATTGATCATTTAAAAATTGTGCTTCAGACTGAAAAAATGGCAGCGGAATAGACAGATGTGTCCCAAGCCTTGTCCCAGAGAAGAAAGAGGGAACAGCTGAGGGTCACACGGGGAGTGTTTGTTGGCGAGTTAAGGGACAGCTATTTGCCAGGAGAGGGTGGGGGACTGCTGGACGGGGTTCCCCTGACTGGGCAGCCGCCACTGCTGCTGGGTTCCTTCCTGGAGTGACCAACTTGGACGTGGAGACCAAACCATCTTGAAGGGGAAAGTGGATGTTATCGGAAGCCTGAAAATCTACAACTGCAGCACCCACTGAACTGCTGCGAACCCCAGAACACCAGTCCCCAATTGGTGCAATCACGCGGATTCAGAGGAGCTCTACACTCCACCACGGAAAGACAACATCTCGCCTGGGATAAGGTGAGGTCTCTGGTCCCAGCGGGAGAGAGAAAGGGGCGCACTGCAGGAGCTGGAGGACCGGGGGAAGTCTGTGCCTAGAAAAATCCATGGCTGTTGGGGCTGGCATGATCTGTGAATGTGGAAGGGGATCCTCAGAACTGCTAGCAGAAGGGATCTCTAAAAAGAAACCCATTTTGATCTGACGCAAAAGGACAGCCTAAAAATCTTAAAAGTGTGCCGGCTGCTTAGACCCAAGGGGGAAAGGGGGACTGCGCAGACTTGTGCACAGCCCCGTTGTTCGCACATTTGGGCTTTTTCCTCTTCAAATCCTTGCTTCTAATTACTAAGCCCAATACGTAGGATCACCCATTGGGGACACCCTGGGAGACTGCAGGGGAAAGTTGTTTTTCTGGAACCTGGGGGTTGGAGTGGGGAGTGACCATCAGAGAGCCAGCTCTGGGGCAGCCTACTCCCACAAACCGGTATTGAGCGCCACAGGGAAAGCAGGATCTAAGTACAGGCTAGAGAGGACCTATAGGCCCGGAAGTCAATCCAGAAACACTGCCACCCAGGGGCTGAATCACAAATTGACTCTTGTGTAATCACAAATAAAGGAATACGAGAAATTAAGGCAATGCCTGCTTAAAAATCAGGACTGGCTTACAACACTGAGGAGCAGTGGAACGCAGGAAACTGCAATACTGTCCTGACTGGGAAACAGGCATGCCAAACAGAACAATAGAGGAAGTGAATGACCTTCACTACTGCATACATATTATATATATTTTTTATTTTTTTCATCCTTTACTTAAGAAACTAATTTTTTTTTATTTTTTCCTCACTTGATTTTGCCTTTTTAATTATTACATTTTTATTTTCAATCAGTATTATTACTACTACTATTTTACCTTTTTTTTTAAAAAAAGTGTTATTTTATTTTCTCTTTATTTTACTTTGAGATTAGTGTTCTACATTCTATTTTCATCTTTCCTTTAGCATCATTTTACTCAACTCTACCTTTATGCCATCACTGTGTTCCTAATTTTCCACTTTTGGAATCCTGTTTCTCTTACCCTTTTCCTGCTTTAGATTTTCCTTATTCTTTCTGGTTACCCCCTGTTAAAATTTCACCCTACTTATATATCTAATTTCTAATCCCCTGCTCCAAGTCCATACACACCTCTCTCTTCTCTGGCTGAACTACCCAAAAAAATTGTTTTTCTCTCTGTCCTTTTGTTGTTGTTTGCCTGAATGTTGATTATATCAATTTTTATGCTTTTTTGTGAGATTGTTTTGCTTATTCTTTTTTTTGTTTTTTTTTTTGTTGCTTTGTTTTTGTTTGTTTTTGCTTCTGTTTTCCTCGCCTCGCTTGATATTAGTTGTTGTTTGTAGTTTATATTCATCTCCAGGTACTTGTTGCTGGCATTTGCTAGGATTAGTGGCTGTGCTATTGGAGTTATTTTGTTCCCCTTTTCTGTCTTATTCTTTTTCTTTTCTCTCTCTTTTTTTTCCTTTTCCCAATTTCATTTTGGCACTCCTTTTTTATTATTTTCCTCTTCTTCTTTCTCTCTTATCCCCTAATTTTCCTTTCTCTGGTGGTCACCTTTATTTGGGGTTATTAATATCATGAATACATTTCTGTTCAGTGCTTTGTGTGTTGTACCTGGTTGTGTTGTATTTTGTACCTTTAAATCAATGCAGGAGAGAGAGAACTACATAACCAGACACACGGAGAAGAGAGACCATGGGGAGACAAAGAAACAGCCTGCATATGAAAGAAAAGCAGGCATCACCAGAAAAGGAAGTCAACAAATTAGAGGCCAGCAACCTGTCAGAGAAAGAATTCAGAGAAATGGTCATAAGGTGGCTGAAAAGAATGGAAGACAAATTCGACAATATGAGTAAGACACAAGAGGAAATGAAGAAGGACCAAGAAGAAATGAAAAATGACATCGCTGCTGTAAAGAACTCAATAGAAAGCATCAAGAGTAGACTAGAAGAAGCAGAGGACCGCATCAGTGAGCTAGAAGACAAGGTGGGGAAAAATACCCAAGTAGAGCAGTTTCTAGAAAAAAAAAATTAAAAAGCATGAGGAGAGCCTAAGGGAACTTTGGGACCACACAAAACAAAACAACATCTGCATAATAGGTGTTCCAGAAGGAGAATAAATGGAGCAAGGAATAGAAAACCTGTTTGAAGAAATAATGACAGAAAACTTCCCTGATATAGGGATAAAAAAATCCCACACAAATTCAAGAAGCTCACAGAGTCCCAAGCAAAATGAACCCCAAACACTGACACCAAGGCACATTATAATTAAACTGGCAAACACCAACGACAAAGTAAGAATCTTAAAAGTGGGCAGAGAGAGAGAGAAAGTTACCTACAAAGGAACCCCCATCAGGCTAGCAACTGATTTCTCCACAGAAACTCATTGAGCCAGAAGGGAATGGAATGAAATATGCAAAGTCATGGAAAGGAAGGGACTGAACCCAAGAATACGGTACCCAGCAAGGCTATCAATCAAAATTGAAGGTGAAATCAGGAGCTTCACAGACAAAAAAGGACTAAGGGAATTTATTACCACCAAACCAGCAATACAAGAAATGCTAAAGGGTCTGCTGTAAAAAAAAAAATATAGAAAGTGAAGAAGGATTACAGGGGTAAAGAATAAAAATGGTGACAAATAAGTACCTATCAATAATAACTTTAAATGTAAATGGATTAAATGCCCCAATAAAAAGACATAAAGTAATGGACTGGATAACAAAACAAGACCCATATATCTGCTGTCTACAAGAAACCCACCTCAGAAAAAAAGACGCACACACTGAGGGTGAAGGAATGGAAAAAGGTTTTCCAGGCGAATGGAAATGAAAAAAAAGCTGGGTTAGCAATACTTATATCTGACAAATTAGATCTCAAAGTGAAGGACATAACAAGAGATAAGGAAGGCCACTTCATAATACTAAAGGGAGCAATCCAACGGGAAGAAATAACTGTGGTAAACATATACGCACCCAATACAGGAGCACTCAAATACATAAAAAGCACCTGGAGGATATCAAGGGAGAGATTGACAGCAATACAATCATACTAGGAGATTTTAATACCCCACTATCACCATTGGACAAATCCTCTAAACAAAAAATCAGCAAAGAAACATCAATCCTAAATGACTCACTAGACCAGATGGAATTAATTGACATCTTCAGAACATTTCACCCCAAAGCCACAGAATATACATTCTTCTCAAGTGCACATGGGACATTTTCAAAGATAGACCATATGTTGGGTCATAGGCAAAGTCTCTTCAAAATCAAGAAGTTAGAAATCATATCAAGTATCTTCTCAGATCAGAGTGGCATAAAATTGGAAATCAACTACAATAACAACAATCCAAAAAAAATCAAAAACATGGAGACTAAACAGCATGCTATTAAACAATGACTGCAATACCAGAGAGATCAAAGAAGAAATAAAAAACATCATGGCAACAAATGACAATGAAAACACAACAATCCCAAATCTATGGGACAGCGTGAGAGCAGTCTTGAGAGGGAAGTTCATAGTTCTACAAGCCTACTGCAAAAAAACAAGAAAAAATGGTAATAAATTACTTAACCTGATAACTAAAAGAGTTAGAAAGAGAGCAACAAAAAAAGCCCAATGCAAGCAGAAGGAAGGAAATAATAAGAGCGGAGATAAACGACATAGAGACCAAAAAAAAAAAAAAATACAAAAGATCAACAAAACCAAGAGCTGGTTCCTTGAGAGGATAAACAAGATTGATGAACCTCTAGCCAGGCTCATCAAGAAGCAAAGAGAGAGGACCCAAATAAACAAAATCAGAAATGAAAGGAGTGAAATAACAACAGACCCACCAAAATACAAAGGATTGTTAAAAAATACTATGAACAACTCTATTCCAACAAACTGGACAACCTGGAGGAAATGGACATATTCCTAGAAAAATATAACCTTCCAAAACTCAATCAGGAAAAATCTAAACTTTACAATAGGCCAATAACTATGGAAGAAATTGAAGCAGTCATCAAAAATCTTCAGGCAAACTAAAGCCTGGGGCCAGAAGGCTTCACAGTGGAGTTTTATGGAACATTCAAGGAAGAACTAAAATCTATCCTCCTTAGACTATTCCAAAAAATTCAAGAGGAAGGAACACTTCCAAGCTCCTTCTATGAAGCCAGCATCACCCTAATACCAAAACCAGATAAAGACAACACAATGAAAGAGTATTACTAGGCCAATATCCCTCATGAACATAGATGCCAAAATCCTCAATAAAATTCTAGCAAATCAGATCCAGCATTACATCAGAAATATCATACACCATGACTAAGTAGGATTTATCCCAGGAATGCAAGGATGGTACAATATCCACAAATCAATAAAAGTGATACATCACATAAACAAACTGAGAGATAAAAATCACACAATCATATCAATTGATGCAGAAAAAGCATTTGACACAATCCAACACTTCTTTTTGATATAAACTCTCAGCAAGGTGTGAATAGAAGGATCATACCTCAACATAATAAAAGCTATGTATGATAAATCCACAGCTAACATCATACTCAATGGGCAAAACTAAAACCATTTCCCCTAATATCAGGAACAAGACTGGGATACCCACTCTCACCACTCCTGTTCCACATAGCACTGGAGGTTTTAGCCACTGCAATTAGACAAGAAGAAGAAATAAAATGTATCCAAATTGGAAAAGAAGAAGTAAAGCTGTCCTTATTTGTAGATGACATGATATTGTACATAAAAAAACACGAAAGACTCCATAAAAAATCTAATAGACTTAATAAATGAATTCGGCAATGTAGCAGGATACAAAATTAACATCAAGAAATCTATGGCATCTCTATACACCAATAGTGAACTTACAGAAAGAGAGACTAAAAAAGCAATCCCATTTAGCATCACAGCAAAAAAATTAAGATACCTATGATTAAACTTAACTAAGGAGGTAAAAGACCTATACGCGGAAAACTACAGGACACTGAAAAAAGAGATAGAAGAAGACGTAAACAGATGGAAGAACATACCATGTTCATTGTTTGGTAGAATCAACATCATTAAAATATCCATACTACCCAAAGCAATCTATAGATTCAATGCACTCCCCATAAAAATACCAAAGGCATATTTCACAGACATAGAAAGAACTCTCCAAAAATTCATCTGGAATATAAAAAGACCACGAGTAGCCACAGCAATCCTGAGAAAGAAGAACAAAGTAGGTGGGATCTCAATTCCAGATTTCAAGATGTATTACAAAGCCACTGTTCTCAAAACAGCCTGTTACTAGCACAAGAATAAACATATAGAGCAATGGAATAGAATAGAGAATCCAGATATCAACCCAAACCACTATGCTCAATTGGTATTTGACATAGGAGGCATAAACATACAATGGAGTCAAGACAGTCTCTTCAACAAATGGTGTTGGGAAAATTGGACTGATACATGCAAAAAAATGAAACTAGACCATCAACTTACACCATACACAAAAAGAAACTCAAAATGGATAAAAAACTTAAACATAAGACGGGAAACTACAAAAATAATAGAGGAATCCACAGGCCGCAAAATCTCAGACATATGCCAAAAGAACTTCTTCACTGATACTGCTCCTAGGGCAATGTAAGCTAAAGAGAAAATAAACAAATGGGACTTCATCAAAATAAGAAGTTTTTGCACAGCAAAACAAACCATCAACAAAACAACAAGAAAGCCCACTGTATGGGAAAGCATATATGCTAATGTTATCACTGATAATGGTTTAATCTCCAACATCTACAGGGAACTTGTACAACTTAATAAAAGGGAGATAAATGATCCAATAAAAAAATGGGCAATGGACCTAAGTAGAATCTTTTCAAAAGAAGACAGAAGGAAGGTCAAGAGACACATGAAAACATGCTCAAAGTCACTAATTATCCGAGAGATGTAAATCAAAACGACAATGCAGTACCATCTCACACCTGTCAGAATGGCTATCATCAACAAATCAAGAAACGACAAGTGTTAGCGAGATCCAGAGAAAAAGGAACCCTCGTGCACGGTTGGTGGGAATGCAGACTGGTGCAGCCACTGTAGAGAACAGTATGGAGTTTGCTCAGAAAACTAAAAATGGAACTCCCATTTTACCCAGTAATCCCACTCCTAGGAATATATCCTAAGAAACTGGAAACACCAATCAGAAAGGATATATGCACCCCTATGTTCATAGCAGCACAATTTACAATAGCTAAGTTTTGGAAATAGCCTAGTTGCCCGTCAGCAGATGACTGGATCAGAAAACTATGGTATATCTACACAATGGAATACTATGCTTCTATAAAAAAGAAGGAATTCTTACCATTTGCAGCAACCTGGATGGAACTGGAGAGCATTATGCTAAGTGAAATAAGCCAGTCAATGATAGAAAAATACCACATGATCTCATTCATTTGTGGATAATAAAGTACATTATAAACTGATGAACAAAAAGATAGATACAGAGGCAGTAAAGCATCAAACAGACTGTCAAATTACAGCGGGAAGTTTAGGGAGAAGTGGGGGAGATAAGAGATCAACCGAAGGACTTGTATGTATGAATATAAGTATAACCAATGGACGCAAAACACTGGGGGGTGAGGGCATATATGGGTGTGGGATGGGGGGGACAATGGTAAGATATGTACACATATAATACCTTAATAAAAAATAAATAAATAATAAAAAATAAAAATTTTTGCTCCATTAAATCAAAGTGTTTCCTGCAATATTTGATAATCCTAATCAAATAATTTGTAATCATATCAGGCACTTTTAGTATGTGACTTCTGTAAAACAGATTCAAATCTAAAGTAGAAACATAAAAAAAAAATACAGCAGATCCCAGCCAGAATGCCTCAGTGGTTGAGCATTGATCTATGAACCAGAAGGTCACGGTTTGATTCCCAGTCAGGGCACATAACTGGGATGTGGGCTTGATCTCCAGTGTGGGGAATGCAGGAGACAGCCGATCAATGATTCTTTCTCACCATTGATATTTATATCTCTCTATCCCTCTCCCTTCCTCTTTAAAATCAATAAAAATATATTTTAAAGATTGAATCAAATTGGTTCACGAGAAAAATCCAATTAAACACAAAGGAAGGCAGTAATGCAAGAATTGATAACATAAAAGATATAAGCTCATAAAATTGAACAGAAAAATTGTATAAGCACTTTTTACGAGTAATTATTTGAAATATAAATGAATTAAGTTATCCAATTGAAAAGCAGATATTTGCATAATTGATAAACATCATCTATCTTTATGCTGTCTACAAATAAGTCTCTTAAAACCAAAGATATAAATAGGTAAAAAGTGAAAAGATGTAAAGTGTTATTCCAAGCAAATAGTAACCAAAAGAGAACAAAAATGGTATCTATACTAATGTCACATGGAAGAGGTTTTAAGCCAAAAAGTGTTACAAGATGCAAAGAGATAAAGATCTCCCTTAGTGATGTCAGAAAGATGGCAGAGTAGAAGACACCAGCCCCCCGCCCCCAAAACAAAAATGACAGCTATGCATGAATGAAAATAGTCATGGTAGAGGTAAAGTGTCTAATGAAGAAGCTGCAACAACACCGTGGAACAAAAACTAGAGAATGATCACATAGGAAAGATTGCTGGTGAGATCAGTATGATGGATACATATTGAAAAGGCCAAGAACAAATTAACAGAGTGGGTCCTAAAAGTATCACTCACAAGGTGTGCTCTGTGGAGGACCCTGGCAACTTTTGCCACTGAACACCTCAATAGTCCTAAGCACAGCCATAAATTCCTACAGCTTTAATAGCAGAGGATGCCTAAAATGTTTGTTGATTTAGATTCCAGCAGCTTTCACCAAAGAGGATACTAGCAGCTTTTGCCACTGAGGTTCGCAACAGCCATAACTACCACAGACTCTCTTTAAAGTGGGATTCTGAGACCTCACTATGAAAAAGAAGCACTGTTGTGTCATTCCAGTACTAAGGCTGCCACCACCAACCTTGTGCTTGCCCTAGACCCCAGCATCAAGGCTGTGCTATGTGCACCTGCCCCAGACCCAAGTTCCACAGCCATTCCACCCGTGCCCATGTTCCAAACGCTGTCTCCAAGGCCACTCTGCATATACCAGTACCTCAGACATCAGAGCCACTGACACCAATGTATATCCCATGCTGCAGATCCCAGTGACACTATCACTTCATGCACACCTGAGCTCTGGTCTCTGGATATGTGGCCAATTTGCAAGTGTTCACAATATGGAAACTGGAATATTGCTGCAGTGGATCCACCTGTCCTCTAGAACTCATAGCTTCTCCACAAGTACCCAAACTTAGGTACCCAAGGCACTACCATAGCAGACTCATTTATGCATCACATATACCTTCTCTGCAAGTGCATTCATCTAAGTCAATGGAGTCCAAGCCTTAGATCACAGAGCCTCTGTAGCTCTGTGTGAGCCTGAGTTCTGTACCTTGGTTGTGTGGCTGCTTCCCAAGCATCTTTATCTCACACACTATTTCCAACACTGCAGTGTGAATGCCTATACCACAAGCACTAGTACCACCACTGCCCCATACCCAGAGCCACTCCAGTAGCTTCATGTATGCCTCCACTCCAGTCTGACCCCGTGGGGACTCCATGGTCACCATGCATCAAACTTAATTGACACAGCTACTGTAAGTGGCTCAAAGGATTTCCTCAGCCATGATTTCCACCATGGGAGATAAAACTTTGCAGCTACAGCATTACAGCAGAGTACAAACTGAAGAGGCAGGAGTCATGGCAGGACAGATGTTTAGAAAATTTCTTCCCCTCTTGGACTGAGTATTAGTTGAAAGTAGTGCTGTGGAAATTGTAACCAAAGTAGGCATTATGCGTCCAGAAAAATCTCAAGGAAAGTCTTGCAAGCAACAGTAGTAGCTGTTGGATTGCCCTCCAAAGGAAAGGGTGGAGAGATTCAACCAGTTAGCATGAAAGTTGAAGATAACATTTTTTCTTCCAGAATATGGAGGCACCAAAGTAGTTCCAGATGACAAGGATTATTTTTTATTTAGAGATGGTGACATTCTTGCAAAGTGTGTAGACTGAAATGAAGAACTATTGAAATGGCAGCACCTGAAGCTGCCCATTTCATTGAAGTTCTGAAATCTTTCATCATATAAACAATTTCCAAGTCTTGATTTAACAAACTAATAATATATACACTAATGGCATTCAGTGTCTTAAAATTGTTTCACTGTACTGATATAAATTTTTTTTTAAAAGAGAGAGATCAAGAGGAAAGTAGCAGCCTTTACCACTAAAGACCCTCACAGATCTCATGACTGCTTCATACACATGCAGTCTTGGTCACTGAGGACACCTTCAGCCTTTGCTGATGCTGATCACAGCTGAAAGAACTTTACAGATACTATTACACTACACCTTCCCTGGAGCTGGAACTGCCTCATTCCACTCAGCTGGCACCTTTGCATCCACCCACAGGTGAAGGTATTTCCCCATTGAAACCATTCCTTAAAATCAGGAAAAGGTGACTGCTCCATGAAATATCCACACATCTATACAACACTTCAAGAAACACAAAAACGCAAGGAAAAATTACACCACCTGAGGAATACAAATATCCTAGTAACCAACTGTAAATTCATGGAGATCTTCAGGGAAAAAACAAACAAACCTCAAAATAATTGTTTTAAATAAGCTCAGAAAATTATAAGAGAACACAGATAGAAACTCGACAAACTTAGGAAAAGAATATATGAACAAAAAAAGAAGGCATACAAAAAAAATCATAAAAAAACACCATACAGAATTTCTGGAGCTGGAATGTACAATGAGTGAAATGGAGAACTATATAGAGAACATCAGTAGAAGACTTTATCAAGATAAAGAAAGAATTTGCAAACTAAAAGATAGGTCATTTGAAATTACCCAGTTGAGTGGGGGGAGAATTAAAGTGAAATAGTTCATGAGAACTGTGGGACACCATCAGACAAAAGAATATATGCATTGTGGGAATAAAGGGAGAAGGGAGGAATGGACATAAAGCCTATTTAAATAAATAATGGATGAAAACTCCCCAAATTTGAGGAGAGTTTTTGTCATACAGGTACATCATGCTCTAAAGTCTCCAAACAGTTTCAAACAAAAGTGGACTTCATGAGAACACTTTATAATCAAACTTTCAAAAATCAAAGTCAAAGAGAGAATTTTGAAAGCAGCAAGAAAGAAAAGGCTGTTCACTTACAAGGGAACCACCATAAGGCTATCATTGGATTTCTCAACAGATACCTTGCAAGAAAAAATAGAGTGAGAATGTATACAAAAAATGCTGGTAGAAAAAGTGCCAACAGAGATTGCTTCAGTGAACAGAAACATCTTTCAGAAATGAAAGACAGACTTGGCAACCAAAAAACAAACAATTCAAAAATCAAAACATGATGGAGTTTATAACCAGGAAAACTGCTTTACAAGAAATGTTGAGGGGAGTTCTTCAAGCTGAAATAAAAAGATGCTAATTAGTAACATGAAAACATATAAATGTTAAAATCCAACTAGTAACAGTTAGTATATAGGCCAACTTAAAATAGTCCAATACTATTAAGGTGGTGTATAAATCATTTCTAACTCTAGTATAAAGGTTAATAAGACAAAATGTTAAAAATAACTTTGCTAAAACAAGTTGATAATGGGCATACTATAAAAAGATATAAATTGTGAAATGAAAGATATAAAATGTTTGGGAGAAAATATGTCAGTGCTTCTGTATGCAATTGAAATTAACTTTTACAAGCTTCAAATAGAATTTTATAAATATAAGATTTTTTTGTAAGCTCCATAGTAACCACAATAACAAACAACCCTCTAGCAGGTACACAAAAGATAAAGAAGTAAAAGCACACAACTACAGAAAATAAGCAAACAACAATGGAAATCAGCAAAATTGAAGAAAGGAAAATAGGAAATTCACAACAGCCATAAAACAATTAACTAAATAGTACAGTATATGTTTATAGTATATGACTACTTTAAATGTGAATGGATTTAAATTATCCAATCAAAAGACATAGAGTGACTGTCTGAATTAAAAAAAAGACACAACTATTTGCTGCCTATAAAAGAATCATTTCAGGTTTAAAGATGCTCATTAGCTGAGAGTAAAGGGATGAAGAAAGATATTCCATGAAAATGGGAGCCAAATGAGAAAAAAGATAGCTGTACTTATATCAGGAAAAATAGAGTTTAAGTTAACAACTGTTATAGGAGACAAAGAAAATAATTATACAAAGGTAAAGGGGTAAATTCATCGAGAAGATATAACAGCTGTAAATACAGTATATATTCACCAAACATTGGATTATTTAAATATATAAAAATTATTAATAGTACTGAAGGGAGAAATAGACAGTAATTCAATAATAGTAGGGGACTACAAAATCTGACTTTTAACATGGATGGAATATTCAGATGTAAAATCAAGAGGAACTTTCAAGATGGTGGTGAAGTAGGTGGAAGTTGCAATCATCTCAAATTACCAAACTGGAAATAAAATGAAATTTTAAAAAAAACCTACAATCATCCTGAATAACCAACTGAAGACTAGCTGAAGAGGAGTCTTATAAGCAAGGATTTACAGAAGAAGCCACATTCAGACTGGTAGGAAGGTTGGTGATGTGAAAAGGGCTGGCCCCACTCCAACAGGTAATGGCTGAGGTTCCAGAGGGATATTTCAGCTGTGGGGTGCTCCCCTTAAGAATTGTGGGACCTAAACCCCAGGCCAGGCTCTCTGACCAAGAGCACCAGAGCCAGGAAGGTGTTCTCACATAACATCTTTCTGTGAAAAGCAGCAAGATTTGTCTGCTAAGAAGAGAGAATCCACAGAAGACACAGGCACAGTCTTAAAGGGCCAATGCCCAAAATTTTGTTCCCAACCATTCACCACTCAACCTGGTTCTGGTGGAGGGAGGGGGGAGAAGACTAGGGGTGCCTGAGGAGAGTCTTAGGTTTGAGGCTCTGGGGAAGAGGCTGGAATACAGCTGCCAGGACCCCTGTATGGAGTTATTCTGCCATACTGCAATTGTTATCTTTCTTGGGTGGAGCACTCCCCTCTGAGCAGCATCAGCTTGGGAGAAAGCAATTACTCCATTCTCTGGAATTACTCTTGTCCCACCCTGCAATGCTTAGGAGCTGTTGAGGAGTTGGCTGCATTGGCCAGGGTGTAGAAATGCAGGGGTGTCAGTGACTGGCTTTGGGGTGGAGTCACACTCCCTACTTTCCTGTGAACTTGATTGGTGCTTCTCCTTCATGAGAGATGCAATAGAACCACCCTCCCATGTTTCCAGCTTCACAGAGACCCAACATCTGGGCTCTGGAGGCCCCACCCAGCTGACTACTAGGGGCTCATACCTATTGAGGTCAGGACAAAATCCAGGACAGACTCAATTGTTTGGCTCTGGGGCAGGGACCCTACTTACCATCTTCCCTAAAGCCTGAACAGCACCTCTGCTTCATGAGAGTTCGACCAGCCCCATCTTACGAAATCCAACAGAGGTTCTTTCAGTGTCTGAGCCTAACAGACAGCCAGCAGGCCTAAGCAGTAAAAAATGGATTTTGGGGTACCTTGGGACTTTCGCTGGCAACCTCTGGGCTTGGTGCTAGCAAAAGCCAGCCTTGGAGTGCAGCTTGGGCTTACCCAGGTGCACCTGAGCCCAGCAGAGGCAGCCACAACAACCACAAACTGAGGATTGCTTGTAGCTTTAAACATGTCACTGAAGGATGGCACAGACAATCTATAATAATAAAAGTATAATATGCTAATTAGACCCGACAGCTGAACGACTTTCCAGGTGTCATTCAGGACGTCCTTCTGAATGAAGCCATGGAGTCAGGGTCCAAGGCACAGGCAGTTAGGGGCAATCAGGCAGGTAGGCAAGCAGTTAGGGCCATCAGGCAGGCAGGCAGAGTGGTGAGGGGCATCAGGCAGGCAGGCAGAGTGGTTGGGGGCATCAGGCAGGCATCCAGAGTGGTTAGGGGCATCAGGCAGGCAGAGTGGTTAGGGGCATCAGAAAGGCAGGCAAGCAGTTAGGGGGGATCAGACAGGGAGGTGACTGGTTAGGGGCAATCAGGCAGGCAGGCAGAGGTGTTAGAAGTGATCAGGCAGGCAGGCAGAGGGGTTAGAATCTATCAGACAGGCAGGCAGAGTGGTTAGGGGCAATCAGGCAGGCAGGTGAGTGGTTAGGGGTGATCAGGCAGGCAGGCGAGCAGTTAGGGGCGATCAGGCAGGGAGGAAACTGGTTAGGGGCAATCAGGAAGGCAGTCGAGTGGTTAGGGGTGGTAAGGCATGCAGGCAGGCAGAGGGGTTAGGGGCGATCAGAAAGGCAGGCAAGTGGTTAGGGGTGGTCAGGCAGGCAGACAAGTGGTTAGGGGCGATCAGGCAGGCAGAATGGTTAGGGGTGATCAGGCAGGCAGGCAGGCGAGTGGTTAGGAACCAGTGGTCCTGGATTGTGAGAGGGTGCAGGATGGGCTGAGGGATCCCCACCTCCCTGTGCACAAATTTCGTGCACCATGCCTCTAGTGTCTTATATTGACCTGCACCAGAGCCATTCTAAAGTGTCCCAAAACCAACGAAGGGGCCAGCTTCAGGGAACATTGAAGAAGGATCCAATAAACATCCTAAACACCATATCCAAAGGGAGATTGCAGCAGGCACTAAACCATGCTGAGGCACACTCTACTTTTTTTCATTCCCTTTCTTTTTCTTCTTCTTTCTTTTTTCTTTAACTTTTATTTTATTTTAAAAATTAATGTTTAATTTATGGTATAAGGTTATCTTGACCAAAATATTTAGCACATCCTACATTTATCAAAATTTTATTTAATTGTTTAAAGTATTACAAATAGTAGTACATAAGTCTCCTTTATTTCCCCCATTGACCTCCCCCTGACCTCCCCTATCCCCTGGCGCACGCCTTCAAACCCCCCCCCCCGGAGGGTTCTGAGTCCATTGGTTATGGTTATATGCATGCATACAAGTCCTTCAGTTGATCTCTTATCCCCTGACAATCCCCTGCCTTCCTGCTGTAGTGTGACAATCTGTTTGATGCTTCTTTGCCTCTATCTATTTTTATTCATCAGTTTACAATGTTCTTTATATTCCACACATGAGTAAGATCATGTGGTATTTATCTTTCACTGACTGGCTTATGTAACTTAGCATAATGCTCTCCAGGTCCATCCATGCTATTGCAAATGGTAAGAATTCCTACTTTTTTACAGCAGCATAGTATTCCATTATGAAAATGTACCACAGTTTTCTAATCCACTCATCTGCTGATGGGCATTTGGACTGTTTCCAAATCTTAGCTATGGTGAATTGTGTCGCTATGAACATAGGCGTGCATATATCTTTTCTGATTGGTGTTTCTAGTTTCTTGGGATATATTCCTAGAAGTGGGATTACTGGGTCATGTGGAAGTTCCATTTTTAATTTTTGAGGAAACGCTATACTGTTTTCCACAGTGGCTACACCAGTCTGCATTCCCACCAGCAGTGCACAAGGGTTCCTTTTTCTCCGCATCCTTTCCAGCACTGGTCCTTTCTTGATTTGTTGATGATAGCCATTCTGGCAGGTGTGAGATGGTACCTCATTGCTGTTTTGATTTGCATCTCTTGGATGATTAGTGACTTTGAGCATGTTTTCATATGTCTCTTGGATTTCTGTATGTCCTCTTTCTAAAAGTATCTATTTAGGTCCATTGCCCATTTTTTGATTGGATTATTTATCTTCGTTTCCTTAAATTGTATGAGTTCCTGGTAAATTTTGGAGATTAAACCCTTATCAGAGATAACATTGGCAAATATTTTCTCCCATGCTGTGGGCTGCCTTGTTTTGTTGATGGTTTCTTTTGTTGTGCAGAAGCTTTTTATATTTATCTACTCCCATTTGTTTATTTTCTCCTTAGTTTCCATTGCCCTAGCAGCTGTATCAGTAAAGACATTGCTATGACAAATGTTTGCTATTTTGGTGCCTATGGCTTCTTCTAAGATTTTAATGGTTTCCCATCTTACGTTTAAGTCCTTTATCCATTTTCAGTTTATTTTTGTTTATGATGTAAGTTGGTGATCTAGTTGTTTTTTTTTGTTTTGTTTTTTTGTTGTTTTTTTTTGCAAGTGCCTGTCCAATTTTTCCAGCAGCATTTATTGAAGAGACTGTATTGACTCCATTGTATGTTAATGCACCCTTTGTCAAATATTAATTTAGCATAGCGTTTTGGGTCGATTTCTGGGTTCTCTATTCTATTCCATTCCATTGATCTATATGTCTGTTCTTGTGCCAGTACCAGGCAGTTTTGAGAACAGTGGCTTTGTAATACAGCTTGATAGCTGGCATTGAGATCCCTCCTACTTTGTTCTTCTTTCTCAGGGTTGCTGCAGCTATTCAGTTTTGTTTTGTTTTTATTCCAGATGAATTTTTGGAGAGTTCTTTCGAGATCTCTGAAATATGCTGTTGGTATTTTATTTTTTATTTTTTTATTTTATTTTTTGCACATAATGAAGCAATATTTTATTATTTTAGAAAAGCATTTCCAAGTTTTCCCAATCATAAGATTCACTGAACACTTATAAAAAAATATAGATTCCAATGATACACCTCAATATAGTTGAATTGGAATATTCTGTGACTAGATGAAAATCTGTATTTTTATAATGCTGTTGGTATTTTAATGGGGAGTGCATTGAATCTATAGATTGCTTTGGGTAGTATGGATATTTTAATGATGTTGATTCCACCAATCCATAAACATGGTATGTTCTTCCATCTGTTTATGTCTTCCTCTATCTCTTTTTTTTCAACGTCCCTTAATTTTACGCGTACAGGTCTTTTACAACCTTAGTTAAGTTTATTCCTAGGTATCTTAATTTTTTTGCTGTGATGCTAAATGGGATTTCTCTTTTAGTCTCTCTTTCTGTAAGTTCACTATTGGTGTATAGAAATGCCATAGATTTCTTTTTTTTCAAATTTTTTTTATTAAGGTATTATAATTGTACATATCTTATCATTGCCCCCCCACCCCACTCCTATACATGCCCTCAACCCCCCCAGAGTTTTGTGTCCATTGGTTATGCTTATATGTATGCATACAAGTCCTTCAGTTGATCTCCTATCTCCCCCACTTCTCCCTAAACTTCCCGCTGTAATTTGACATTCTGTTTGATGCTTTAATGTCTCAGTATCTATCTTTTTGTTCAACAGTTTATAATTTTCTTTATTATCCATAAATGAGTGAGATCATGTGGTATTTTTCTTTCATTGACTGGCTTATTTCACTTAGCATAATGTTCTCCAATTCCATCCAGGTTGCTGCAAATGGTAAGAATTCCTTCTTTTTTATAGAAGCATAGTATTCCATTGTGTAGATAAACCATAGTTTTCTGATCCAGTCATCTGCTGACGGGCGCCTAGGCTGATTCCAAATCTTAGCTATTGTAAATTGTGCTGCTATGAATATAGGGGTGCATATATCCTTTCTGATTGGTGTTTCCAGTTTCTTATGATATCTTGCTAGGAGTGGGATTACTGGGTCAAATGGGAGTTCCATTTTCAGTTTTCTGAGCAAACTCCATACTGTTCTCCACAGTGGCTGTACCAGTCTGCATTCCTACCAGCAGTGTACAAGGGTTTCTTTTTCTCTGCATCCTCGCCAACACTTGTCGTTTGTTGATTTGTTGATGATAGCCATTCTGACAGGTGTGAGATGGTACCGCATTGTCGTTTTGATTTGCATCTCTCGGATAATTAGTGACTTTGAGCATGTTTTCATATGTCCTTGGCCTTCCTTCTGTCTTCTTTTGAAAAGATTCTATTTAGGTCCGTTGCCCATTTTTTTATTGGATCATTTATCTTCCTTTTATTAAGTTGTATAAGCTGCCTGTAGATGTTGGAGATTAAACCTTTATTAGTGATAATATTTGCAAATATGTTCTCCCATACAGTGGGATTTCTTGTTGTTTTGCTGATAGTTTCTTTTGCTGTAAAAAAGCTTTTTATTTTGATGTAGTCCAATTTGTTTATTTTCTCTTTAGCTTCCATTGCACTAGAGGCAGTATCAGTGAAGAAGTTCTTTTGGCATATGTCTGAAATTTTGCTGCCTGTGGATTCCTCTAGTATTTTTATGGTTTCCCATCTTATGTTTAAGTCCTCTGTCCATTTTGAGTTTATTTTTATGTATGGTGTAAGTTGGTGACCTATTTTCATTTTTTTGAATGTATCTGTCCAATTTTCACAACACCATTTATTGAAGAGGCTGTCTTGACTCCATTGTACGTTCATGCCTCCTTTATCAAATATTAATTGAGCATAGTGGTTTGGGTTGATATCTGGATTCTCTATTCTATTCCATTGATCTATATGTCTGTTCTTGTGCCAGTACCATGCTGTTTTGAGAACCATGGCTTTGTAATACAGCTTGAAATCTGGTATTGAGATCCCTCCTACTTTATTCTTCTTGCTCAGGATGGCTGTGGCTATTCGGGGTCGTTTTTTATTCCAGATGAATTTTTGGAGGGTTCTTTCTAGGTCTGTGAAATATGCTGTTGGTATTTTAATAGGGAGTGCATTGAATCTATAGATTGCTTAGTGTAGTATGGATATTTTAATCTATAGATTGCTTTGGGTAGTATGGAAATATGCAGTTGGTATTTTAATAGGGAGTGCATTGAATCTATAGATTGCTTTGGGTAGTATGGATATTGATGTTGATTCTACAAATCCATGAACATGGTATGTTCTTCCATCTTTTTACGTCTTCCTCTATCTCTTTTTTCAGTATCCTGTAGTTTTCCGCGTATAGGTCTTTTACCTCTTTAGTTAGGTTTATTCCTAGGTATCTTAATTATTTTGGTGAGATGGTAAATGGGATTGCTTTTTTAGTCACTCTTTCTGTAAATTCACTATTGGTGTATAGAAAGGCCATAGATTTCTTGGCGTTAATTGTGTATCCTGCTACATTGCCGAATTCATTTATTAAGTCTGTTAGTTTTTTGATGGAGTCTTTAGGATTTTTTATGTACAATATCATGTCATCTGCAAATAAGGACAGCTTTACTTCTTTTCTAATTTGGATGCCTTTTATTTCTTCTTCTTGTGTAATTGCAATGGCTAATACTTCCAGTACTATGTGGAACAGGAGTGGTGAGAGTGGGCATCCCTGTCTTGTTCCTGATCTTAGGGGAAATGGTTTTAGTTTTTCCCCATTGAGTATGATGTTTGCTGTAGGTTTATCATATATAGCTTTTATTATGTTGAGGTATGATCCTTCTATTCCCACCTTACTGAGAGTTTTTATCAAGAAATCGTGTTGGATTTTGTCAAATGCTTTTTCTGCATCAATTGATATGACTACGTGATTTTTATCTCTGTTTGTTTATGTGATGTATCACGTTTATTGATTTGCGCATATTGTTCCATCTTTGCATTCCTGGGATAAATCCTACTTGATCATGGTGTATGATCTTTCTGCTGTACTGCTGGAACCGATTTGCTAGGATTTTCTTGATGATTTTAGCATCTATGTTCATGAGGGATATTGGCCTGTAATTCTCTTTCATTGTGTTGTGTTTATCTGGTTTTGGTATTAGGGTGATGCTGGCTTCATAGAAGGAGCTTGGAAGTGTTCCTTCCTCTTGAATTTTTTGGAATAGTCTGAGGAGGATAGGTTTTAGTTCTTCTTTGAATATTTGGTAAAACTCTCCTGTGAAGCCGTCTTGCTCCATGCTTTTGTTTGCTAGTTTTTTGATTGCTATTTCAGTTTCTTCCATAGTAACTGGCTTATTGAACTGTTTAGTATCTCCCTGATTGAGTTTTGGAAGGTTATATTTTTCTAGGAATATGTCCATTTCCTCCAGGTTGTCCAGTTTGTTGGAATGGAGTTGTTCGTAATATTTTGAAACAATCCTTTGTATTTTGGCTGGATCTGTTGTTATTTCACCTCTTTCATTTCTGATTTTGTTTATTTAGGCCCTCTCTCTTTGCTTCTTGGTGACCCTGGCTAGGGGTTCATCAATCTTGTTTATCCTTTCAAAGAACCAACTCTTGGTTTTGTTGATCTTTTGTATTGTTTCTTTGGTCTCTATGTCGTTTATCTCCACTCTGATCTTTGTTATTTCCTTCCTTCTGCTTACACTGGGCTTTTTTTGTTGCTCTCTTTCTAACTCTCTGAGTTGTAGTGTTTGGTAATTTATTACCATTGTTTCTTGTTTTTTGCAGTAGGCTTGTAGAGCTATGAACTTCCCTCTCAAGACTGCTTTCGCCGTGTCCCATATTTTTGGGGTTGTTGTGTTTTCATTGTCATTTGTTGCCATGATGTTTTTTTATTTCTTCTTTGATCTCTCTGGTAACCCAGTCATTGTTTAATAGCATGCTGTTTTGTCTCCACCTGTTTTATTTCTTTGGATTGTATTTATTGTAGTTGATTTCCAGTTTTATGCCACTGTGATATGAGAAGATGCTTGATATGATTTCTATCTTCTTGAATTTGGAGAGACTTTGCCTATGTCACAACATATGGTCTATCTTTGAAAATGACCCATGTGCACTTGATAAGAATGTATATTCTGTGGCTTTGGGGTGAAATGTTCTGAAGATGTCAATTAATTCCATCTGATCTAGTGAGTCATTTAGGATTGCTGTTTCTTTGCTGATTTTTTGTTTAGAGGATTTGTCCAATGGTGATAGTGGGGTATGAAAGTTTCCTACTATGATTGTATTGCTGTTAATCCCTCCCTTGATATCCTCCAGGAGTTTTTTTTTATGTATTTGGGTGCTCCTATATTGGGTGCGTATATGTTTTCCAGAGTTTTTTCTTCCCGCTGGATTGCTCCCTTTAGTATTATGAAGTGGCCTTCCTTGTCTCTTGTTTTGTCCTTCACTTTGAGATCTAATTTGTCAGATATAAGTAGTGCTACCCCAGCTTTTTTTTCGTTTTCATTTGCCTGGAAAATCTTTTTACATCCCTTCACCCTCAGTCTGTGTGCGTCTTTTTTTCTAAGGTGGTTTCTTGAAGACAGCAGATATATGGGTGTTGTTTTCTTATCCACTCTGTTACCCTATGTCTTTTGATTGGGGAATTTAATCCATTTACATTTAAAGTTATTATTGATAGGTACTTATTTGTGGCCATTTTTATTCTATATCCCTGTGTTCCTTCTTCGCGTCCTATTACTTTTTTTTTATTTTTTTTACAGCAGACCCTTTAGCAATTCTTGCATTGCTAGTTTGGTGGTGATAAACTCCCTTAGTCCTTTTTTGTCTGTGAAGCTTCTGATTTCACCTTCAATTTTGATAGCCTTGCTGGGTACAGTATTCTTGGATTCAGACCCTTCCCTTGCATGACTTTGAATATTTCATTCCATTCCCTTCTGTCCTGATGAGTTTCTGTTGAGAAATTAGTTGCTAGTCTGATGGGGGTTCCTTTGTATGTAACTTTCTGTCTCTCTCTGGCCGCTTTTAAGATTATTACTTTGTCGTTGGTGTTTGACAATTTAATTATAATGGGCCTTGGCGTTGGTGTTTTGGGATTCATTTTGCTTGGGACCTTGTGAGCTTCTTGAATTTGTGTGGGTTTTTTCTTCCATATATCAGGGACGTTTTCTGTCATTATTTCTTCAAACAGGTTTTCTATTCCTTGCTCAGTTTCCTTTCCTTCTGGAACCCCTATTTTGCGAATGTTGTTTTGTTTTGTGTTGTCCCAAAGTTCCCTTAGGCTCTCCTCATGCTTTTTAATTTTTTTTCTAGAAGCTGCACTATTTGGGTATTTTTTTCCATCTTGTCTTCTAGCTCACTGATGCCTTCCTCTGCTTCTTCTAGTCTACTCTTGATGCTTTCTATTGAGTTCTTTAAAGTAGCGATGTCATTTTTCAGTTCTTCTTGGTCCTTCTTCATTTCCTCTTGGTTCTTACTCATATTGTCGAATTTGTCTTCCATTCTTTTCAGCCACCTTATGACCATTTCTCTGAATTCTTTCTCTAATAGGTTGCTTGCCTCTAATTTGTTGACTTCCTTTTCTGGTGATGCCTGCTTTTCTTTCCTATGCGGGATGTTTCTTTGTCTCCCCATGGTCTCTCTTCTCCAGATGTCTGGTTATGTAATTCTCTCTCCTGCGTTGATTTAAAGGCACAAAATACAACACAACCAGGTACAACACACAAGGCTCTGAACAGCGATGTATTCATGATATTGATAACCTAGAATAAAGGTGACTACCAGAGAAAGGCAAATTAGGGAATAGGAGAGAAAAATGAGTAAAACGAAAGAAAGAAAAAAAAGGGTGGTGTCAAAATGAAATTGGGAAAAGGGGAGAAAAAAAGAGAGACTAGAACGAGACTAAGAGAGAAAAGAGGAACAAACTATATATATGGGTTGAAAACTCCAATAAAACAACCACTAATCACAGCAAATGACAGCAACAAGTACCTGGAGATTAATACAACCTACAACACCAACTAATATCAAGCGAGGCAAGGGAAAACAGAAGTAAAAAACAAACAAAACCACCACAGACAAAAAAAGAAAAGAATAAGCAAAACAATCTGACAAAAAAGCATAAAAATTTGATATAATAAACATTCAAGCAAACAACAACAAAAGGACAGAGGGGAAAAACAGTGGGCTTTTTTTTTTTTATAGTTAAGACAGAGAAGAGAGAGGTGTGTATGGACTTGGAGGAGGGGACTGGAAATTACATATAAGTAGGGTGGAATTTTGGCATGGGGTAAACAGAAAGAATAGGAAAAACCTAAAGCAGGAAAGGGTTAAGAGAAACAGGACACCAAAAGGAGAAAGGTTATGAAGAGAGTGATGGCATAAAGATAGAATACAACGATGGTGAAGGGAACATGAAAATAGACTGTAGAACACTAATCCAGAAGTAAACAAAATAAAGAGAAAATAAAATGGCACTTAAAAAAAAGTAATAAAAAAACAAAAATAAATAAAATAAAAAGGTAAAATAGTAGTAGTAATAATGCTGATTGCAAATAAAAATGTAATAATTAAAAAGGTAAAATCAAGTGAGGAAAAAAGAAAAAATAGTTTCTTAAGTAAATGATGCAAAAAATGAAAATTAAAAAAATAAAAATTAAAAAATTAAAAAAATAATAAAATAAATAAATAAATAAATAAATAAATAAATGTCCAGTAGTGAAGGTCATTCACATCCTCTATTGTTCTGTTTGGCACGCCTGTTTCCCAGTCCGGACAGTATTAGTATTGCAGTTCCCTGTGTTTCACTGCTCCTCAGTTTTGTAATCCAGTCCTGATTTTTAAGCAGGTCTTAATTCCTGGTATTCCTTTATTTTTTATTTTCCTCAATTTGTAATTCAGCCTCTGGGTGGCAGTGTTTCTGGGTTGACTTCCAGGACTCTAATGCCTCTCTAGCCCTTTTTTCTCTGTGGCACCCAATACCAGTTTGCAGAGGCTGGTGGGCAATTTCAAGCGGACTGCACACCCCTGATACTCCAAGGCTATCCCTCCGTAACAGATCAAAACGGGTTGCTCTTTAGAGATCTCCCCTGTTAGTACCCCTTCCACAATCGCAGATCACACTGGCCCCAACAGCTGCGGGCTTCTCCAAGCACAGACCTCCCTGGTCCTCCAGCTCCTGCTGTGCGCATGCATTTTTCTCTCCCACCGGACTATAGATCTCACCCTTTCCCTGGCGAAATCTGACCTTTCCGTGGTGGAGTTAAGAGCTCCTTTGAGTCCAAACCTTCTCGCCACCTGGGACTGGTGTTTTGGGCCTCACAGCTGTTCAGCGGTCACCGCAGTTGTTGATTTTCAGGCCTCCGACAAGATCCACTTTTCTTTTCAAAATGCGAGATTTCCCTGTCTGAGCCCATAGCTGTGGGAAGGGACCTGGCCACCTTGTAGGCTGCCCTGTCAGGGGAACCCCGCCTAGCACTCCCCCACCTTCTCCTGGGGTTCAGCTGTCCAGTAGCTTATTACCAAACACTGCCCGTGTGCCCCTCAGCTGTTCTTTCTTTCTGCTCCAGGATCAGACTGGGAATACATCTGTCTATTCAGCCGCCATTTTCTCCTCGCCATAGATTTCTTGGCATTAATTTTGTATCCTGCTACATTGCCAAATTCATTAATTAAGTCTAATAAATTTTTGATGTAGTCTTTAGGGTTTTCTATGTACAGTATCATGTCATCTGCGAATAAGGACAGTTTTATTTCTTCTTTTCCAATTTGGATGCCTTTTATTTCTTCTTCTTTCTGATAGTAATGGCTAGAACCTCCAGTAGTATTTCAAACAGGAGTGGTGAGAGTGGGCATACCTGTCTTGTTCCTGTACTTAGGGGAAATGGTTTTAGTTTTTGCCCATTGAGTATAATGTTAGCTGTGGGTTTATCATATATAGCTTTTATTATGTTGAGGTATGATCCTTCTATTCCCACGTTGTTGAGAGTTTTTATCAAGAAAGGGTGTTGGATTTTGTCAAATGCTTTTTCTGCATCAATTTATATGACTATGTGATTTTTATCTCTCAATTTGTTTATGTGGTGTATCATGTTTATTGATTTGCGGGTATTGTACCATCCTTGCATCCCCAGGATAAAACCTACTTGGTCATGGTATATGATGTTTCTGATGTACTGCTGGATCCGATTTGCTCGAATTTTTGTTGAGGATTTTGGCATCTATGTTCATGAGGGATATTGGCTTGTAATTCTCTTCCATTATGTTGTCTTTATCTGGTTTTAGTATAAGGGTGATGCTGGCCTAATAGATGGAGCTTGGAAGTGTTCCTTCCTCTTGAATTTTTTGGAATAGTCTGAGGAGGATAGGTTTTAGTTCTTCCTTGAATGTTTAGTATAACCCCCCAGTGAAGCCCTCTGGCCCCGGGCTTTTGTTTGCTGGAAGCTTTTTGATGACTGCTTCAATTTCTTCCATAGTTATCAGCTTGAATATGTTTTTAGATTCTTCCTGATTGAGTTTTGGAAGGTTATATTTTTCCAGGAATATGTCCATTTTCTACAGGTTGTCTGGTTTGTTGGAGTAGAGTTGTTCATAGTATTTTTTAACAATCCTTTGAATTTCTGTGGTGTCTGTTGTTATTTTGCCTCTTTTGTTGATGATTTTGTTTATTTGGGTCTGCTTTCTTTGCTTCTTAGTGATCCTGGCTAGAGGTTCATCAATCTTGTTTATCCTTTCAAAGAAACAGCTCTTGGTTTCATTGATCTTTTGTATTGTTTTTTTGTTTTGTTTTGTTTTTGGTTTCTACGTCATTTATTTCTGCTCTGATCTTTATTATTTCCTTCCTTCTGGATACTGTGGGCTTTTCATGTTGCTGTCTTTCTAACTCTTTAAGTTGCAAGGTTAGATAATTTACTGCCAGTTTTTCTTGTGTTTTTGAGGTAGGCCTGTAGAGCTATAAACTTCCATCTCAAGACTGCTTTCACTCTGTCCCTTAGATTTTGGATTGTTATGTTTTCATTGTCATTTGTTTCCATGATGCTTTTTATTTCTTTTTTGATCTCTTTGGTAACCTAATCATTGTTTAATAGCATGCTATTTAGCCTCCAAGTGTTTGATTTTTTCATTGTTTTTATTGTAGTTGATTTCTAGTTTTTGCCATTTTGATCTGAGAAAATGCTTGTTATGATTTCTATCCCCTTGTATTTGAAGAGACTTTTCCTGTGTCCTAATATGTGGTCTATCCTTGAAAATGTCCCATGTGCACTGGAGAAGAATGTATATTCTTCTTTGGGGTGAAATATTCTGAAGATGTCAATTAAGTCCATCTGATCAAGTGAGTCATTTAGGATTGCTGTTTCTTTGCTGATTTTTTGTTTGGTTGATTTATCCAGTGGTGTCAGTGGAGTATTAAAGTCCCCTACTATGACTGTATTGCTATTTATCTCTCCTCGATATCTTCTAGAAGGTGTTTTATATATTTGGGTGCTCCTCTATTGGGTGCATATATGTTTACTAAAGTTATATGTTCTTGCTGAATTGATCCCTTTAGTATTATGTAGTGGTCTTCCTTATCACTTGTTATGGCCTTTACTTGGAGGTCTATTTTGTCAGATATATGTATTGCAACCCAGCTTTTTTCTCATTTCCATTTGCCTGAACATTTTTTTTTCCATCCCTTCACTCTCAGTCTGTGTGAATCCTTTGTTCTGAGGTGGTTCTCTTGCAGACAGAAAATATTTGGTTCATGTTTTCTTATCCATTTAGCTACCCTATGTCTTTTGATTGGAGCATTTAATACATATATGTTTAATGTTCTTATTGATAAGTACTTCTTTGTCATTTTTATTCTGAATGTTTGTGATTCTTCTTGCCTTTCTATTTCTTCTTTTTACAGCAGTCCCTTTAGTATTTCTTGCGTTGCTGTATTCGTGGTAATAAACTCTCTTAGCCCCTTTTTGTCTGTGAAGCTTCTGATTCCACCTTCAATTTTGAATGATAGCTTTGCTGGGTACAGTATTCTTGGATTCAGTCTCTTGCTTTGCATCACTTTGTATATTTCATTCCACTCCCTTCTGGCCTGGTGTGTTTCTGTTGAGAAATCAGTTGATATTCCAATAGGAGATCCCTGGTAGGTAACTTTCTGTCTCTCTCTGGCAGCCTTTAAGATTCTTACTTTGTCATTGGTGTTTGCCAGTTTAATTATGATGTGTCTTGGTGTCAGTCTTTTGGGATTCATCCTGTTTGAGACTCTATGTGCTTCTTGGACTTGCATAGTTTTTTTTCTTTCCAATATCAGGGAAGTTTTCTGTCTTTGTTTCTTCAAACAGGTTTTCAATTCCTTGCTTCTCTTTCTCTCCTTCTGGTATCCTTTTTATGTGAATGTTTTTTCGTTTTGTGTTGTCCCAAAACTGCCTTATGCTCTCCTCTTGCTTTTTAAATTTTCTTTCCAGTTGCTGCTGTGTTTGTGTGTTTTTTCCTACCTTGTCTTCTAATTCGTTGATGCGTCCTCAGTCTCTTCTAGTCTACTGTTTAAGCCTTCTATTGTGTTCTTTATTGCAGTTATGTTGCTCTTCAGGTCCTCTTTGTTCCTTTTCATGTTGGTGACATTCTCATTCAGCTCTTTATAATTCTCATTGCGTTGTGTGTATTTGTCATTGGGTTGTGTGTATTTGTCATCGAGTTGTGTGTATTTGTCATCCAGCCATTTGAGCATCCTTATAACCATTACTCTGAATTCTTTCTCTGATATGTTTTTAGTCTCAATTTCATTTAACTCCCTTTCTGGTGATTCCTCTTCTTCTTTCCTTTGGAGATTGCTTTTTTGTCTTCCCATGTTTTGCTGTAATGTTTTAATTGTAGATCCGTTTGCTTTGCTACCCAGGTTCTTTTGCGGATGTTGGTACTGGTGTGATCTCTCAAGTCTCCTGGGTTTGGTAATCTAGTGTAGCTCCCTACTTGAGCTATTTGGGTTCTCTTGAGGTAGGCCTGTGAGCTGGAAAGGCGCAACTGTGGTGTCTAGAAGTCAGCTGCCTTGGAGGGGGCGGTGTCCCTATTTTTGCTGTCATACACCCTTGGTTGAAATTGCGCATGCCCAGCAGGGATTCACAGTGGCACTCAGAAACCATCTGTTGGGGTGGTGGGGCTCAGGAGGCCTGCGCTCTGGAAAGGCGTGACTGTGGAGTCCAGAGTTCTGTAGTTTTGGTGTGGGAAGACACAGCTTTTGCTGCTGCTTCTGTGGTTGGATACACACTCCCCCAGTTGTGGCTCACAGAGGCCCCCACGGCGCATTTGACAGCAGGGTGTACTGGCGCACTCTGAAGGGCCTTGGTGCTGAAGCCACGGGATTGTGGTGACTGTAGGCAGGTATCCCATAAGAGGGAATTCAGAGTTTTTACATGCCAGCAGTGTGCCCCTGTTTGTATAAGTGCATGCCCAGAAGGGTGTCACAGAAGCCCCCATGGGCTGCCTGTGGAAGGGTGGGCTTGTGAGGCCTGTGTGCTGGAAAAGCGTTTGGCTGTAGTGACCAGAGTTCTGCAGATATGGAGTGGGAAGACTCAGTTTTTGCTGCTGCACCTGTGGTTGGCTAGGCACGGGCTCCCAGTGGAGGCTCACAAGGGCACCTGTGGTGCATTTGCCAGCAAAGTGCACTGAATCATTCTGAAGGGCCCTGGCACTGAAGCTGCATAATCAAGGCATCTGTGGGCAAGTGTCCAGGATGAGTGAATTCAGAATTTCTTCTGCCGAGGGAATGCGTCCCTGTTTGTCCAAGATTACACCCAGCTGGGGCTCACAGTGGGTCCCCCAAGTGCCCTATGGATATATGGGCTCAGGAGGCCTGCTTATTGGAAATGCGTGACTGTGGCAATGCCTTTGCTGGCACAGAGCTCTGACGCACTCTGAGGGACCCTGGCGCTAAAGTTGTGCAGCTGGCTTGTTGCTGAGGGAGCAGTGCACCTTTGGAGGTGGAGGTTCCAGGGTCCTCGGGTCTGCAGGTGGGGCATCAGGGTTTTTGTTGGAGTGGCTGCTGGGTCAGGGACAGTGTCCCAAGCCTGTCTGGCTGGTTGTGCTGATGATTTCCTAGAGGAGGCTACTCTGCTCTTCAAGATCTGGGTCATGTTTTCTTATCCAATCAGTCACTTGATGTATTTTGATTGGAGCATTTAATCCATTTATGTTTAATGTTATTATAGATAGGTACTTGTTTGTAGCCATTTGTGTTCTTTATGCCTATGTTCCTTCTTCCCTTTCTATTTCTTCTTTTTATAGCATTCCCTTTAGCATTTCTTGCATTGCTGGCTTGGTAGTGATAAACTCCCTTAAACTTTTTTTTTTTTTTTTTTTTTGTCTGTGAAGCTCCTGATTTCCTCTTCAATTTTGATTGATAGTCTTGTTGGATAGAGTATTCTTGGATTCATTCCTTTACTTTGCATCACTTTGTATACTTCATTTCATTCCCTTCTAGCTTGGTGTGTTTCTGTTGAGAAATCATTTGATAATCTGTTGGGGATCCTTTCTAGGTAACTCTCTGTCTCTCTCTTGCAGCCTTTAAAATTCTCTTTGTCGTTAACATTTGCAATTGTAATTATGACATGTCTTGGTGTGGGTCTTTTGGGATTCATCTTGTTCAGGACTCTCTGTATTTGTGTGACTTTTTTCTTTCCATATCAGGGAAGTTTTCTGTCATTATTTCTTCAAATATATTCTCTAATCCTTGCTGCTCTTCTTGTCCTTCTGGCACCCCTATTACATGTATGTTACTTCACGTCATGTTGTCCCAAAGCTCTCTTATTCACTCCTCCTGCTTTTTATTTTTTTTCCCTCTAGTTGGTGTTCAGATTTGACTTGTTTCTCTACCTTATCTTCTAACTCATCAATTCAGTCCTCCACTTCTTCTAGTCTACTGTTGAAACCTTCCATAGCATTTTTTATTGTAGCTATATCACTTTTGATTTCTTCCTGATTTTTGCATGGGTTGTTGATTTCTCGTCCATCTGGTTTATGAACTGTATTACCATTACTCTGAATTCTTTTTTTGTTATATTGCATGCCTCCGTTACACTTATTTCCTTTCTTTGCTATTCCTCTTTTTCTTTCCTCTGGGGATTGTTTTGTTGTCTCCCCATTCTAACTATCACTAGAAGGTCCAAACGCCAAGTTGCAGGGGCCTGAGCTGTGTGTATTGGGAGCATCATGCCACCCAAGTATCACTGAAGAGCTCCAACACTGAGATTTGTGGCTGCTGTGGGTTTGTAGGAGCCATGCGTGCTGAGAATCATAGTTACTGGCGCTCATTGTGCTCTCATGCATTGACCTAGAATCAGGGACCCTACATGTGCCATTATGAAAACAACTCCCCATGGCATGTGTGGATAATCAGAGTCCTGTAGCTCACAATAGGACTCAGAGTCCCCGTGTGCACATGCCGAGAATCGAGTATCAGAGTCTCTGTCACTTGGTGCGACCTCGTGCCGAGAATCAGGGTCACTGTATGCTCGTGGGCTGACAGTTGGAGTCACTGGTGCTCAGTGTGCATGCACTGAGAATCAGGGATCCCTTGCATGCATGATGAGAAACAGAGTCCCTGCATGTGCATGCTGAGTTTCAAGTCACTGGTACTCAGTGTTGCCTCTTGTGTGCAAAATCTAGGTCCCCAGTCTGCTTGGGGGGCCGGGTTGCACAGCTTCCCTGTGTCACAGGAAACAGACTCCCATGTGCAATCACTCAGAATCAAAGTCAGGTGTCACAGCTGCCCTTTGTGGGCAGGAGGCCTGGTCATGTGTGTTCTGTGGGAAACAGACTCCCCATGTCTGTGTGTCCAGAGTCAAAGTCAGGTAACGCAGCTGCCCTGTGGCAGCAGGAGGCCCACTCCTGCATCATGGGAAATAGACACCTGTGTGCACTCACCCATAATCAAAGTTAAGTCGCACAACTGCCCTGTGTTGGAAGGAGGCCTCCTTGTGGGGAGCGGGTCTAGCAGGTCCTATGCTGTTGCAGTGGGCCCACTGGGAGGGGAATGGGCTCAGTGATTCACAGAAATCTGCGGCTGGGATGTCTGTATTCTTGGTGTCCATGGGTCTGCAACTGTGATCGCATGTCTTTGTCCCAAGTGGTAGTAGGATCCCATTTTACATCTGAGATCAGATTGGGTGGTGGTGAGGCTCTGATCTTTCTATACTTCAGTTGTAATTCCAGTTTGGTCTTGGGAGATGAGTTTAGCTTCCACGTAGTAATAGCCATCTTGGATCTATGTTCTTTTACTTTTATATGTGTTTCTTCTTTCTTCTCTGACTTTTCTCTCATTTTCTTATTCTTTTTAATTTATTTTTTTAGCTCAACACCTGCACAGCAGGTCACATGCCATAGTTGGGGTTGAGCCTTACAGTCAACCAGACTAAGGGCTGATCCTACACATGCATGAGTTAATTGCAATAAAAATTCAATTATAATAGGAGGGCCAACATAACCCACACAAGGGACATTCCTAGAGCATCCAGCATTGAAGAATAAAGGGACTGCACCCCTGGATCCCACAGGTCACCTGCTACATGAAGCCACCCCACCAGGATTTGGAGTCACAGCAGATCTATCTAATATATAGAAACAAGCATAAAGAGGCAGCCAAATTTGGGATACAAAGAAACAAGCCCCAAATGAAATTACAGAAGAACTCTCCAGAAAAAAATATCTAAAATGAAATGGAGGCAGTCAACTTATCAGATATAGAATTCAAAGTAATCTTTATAAGGGTGCTCAAGAAATTAAGTGAGAAATACAACAGCATGAAAAAGTACATAGAAACCATGAAAAGGGACCTAATGGAAATTAAGAATACTATATATGACATCAAGAATACACTAAAAGTAACAAAAAGTAGGTTGGATGAAGCAGAGGACTGAATCAGCAATATGGAAGACAAGGTTGACAAAAAATACCTAATCGGAATAGCAAAAACCAAAAAAAGTATCAAAAAGAATGAGTACAGTTTAAAGGACCTTTGGGACTACATGTAGTATATCAATGTTTGCATAATATGGGTACCAGGAAGAGAGGATAAAGAGTGAATGATTGAGAACCTATTTTAGGAAGTATGACCAAAAATTTTCCTAACCTGGTGAAGAAAAAATATACACAATCCAGGAAGTGCAGAGAGTCCCAAACAAGACAAATCCAAAGAGGCCCACACCAACATACTTCATAATTAAAATGGCTAAGTTTAAAAACAGAAAGAGAAAAGCAGTTAATTATCTACAAGGGAGCTCCCATAAGACTTTCAAGTGTTGAAAAGCAAGAGCCTACAACCACAACTACTTTACTCAGCAAGGTTATCATTGAAAATTGAAGGAGAAATAAGCTTCACAGACAAGAAAGAGCTAAAGGAGTTTGCTACCACCCAACCAATATTAAAAGAAACGTTAAAGTTCCTGCTTTAGGAAGTAGAAGAGGAAGAAGAAAGTAGTAGAAGAAAAAAACAGAGGAACAGAGTTAAAAAAATAAAATTACAATAAACACATACCTGTTGGTGGGAATACCAATTGGTGCAGCCATTGTGGAAAACAGTATGGAGTTTCCTCAAAAAATTAAAAAGGAAACTGTATTTTGACCCAGCAATTCCACTTCTGGTAATATATCCTAAGAATATACAGAAACACAAGTTTGAAATAATATATGCAACACTATATGGCAGCATTATTTATAATAGCCAACAGCTGGAAATAACCCAAATGCCCATCAGTAGTTGAGTGGATACAAAATTGTGGACCATTTATACAATGGAATACTATGTAGGCATAAAAAGAAAGAAATCTAACCTTTTGTGACTGCATGGATGGACCTGTAGATTATTATGCTAAGTGAAATAAGCCAGTCAGATAAAGACAAACACCATATGATATCGCTTATGTGTGGAACCTAATGAACAAAATAAACTGATGAACAAAATGGAAACAGAGGCATGGATACATAGAACAAACTGATAGCTATGAGATGGGAAAGGGGAGGGAGACTGGATGAATGAAGGTGAAGGGATAAGCAAAAGAACATATTTATATATATAAAAGGCTAAGTGACCAACCATACATATGTCCGACATACTGACCAGCCGGTACATATAATGCACACTGGCAATTTAAAAATAAATGTTGACTCATGCATGTGTGATACATATAAAGCTCTCATTGGTGCTAATTGAACCCATGTGTTTCGATCTGTCATTGTCAATTGTGAATTTGGTTGTTTTTGTTAACATTCTGAAGCTGAAAGAAAGCGGTGTTGTCGACAGAATATGTCTGAAGACCATTAATAAATCACAAGGACAAACTCTAGACAGAGTAGGAATATTCCTACCTGAACTCGTTTTCGGACATGGTCAGTTATATTTTGCTTTCTCTCGAGTTCAAAGAGTGTGTGACATTAAAGTGAAAGTTGTAAATATTTTATCACAAGGAAAATTAGTCAAGCACTCTGAATGTGTTTTTACTCTTAATGTGGTATACAAGGAGGTATTAGAATAAGTTTAATCAACTTATCAGTCATTGTTTTTATCAATGTTTTTATATCATATTTTTGTTGTTTTTATATCATGTTTTTGTTGTTTTTATATCATGTCTTTGCTGTTGTTATATCATGTATTATTGTTTATTAATCAATTTATATTTTGCTTTCGTATGCATTTTATTACTTTTTTTTCATCTCTGACACTTTTATTATAGAGAAAGGGCAAATAACAATATTAAAATATTTCTTCTAATTAATTTCCTTTCAATGTGCACAAATCCATGCACCGGGCCACTAGTATATATATAAAACCCTTAAATACAGACAACAGTGGGTGATCTCCAGAGAGATGGGGGGAGGGGGTTAAGTTAAGGTGGTTTAAGGCAGGGGTGGGGTGGGGTGGGGTCATCTGTAATAGTGTCAATAATAAAAATAAAGTTAAAAATCTATAAAGAATTTATATATTTGTGTAATACTAATAAACCAAATGAACCCTACAGACATATAAAATGTTTTCCACACAATAGCAGCAAAATGCATTTTCTTCTTAGAATATACACACAACATCTTCCAGGAGAAATCGTATGTTAGATAAAAAATAGTCTTTTTTAAAAAACTTAATAAATCTTTATTGTTCAGATTATTACAGTTGTTCCTCTTTTTTCCGCCCCTAGCTCCCCTCCACCTGTTTCCCATCCCACCCTCTTCCCTTACCTCCCCCACACTGTCCTCATCCATAGGTGTACAATATTTTTCCAGTCTCTTCCCGCACCCCCAACACCCTTTTCTCCCTGAGAGTTGTCAGTCCACTCACTTTCTATGCCCCTGATTCTATTATATTCACCAGTTTATTCTGTTCTTCAGATTTTTAATTCACTTGATTTTTAGATTCATTTGTTGATAGATATGTATTTGTTGTTCATAATTTTTATCTTTACCTTTTTCTTCTTCGTCCTCTTCTTAATGAATACCTTTCAGCATTTCATATGATACTGGTTTGGTGTTGATGAACTCCTTTAGCTTTTTCATATCTGTGAAGCTCTTTATCTGACCTTCAATACTGAATGTCAGCTTGGCTGGGTAGAGTACTCTTGGTTGTAGGTTCTTGCTGTTCATCACTTTGACTATTTCTTGCCACTCCCTTCAGGCATGCATAGTTTCTGTTGAGAAATCAGCTGACAGTCATATAGGTGCTCCCTTGTAGGTAACTATCTGTTTTTCTCTTGCTGCTTTTAATATTCTCTCTTTGTCTTTTGCTCTTGGCATTTTAATTATGATGTGTCTTGGTGTGGTCCTCTTTGGATTCCTTTTGTTTGGGGTTCTGTGCGCTTCCTGGACTTGTAATTCTATTTCTTTCACCAGGTAGGAGAAGTTTTCAGTCACTATTTCTTCAAATAGGTTTTCAGTATCTTGCTCTCTCTCTTCTTCTGGCACCCCCATAATTCTGATGTTGGTACGCTTGAAGTTGTCCCAGAAGCTTCTTACACTATCTTCAGATTTTTTTATTCTTTTTTCTTTTTGTTTTTCCAGTTGAGTGTTTTTGCTTCTTTGTATTTCAAATCTTTGACTTGATTCTTGTGTTCCTCTAGTTTGCTGTTGGGTCTCTGTATAATATTTTTTATTTCAGTCAGTGAATTTTTAATTTCTAGTTGGTCCTTTTCCATATCCCCGAGGGTCTCTCTCCTATCCTCGAGGATCTCACTAAATTTATCGGCCTTTTCTAGGAAATTCTTGACAAACCTTATAACCGTGGTTTTGAACTCTATCTCCAGTCATTTGTTTTCCTCCATTTCTTTCATTTGTGATCTGTTTCTTTGTCTCCGCATTTTCGCTGCTTCCCTGAGTTGGTAGGGTAGCTTTGTGTGCTAGGTGTCCTATATGGGCCAGTGGCTCAGCCTCCCCAGTTACCTGAGGTGGACACTCTTGGTGCACCCCTTTGTGGACTGTGTGTACAGCCTCATTGTAGTTAAGTCTTGATTGTTGGTATCAGTGGGAGGAGTTGACCTCCAGGCCAATTGATGGTTAGGATCATCTGTGTCTACGCCGGGAGACAGCCTTATTCGACTAGACTTGCACAATTGCAAAAGCCTCTGTGCTCAGCTTGGATTGGGCGGAGTTTCAGGGTGGAGCTGATAGCCTTGGTTTCCTGTCAGCCCTGCCCTATGAGGTTCCTGGGTCTCAGTGTCCCTCAGTGTCCCTCGGTACTCGCTGCAAGCACCTCTGAGAGAAAGGTGCCCTTGAGTTTTGCCCGCTGCCAGCCAGTCTAGTCTCTCCCCCAATGAATCTGTATTCCCAGATTCTTGCCCGGAACTGGGGTTCAGCACAGTCTGGAGCTTTTGTCTACTTCCCGCTAGGGCAATTCAGTGGCACAGTCAACAGTCCATCCTCTGTGTGCATTCACATGCGCGCCTCCAGACCTCTGCCTTTCGCCACTCCCCTGAGTTTCTGCCTTACAGCCCAGATTCCCTCCGTATGAGCCTAGGTCCCCCGGGTCTTGCCCTGAACTGGGGTTCAGTGCAGTCGGAACTGGGGTTCAGTGCAGTCCGGAGCTTTTATCTCCTTCCTGCTAGAGAATGCCAGCCAGGCACTCAGCCGCCCCGTCCTCTCCGGCTCCGTCCTCTCCGGCTCCGTCCTCTCCGGCTCCGTCCTCTCCGCACACGCGCGCCTGTGTCTCAGTACCTCAGGCTTTTACAGCTCCTCTGATTTTCCTTGTGGTTTTCTCTTTCCTTCTAGTTGTAGAATTTCCAATCAGCCAGCTTTCCTGTGGTTCTGGATGATGTCCATTTTGTCTTTTAGTTGTATTTTTGAAAATGTTGTGCGAAGCTGCAGTTTAGGTGTTTACCTATGCCGCCATCTTGGTTTCTCCCTTACATGGCTGATTTAAATGAACAATGTTGAGTCTGTCACCAAATTAAGCTTTCCAAAAGGGGCTCCCAGGGGCGGTGGCCAGAGGGGTTAGAGCGGCTGCCCAGGCTCCACACCCGACACATCTCCCCCTCAGCCGGCTCTGCACTAACCGCAGGGTAACCAAGGGCAGCCAGGAGGCTGCCATCTTGAGCTCCGTACCAAAAAATAGTCTTAAAATTTTAGAAAATTAAAACCATATTAAAGATATTTTATTATAAATCTATGAATATAAATGTCAATAACAGGAAAAAAACTGGAAAATTGAAACATATATGTAAATTAACCCCCTCCCCTGAACAGCCTGTTGGTCAGGAAGTAATCAGGACAGAAATCAAAATAGCGTGTTGTCAAAAATTTAAATGTTAACATAATATACCAAAACCTAAGTTATGCAACAAAAGTAGCTCTGTTAAGGATTTTTATAACAACAAATGTCTACATTGAACAAAAAGAGAAATATCTCAAATAAGCAACCGAAGTTATTTTTTTAAAGAGCCAGTAACATAAGAATCTATGCTCAAATTAATAGAAGGAAGGAAATAACATATGAGAGCAGAATAAATGAAATAAATACTAGGTAAAAGATATAATATCTCCAAGAAATTAAGAGTTGCTTTTTGAAAAGATAAAATTGGCAAACCTTTAGCTATAGTAACTAAGACTAAAAGCGAGAACACTCAAATAGAAAAAGTCAATAATTTAAAAAAAAGACATTATCAAGGATCATATGAGACTCCTATGAACAATTAATAAATTGCACAATGTAGAAGATATGGGTATTTCTAGAAACAAGGAGCCTACAAATATGGAAATATGAAATAAATAGAAATATCTGAGCAAAGCAATTATGAATAAGAATTTTGAAACAATAAACAAAAACTCATAGAGAGAGACAACAGTATGGTGGTTACCAGATGGAAGGGTGTGGCGGGGTATTAAACGCAAAGGGGGTCAAATATATAGTGACTAAAGATGATTTGAATTTTGATGGTGGGTATACAAGCAATATACAGATCATATATCATAGAAATGTGTATTTGAAGCCTATATAATCTTATTAATCAATGCCACCACACTAAATTTAATCTAAAAAATAATAAATCTCTGAACAAAGAAAAGTTTGGAACCAGATGGCTTCACTGGTGCATTCTATAGAACATTTGAAGGAGCATTAGCAGCAATGATTCTCAAATTTTTAAGAAAGATTGAAGAGTATAGTATACTTCATATCTCATTTTATAAGGACAGCATTACCATGCTACCAAGCCAGATAATGAAACTAGAAGAAAATTATAGGCCAATATTTCTAATGTACATAAATAAATATACTTAACAAAATACTAGCAAACCAAATTCAACAGGATCATTCACCATGGCCAAGTGGGAGTTATAAATCTTGGGATGCAAGGATGATTCAACATATGTAAATCAAAAGTTATGATGCATCATATTTACAAAATGTAGGATAAAAATTACATGATCATTTAATGGATGCAGAAAAAAGACTTGACAAATTACAACACTCCTTCATGATAAATATTCTCAACAAATTAAGCATAGAAGTAATGTATTTAAAAATAATAAAGGCCACATTTGAGAATCCCACAGCTAACATCATACATAACAGTAAAAATCTGAAATCTTTTCCTCTCAAATCAGGAACAAGACAAGATGCTCCCTTTAGCATCACTTCTATTCAGCATATGGAAGTACTAGTTAGAGCAATAGGCAACAGAATGAAATAAAAGGCATACATTAAAAGGGTATTCAAATCAGAAAGGAAGAAATTAAATTTTGTTTACAATGACATCTTACGTATAGAACACTCTAAAGACTACAAAAAACTTTAAAAAATAATCAGTGAATTCAGTAAAGTTGCAAAAAAAAACAGTTGCATTTTTATACCTTAAAAATAAGTTATGAAATAAATTAAGAACCATTTAAAATAACATTGAAAAAGAATAAAATACTTCAGAATAAATTTAACCACAGAGGTGAAAGATCTGTAGAAAGAAACATATAAAACAATGATAAAAAATTAAAGGAGGCAGAAATAAATGAAAATGTATTTTGTGTTCATGGATTAGAAGAATTAATATTTTTAACATGTCCATCCAAAAAGCCATCTATAGAGTCAGTGCAATCTTTTTTTTTTTAATATATTTTATTGATTTTTTTTTTTTTTACAGAGAGGAAGAGAGAGGGATAGAGAGTTAGAAACATCGATGAGAGACAAACATCAATCAGCTGCCTCTTGCACACCCCCTACTGGGGATGTGCCTGCAACCAAGGTACATGCCCTTGACCGGAATCGAACCTGGGACCCTTGAGTCCGAAGGCCGACGCTCTACCCACTGAGCCAAACCGGTTTCGGCAGTGCAATCTTTATTAATATTTAAATGGTGTTCTTTCCAGAAATACAAAAAACAATTATGAAAGTCATTTGGAACCACAAAAGATCCCAAATAGAGAAATATTGAGAAAGAAAAACAAAGCTGAAAGCATCACACTTCCTGATTTCAAATCATATTTAATAGCTATAGTAATCAAAACAGTATAGTACTGACATAAAAACGGATACATACATCAATGGAACAGAATCAAAAGCCGAGAAATAAAGCCATACATATATAGTCAACTAATCTTCAACAAGTTGCCGAGAATGCACAATGGGGAAGTGATAATCTTTTTAGTAGATGTTAAGGTAAACACTGGATATCCATATGCAAAAGAATGAAATTGGACCTTTACCTTACACCATTAAAAATTAACTTGCAGAAGTCTAGTGGATGAAAGAAGGTGAAAGGATTAGCCAAAGAAAATATATGTATAACCCATGGATACAGACAACAATGTGGTTGTGGTAATGGCCAGAAGGAAGGAGGGTATAGGGCTGGGTGGAGGCGAGTAAAGGGGGGGAAATGGGGACATCTTTAGTAGTTTCAACAATAAAAATAAACAAAAGAAATAAAAATGAAATTAAAAAATACTCCAAAGTGACTAAGACAAAATATATAATTTAAAATGCATTAAACATAAAGTATCAAACCATGAATTTCCTAGAGAAATCAAAGGAAAATTCCTTGCCATTCGTCTTTGCATGATTTTTTAACTTTTTATTTTAAACCAGAACTACATGCTTCCAAAACAAAAATAGAACATGGCGGCTGGTAAGACTGGAGTGAGGGAGAGAATGTAAGTGAGTGAGAGAGTGAGTGTGTAGACATGAGTGTGTGTGTGTGTGTGTGTGTGTGTGTGTGTGTGTGTGTGTGAGTGTGTGATAGTCCTATCACACAGGAGTCTTTGGGGCAGCTGGTTCTGGCTCTCCTGGCCAAAGAGCCCCTCCTACTGCCACAGGCATTTCCCAGGATTGGCTCTGGTTCAGAAACAAGGACATCTTGAAGAGTTTATAAGGTCTTCCTTGTGAGGAGGCTGCAGGGAGCAGCAGCAGCTTGGTACCCAGGCTCACCACCACCCACACTAGCCATGGCCTGGGCCTGAACCCACGGGCATCATGCCCCATGTCAAGGACACAACCCAGACCCCATGTGCAACTGAATGTACAGTCCAGCTAAGTGAATACCAGAGGGACCTCATGCGAGCCTGCCACAGACACCACTGGGACCTTGCACCTAAGTTAACAACAACAGGACCATGAGCACCTGTAGCTGACACTTGCGGGACCAGATCTGTGGGGGAAGAGAGTATAGCTCAGAACAGGGACAATCAAGTCAAGAGACTCAAAACAGATCCAGCCTTTGGGCTAAGGAGTCCAGGGCTTCAACCTCTTGGACCTCAATCAGGTTGCCCAGGGCCAGAAAGGGACAGTGACTCAGATTGACCTGCACCAGAGAAGCTCCCAGGAGGCCCAGGAGAGACACACCAAGGGACCAGACTCAATAATATCAGAGCAAAATCCAGCAAGCTCCACAAATAGTGGATCCAAAGGATTTTGAGTGTGTGAGTGTGTGTGTGTTTTTATAGCTTTATGTGTGTGAGTGGATTTTTTGTTGTTGTTTCCCTTTTTTTTCTCTTTATTTTCATAATATATTTTTGATTGTTGGTAGTATTACAGATATCTCTTATTTCCTCCTCTTTTACCCCCTCTCCAAACCCCTCCCCCTGCCCAGGTCTCCATTGCCCTATTTCCCGTGTCCATGGGCTATGCATATAAGTATATGAGTTCTTTGGTTTATCTCTTCTTGTCCCCTTAACCCCACATCAAGGTATGTTAGTCTGTTCCATGTTTCCCTGCTTTGGATCTTATTTTGTTGGTCAGTTCAGTTTGTTAGATCTACAAATAAGTGAGATCATGTCATATTTGTCTTTCTCAGGTTGGCTTATTTCACTTAGCATAATATTCTCCCGATCTATTCATGCTGTCCCAAAGGGTAAGAGATCCCTCTTTTTTTACAGTTGCTCAGTATTCCATAGTGTAAATGTCCCACAGCTTTTTTTATCCATTCATCTACTGATGGGCACTTGGGCTGTTTCCAAATCTTAGCTATTGTAAATAACGCTACTATAAACATAGGGGTGCATATATTCTTTCTGATTGGTATTTTGTTTTTTTTAGGACATATTCCCAGAAGTGGGATCCCTGAATCAAATGGAACTTCCATTTTTTTCCCCAAGAAACTCCATACTGTTTTCCATAATCGCTGCACCAATCTGCATTCCCACCAGAAGTGAACTAGGGTTCCCTTTTCTCCACATCCTTGCCAACACTTGTTGTTTGTTGATTTTTTTTATGCTAGCCACTCTGAATGGTGTGAGGTGATATCTTATTATAGTTGTAATTTGCATTTCTCTGATGATTAATGACTTTGAGCATTTTTTCATGTGTCTCTTGGCCATTTCTATGTCCTCACTGGAAAAATGTCTATTCAGGTCTTCTGTTCATTTTTTAAATTGGATTGCTTGTCTTCTTTTTGTTGAGTTGTATGAATACTTTATATATTTTGGATCTTAACCTATTATAAGATGTATCATTATTCTCTTTTTTCCTACATATCTCTAATTCCAATCTTACCTTTGATTCTATTCCATTTTTGTCCATTCTTATTTTTATCATTCATTTTTCTTATTTTATTTTTCCCTTTTTCTCACTTTTTCCATTTTACTTTTCCTATTTATATCTCAATATATTATCATTACTATGTTTTAAATTCATTCTTATTATTTCATTTATTTTGTTTCCTTTTCTTTTTTCCTCTTATGTTGTGTCTTTTACCTTCCTCCTTACTTCCATATAGCCATTTTTTTTGTCTTCTTCTTTCTCCCTTTTTCTTTATATCCCCTCTAGGACTTTCATCACATGTTTTTAGTATTTTTTTTTCTTTGTTTTGCTTTCTCTTCTTTTTCTTTCTTAGACTTTCATGCTGTTGGATTGAGTAACTTGATTTCTGTTGTATTTTTGGTTTAGTCCTGTATGTCTTATTCTCTTCTGTCAGCACCTGTATGATAACTGGCATGACGATTTTGGGGTTGAACCTCACTGGCAGCTAGTTGGAGGGAAGATCCCTCCGACAAATAAGACATCAATAATCAAGTCTCAATTACAACAGGAGAGCCCAAATAATGCACAGTAGGAGAATTCCTAGAGCATCCAACTCAGGTGAACAAAAAGACTGCACCACTGGACACTTCCAGGCACATTCTACATAATGCTATCCCAAAAAGACTGGGAGGCATAACAGTTCTATCTAATACATAGAAGCAAATATAGAGAGACAGGTAAAATGTGGAGACAAAGAAACAACCCCCAAATGAAAGAAAAGAAGGAATCTCCAGAAAAAAGAACTAAATGAAATGGGGTAAGCAACCTATCAGACATAGAATTCATAGTAGTGGTTATAAAGGTGCTTCAGGAGCTTAGTGCCAATGAAAAGGAATTTAGTGGGAAGTATAGAAGCATGAAAAAGGAAATAGAAACCATTAACCAGAACAATAAGAAATGAAGAATAACATATCTGACATTAAGAACACACTGGAAGGAATTGAAACTAGATTGAATGAACCAGAGGATCATATCAGTGATTTGGAAGATAAGGTAGAAATAAATGCAGAATTAGGGCAGTAAATAGAAAAAAATAATTTAAAAGCAGGAAGATAGCTTACGGGATCAGAGTGGAAATAAATGACATAGAGACTGAAAAAAAAAAAAGAGAACAAAAGATCAATAAATCCAAGAACTGGTTCTTTGTAAAGATAAACAAGCTTATGGGAGCACTGGGACAACATGAAACATAACATCTGTTATAGGAACACCAGAAGGGGGAGAATGTATTCAAGGAACAGAGAACCTGTTCAAAGAAATAATGACAAAAAAACTTCCCTAACCAGGTGAAGAAAACTACCACAGAAGTACAGGAGGCACAGAGAGATCCAATCAAGAGGAACCCCAAGAGACCCACACCTAGACCCATCATAATTAAAATGGAAAATGTTAAAGACAAAGAAAGAACCTTAAAGGCAGTAAGAGAGAGACAGAATAGTACCTACAAAGGAGTTCCCATTAGAATGTCAGCTGACTTCTCAATAGAAACACTTCAGGCCAGAAGGGAGTGGCATAAAGTATTCAAAGTAATGAAAAGCAAGGGCCTAAATTTAAGACTACTGTATCCAGCAAGGCTATCATTTAAAATTGAAGGTGAAATAAAAAGCTTTCGAGACAAAAAAAAAGGTTAAAGGAGTACATTACCACCAAACCAGCAATGCAAGAAATGTTAAAGGCATTGCTTTAAGAAGAAAAAGAAGAAAAGAAGAGAGAGAATTTCATAGGCATTTAGAAAATAAAAATGGCAATAAAAATATCTATCAATACTAACTTTAAATGTAAATGGATTAAATGCTCCAACCAAAAGACATAGGGTGACTGAATGGATAAAAAAACATGACCCATATATATGCTGTCTACAAGAGACCCACCCCAGAACAAAAGATACGCACAGACTGAGAGTGAATGGATGGAAAAATATTTTCCATGCAAATGGAAAGGAAAAGAAAGCTGGTGTAGCAATACTCATATAAGACAAAATAGACTTCAATTCAAAGGCCATAACAAGAAACAAAGAAGGCCACTGCATAATAGCATAGGAAATCATTCAACAAGAAAATATAACCCTTGTAAACATATATGCACCTAATATAAGAGCACCCCAGTGCATAAAAAGAAACTCTTGATGGACTTTAAGGGAGAGATTGACAGCAATACAGTCATAGCAGAAGACTTTAACACCCCACTGACATCACTGGATAGATCTTCCAGACAAAAAAAAAAAAAAAAAAAAAAAAAAAAATGAACAAGGAAATAGGAGCTTTAACTGACACACTAGATCAGATGGATCTAACTTATATTTATAGATCATTTTACCCAAAGCAATAGAATATACCTTCTTCTCAAATGCACATGGCACATTCTCAAAGATAGACCACATGTTAGGGCATTAAACAAGTATATACAAATGGAAAAAGATTGTTATAATACCAAGCATCTTCTCAGATCACAATGGCATGAAATTTCAAAATCGACTACAATAAAAAAACTCAAAAACACCAAAATATGGAGGCTAAAATAACATGTTACCAATGAGAACAAGCAAGAAATTAAAAACTTCCTGAAAACAAATAAAAATGAGCAAACAACAATACAAAATCTTTTGGACACGGTGAAAGCAGTCTGCAAAGGAAGTTATTACCATTACAGGCCTATCTCAAAAAAAAAAAAAAAAAAAGAAAGAAAGAAAGAAAGAAAGAAAGAAAGAAAGAAAGAAAGAAAGCAAGAAAAGAAAAATCTCAAATAAAATATCTAACTCTTCAGCTAAATGAATTAGAAATAGAATATTAAGAAAAGCCCAGAGGAAGTAGAAGGAAGCAAATAATAAATATCAGAGTGAAAATAAATGACATAGAGACTAAAAAAGAGAGTACAAAAGATCGATAAATGCAAGAATTGGTTCTTTGGAAAGATAAACAAAATTTATGAACCCATAGCCAGTCTCATCAAGAAACAAAGAGGACCCAAATAAATAAAATCAGAAATGAAAGAGGTGATATAACAACGGTCACCACAGAAATACAAAGTATTGTAAGCAAATATTATGAATAACTCTATGCCAACAAACTGGACAACCCGGGTGAAATGGACAAATTCCAAGAAACATACAATCTTCCAAAACACAATTATGAAGAATCAGAAAACATGAGTGGGCCAATAACAACTGAAAAAATTGAAGCAGTAATTTAAAAACTCCCAGCAAACAAAAGTCTTGGACCAGATGGATTTATAGGAGAATTATACCAAAAATTAACAGAAGAAATAATGCATATTCTCCTAAAACTAGTCCAAAAAATTCAAGGGAAAGGAACACTTCCAAGGTCCTTTTATGAAGCCAGAATTATCCTAATTATAAAACTAGATAAAGACACTACAAAGAAAGAAAACTACTGGCCAATATCCCTGATAAACAGATGCTAATATCCTCAACAAAAAGTTAACATCAGATATAGGAATATATTAAAAACATCATACACACTGATTAAGTTGGATTTATTCTGAGGATGCAAGGCTGGTACAATATCCACAAATCAATAAATGTGATACATCACATAAACAAAATGAAAGTTAAAAATCAAATGAACATATCAATAGATGCAGAAAAAAACATTCAATAAATCCAGCACCCTTTTTTGATAAAAATTCTCAAAAGTAGAAATAGAGGGATCACACCTCAATATAATAAAGGCCACATATAACAAGCCTACAACCATCATGATACTTACTGGGCAAAAACTACAAATGTTTCCTTTAAAAACAGAAACAAGACAGGATGTCTGCTTTCACCCCTCTTATTCAACATGGTCCTAGCCATAGCTATCAGACTAGAAGAAGAGATAAAAGACATTTAAATTGGAAAGCAGAAAGTAAAACTATCATTATTTGCAGATGACATGATATTGTACATAGAAAACCCTGAAGACTCCACCAGGAAACTACTAGACTTAATAGATGGATTCAGCAAGGTAGTAGGATACAAAATAAACATCCACAAATGGATGGAAATTTTATACACCAATAATGAACACTCAGAAAGAGAAACTAAAAAAGCAATCTCATTTGCCCTTGCAACAAAAAAACTATGATACCTAGGAATAAATTTAACCAAATAGGTAAAAGATTTGTTCTTGCAAAATTATAGGATACTGGAAAAAGACATAGAGGAAGATACAAACAAATGGAAGCATATGCCATATTCATTGATTGGAATAATTAACAATATTAAAATGTCTTTACTACCCAAATAAATCAACAGATTCAACACAATTCCTATTAAAATACCAATGGCATACTTCACAGAGTTAGAACAAATATTCCAAAAAATTATATGGAACTATAAAAGACCCCAGATAACTGCAGCAATTTTGAGAAAGAAAAACCAAGTTGGAGGGGTCATAATAACAGATATCAAACTATACTACAAAGCCATTATAACCAAAATAGGCTGATACTAGCACAAGTACAAGCATATAGACCAATGAATCCGAACACATACCCCCAGAAAATGAAGCACACCATTACGGTCAATTAATATTTGACAAAGGAGGCAAGAACATACAGTGGAGTAACGACAGGCTCTTCAACAAATGGTGTTGGAAAAACTGGACAGACACAAGTAAAAATATGAAACTAGACCACCAACTTACACCATACACAAAAATAAACTCAAAATGGATAAAAGACATGAAACCATAAAATTGTTAGAAGAAAACATAGGCAGAGATCCAAGATGGCTACCAATGGGATGGAAGGCTGCAAGATAGTGTGAGAGTGATAGAACAAAAGGAGAGTGAATGGATGTGCAGGGAGTGTCAGTATTTGTGAGTGAGGGACAGCTGTATTCCAAGGGACTGTTGGGGACTGGCGGCCAATACTGCAGCTGAAATCTCTCCCAGAGTGGCCTGCTCTGCAGCAGAGGCCACACCATCCTGAAGGGGAGATGGCTGTGATCTGGAGACTGAGTGTAATTGGAACCCCAGCCATATCTTCAACCAGGGAGATCTCTGATACCTCCCAGGACCTTACAAACACAATGCCCAGGGACCAGTTACCTCAGCTGCGAATCCACAAATGCTGAAACTACAACCTCCCCGACCACAGTCACCTGGGAGGTCTGCTCAGGGGGAGAAAAAGTGGCACGAATTCGTAGACAGGCCCTGTGCCTTCTCACAGAACAGAAGGAACAGCTGAATCAAAGAACACTCACCTGGAAATGGTGAATTAAACACAGCTGGCAATCAGCAGATGAAAAGGGCAGATATTTCCTAGAGAAAGGAGAAAGAGCGCTACATAACCAGAAATCCTGAGAGGAGTGATCATGGAGAGAAAAAGAAACAGCCTGAATACGAAAGAAAAGGAGGAATCAACAGAAAAGGATGTAAATTAAATAAGGGCAAGCAATATAACAGAGAAAGAATTCAGGGCAATGGTCATAAGGTCGCGGAAAGGGATGGAAGACAAATTCAACAATATGTGTAAGGACCAAGAGGAAATGAAGAAGAACCAAGAAGAAATAAAAATGACATTGCTTCAATAAAAAACTCAATAGAAAGCATCAACAATAGTCTAGAAAAAGCAGAGGACCACATCAGTGAGCTAGAAGACAAGGTAGGAAAAAAATACCCAAGCAAAGCAGCATCTAGAAAAAAAAACCTTAAAAAATAGTATAGCCGAAGGGAACTTTGGACAACATGAAATGAAACAACATCTGCATAACAGGGGTACCAAAAGGAGAGGAAACTGAGCAAGGAATAGAAAACCTGTTTGAAGAAATAACGACAGAAAACTTCCCTGATATCCGGAAGAAAATATACACACACATCCAAGAGGCTCACAGAGTCCCAAACAAGATGAACCCCAAAACATCAAAACCAAGACACATTATAATTAAATTGGCAAACACCAAAGACAAAGTAAGAATCTTAAAGGCTGCCATCGAGAGACAGAAAGTTACCTAAAAAGGATCTCCCATCAGACTATTGACTGATTTCTCAACAGAAACACATCAGGCCAAAAGGGAATGGAATGAAATATACAAAGTCATGCAAAGGAAGGGTCTGAATACAAGAATACTGTACCCAGCAAGGCTATCAATAAAAATTAAGGATGAAATCAGGAGCTTCACAGTCAAAAAATGGGCTTAGGGAGTGTATTACCATCAAACCAGCAATGCAAGAAATGCTAAAGGGTCTGCTTTAAAAAGAAGAAATAGGAAGGGAAAAGGAACACAGGCATAAAGAATAAAAAAGGCAACAAACAAGTACCTATGAAAAATAACTTTAAATGTAAGTGGATTAAATGCCCCAATCAAAAGACATAGGGTAGCTGAGTGGATAAGAAAACATGACCCATGTATCTGCTGTGTACAGGAGACCCACCCAGAACAAAGGACTCACACAAACTGTTGGTGAAGGGATGAATAAAGGTTTTCCAGGAGAATGGAAATGAAAAAAAAAAAAAAAAGCTGGGGTAGCAATACTTATATTGGAGAAATTAGACCTCAAAGTGAAGGCCATAACAAGAGATAAGGAAGGCAACTTCATAATACTAAAGGGACCAATTTAACAAGAAGGTATAACTCTGGTAAACATATATGCACCCAATACAGGAGCACCCAAATACATAAAAAAACTTCTGGAGGATATCAAAGGAGAGATTGACAGCAATACAATCATAGTAGGGGACTTTAATACCCCACTAACACCACTGGACAAATCCTCTAAACCAAAAATCAGCAAAGAAACATCAATCTTAAATGACTCACTAGAACAGATGGAATTAATTGACATCTTCAGAACATTCCACCCCAAAGCCATACAATATACATTATTCTCAAGTGCTCTTGGGTCATTTTCAAAGATAGACCATATATTGTGGCACAGGCAAAATCTCTTCAAATTCAAGAAGATAGAAATCTTATCGAGCATCTTCTCGATCACAGTGGCATAAAACTTGAAATCAACTACAATAAAAACAATAAAAATTCAAACACTTGGAAGGTAAAAAACATGCTATTAAACAATGATTGGGTTACAAAAGAGATAAAAGAATAAATAAAAAGCATCATGGCAACAAATGACAATGAAAACACAACAATCCAAATCTATGGGACACAGCAAAAGCAGTCTTGAGAGGGAAATTCATAGCTCTGCAGGCCTATCTCAAAAAACAAGAAAAGATGGTAATAAATTATCTAACCCTACAACTCAAAGAGTTAGAAAGAGAGCAACAAGAAAAGCCCAGCATAAGCAGAAGGAAAGAAATAATAAAGATCAGAGTGGAGATAAATTACATAGAGACAAAAAGATCAACAAAACCAAGAGCTGGTTCTTTGAAAGGATAAATAAGATTGATGAACCTCTATCTAGGCTCACCAAGAAGCAAAGAAAGAGGATCCAAATAAATAAAATCAGAAATGAAAAAGGCGAAGTAACAACCGATCCCACAGAAATACAAATGATTATGAAAAAATACTATGAACAACTCTATGCCAACAAAATGAACAACCTAGATCAAATGGACATATTCTTAGAAAAAAACAAGCTATCAAAACTGAACCAAGAAGAATAAAAAACCCTGAATAGGCCAATAACTACTGAAGAAATTGAAGCAGTGACAAAAAATCTTCCAGCAAACAAAAGCCTTGGTCCGGATGGCTTTACAGGGGAATTCTACCCAAGCATTCAAAGAGGAATTAAACCTATTCTCCTCATACTATTCCAAAAAACTTGACAGGAAGGCACACTTCCAAGCTCTTTCTATGAAACCAGCATTACCCTAATCCCAAAACCAGATAAAGACACCACAAAAAAAAAAAAAAGAGAACTACAGGCCAATATCCTTGATGAGCATACATGCTAAAATCCTCAACAAAATTCTAGTAATCGGATTCAGCATTACATTAGAAAGATCATACAACATGACCAAGTGGGATTTATTCCGGCAATGCAAGGATGGTACAATATCCACAAATCAATAACTGTGATACATCACATAAACAAACTGAGAGACAAAAATCACACAATCATATCATTCGATGCAGAAAAATCATTTGACAAAATCCAACACCCTTTATTGATAAAAACTCTCAGCAAAGTGAGAATAGAGGGAGTTAAAAATGGAACTCCCATTTGACCAAGTAATCCCACTTCTAAGACTATATCCCAGGAAACCAGAAACACCAATCAGAAACACTTCAACATAATAAAAGCCATATATGACAAACCTATAGCCAACATCATACTCAATGGGCAAAAAATAAACTCATTTCCCCTAAGAAAGGAACAAGACAAGGATGCTCACTTTCACCACTCCTGTTCGATATAGTACTGGAAGTGATAGCCATAATGATCAGACAAGAAGAAGATATAAAAGGCATCCAAATTGGAAAAGAAGTGGTAAAACTGTCCTTATTCGCAGATGACATGATATTATACATAGAAAAACCCAAAGACTCCATCCAAAAACTACTGGACCTAATAAATGAATTTGGCAATGTAGCAAGATACAAAATTAACACCCAGAAATCTATGGCCTTTTTATACACCAATAATGAACTCACAGAAAGAGAAATGAAAAAAAAATCCCATCTACCATTTCACCAAAAAAATTAAGATACCTAGGAATAAACATAACCAAGGATGTAAAAGACCTGTACTCAGAAAACTACAGGATATTGAAAAAAGGGATAGAGGAAGACATAAAGAAATGGAACAATATACCATGTTCATGGATTGGCAGAATCAACATCATTAAAATATCCATACTACCCAAAGCAATCTACAGATTCAGTGCAATCCCTATTAAAATACCAACAGCATATTTCAAAGATTTAGAACAAACTCTCCAAAAATTCATCTGGAATAAAAAAAGACCCCGAATAGCCACAGCATTCCTGAGAAAGAAGAACAATGTTGAAGGGATCACAATACCATATATCAAGCTATATTACTAAGTCACGGTTCTCAAAACTGCATGGCACTGGCACAAGAACAGACATATAGACCAATGGAACAGAACAGTAAACCCAGAAATCGACCCAATCCATTACCCTCAATTAATATTTGACAAAAGAAGCAAGAACATACAATGGAGTCAAGACAGTCTCTTCAATAAATGGTGCTGGGAAATTTTGTCAGGTACATGCCAAAAAATGAAACTAGATAACCAACTTACAACATACCCAAAAACAAACTCAAAATGGCTAAAGGACTTAAATGTAAGACTGGAAACCATAAAAATCCTACAAGGCTCCATAGGCAGCAAAATAGCAGACATATGTCGTAGCAATATCTTTACAGAAACCGTTCCTATGGCAATGGAAACTAAGGAGAAAATAAAGAAATGGGACTACATCAAAATAAAAAGCTTCTGCACAGCAAAAGAAACCATCAGGAAAACAACAAGACAACCCACTGCATGGGAGAACATATTTGGCAATGATATTTCCGATAAGGATTTAATCTCCAAAATTTGCAGTGAATTCATACAACTTAAGAAAAGGAAGATAAATGATTCAATCAAAAAATGGGCAAAGGATCTAAATAGACACTGTTCAAAAGAGGACATACAGAAATCCCAGAGAAATGAAAACATGCTCAAAGTCACTAATCATCCAATAAATGCAAATCAAAACAACAAGGAGATACCATCTCAAACCTGTCAGAATGGCTATCATTAACTAATCAACAAACGACTTGTGCTGGAGAGGATGTGGAGAAAAAGGAACCCTACTGCACTGCTGGTGTGAATGCAGACTGCTGGAAAACAGTATGGAGCTTCCTCAAAAAGTTAAAAATGGAACTCCCATTTGATCCAGTAATCCCACTTCTAGGACTATATCCCAAGAAACAAAAAACACCAATCAGAAAGGATATATGCACCCCTATGTTCGTAGCAGCACAATTTACAATAACTAAGATTTGGAATCAGCCTAAGTGCCCATCAGCAGGTGAATGGATTAAAAAACTGGTACATCTACACAATGGAATACTATTCCACTGTAGAAAATAAGGAACTTTTACGATTGGCACAGCATGGATGGAACTGGAGAGCATTATGCTAAGCGAAATAAGCCAGTCAGAGAAAGATAAATATCACATGATCTCACTCTTATGTGGGATATAATCATCAACATAATTTGATGAATAAGAATAGATCCAGAGACAAATGGTAGGGGAGGGGGGGCGGTTAGAGAGCAACCAAAGGACTTGTACTCATATATATTAGCATATCCAATGGACACAGGCACTGAGGCGGTGGGGGCTTGCCTGTGGTGGGAATGGCTGGGGGGGGTCAATTGTGGAAAAAGAAGACAAATGTAAAACTTTAGACAATAAATAATAAATAAAGAAGAAGAAGAAAACATAGGCAGTAAAATCTCAGACATCTCATGTAGCAAAATTTTTGCCAATACATTTCTTTAGGACAAAAGAAACTAAGGAGAGAATAATCAAATGGGACTATATCAAAATAAAAAGCTTGTGCACAGCAAAAGAAACCAGCATCAAAATGAAAACTCAGTCCACTGTATGGAACAACATAGTTGCCAATAATACATTTGATAAAGGATTAATATCCAAAATATATAAAGTACTCATACAACTCAACAGAAGGAAGACAAATAATCCAATTAAAAATGGGCAGAAGACCTGTGTATATATATTTCTCCAATGAGGACATACAGATGGCCAAGAGACATAAGAGAAAATGCTCAAAGTCACTAATCACCAGAGAAATGCTATTAAAATTAAAACCACAATGAGATATCACCTCACACCTGTCAGGATGGCTGTCATCAAAAAATCAAGAAGAAACAAGTGCTGGCAAGGATGTGGAGAAAAGGGAACACTAATTTACTGCTGGTAGAAATGCAGATTGGTGCCACCAATATGAGAAACAGTATGTCGTTTCTTAAAAAAATTAAAACCAGAATTTCTGTTTGACCCTGCAATCCCACTTCTGGGAATATATCCTAAAAAACCCCAAACACCAATCAGAAAGAATACATGCCCCCACTATGTTCATAACAGCATTATTTACAATAGCTAAGATTTGGAAACAGCCCAAGTGCCCATCAGTAGATGAATGGATAAAAAAGCTGTAGGACATTTACATTATAGAATACTATGCAACTGTAAAAATGAGGGATCTCTTACCCTTTGGGACAGCATGGATGGATCTGGAGAATATTATGCTAAGTGAAACAAGCCAATCTGAGAAATTCAAATATTATTTTTGAAATCTAATGAAAAAAATGAAATTACCAACAAAATAAAACCTGAATCATGGAAGCATGGAACAGACTGGTATACCTTGATGTGGCGTTAGGAGGATGTTGGAGGATGAGAAGAGATAAACCTAAGAACATATGAATTTATATTCATAGCACATGGACATGGAATTTAGGGTAGGGAAGACCTGGGGGGGTGAGTAGGGGCTTGGAGGAGGAGTTTAAAAGGGGGGATGGCAGACATCTGTAATAATATAAATTATATATATATATATATATAACAAAAATAAACAAAGAGAACTACAACTAACAAAAAATTATCTGCATAACAATGGAAACAATCAGCACAAAGATAATGCAACCTATGGAATGGGAGGGGATATTTGCAAACCCTTTACATGAGAAAGGCTAATTTTCCAAAATATAATTGAAGTCATACAACTCAATACCAAAACAACAACAGAACAAACAAAAATCCCCTTCCATACAAAACAAATGACCCCACTTAAAAATGGTCAAAGAACCTGAATAGACATTTTTTGAAAGGAAACATACAAAAGCCAACAGGTATATGAAAAGGTGTGAACCTCAAAAAAATTGAAATTATGAGAGAAATGCAAATCAAACTCCAATGAGATTTTCACCCCCCAACTGTAAGAATGGCTATTATAAAAAAGTTAAAACATAAAGATTGTTAGTGAGGATGTGGAAAGGGAATTTTTAAAAAAAATATTTATTGTTGAAAGTATTACTTATGTGGAAAGCGAATTCTTGTGCATTCTTGGTGGGCCTTTATATTGGTGCTGCCACTATGGAAAGAAGAGGGAAAGTTCCTCAAAAATTAAAAATAGAATTATCATGTCGCCCACTTCTTAATAAATATCTACAGAAAAGGAAATTTGTACCTTAACGAAATATCTGCACCCTTTTTTAAAAATTTAATAAATCTTTATTGTTCAGATTATTACAATTCTTTCTCCTTTTTCCCCCCCATAGCTCCCCTCCACCCGGTTCCCACCCCACCCTCTGCCCTTACCTCCCCCCACTGTTCTCATCCATAGGTGTACAATTTTTGTCCAGTCTCTTCCCGCACCCCCCACACACTTTTCCCCCTGAGAATTATCAGTCCACTCTTTTCCTGTGCCCCTGATTCTATTATATTCACCAGTTTATTCTGTTCCTCGGATTTTTAATTCACTTGATTTTTAGATTCACTTGTTGAAATATATGTATTTGTTGTTCATAATTTTTATCTTTACTTTTTTCTTCTTCTTCCTCTTCTTAAAGAATACCTTTCAGCATTTCATATAATACTGATTTGGTGGTGATGAACTCCTTTAGCTTTTTCTTATCTGTGAAGTTCTTTATCCGCCCTTCAATTCTGAATGATAGCTTTGCTGGGTAGAGTACTCTTGGTTGTAGGTTCTTGCTATTCATCACTTTGAATATTTCTTGCCACTCCCTTCAGGCCTGCATAATTTCTGTTGAGAAATCAGCTGACAGTCGTATGGGTGCTCCCTTGTAGGTAACTATCTGTTTTTCTCTTGCTGCTTTTAATATTCTCTCTTTGTCTTTTGCTCTTGGCATTTTAATTATGATGTGTCTTGGTGTGGTCCTCTTTGGATTCCTTTTGTTTGGAGTTCTGTGCACTTCCTGGACTTGTAAGTCTATTTCTTTCACCAGGTGGGGGAAGTTTTCTGTCATTATTTGTTCAAATAGGTTTTCAGTATCTTGCTCTCTCTCTTCTTCTGGCACCCCCATAATTCTGATGTTGGTACACTTGAAGTTGTCCCAGAGGCTTCTTACACTATCTTCAAATTTTTGGATTCTTTTTTCTTTTTGCTTTTCTGGTTGAGTATTTTTTACTTCTTTGTGTTTCAAATCTTTGACTTGATTCTTGCATTCCTCTAGTCTGCTGTTGGCTCTCTGTATAATATTTCTTATTTCAGTCAGTGTATGTTTAATTTCTAGTTGGTCCTTTTTCATATCCTCAAGGTCTCGCTAAATTTATTGGCCTTTTCTAGAAAATTCTTGAAAAACGTTATAACCGTGATTTTGAACTCTATATCCAGTCATTTGTTTTCCTCCATTTCTTTCATTTGTGATCTGTTTCTTTGTCTCCGCATTTTTGCTGCTTCCCTGAGTTGGTAGGGTAGCTTTGTGTGCTAGATGTCCTATAATGCCCAGTGGGTCGGCCTCCCCAATTACCTGAGGTGGACACTCTTGGTGCACCCCTTTGTGGACTGTGTGTACAGCCTTGTTGTAGTCAAGTCTTGATTGTTGTTGGTATCAGTGGGCGGAATTGACATCCAGGCCAATTGGCTGAGGATCAGCTGTGTCTATGCCGGGAGAACATCTGTGCTGGAGACAGCCTTATGAGACCAGACTTGCAAAATTGCAAAAGCCTCTGTGCTAAGCGTGGATGGGGTGGAGTCTCAGGGATGAACAGACAGTCTTGGCTTCCCATCAGCCCTGCCCTATGAGACCCCTTGGTAATCACTGCAAGCACCTCTGAGAGAGGTGTCCCTCGGTAATCACTGCAAGCACCTCTGAGAGAAAGCCGCCCTCGAGTTTTGCCCACTGCGAGACAGTCCAGTTTCTCCCCCAATGAATCTGGATTCCCAGATTCTCACCCAGGACTGGAGTTTAGCGCAGTTGGGAGCTTCTGGTTCCTGCCAGCTAGGGAAAGCCAGCACCACACTCAGCAGTCAGTCCTGTTTGCACGCACTTGCGCATGCACCTCCAGACCTCTGCCTTTTGTGGCTCTCCTGAGTTTCTGCCTGACAGTCCAGATTCCCTCTGTAAGAGCCTGGGTCCCCAGGGGTTCGCCCGGAACTGGGTTCAGTGCAGTCGGAACTGGGGTTCAGTGCAGTCGGGAGCTTCTGACTCCCTCCCGCTAGGGAAAGCCAGCAGCAACCTCAGCAGTCAGTCCTCTCTATGTGCACTCACGTGTCCCTCCAGACCCCTGCCTGCCGTGGCTCCCCCGAGTCTCCAAGTCTCCGTGTGCCTTTCTCTCTACCTGACCATCCAGACTCCCTCCATATGAGCCTGGGTCCACAGGGTTTCGCTCAGAAGTGGGGTTCAGTGCAGTCAGAACTGGGGTTCAGTGCAGTTGGGAGCTTCCTTCTCCTTTCCATCAGAAAAAGCCAGCCAGGCACTCAGCCGCCCTTCCTCTATGTGCACATGTCTCTGTATCTCAACCCTTTGCAGCTCCTCTGATTCTCCGTGAGCTTTTCTCTTTCCTTCTAGTTGTAGAATTTCCACTCAGCCAGCTTTCCTGTGGTTCTGGATGATGTCCGTTCTGTCCTTTAGTTGTAGTTTTGAAATTGTTGTGTGAGGCAGCAGTTTAGGTGCTTACCTATGCCACCATCTTGGTTTCTCTCCAATATCTGCACTCTTATGTTCATATTCACAAAGATATACAAACAACCTATAAACACCTATATTATAAAATGAATAATTTATTAATTCAATATTCTTTACACCTTAAAGAATTATAGATTTAGATGAGGAATTAGCATGAGGTTTGCTATTTGCTACCTGACGTCTTCCTCTGTGTTTCTAAATGCAGACTTCTGGTAGACTAGGTAACTGTGTGGGGTCACAGTGGCACTTTGGAGAAATGAGTGTGCACTGTGAGAGTGGCAAGTTTGATCAACTACTTCATAGAGAGAGCTGAAATGGAGAAAGCAGGACAAAAAAGTCAAAGGCAACACCAGTGGATCACCTAGCTCCTGTACAGAAAAGTGGTCAATTAAAGAATGCTACAGGTGGATGATTAAAAATGGCGGCAGAGTAAGTGGATGTTGCACAGACATGCTCCCAAGAAAAATCTGGAATTACAGCTAAAATACAGAAAAAAATTCCTGAATAAACAATGGAAAATTTGCAGGAAAGAACCCTGGCACCCAAAGAATGAAAGTGGAGACTGAATAGAGACTGGTGGGAGGGGAAGAGGTGTGAAAGGGTTAGCCAGCTGCCCAGAGACAGCAACTAAAGTCCCAGAGAGATATCTCAGTTGTGGGAGGCTCCCACTGAGAATGCTGGTATATAATCCCCAAGCTAGGCCCTCCAGCAGAGAGCACCAAAACTGAGGAGGGTACCCACATAACATCTGGCTGAGAAAAGCAACCAGGTAGCTGTCTGCCAGGGAGAGACAGCTGAAAATTCAGGCACCCTCTTAAAGGGCCAAATTACAAAATTCCCTGTGGAACCACTCCCCTTGTGCACTGGCAGAGAGAGGGTGAAGTGGACTGGAGATGTGAGAGCAGGAGCCAGCACTGGGGCCTCGGGGGATAGAGCTCAGAAGGCAGACACCCTAAGTTTCCTGAGCTGAGTCATTGCCTCATGCAGCTGATGACATCTTTCCCACATAGACATTTGCCTTGCCTGGGGAGAAGTGAATTGACACACCTTATTGAAAAACACCTTGCCCTGAGGCCACTTAAGAGATTCAAAATAACAATTAGCCTCCAGGCAGAAGAAACTGCCCCAACCTATTGTAAAAAAAAAAAAAAAAAAAAAAAAAAACTCTTGCCACACCTGATATGACTGCCTGGGGGTCAATTTAAGTCAGAACCCATTCAGTCTGTAGGATGAGGTGGTCTATGGAGGCTTTGTGTCTTTGCCTGATCTAATTAGTCAGAAACAGCCTTAAACACTGTCCTGCACTAGAAATTGAGAGGTTTAGAGGATCTACCTAATACATAGTCACAAACCCCTATAGAAAGCCAAAATGAGGAGACAAAGAAACAACCCTCAAATGAAAGAACTAGAGAATTCTCCAGAAGAAGAGATAAATGAAGCAGAGCTAAGAAATTTATCTGAAACAGAGTTCAGAGTAATGATGGTAAAGATGCTCAACAGCATGAAAAAAAGATATAGTAACTATGAAAAAAGAACAGTCTGAGATAAAGAATGACATAACACAAATAAAGAACACATGTGAAGGAATACACAGCAGATTAGGGGAAGCTGAGGATAGAATCAGTGAATTAGAACAGAGTTGAAAATATCACTTAATCAGAGAACCAAAAAGAAAAAAACAATTAAAAAACAGGAGGACAGCCCTAGCCGGCTTAGCTCAGTGGATAGAGCATTGGCCTGCAGACTGAAGGGTCACGGGTTTGATTTTGGTCAAGGGCATATGCCTGGGTTGTGGGCTTAATCCCCAGTAGGAGGCATGTAGGAGGCAGCCAATCAATGATTCTCTCTCATCATTGATGTTTCTATCTCTCCCTTTCCCTTCCTCTCTGAAATCAATAAAAATATATTTAAAAAAAAACACAGGAGGACAGCTTAAGGGAGCTGTGGGACAATGTGAAAGGTAACAATATTAGAATAGCAAGTGTGCCAAAAGAGGCAGAAAGGGAGAAAGGAATAGAGAAATTGTTTGAAGAAATGATGACAGAAAACACCCCTAACCTGGTAAAGGAAAAAGGCACACAACTTCAAGAGGCACAGAGAATGCCCCCTAAAAAAGAACCCAAGCAGGCCAACAACAAGACACATCATAATTAAAATGCCAAAAATTAAAGACAAAGAGAGAATCTTAAAGGCAGAAAGAAAAAAAACAAAAACGGTTACCTATAAAAGAGTTCCCATAAGTCTGACACCTGATTTCTCATCAGAAACTCTACAGGCTAGAAGGGAATGGCATGAAGTACTCAAGGTAATGGAAAGCAATAATCTGATACCAAAATTACTATATGCAGCAAGGCTATCATTCAAAATAGACAGTTAAATAAAGAGCTTCCAAGACAAAAAAAAAAAAAAAGGTTAAAGGAGCACATCACTACCAACCCAGCATTATAAGAAATGCTAAACGGACTGCTGTAATGAGAAGAAACAGGGAGAAACCTAGGCATACAGAATAAAAATGCCAATAAATAAGTACCTATCAATAATAACTCTAAATGTAAATGGATTAAATGCTGCAATCAAAAGGCATAGGGTAGCTGAATGGAAACAAAAACATGGCCCAACTATATCTTGTCTATAAGAGACCCACCTCGCCAAAACCGGTTTGGCTCAGTGGATAGAGCGTCGGCCTGTGGACTGAAGGGTCCCAGGTTTGATTCTGGTCAAGGGCATGTACCTTGGTTGTGGGCACATCCCTGGTAGGGGGTGTGCAGGGGGCAGCTGATCGATGTTTCTCTCTCATTGATGTTTCTAGCTTTCTATCCCTCTCCCTTCCTCTCTGTAAAAAATCAATAAAATATATTTTTTTTAAAAAAAGAGACCCACCTCAAAACAAAAGACACACAAAGGATGAGAGTGAAGGGATGTAAAAAAATGTTCCATGAAAATGGAAAATAAAATAAAACTGTTGTAGCAATACTCATATCCCACAAAAAAGACTTTACAATGAAGGCCATCACAAGATACAACAAATAATACTAAGGGGATCGATACAATAAGAGGACATAACCATGGTAACCATATATGCACCCAATATAGGAACACTTAAATATTTTAAAAAACTTCTAGAGGACTTTAACAGAGAGATCAACAGCAATACGGTCATAGTAGGGGACTTTAACACCCCTCTGATTTTACTGGATAGATCTTCCAGACAAAAACTTATGAAGGAAACAGAGACTCTAAAGGACACACTAGATCAGATGGACTTAATTGACATTTATAAAACATATCACCCCAACAAAGCAGAATATACATTCTTCTCAAGTGCACGTGGACTATTCTCAAAGACAGACCACATGTTGGGGCACAAAACAAGTCTTTACAAGTTTAAGAAGATTGAAATCATATCAAGTATCTTCTCAGATCACAGTGGAATCAAATTAGAAATCAACTAAAGTAAAAATACACAAAAACATTTAAACACATGGAGGCTAAATAGCATGGTATTAAACAATGAATTGGTTACCAAGGAGATCAAGAAATGAATAAAAATCTTCCTGGAAGCAAATGAAGCTGAATGCACAACAACCCACAATCTCTGGGACACAGCCAAAAGCAGTCCTGAGTGGGAAACTCCCAGCACATACAGGCATATCTAAAAAAAAAACACAAACAAACAAACAAACAAACAAAAAAAACCAAGAAAAATCAGCAATAAAGTATTTAACCCTACAACTTAAAGAACTAGAAAGAGAACAACAAGAATAGCCCATAGGAAGTAGAAGGAAGGAAATAATAAAGATTAGAGCAGAAATACATAACATAAAGACTAAAAAAAATGCAAAAATCAATAAAACCAAGAGCTGGTTATTTGAAAGGATAGACAAAATTGATAAACCATTAACCGCCAGACTCATCAAGAAACAAAGAAAGAGTTCATAAATAAATAAATCAGAAATGAAAGGGGGAAGTAACCACTGACACCACAGACATACAAAAGATTGTAAGTAAATACTATGAAAAACTATATGGCAACAAGCTGGACAATGTGGATGAAACAGAGCAATTCCTAGAAAAATATAATCTCTCAAAACTGAATCAGGAGTAATCAGAAAACCTGAATAAGCCAATAACAACTGATGAAATAGAAACAGTTATAAAAAACAACTCCCAGTAAATAAAAGCCCAGGTCCAGATGGCTTCACAGGGAAGTCTTACCAAGCATTCAAAGAAGAACTAACACCTATACTCTCAAACTATTTCAGAAAATACAAGAGGAAGAAACACTTCCAAACTCTTTTTATGAGGCCAGAAGTATCATAATTCCAAAACCAGATAAAGACACTACTAAGAAAAAGAATTACAGGCCAATATCCCGGATAAACATAGATGCTAAAATCCTCAACAAAATATTAGCACATTGCATCCAGCAATATATTAAAAACATCATACACAATGATCAAGTGGAATTTATTACAAGGATGAAAGGCTGGTACAATATTTGCAAATAAGTAAACATCATACATCACATAAACAAATTGAAAGACACAAATCACATGATCATATCAATAGACACAGTGAAAGCATTCAACAAAATCTAACACATTTTTTGTAAAAACTCTCAGGAAAGTGGGAACAGAGAGAGCATATGTCAACATGATAAAGGCGATATATGACAAACCTCATATTCAATGGGCAAAAACTAAAACCATTTACACTAGGAATAGGAAGAAGACAGGGATGCCCACTTTCACCACTACTGTTCAACATAGTACTGGAAGTCCCAGCCATAGGGATCAGACAACAAGAAATAAAAGGCGTCCAAATTGGAAAGAAGTAAAACTGTCATTATTCACAAATGACATGATATTGTACAAACAAAACCCTAAAGACTCCATCAAAAAACTACTAGATTTAATAAATGAATTCGGAAATGTAGCAGGATACAAAACTAACACCCAGAAATCTATGCCTTTTTTTATACACCAATAATAAACTCACAGAAATATAAACTATAACAACAATCCCATTTACCATTGCAACAAAAAATTAAGATATTTAGGAATAAACATAACTTACGAAATAAAAGACCTGCACTTGGAAAACTACAGGGTGTTGAAAAAAAGAGATAGAGGAAGGCATAAACAAATGGAAGAATAAACTATGTTCATGGATTGGTAAAATCAACTTCATTAAAATGTCAATACTACCCAAAGCAATCTATAGATTCAATGCAATCTCCATTAAGATACCAACAGCATATTTCACAGACTTAGAACAAACTCTCCACAAATTCATATGGAATTAAAAAAGACCCTGAATAGCTTCAGCAATCATGAGAAAGAAAAACAAAGTTGGAGGGATCATAATACCAGATATCAAGCTATATTACAAGCCACAGTTTTCAAAACTGCCTGATACTGGCACAAGAATAGACATATAGACCAATGGAACAGAACAGAGAACCCAGAAACCAACCCAAGCCATTATGCTCAATTAATATTTGACAAAGTAGTCAAGAGCATACAATGGAATCAAGACAGTCTCCTCAATAAATGGTGTTGGGAAAATTGGAGAGATACATGCAAAAAAATGAAACTAGACCGCCAACTTGCACCATACACAAAAATAAACTCAAAATGGGTAAAGGACTTAAACATAAGACGGGAAACCATAAAAATTTTAGAAGTGTCCATAGGCTGCAAAATAGCAGATATTTGTTGTAGCAATATACTGTATTTTACAATACAGCTCCTAGGGCAATGGAAAATAAGGAGAAAATAAACAAATGGGACTACATCAAAATAAAAAGCTTCTGCACAGCAAAAGAAACTATCAACAAAACAACAAGAAAGCCCACTGCATGGGAGAACATATTTGCTAATATTATCTCCGATAAGGGTTTAATCTCCAAAATTTACAAGGAACTCATACAACTTAACGAAATGAAGATAAACAATCTAATCAAAAAATGTGCAAAAGACCTAAATAGACACTTTTCGAAAGAGGACATACAGAAAACCAAGAGACATAATGAAACAGGCTTAAAGTCACTAATCATCTGAGAATTGCAAATCAAAATAACTAGATACCATCTCACACCTGTCAGAATAGCTATCATCAACAAATCAACAAATGACAAATGCTGGCAAGGATATAGAGAAAAATGACCCCCCTGCACTGCTGGTGGGAATGCAGACTGGTGTAGCCACTGTAGAAAACAGTATGGAGTTTCCTAAAAAAATTAAAAATGGAACTCCCATTTGATCCAGTAATCCCACTTCTAGGAATGTATTCCAAGAAATCAGAAACACCAATCAGAAAATATATATGCACCTTTAAATACATTCCAGCACAATTTACAATACCTAAGTTTTAGAAACAGCCTAAGCAAGCGCCCATCAGCAGAATAGTGGATTAAAAAGTTTTGCTACGCCTCACAATTGAATACTATGCTCATGTAAAAAAGAAGGAACTCTTACCATTTGCAATGGCATTGATAGACCTAGAGAGCATTATGCTAAGCGAAATAAGCCCGTCGGAAAATGATAAATACCACACAATCTCAGTTATTTGTAGAATATAATAAACAACATAAACTGATAAACAAAAATAGAGCCAGAGGAAAAAATATTTTAGATTATAATGGAAGTAATCCTTTTGTTTGCATATTTTTATATTTCCTACAACTTTTGTGATATTATACTATGTTAGTACAATTTTTGGTAATATTATAATACTATAGGCCCAGTGCATGAAATTTGTGCACATGGGGGGGAGGGGTGGTCTCTCAGCCTAGATTCTGAGAGTTTGCAGGCCAGGCCAAGGGACCCCCATCGGTGCATGATCGGCACCGGGGAGGGGTGTGAGAGATTGACCAGCCAGGGAGGGGTCACGGGAGGGCTCCAGGGTGTGTCTGGCCTGTCTTGCTTAGTCCCAATCAACCAGACCCTAGCAGCAAGCTAACCTTTTGTTTGGAGCATCTACCCCCTGATGGTCAGTGCATGTCATAGCAAGCGGTTGAGCAGCCTTAGCATATCATTAGCATATTATGCTTTGATTGGTTGAATGGCCGACCGGACGACAGGACACTTAGCATATTAGGCTTTTATTATATAAGATTTAAAATCCTTTTTCTTTAAATATTAATGTTTATTGAATATAAATTGCTAATTATTTTGTATCTACAATCTGGTAATAGATTTATTTTGTATATTATAAAAATAAATAAATAAATAATATGCTGTACAAAAAGAATTCTACAGGCATAACCTAAGACTTCATGTACTATGTTAGTATTATTTTGACCATTTGGGTAAAAATTTAAGAACCTTCTGGAAAATTATAGTCTCTGTAGACTTTCTTTTAGTGGTCTAAATAAAAATATGCATTTATGTAAAAAAAAAGAATTATAAAAATGAAGATCTATCTAATTCAGAAGTTAGCAGAGTAAATAATGACAATTCAAGGAGAGATAAGCTAAATAGGGAATAAAAAACAATAGAGGTAATCAATAAAACTAAGGGTGGGATTTTGAAAAGATCAACAACATTGTCAAATCTTTAGGTCGACTGAGCAAACAAAAATGAAAGAGAAAGACAGAAGATACCAATTACTAATATTATAAATTAGAGTGGGTCGCTACTACAGAGTTTGCACTAACAGAGAGAAAGAATTATAAGAAAATAGTATGAAGAATTGTGTGTCAACAAATAAGGCAATCTAGATGATATGCACAAATTCCAGAAACACACAAACTACTATAACTAAATTAAGAAGAAATAAAATGCCTGAATATACCTATAATAAGTAAAGGGATAATATTAATAAAATGTTAACAAAAAATAAAAGGCCAGGGGTAGATGGCTTCACAATAAATTTAAAACAAACATTTAAAGAAAAATTGAGACAAATTTTTCACAAATATTTCCTAAAAACAGAAGAGGGAGAAACATTACTTCTAGTAAGCAAGAAAATAAAATGCATCCAAATTCAACTGGAAAAAATAAAATAATCTCTGTTTACGGGTAACATGTTCCTGTATGTAGGAAACCCTAAAGATTCTACCAAAAAATATGAGAACCAATAAATGAAATAAACAAAATAGCAAGATGCAAAATCAATACATCAACACATAACAATCTGATGCATTTCTATATACTAACAATGAAAAATCAGAAAAATTGAAAATAACAATTACATTTAAAATAATATGAAAAAGAATAATATACTTAGGAATTAACAAATTATGTAAAAATCATGCATATTGAAAACTAAAAGGATTTTACTGAAAGCAATTAGAGGGAGTGAGCTCAGAGGAGTGGTGTTGTGAGAGATTCCCTTGAAGTTTCAACCATTTGAACAGCTATAATTTACCAAAGGATCCCTGCTCAGTGCACAAACATGCCTGAGAGATCTGCACATTGAAATATCTGAAGGTGGGCAAGTGGGAGCAAACCAGGGAGAAAGAAGGAAGAAGAGCTCAAAGCAGCCACAATGCAGCCTTGCAGCCCAGAGCTCACTGCAGGGCTCAGTCTGAAGAGGGGAGGAATCATGTTGCAAATGGCACTGTTACTGGAGAATTAAACTCCCTTGTTGCTTAGGGGAGTGAGGTTCTTGCAATATCTTCAGAAAATGAAATTTCCAAGATTTGCATGGGAGGATGGAATGTGGAAGAAAGTTTTATTAATGTGGAGTTACATTTATTGGGTTCCGAAAGTCCCCTTCCCCTTAAGACAGTCCTGGAAAAGCTACAGCTTGGGTTTCAGCAGAGCCAGGACCACTGTCCAGTTTCCATTCCATCTTGTAGCCGGGTTTAGTTTATTATCCAAGTTAATTAATGTCTATTAGTCCATGTGTGTAGTCCAACATGGATATGTACCAATGATCACAGGGAAGTGCATCCCCCTGACACAAGAGAGCCAGAAACCTGGCATGTGAGAGGGAGAAGAGAAAGATAGCTAACTTTCCTTGTTTGGAAATTTAAATATTTAGGTTTCATGCCCTTGCAGTATTCATGCCCTTTCTGTCCACTGACTTGCTTTCAGGTGTGATTGATGGGAGACAGGTAGGCACCTTCCCATGTCACTCAGACCTTTGCTGGGCATGTGACTAAACTGTCTTTGTCTAGTCTCTTCCCCCACTGATGCGTGGGAACAGACTTGGACATTGTTAAATGCAACTTTTTGCAAAGTTGTATAAATGGCACACCTATATCTAGTCTTCCTTCTCCCCATTTGCTGTTAAATAATAACCAGATTATTACAGTGGCATCATTACCTGCAGCCAAGAGGAGCAAAGATATTCAATGAGCATTTGTGCAAGAGCGGGCAATAGGAGCTATTCTTGAGCCTCGTGACCAGGGCATGAATGAAGCACAGAGGTGTGTCCCTGGTTGTCTGGTAATTGGAATTACAGGCAGAGAAACAAAGCCACAGAGCTTGGTAGCCTTCCCTTCACATCCCAGAGCGTGCCTTTCCTCACCCTTCTGTCAGGTTTCAAAGCACATTATCTGCAAACCCAAGAACTGGTACTAAAGAAACACATTTTCCCTGTGTGAAAGATGCCCTCTGCAACTAATCACAGGACTGGGTGGAGGTGCAGAGGGATGCTGGGGAGGTCCACTAGTCACCATTGCTGGGAAGGCAAAGCAACAAAGGAGGGGACCATATGCCTCAACTCACCCCACCCCCGCATATTGAGGCTGCACTGCTGGCAACTTATGGCTGCAGGTGATAACACTTGGATTTAATGTATTAGTAGCCCCGTTGTCCATTGCACTCCCCTGTGGAGTTGGTCTACTGGGACCAAAGCAATTGGACCAAAGGGGTGGCTCCCTCCTTCCCAGGGAACATAGGCCATTTTCCACTACTCTGCAGAGATCTGAAAAGCCAGATACGTGCAAGAGAGCTAAAAATCTTCAGTACAACATACTGGAAAACAATAGATAGACTTCTTGTTATCAATGTACTAGAGGGAAGTCACTCATACATAGATGCCTAGATAGAAAAGAAATCCATCAGGTACCATTAATAACCAAATTAATGAGGCAGCTCAGAGAGAAAATAAAAAGTATCTACAAAATAAACTTAAAGACATGGAAATATGTGACAGAGAGCTCAAGATAGCCATTCTGAAAAAAACTCAACAATATTCAACACACACACACACACACACACACACACACACAAATAGGCAGTTTAATGAACTCAGAAACCAAATCAATCAGCAAAATGAGTACTTTACCAAAGAGATTGAAACTTTAAAAAAGAACCAAATATAAATTCTGCAGATGAAAACCTCAATCAAAGATTTCAAGAATGAAATATTGATCATAGAAAGTAGAGCACACCATAGAGAAGAAATAATTAGTGATATTGATGATAGAAATCTAGGAAAGAGAGACTTGGACATAAAAAATTAAAGAACTCTATGAAAACTATCTGACTCCAGCAGAAAGAGCAATATAATAATAATGGGTACACCAGAAGAAGAAGCTGATGAGAACTTCTCAAACCTATGGAAAGAGCTAGATACTCAAATCCAAGAAGCAAACAGAACACTTAATTATCTGAATCTAAAAATGGTCTTCTCCAAAGCACACTGTAGTAGAACTGTCAAACAATTAATGACAAAGAATGAAATCCATTAGACACAAATAAATGGAAAGACATCCCATACTGATGTATTAGAAGAGTTAATATTGTTAAGAATGTCATTACTACCCAAAGTAGTCTACAGAGTCAATGCAGTCTATCAAAATTCCAATTATATCTTTTGCATATACAGAAAAATTCCATGCGAAAATTAATATTGAATTTCAAGGAACCCCAAATAGCCAAAATAATCTTGAAAAAGACAAAGTTGGAGGTCTCAGACTTCCACATTTCTAAATATAGTACAAAGCAACAGTAATCAAAACAATTATATAGACACAAATACTATTAGAATAGAATAAAGAAACCAGATGATATTTTGACAATGGTGCCAAGACCATTCAATGGAGGGGGGAAAAAGGTATTTTCAACAAATGGTATTGGGAAAATTAAATATATACATGCAAAATGATGAAGTTGGACCCTTCCCTTATACCATATACAAAAATAAACACAAGTGGATTAAAGACCTAAACTTAAAAAAACTGAGTCTGTAAATCCATTAGAAGGAAACATAGGAAATAAGTTTTGTGATGTTGGATTTGGCAAGAATACTTTAGATATGATACCAAAACGGAAGTAAAAACAGATAATTGGACTACAAAATTTAACATTTATTTACTTCAAAACACAAACAACAGAATGAAGAGGCAACCTTTAGGATAGGAGAAAATATTCTTAAATTATATATCTGACAAGTTAATATACAGAATATAAAAGAACTCTTACAACTCTACAACAATAAAAATACTAACATCATGATTTTAGGTTGGGCAAAGGACTTGAATAGACTTTTATGAAAAAAAAGATATTCACATGACCAACAAACACCTAAAAATGCTCAACATTATTAATTATTAGGGAATTAAATATCAAAGCCATAATGAAATATTATTTCATATTAATTAGGATAGCTACAATTATTTTAAAGTAAAAAATAGCAAGTATTGGTAAGGATGTGGAAAAATGGGAACCCTTGTATAATGGTGGGCACATATAATGGTGCAACCACTATGGAAAACATCAGGGTAGCTCCTCAGATAATTAAAAGTAGAGCTACCATATGATTCAGCAATTTCATTTTTAAGTATATACCTCCCAAAATTGAAAGCAGAATCTCAGAGATATTTGTACATATTTGTTTATACATAAGTGTTCAACATTGTTAATAGATTATTCACAATATACAAAGATGGAAACAAACTTATAATCATCAACAGATGAATGGATTAATAAAATGTAATATATACATACAATGGAATCTTATTCAAGCTTTAAAAAAAGGGAATTCTGACACATGCTACAACTTGGAGAAACGTTGAAGAACTTATGCTAAGAATTTATGCTAAGGAAAATTAGCAGACAAATAGTATATGATTCCACTTTTATGATGTACCTAGAGTAGTCAAAAATCACAGAGACAGAAAGTAAAATGGTTGTCGTTAGGAGGTGGTGGAAAGGAAGGATAGGGAATTGTGGAATTTGAGATTGTGGAATTTCAGTTTGGAAACATGAAAAAAGGATTGAAGATGGATGGCGGTGATGGTTGTACAACAATGTGAATGTATTCATACCATTGAGCTGTAGTCTTAAAAAAGTTTAAATAGTTGAATTGTATGTTGTGTATCTTTTACTACAAGAAAAATAAATAATAGAAAAAATAAGACCTAAACCTCTTAGAAGAAAACCTAGGGGAAAATCTTCATGACCTTGGATTTGACAATGAATGCTTAGATAAGACACCAAAAGCACAACAAACAAACAAAAGATAAATTAGACTTTATAAAAATTAAAAAAAAAGATGTGCCACAAACAATACATCAAGAAAGTGAGTAAACCACTGAATGAATGGGGGAAAATATTTGCAAATCATATATCTAATAAATGGTACCTAGAATACATAGAATTCTTAAAACTTGGCAACAAAAATACAAAAAATAACTAATTGAAATGGTTAAATGAATTAAATAGACATTTTTTCAAAGAATATATAAAAATTGCCAACAGCATATAAAAAGATTAGTCAACAGAGTAATGTAAATCAAGACCGCAATGAGATACTACTTCACACCCACAAGAATGGGAAAGAAAGGAAGGAGGAATAGAGGAAGAGGGAGAGGGAATGACAGAGATATTGAGACAGAGAGAGAGAGAGAGAGAGAGAGAGAGAGAGAGAGAGAGAAAGGAAGGAAGAAGAAAGAAAGAAAGAAAGAAAGAAAGAAAGAAAGAAAGAAAGAAAGAAAAGAAAGAAAGAAAGAAGGGGGAGGGAGGGAGGGAGGGAGGGAGGGAGGGAGGGAGGGAGGGAGGGAGGGAGGAAGGAAGGAAGGAAGGAAGGAAGGAAGGAAGGAAGGAAGGAAGGAAGGAAGGAAGGAAGGAAGGAAGGAAGGAAGGAAGGAAGGAAGGAAGGAGGGAGGGAGGGAGGGAGGGAGGAAGGAAGGAAGGAAGAAAGAAAGAAAGAAAGAAAGAAAGAAAGAAAGAAAGAAAGAAAGAAAGAAAGAAAGAAAGAAAGAAAGAAAGAAAGAAAGAAAGAAAGAGGGAGGGAGGGAGGGAGGGAGGGAGGGAGGGAGGAAGGAAGGAAGGAAGGAAGGAAGGAAGGAAGGAAGGAAGGAAGGAAGGAAGGAAGGAGGAAGGAGGGAGGGAGGGAGGGAGGGAGGGAGGGAGGGAGGGAGGGAGGGAGGGAAGGAAGGAAGGAAGGAAAGAAAGAAAGAAAGAAAGAAAGAAAGAAAGAAAGAAAGAAAGAAAGAAAGAAAGAAAGAAAGAAAGAAAGAAAGAAAGAAAGAAAGAAAGAAAGAAAGAAAGGAGGGAGGGAGGGAGGGAGGGAGGGAGGAAGAAAAAGTGTGGATGTGTAGAACTCTGAATCCTTATACATTGCTACTGGGGATGTAAAATGAGGCAACTGGTGTAGTAAATAGTTTTTTGGTTCTGCATAAAGTTAATCACATAACAACCATGTGACCTAAAATTTCTACTTCTAGGTATATTCTCAAAAGAATTGAAAACAGCCCTGGCCAATGTGGTTCAGTTGGTTGGAACATCACCCCATACACCAAAAGGTGGTGGGGTGGGTTCAATTCCAAGTCAGGGCACATACCCAGGTAGTGGGTTTGATCCCTGGTTGGGATGCATGTACGGTGTGTTTTTCTCTCACCTCTCTCTCTCTCTCTTTCTCCCTTCCTCTCTAAAAATCAATAAAAAATAAAAATAAAATAGAGATGTTGCCCTACTATCGTCTCTTAAAAAATTGAAAAAACAAATATTCAAATAAATGGTTATACACAAATGTTCATAATGCATTATTCACTATAATCAATAGGTTAATAATCAAATAAACCAACAGCGCAATGTCCATACAATGGAATGTTATTTAGCCATAAAATAATGTATTACTGATACATACTACAACATGTATGGATCTCGAGAATATTATGCTAATTGAAAGACATCAGACACCAAAAACTACATGTTTGATACCACTTTTATGAAATATCCAGAAAGTAAAATCCAGTGACAGAAAGTAAATTAGTGGTTGCCAGGGTCTGGGAATGGGGTAATAAGGAACGACTAATTAATATATATGGGTTTTCTTTGGTCAGGGTAATGAAAATATCCTGAAAATAGATAGTGGTGATGATTGCACAGTACTGTGAATGTACTATATGCCACTATAAATGAGTACTTTAAAATGAAATTTTATGTTGTGTGAATTTTAGCTCAATAAAAACAATTGTTCCACTCATACTATTTATGAAGCTTCTGGGCTAGTAGAAATGATGAGTGGTTGGGATTGTATAGGCCTAAACTGGGTGAGATGACGACATGATTTAGATAAGCACTGTAAATGTCTATATTTAAGACCATATCTCCATCATTTAAAAAAGTGGAATGGTTTTCTGTTTTTATTGACTTCATTGGGGTGTCAATTGTTAATAAAATCATACAGGTTTCAAGTGTACAACTCTATAATACATTATTTGCATACTGCTTTATGCACTCACCACCCAAGGAAAAGTCTCTTTCTGCCACTATTTGTCCCCCCTATGCCCTATTTTATCTCCTCCCTCCCATTTTCCTCCACCATACTATTGTCTGTTGATGCTTTATCCCTTCACATTTTTCACCAAGCTCCCCAAACGCCCTGCCCTCTGACATCATCAGTCTGTTTTCTGTATCTATGAGTCTATTTTTATTTTCTTTCTTTTTTTATTTTGTTCCTTAGATTCCACATATAAGTGAAATAATACGGTATTGGTCTTTCTCTAACTGGCTTATTTCACTTAACTTAATACTCTCAAGGTTCACCCATGCTATCACAAAAGACAAGAATACCTCTTTATGTACAGCCAAGTAATATTTATAAATTTAACATTGTTTAAATGTACCACAGCTTTTTATGCACTAATCTACTGATGAGCACTTGGGTTGTTTCAGAATTTTGCGTATTATAATAATGCTGCAATGAACATAGGGGTGCATATATTAATGCCAAATAGTGTTTCAAGTTTCTTCAGATATATTTCCAGTAGTGAAATCAATGAGTCATAAGGCAGTTCCATTTTTAATTTTTTAAATTTCTTTATTGATTAAGGTATTACATATGTGTCCTCATCCCCCCATTAACCCCCAACCTTACCCCACTCATGCACTCACCCCCCTGGTGTCTGTGTCCATTGGTTAGGCTTATATGCATGCATACAATCCTTTGGTTGATCTCCCCCTCCATTACCCCCACCCTCCCCTACCTTCCCTCTGAGGTTTGACAGTCTGATCGATGCTTCTCTGTCTCTGGATCTGTCCCTGTTCACCAGTTTATGTTGTTTATTATATTCCATAAATGAGTGAGATAATGTGGTATTTATCTTTCTCTGATTGGCTTATTTCGCTTAACATAATGCTCTCCAGTTCCATCCATGCTGTTGCAAATGGTAAGAATTCATTCTTTTTTACCACAGCATAGTATTCCATTGTGTAGATGTACCACAGCTTTTTAATCCACTCATCTGCTAAGGGGAATTAAGGTTGTTTCCAAATATTAGCTATGGTGAATTCTGCTTCTATGAACATAGGGGTGCATATATCCTTTCTGATTGGTATTTCTAGATTCTTGGGATATATTCCTAGAAGTGGGATCACAGGGTCAAATGGGAGTTCCATTTTTAATTTTTTGAGGAAACTTCATACTGTTTTCCACGGTGGCTGCACCAGTCTGCATTCCCACCAGCAGTGCAAGAGTTACTTTTTCTCCACATCCTCTCCAACACTTGACATTTGTTGATTTGTTGATGATAGCATTTCTGACAGGTGTGAGATGATACCACATTGTCTTTTTGATTTGCATCTCACGGATAATTAGTGACTTTGAGCATGTTTTCATATGTCTCTTGGCCTTCTGTCTTCTTTCGAAAAGTATCTATTTACGTCCCTTGCCCATTTTTTCATTGGATTGTTTATCGTCTTTTTGTTAAGTTGTATGAGTTCCCTGTAAATATTGGAGATTAAACCCTTATCAGTGATAACATTGGCAAATATGTTCTCCCATGCAGTGGGCTTTCTTGTTGTTTTGTTGATTGTTTCCTTTACTGTGCAAAAGCTTTTTATTCTGATGTAGTCCCATTTGTTTATTTTCTCTTTAGTTTCCATTGCCCTAGGAGCAGTATCAGTGAAGAAATTGCTTCGGCATGTGTCTGAGATTTCGCTGCCTATGGATTCCTCTAGTATTTTTAAGATTTCCCATCTTACGTTTAATCCTTTATCCATTTTGTGTTTATTTTTGTGTATGGTGTAAGTTGGTGGTCTAGTTTCATATTTTTTTTGCATGTGTCTGTCCAATTTTCCCAACACCATTTATTGAAGAGACTGTCTTGACTCCATTTTATGTTCATGCCTCCTTTGTCAAATATTAATTGGGCATAGTGGTTTGGGTTGATTTCTGGGTTGTCTATTCTATTCCATTGATCTATATGTCTATTCATGTGCCAGTACCAGGCTGTTTTAAGAACAGTGGCTTTGTAATACATCTTGAAATCTGGTAGTGAGATCCCACCTACTATGTTCTCCTTTCTCAGGATTGCTGCAGCTATTCGGGGACTTATTATTATTATTATTATTATTATTATTATTATTATTATTCCAGATGAATTTTTGGAAAGTTCGTTCTAGGCCTGTGAAATATGCTGTTGGTATTTTAATGGGGGATTGCATTGAATCTATAGATTGCTTTGGGTAGTATTGACATTTTAATGATGTTGTTTCTACCAATCCATGAACATGGTATGATCTTCCATCTATTTATATCTTCCTCTATCTCTTTTTTCAGTGTCCTCTAGTTTTACGCATATAGGACTTTTACCTCCTTAGTTAAGTTTATTCCTAGGTATCTTAATTTTTTTTGGTGCGATGGTAAATGGGATTGCATTTTTAGTCTCTCTTTCTGTAAGTTCACTATTGGTGTAAAGAAATGCCATAGATTTCTTGGCATTAATTTTGTATCCTGCTACATTGCTGAATTCATTTGTTAAGCCTAATAATTTTTTGATTGAGTCTTTAGGATTTTCTATATATAGTATCATGTCATTTGCGAATAAGGACTGTTTTACTTCTTCTTTTCCAATTTGGACGCCTTTTATTTCTTCTTCTTGTTTGATTGCAATGGCTAGTACTTCCAGTACTATGTCGAACAGGAGTGGTGAGAGTGGGCATCCTTGTCTTGTTCCTGTTCTTAGTGGAAATGGTTTTAGTTTTTGTCCATTGAGTATGATGTTGGCTGTGGGTTTATCATATATGGATTTTATTATGTTGAGGTATAATCCTATTCCCACCTGGTTGAGAGTTTTTATCAATAAAGGGTATTGGATTTTGTCAAATGCTTTCTCTGCATCAATTGATATGACTATGTGATTTTTATCTCTCAATTTGTTTATGTGATGTATCACGTTTATTGATTGTGGATATTGTACCATCCTTGCATCCCAGGGATAAATCCTACTTGGTCCTGGTGTATGATCTTTCTGATGTATTGCTGGATCTGATTTGGTAGAATTTTGTTGAGGATTTTTGCATCTATGTTCATGAGGGATATTGGCCTGTAATTATCTTTCATTGTGTTGTCTTTATCTGATTTTGGTATTTGGGTAATGCTGGCTTCATAGAATGAGCTTGGAAATGTTCCTACCTCTTGAATTTTTTTTGGAATACTCTGAGGAGGATAGGTTTTAGTTCTTCCTTGAATGTTTCGTAAAACTCCCCTGTGAAGCCTTCTGACCCCAGGCTTTTTTTTGCTGGAAGCTTTTTGATGACTGCTTCAATTTCTTCCATTGCTATTGGCCTATTGAGATTTTTAGATTCTTCCTTATTGAGTTTTGGAAGGTGGTATTTTTCTAGGAATATGTCCATTTCCTCCAGGTTGTCTAGATTGTTGGAGTAGAGTTGTTCACAGTATTTTTTAACAATCCTTTGTTTTTCTGTGGAGTGTGTTGTTATTTCTCCTCTCTCATTTCTGATTTTGTTTATTTGAGACCTCTATTTTTGCTTCTTGGTGAGCCTGGATAGAGTTTCATCAATCTTGTTTATCCTTTCAAAGATCCAGCTCTTGGTTTCATTGATGTTTTGTATTCTATTTTTGGTCTCTATGTCATTTATTTCTGCACTGGTCTATATTTTCTCCTTCCTTCTGCTTACTCTAGGCTTTTCTTGTTGCTCTCTTTATAATTCTTTGAGTTGTAGAGTTAGATTATTTACTACCATTTTTTCTTGCTTTTGAGGTAGGCCTGTAGCGCTATAAACTTCCCTCTTGGGACTGCATTCATTGTGTCCCATAGATTTTGGATTGTTGTGTTTTTATTGTCATTAATTTCCAGGATGTTTTTAATTTCTTCTTTGATCTCATTGGTAACCCAATCATTATTTAATAGCATGCTATTCAGCTTCCAAGTGTTTGAGTTTTATGGATTTTTTTTTATTGTAGTTTATTTCTCATATTATGCCATTGTGGTCTGAGAAAATGCTTGATATGATTTCTATCTTCTTGAATTTGAAGAGACTTTGCCTGTGCATCAATATATGGTCTATCTTTGAAAATGACCCATGTGCACTTGAGAAGAATGTATATTCTGTGGCTTTGGGGTGAAATGTTCTGAAGATGTCAAGTAATTCCAACTGGTCTAGTGAGTCATTTAGGATTGATGTTTCTTTGCTGATTTTTTGTTTAGAGTATTTTTCCAATGGTGATAGTGGGGTATTAAAGTCTCCTACTATGATTGTATTGCTGTCAATCTCTTCATTGATAGCTTCCAGGAGTTTTTTTTTTTTATGTATTTGTGTGCTCCTGTATTGGGTGCGTAAATGTTTACCAGTGTTATTTCTTCTTGTTAGATTGCTCCCTTTAGTATTATGAAGTGGCATTCCTTATCTCTTTTTATGTCCTTCACTTTGAGATCTAAATTGTCAGATAGAAGTATTGCTATCCCCGCTTTTTTTCATGTCCATTCGCCTGAAAAAACTTTTTCTATCCATTCACCCTCAGTCTGTGTGCGTCTTTTTTCCTGAGGTGGGTTTCTTATAGACAGCAGATATATGGGTCATGTTTTCTTATCCACTCAGTTACCTTATGTCTTTTGATTGGGGCATTTAATCTATTTACATTTAAAGTTATTATTGATAGGTACTTGTTTGTCGCCATTTTTATTCTTTACCCCCGGGTTCCTTCTTTGCTTCCTATTTCATTTTGTTACAGCAGACCCTTTAGCATTTCTTGCATTTTTGCTTTGGTGGTAATAAACTCTCTTAGTCTTTTTTTTGTCTGTGAAGCTCCTGATTTCCCCTTCAATTTTGATTGATAGCCTTGCTGGGTACAGTATTCTTGGATTCAGACCCTTCCTTTGCATGAATTTGTATATTTCATTCCATTCCCTTCTGGCCTGATGTGTTTCTGTTGAGAAATCAGTTGCTATTCTGATGAGGGCTCCTTTGTACATAACTTTCTGTCTCTCTCTGGCTGCTTTTATGATTCTTACTTTGTCATTGGTGTCTGCCAATTTAATTATTATGTGCCTTGGCGTCAGTCTTTGAGGTTCATTTTGTTTGGGACTCTGTGAGCTTCTTGGATTTGTGTGAGTTTTTTCTTCCCTATATTCGGGAAGTTTTCTGTCATTATTTCTTCAAACATGTTTTCTATTCTTTGCCCATTTTCCTCGCTTTCTGGCACCCCTATTGTGTGGATGTTGTTTCATTTTATGTTGTCCCAAATTTCCCTTAGGCTCTCTTACTGTTTTTTAATTTTTTTCCTAGATGCTGCTCTGCTTGGGTATTTTTTCCTACTTTGTCTTCTAGCTCACTGATGAAGTCCTCTGCCTCTTCTAGTCTACTGTTGATGCTTTCTATTGAGTTCTTTATGGCAGCAATGTCATTTTTCATTTCTTCTTGGTTCTTCTTCATTTCCTCTTGGTTCTTATACATATTGTTGAATTTGTCTTCCATTCTTTTCAGCAACTTTATGGCCATTTCTCTGTATTCTTTCTCTGACCTATTGCTTGCCTCCATTTCATTTACTTCCTTTTCTGGTGATGACTCCTTTTCTTTCATATTCAGGCTGTTTCTTTATCTCCCCATGATCTCTCTTCTCCAGGTCTCTGGTTAAGTAGCTCTCTCTCTCCTACGTTGATTTAAAGGCACAAAATACAACACAACAAAGCACAAAGCATAAGGTACTGAACACAAATGTATTCATGATACTAATAACCCCAAATAAAGGTGACCACCAGAGAAAGGAGGATTATGGGATAAGAAAAAAACAGAGTGCAAAAATGATATTGAGAAAAGGAAAAATAGTAAGAGAGAAAAGAAAGAGAATAAAAAGAATGGGGGGAAAACTGTTTATATGGGTAGAAAATTCCAATAGTACAACCACTAATCCCAAAAAATGCAAACAACAAACACCCAGAGATGAATGCAAACTACAAACAACAACTAATAACAAATGAGGAGAGGAAAAACAGAAGCAAAAAACAAAACAAAAACAATAAAAGAGAAACAATCTCACAAACAAGCAAACCCCCCAAAAAAACAACCTAATCAACAATCAAGCAAACAACAATAGGGCAGAGATAAAGCAAGGCAAAATAAAACAAAAAACATAGAACAAAACATAACAAAACAAAGAAACAATAACAAAAAAAAAAAAGGGAAGCAAGCAAAAAGATTTGGATAGTGAAGAAAGAGAAGAGAGAGGTGTGTACGGACTTGGACCAGGGGATTGGAAATTAGATATGTAAGTAGGATGAATTTTTAACAGGGGATAAAAAGAAGGAATATGGAATATCTAAAGCAAGAATACTGTAAGAGAAACAGGACAACAAAAGGGGAAAAGTGAGAAAGAGAGTGTTGGCGTAAAGGTAAAGTTGAGATAGAGTAAAATGATGCTAAAGGAAAAATGAAAATAGAATGTAGAACACTAATCCCAAAATAAAATAAAATAAAGAGAACATAAAATGACACTTTAAAAAAGGTAAAATAGTAGTAGTAATAATACTGATTAAAAATAAAAATATAATAATTAAAAAGGTAAAATCAAGTGAGGAAAAAAGAAAAAAAATTAGTTAAGTAAAAGATGAAAAAATAAAAATGAGCAGTAGTGAAGGTCATTCACTTCCTCTACTGTTCTGTTTGGCATGCCTGTTTCCTGTCAGGTAGTCAGGACAGTATTGAAGTTCCCTGCTTTCCAATGCTCCTCTGTGTTGTAAGCTACAGTCCTAATTTTCAAGCAGGAAGTATTTCTTTGTTTCTTAGACTGCCTTTATTTGTGTTTATACAAGAGTCAATTTGTGATTCAACCCCTGGGTGGCAGTGTTTCTGGATTGACCTCTGGGGCTATAAGTCCTCTCTTGCCAGTATTTAAATTTTGTTTTCCCCGTCACACTTAATACTGTTTTGGGAGAATGGACTTCCCCAGAGCTGGTTCTCTGATCGTTACTCCCAGCTCTGATCCCCAGGTTCCACAAATACAACTTTCCCCTGCAGTCTCTGAGAGTGTCCCCAGTTGGGTGATCCTATGTATTGGGCTTAGTAATCAAAAGCAAGGATTTAAAGAGAAAAAAGGAGCCAGAGTAAGTGCATGAACTCACCACTTTTGCTGCCTCCCACCCAGGGAATTGGGGTCCTGGTCAGCTTGTGGGACTGGGTTGCACAATAGCACTGTGTCATCAGGAGGTCCACTCCTGCGCTGTGGAAAACAGCCTTCCGTGTGTGTGCCAAGAATCTAAGTCAGATGGCACTGCTGCCCTGCATGGGCTTCAGGTTTGGTCTCCTGACTGTGTTGCGGGGAACAGATTCCCAGTGTCCACGTGCTCCCAGGCTCAAATTCCTATAGCGGCGCTGTGCCCCTTGCGAGGGACAGGTTTATCAGTTCTTATGGTGCTGCTGCAAGCCTTCTGGGAGGGGGATAGGCTCTGTGACTCACAGAAATCTGAGGCCGGGATGTCTGGATTCTTGGTGTCTGTGGGTCTGCAGCTGTTTTTGCAGGTCTCTGTCCCCAGTGGCTGCAGGGTCCTGGTTTTCATCTGAGACCAGACTGGGTGGTGCTGAGGCCAGGATCCTAGTCTCAAGCAGCTCTGTTTCTCAAGATGGCATGGTCTCTGTGCCCACGCTGGCTGCCCCAGTGTGTCTGAGGTGGGATTGGGGCTCCGCCATCTAAGACTGCCCAGTTTGACAGCCCCTTGTAAGACCTGCAGAATCTAACTGTCCCTAGCTCATACACACACATACCACACACATCCACACACTCCTCTATCACTCCCTGACTCTCTCACACTCTCTCCCTCCCTACCTTCCTGCCGTTCACCATCTTCCTTCCTCTGGGAATATGCTAATTGACTGCCCCACCCTCCACGATAATGGTGCCCACAGCCAATAAGGAGGGAATATGCTAATTGACTGCCACGCCCTCAAGAATGGCAACACCCACAGCCACAAGATGGCAGCACTCAGTCCCCTCAGCCCCCCAGCCGCCCAGGGCTGGCCCAAGGTGCAGGCAAGCCTCAGATGGCGGCTGCCCAGCCTCCCAGTGCTGCCTGAGGCTCAGGTAACCAGGGCTGGCTGACGCTTGTGCTGCCGGCAGTGGCAGCAGCAGAGGTGTGATGGGAGCGTAGCCTTCCTCTGATTGCCAGGTTGCCTCCCGCCCTTGAGGGCTCCCGGACTGTGAGAGGGGGAAGGCTGGGCTGAGGGACCCCCATCCAGTGCATGAATTTCCATGTACCAGACCTCTAGTTTCTAAATATTAATTTTGTAACCTGCTACTTGGCCAAATTTATTTATTAGATCCACTTGCCTTTTGGTTATTCTTTAGGATTTTTATGTACAATATCATGTCATCAGCAAATGACTCTTTTACTTCCTTCTTTCCAATTTGGATTCCTTTTATTTGATTTTCTTCTCTGTTTGCTGTGTCTATAACTTTCATTAGTATTGTGAACAGGAGTGGTGAAATCAAACATTCCTGTATTGTTCGTGAGCTCTAGGGAAACACTTTTTGCTTATGCCTGTTCAGTATGATGTTTGCTGTGGGTTTGTCATATATGACTTTTATTATGTTGAGGTATGTTTCCAGTTTTCTGAGAGTTTTTATCATAAATGGGTGCTGGATTTTATCAAATACTTTTTCTGCATCTATTGGTATGATAATTTGGTTTTTATTTTTCATTTTATGTGGCATATCACATTTATCAATTTGCAGATGTACCAACCTTGCATCCCTGGAATAAAACACACTTGATCATGGAGTATGGTCTTTTAATGTATGGCTGGACCTTGTTTGCTAATATTTTGTTGAAGAATTTTGCATCTATGTTTATCAGGAATATTGGCCTATAATTTTTTTTCTTTGTAGTGTCTTTATCTGATTTTTGAATTAGGATAATGATAACTTAGTCAAATGAGCTTTGGAGTTTTCCTACCTTTTGAATGTTTTGGAATAGAATGAGAAATATAGGTGCTAATTCTTAGAATATTTGATAAAATTCACCTGTGAAGCCATACAGTTCAGGACTTTTATTTGTTGAGAGTATTGATCAGTGCTTCAATTTCACTAGTGTTAATCTATCTACTTAGATTCTCTGATTCCTCCTGATCCAGTTTTTGAAATTTGTGTTTCTAAGAATTTATACATTTCATCCAGATTGTTTAATTTTTTGCCCTGTAGTAATTTGTAATATTTTGTTACAATCATTTGAATTTCCTTGGTCTCAGTTGTTACTTCTCTTTTCTCTTTTTATTTTATCTATGTGGGTTCTCACTTTTTTTTCTTGATGAATCTTGTTAACGTTTTATCAATCTTTTTTATCTTTTCAAAGAACCAGCTCTTACTTTCATCTATCTTTTGTATTATTATTTTAGACTCTAATTTATTTCCTGATCTTTATTGGGCTTTGTTTGTTTCTTTCCAGTTCCACAAAGAGTAAATTTTTGTGTGTGTGTGTGTGTGTTTTCTTGTTTCCTGATGCAGGCCTGTAATGTTATGAATTTCCCCTTTAGGACTATCTCTGCTGTGTCCCATAGGTTTTGGTTTGTTTTAGTCTCATTTATAGTTTTTTCAAGGCAAATTTTTTCTTCTTCTTTGATCTCATTGTTAGCCCATTTATTGTTTAGTAACATGTTATTTAACCTCCATGTCTTTGTTTTTTCAATTTATTTTTGTATGTGTGGTTGCTTTCTAGTTTTATAACATTATGGTCAGAGAAGATGATTTATATATTTGAATATTCTTAAATTTATTGAAACTTGTTTTCTGTCCTAATATGTAGTCTATTTTAGAAAATGTTCTATGCTCGTTTGAAAAGAATATACATTACTATTTTATTCTATATAACTATGTCCCTCTGTATTTTTTCTTCTTCTCATAGAAGACCCTTTAACATTTCTTGTAGTACCGGTTTGATTGTAATGTATTCCTTGAGCTTATTTTTGTTTGGAAAGCTCTTTATTTCTCCTACAATTTTTAATGATAGCCTTGCTGTGTAAAGTAGTATTAGTTGTAGCTCCTTGCTTTTCATCACTTTGAATATTTCATGCCAATACCTTCTGGCCTGAAATATTTCTGTTGAAAACTCAGGGAGCTCTTTTGTAGGTAACTGTCTTTCTTTTTCTGCGTTTAAGATTCTCTTTTTGCCTTCAACCTTTGTCATTTAAATAATGATGTGTGTTGGTGTGATCAGTGGAAGTGGGATATCCCTTTACTCACTGAGTTCTGTGGATGGGTTCCTTATGCTATCTCAAGAAAAGAATTTTCTGAGACTCACACAGAAGGATGGGTGATTTTTTTTTTTTTGCATGGAATTATATCCCTAGGTTTCTAAAGTCTCATTTCACTTAATCCAGTCCTGGAAGAAGTGCAGCTGGGGATTCAGTAGAGCTAAAAGCAAAGCCAGTGTCCAGAGTTTCCATTCCATGTTGGAATTGGGTCTGGTTTAGCATTAGGCTAGTTTCAGTCCATTGTGTGGGGTGCACATGGCTGCAGGCCATCTTAGTGAAATCAGGGGCATGAGAGCCTCTCAAGCCAGGAACCAAGAGGGCCAGGAGACAAAAGCAAGCAAGAGGGCAAACTTCTTTTTTTAGGAGTTTAAATATTACAAATCTCCTCCTTACCTGGTGAAGGAAGAAAACACACAGTGGCCATACCTATTCTGGCCAATCATCTATTTCCAGGTGTGATTGACAGAAAAGTACATTCCCTGTGTCACCCAGACTTTACTTGGTATGTGTATATTCTCCCATCCCCCCGATCCCCCCGGTCCCCCCATCCCCATAGAATATATGCATGCCAAGAAATACAACTGGAAGTCATCTTTGGGGAATAGACCAGTGGCTTCCTGGTGAGTGTGAAACTGAATCTTCCTGGAAAAGCTGAACAAATGACATACCTATAATATTTGGCTTTCCTTTAGCTCCTTTCCTGTTATTAAAAACTAGGGTAATTACAATGGTATCATTGGTGTGGACCTCTTTGTTTTCATCTTATTTGGATGCCTCTCTGCTTGCTGAACTGTGTGTCATTTTCCTTCACCAGGTAACAGAATTTTTCAATCAATATATCTTCAAATAGATACTCATTTTTTTGTATTTTTCTCTTCTACTATGATGTGGATTTTTATGCCTTGAGTTGTTTCAAAGATCCCTTAAACTAAACTTATTTTTTAACTTATATTTAGGGGTGCTCTAATTGGGTGTATTCTTTTACCTTGTCTTCCAAATCACTGATTCGATGCTCTGCTCCATCCAACCTACTGTATATATATATTTTAAATTAAATTCCTTATCATATAAAGTATTATATATGTCTCCTTTATCTCTATTGACCAATCCCAGGCATTCCCACCCCCCAGCACATGCCCTCAGCCCCCTAGTGTTTTGTCCATTGGTTATGCTTACATGGATGCATACAAGTCCTTTGGTTGATCTCTTACTACTGCCTTCGCTCTGAGGTTTGACAGTCTGTTTAATACTTCTCTGTCTCTGGATCTATTTTTGTTCATCAGTTTATGTTGTTCATTGTATTCCACAAAGAGTGATATTGTGTGATATGTATCTTTCTCTGATTGGCTTATTTCACTTAGCATAATGCTCTCTAGGTCCATCTATACTGCTGTGAATGGTAGGAGTTCTTTCCTTTTTACAGCAGTGTAGTATTCCATTGTGTAGATGTACCACAACATTTTAATCCACTCATCTGCTGATAGGCACTTAGGCTGTTTCCAAATCTTAGCTATTGTAAATGGTGTTCTATGAACATAGGGGTGCATATATCCTTTCTGATTGGTATTTTTTATTTTTTGGGATATAGTCCTAGAAGTGGGATCACAGGGTCAAATGGGAGTTTCATTTTCAATTTTTTGAGGAAATTCCATACTGTTTTCCACTGTGGCTGCACCAGTCTAAATTCCCACCAGCAGTGCACGAGGGTTCCTATTATTCCACATCCTTGCCAGCACTTGTCATTTGTTGATGATAGCCATTCTGACAGATGTGAGATGGTACCTCGTTTTTGTTTTGATTTGCATCTCTCTGATGATTAGTGACTTGAGCATCCTATCTAATAAAAGAGTAATATGCAAATTGACCATACCTCCACTACACCCATAAGCCATGCTCACAAGCCACACCCACCAGCCAATCAGGAGCAAATATGCAAATAAACCCAACCAAGATGGCTGTGGCCACAGAGTGAGCAGGAGGGAAGCTTGGGTTTCCCTGCAATGGAGGAAACCAAGCTTTCCACCTGCCCTTGCTGGCTCAGGCTTCCATTCAATGCTACAAAGTTTCAATAATAGATGATAAATAAATCCCAACAAAAATGGCGATAGCCATGGAGCTGGAGAGAGCAGGAGGCTTGAGTTGCCCCCGGCGATGGAGGAAGCCAAGCTTCTGCAGCTCTGGCCTGGCTTGGCCTCCGCTTAAGGCTACAAAGTTTCAATTATACAAGATAAATAAATCCCAACAGAAATGGCTGCCACCACGGAGCGAGGAGTAGGCTTGGCTCCACTCCAGGCTACAAAGTTTCAATTATACAAGGTAAATAAATCCCAGATACCAGGGCCTCCTCTTGGGTCACCGGGGGGCATGGCTGGCCTGCAAACCACCACAGGCTCCTCGCCCAGGCCAACCCACGTCCCAAGGGAACCCCCACCCTGATCTGGGACACCCTTCAGGGCAATCCAGCTGTCCCCCACCCATGCACCAGGCCTCTATCATATCTCATCCTATCTAATAAAAGAATAATATGCAAATTGACTGTCACTCCAACACACAAGATGGCTGCCCCCATGTGGTGAAAGATGACTGCCCCCATGTGGACACAAGATGGCCACCACAAGATGGCCAGCAGGGGAAGGCAGTTAGGAGGGACCAGGCCTTCAAGGGAGGGCAGTTGTGGGTGATCAGGCCAGCAGGGGAGGGCAGTTGGGAGGGACCAGGCCTGCAAGGGAGGGCAGTTGGGGGCGATCAAGCCTGCAGAGGAGGGCAGTTAGGGGAGACCAGGCCAGCAGAGGAGGGAAGTTGGGGCTGACCGGACCTGCAGGGAAGGGCAGTTGGAGGGACCCAGGCCTGCAGGAGAGAGCAGATGAGGGGGACCAGGCTTTCAGGGGAGGGCAGTTAGGGGTGACCAGGCTGGCAGGGGAGGGCAATTAGGGGCAAACAGGCTGGCAGGGGAGCAGTTAGGTATCAATCAGCCTGGCAGGGGAGTGGTTAGGGGGTGATCAGGCTGGCAGGCAGAAGCAGTTAGGAGCAATCAGGAAGGCAGGAAGGCAAGCAGTTGGGAGCCAGCAGTCCTGGTTTGTGAGAGGGATCAGGCCTAAACAAGCAGTCAGACATCCCTTGAGGGGTCCCAGATTGGAGAGGGTGCAGGCTGGGCTGAAGGACACCCCCTGACCCCAGTGCATGAATTTCATGCACTGGGCCTCTAGTATTTTCATATTTCTCTTGGCTTTCTGTTGTCCTCTTTCGAAAAGTGTCTATTTAGGTCCTTTACACATTTTTTTGGATTGGATTGTTTATTTTCCTTTTGTTCAGATGTATGAATCCCTATACATTTTGGAGATTAGACCCTTATCGGAGATAACATTGGCAAATATGTTCTCCCATGCAGTGGACTTTCTTGTTGTTTTGTTGATGGTTTCTTTTGCTGTGCAGAAGCTTTTTATTTTGATGTAGTCCCATTTGTTTATTTTCTCCTTAGTTTCCATTGTCGTAGGAGCTGTATTGGCACAGAGTGCTACGACATATGTCTGATATCTTTCTGCCTGTGGATTCTTCTAAGATTTTCATTGTTCATTGTCTTACATTTAAGTCCTTTATTCATTTTGAGTTTATTTTTGTGTATGGTGTAAGTTGGTGGACTAGTTTCACATTTTTGCCTTTATCTGTCCAATTTTCCCAACACCATTTATTGAAGAGACTGTCTTGACTCCACTGTATGTTCTTGCCTCCTTTGCCAAATATTAATTGAACATAATGGCTTGGGTCGATTTCTGGGTTCTCTCTTTTGTTCCACTCATCTACTAGTGTATGTCTGTTCTTTTGCCAGTAGCAGGCAGTTTTGAGAACAGTGGCTTTGCAATATAGCTTGATATCTGGTATTGTGATTCCTCCAACTCTGTTCTTGTTTCTCAGGTTTGCTGTGGTTATTTGGGGTCTTTTTTTATTACATGTGAATTTTTGAAGAATTTGTTCTAGATCTATGAAATGTGCCATTGGTATTTTAATGAGGATTGCATTGAATCTATAGATTGCTTTGGGTAGTATGGATATTTTAATGATGTTGATTCTACCAATCAATGAACACGGTATATTCTTCCATTTGTTTATGTCTTCTACAGGTCTTTTACTTCCTTAGTTAAGTCTATTCCTAAGTATCTTAATTTTTTGTTGCAATGGTAAATGGGATTGTTATTATAGTTTTTCTTTCTGTGAGTTCATTACTGCTGTATAAAGAAAGGCATATATTTTTGGGTGTTAATTTTGTATTGTGCTACATTGCTGAATTCATTTATTAAATTTAGTAGTTTTTGATTGAGTCTTTAGTGTTTTCTATGTACAATATCATGTCCTCTGCAAATAATGACAGTTTTACTTCTCCATTTCCAAATTGGATGCTTTTTATTTTTTCTTCTTGTCTGATTGCTATGGCTAGCACTTGCAATACTATGTCGAACAGGAGTGGTGCAAAAGGTCTTTCCTGTCTTCTTCTTGTTCTTAAGGGAAGTGATTTTAGTTTTTGCCCATTGAGTATGATATTGGCTGTAGGTTTGTCATATATGGCTTTTATTATGTTGAGGTATTATCTCTCTATTCCCACTTTGCTTAGAGTTTTTATCCTAAAGGGAGTTTGATTTTATCAAATGCTTTTTCTGTATCAATTGATAATTATGTGATTTTTATCTCTCGACTTGTTTATGTGATATATCACGTTTATTGATTTGCTGATATTGTACCAGCCTTGCATCACTTGAATAAACCCCACTTGGCCACAGTGTGTGATCTTTCCAATGTAATGCTAGATCAGATTTACTACAATTTTGTTGATGATTTTATCATTTATGTTCATCAGGGATATTGGCCTGGAATTCTCTTTCTTTGTAGTGTTTTTATCTAGTTTAGGAATTAGGGTAATGCTGGCTTCATAGAAACAGCTTGGATGTATGCCTTCAGCTTGAATTTTTTGGAATAGTCTGAGGAGAGTAGGTTTTAGTTTTTCTTTGAATGCTTGGTAAAACTCCCCTATGAAGCTGTCTGGCCCAGGGATTTTGTTTGCTGGAAGTTTTTTGATTACTGTTTCAGTTTTCTCCATAGTTATCAGTCTTTTCAGATTTTTTTATTCTTCCCGAATATGCCCATTTCCTCTAGGTTGATCAATTTGTTGGAATAGAGTTGTTCATAGTATTTTTTTTTACAATTCTTTGTATTTCTGTGGGATCCGTTGTTATTTTGCCTCTTTCATTTCTGATTTTATTTATCTGGGTCCTCTCTCTTTGCCTCTGTGTGAGCCTGGCTAAAGGTTCATCAATCTTGTTTATCCTTTCAAAGAACCAGCTCTTGGTTTTATTGATCTTTTGTATTTTTTTTTCATCTGTATGTCTTTTATTTCCACTCTGCTCTTTGTTATTTCCTTCCTTCTACTTACTCTGAGATTTTCTTGTTGCTCTCTATCTATTTCTTTAACTTGTAGAATTAAATAATTTGTCACTAGTTTTTCTTGTTTTTTTTGAGGTAGGCCTGTAATTCTATGAACTTCCCTCTAAAGACTGCTTTCAGTGTGTCCCATAGATTTTGGATTGTTGTGTTTTCATTATTTGTTTTGAGGATATTTTTTATTTCTTCTTTGATCTCTTTGGTAACCCAATAATTGTTTAATATACTATTTAGCCTCCAAGTATTTAATTGTTTTTATTTTAGTTGATTTCTAATTTTATCAGCACAGCTATTTATCAGACATTTATTTCAAAGTAATGGTTATAAGAATGCTCAAGGAACATGGTGAGAACTACAGGAACTTAATGGGAACTACAACAGCATGAAGTAGTACATGGAAACCATAAAAAAGAACCAGTCAGAAATGAAGAATATAATTTCAAAAATGAGGAAATTACTAAAGGAAAGTGGGAGTAAATGGTGGCCAAATACACAGAAGTGTTGCACACCTACTCCTGGGGCCAGGCCAGAAAAGCAACTAAATCTGAGAACATCCACCATTGTGATCTGAAAATATGCTTGATATGATTTTTATTTTCTTCAATTTGAAGAGACTTTGCCTGTGTCCCAATATGTGGTCTATATTTGAAAATGTCCCATGTGTACTTGAGAAGAATGTATATTTCCTGGCTCTGGGGTGAAATGTTCTTAAGATGTAAATTAAGTCCGTCTGATCTAGTGAGTAATTTAGGAATTGCTGTTTCCTTGCTGAGTTTTTGTTTAGAGAATTTATCTGGTTGTGTCAGTGTGGTATTAAAGTCCCTACTATTATTGCATTGCTGTCAATCCTTCCCCTGATATCTTCCAGAAGTTCTTTTATGTATTTGGGTGTGCCTGCATCGGGTGCATATATATTTATCAGAATTATATCCTCTTTTTTATCAATCCCTTTAGTATTATGAAGTGGCCTTCCTTATCTCTTATTATGGCCTTCACTTTGAGGTCTATGTTGTCAGAAAGAAGTATTGCTACCCCAGCTTTTCTTTTTTCATTTCCATTTGTCTAAAATATATTTTTTCATTCCTTAACTTTCAGTCTGTGTGAGTCCCTTATTCTGAGGTGGGTATCTTGTAGACAACATATATATGGGTCATGTTTTCTTATCCATCCAGCCACTTGATGTATTTTTATTGGAGCATTTAATCCATTTATGTTTAAGTTTATTATTGATAGGTACATGTTTGCTGCCATTTTTATTTTTAATGCCTGTGTTACTTCTTACCTTTTTATTTCTTCTTTTTACAGCATTCCTTTTAGCATTTCTTGCATTGCTGGCTTGGTAGTGATAAACTCCCTTAACCTTTTTTTTTTTTTTTTTTGTCTGAGAAGCTCCTGCTTTCCATTTCAATTTTAAATGATAGCCTTGTTGGACAGAGTATTCTTGGATTCAGTCCCTTGTTTTGCATCACTTTGTGTATTCCATTCCTTTCCCTCCTGGCCTGATGTGTTTCTGTTGAGAAATCATTTGATAATCTAATGGTAGATTCCTTGTAGGTAACTCTGTTTCTCTCTTGTAGCCTATAAAATTCTCCCTTTATCATTAACATTTGCCATTGTAATTAAGACTAGTCTTGGTGTGGGTCTTTTGGGGTTCATCTTGTTTGGGATCTGTGCTTGTGTAACTTTTTTCTTCCCCAAATAAATGAAGTTTTCTGTCATTGTCTCTTCACATAAGTTTTCTAACTCTTAGGCCTCTTTTTGTCCTTCTGGCACCCATATTATACGTATGTTACTTCCTTTCATGTTGTCCCAAAAATCCCTTTGGCTCTTCTCCTGCTTTCTAATTTTTTTCTCCAATTGCTGTTCAGATTGGGTGTATTTTGCTGCCCTGTTTTTTTACCTGCTAATTCGGTCCTCCACTTCTTCTAGTCTACTATTGAAACCTTCCATTGTGTTTTTTATTTTAGCTGTATCATTATTCATTTTCTCTTGATTCTTATGTAAGTTGATTTTCTCATCCAGCCTGTTTAGGAAGTCTATTACCCTTATGCTGAATTCTTTTTCTGACATATTGCATACCTCCTTTTCATTTAGTTCATTTTCTGAAGATTCCTCATTTTCTTTCCTTTTTGGGTTGTTTCTTTGTCTCCCTATTTTTGCTCTCACCAAATGGTCCAGTTGCCTAGTCATGCGGGGATTGTGGCTGATGCAGGACTTGGCTAGATGGTTGCACACTCTGAGCCTCACCAGAGGGCCAAGATGCCAATTCGCCTGAAGGGTCCAGTTGACAAGTCATACTCTGGGCCTGTGGCTGAAACAGCAGGCTTGGTGGGAGGGTCACGCACTCCGGGCTTCGCTTGATGGCAGCCCATGCACCAAGTCACACAAAAGGTCCAGTTGCTGAGTTGCTCATGGGGTCTGTGGCTGAAGCAGCCAGCTTGGTAGGAGAATTGTGCACCCCAGGGTCTCACCAGGGGACACAGGCGCTCAGGTACACAAAGGGTCCATTTGCTGAGTCATGCACCGAGCCTGTGCTGAAGCAACAGGTTGGTGGGAGAGGAGTGTACTCCAGGGCTCAGGAGCCTGCAGTTGGGGAGGCTGGAGTTCTGGTGTCTGTGGGTCCACAGATGAGGTAGCAGGTCTTTGGCCAGAGTGGCTGTAGGGTCCAGGATTGTGTTTCAGATCAGTCTTGGTGGTGGTGAGGCTGGGCTCCTAGTCACAGCAGTTCTCCTCTTCAAGGTGGTCTGGTTTCTGTGCCTCTGGAGTGCTTATAGCAGTAGCTGTGGCTCCTTATCTAGCAGATCTTGGTCTGCCAGCCGCCTAGATTCCTGCAAGATCTAACTGTCCCTCACACACACACACACACACACACACCACATGTCCACACATTCCCCTTTCACTCCATCACTCACTCACACTCTCTGCCTCACTGCTGTCCTGCCGGCCACCATCTTGACTCCAGTCCTCACTTACTTGATGCCCCAAGTGAGGTGTGCAGCGGGTTGCTCCAGTTAGCCCCTCCCCCATGTCAAGCAGGGGTGGGTTACTATGGGTCACATAGTCTGCGCTCTTCTGTGGCCTGGAGTGAGGCATGCACTGGGTTCCTCCAGGGGTAGAAGACTGTCCCAGGAACATGGGCTAGAGTCAGATCTCTCCTGTGGCCCTGCGTGAAGCACGAGCTGCATTGCTCTGGGTCTCCCCTCCCAGGCCTGGGGTGGAGTGTGGGCAGGTTGCTCTGAATCACACAGTCTGTGCTCTCCTGTGGCCCAGAGAGGCACATGCTGGGTTGCTCGGGGTTGCCCCTCCCAGAGCCCTGGGTGAAATGGGTTGCTCTGGGTAACACAGTCCATGCTCTCCTCTGACTCAGAGTGAGGCATGTGCTGTGTTGTTCCAGGTTTCCTTAGCAAGGCTGTCCCAGGGGCCAGGGTGGAGCAGGTGCTAGTTGCTCTGGGTCACACAGTCCGTGCTCTCCTGTGGCCTGGAGTGAGGAGTGCACTGGGTTGCTCTGGGTTGCCCTCACAGTAGGTCCCAGGGCTCGTGGTGGAGTGGGAGCTGGGTGGCTCTGGGTCAAACTAGCACATTTCTGGGGCCTGGGGTGGGGTGGAGCACTGGGTTTCCACTAGCTTGCACTCACTCCAGGGTCCTGGAGCCAGATCCTGGGACACTGGGTCCCATCAGGCTGGTGAGGAGGCCTGGTGCAGGAGATCACTCTGGTGAGTGCTCACTGCAGAGGTCTGGGAGCCTGCCGGGAGGTACTGCGCCACTCACTGCTGGGACACGATGGTGGTTTCATGTGGGTTATGGCTGGCAAGCGGTGTTCTCTACAGCAGCAGTTCTCAACCTGTGGGTCATGACCCACAGGTTGAGAGCCGCTAGCAGGGTCGCCTAAGACCATAGGAAAACACAGATATTTACATTACGATTCATAACAGTAGCAAAATTACAGTTATGAAGTAGCAACGAAAATAATTTTGTGGTTGGGGGTCACCACAACATGAGGAACTGTATTAAAGGGTCGCGGCATTAGGAAGGTTGAGAACCACTGATAGCTCTTTTTTTCTGGAGATTTCTCCTGTTCTTTCATCTAGAGAATGTTTCTTTTTCTCCTCATTTTAGCAGCTAGTTTTTGGTTGTTTCTATGTATTAGGTAGATCTGCTCTGTCTCCCAGTCTTATTTGGTTGGCCTTATGTAGTTTGTGTCTTGTGGGATCCAGTGGAGTAGTCTCCTTGATCACCTGAGCTGGGTGCTGCAGTAATATCCCTTGTGTGGTTTAGGTGAGCCCTCCTGTTGTAGTTGAGCCTTGATTTCTATTGGCCTGTTTATGCATAAGTCTAACCCTCAGGCTCACTGACTGTGAGGATCAACCCTTACCACTGTGTACCTACTGCAGTGTAGGTGCTGATCACATAAAGTGGAATTCCCCTCATCTGGGCTTGGAACCTGCCAACATCTTCCTTTGAATATTCTGCTTGTGAAACTTATTGGATCCTGCTCTGATGTTGTCTGAGGGTGTCTACTTGGTTTGTTGGCTCTGGGAACTCTTGAGAGAGACTGTGTTGCAGATCCATATCAGATGCTTCCTGTCACTGGCCCTAGCCTTCCTCTTTGGAGCAGTTTCTATATGGTTTCTTCTGTAAATCCTTGGTTATAAGACTTCTGTTTACCCAGTCTTTGGTTTGTAATTCAGGCTGATTATTCTATATTTAAGTTGTAATTCCAGTTGGGTCTGAGGAGAAGGTGAGTATAACTTCTACCTACTCTCCTGCTGTCATGAATATCATAAAAGAGACTTTTAATAACTTGTTACTATCTAGCACCTTTTTTTTACTTTTAAAAAATATTTTATTGATTTCAAAGAGGAAGGGAGAGGGAGAGAGAGATAGAAACATCAATGATGAGGGACAATTATTGATCAGCTGCCTTTCGCACACCCTTACTGGGGATCCAGCCGGCAACCTGGGCATGTGCCCTGACCGGGATTCATACTGAGCAACACCAGCTGGACCAACAAAACTTTTTTTTTACCATTAAAAATAATTTATTTTTTCTTCATTATAAAGTAATACATGATTTTTGTATGAAATTCAGAAAATCACAAAAGACAATAAAAATGATATACTGGTTAGAATGTAAATTGTTAAATAACTAGAAGATTGTTTGGTAATATGTATCAAAGGCCTTATAATTTTGTATATTTTGTGGCCTGGCATACCACTTTTTGAAATTTATTATAAAGAAATCATAATAAATAATTTTCTCCAGTCAGAGAAAACCTATTTTTTCAAGCTTAGTAACATTTATTTTTGTGTGTGTTAAGTAGTTATTATTACCTTTGTTTTAATGTTGGATAAATTTGGAATGACAGAGTCTGATTTTCCAAAGTAATTTTTTAAACTATCAAGTTGCAGATATGAGGTTTAAACCCAGAAAATATGAACACAGATCCTCCTCTTTTTTCACTTTTACCTACTCTTTGGCCCAGACAGAAGTAAGCTTTAAGGTCTGGTGCAAACATGGCAAGAAGCTTCATACCAGAGTATTGCAATAGTGAGAATATCCAAATTTCTACTTATTTTCACAGTTAAAATATCCAAATAATGTCACAAGCAGTCTCATCCAGATCTTACAAAAGTGTCACCTATGAAAAATACTCAAAACTTAATAATAAGCATAGTTATTCATAGTTATTAGGATCCTGTCATTAAGACATCACACATATGAATGCAATATTATATTGTAGTATAAAGGGCACAAGTCTTAGAGTAAGGTGAACTGGGTTTGGGCTTAATTTTGCTACTTTCTGGCTGAGTGAGTGTAACAATGCTCAAGTTACTTAATATAAGTTTTATTTTACTTATAAAACAAACTACCTATCATGCAGAGTTATAAAGATTGAGGTAAAAGCCAGATAGCTAATTAAGATAATTATCCAGAGAAAGTTATAAGCCAAATAGGCAACTGAGCTTCAGGATAAGTAACAAATTTCTTCTAAATAATTATTGTTGTTTTTAATTTTTTTGTGAACCTTGGGAAATAAATATTTGCTTCTCACTTCTGCTTCCAGTTTTATTTATCCTATACAGACAAGGAACGCTATGAAAATGAAGAGAGCCCTGAGGTCCAAAAGCAGGTGCTCATTGATATTGCCAAGAAGCTACCAGTTTACACAAGGACCGGAAGTGGAGGTCAGTTCATCCAAAGTCAACCAGAGAGGCAGATCAGCAAGTGTCTCAGAAAGTCTATGTCATATACAGTATATCCTTAGGCTAGCCCCTTTTTTTCTCTTCTCTTCTGAAAAACACTATGGAGTCATTCTCAACATTTTATTATAAAAAGTTTCAAACTTCTATCTCAGATGGAAGAATTATACAATAAACATTTGTATGCCCACCACTACAGTCCACTACTAACATTGAACTATATTGATTTATCACACATCTGTTCACAAACTCATTCTTCTATCCATCATTCATAAAGCTTAATTATTTTTGGTGCATTTAAATGGAAGTAGAAGATATCAGTACACATGCAATTAAATATTTATCATTCTTTTGAGGCTGAAATATACATATAAAAACAAGCACAAATCATAAATGTACCATTCAGTGTTTCCACAAATGTACACACTCGTGTAACCAAAATCTCTATAAATATTACCACACCCCAGAATGTTCTTTCATGCTCCTTCCCAGTAAATCTCACTAAATACAGCCACTATTCTGATATTTTTTCCTCCATATATTAGTTTCACCCGCTCTAGAATTTTATAAATAAATCCATACAGCATTTACTGTTTTGTCTGCCTTGTTGTATTCAGCATAATGCTTCTGAAACTTACATTGCTGTGTATGTTATTTCCTTTATTGCTGAGTAATATTTCATTGTGTGAATATATCATAGTTTATTTATCCATTTACACATTAATGCATATTTGGGTTATTTCTGCTGCTTAGATATTATGAGTTAATCTGTTAAGAACATTCTTTTACAAGTGTTTGTGGAGAGATATGCCTTCATTTTTCTTGGGTAAATATCTACTGTGGAGTTTTACTGTTACTTTTTATATGCATGACTAGAATGATACTAGCTTAACTAATTGTTTGCTTTTTAAAATTTGAAAACTAAGGCTCTTTTGACCAAAACATTCTATTTCAACACTTTAGGAAGTGTACTTTAGTTATTTATGTTCATTTATCATTTACTTATTCAATAAATATTTATTAAGATTCTATATGACAAATGGGGAAATTTTAATATGGTCTGCATATTAGATTACATTAAGGACTTGCTGTTAATTTTGTTAGAGCATTAATGTCATATGGTGATTATGATTTTTAAGCAAAGTCTTAAGGCATACTAATATATTCTGAAAAGAGACAGACACAAATTATACAGTTTCAGATAGTAGAAAACAGAATGATGTGATAAAGCAGTGATTACAAAGAAGAGGCATATTGGACGTACTGGGTTCAGTATTATATTTTGTCTGATCTTTTTTTTATTGTGTATTTATTTATTTTTTTTTAATTACTTTATTGATTAAGGTATCAAATATTTGTCCTCATCCCCCCCATCCCCACCCCAAACCCCTCCCCACGCATGCCCCCACCCCCTTTGTTGTCCGTGATCACTGGTTAGGCTCATATGCAAGCACACAAGTCCTTTGGTTGATCTATCTCCCCTATCCCCACCCTCCCCTACCTTCCCTCTGAGGTCTGACAGTCTGATCGATGCTGTTCTTGTTCATCAATCTATGTTGTTCATCATTTCCCCTAGATGAGTGAGCTCATGTGATACTAGAAATACACTTATAAGAACCGAAAATGAGACAAGCAATAATGGTTATGCTGAGGGACAAATGAATCAGTCTATAGTGAGTTTCTTTCTGGGCCAACAGTTCTTTTGAGTCCCAATTTCTATGTCAAACAGTTTCTTATGTGTACATAACAGCAATGATATTTCAGTTCTGGATGGAGGACAAATGGTGGTAATGCAGGACCAACCCTCTCTGGTTTGGTCCTGGGCAACCTGTAGTGACGCACAGCTCTGACTGCTAGTATGGCAAGGCATTGTCAGCGTCTTTCATCTCTGGACTGTTTCTCCTTTGTCTTCATGGCTGGAGCACTCCTGTCACTTCCTCTCTGTTGCAGGAATCCACATGGTCTCGGAGTTGTTTTCTGAAAATATACAAACATATTCTCGACCAAAAGTTAGTAAAGGAATCTTTTCTATAAATTTGACTTGCAATCCTTTTTCATTTTTTGTCCAAACGATTTTCCTTTGGCTTGTTTGACACCATGTATGTTTTACATGAGTGTCTTGCTGTTAGCATTACAAATGAAAGTTAATTTTCTAAGGTAAAAATTTTCTAGATGTAATTTACTTACAGGATATTTTTCCTTACATGATATTCTACTATCCCTCCTTTTTTGGTTTAAATATTAGGAGGCCTTTGGCAATTTTATGCTGTAATCTTGCTAGCTTTTAAATTTTAATTTTTTGAACTAAAATGTGACTGCTTTAGGTTCATTACATATTATGCAATTTTACCATGAGATGAACTACCAATAAAAATTTTAGTTATCACTTTAGGAACAGCTTTTTTTGTCCAATACAATTGATTTTACTAGAATATTCGCTTATTTCAATTAGCCAATTTAAATTAGCTTGAAAACTTGACTACTATTTTACTGTCAAATTTACTACTCTAACAACCATCTTATTTTACCCTGTAAATATTAGTGGAAAAGATTATTTGCCTTCTTGCGTAGGCCATGAGCATTCCTGGTGCTAGGCTGGATTTAGATATCAAAAACCCCAGTTCCCCGCAACATGGGTACAAGACATCTCCATCAAGTGTTGTTGCAGTGAGAGGGCAGCTGCTGTTGGCCAAGTCTCTGTCTGTTACCTGGGACCTGATTTGAGCTGGGCATGGGAAGCTAAGCAGCCCTGGGGCAGGAGACCTCCCTCAGCAGGGGAGAGGGTTCAGGCCCCTGCAAACTTGGGGGGGGGTGAAGGTCTGTGCCCCACGTCTATTGACCCCCAAGTTTTCTCCTGATGTCCCCTTTGCGACTGTGCCTGTCTTAGGTTGTTCCTTCCCTGAGGAATCTTACCCGTCTCTGGCTAACCAGCCATCCTCCGGGGCCAACCAGGGTGATGTGAGGTTCAGTTCTGCCTCCATGCACAGCACCTGCCTTGGAATCCCCTCACCTGCTGGGAGGGCCCCAGCACTGATCACATATCTTGTGGAACCCAGGTTTCTTCTCCAGGGAGGGCCCAGCTTACCCCACTGGGTGAGAGACAGATCCATGGTACCAGCCATCACGAGGCTTCAACCTCAGCATGAACAGAAAGCTCAGGCAACAGCTGTGGACAGTTGTATTGTGAGAAGAGGGTCCCTCTTGGCCAAAAGGGCAAGAGGGGCCAATATAGAATGCTCAGGTGCCTTCCCAGTGGGCCCTCTACACAGTGGAAGGGATTAAATCCTTTCATGTCCTTTTTAAATTGCTGCCAGACATTCAAAGAATTCCTTTGTAAGTTTGTTTGGGATAATTGTATATTATGCTGTTATAATTCTAAAATATCTAGAGATGTGTTACCTTTGTCTCTAAGCACCAAAAAGATTATTTTTTATTGATACCCAAGGGTGCGAGGTACTATTATAGGTAATGGGGGTAACACAAATCTGGGAAAAAATATAATGACATTGTAGAATAATATCATGTAAGGATATTCTTTGCTCTAGGCCATGGCAATTCCATTTCAAACTGGCTGCCAATTTTTTTTTGTATACACAAGTTCTTAGTTACATTTTCTACACCAGGAGCAAGTAGTGATAGTCCCTTTCTTTGGTGTCCACACAAGCCAAAATCCTCTCTTTAATTTTACATACAAAGGAGCAATGGTTTGATCTTGTGTCATACAAAATGGAAGCTGGGTGGAGACCCCTGTGTAATTATACTCCCTTGTCCCACCCTTGGTCCTCCTGGATGACCAAGGTGTTTGGTATTATTGGTGACTACATTAGGAGGGGGATCAGCCCATGTAAGGGCTCTTACCCTTGAAGGGTCAGGATCATAAGTCCAAAATACTTCCCCATTTGCCCCAGGTAAGATTACTGTACACCTGATGACTGCTAACATGGCAAGAAAGATGTTCTCAGGCATCCTTGGGGTTATGGTTACCTCACAATTTCTTTTTTTTTAATTTTTTAAATTATTATTATTTCTATATGTGTCCTTATCCCCCCTTACCCCCATCCCCAATTCGTGCCCCATGCCCCTGTTGTCTGTATCCATTGATTAGGCTTATTTCATGTACACAAGTCCCGTGGTTGATCTATCCCCCTTTCTCCCATCAACCCCCTCCTTCCTGAGGTTTGAGGTTCTGATAGACGTTTCTGAGTCTCTGGATCTGTTCTTGTTCATCAGTCTATGCTGTTCATTATATTCCACAAATGAGTGAGATCATGTGATGTTTATCTTTCTCTGCCTGGCTTATTTCACTTAGTATAATGCTCTCCATCTCCATCCATGTTGTTTCAAATGGTAGGAGCTCCTTCTTTTTTACCGCAACATAGTATTCCATTGTGTAGATATAACACAGTTTTTTAATTCACTCATCTGCTGATGGGCATTTGGGCTGTTTCCAAATCTTAGCTTTGGTGAATTCTGCTGCTATGAACATAGGGGTACATATATCCTTTGTGATTCGTGTTTCTAGTTTCTTGGGATATATTCCTATGAGTTGGATCACTGGGTCAAATGGGAGTTCCATTTTCAGTTTTTTGAAGAAACTCCATACTTTTCTCCACAGTGGCTGTACCATTCTGCATTCCCACCAGCAATGTAAAAGACTTTCTTTTTCTCCGTATCCTCGCCAACAGTTGTTGTTTGTTGATTTGTCGATGATAGCCATTCTGACAACTGTGAGATGGTACCTCATTGATGTTTTGATTTGCATCTCTCTGATGATTAGTGACTTTGAGCAGGTATTCATATGTCTCTTGGCCTTCCTTCTGTCTTCTTTTGAAAAGTGTCTATTTAGATCAGCTGCCCATTTTTTGATTGGGTTGTTTATCTTCTTTTTGTTAAGTTGTATGAGTTCTCCAGAAATGTAGCAGATTAAACCCTTATCATTGATATCATTGGCAAATATGTTCTCCCATGCAGTGGGCTTTCTTGTTGTTTTATTGATGGTTTCCTTTGCTGTGCAAAAGCTTTTTATTTTGATGTAGTCCCATTTGTTTATTTTCTCGTTAGCTTCCATTACCCTTCAAGCAGTGTCAGTGAAGAAGTTCTTTCAGCTTATGTCTGAGATTTTGCTGCCTGTGGATTCCTCTAGTATTTTTATGGTTTCCAGTCTTATGTTTAAGTCCTTTATCCATTTTGAAATTATTTTTGTGTATGGTGAAACGTGGTGATGTAGTTTCATTTTTTTGCATGTAGCTGCCCAATTATCCCAACACCATTTGTTGAAGAGACTCTCTTGACTCCATTGTATGTTCATGCCTCCTTTGTCAAATATTAATTGTGCATAGTGGTTTGAGTCGATTTCTGGGTTCTCTATTCTATTCCATTAATCTATGTGTCTGTTCTTATGCAGGTACCAGGCTGTTTTAAGAACAGTGGCTTTGTAATACAGCTTGAAATATGGTATTGAGATCCCACCTACTTTGTTCTTCTTTCTCAGGATTGCTGCAGCTATTCGGGGTCTTTTTTTTATTCCAGATGAATTTTTGGAGAGTTCGTTCTAGGTCTGTGAAATATGCTGGTGGCATTTTAATTGGAAGTGCATTGAATTTATAGATTGCTTTGGATAGTATGGACATTTCGATTATGTTGATTCTACAAATCCCTGAACATGGTATGTTCTTCCATCTGTTCATATCTTCCTCTATCTCTTTTTTCAGTGTCAAGTAGTTTTCCACATATAGGTCTTTTATTTCCTTAGTTAAGTTTATTCCTAGGTATCTTAATTTTTTTGGTGCAATGGTAAATGGGATTGCTTTTTTAGTTTCTCTTTCTGTAAGTTCACTATCGGTGTATAAAAAGACCATAGACTTCTGGGCATTAATTTTGTATCCTGCTACATTGCCAAATTCATTTATTACGTCTAGTAGTTTTTGATGGTGTCTTTGGGGTTTTGTATGTATAGTATCATGTCAGCTGTGAATAAGGACAGTTTTACTTCTTCTTTTCCAATTTGGATGCCTTTTATTTCTTCTTCTTGTCTGATCGCAATGGCTAGTACTTCCAGCACTATGTTGAACAGGAGCAGTGAGAGTGGGCATCCCTGTCTTGTTCCTGTTCTTAGGGGAAATGGTTTTAGTTTTTGCCCATTGAGTATGATATTGGCTGTGGGTTTGTCATATATGGCTTTTATTATGTTGAGGTATGATCTTTCTATTCCCACCTTGATGAGAGTTTTTATCAAGAAATGATGTTGGATTTTGTCCAATGCTTTTTCTGCATCAATTGATATGACTATATGATTTTTATGTCTCAATTTGTTTATGTGATGTATCACGTTTATCGATTTGCGAATATTTTACCATCCTTGCATTCCTGGGATAAATCCTACTTGGTCATGGTGTATGATCTTTCTGATGTACTGCTGGAGCCGATTTGCTAGAATTTTGTCGAGGATTTTGGCATCTATGTTCATGAGGGATATTAGCCTGTAATTCTCTTTCATTGTGTTGTCTTTATCTGGTTTTGGTATTAGGGTGATGCTGGCTTCATAGAAGGAGCTTGGAAGTGTTCCTTCCTCTTGAATTTTTTGGAATAGTCTGAGGAGGATAGGTTTTAATTCTTCATTGAATGTTTGGTAAAATTTCCCTGTGAAGCTGTCTGGCCCTGTGCTTTTGTTTGCTGGAAGCTTTTTGATAACTGCTTCAATTTCTTCCATAGTTATCAGCCTATTGAGAGTTTTAGAATCTTCCTGAGTAAGTTTTGGAAGGTTGTATTTTTCTAGGAATGTGTCCATTTCCTCCAGGTTGTCTAGTTTGTTAGAATAGAGTTGTTCATAGTATTTTTTAAACAATCTTTTGTATATCGGTGGGGTATGTTGTTATTTCACCTCTTTCATTTCTGATTTTGTTTATTTGGGTCCTCTCTCTTTGCTTCTTCATGAGCCTGGCTAGAGGTTCATCAATCTTGTTTATCCTTTCAAAGAGTCAGCTCTTGGATTTGTTGATCTTTTGTATTGTTTTTTTGGTCTCTATGTCATTCATTTCTGCTCTGATCTTTATTATTTCCTTTCTTCTGCTCTCCCTGGGCTTTTCTTGTTGCTCTCTTTCTAATTCTTTGATTTGTTGAGTTAGATGATTTATTACCATTTTTTCTTGTTTTTTGAGGTAGGTCTGTCGAGCTGTAAACTTCCCTCTCAGGATTGCTTTCATTGTGCCCCATAGGATTTGCAATGTTGTGTACTATTGTCATTAGTCTCCAGGATGTTTTTAATTTCTTCTTTGATCTCATTGATAACCCAATCATTGTTTAGTAGCATGCTATTCAGCCTACAAATGTTTTGTATTTTTTGGAATTTTTTTTTTGTAGTTTATTTCTAATATTATGCCATTGTGGTCTGAGAAAATGCTTGATATGATTTCAATCTTTTTGAATTTCCGGAGACTTTGCTTGTTACCCAATATGTGGTGTATTTTTGAAAATGGCCCATGTGCACTTGAGAAGAACGTATATTCCGTGGCTTTGTGGTGAAATGCTCTGAAGATGACAATTAGGTCCAACTGATCTAGTGTGTCATTTAGAATTGCTGTTTCTTTGCTTATTTCTTGTCTAGAGGATTTATCCAGTGTTGTCAGTGGTGTATTAAAGTCCCCTACTATGACTGTATTGTTGTCGATCTCTCCCTTGATATCTTCCAGGAGATTTTTTATGTATTTGGGTGCTTCTGCATTGGGTGCATATATGTTTACCAGAGTTATATCTTCTTGTTGAATTGCTCCCTTTAGTATTATGTAGTGGCCTTCCTTATCTCTTATTATGATCTTTACTTTAAGGTCTATTTTATCAGCAATAAGTATCACAACCCCAGCTTTTTTCTCATTTCCATTTGCCTGAAAAATGTTTTTCTATCCCTTTACTCTCAGTCTGTGTGAATCCTATGCTCTGAGGTGGGTCTGCTGTAGATAGCAAATATATGGGTTATGTTTTCTTATCCATTCAGCTACCCTATGTCTTTTGATTGGTGTATTTAACCCATTTACATTTTAATGTTATTATTGACAAGTACATGTTTGTTGTCATATTTTTCCTTAGTGTTTGTGTTTCTTCTTGCCTTTCTCTTTCTTCTTTTTACAGCAGTCCCTTTAGCATTTCTTGCATTGCTGGCTTGGTAGTGATAAACTCTCTTAGCCTTTTATTGTCTGTGAAACTCCTGATTCCATCTTCAATACTGGGTATAGTATTCTTGGATTCAGACCATTGCTTTGCATCACTTTCTATATTTCATTCCATTCCCTTCTTGCCTGGTGTGTTTCTGTTGAGAAATCAGTTGATATTCTAATAGGAGATCTCTTGTAAGTAACTTTCTGTCTCTCTCTGGCAGCCTTTAAGATTCTTACTGTGTTGTTGGTGTTCGCCAATTTAATTATAATCTGTCTTGTTGTTGGTCTTTTGGGGTTCAACTTGTTTGGGACTCTATGTACTTCTTGGACTTGCATGGTTTTTTTCTTGCCAATATAAGGAAAGTTTTCTGTCATTATTTCTTCAAACATGTTTTCTATTCCTTGCTTCTCTTCCTCTCCTTCTGGTATCCCTATTAAGCGAATATTGTTTCATTTCATGTTGTCCCAAAGCTCCCTTAGGCTCTCCTCTTTCTTATTAAGTCTTCTTTCCAGTTGCTGCTGTGTTTGTGAGTTTTTTCCTACTTTGTCTTCTAATTCGCTGATGCGGTCCTCAGCCTCTTCTAGTCTACTGTTTAAGCCTTCCATTGTGTTCTTTATTTCAGCTATGTCGTTCTTCATCTCCTCTTTGTTCCTTTTCTTGTTGGTGACATTCTCATTCAGCTCCTTATAATTCTCATTGAGTTGTGTGTATTTGTCATCCATCCATTTAAACATCCTTATAACCATTACTCTGAATTCTTTCTCTGATAAGCTGCTAGCCTCAATTTCATTTAACTCCCTTTCTGGTGATTTCTCTTTTTCTTTCTTTTGGGGATTGCTTTTTTGTCTTCCCATGTTTTCCTGTAAAGTTTTAGTTGTAGATCCCCTTGCTTTGCTACCCAGGTTCTTTTGGTGATGGTGCTACTGGTGTAATCTCTCAGTTCTCCTGGGCTTGGCAATCTAGTGTAGCTCCCTACTTGAGCTATTTTGTTTCTCTTGTTGCAAGCTTGTGAAGCACAACTGCGGTGTCTAGAAGTCAGCAGCAATGGAGGGGAGTGTCCCAGTTTTTGCTGTCTTGCACCCTTAGTTGAAACCACACGTGTCCAGCAGGGACTCACAGTGGCACCCAGTTACCCTCTGTTGGGAGAGCTCACAGAAGCTCCCCCTAGCGCCCTGTGTGTAGATGGGCTCACGGTGTCTGGCTGTTGGAAATTCACATCTGTGGAAGTGTGTTTGCAGGCACAGAGCTCTGATGCACTCTGAGGGGTCCTGGCACTGAAGTTGAGCAGCTAGGGTGAATGTGGGCAGTTATTCAAGAAGAGGATTTTCAGAATTTCTGCTGCAGGGCCGTGTGTCCTTGTCTGTACATAATCACACCCATCAGGGGCTCAAAGCAGCTCCCCAGAGCACCCTGTGGATATATGGGATCAGGGTGCCTTCCCTTGTCTGTGGCCATGAGTTTGCCGGCTTTAGAAGGGTGCGCGCGATCTGGTGGTGCATTTGTCTGCGCAGACCTCTGACGCACTCTGAGGGGCCGGCACTCAAGTTAAACAGCTAGGATGTATGTGGGAAGTTATTCAGGAGAAAGGAGTTCAAAGTTTCTGCTGTGGGCCAGCATGTCCTTGTCTGTATAGAATCACACCCAGCAGGGGCTCAAAGCACCTTCCCAGAGGACCCTGTGGAAATATGGACTCAGGCTGCCTTCCCTTGTCTGTGGTCATGAGTTTTCCAGCTTTGGGCGTGTGCGAGCGAACTGGTGGTGTGTTTGCCTGCGCAGATCTCTGACGCACTCTGAGGGGCCCTGGCACTGAAGTTGCACAGATGGGGTGTCCGTAGGCAGTTATTTAGGGAGAGGCAGTTCAGAATTTCTACTGCAGGGCTGTGAGCCCTTGTTTGTGCAGAGTCACACCCTCAGGGGCTCTCAGTGGTTCCCAAGCACTGCCTGGGTAGTGGAGTGCCTGGGTGCCTAGGGGGCTGGGAACGTGGATAATCCTGAGTTCTGGCACTGGGGAGGGGGAGGTTGTACTTACTGCTGTCAGGCAGTGCACCTTTGGAGGTGAAGGTCTCAGAGTCTGTGCGTCTGCAGCTGTGGTGGCAGGTCTTCTACCAGAGTGGCAGTAGTGTCCTGGTTTGCTTGCGAGACCAGTCTGGTTGGTGGCGAGGCTAGGATTCTAGTCTCAAGCAGTTCTGTTCTTCAAGATGGCATGGTGTCTGTGCCGCTGGTGTCCTCCCCGGAGTGTTTGCAGTGGCCGCAGGGTTTTGCCTTCTAAGACTGCCTGGATTGGAAGCCCCCTGGAAGAAGTGCAGGGTCTAACTGTCCCTATTTCACTCACACACACACACACACACACACACACACACACACACGTCCACACACACCTCTATCACTCCTTCACTCGATCACACACTCTCCCTCCCTACCTTCCTGCCGGTCTCCATCTTTTTCCCCATTGTCTGATCTTTGTGTCTGTTAAAACTTTGCATTTGTTACTAATTTTTAACAATTAGAATATTACCAAATGAAAATCCAGATTTCTAGCTTCTCTTGAAAACTCAAACAATCTGCACTTCTACATGCAGAAATTAGCTAAAGCTGAGTAGTAAATCTCTCTTTAAATAGGGCATGGATTATCAGGTTCTCCCACAGTCTTCAACTAGCTGCTTCACTCACTACTTCCTATTTCTTGGACCCTTGAAGCATTTTTTGCAGTCCCTATGATAGAAAGTAATAGCAGGCTTCTCTAAATAAATGTCATTTGATCTGAGACTTGAAAATAAACAGGAACTGAAAATACAAAACACCCTGGGACAGGAACTAACTTGCATTAATAGGAGTAAAGACTGATAACCAGCGTGACTGGAGTATTGTAGTAGGCGAATGGCACAAGTTAAGATTGAAGAGGTAGGCTAAGGCCAGATGATGCAGGCCATGGTAAGGAGTTTGGATTTTTTTTTAAGGGTGTTGAAAATCCATTCAAGATTTTAAGTGGAAAGTGATATGATCTGATTTTCATTTTAACAGATCACCTGGCTCTTTTCTAGAAAATATACTGTGGGTGGAAGAGGGTCAATAATGAAAGCAGACTGAGTAAATAGGCAGCAGTTATTGTAGTCATCCATGTGAATGATGATGGTGGCTTACACTGGGCAGTGACATTAACCATATCTTTAAAAAATCAGGCTAGAGAAAGAAATAAAAGGCATCCAAATTGGAAATGAAGAAATAAAAGTGTCACTTTGACAGGTGACATGATTCTTTATATATAAAACCCTAAAGACTCCACCAAAAATATTAGAAACAATAAACAAATATAGTAAAGTAGCAGGAAACAGAACTCAATGTACAAAAATCCTCTGCATTCCTATATACTAGCAATGACATTTCGGAAAAAGAAATGGAAAAACATTCCTTTTGCAATTACAAAATAAGTAAGTAACTAAATAAGTAAATAAATAAATAAATAAATAAATAAATAAATAAAATACCTAGGAATAAACTTACAAAGAAGTGAAGGACCTATCTACTGAAAAATACAAAGCATTGTTAAAAGAGATAGGAAAAGACACAATGAAATGGAAAGACTTTCTGTGTTCATGGATTAGAAAAATCAACATAGTTAAATGTCCATATTACCCAAAGCAATGTATAGAATTTATACAATCCCATTAAAATTTCAATGACATTTTAAGAATAAATAGAACAAAATTCATCATATGTATATTGAACTACAAAAGGAACTAAAGAGACAAAGCAATCATCAGAAAAAAGTACAAGCTGAAGGTACCACACTACCTGGCATAAAATTATACTACAGAGCAAACATAATAAACAAAACCATGGTATTGGCAGTAAAACAGATACACAGACCAAAGGAACAGAATTGAGATCCCAGAAATAAAACCACATGTATATGGACAAATACATTTTTGACAAATGAACCAAAAACCTACAATGAAGAAAGGAAAGCCCCTTCAATAAATGGTGCTGGGAAAAATGAAAAGTCACATGCAAAAGAATAAAACTAGAGTAGAGTTTGTCCCATGTACAAAAATTAATTCAATATGGATCAAAGACCTAAGGATAAGATCAGAAACAATACATTACATAGAAGGAAACATACATATTAAACTTATTAGCCTTGGTCTTAGAAATATTTTATGAATTTGACCCCAAGGGCAAGGGAAGTAAAAGCAAAAATAAATGAATGTGACTATATCAAATTAAAAGCTTCTGCACAGCAAAGGAAATTGCCAATGAAACAAAAAAGCAACAATCAAATGGGAGAAGATATCTGCAAACAACAGCTCTGACAAGGCTTTAATATCCAAATTATATAAAGGACTCATACAACTCAACACCGAACATTCAATCCTATTAAAAAATGAATAAACTTAAAGGAGCTAAAAGACTTGTACTTGGAAAACTAAAGGACATTGAAAAAAGAAATAGATGAAGATACAAACAGTGTATACCATGTTCATAGACTGGAAGAATTAACATCATTAAAATGTCTATACTACCCAAAGAAATCTACTGATTCAAAGCAATCCCTATTAAAATACCAATGGCATACTTCACAGAGTTAGAACAAATACTCCAAAAACGTATATGGAACCATAAAAGACCCGGATAGCTGCAGCAATCTTGAGAAAAAAGAACGAGTAGAGACACAAAATGGTGGCGGAATAGACAGACATGCCCCAAGGCTTGTCCTGGACCAAATAGAATGAGCAGCTGAAATGAATAACATCCAACCCAAACTGGCAAAGGAGACTCAGCTGGTGAAACAATTTGCAGCTGGGAAGGGCAGAGGACCCCTGGAGAAAGGTAAAATCAAGCATTTGGGCAAGAGAGTCTGCCAGACCTCTGAGCCCAGATGGTCAGAGGGAAACCGCACAGCACTGAGCCGCATCCCTGGGGACAGGCACAGTGTCTGACTGTGGAAAGAATGTCCACAGGACTGCTGGAGGCATGGGATTCTAGATCTGGGTTCACAGACATGAAAGGCTGAGCCCAGAGGGGGCCGCCAGAAGGGCTGACCAGACCAAGCAGTGCCAGCAGTAGAGGAGCTCATACAGGCGCAGTCATTCCCATCTCTGTGGCCTGTGCTTTTCTTCACTGAACCTAGCTCATAGGACCTTTCAGATACAGAGGCTTACCCATGGCTGCGGTGCAGGAGAAGGTGTGGACTTGTGGAGTATGGGGAGAGGAGGGGGTCCAGGAGAAGTGGCAGCGAGTTTGGTGCTGAGTCATACCTGAGCCTGGGACCTGGGAAGCCATTTTGTCCTGAAGAGATAGTCCCTCCCTCCAGTCTCCAGGCAACCAATACAGCCACACCCAGATTCCACCCTGAATGGTACAAAGGATTTAAAAAAAATCTGAATAGTCCCTGAGTGTCCACAGTGTCTGGCCTAAAGAGAGGCCTTCACTACCAGCAACAGGAAACTGAGAAACTGCAGACAGTACAGAAGACTGGGATCTTAAGCCAGCCAAAGGAACGACACTTCACTTTTACATTTTTATTTTTATTTATATATATATTTTTTATTTTGTTATCTCTTTTTTATTTGTTTTCCTTTTTTTGTTTGTTGCTTTATTTCCTATTTCTTTTAGCATTATTTTTCCATCACTCTATTTTATTTTATTTTTATTTGCTATTTTTATTTTTACACCATTTTAAAATCAATTTTAAAAAAAATTATTATTATTATTATTATTATTATTATTTTCTTCTCATTCTCTTTCTTCTTATCCACTCATCCTCTTTCTACTTCCTCTATACTGAATTGTGGTCCTCCCCATATTCATCCAATTCTTAACCTTATTTTCTGTATATAAGCTCAACCTCTACAGATTCTGCCCCCACCCTCTTTGCTGGGTTTTTAATGTTTGTATTTTTTTTTGGTCTATCTATTGGTTCTGTGGTGTTTTCATATATATATATATATATATATATATATATATATATATATATATACACATATATATATATTCATTCTCCTTTTTCTTCCTTTTTTTTCTCTCTTATCTTTTTTTCTCTCTTTGATATCATTTGTGCTCGCTTTTCTCTCCCATAATTCTCTTTTCTCAGGTGGTCACTTATATTGGGGTTATCAGTGTCGTGAGTACATTCATGCTTTGTTCCCTTTGTGTCATGCCTTGTCAAGGTGAATTTTATCCTGTCTGGCCAATGTGCTAGAGAGCAAGCCATATAACCAGACACCTGGAGAGGAAACTCCATCCAAAAATTGGCCAATAACACCCCAGACCCAACTACAGAGTCAGGAAGAAGGCGGCAATGAGGGAGAGCGTGAGTGAGGGAGGGAGCAAAACAGGAGTGTGTGGTTGTGTGGTGTGTGTGTGTGTGTGTGTGTGTGTGTGTGTATGAGCAAGGCACAGTGAGATCCCGCAGGACCTTTGGGGGCAGGCTAACCGGGCTTGCCTAACTAAGCAGCCTCTGCTACTGTCACAAACAATACCAGGAGGCTGGCTTGTCCTCAGAGGCCTAGACTTTTTGAAGGGAGATCTGCTGTAACTGGGAGCCGAGCCTCACCTCCACCTTGGGTGCCCTCAGATAACACCTGGGACTATATAGCCACCCGTGCCAGGGACCTGCTACCTCAGCTATGGTCCCACAGACACCAAGTCTCCAGCCACCCTGGGCACAGGCTGCTGTGAGTTCTGAAGCATGCTCCCCTATGACCAGCCCAACAGTTTAGCCCAAGGCACTGCGACCATGTGAGCAGCAGACACATGAGCAGCTCACTCCAGTGCAAAGAACAGCAGTCTGGTGGGCAGCCTGCCCCAGGCTTAAAAGCAGCAGCCTCACGTGGCCTGCCCCCATCAAAAAAGCAGCAGCTGTGTGAGTGGCCCACTCCCGGTCTGAGTAGCAGCAACCATGTGAGCAGCCCATCCCCTGTCCAAGGAGCAGCAGCCGAGCGAGCAACAACCCTCGTCCGAGGAGCAGCAGCTGTGAGAGAGGCCCACACCCATATAGGAGCAGCATCCCTGAAAGCAACCTGCCCCTGTCCAAGGAACAGCAGCCTCATGAGCACCCTGCCCCATCTGAGGAACAGCAACAGTGAGCAGCCCTCCCCCATCCAAGGAGCTGAAGCCATGTGCAGCCTGCCTCTATCAGAGGAGCAGCAGCATCATGATCAGCCCACCCCCATTCAAGGAATAGCAGCTGTGCGAGAAGTCTCCCCCCACCAGCCAGAGGAGCCACCACTGCTGCGAACAGCACACACTAGAGGAGCCGCTGCCAACTGAGGGGCAGCCGCTACTGCGACTGCCTGAGAAGCAACAGCAGCCTGAGGAGCCACTGCCACACAAGGAGCAGCCCCTGCACAACTTGACATCTAGATCAGTCAGTAAGATCAGAAATGGGTAGACAAGGAAACTCCCAAAGGAAAGAAAAGGAGGAATCACCAGAAAAGCAGCTAAGTGAAACAGAGTTGTGCAATATGGCAGAAAAAGAATTCAGAATAATGGTCATGCAGTTCATAAACCGAATAGATGAAAAAATCAACAACTTATGTAAGAATCAAGAAGAAATGAAGAGTGATATAGCTGCAATAAAAAACACCATGGAAAGTTATAACAGTAGACTAGGAGAAGCGGAGAACCGAATTAGGGAATTAGAAGACAGGGAAGCAAAACACACCAAAACTGAACTGCAATAGGAGAAAAAAATTAAAAGACAGGAGGAAAGCCTAAGGGAGCTATGGGACAACAGGAAACGAAGCAACATATGAATAATAGGGGTTCTAGAACAACAGGAAGAGGAACGAGGGTTAGAAAACCTATTTGAAGAAATAATGTCAGACAGCTTCCCTGATGTGGGGAAGAAAAAAGTCAGACAAGCATAGAGAGTCCCAAACAAGATGAACCCGAAAAGACCCACACCAAGACACAACGTAATTAAGATGGCAAAAGTTCAGGACAAAGAGAGAATATTAAAGACAGCAAGGGAGAGACAGAAAGTTACGTACAAGGGATCTCCCATTAGATTATCAAATGATTTCTCAACAGAAACACATCAGGATAGAAAGGAATGGAAGGAAATTTACAAAGTGATGCAAAGCAAGGGACTGATTCCAAAAACACTCTACCCAGCAAGACTATCATTCCAAATTGAAGGGGAAACCAGGAGCTTCACAGAAGAAAAAAAAAGGCTAAGGGAGTTTATCACTACTAAGAGAACAATACAAGAAATGCTAAAGGGACTGGAGTAAACAGAAGAAATAAAAAGGTAAGAAGGAACATAGGCACAAAAAATAAAATGGCTACAAACAAGTACCTTTCAATAATAACTTTAAATGTAAATGGACTAAATGCTCCAATCAAAAGATATCGAGTGGCAGAATGGATACAAAAAAACAAAAATCATGACCCATATATATGCTGTCTACAAGATACCCACCTCAGAACAAGGGACTCACACAGACTGAAAGTGAAGGGATGGAAAAATATCTTTCAGGCAAATGGAAATGAAAAAAAGCTGGGGTAGCAATACCTATATCTGACAAAATAGACCTCAAAGTGAAGTCTATAACAAGAGATAAGGAATGCCACTTCAAAATACTAAAGTGATTGATACAAGAGGATATAATCCTGATAAACATGTATGAAACCAATGCAGGAGCAACCAAATAAATAAAAAAAAAACTTCTGGAAGATATCAAGGGAGAAATCAACAATAATACAATCATAGTAGGGGACTTTAACCCTACCAGACTGCTGTACCGATTTTTCGGCAATTGCCAAATCTGCCGCTATACCACTGTACCTAATTTTTGGTACTTTGCCTAGTATGTGAAAAAAATGCATCACAAACTAAAAATAACCAACCAATCGTGGTCAAACCTCATGGTTAGCCACTGCAAATGTCTGCCCCCATGTGTTTGAATTGATTTTGTGTGGTTTGACAGGAAAAAATTCTGAACATTCACAATGAAATGAGTGGCTGATGAAACAAGCACTTCAACAGGAAAGCAAAGTAGGTCTAGGCTTATCACAGTCCAACAGTTGATTGTTACTTTGGTTGATTCAGACTCTGAGGTGGAATATTGGCCCTAGATGAAAGGTAGACCTATTTTCTACAATGTCTTCAATTTCCATCTTATTCTAACCACTTGTTTGCATGTAACTAACATTTTTCTATAGCATGCTGATTTTTTCTCTTTAATGCTCAAGAGCCCAGGTATAGGAGACAGTTAGGTTCAGGGCCTCAAGTCTGATAGAGTTAATACACCACTGACATCACTGGATAAATCCTCTAGAAAAAAAATCAGCAAAGAAACAGCAATCCTAAATGACTCACTAGATCAGATGGATTTAATTGACATCTTCAGAACATTTCACCCAAAACCAGGGAAGATACATTCTTCTCAAGTGCACAGGGACATTTTCAAAAATAGAGCACAGATTGGGTCACAAGCAAAGTATCCCCAAATTCAAGAACATTGAAATCATATCAAGCATCTTCTCAGACCAAAATGGCATAATATTAGAAATAAACTACAATAAAAACAATCCAAAAATTCAAACATTTGGAAGCTGAATAGCATGCTATTAAGCAATGAATGGGTCACCAGAGAGATCAAGGTAGAAATTAAAAGCATCCTGGAAACTATTGACAATAAAAACACAACAATCCAAAATCTATGGGATACAATGAAAGTAGTCCTGAGAGAGAAGTTTATAGCTCTACAGGACTACCTCAAAAAAACAAGAAAAACAATGGTAGGAAATCATCTAACACTACAACTCAAAAAATTAGAAAGAGAGCAACAAAAAAAGCCCAGAGTGAGCAGAAGGAGATAATAAAGATCAGAGCAGAAATAAATGACACAGAGGTGAAAAAAAAAACACACAAAAAAAATACACACAACAACAACAACAACAACAAAAACAACAATAAAAAAGCTCAATGAAACCAAGAGCTGCTTCTTTGAGAGGATAAACAAGATTGATGAACCTTTAGCCAGGCTCACCAAGAAGCAAACAGAGAGGACCCAAATAAACAAAATCTGAATTGAAAGAGGCGAAATAACAACAGACCCCACAGAAATACAAAGGATTGTTAAAAAATACTATGAACAACTCTGTTCTAACAAACTAGATAACCTGGAGGAAATGGACATATTCCTAGAAAAATACAATCCTCCAAAACTCAATGCTGAAGATTCTAAAAAATCTCAATAGGCTGATAAACATGGATGAAATCGAAGCTGTCATCAAAAAGCTTCCAGCAAACAAAAGCCCAGGGCCAGACGGCTTCACAGGGGAATTTAACAAACATTTAAGGAAGAATGGAAACTTATCCTGCTCAGATTATTCCAAAAAATTCATTAGGAAGGAACATTTCCAAGCTCCTTCTATGAAGCCAGCATCACCCTAATACCAAAGCCAGATAAAGACAACACAATGAAAGAGAATTAGAGGCCAATATCCCTCATCAACATAGACGCCAAAATTCTCAACAAAATTCTAGCAAATCAGATCCAGCAGTACATCAGGATGTACATACACCATGACCAAGTACGATTTATCCTGGGAATGCAAGGATGGTACAATATCCGCAAATCAATAAACGTGATACATTACATAAACAAATTGAGAGATAAGAATCTCACAGTCATATCAATTAACACAGAAAAAGCATTTGACAAAATCCAACACCCTTTCTTGATAAAAACTATTAGGAAGGTGGGAATGGAAGGATCATATCTCAACATAATAAAAGGCATATATGACAAACCCACAGCCAACATCATACTCAATGGGCAAAAACTAAAACCATTTCCTCAAGAACAGGAACAAGACAGGGATGCCAACTATCACCACTCCTGTTTGACATAGTACTGGAAGTACTAGCCATTGCAATCAGACATTAAGAAGAAATAAAAGGCATTCAAATTGGAAAAGAAGAAGTAAAACTGTCCTTATTTGCAGATGATGTGATACTGTACATTGAAAACCCTAAAGACTTCATCAAAAAAATTATTACACTTAATAAATGAATTCGACAATGTAGCAGGATACAAAATTAACACCAAGAAATCTATGACATTTCTATACAATAGTGAACTTACAGAAAGAGGGACTAAAAAAGCAATCTCATTTACCATTGCACCAAAAATATTTAGATACCTAGGAATAAATTTAACTAAAGTGGTAAAAGACCTATATGTGAAAAAACTATAGGACAGTGAAAAAAAGAGATAGAGGAAGACATAGACAGATGGAAGAACATACCGTATTCATGGATTGGTAGAATCAACATCATCAGAATGTCCATACTACTGAAAGCAATCTATAGATTCAATGCACTCTCCTTTAAAATACCAACAGCATTTTTCACAGACCTAGAATGAATTTTTTAAAAATTCATCTGGAATGAAAAAAGAACCCAAATAGCTGCAGCAATCCTGATAAAAAGAACAAAGTAGGTGGGATCTCAATACCATATATCAAGCTGTATTACAAAACCACTATTCTCAAAACAGCCTGGTACTGGCACAAGAGCAGACATATACACCATTGGAATAGAAGAGAGAACCCAGAAATCAACCCAAAACACTATGATCAATTAATATTCGACAAAGGAGGCAAGAACATACAATGGAGTCAAGACAGTCTCTTCAATAAATGGTGTTGGGAAAATTGGACAGATACATGCAAAAAAAAAATGAAACTAGACCACCAACTTACACCATACACAAAAATAAACTCAAAATGGTTAAAGGACTTATACATAAGATGGGAAACCATAAAAATACCAGAGGAATCCACTGGCAGCAAAATCTCAGACATATGCCAAAGCAATTTCTTCACTGATACTGCTCCTAGGACAATGGAAACTATAGAGAAAATAAACAAATGGGACTACATCAAAATAAAAAGCTTTTGCACAGCAAAAGAAACCATCAACAAAACAACAAGAAAGCCCACTGTATGGGAGAACATATTTGCCAATGTTATCACCGATAAGGGTTTAATCTCCAACATTTACAGGGAACTCATACAACTTAATAAAAGGAAGGTAAACAATCCAATCAAAAAATTGGCAAAGGACCTAAATAGACACTTTTCAAAAGAGGACATTAGGAAGGCCAAGATTCATATGAAAACATGCTCAAAATCACTAATCACCTGAGAGATGGAAATCAAAACAACAATGAGGTACCATCTCACACCTGCCAGAGTGTCTATCACCAACAAATCAACAAACAACATGTGCTGGTGAGGATGCGGAGAAAAAGGAACCCTCATGCACTGCTGGTGGGAATGCAGACTGGTGCAGCCACTGTGGAGAACAGTATGGAGTTTCCTCAAAAAACTAAAAATGGAACTCCCATTTGACCCAGTGATCCCACCTCTAGGAATATATCCCAAGACTCTAGAAGCACCAATCTGAAAGGATATATGCACCCCTAAGTTCAAAGCAGCACAATTCACCATAGGTAAGATTTGGAAACAGCCTAAGTGCCCATCAGCAGATGAGTGGATTAATAAACTGTGGTACATCTACACAGTGGAATACTACACTGCGTTTAAAAAGAAGGAATTCTTACAATTTGCAAAAGCATGGATGGACCTGGAGAGCATTATGCTAATCATAATAAGCCAGTAAGAGAAAGATAAATACCACATGATCTCACTCATTGGTGGAATATAATGAACAACATAAACTGATGAACAAAAACAGATCCAGAGACAGAGAAGCATTGATCAGTCTGTCAAACCTCAGAGGGAAGGTAGGGGAGACTGCCACGCTTTGTAAAATCTGGGGTATTTAAAAAATTAAATCCCGAGTAGAATAAAGGAATTGAGAAAAAAGCAAGTGAGCACAAAGGTTAATCAGACCATCAAACCTCAGAGGGAAGGTAGGGGACGGTGGGGGTAAAGGGGAGAGATCAACCAAAGGACTTGTATGCATTCACATAAGCCTAAACAATGGACACAGACAACAGGGGGTTGAGGGCATGAATGGGGGTGGTTGCGGGGTAATGGGAGGATAAGGACACATATGTAATACCTTAATCAATAAATAATTTTTTTTAAAAAAGAATGAGTAGAGGGGATCACAATACTGGATGTCAAACTACACTACAAAGCCATTATAACCAAAACAGCCTGGTATGGGGCACAAGAACAGGCATATAGACCTGTTCAATGGATCAGAACACAGACCCCAGACATCGACCCACACCATTGTGGTAAATTAATATTTGACAAAGGAGGCAAGAACATAAAATGGAGTAAAAAGTTTCTTCAACAAACGGTGTTGGGAAAACTGGAAAGACACATGAAACGAGGCCACCAACTTGTCCCATACACAAGAATAAACTCAAGGTGGGTAAAAGTCTTAAATGTAATGCATGAAACCATAAAAATCTTAGAAGAAAACATAGGCAGTAAAATCTCATACATCTCACTTGACAATATATTTATGGATACATCTCGTAGGGCAAAGGAAACTAAGGAGAAAATAAACAAATGGGACTACATCAAAATAAAAAGCTTCTGCACCGTAAAAGAAACCACCGTCAAATTAAAAAGAAGACCCACTGAATGGGAGAACATATTTGCCAATGATGTATCTGATAAGGGATTTGTATCCCAAATATATGTTACTCATACAACTCAACAAAAAGAAGACAAACAATCCAATTTAAAAATTGGCAGAAGACCTGAATAGACATTTCTCCAATGAGGATATACTAATGGCCAAGAGACACATGAAAAAAGGATCAAAGTCACTGATCATCAGAGAGATGTAAATTAAAATGACAATGAGATATCACCTCACACCTGTCAGAATAGCTTTCATCAGAAAAATCAACAGACAACAAGTGCTGGCCAGGATAAGGACAAAGGGAACACAAGTTCACTGTTGGTGGAAATGCAGATTGGTGCAGCCACTATGGAAAACAGTATGGAGTTTCCTTTAGAAGTTAAAAATGGAACTTCCATTTGACCCAGTGATCCCACTTCTGGGAATATATCCTAAAAATCCCAAAACACCAATCAGAAAGAATATATGCACCCCTATGTTCATAGCAGCATTATTTACAATAGCTAAGATTTGGAAACAGCCTAAGTTCCCATCAGTAGATGAATGGATAAAAAAGCTGTGGGACGTTTACACTATGGAATACTATGCAGCTGTGAAAAATAGGGATCTCTTACCCCTTGGGACAGCATGGATGGATCTGGAGAATATTATGCCATGTGAAATAAGTTAGACTGAGAAAGAGAAATATCACATGATCTCACCTATTTGTGGAATTTAGTGAACAAAAGGAATTTACCAACAAAATAAGACCTGAAGCAGGGAGGCATGGAACAGACTGACATACCTCAATGTGGGGTTGGGGGGATAAGAAGAGATAAGCCAAAGAACTTATATACTTATATGCATAGCCCATGGACACAGGCAGTAGGGTGGTGAAGACATACGGGAGTGGGTAGGGGCTGGGAGAAGGGGGGGGAGGAGGAGAAAATGGGAGATATCTGTAATACAATCAAAAATAAAAATATATATTTTAAAAAATAGAGGAAAAAAAGGACAGAGGATCTGAACAGACACTTCTCCCAAGAAGACAAATGGCCAACAGATATGTGAAAAGATGCTCAACTTGGTTAGCTATTAGAGAATTGAAAATCAAAACTACAATGATATACCACCTCACACTGGTTAGAATGCCTATTATCAATAAGGAAATTAATAACAAGTGTTGGAGAAGTTGTGGATGAAAAGGAACCCTCATTCCCTGCTGATGGGAATGTAAACTGGTACAGCCACTATGGAAAACAGTATGGTGGTTCCTCAAAATTAAAAATGGAGTTACCTTTCAACCCAACAAACCTCTCCTGGGTATCTATCCCCAAAATTTGAAAACATTTATTCGCAAAGATATATACCCAACTATGTTTATTACAGCATTATTCATGGTGGCCAAGACACGGAAACAACCAAAATGTCCTTCAATAGATGATTGGATAAAGAAGATGTGGTATGTATATACCATGGAATGAGAAATCTCATCCATAAAAAAATATAAAATACTGCCACTTGAGACAACATGGATGGAGGTTGAGAATATTGTACTAAGTGAAATAAGTCAGTCAAATAAAGCTAAGAACCATATGATTTCACTCATATGTGAGATATAACTGAAATTCAGAGACATAGACAACAATATGCTCATTACCAGAGGGAAGGAGGTTGGGGGGAGTAAAGGGGGCCAAATACCTGGTGATAGATGATATGACTTTGGGGTTGGGCACACAATGCAATATACAGATCATGTATCATAGAAATGTACACTCGAAACCTATATAATCTCATTAACCTATATCCCCTAAAAATAAAATTTAAAAATATGCTGAAAGAGTCAAAAAGGCAAGTACCCTTCTTTCTTGCCTCAATTGTATCAAACTTTGATCACTACCTATCATTGGAAATGAACACATACTGTGCTGAATTAGAAGTCTATTATATTGAATCAGTTGTGTGTGTTTAGTGAACACTTTTGATGAAATTATGATATGAGCTCAAATTCATAATTTTAGTTGTTACACTTAATGTCATTAAACACAGTCATACTCTGTCAATAAATACAGAGAAAATGAGCAGAAAAAGAAAATGCTTTTTTGAAAAGATATATACAAGCCTATGTCTATTGCAGCATTATTTACTACTAGGGGACCAGTGCACCTTGAAAGGAATTATGCGCCACGCGGCTGCGGTGGACACAGGGGAAGATCTTGGCCCATCCTCCAAGCCCTCTCCCAGCGCCTTGTACTGCGGCCCCCAACCCCCTGTCTGCTGGTAGCCCCACTCCCGCCGCCGCCACTCCCATCCACTGTTGGCATTAGGGCTGGCACCAGCAGCGGGTGCAAATGGTGGCTACTGCTCCGATCACCCCTCAGGAGCAAGGGGAGGTGGAGAAGCCCTCAGGGGCGATCGGGGCCAGTAGCCACCACTTGCACCCATTGACGGCACCAAGAGATCGGCACCGGCAACGGGCACTGGCAGCGGGTGTGAGCAGCAGCTCTGGCGCTGACTGTGGATGCTAGCAGGGCCAGCGCTGGCAGTGGTGAGAGCATTAGCTCTTGTGCCAGCAGTGGGTGCAACCAGGGCCATCACTGGCAGCAGGAGCAAGAGGTGGCTTCCAGCCCCAATCATCCCTCAGGAGCAGGGGGAGGTGGAGAAGCCCTGAGGGGCGATCGTGGCCTGCAGCCACCACTCGCACCTGCTGATGGCGCCAAGCAATCAGGGCGGGCACCGGGTGCTGGCAGCGGGTGCGAGCGGTGGCTCCAGCACCAACAGTGGGTGCAAGTGGGGCCAGCGCTGGCAGCAGGTGCAAGCACCGGGCAGGACCTCAGCACATGGAAGTAAAGAATTTTCAGTAACCACCAGAGGCTTGCCCCGATGACAGCGACAGGTGCCCTGCCTTGGTCTAGAGCCCCCGTTCACCTGCTCTACTTTCCAGCCACAGCCAATGCCCACCATGTTTTGCACTCTGCCGCCTGCTGCCAATGCCCGCCATGTTCCGTGCATGACCCCTGGTGGTCAGCGCAAGTCATAGCAACTGGCTGTTCCACCATTGCATTTGCATAATAGGGTTTTATATATAACTAGAGGCCCAGTGCATGAAAATTTTCATGCACTGGAGGGGGGGTCCCTCAGCCTGGCCTGCCCCCTCTCACAGTCCAGGAGCCCTCAGGGGCGGGAGTTGATCCGGTGATCAGTGGAAGGTGACGCCTCATCACACCTCTGCTGCTGCCACTGTTGGCAGCACAAGTCTCGTCCCAGCCCTGGTTACCTGAGCCTCGGGCTGGCCCTGGGTGGCTGGGCAGCCACCATCTGAGGCTTGCCTGCGCCTCAGGCCAGCCCTGGGTGGCAAGGAGGCTGAGGGGACTGGGAGACTCTGGAGGCAGGCATGCAGAGTGGCCGGACTCACCTGGGGGCGGGCCCAGCCATGCCATATGCCTGCTGCCCCGGCGGGGCTGAGGGGACAGGGCGCCACCATCTTGTGGCTGTGGGCACCACCATCTTTGAGGGAGTGGCAGTCAATTAGCATATTCCCTCCTTATTGGCTGTGGGTGATGCCTTCTTTGTGATGGCGTGGTGGTCAATTAGCATATTTCCTCTTTATTAGATAGGATAGGTAACCAAGATATGGAAGCAACCTACATGTCCATCAATAGATGAGTGGATAAAGAATATATGGTATATTTGTATAATGGAATATAACTCAGCCATAAAAAATGAAATCTTACCATTTGTAACAACATGGATAGATAGAAAGGGTATTATGCTAAGTGAAATAAATCAAAGAAAGACAAATACCATATGATTTCACTTGTATGTGGAATCTAAAAACAGTAAACAAACAAAACAGAAACAAACTTATAGATACAGAGTACATTTTGATGTACTTGTCAGAGGGGTAGTTTGGGGTGATGGAAGAAGAAGGGGAAGGAATTAAGATGTGCCCAATGCCAGGCGGGTGTGTTGACCTGTGAACCAGGAGGTCATGATTTGATTCCCAGTCAGGGCACATGCCTGAGTTGTGGACTGGATCCCCAGTGGGGAGCATGCAGGAGGCAGCCGATCAATGATTCCCTGTCATTGTTGTTTCTATTTCTTTCCCTCTCCCTTCCTCTCTGAAATCAAATAAATATTTTTTAAAAATTGAAAAGATATGCAAATTCATTGTTACAAAATAGTCATGGGGTTATAAAGTACACCACAGGGGACATAGTCAATTATCCTATATAATAAAAGGCTAATATGCAAGTATACCAAATGGCAGAAAAACTGGTGGCTATGATGCGTACTGATCACCAGGGAGCAGACACTCAATGCAGGAGTTGCCCCCTGGTGGTCAATGTGCCCCCACAGGGGGAGCGCAGCTCAGCCAGAAGTCGGGCTCGCCTCTCCTGCCTCTGTGGTAGCACTAAGGACCCTCAGGGGATGTCCACCTGCACGCTTAGGCCCGCTCCCCCGCACTGTGAGAGGGTGCAGGCTGGGCTGAGGGGACCCCCCAGTGCCCGAATGTCATGCACCGGGCCTCTAGTATTGTAATAACTATGTATGGTTTCAGCTAGGCACTAGAATTATCAAGGTAATCCCTTTGTAAGGTATATAAATATCTGACCACTATGTTGTACACCTGAAACTAATATAATATGGTATGTTAACTAATGGGAAAAAAAGTTTAAAAAATGCCTTTTATCTAAGGGAAATAAGAAAGGAAGCGGGGGGAGAAATGATTTTTATATGGGACTTACAGTGTGAAGAGAACACTAAACTATGGGGTCAGAAAACGTATACTGGTCACAGCCCTACCACTCACTCACTGTGTGACCTTGTATAATTCACTTGGTTTGACTCAGGTCTTTACTTCCTTTATCTATGAAATGGTCACTTGAACTATTTTTCTACAATGTCTCTTCTATTTTCCAAACAGTTATTCTAAAAACCACTATATTTTCTATGCTTTAGGAATTTTATCTACCTCATAGAATAAAATGTCTGAAAAAACAGAAGATAAAATATGAATCCTAGTTTTCAGATACTAGAGTTAAAGTAAAGAGAGGCTAAATAATTTTCCCAAGATCACTCAAGCAGTTGACAGTATAGTTTGTTTTATAACACAGCTTATGATTAGGTATTGTGTTTAATCCTATGATATGAAAACTTTCCCCCTTACCTTCATTCCCAAAAACAATAGGGTACACTTTCTCTCTCTCTTAAGTATTCCTGAACCCTTCTCCACCCCCTACTTTTGCCAGAGCACCTCCTTTCTCTCTCTCTCTCTCTCTCTCTCTCTCTCTCTCTCTCTCTCTCTCTCTCTCTCTCTCTCTCATGCTGGCACCATTCCCCCTCTTTTTCCATGAAGTCGCATACCTTTGTGCACACTCTCTCTCCTAAGCTCCAAGGGACCTTCTTTTGCCTCTGTAGCTTGTTTCCTGAGCCCGTGCAGCCCAGCTGGCTCAGCTTTCTGTGACTTTCTAAATGAACTTTTGCTTGTACTTGAAAATAAAGATTGATACAACAGGAAAAAACATATATACCACAATTCTCTTATGCAATTTGCCTTTTGCTTGATAACTTGAAATGAGTTTGACTATCTGTAATCAATGTGTGTGTGTGTGTGTGTGTGTGTGTGTGTGTGTGTGTGTGTGTGTGTATCAAGCCATTCAAATAAGCTAGAAAGATAGATGGTATCACATTGAGCTCTAATCAGTGCTAACCATCTTATTTTTCCTATAGCTGTAAGATTCTGTGACCAGTGCCATTTGATCAAGCCAGATCGCTGCCACCACTGCTCTGTCTGTGCTATGTAAGTGACAGCTATATTTTCCCTGGACTAAGCTTTGCAACAGATCGTTGCCAAGACAACAATGTGACTGATCTTAACATGTAACCATTCCTAGATAAGAGCATTTCCTTTCAATTATAATGAGCACATGCCAAACACACTCATAGGGATGATAATTCAAACTATTCTAAAGATAGGAAAGAAAAATAAAGTCTCATTTAAAAAATAAATATTTTAGCTCTACCCGGTTTGGCTCAGTGGATAGAGCATTGGCTTGCAGACAGAAGGATCCCAGGTTCGATTCTGGTAAAGGGCACAAACCTCAGTTGCAGGCTCAACCTGGAAGGCAACCAATTGATGTGTCTCTCTCACATTGATGTTTCTCTCTATCTCTCTACCTCCCTTCCACTCTCTCTAAAAATCAATGGGAAAATATCCTCAGGTGAACATTAACAAAAATAAACATTTTATTTTAGAACTGTATTAGATGAGGCAACCAATTGATGTGTCTCTCTCACATTGATGTTTCTCTCTATCTCTCTACCTCCCTTCCACTCTCTCTAAAAATCAATGGGAAAATATCCTCAGGTGAACATTAACAAAAATAAACATTTTATTTTAGAACTGTATTAGATGAATAGAATTATCCTATATAGTAAAAGGCTAATATGCAAATCGACCAAATGGCTGAACAACCAATCACTATGATGCACACTGACCACCAGGGAGCAGACGCTCAATGCAGGAGCTGCCCCATGGTGGTCAGAAGCCAGGCAGGGTTGAGGACCCCTTGGGGCCTGGCAGGCGGACATCCCCCAAGGGGTCCCAGACTGTGAGAGGGTGCAGGCCGGGCTGAAGGGACTCTCCTCCCGCTCAGTGCACAAATGTCATGCACGAGAACTCTAGTTGTAAAGATAATTCTCATAAGTCTCACACAGTTTCCCTATTATTAACAGCTTATATTAATACTAGAGGCCCAGTGCACAAAATCTGTGCATGGGCGGGGATCCCCTCAGCCCAGCCTGCACCCTCTCCAATTCGGGACTCCTTGGGGGATGTCCGACAGCCAGTTTAGGCCCGATACCTGGGATTGGGCCTAAAACGGCAGTCAGACATTCCTCTCACAGTCCTGGACCACTGGCTCCTAATCGCTTACCTGCCTGCCTGGTCGCCCCTAACTGCCCCCCCTGCCAGCCTGATTCCCCCTCACTACCTCTGTGTGCTGGCCTGGTTGCCCCTCACTGCCCCCCTGCTGGCCTAGTCACCCCTCACTGCCCCCCCTTCCAGCCTAATCGCCCCCAACTGCCCCCCCTGCCATCTTGGTCGCCCCCAACTTCCCCCCTCTGCCGGCCTGGTCACCCCTCATGGCCCCCCTGCTGGCTTGGTCACCCCACGCAGCCTGCTGTTCAGTCGTTTTTGTCGTCCCTCACTAACCCCCCTGCCAGCCTGGTCATAGGCAGCCATCTTGTGAGGGTGTGAGGAGTAATTTGCATATTACCTCTTTATTATATAGGATGATAAATTTGTTACAATTAATGAACAAATATTTATACATTATTTTGGACTTAAATCCATACTCTATTCAGATTTCCCTTAATGTTCTTTTTCTCTTCCAAGATCCCATTCAGGACACCACATTACATTTATTTGTCATATCTCCTAAGGCTCCTCTTAGATGTGATACTTTCTCAGAATTTACTTTCTTTTATGTAACCCTAACAGTTTTTAGGATTGACAGGTATTACGTAGAATATATTTCAGCTGAAATTTTTCTCTAGATTAGACTTGGGTAATGTGTTTTGGAGAGGAAAACCATAGAGGTAAAGTACCATGCTCATTATATCATACCTAGGTTACATAATATAAACATGACATCATTGTAATGTTAATCTTGATCATCTGGGTGAGGTAGTGTTTGTCATATTTCTCAACTATCAAGTTACTCTTGCCCAGCCAGTGTGGTTCAGTAGTTGAACATGACCTCTATACTAGGATGTCATGATTTGATTCTGGTCAAGGCACATGCCCGGGTTGCATGCTCAATCCCCAGTAGGGGGAGTGCAGGAGGAAGCTGATCAATGATTCTCTCTCATCATTGATGCTTCATTCTCTTTACATTTTGTGTTATAACTCAGTACTACATTATTTTGTTATTCTAATTGTTCCAGCTTTGTAAAACCACACTTTTATGTTAATTGGGTATAATCTTCATATCTTTCTTCTTGGATGCTTGTTCCACTTGTATTTATCTTACCCTTGATTCAAACACAGATGTAACCATATATTTTCTTCCATAGTTTTAATTAACTGTATAATGAGCAAAATGAAGGGCAATATCCTAGACCTTTTCTCTGTATCAATATCCTAGATTTCCCAACCCCTTTTATAGATTGGACTTTTAGGCATGCAACTTGTTGCCAGCATGATCCTATAAATTGTTGTGATTGGCTAATACAAGGAATAACTGAGAACACAATAATCTTAGAGTAGCTATAGGAATAAATGTACTAGTACCATGTAAAAATACTAGTGAGAAATTGACTTACATTATGAGGTATTGCTTCATTTCCATAACCCTACTTATCACACCATATTTTGCTCCCTTTTTAGGTGTGTTTTAAAAATGGACCATCACTGCCCTTGGTAAGTCCCTTTTATTTTATTCTTTCCTCCAAAAAGAGTCAAAGTTGCTTAATATGCCTACTTTAGTAAGCATAGTTGTAACATGCCTGTTTCTGCTATTCACTGGGATTTTTATTTGTGTGAGGGACAGGGGATTTAACATTTTAAAGCAAGAATAAATATACCACAAAAGGTATTGTGGTAAATTCTTGGGGTTACAAAGCTAATGATCTCTTGTCGATTAGCTTTAACAATTAGTCATAGTAATGAAATAGAGCACAAATAGTTCTTCCTTTTAACATTACACAATCAGGGTTGTTTTTTTCTGTCTTGATGTTTGAAATACTGTAGATTGTTAGCATCAGCAATTCTCCAAATTTTCTTTCTGATCTAGAGAACTAGTCTGAAATCATCTAACTACAAAGAGAACATGCCACACTGTACTAAATGTAGCTGCTGAGATTTTAATAGGTTTTCAGCATCCAAGATCTAGGTTTGATTGGGTGTGTCAGGAAGTAGTTCAGAACAATTAGATTGGTCAGGTGTCTCTGTCCCTGCGAATGAAAGGAAGAACAAATGAGATGTTAACTTGTTTTTCTAGTTTGTTCCTCTTATGGGAGTTTTATTTCTGTTGAATTTCTACACAACACATAATGAAACAGTAGGAGCAACATACTTCTATTGCTTAATTCACTTATGTATCAGTGTGCTCTCAATAAATGGGTCCTGATTTCAAATTAGTTTTTCTTTTTCTTTTTTAGGGTTAATAATTGCATTGGATTTTCCAACTATAAATTCTTCCTTCAGTTCTTAGGTTATTCTGTTCTCTACTGCCTGTACATTGCTACAACAGTCTTCAGCTATTTCATCAAATACTGGAGAGTAAGTTAAAAAATCTTGAATTCCTTGCCCCCACCCCCCAAATCACACAAACACACACATACTCCAGGCTGTGACATTCTTTGCCATATTTTTTTATACATTTTGAAATAACTAATATGGAAATAACCACAAGGGAAAGCACCAAAAGCTAGTTTCCCATGCTGAATATTCTGAGATTCAGGAGCTGTTATTTAAAGATTCCTATTTAAAAAGTTCCTGTCATATATGAGAATCTTTTTAAGGCCTTCAAGAACCTAACCTCTTGATTCTTACTGATTCTTTACAATGTACTTCTTTAGTCAAGCTTTAAAAAGTCACATATTACCAATTATAGACTTGACAAATGTTGAAACAAATTCTACATCCTTAGTTTCCTAAGAAAAGGGGTAACAAAGTACTCCCTCATTGTTAGAAAATACTTTCTAATTCCTTGTTTAAAGGAGAGTTGCAAAATTCCTACAGGGAAAGCAAGATACATTAACTTATCTTCACATATTGCCAAAATGAAATGAGGAGTCTTATTTGAACTTTGTATAACAAACACTGGGATTCTAATATTGGCTCTGTTACCTGATTCACAGGCTCATTAACAAAATCAAGTGAAACAGTTGTTGGAAGTACTCTGCCTTTCAAAATATGATTCCGATAATTATAATGAAATCTAAAGAAATCCTACTTTCATCTTTCTTCTACTTGAAGATATCCATCATAACCTGTCTATTTCCAAAATAATTGAATGTAGATTTTCAGTTTACATATGTGTACCGGTTCTGGCAGCAATATAACAAAATATTTGTTTTATTTCATGCCAATGGACTCCAAAAGACATTACCTCCATACAACTCTAGTATAATTACTAAGATATCATAATGTTCCATGAAGAGGATTGTCCAACCTGAAACTGAATAACAAAAGACAGATGTAGGCAGAGCTACTAGTTATTATTTTAGGAATTGCACAAGAGCCTATACAACAAGAATATCTTACCTCAAGTAGAGAGGTAAAGCAGCAGGGAAAGAATCCTGTGACCAGACTATGGATTATAATAAACCAGGGGGGAGGGGAGAAAAAAGCACAGCAGTGAGACTCTAGGTAGCTGAGATTTAAATTATTAAATAGTGATTCATCCCTACTAGTGTAGAAAATTATAGTGATACTAGAGGCCCAGTGCACGAAAATTCGTGCCCAGCCTGCACCCTCTGACAATCCAGGACCTCTCGGGTAGGGTCCCTAGACCTGGCCTGAGATCAGGGCCTATCGGGGCTTTCCTTCCAGGGCTGCAGGCAGCTGGCCCTACCCCCACCGCTGCCACTGCTTGCCATCTGTGCAGCACTTCCCCCCCGTCCCCTGCCACTGGTGGCCTCCCTCTGCAGGCAACAGGCTGGGGTGCAATGGCTTGGCGGGCCTAGGCCTCCCTCTTTCTTTGCTGGGGGGTGGGGCCAGCCTTGTGAGGGGCTGTCTGCCTACCTGATCACCCCTAACCTCTCTGCTTGCCTGCCTGATTGCCCCTAACTGCTTGCTTGGGGGCAGGGCCAGCCTGGAGGGGTTGTCTGCCTACCTGATCTTTCCTAACCACTTGCCTACCTACCTGATTACCCCTACACCCTTAACCGCTGGTCTGCCTACCTGATCACCCCTAACCACTGGTCTGACTACCTGATCACCCCTAACCCCTCTGCCTGCCTGCCTGATTGCCCCTTACCACTTGCTTGGGGGCGGGCCACCACTGACTTCCGGTTGGTCAGCCTCCGGTCATTACTGCTGGTTACAACCCAGGGTTTTGATATATTAGTATGTGCTTTCCATTCTTCCTTCCACTTGCTTAATCAATTCAGATATTTAATAATATTAAGAATCAGAAATAATATAATGGATATAGAAATCTTCAACTCAGAGATACAAAAATATAAACAGAAATGAAGTTTTCTCATCAATTTTGTATTTTCCCCAGATATAAAATGCTTCACCATCTTGGTGTTTCTTCATTGGTCCCTTTCCACAACACATGATCTCTTATCTATTGCTCAGGTTTCTATGATATGTTTGGCATTTTATTCACACATTGTGCTACTACACTGAAAGTAAAGAAAATAACTGCATCCAATTCATTAGGCAAAATGTCAGCCTTGGTCTTCACTACTGACTTTATTGGACCTTAACACAGTAGGCTACTGTTTAAGAATCACTCTTTATTCTCATAACTGAGTAAACAATGTTACATTTTACACATTTTGCCTTTGGCCTTCCTAGACAGCCAATAATCAAATACAAAAATGTCAACCAGGTGCCATATGCTTTTTTTAACTCTTGAAAGATAATAGTTGGACATGAATCAATCACCAGAAATATGTCAGTATTCACAAGCAACATCAGGGATGAACATAGACTTGTCCTTTCCTATGCCCTCATTTCTTCTCCACAATATACTAGCTTATGCCTGACATATGAGAGAGAGGCAATTAAACTTATTTTGTCTTGCCCTCATAATGAAAAGAACATTCAGAGAAATGCTTCTTTTAAGTTTCCCCAGCCAGAGAGCACTTTGATGTGGGCTAGAGATGGCTTTCTCAGTGTAAATTTAGTCTCCCTTAAAATTAAATGTAAACACTGCCATTTATTATGTTTTCTTTATTTTATTTTTTCCATTACTGCTTATCCCTCTATACCCTCTTCTGCTGCCATCCACCCCTGAAGAATTCAGAAGACCTCCACATTATGTCTCTCCCATTAATATTAACTTAAAGAGTAGCTACTTTGTTAGGAAAAAATAGTAACTTGTATCTCCCATTCTGGGCCATGAATCTCCTCATAAAGGCTATGAATTATTTTAGAACCAAGAAAATACATATTATTCCACTAGTATTCCCTTGAAATGTTTCTGGTGGTTATTGCTTTGAGTAATTTAGTTTGGTTATCTTCTGAGAAGTTAATTTTGAACATAGGGCCATCATCTTCTAACAAAAAAAGTTAAATATTAAGTACTTTATCAAGAGACAATACAGTAGATATGATTTGGCAGACACAAGAGAGTCCTGTAAGAGTAATTAGAGCAGAGAAATATTTTCAGCTCTGCCACCCAGAGTGTGAACTGACTTTATGTCAGTCCCTCTTGCACAGTTATTTATTTCCCATTTAAACATAAAAGGTAAGAATTAAAATAAATGAGTTTTAAAAGATTTAAAAAAACATATTCAAAAAGTAGAGATGTGAAATAAAAACCCTTACAAACTGATATATTTGTTTCCTATAAATTCAAAACAAAACAAACAAAAACCAATCAAATTCAGTTTGGATGCTTAGGCCAAGAACAATCATTTCAAAAGGGAGAAAATTTTATGCAATTTTCACCCAGCCCACCCCTCATATGAAAGCATCTCACTGGCTTACTTTCCCTTATCTTTAGCCTTCAAACACGCACAGGAAGATTCCCAATATTTCCTCACATCTAAATGAATAAAAATCTTCTCTAAGAGAAGAAATAAATCAGTACTACCTAAATTTGCCAAGTGTTTCCCAGCCTTAACTTCTTCTAAGCTAGAGTAGAATCAGATCATAATGTAAGGTCCACTTTGAGAATTAGCTTTAACTTTATCACTTGAGATCATTTGTAAATATTTCAAAACAATTCATCAAGCCAAAACAATGATCAGCAAGAAAAAGAGGGGATAAAGAAAAGTCATTACCACAATTTCTCACTCCAAAATTGAAATTTTTTCTAAGATTATCTATAGAAGACAAAATGTTATGAACTGTGCATGCTATAGAACTTTAGAAAATTCATTTTGATCTAGGGCTTCATATTTTTTAAAAACTGGTGACACATGGAGAATAAGATGTCCCAGCTAACTATAAAAATATTTAGCTTGCCGAAACCGGTTTGGCTCAGTAGACAGAGCGTCGGCCTGCGGACTGAAAGGTCCCAGGTTCGATTCCGGTCAAGGGCATGTACCTTGGTTGCGGGCACATCCCCGGTAGGGGGTGTGCAGGAGGCAGCTGGTCGATGTTTCTAGCTCTCTATCCCTCTCCCTTCCTCTCTGTGGAAAATCAATAAAATATATTTAAAAAAAATATATTTAGCTACTTGCTTTTAAATTATCCTGTCAAATCTGCGTAATTTTACTGTCTAAACAGTAATTTTACAGGATGTAATATATCAGCACATTGTACTTCAGCTTTAAAAAAAAACACACACACACACACAACCATACAAAACTTGAAATAGCTTTAAAATCAGTTCATGACTTATGAGCAGAACATTTAAAAAATTCTACCTATGTGTTTTAACTTCCTACATATATCATCATGACATTTTTAAACACACATATGTGTCCAAGGAAATACGACATATACAGTATTCCAGAGTAACCCACCTTGAGACAAGAGGATGAACCATATGATCTCAAAATTACCTCTAGTCAGTGATTCTTAATTTAGAAACTAATTATAAAACTAAGACATTGCATACCAATTAAGGACTAAGTATACTCTTTACACATTATCTTTTTCTAATTGGTACACTATATACTCTATTTTACAGTGACCTACACTTAAGCAAGAATCCATTTTAAGCTTTGTAAGCAAAAAACGTATCTATAAGAGGCATGGTCATCAAAAGAAAGAAAGTTTTTACAAATTTTACAAAATCTACTTTTTAATTACAGCTAGACATTTTAAACATATGAAAAATTACTAACCTTTATAGAAAAACTAGCCAAGCCTTACAACTTTAATCTTTTGTTTCTGTTTATTATTTCTTTTCTAGGGGGAATTACCCAGTGTTCGCTCTAAGTTCCATGTCCTTTTTCTCCTATTTGTGGCCTGCATGTTTTTTGTCAGCCTTGTGATTCTCTTTGGTTACCATTGTTGGCTTGTCAGCAGAAACAAAACCACCTTAGGTAAGACGGGATATTAAGACTACAAAAAATTATTAATGTATATCACAGTGACCTGTGGATTAACCCCAAGAAAGAGAAAAACTTCCAGTGAAGCATTTTAGCTGCAGTGACTTGTTTGCACCGATAAATGCAAGCAAGTTTTACCAAACAGGAGAGCCAAGGTGAATGAAGCTTACATAGGGATGAGAACATTAGTGAATGAAACCTCACACAAAACCAAAAATGACCATAGTTCTTTATAGTTCATTTTGGGTAATAGCTCTCTAGATTTACAGCTTGAAATTTTTATGTGTTCACATGAGGAAATGAAGGAAAAAATCAGTACAGAAGGGAATACCAGAAGTTGGAGGTAAAGGTCAATAAAGACAGAAGAATCTAACTTAATGAGCACATACAAAAATAGAGTCCTAAGAAAGAATTAAAACCAAAAAAATCATTAAATATCTACAATCATCAAGGAGCTGTGTAGGGACTGTGGGTGTGAGATGAACACATTGAACAAGTGAGTTTCCAGAAAATGAATATAATAAATTAACTTTTTCTGTCTATTATACTATACACTGGTATGTTGTTTGAAGAACTATATTTCTGATAGATCCCAGTGCAACAATTTTTTTTTATTTATGGTGAACGAAATATTTACATTGTATGCAAATCAACTCATGACAAGTGAAGAGAAAATGTCAAAATGTTGAACGTTTAGCTAAAATAGATTTGAATAAAGTTTAGTACAAAATCCATTATACTTTTTAAACTCATTTGCTAATTACACTAACAGGTAAGAAGACATTTGCACTCATTTTCCAAACAAAATATATATGTAGCACTTAGTTGCTAGTGTGGTAGATTAGCACTTTTGGCTTAGACATGCTGCAAAGTAGAAAAGAACTAAAAACTTCATGATAAAAGAATCTGAAAACAAAGAACAAGTAGGAAATGACCAGATGCAGCCAGAGCCCATCAGTGAAAGTATTTGCTTAATGGAATAAATGTGTTTAAATATAATATGCACTAATAGGGTTAAATTTCTCTTAGTCTTTAAGTCTGATTATAGTTCACCCATTCACATATTTTTTTCTGGAGTAAAATTCAGCTTCTTACATTGTGTGCTTCAGTGTGAACATCTTCATTTCTGAAATGTTTCAAAACCAAATCAATGTTATTACTATCTCTTTAGGTTATTGCTTTGGTCCCAGTTCTAAAGATGGAGACCTTTTGGCTATTGTTGCCAATAAGATTTAAATAAAGTGCTGTTAAATATATTATTTTACTCCTTACATGCAGCACTACAAAATATATATTATGCCCATGGCTGCTTAATTTTTCTACCATCATGCATTTTTCTGCCTTTTTTTTTAAATAAATGAGAGTACAAATTCTTTGTATTTAATAACAAACTTACTTTGTGTTAAGTGGTTAAAACAGTTTTTACTAAGTAAATAAGAACGAAAATCCTATGCTATCACAGCAGAAAGGTATCATAAAGCCAAGTTGCAGTCATGGAGAACTGTAAAATCATGACTTTCCTGAAACTTTTTTTCCCCTTTATTGTTTTCTTCCTCTTTTATTCAACTCCCCTATATGTCCCAGAGGCCTTCTGTACTCCAGTGTTTATAAGTGGTCCAAAGAAAAATGGGTTCAACCTTGGCTTCATCAAAAATATCCAGCAGGTGTTTGGAGACAACAAGAAGTTCTGGTTAATACCTGTTGGGACCAGGTAGGTAATTATTACCACTGAAATAAGTTGATGCTGGACCATACCTTGAAGTAACAGATTCAATTTTTATTGTAAAATGCAGCAGGTATCAGTTCAATGTAAAATTTTATTCCCTAAGTTTTTCATTTCTAAGTTAGCAAAGACAAAGCAGGAGGTAAGGGTATGATACAATAAGTATCCTTATGCCATTTTTTTGTGACAGTGTAAACTGGTACCACTCTTTTATAAATGAATTTGGTAATATGTACTTCAAAATCCTAAGAATCTACAAAGCCATTGTCTAGATACAAAAATGTTTGCCACAGCAATAATTAGGATACAACTTAAAGTCTGACAATATGAGAATATATATACTATATATATGTCAAAAGTAATGGTTATAAAGACTATGTCACAATAAGGGAAAATGCTTATTATATTTTAAGTGAAAAAAATGTAGAATTCAAAATGGTATGTATACTGTAATATTATTTCAGTGAGATATGGTTCACTTGTATTAACTTGAAAGCAACCTGAATAGTGAAGAAACACATTTTTATTTATTATAGAGCACTATAATATTTATTTAAAACTGACATTTAAAAATAAATTTGTAAAATAAAAATATATACAAATAGGACTTCCAGTCAATATAGAACAGTAAGTAAATGCTGTGCTATTCTCCTCCCATGACTACATCAAAATTACAACTAAATTGTAGAACAATCACCCTGAAGAATCATCTGAAAACTAGCTGAATGGAAGTTCTACAACTAGAGAAGTAAAGAACAAAACACATCAAGTCTGGTAGGAGGATCAGAGGCATTGAACAGGCTGATCTGATACCCACCTGTGGTGATTTTTAAAATCAGGAGTGATATATCCAGTTCAGAGGCCTCCCATGAGAAGCTCAACACCAGACCCCCAGCCCAGGGTTCCAGAGCTGGAAAGAGAAGTCCCCATAACTTCAGGCTATAAAAACCAGCGGGCATTGTGGCTGAGTGACAAGGAGGCTGCTGGAGTCCTAGGCAGTTCCTCTTATAGGGCCAGTGCATGAACTTACAGGGTCCTACTCTGTCTGATCTCCAGCACTGAGTGGCAGCATTGGGGGAACCAGGGACATATGAAGGGGAACTGGATTGTCTGGCATTGGAAAGAAACTCAGGGACAGCTTTCTCCAAGTTGGGGGTACTCACAGGGATCATTGTTCTTGTGCTGGGATCTCCCCCATCACAGAGCTGACTTGCAGCCATATCTGAGTTTCCATCAGTGTGGCTCACATAGTTCCCTCCACATCGGTGGTTTCCTGAGACCCCACCCCATCCAACTTGCAGCCCCACCAAAGTGGCTTGCAGTGGCTTTTCTATAGGAAAGGCCTTTCCTGGCTCAGGCCTGAAAATTTCCTGAAATCTCTCAAACAAGCAGCAGCTGTCATCACCATGCCCCATACCTATCCATAAGAGGCCCAAGACCTGGCACTAGCAACAGTGTACCTTGCTTCACAACTTGGCCTCACCTGAGCACTTCTAAGCCCAATACAAATAGCAGCTATCTGAAGATCACTCTGTAGCTCCTTCCAGGTGGTGCCAGCAAGTGGCTGACTTTGCACTTCCCAGGAGACCACAGAGTTAGTGCACCTGATGGACAACTTCAGACCATACCAGATTATAACTCTACACATCCACAAGTGGCACACTCAAGGGGCAGGCTCAGTGAGCACCAAAGCCTCACTGAAGCAAGTCCTGCTCCATATGGGTATCTCCTACACAGCAGCTCTTCCACTGTAAATGCAGCTGATCCTCACAGCCAATTGGCCTGGAGATCAACTCTTCCCAGTGACACCAACAACAATGAAGGCTCAACTACAATAAGGCTGTACACATAACATATACAGGGGCACACCTAGAATGCCCAGCTCAGGTGACTGGGGAGACCAAGCCACTGGGCCATACAGGGCACCTACTACACAAGGCCATTCTACCAATTCCAGGAGGCATAGCAGCTCTACCTAATGCATAGAAACAAACACAGGGAAGTAGCCAATATACAGGAAAAAATAAATATGTCACAAATGAAAGACCAGAAGAAATCTCCAGAAAAAGAAATAAATGAAACAGAGGCAAGTAAACTACTGGATACAGAGTTCAAAACAATGGTGATAAGGTTGCTCAAAGATCTTAATGAGAACTTCAATGAGAGCTTCAAGGGACTTTGTGAGACTTTCAAGGATCTGAGTGAGAATATCAAAGGCATGAAAAAGGACCAATCAGAAATTAAGCACCGGCTGCAGGCCCCATGACCCCCACAGTGGGTTGATGCAGAGCAGCACACCACCCTGGCTTCAGGCTCCAGAACCCCCTGCAATGATTGGCAGAGTCGTGTGCCACCCCACCATGGGCTCTGGGACCCCATAGAGAGTCCCAGAGATGCACACCACTCCAGGACAGCACAGTGAGTCACATGCCAGTGGGACCTTACAAGCAGCTATTACTATGGGAGCCGGGACCCTGAGCACATCCACAACAGTTTGCACAACAAGTTTGGAGCTAAACCACATAGTCAGCCAATCTATGAGGAGACTCCATCCATGAACAGTACAATAACATTCAAGTCCCAACTACATTCGGAGAACCCAAATAACTCAAATAGTGGGCTTTCCAAGAACACCCAGATCAGGAGATCTGAGACTGCACCACTGGGTCCCACAAAACACCTACTACATAGGATGACCCCCCAAAAATCTGACTGGCTTAGCAGTTTGATCTAACACACAGAAACAAATACAAAGAGAAAGCAAAAATGGGGAGAAAAAGAAACAATCCCCCAAATGAAAGAAAAAGATGAATCACCAAAAAAAGAACTAAATAAAATGGAGACAAGTAATTTGTCAGAGAAATAATTCAGAGTAATGGTTATAAGGATGCTCAAACATCTGACTGAGAATTACAAGCAACACAATGCGAATTATAAGGAGCTGAATGAGAAATACACCATGAATAAGAATCAAGAGGAAGTGAAGAATGATATAGCTGCAATAAAGAACACAATGGAAGGTTTCAACAGTAAACTAGAACAATATGGGGACCAATTCAGCAACTTAGAAGACAAGGTAGAAAAAACACCCAAGCAGAGTAGCAATAGGAAAAATAAATTAAAAAGCAGAAGGAGAATCTAAAGGAGCTTTGGGACAACATGAAACAATACAACATCCTCATAATAGGGGTGTCAGAAGGAGAAGAAGATGATCAAGGAATAGAAAACCTGTTTTAAGAAATAATGACAGAAAACTTTCCTGACTTGGGCAAGAAAACAGTCACACAAGTCCAAGAAGCACAGGGAGTACCAATCAAGATAAACACAAAAAGTCCTACACCAGGAAACATCATAATTGAATTGGCAAAAGTAAAAGACAAAGAAAGAATCTTAAAGGCTGCAAGGGAGAGACAGGAAATTACCTACAAGGGATCTCCCATTAGATTATTAGCTGATTCTCAATGGAAATAGATCAGGCCAGAGGAAATGGCATGAAATATACAAAGTGTTGAAAAGCAAAGGACTAATCCCAAGATTACTCTATCCAGCAAAGCTATCATTCAAAATTGAAGGTGAAATCAGGAGCTTCACAGACGGAAAAAAAACACACAAAACAACAACAACAAAACAAAACAAAACAAAACAAAAAACTAAGGGAGTTTATTACCACCAAACCAGCAATGCAAGAAATGCTAGGAACTGTTGTATAATGAATAAATATAAAGGGAAGAAGGAACACAGGCATAAAGAACATAATGGCAAGAAACAAGTAACTCTCAATAATAACCTTAAGTGTAAATTGATTAAATGCTCCAATCAAAAGACATAGGGTAGATGAATAGATAAGAAAACATGACCCATATATATACTGTCTACAAGAGATCCACCTCTGAACAAAGGACTCACACAGATTGAGAGTGAAGGGATGAAGAAACTTCTTCAGGCAAATGGAAATGAAAACAAACAAACAAACAAAAACACCTGGGGCAGAAATACTTTTATCTGACAAAATAGGCCTCAAAGTGAAGGCCATAATAAGATATATAGGGAAGGCCTCTTCATAATACTAAAGGAATTGATAAAACAAGAGGATATAACTCTGATAAACATACATGCACCCAATACAGGATCATTCAAATACATTAAAAAAAAAAACTTCTGGAAGATATCAAGGGAGAGAGCTACAGTAATATATTCATAGTAGGGGACTTTAATACCACATTAACATCACTGGATAAATCTTCTGGATAAAAAATCAACAAGGAAACAGCAATCCTAAATGGCACAGTTGAACATATGGAACAAATTGACATCTTCAGGACATTTCACCCCAAAGTTATGGAATATACATTCTTCTTCAGTGCACATGGGACATTTTCAAACATAGATTACATGATTGGACACAGACTAAGTCTCTACAAATTCAAGAAGATTGAAATCATATCAAGCATCTTCTCAGATCACAATGGTATAAAATTAGAAATAAACTACAATAAAAATACTCAAAAGCAATCAAACACATGGATGCTAAATAGCATGCTATTAAACAATGAGTTACCAAAGAGATCAAATGAGAAATTAAAAAACATCCTGGAAACAAGTAACAATGAAAACACCAACAATCCAAAGACTATTGGACACAGTGAAAGTTCATAGCACTACAAGCTTGCCTCAAAAAGCAAACCAAAAGGGAGAAATCAAGATGGCAGCATAGGTAAACACCTGAACTGCTGCCTCGCACAACAATTTCAAAACTACCACTAAAAGACAAAACGGACATCATCCAGAACCACAGGAAGGCTGGCCGAGTGGAAATTCTACAACTAGAAGGGAAGAGAAAAGCACATTGAGACTCAGTGGAGCTGCAAAAGGCTGAGGTATGGAGATGCGTGCACGGAGAGGACTGGCAGCTGAATGTGTGGCTGGCTTTCTCAAGCGGGAGGGAGACGGAAGCTCCTGACTGCGCTGAACTCCAGTTCCAGGCGAGACCCTGGGGACCCAGAGTCATACGGGGGGAATCTGGACTGTCAGGAAAAGAGAAAAGCACACTGAGACTTAGGGGAGCTGCAGAAGGCAGAGGACCTGAGGTGCGCGTGTGCAGAGAGGACTGACTGCTGAGTGTGAGGCTGGCTTTCTCAAGTGGGAGGGAGATGGAAGCTCCCGATTGCACTGAACTCCAGTTCTGGGCGAGAATCTGGGAACCCAGACTCATTCAGGGAGAAACTGAACTGTCTGGCAGAGGGCAATAATCGAGGGCGGCTTTCTCTCAGAGGTGATTGCAGCAATTACCACGGGACACTGAGACACAGGGGCATCATAAGGCAGGGCTGATGGGAAGCCAAGGCTGTCTGCTCCACCCTGAGACTCCGCCCCATCCAAGCTGAGCACAGAGGCTGTTGCAATTTTGCAAGTCTTGTCTCATAAGGGTGTCTCCAGCACAGAAGTTCTCCCAGCATAGACACAGCTGATCCTCACAGCCAATTGGCCTGGAGGTCAATTCCTCCCAGTGATACCAACAACAATCAATACTTAACTACAACAAGGCTGTGCACACAGTCCACAAAGGGGTGCACCAAGAGTGTCCACCTCAGGTAACTGGGGAGCTGAGCCACTGGGCCCTATATGGCACTTAGCACACAAAGCTACTTTACCAACTCAGAGAAGCAGCAAAAATGTGGAGACAAAGAAACAGATCACAAATGAAAGAAATGGAGGAAAGCAAACGACTGGATATAGAATTCAAATCCCTGGTTATAAGGTTTTTCAAGAACTTCCTAGAAAAGGCCAATAAATTTAGCAAGACCCTCAAGGATATGAAAAAGGACCAACTAGAAATTAAACATACACTGACTGAAGTAAAAAATATTATACAGAGACCCAACAGCAGATTAGAGAAATGCAAGAATCAAGTAAAAGATTTGAAATACAAAGAAGCAAAAAACACTCAACCAGTAAAGCAAAAAGAAAAAAGAATCCAAAAATTTGAAGATAGTGTAAGGAACCTCTCGGACAACCTCAAGCGTACCAACATCCAAATTATTGGGGTTCCAGAAGAAGAGAGAGAGCAAGATACTGAAAACCTATTTGAAGAAATAATGACAGAAAACTTCCCCCACCTGGTGAAAGAAATAGACTTACAAGTCCAGGAAGCGCACAGAACCCCAAACAAAAGGAATCCAAAGAGGACCACACCAAGACACATCATAATTAAAATGCCAAGAGCAAAAGACAAAGAGAGAATATTAAAAGCAGCAAGAGAAAAACAGTTAATTACCTACAAGGGAGCACCCATATGATTGTCAGCTTATTTCTCTACAGAAACTATGCAGGCCAGACGGGAGTGGCAAGAAATATCCAGTGATGAATAGCAAGAACCTACAACCAAGATTACTCTACCCAGCAAAGCTATCATTCGGAATTGAAGGTCAGATAAAGAGCTTCAGAGATAAGAAAAAGCTAAAGGAGTTCATCACCACCAAACCAGTATTATATGAAATGCTGAAAGGTATTCTTTAAGAAGAGGAAGAAGAAGAAAAAGGTAAAGATAAAAATTATGAACAACAAATACATATCTATCAACAAGTGAATCTAAAAATCAAGTGAATAAAAAATCTGATGAAAAGAATAACCTGGTGAATATAATAGAATCAGAGCCATAGAAAAGGAGTGAACTGACAATTCTCGGGGGAAAAGGGGTGTGGGAGATGCGGGAAGAGCCTGGACAAAAATCGTACACCTATGGATGAGTACAGTGCGGGGGAGGTAAGGGCAGAGGGTGGGGTGGGAACCGGGTGGAGGGGAGCTATGGGGGGAAAAAAGAGGAACAATTGTAATAATCTGAACAATAAAGATTTATTAAATTAAAAACAAACAAACAAAAACAAAACTTGTAATAATTTATCTAACACTACCACTTAAAGAATTAGAAAGAGAGCAACAAAAAACCCTCAGAGGAAGTAGAAGGAAAGAAATAATAAAGGTCAGAGTGCAAATAAATGACATAGAGACAGGAGCTGGTTCTTTGAAATGATAAATTGATGAGCTTCTTGACAGAGATACCAAGAAACAAAGAGAGAAGACCCAAATAAACAAAATAAAAAATGAAAGAAATTAAATATCAGCTGACCCCACAGAGATACAAAGGCCATAAAAAAAATACTATAAACAACTTTATTCCAACAAAATGCAAAATGGACAACCTGGATGAAATGGACATATTCATAGAAAAATACAGCTTTCCAAAACTCGATGAGGAAGAATCAGAAAACATGACTAGACCAATACTACTGAAGAAATTGAGGCAGTAATAACAAAACAAAAACTTCCAGCAAACAAAAGCCCTCGTCCACATAGCTTCACAGGGGAGTTTTGCCAAACAATCAAAGAAGAATTAACACCTATCCTCCAAACTGTTCCAAAAAATTCAAGAGGAAGGAACACTTACAATCTATTTCTATGAAGCCAGTATTACCCTAATCCCAAAACTAGATAAGGACACTAAAGAGGAAGAGAATCACAGGCTAATATCCTTTATTAACATAGATGCTAAAATCTGCAAAAAAATTTTAGCAAATCAGATCCAATAATACCTTAGAAAGATCATATACCATGACCAAATGGGATTTATTCCAGAGATGGAAGTCTGGTACAGTATCCACAAATCAATAAGTGTGATACAACACATAAACAAATTGAAAGATAACGCAGAACACGCATTTGGCAAAATCCAACACCCTGTTTTAATAAAAACTCTCAGCAACATGGGAATAGAGGGAACATACTTCAACATAATGAAGGCCTTATATGACAAACCTACAGCCATCATCATACACAGTGGGCAAAAACTAAAAAATTTCCCCTAAGAACAGGAACAAAACAGGGATGCCCACTTTCACCACTCCTGTTCAACATAGTGTTGGAAATACTAGCCATTGCAATCAGACAAGAAGAAGAAACAAAAGGCATCCAAATTGGAAAAGAAGAAGTAAAACTGTCATGATTCACAAATGACATGCTATTGTACAAAGAAAACCCTAAAGATTCCATCAAAAAACTACTAGGTTTAATAAATGAATTTGACAATGTAGCAGGATGTGACATTAACACCCAGAAATCAATGATATTTTAATACACCAATAATGAACTCTCAGAAAGAGAAACTAAAAAGAAAAAATCAATCCCATTTGCCATTGCAACAAAACATTAAGAGACTTGTGAATAAACTTAACCAAGGTGTTAAAAGACCTGTACTCAGAAAACTACAGGACATTAAAAAAAATAGATGAAGAAGATATAAACAAGTGGAATAATATACTTTGTTCATGGATTGGTAGAATCAACATCATTAAAATGTCCATACTATTCAAAGCAATCTACAGATTCAATGCAATCCTTATTAAATTGCCAACAGCATATTTCAAAGATCTAGAACAAACTCCAAAAATTTATATGGAATCAATAAAGACCCCAAATAGCTGCAGCAATATTGAGAAAGAAGAACAAAGTTGGAGAGATTACAATACCAGATATCAAGTTATACTATAAACCCATTGTACTCAAAACAGCCTGGCACTGGCACAAGAACAGGCATATATACCAATGGAATATAACAGAGAACCCAGAAATCATCTCAAGCCATTATGCTCAATTAATATTTGACAAATGAGGCAAGAGCATAGAATGGAGTCAAGATAGTCTCTTCAATAATGATGCCGGGAAAATTGGACAGGTACATGCAAAAAAATGAAAGTGTACTATCAACTTACACCAAACACAAGAATAAACTCAAAATGGATAAAAGACTTAAATGTAAGATGTGATACCCTAAAAATCCTAGAGGAAATCATTGGCAGCAAAATGCCAGGCATCTCTCAAATCAATATGTTTACCCATACATCTTCTAGGACAATGGAAACTAAGGAGAAAATAAGCAAATGGGACTACATCCGAATAAAAAGCTTCTGCACAGCAAAAGAAAACATCAACAAAATAATAAGAGAGCACACTGCATGGCAGAACATATTTGGCAATGATACATCGGATAATGGTTTAACCTCCAAATTTTATAGGGAACTCATACAAGTTAACAAACGAAAGATAAACAAATCCAAGTAAAAAATGGGCAAAGGACCTAAATGCAAACTTCTCTAAAATGGACATATAAGGCCAAGAGACATGAACAAATGCTCAAAGCCACTAATCATCAAAGAAATACAAATTAAAAAGATAATGAGGTAGCACCTCACACCTGTCAGAATGGCTATCATCAACAAATCAACAAACAAGTGTTGGCGAGGATGTGGAGAAAAGGGAACCCTGGTACACTGCTGGTGGTAATGCAGACTGGTATAGCCTCTGTGGAAAACAGGATGAAGTTTCCTCAAAAAATTAAAAATGGAACTCCCATTTGACTCAGTGATCCCACTTCTAGTAATATATCCTAAGAAATCTTAAAAACCAATCAGAAAGACTATGTGCATCCCTATGTTCATAACTGCAATTTACAATAGCTAAGATTTGGAAACAGCCTACTTGCCTGTCAGCAAATAAGCAGATTTAAAAAATGTGGTATATCTATAAAATGGAATACTACCCCCAGCTATAAAAAAAGAAAGAACCCCTACCATTTGCACAAGCATGGATGGACTTAGAGAGCATTATGGTAAATGAAATAAGCCAATCACAGAAAGATAAGTATCACATGATCTTACTCACATGTAGAATCTAATGAACAATATAAACTGATGAACAAAAATACACCCAGAGACATAAAAGCATTGAACAGACTGTCAAACCTCAAAGAGAAGGCAGGGGAGAGTTCGGGGATGGGGGAAGAGATCAACTAATGAACTCTTATGCATATATGCATAACCCATGGACACACACAATTGGGTGCTGAAGGCCTGGGGTGGGGGGGGTAGGGGTGGGGTGGGAGAGGTCAATGGGGGAAAAATGGGACATATGTAATACTTTAAACAATAACGATTTTTTATTTTATTTTATTGTTAAAGAATAAAGATTTTTTTAAAAAAATAACTTCTAGTGCAAAAAAAAAAAAAATCCAAAACAATAGAGATTTCAAAAAAAGAATAAACTGGAAAGGTCCTGGCCGGTTAGCTCAGTGGTTAGAATGTAGGCCCGCAGACCAAAGGGTCTTGGGTTTAATTCAGGTCAAAGGCACATACCTCAGTTGCAGGTCAATCCCCGGCCTAAGTCAGGGCACGTGTGGGAGGCATTCAATAGATTTGTCCCTCTTACAGCGATGTTTCTCTCTCTGTATCTCTCTCCCTCCCTTCCATTCTCTCTAAAAGTCAATGGAAAATATCCTTAGGTGAGGATTAACAACAACACAGAAATGAATAAACCAGAATAAAGACTAGTATATTAGATGAAGCCGAGAATTAAATCAGTGATTTAGAAAACAAGGCAGTGGTAAATGCCCTATCAGCACAGCAAAAAGAAAAAAAGAAAAGAAATGGGGATAGTTTAAGGAAACTTCAGAGCAGTATCAAGAATACCAATATTTGCATCATAGGAGTACAAGAAAAAAAAAGAGTGAGAGCAAGATATTGAAAATCTATTTCAAGAAATGATGAGTGAAAACTTCCCTAATGTGGCAAAACAAAAGACATACATGTCCAAGAAGTGCAGAGATTCCCAAACAAGAGGAACCCAGAGAGGCCCACATCAAGATACACCATAAGTAAAATGACAAAGGTTAAAGACAGAGTGAATCTTAAAAGAACCAAGAAAAAGTTAGTTACCTAAAATGGAGCTTTCATAAAACTGTCAACTGATTTTTCAACAGAAACTTTGAAGGCCAGAAGGGTTTGGCCCAAAATATCCAAAATGATTAAAAGTAGTGCTCTACTTTTCTAAAAACAAGACTACTATACTCAGCAAGGCTATCATTTAGAATCAAAAGCAGATAGCTTCCCAGACAAGTAAAAGATAAAGAAGCTCATCACTACTTAACCAGTTTGCACCATTTGATGCTTGTGTGGTGAAATGCTATTTGAAAAAATTCTCTTAGATACCATGAAGAAGAAAAACGTGGAAAGAAATTTGAAATAAATACCAAATATATTCATACTCAAATGTAAATGATACCAAGAAATGAAATATTAACAATTTTTATTTTGAAGTAGTGCCTTCAACGCTATAAATTCATGTTTACAGCACACTCATTTACTGCCTTGAATTGTCTCCAAAAGCCTTTTGTGATTGTTCATGACACCCATGCCTGGATGTGGACTTCAACTTCTCCCCAACCCTCAATATAATGTAAATTTTATAAGTATGAAATTAAGTTAAATGAGGCATGTCCTGTAAGAGTTATAAGTATGAAACAGCATGACCTATTTTTTAAATTTTCTTGTAATGTGCTATTTTGTTTCCTAATAAGTATTTGCCTTTTTCAAACCACCAAAAAATAAAAATAAAGGGACTTCTTTAAGGAGAAGGAGGAAAAGATCATGAATATGAATAATAAAATGGCAATAACTATATATCTATTAATAATCACTTTAAATGTAAATGAATTAAATGCTCCAGTTAAAAGACATAGGGTTGCTAACTGGATAAAAAAGTTAAGACCCATACATATGCTTTCTACAACAGACCCACCTCACATTGAAAGACACACATTCTGAAAGTAAAGGAATGGAAAAAGATATTTTATGCAAATGGAAGTGAAAAAATCTCTGGTAGCAATATTTATGTCAGACAAAATAGACTTTAAAACAAGAGACAAAGAAGAAAATTTCATAATTATAAAAAGATCAAATAAGAGGATATAACCCTTTTAAAGTTAGGTATTTATGTACCCAATATCTAAATATATAAACATTGATGGACATAAAGGAAGAGATTGACAGTCATATGGTAATTGTAGGGAATGTTAACACTCCGTTGACATCAACAATAGATCAACTAACAGAAAATCAACAAGAAATAGAGCCTTAAATGACACATTTGACCAGATATTTAATTGATATTTTTAAGCATTTTACCCCAATGCTGCAGAATATATATTCTTTTCAAGTGTTCATGAAACATTTTCCAGGATAGACAACATATTAGGGCCACAAAACAAGTCTCAATAATTTTAAGAAGATTGAAATTGCAAGAAGCATCTTCTTTGATCACAATGGTATAAAACTAGATATCAATTACATAAAGAACACTGAAAAATTACATGGAGCCCTAGCTGTTTGGCTCAATGGATAGATCGTCGGCCTGCGGACTGAAGGGTCCCGGGTTCGATTCTGGCCAAGGGCACATGCCTGGGTTGCAGGCTCTATCCCCAGTGGGGGACGTGCAGGAGGCAGCCAATCAATGATTCTCTCATCATTGATGTTTCTATCTTTCTCTCCCTCTCCCTTCCTCTCTAAAATCAATAAAATATATTTAAAAAATTACATGGAGACTAATTAACATAGTATGAAACAGTGAGTAGGTTAACAGGGAGATGAAGTAAAAACTCAATAGGCACCTCGAGAAAAATGAAATTGAAGACAAAACAACCAGAAATTTATAGCACACAGTGAAAACTGTCTGACGAGGAAAATTTATAGCATTAAAAACCTACCTCTACTTACATCCAAGGAAACTAGAAAAAGAACAAACAAAGCCCAAAGTGAGTAGAATGAAGCAAATAATAAAGAGTCAAAATAAATTAAATAGAGTCTAAACAATAATACAAAACACCAATAAAACCAATAACTGGTTCTTTAAAGACAGAAATAGGATTGATAAGCCTTTAACCAGACTCATCAAGAGAAAAAGAGAGAGGACCCAAATAAGGCTTTTATTATGTTGAGGTATGATCCCTCTATTCCCATTTTGGTGAAGGTTTTTATCAAGAAAGGGTGTTGGATTTTTTCAAATGTTTTTTATGCATCAATTGATATGACCAAGTAATTTTTATCTCTCAATTTGTTTATGTGATGTATCACGTTTATTGATTGGCAGATATTGTACCATCCTTGCATCCCTGGGATAAATCCTACTTGGTCATGGTGTATGATCTTACTGATATAATGCTAGATCCTATTTGCTATAATTTTGTTGAGGATTTTGGCATCTGTGTTCATGAGGGATATTGGCCTATAATTCTCTTTCATTGTGTTATCTTTATCTGGTTTTGGTAATAGGGTGATGCTGGCTTTTTGAATGAGCTTGGAAGTGCTCCTTCCGCTTGAATTTGGAATGAGCTTGGAAGTGCTCCTTCCGCTTGAATTTCTTGGAATAGTCTGAGGAGGATAGGTTTTAGTTCTTCTTTGAATGTTTGGTAACCTCCCGCCTCCCCAGTGAAGCCATCTGGCTCCTGGCTTTTGTTTGCTGGAAGCTTTTTGATGACTGCTTCAATTTTCTCCATAGTTATTGGCCTATTGAGATTTGTAGATTCTTCCTGATTGAGTTTTAGAAGGTTGTATTTTTCTAGGAATACGTCCATTTCTTCTAAATTGTCTAGTTTGTTAGAATAGAGTTTTTCATAGTATTTTTTAAAAATCCTTTGTATTTCTGTGTGGTCTGTTGTTATTTTGCCTCTTTCGTTTCTGATTTTGTTTATTTGGGTCCTCTCTCTTTGCTTGTTGGTGAGCCTGGTTAGAGGTTCATCAATGTTGTTTATCCTTTCAAAGAACCAGCTCTTGGTTTCATTGATCTTTTGTATTGTTTTTTTCTTTTGGTCTCTATATCATTTACACTGAGTGGCCAGATTATTATGATCTCTGAGTGCATAATAACATGGCCACTCAGTGTATATCCTATATGATAAAAGGCTAGTATGCAAATTGTCCCCTCAACCAGGAGTTCAACCAACAGGCAGGTACCGGGCCTCTAATATATATATACACACACTGAGTGGCCAGATTATTATGTGTTCAGAGATCATAATAATCTGGCCACCAACTGTATTTCTGCTCTGATATTTATTATCTTCTTCCTTTTGCTCACTCTGGGCTTTTCTTGCTGCTCTCTTTCTAATTCTTTAAGTTGTAGAGTTAGATGACTTATTACCATTTTTTCTTGTGGGTTTTTGTTTTTATTTTTATTATTTTTGTGGTAGGCCTGTAGAGCAATGAAATTCCCTCTCAGGACTGCTTTCATTGTGTCCCATAGATTTTGGATTGTTGTGTTTTCATTGCCATTCGTTTCCAGAACGTTTTAAATTTATTCTTTGATTTCTTTGGTAACATAATCATTATTCAATAGCATGCTATTCAGCTTCCAAGTGTGAATTTTTTTCATTGTTTTTATTGTAGTTTATTTTTAATATTATGCCATTGTGGTCTGAGAAGATGCTTGATATGATTTCAATCTTCTTGAATTTGGAGAGACTTTGCCTGTGACCCAATATGTGATCTATCTTTGAAAATGTCCCATGTGCACTTGAGAAGAATGTATATTCCGTACCTTTGTGGTGAAATAGTCTGAAGATGTCAATTAAGTCCATCTGATCTAGTGAGTCATTTAGGATTGCTGTTTCTTTGCTGATTTTTTGTCTAGAGGATTTATCCAAAAATATCAGTGGGGTGTTAAAGTCCCATACTATGATTGTATTGTTGTCAATCTCTCCCTTGATATCTTCGAGGAGTTTTTTTATGTATTTGGGTGCTCCTGCATTGGGTGCATATATGTTTATCAGGGTTATATCCTCCTGTTGTATCGATCCCTTTAGTATTATGAAGTGGCCTTCCTTATCTCTTGTTATGGCCTTCACTTTGAGGTCTATTTTGTCAGATAACTATTGCTATCCCAGCTTTTTTTTTCATTTCAATTTCCCCGAAAGATATTTTTCCATCCCTTAACTTTCAGCCTGTGTGACTTCCTTGTTCTAAGGTTGATCTCTTGTAGACAGCATATATATGGGTCATATTTTTATCCATTCAGCCACTCGATGTCTTTTGATTGGAGCATTTAGTCCATTTCCGTTTAAAGTTATTATTGATAGGTACTTGCTTGTAGCAATTTTTATTTTTTGTGTCTGTGTTCCTTCTTCCCTTTTTATTTCTTCTTTTTACAGCATTCCCTTTAGCATTTCTTCCATTGCTGGCTTGGTAGTGATAAACTCCCTTAGCCTTTTTTTTTTTTTTTTTGTCTGTGAAGCTCCTTATTTCCCCTTCAATTTTGAATGATAGCCTTGCTGGATAGAGTATTCTTGGATTCAGTCCCCTGCCCTGCATCACTTCGCATACTTCCTTCCATTCCTTTCTGACCTGATGTGGTTCTATTGAGAAATCATTTGATAATCTAATTGAAGATCCATTGTACATAACTTTATGTTTCTCTCTTGCAGTCTTTAGGATTATCTCTTTGTCCTGAACATTTGCCGTCATAATTATGATGTGTCTTGGTGTCGATCTTTTTGGGTTCATCTTGTTTGTGACTCTTTGTGCTTGTGTGATATTTTCTTCTTCACATCAGGGATGTTTTCTGACATTATTTCTGCAAATTGGTGTGCTAACCATTGTTCCTCTTTCTGTCATTCTGGCACCCCTATTATTCATATGTTGCTTCATTTCATATTGTCCCAAAGCTCCCTTAGGCTTTCCTCTTGCTTTTAATTTTTTCTCCAATTGCAGTTCAGTTTAGGTGTGTTCTGCTTCCCTGTCTTCTAATTTGCATATTCGTTCCTCTGCTTCTCCTAGTCTACTGTTGAAACTTTCCCTGCTGGTTTTTATTGCAGCTATATCACTCTTTATTTCTTCTTGATTCTTACATACGTTGTTGATTTTTTTTCATCCATCTGGTTTATGATCTATATGACTCTTATTCTGAATCTTTTTCTGACATATTTCATACCTCTGTTTCACTTAGCTGCTTTTCTGGTGATTCCTCCTTTTGTTTCCTTTGAGGGTGTCTTTGTCTCCTGATTTTTGCTCTCACTGAAGGATCGAGGTGTCGAGTCGTGCAGGGGCTGCTCCTTGGTTGTCAGTGGCTCCTCTGAAAGCAGTTGCTCCTCAGGCGGTTGCAGCAGCAGCTGCTCCTCAGTTGACAACAGCTCCTCTGGTGGGCACTGCTCACAGCAGCAGTGGCTTTTCTGGAAGGTGGGGGCAGGCTGCTTGTGCAGCTGCTGCTCCTTGAATGAGGGCAGGCTGCTTATGAGGTTGTTGCTCCTCAGATTGGGGCAGGCTGCTCCTCAGATGGGGCGGGCTGCTTGCATGGCTGCTGCTCCTCAGATGGGGTCAGGCTGCTCAAGTGGCTGCTGCTCCTTGGATGGGGGCAGGCTCCATGTGGCTGCTTCCCCTCAGATGGGGGTGCGCTGCTCACGTGACTGCTGCTTCTTGGACAGGGGAAGGTTGCTCGCATGGCTGCTGCTCCTCGGATGGGGACAGGTTGCTTGCATTGCTGCTATTCCTTGGACATGTGCAGGCTGCACGAGGATTCTGCTCCTTGTATGTGGGTGGGCTTATCACAGGGCTGCTGCTCCTCAGACAGGGATGGGCTGCTCACTTGGCTGCTGCTCACATGGTCATGGTGCCCTGGGCTAAAGTGTTGGGCTGGCCAGAGGGGATAACGTTTCAGAACTCACAGGAGACTGCACCTGGTGTCGCTGGTATCTTGGTGACCGTGGGACCACAGCCGAGGCAGCAGGTCCCTGCCAGGGGTAGATGTAGAGTCCTAGTTGTTGTCTGAGGGCACCCTGGGTGGAAGTGAGGCTGTGGTCCCAGTCACAACAGCTCTCCCCTTCAAAAAGGTGCAGCATTTGCAGAAGAGCTGGCCACTCTGGGACTGTTTGCAGTGGTTTCAGAGGCTGCCTGGTTAGGTGAGCTGGGTCAGCCTGCCGCCCAAGGTCCTGTGGGATCTAACTGTGCCTCACTCACACACACACACACCATACATCCACACACTCCTCCTTCGCTCCCTCACTCACTCATGCTCTCTCCCTCACTGCCGCCACCTTCCTCCCTCTATAGGTTGGTTTGGAGTGTTATTGACCCTTTCGTGGATGGAGTCTCCTCTTCGGGTGTCTGGTTATGTGGCTTGCTCTCTACCACATTGGCCAAACAGGACAAATGCAACTCGACAAGACATGACACAAAGGCTACAAAACACAGAGGTACTCACGACACCTATAACCCCAATATAAGTGACCACCAGAGAAAAGAGAATTAGGGGAGAGAAAAGAGAGCACAAATGATATCGAAGAGAGAAAAAATGGTATCACAGAAAAGAAAAAGAAGTAAAAGGAAATATATACAGTAGGTCCTCAGGTTACGTCGAAGATCCATTCCTATAGCACTATGTAACGCGATTTTCACCGTAAGTTGGAACCCAACTACATCACTCACATGGAGCACATACACAGCAGTAATGAAGTGAAACAGTAAAAAAAATTTAAAAGAAAGATAACAATTCCTAACTTTTACTTGTGGTAAATAAATAATATAAAACATAAAGCACATATGTACATACATCGAAATGATAGAGCTTTTTTTATATAAATAAATGGGAGATGGTGATGTAACCATGAAACAACATACGTTGATCTCGATGTAACCCGAGGACTGCCTGTGTGTGTGTGTGTGTGTGTGTGTGTATTATATATATGTGTGTATTATATATATGTGTGTGTGTATATACATATATATATATATATATATATATAGAGAGAGAGAGAGAGAGAGAGAGAGAGAGAACACCAGAGAATAAACAGATAAACCAAAACATACAAACACCAAATACCCAGTAAAGAGGGTGGGGACAGAATTTGTAGAGGCCAAGTTTATATATGGAAAGTAAGGTTAAGGAATTGTACAAATATGGGGAGGACCTCAGTTCAGTATAGAGGAAGTAGAAAGAGGATGAGTGGATAAGAAGAAAGAGAAATAGAAGAAAAAATAATAACAACAAATTTTAAAAAATTAAATAATAGGATAAAATAAAATTAGAATGATGAAAAAATGAGAAAAGAAATAGAAAATAAAGAAACAAACGAAAAAAGGAAATAAAGAAAAAAGATAGAAGAGATAACAAGATAATAATAAAATAAAATAAAATAAAAATGAAAAAGTGAGGTGTTGTTCCTTTCTGCCGAGTTTTAATTCCCCATGAGGGCTGGTTTAAGATCCCACTCTTCTGTACTGTCTGCCACTTCTCAATTTCCTGTTGCTGGGATTGAATGGCCTCTCTTTAGGGCAGTCCCTGAGGATTCTCAGGACTATTCAGATTTTTTTATATCCTTTGTACCACTCAGGGTGTAGTCTGGGTGTGGCTGTATTGGTTGCCTAGAGACTGCAGGGAGGGGCTATCTCTTCAGGACAAAATGGCTGCCTAGGTCCAGCATGATAGGTATGACTCAGCGCCAGACTTGCGGCTACCTCTTTCCGACCCTCTCCTCTCCCCAGCCTCTCCCCAGACTCCACAAGTATGCACCTCCACCTGCACCTCAGCTATGGGTGTTTTGTATTTGAAAGGTCCTATGAACTAGGTTTAACGAATAAAAGGAAAGACAAAAAAGAGGGGAAAGAGCTGCACCAATGTGAGCCCCTCTCCCACCTGGATGGCTGTCCCCTCTGGGCTCAGTCTCTCATGGCTGTGGACTTAGATCTAGAATCCCCTCCTGCCAGCAGTCCTGCGGACCTCCTTTCCACAGTCAGATGCCACGCATATCCCAAAGGATGCGACCTCTGTTCTGTGCAGCTTCTTTCTGACCCTCTGGGCTTGGAGGTCTTGCAGTTCTCTCCAACCCAGATCCCTGATTTTACCATTCTCCAGGCATCCTCTGCCCTTCCCAACTATGAATTGTTTCACCAACTGTGTCTACTTTGCCAATTCTGGGTGGATGTTATTCAATTTACTTGCTCATTCTATCTGTTCTGGGACAAGGCTCGGGACACAACCTCCTATTTTGCCACCATTTTGTCTCCCTAAAATGTACAATCTTGAAGAAATAGATAAATTCCTAGAAACATACAGTCTTGCAAGACTGGATCAAGAAGCAACAGAAAATATGAAGAGACCAATAACTACTTAGGAAACTGAATCAGTAATTTAAAAAAATAAAACTCGAATAAACAAAAGTCTTGTAACAGATGGCTTCACCGCTTAATTTTTTTACAAACATTCAAAGAAATAACACATATCCTTCTCAAACTAATAAAAAATTTCAGTAGGAGGGAAGGCTCCTAAGCTCATTTTACAAAGCCAGCATTACCGTGATTCTAAAACCAGAAAAAGACATTTAAAAAATAAAAATTGTAGGCCAATATTTCTCATGAAATTAGATATAAAAATCCTCAAGAAAATGTTAACAAATTGAATTCAGCAATACATTAAAAAGTGGGATGTATTCCTGGGATTCAAGGTTGTCTCAATGTCCACAAATAAATTCACGTGATACACAACAGAAACAAAATGAGGGATAAAAATCATATGATCATATCAATAGATGTGAAAAAGCATTTGAGAAAATTCAACCTCCATTTATTATGAAAACTCAGCAAAATGGGAATAGAGGGAACATACTTTAACACAATAAAAGCCATATATGACAAACTCACAGCAAATGTGATACTTAATGGTACATACTAGAAACATTTTCACTAAGATCAGGAACAGGATAAGGATATCCACTTTCACCACTCATATTCAACCTGGTATTGGAAGCTGTAGCCACAGCAATCAGACAAGAAAATGAAATAACAAGTATCCAAGTTGGAAAGAAAGAAGTGAGACTGTCATTATTTGCCAATGGCATGATACTATATAGAGAGAATCCTAAAGACCCCAACAAAACCGATTAGAACTGATAAATGAATTACGTACAGTAGTAGGATACAAAATTAGTGTTCAGAAATCAGTTGCATTTTTACATACCAATAATAAATTATCAGAAAGGGAAATTAAGAAAACAAATAAAATGCCTGGGAATAAATTAAACCAAGGAGGTAAAATACCTGTATTTGGAAAATTGTAAGACATTAAGGAAATAAATTGAAGAAGACTCAAATAAATGGAAGCATATACCATGATCATGGATTGGAAGAAGTAACATCATTAAAATGTTCATATTATCCAAAACAATCTATAAATTCAATACAATGCCTATCAAAATACCAATGATATTTTTTACAGAAATACAACAAATCATCCTAAAATTTATATGGGAATACAAAAGACCCTGAATAGCCACAGAAATCCTTAAAAAGAAGTTCAAATTTGGGGTTATCATGCTACCTGATATGAAACTATACTACAAGGCGATAATAATCAAAACAGCACAGTACTGGCATAGAAACACACACAGAGACCAATGGGACAAAATAAAAGCCCCAAAATAAACCCACACCTATATGGTCAATTAATCTATAAATTAGGAGGCAAGAATATACAATGGGGTAAAGATAGTCTATGCAATAAATAGTATTGGGAAAATTGGACAGATACGTGAAGATGAAACTAGACTACCAAATTACACATAGACAATAATAAATTAAAAATGAATAAAAGACAAATATAAGTCATGAAATCATAAAAATCCTAGAAGAAAAAATCAGCAGTAAAATCCCTGATATTTATCTTAGCAATATTTTTTCTAATATATCTCTTCAGACAATGAAAACAAAGGAAATAATAAACAAATTGGACTACATCAAACTAAAAAGTTTTTGCACAACAAGGGAAACCATCAACAAAACAAAAGGCAACCTACTAAATGGGAGAAGATATTCACTAATGATACATCTGATAAGGTGTTAGTATCCAAAATTTACAAATAACTCAATACAACTCAACACCAAACAAACAATCTAACTAAAAAGTGGGCAGAGGATTTTCAGTAAAACATATTGTAAACAGGATAAAAGGCATAGGTAATATAAAATGAATAATGCAAATGTCACTCCTACAAGTATGGAGTGCATTCAGATATAAAAACTTAAATGTTCAAATTGTAGCCTACTTTAGCCAGTTCAGTCTCCTCCAATGCATCCCATCTCTTAATAGCTAGAGAGTAACCTGGGAGGTGATCCTAGGTTAACATAGATATCCATTAGGTGGATTCCACATGCAGAAAATTGCACACAGAATCTGCTCTCTTAGGAATGCCACACTCTGGCTCTTTCCCCCAATTCCTAATAACCTTTATACTGTACAAACCAAATAGTGGGGCATTCAGACATTATTATATACTAGAGGCCCGGTGCACAAAATTTGTGCACGGGGTGTCCGCTGAGCCCAGCCTGCACCCTCCCCAATCTGGGACCCCTTGGGGGATGTCTGACTGCTGATTTAGGCCCCATTCTGGGGATCAGGCCTAAACCGGCAGTCGGACATCCTCTCACGATCCAGGACCACTGGCTCCTAACTGCTCACCTGCCTGCCTGTCTGATTGCCCCTAACTTCCCTCCTCTGCTGGCTTGGTCGCCCCTAACTGCCCCCCTCTGCCAGCCTGGTCACCCCTTACTGTCCCCCCTGCCAGCCTGGTCACCCCCAACTTCCCCCCCCACCGCTGGCCTGGTTGCCCCACACAGCCTGCTGTTCAGTTGTTTGGTTGTCCCTCACTAACCCCACTGACAGTCTTATCGCCCCATGCACCTGCTGTTCGGTCGTTACTGTTACTGTGATGGCGTCCCAGACAATTTTCATATTTCTCTATTAATAGTATAGATCACCAATTCACAGCAACTTATTTCCACTGCATTCAATGATTCTGAATCTGCTAATTCTCTTAAAAAATTTAGAAGCAATCAATAAAATAGTGGGATATAAATTGGGATCATCAACATTAAATATTATGATGTGTTCTTTGCACACATAGAATGTTTTCGTTTGTAAGCAACTCTTTAACTTGTTTCTTATAATGCTCAGTCAATACTGATGCAGAAAAAGAAGATATAGATATTGAAAGCAATAAAGCAAGTAAATGATGCTATTGTAAGATTCTGTTCCACTATGGTTCTAGCCAATAATCTAAATGGTTTAAATCTTGCTAAGAACTCCCTTCTTATTTGTAATAGGGCTTTTACCTTACAAAAATATCTGTTAGACACAAAAGCTCAATGCCTCCTTTTCCCCACCAGCCCTGGTGATGGACACTCCTTCCCTATGAGGTGCATGAATGAATCACAGAACCCACTGCTAGCAAATGAAGAACACTGGGGAGACAATGATTATGACAACCCAGGTAAGTAGGCTCAAAAGAAAGGAATTCTTTTCTCCAACCAGCAGACAAAGCAGTAATAAAAACCATATTAACTAATAAAGACCAAGTGAGAAAATTTTGTTCAGAAAGATTATATAACATGTCAACCTCATAAGTGCCCTTTCGATAGAGGACAGTTGTGGCCAAATTTGTAAATCTGCCCTATTAGGAATGCTTCACTTTGTCTCTTCCCCCCAATTCCTAATAACCTTTCTGCCATGCAAGCCAAATAGTGGGGCATTCAGACATTATTATCTATCACCAATTCACAGCAAATTATTAGCAAATATGAGTGACATAGGCAGGATTAGATGGCATCTTGGGCATTTCATTACCAGCTTTCTGATACCATGATTATAACCAATCAGATAAATCAGAAAATATAGGAGAAAAAAAAGATGGCGACCGGCAGGAAGGTAGGGAGAGAGAGAGTGTGAGTGAGGAACCCATAGAGGAGAGTATAGACGTGTGTGATGTGTGTGTGTGTATGAGCTAGGGTCAGTTAGATTCTGCAGGTGTTCCAAGGGGCTGCCTAACCGGGCAGTCCTAGACGGCGGAGCACCGCGCACAAAGAGGACACTTCTCCGCACCTGGTGCAGACACGGAGACCACGCAATCCTGAGAAACAAAGCTGCCTGAGATTCGCATCCTGGCTTCTGACACAAACCAGGACCCTGCAGCCACTGGGGACAGAGAACTGCTATCATAGCTTCAGACCAACAAACAACAAGAATCCAGACTTCCAGGCAGATTTCCATGAGTCAAAGAGCCTATCCTCCTCCCCGCAGGCGCGCGGATAGCGCCATAGTAACTAATAGACCCGCCCCTCGCCCAAGCGGCAGAACGCCCACAGGTGCGCGGGGACAGCGCCAGAGTAACTGATAGACCCGACCCTCACCCAAGTTGCAGAGCGCCCTCAGCCTCGCGATAGCGCCAAAGTAACTGATAGACCCGCCCCTCGCCCAAGCTGCAGAGCTTTGCGCAGGGACGTGCTCCCCCTTAGGGAATTTGGCACGCGGGACAGAAGCAGCTCACCTTTGGGGAAATCTGTCAGTGCGCACAGAGGGCTCCCCTTTGGGGAATTTGGGGGAATTTGGCTTAAGGGTCACAGCTACCCTTCGGGGAATCTCAGAGCTTGCACAGAGGGGCTTCCCTTTGGGGAATTTGGCGTGCAGGACGGACTCCTCCCCCGTTTGAGGAATCTGGGAGAGTGCACGGAGCCAGAGCACCTTCAGGAATTTGAGAGTGTGTGCCCTAGCCGGTTTGGCTCAGTAGAGAGAGCACACACAGGACGCAGCTCCACTTCAGGGAATTTGGCACGCCAGACACAGCTGCCTGGGATCCCTGACTCACAGCGCATTCACACTAAGAGCCAGCGACCCCAATTGTTGGTGCATGCACACACAGGGACCCTGATTCTCAACAAGAAACCACACAAGGCAACAGAGACTCTGACACTCGATTCTTGGTGCAGACACAGGGAAACTCTGACTCCTGGCACATGCTAAGGATCTCATTTTCGGCACATACCAACAGTGTGGTGCAGACAGGGCCCCTGATTCTAAGTGTGCACACGAGACCACACGGAACACTGGGGACACTGACCCTGGGCAAGTCTGGTTCCCACCAACCAAAGGCAGCCACACGTCCTAGTGTCAGAGCACTTTGGTGAAACTTGGGTGGAGCGAAGTCCCCACAGCACACGGCCCAGGTCCATGCAAACGGAAGCCTGAGCTTTCTGGTGATAGCCAGAATGGGGAAACAAAACAACTCACAGAGGAAAGAAAATGTGGAGTGGCCAAGAAAGGAAATTAGTGAAACTGAAGCTTGCAACATGACCGAAAAGGAGTTCAGAGTAATGGTCGTGGAATTTATACATTGGATGGATGAGAAAATCAACAACTTATGCAAGAATCAGGAAGAAATGAAAAGTGATATAGCTACAATCAAAAACACCATGGAAAGTTTCAACAGTAGACTACAAGAAGCAGAGGACCGAATTAGTGAGTTAGAAGATCAGGTACAGAAACAAGCTCAATCTGAACAGCAATTGGAGAAAAAAATTAAAAAGCGGGAAGAAAGCCTAAGGGAGCTTCAGGACAACATGAAACGAAGTAACATGCGTATAATAGGGCTACCAGAAGGACAAGAAGAGCAGCAGGGATTAGAAAATCTATTTGAAGAAATAATGACAGAAAACTTCCCAGATATGGGAAAGATAAAAGTTATGCAAGTACAGAGAGTCCCAAGCAGGATCAACCCCAAAAGACCCACACCAAGACATGTCATAATTTCAATGGCAAATATAAATGATAAAGAGAGAATCTTAAAGGCGGCAAGAGAGAGACAGAGAGTTACCTACAAAGGAACACCCATCAGATTGTCAAATGATTACTCAACAGAAACACAACAAGCTAAAAGTGAATGGAAGGAGGTATACAAAGTGTTGCAAAGCAAAGGACTGAATCGAAGAATACTATATCGAGCAAGGCTATCAATCAAAATTGAAGGGGAAATCAGAAGCTTTGCAGACAAAAAAAGACTCAGGGAGTTTATCACCACCAAACCAGCAATGCAAGAATTGCTAAAGGGAATACTGTAAAAAGAAGAAATAAACAGGTAAGATGGAATACAGACACAAAATAGATATGACTACAAACAAATATCTTTCAGTAATAACTTTAAATGTAAATGGACTAAATGCTCCAATCAAAAGACATTGAGTGGCTGAATGGATAAAAAAAACATGACCCATATATATCTGTCTACAAAAGACCCATCTCAGAACAAGAGACTCACACAGATTGAAAGTGAAGGGATGGAAAAATATCTTTCAGGCAAATGGAAATGAAAAAAAAGCTGGGGTAGCAATACTTATATCTGACAAAATAGACCTCAAAGTCAATGCCATAACAAGAGATAAGGAAGGCCACTTCATAATACTAAAGGGAGAAATCCAACAAGAAAAAATAATTCTGGTAAACATATACGCTCCCAATATAGGAGCACCCAAATACATAAAAGAACTCCTGGAGGATATCAAGGGAGAGATTAATAGCAATACAATCATAGTAGGAGACTTTAATACCCCACTATCACCATTGGACAAATCCTCTAAACAAAAAATCAGCAAAGAAACAGCAATCCTAAATGACTCACTAGACCAGATGGAATTAATTGACATCTTCAGAACATTTCACCCCAAAGCCACAGAATATACATTCTTTTCAAGTGCACATGGGTCATTTTCAAAGATAGACCATATGCTGGGTCACAGGCAAAGTCTCTTCAAATTCAAGAAGATAGAAATTATATCAAGCATCTTCTCAGATCACAGTGGCATAAAACTGGAAATCAACTACAATAAATACAATCCAAAGAAATCAAACACATGGAGACTAAACAGCATGCTATTAGACAAGGACTGGGTCACCAGAGAGATCAAGGAAGAAATAAAAAACATCATGGCAACAAATGTCAATGAAAACACAACAATCCAAACTCTATGGGACACAGCAAAAGCAGTCTTGAGAGGGAAGTTCATAGCTCTACAAGCCTATTGCAAAAAACAAGAAACAATGGCAATAAATTACCTAACCTACAACTCAAAGAGCTAGAAAAAGAGCAGCAAGAAAAGCCCAGTGTAACCAGAGGAAGGAAATAACAAAGATCAGAGCGGAGATAAATGACATAGAGACCACAGAAACAATACAAAAGATCAATGAAACCAAGAGCTGGTTCTTTGAAAGGATAAACAAGGTTGATGGACCTCTAGCCAGGCTCACCAAGAAGCAAAGAGAGAGGACCCAAACAAACAAAATCAGAAATGAAAGAGGTGAAATAACAACAGACCCCGCTGAGATACAAAGGATTGTTACAAAATACTACGAACAACTCTATTCCAACAAACTGGACAACCTGGAGGAAATGGACATATTCCTAGAAAAATACAACCTTCCAAAAATCAATCAAGAAGAATCTCAACAGCTCAATAGGCCAATAACTATGGACAAGATTAAAGCAGTCATCAAAAAGATTCCTGCAAACAAAAGCCCGGGGCCTGACGGCTACACAGGAGAGTTTTACCAAACATTCAAGGAAGAACTAAAACCTATCCTCTTCAGACTATTCCAAAAAATTCAAGAGGAAGGAACACTTCCAAGCTCCTTCTATGAAGCCAGCATCACCCTAATACCAAAACCAGATAAAGACAACACAATGAAAGAGAATTACAGACCAATATCCCTCATGAACATAGGTGCCAAAATCCTCAACAAAATTCTAGCAAATCGGCTCCAGCAGTACATCAGAAAGATCATACACCATGACCAAGTAGGATTTATCCCAGGAATGCAAGGATGGTACAATATCCGCAAATCAATAAACGTGATACATCACATAAACAAATTGAGAGATAAAAATCACATAGTCATATCAATTGATGCAGAAAAAGCATTTGACAAAATCCAACACCCTTTCTTGATAAAAACTCTCAACAAGGTGGGAATAGAAGGCTCATACCTCAACATAATAAAAGCTATATATGATAAACCCACAGCAACCATCATACTCAATTGACAAAAACTAAAAACATTTCCCATAAGATCAGGAACAAGACAGGGATGCCCACTCTCGCCACTCCTGTTTGACATAGTACTGGAAGTATTAGCCATTGCAATTAGACAAGAAGAAGAAATGAAAGGCATCCAAATTGGAAAAGAACAAGTAAAGCTGTCTTTATTTGCAGACAACATGATATTGTACATAAAAAATCCAAAAGACTCCATCAAAAAACTCATATAGTTAATAAATGAATTCGGCAATGTAGCAGGATACAAAATTAACGCCAAGAAATCTATGGCCTTTCTGTACACCAATAGTGAACTTACAGACAGAGAGACTAAACAGGCAATCCCATTTACCATCACACCAAAAAAATTAAGATACCTAGGAATAAACTTAACTAAGGAGGTAAAAGACCTATACACGGAAAACTACAGGACACTGAAAAAAACAGATAGAGGAAGACGTAAACAGGTGGAAGAACATACCATATTCATGGATTGGTAGAATCAACATCATTAAAATGTCCATACTACCCAAAGCAATCTATAGGTTCAATGCACTCCCCATTAAAATACCAATGGCATATTTCACAGACCTTCAAAGAACTCTCCAAAAATTCATCTGGAATAAAAAAAGACCCCAAATAGCTACAGCAATCCTGAGAAAGAAGAATAAAGTAGGAGTGATGTCAATACCAGATTTCAAGCTATATTACAAAGCCACTGTTCTCAAAACAGCCTGGTACTGGCACAAGAACAGACATACAGATCAATGGAACAGAATAGAGAATCCAGATATTGACCCAAACCACTATGCTCAATTAATATTTGACAAAGGAGGCATGAACATACAATGGAATAAAGACAGTCTCTTCAATAAATGGTGTTGGGAAAATTGGACAGATACATGCAAAAAAATGAAACTAGATCACCAATTTACGCCATACACAAAAATAAACTCAAAATGGATACAGGACTTAAACATAAGACGGGAAACCATAAAAATACTAGAGGAATCCACAGGCAGCAAAATCTCACACATATGCCAAAAGAACCTCTTCTCCGATACTGCCCCTAGGGCAATGGAAGCTAAAGAGAAAATAAACAAATGGGACTACATCAAAATAAAAAGCTTTTTTACAGCAAAAGAAACTATCAGCAAAACAACAAGAAAGCCCACTGCATGGGAGAACATATTTGCAAATGGCATCACTGATAAAGGTTTAATCTCCAACATCTACAGGCAGCTTATACAACTTAATCAAAGGAAGATAAATGATCCAATAAAAAAATGGGCAACGGACCTAAATAGAATCTTTTCGAAAGAAGACAGAAGGAAGGCCAAGAGGCACATGAAAACATGCTCAACGTCACTAATTATCCGAGAGATGTAAATCAAAACAACAATGCGTTACCATCTCACACCTGTCAGAATGGCTATCATCAACAAATCAACAAAGACAAGTGTTGGCGAGGATGCGGAGGAAAAGGAACCCTCGTGCACTGCTGGTGGGAATGCAGACTGGTGCAGCCACTGTGGAGAACAGTATGGAGTTTCCTCAAAAAACTTAAAATGGAACTCCCATTTGACCCAGTAATCCCACTCCTAGGAATATATCCTAAGAAACTGGGAACACCAATAAGAAAGGATATATGCACCCCTATGTTCATAGCAGCACAATTTACAATAGCTAAGTTTTGGAAATAGCCTAGCTGCCCGTCAGCAGATGACTGGATCTGAAAACTATGGTACATCTACACAATGGAATATTATGCTGCCATAAAAAAGAAGGAATTCTTACTATTTGCAGCAACCTGGATGGAATTGGAGAACATTATGTTAAGGTAAATAAGCCAGTCAATGAAAAAAATACCACATGATCTCACTCATTTATGGATAATAAAGAACATTAAAAACTTGAACAAAAAGATAGATACAGAGGCACTAAAGCATCAAACAGTCTGTCAAATTACAGCAGGAAGGTTAGGGAGAGGTGGGGAAGATAAGAGATCAATGAAAGGACTTGTATGCATGCATATAAGCATAACCAATGGACACAAAACTCTGGGGGGTGAGGGCATATATGGGAGTGGGGTGGTGGGGCAATGGTAAGATATGTACACATATATTACCTTAATTAAAAAATTAAAAAAAAATCAGAAAATATAATAAACTGTGCTGTGAATTTTTGTAAATACTTTTGCCAGTTGGTCTCCCATTGTCCTTTGCTTCAGTTAATTCAATCAGTGGGCAGCAGCTTACCTTTCTCCCCCCTGATTCATTCACAGTGTTTAAATTTTCTCTGAAATTTCATTCTCATTCTCTTTTAACATGGCTTAATTACATGAAAAAATAAAACATATCATTGCAAGCAAGGCTACACATGCATGTAGTCTACTTTTCTGAGAGGCAGAGGAGCAAAGTAAGAATAAGGAAACAGAACTTTGTCCTTCCACATTTCTCCCACCATATTATTGGGTCATTTTGAGATATTTTTTTGTGAGAGCTGAAAGTAAAGTTCTCATGCCATGTACCCCCATTGCCACCTATTATTTATCTTCATGTAATGCTATGCTTTCTAGTGTGCCTCCACCATTTGTTTATGTTACTAATAACAGGCTTCATAGAGTAATTTTTAGTGGTTGGTCCCAATCATGCAGTAGCTGACAGAAATTTTTAGTAATAACTTGAGGCTCGTTAATGTGGCGAGCAGAGCTGGGAAACAAGCCTTCCTAAATGTTCACCTAGTTTGATTATCTAGGCCCAGATTCTGTACCTGGAAGTCCAGTTTTAGAGTGAGTTATGTTAAGACTAAGGAAGGCAAAACAGTCCAAAATTCATATTTACAAAAGGAAAGAGTTTTTGCCCAGCCCAAAGAACTTGTAACACAAGAAACTCCCTTACTTTCTCCTGCTTACTCTTCATTGAAAACCTGACTGTATTTTTTACTTACCTTCCTTTGGCTATCAGTCTTTCCTTAAAATACTTTAACTTATAACAGTTACTAGTAAAGGTAATAGCTTTTATTTTGGTATTAAAAAACCCAAACCAATAGAAACCAGAGTCTTATAGGGTCTTAACCTTATTTAAAATATATCCATAATGGAAAACTATTCATATCTGAGCCTGGTGTTGACAAGCAGAATACTTTAAGTATAGATGTAGCACTACATTATAAAGAAGTTATTTTCTTGAGGCAGTTTTTAACTTCATACTTGATTAAAAATATTCAATCATAAAAAGGTATACAATTTTATAATTTACAAAGCACTTTTATATACTTTTTTTATATATTGGTCTCACAACTGCCAGGTTCAGTAGGCATTATTATTAATACCATTCTCATTTTATAAATTAGGAAAATGAGATTTGGAAATGTTAAACAACTTAACACATAACAAGAAAGAGGCAAAACTTGGATTTAAAGTAAGGTATCCTGGTTCCAAATCCTGGATTCTTTCCAATAAAATGCTATGTCTGTCCTTTGGGAAACTGCTCTGGGCAGTTGAAGAGTCTGGGTGTTAGGCTTACTGCAAAGGCCTGAAGCCAAATCCAGGGCAAAACAGAAAAAGTCCACACTAGGGTCTGGGTGGCCATGGCAAAGCGGCCTTCCTAAAATGCAAATCCGATTGTATCACACCCCTATTCAAAAATCCTTGGAAGGCTCCCCACTACCTAAAGAGTCAAGTCCTAACTAAATAACTTGGTACTCAGGTTTCCAACCTTCCTTCCTGGAACAGTTTCTCAGCCTTTGAAGTCATGGACTCTACACTGAAGCTATGAAAGGCTCTCCTTGTTCATTGCTGGTTTCCCCACAGGTACCTCAGACTCCCCAAGTCCTAAACTAAATGGTCCACTGACCCAGCTGCTCCCCCTCCACAGTGTCCTGCTCTCCCTCCACAGTATCCAGCTTCTTATCCACTGTGTCCTGCCTCCTCACTCTCCTTTACACCTGGCATCTATTTCAGGGCCAATTCCAGTCACTCCATTATTTCTGACATTTCTCACTATAGTCACCAGAGAACAGAACAGGGTAATCTCTTGCCTGACAATTACCGTATTCTCACCCTACAGCTCCAGTGAGATTTCAAAGCAGCCTCTGATGCAGTTCTGTCCCTCCTTGAAGCTGGCCATCCAGAGGACCCATTGCTTCCCCAATCTTTGCTTTGCTGAGCTCCTTGCCTTCTCTGAACCTGATTGGCAAAGTCCTAGTCCCTGCTCATTGCTCCTATTATTATTTTCACCTTGCATGACCTCCTACCTCTCTGCCTGTTCAAGTTCCCTGCAAGGCTCTTGGAAAATGCTGCTTCCTCTAGGAAGTCTTTCTGGATCCTCACTATTGGAAATGCATGTCTCTCCTTTAAAGCTTTGCTGAGCTTGGGCCAGGTTTATTGAGTTGAGTTCAAATCCCACCTTTGTGCTATATTATTGATAAGTCCTGGGCAGGTTTAAGTTGAGAGCACAGGCCCTAGAGTCAACTACCCTGGGTATGTAACCCCAGTTCTGATACTCCCTAGTTCCTAGAACAATGTCCATAACCTCTTAGAGCCTCAGTTTCTTCACCTGTAAAATGGAGAGATAGTTATTGCCTCATAGGGCTCTTATGAAGAGGAAATGATTAATCTGTGTGTAGTGCTAAGGGAAGTGCCTGCCTCAGGGCAAGTGCTGTCATGGTATTATTATTGCTATTGTCATTAATAATATGACCTCTTTACTGGTCTGCCAGGCCCTCATGGGCAGGAACCAAGTCAGATCCCTTTGGTCTACCCCCGCCCCCCGCACCACCTCAGGCTCCTGAAAGAAGGAGGCAGGCAGAGAGACAAACAAAATGTCCTCCCCTCCTTGATGTTAGTGTGGCCTGGGGAACAGGCAAGCCTGCTGCAGCTCCCAAGCCTCCCGCCTCTCCTCTGAGGCAACTGTGCAGCTGGATGTCCATGAGCATGGGGACAATGGGGACAAATTGGGGGGAATCCAGAGGAGTGAAGTCCCCGAGCCCTTGGGAAAGGGCAGGCCCACCAAAGGAGGGAGATGAAAGCAGTTCCATGTGTGTGGCTTGGCTGAAGGACAGAGCTGGGTGTGACGGGAGACACGATAACTGGAGACAGGGATTCCAGCAGTGCAAACAAGCTGGAGAGGACTCCGTGGTGGGGCCGCTCTGCTGAGGCAAATGGGCTCTTGAAATTGCAAGATTGGAGTTTTATGGAGCCCCAGGCAGGCCAGCAAGCCCCTCTGTCCTACTGGCCTGGACAGAGGACCCTTCGAACTGGTTCTCAGGGCTGGCAGTTCTGCTTGGCTGTGCAATCCTAGTCCTGGAGGTAGGCCATTTACCCGTAGCTGGCTGAGTCTGAGAGCTCTGGAGGGAGAGCAAGGGAACCTGGGAGGAGAGAGGAGTCTGGAGATGGAGGAGTGGCAGGAGGCTGTCCCTACTAGACCCCCAGTTCCCCCACTGCCTCCGCAATGCTGGTGTCTGGCCTGCACAGGACCCAAGTCTACTTCCTGAGGTTGGAGAGTCTGAGTTCCCTTATAGTGGGGATCCTGGAGAACAAAAGGACCAGACCGCCTGCCCCCCAATGAGGGTTCCCTGGGGCCTCTGCTAGCCACCTTCCACCCTCACCCCTGAGGGATCTCAAACTGCACCTTTGAGGTGGTAGTGAGGGAGAAAGGGCATGAGTCTTGGTCAGAGAATTGAGTTCAAATCCCACCTCTGTGCTGTATTATTGATGAGTCCTGGGCAAGCCCCTTCCTTTACTTCAGAATTAAAGTCTGACTTTTTCTATCATGAAATGGAGAACACAATGTCCACCTTACAGGACTATAGGCAGGGATCGATGGGATAATGATGTGCAAGGGCCTGACCCATGGTAGGTGAGAACTGCTTTACCTTTCATACACCGTTTGGGGCATGAAACTGCAATGCTCAGGAGGGAGAAGCTCTTGGCCAACTGTGATTCCTGGGTTGACCCCAAGAAGTCCCTTCGGTTTCTCTACTCCCAAGGTCATTCTGTGACTATGGGGGTACTCAGGGCCTTGCCACCTGGGCCAGCTGGATTGACCTCACTGACTCCCCAGGCACAGGAGTGTTGCACAAAGGAGGTTTTCCCCAAGTGAACCCTCAGGGCCTGGGCTGTCCCTGTTCACAGCCATCTCTGACATCTCAGCCTCACGTGGCTTTCCCTGCAGTGTGGAGCAGGCCTGTCTGCCAGCTCTCTGATTGAGTTTTGACCTTGCCTGTGGAACTCTTTCTTTGGGTTCCACATGTCAGGGCCATTCTTTGTCTTTTGGACTATCCTACCACCTCTACCCTGTTCAAAGCCAAGAACCCACTCCTGGGCCTGCTTTGTCACCTGCTTCATTTAGGAAGTCTTTGGAGCAAGGGCTAGCCTCCAAAGGTTCACCCATATGGTAAAAGCAAAGAAAAGAGCCTGGGATGAAGGCCAGGAAATCTCAGTTTTAGTTTCAATTCCTTGGCTCATTCTTTATATGGTCTTCATGAGCCACTTCCTTTTTGAACCTCTGTTTTTCCATCTATAAAATGGAAGTCCTAATTCTTGCACTAATTGAGCTCAGTTCTATGGCAGTAGAGGACACACAGAGCATGCAGGAACCCCAGTCACAATTTTTGTCACTCAGCTGTTTCCATTTTGTTAGATGCCAAGATCGCCAGCTCCTTACAGTTCACCATTTCACCTCAATTATTTATGAGAAAAATTACTCCACTGGTTACCAATCTTTATTGTTCGGAAATCTTTTGTGTCTAGCCCAAATCCTTCCTGCTGCAGTTCCAACTTGGGTCTACATACCTTAGACACCTCTTAGCTTGTCTTCTCTTTCCTCTTCCCCTCAACTCTTGCCCTTGACTCAGAGGGTGAGAGTAGGGTTGAGGACAAAGGCTTCCCTTGCACCTGGCCAGAAGCCCTTCATCTGCTGACACACTGTCAACCTCACCCGTATCTCACTCTGGTCTACACCGTCCTAGCTGGAATACTTGTGATCTCTCACTGTGCATTAGAACTAGAGCACCAGCCTTGACTTTAATCTCTCTTGGCAGCTCCGTGGCACCGATAAGTCTCAAGCTTATGGCAGAGGAAAAATGAAACCCATGTTACCCCACCAGGGACCAGCCCCCACCCAGCAGAGCTAAGGATGTCCTCCAACAGGTATCAATAGTCCCCAGCTATCACCTCAAGGCATCTGGAGGTGGGGTGGAGTGGTGCTCCTTGGACATCCTCCTCCCTGAAGGCACAACAGCTCCTTCCAGCCCCCCAGGCTCTGCCTCTCTCCTTTCTCAGTCAGGAGGGCTTCCCCAGCATTTGTGATGGGGGCAGCTCCCTCCTGAGTTTGAGGTTAAAGGGGATGTCTTCTCCAGGAATCTGTAGCGAAATTGCTGAGCTGTTCACAGTGACCTGGAGATGATGTTTGGAAATCTGATTTGTGATAATATAAGGTTCCTTTTAAGTAATGCTGGCTGGAGAGGAAAGGAGGAAAAAAACAACCAAGGAAAACAACCTTATAGAGGTTTAAAAAGGGATGCTGTCATGGCCGCCTCCTCAATCTCCCAAATCATTTTCCTTTCTTCCCTCTCCTCCTCCTACCCCAGACCTACTTTTGTTTACAACAATCTCTTGGAAAGAAGATTGAAAGTGAAATCTGTTTCCTTGCTTAAATATATAAATTTAAAGGGGGAAGAAAGCCCTCTCTCCCCATCACTCGCCTGCCCCTTGGCTGAGCGCTGTGCGTAATTGGAGGGCTGCTTGTTCTGGGCTAGTCGGTCAGCATGGGCTCTCCAGTGCCCATTCATCACTCCATCACAGAAGGATCATTAAGGCAGGAAAACAGTCTGGGGATGAGATGGGAAACCTGGAGGAGGGGCGCCACTTATTAACGCACTCCAGGCACTGTTTATGTAGTGGCTGGTGACCAGAAGTTTACTATCTCCATAGGAGAATAAATACAGTATGAAGGGATAAAGTTAGACACAAGGCAGGACTTCCACTTTCTCTGTTCAACATACTGTTCACTTGGCCCAGTAGTGAAAAGAATTGAGACATTTTAGAATCCCTAGATGAATGAGTGACCCCAATCCCTGCACCTCTCTGGGCTAGGGATGGACTACTTTGTGACAGAGGGAGGGTTAAGATGAAGCATCTGTGTCTCAGCAGGAAAAGATGGGGTAGCAGTCAAGGGAGTGTCCCATTGAAGAGGAGATGCTTGTGTGGAAAGATGAACCCAGTTGGGGGAGTGGATATCAAGGAAGGGACCAGCACACCCAGTAGATGCCACCAGGGCTATTGTCCCACCAGCACTGCCCCCACCCCGCCCCAATACACACATGTGCTCACACCACTTCCCTTGTCTGCTCTACCAGGGCATGAGTCTAACATCTCAGGTGGCACCACATGCACTACCCACTGTCTGGCTCTCACCCTAGCATTCCAATGCTCCTGCCCCAGCATAAAGTCAGCCAACATGCCTAGCAAGGCAGGACGGGGCAGGCTGAAGGGAGAAGGTGGTGCCAAAAGCCCACCATGCAGGCAGCATAGCTGCCTACCAGCCCAGGGCATATTCCTCCAACCAGAATCTCAGGAACACCCACTTCCCCAGGCCCTGGTGCTGGGACCCCCGCCTACCAGGAGCTGTGCTTCAAGAGAAAGAACAGAAAGGGCTTTTTGGCATTCTTTTCAGGGTCCCTTGCACCCCCACCCACCTACTCTATCCAAGGCATGTTATTACTATCAGAAATATCAGATGTTTCAACTCAAATTAAAGTCAGGTTAAATGTCTCCACTGCAGAAATCCCAGATGGAGAAGAGGGACTCCCTCTCAGCCTTCTGCCTTCTCTTCCTCCCTCTCCAATAGTGGAACAAAAGCATCAATTTATAGTATGCTTTCAGACCATTCAATCCAACCATCTCAACTTACATATAGGGAAGCCGAGGCCTAGAATGAAGAATGGGCTTGCCTAAATTTACTCAGCAAGTTAACGGCAGAGCTAGGACAAGGATCCAGGTTTCTTGATTTCCAGCCCACAGTGTTGTTTTCACAGTGCACATTTGCAATCCTGTTAGACCTACCAATTCCCTTGACCTTGAAAACTTCAAACTTGCCATCAGAGATGTCCTAGCATTTGTGATGCTTTGACAAAAGCAGAAGGCAGCATCTCATTAATCCTGGCCTATAAAGGTCACTTAAAAGTGCTTGACACACAGGCCATATAATTATGAGCTAATCCCCACTCTTCTCTGGGTCTGTTTCCTCATCTGTGAAATCAGAAATACAGGAGGCCATTGCTTTTATCTATTCAGATCCATTCCTTCTTTTCTAATAACAGCACCCAAATTCTCCTGGGAAACCACTCCTCCCACACTGTGAGTCCATGTGAGTCAATTTCAAGGATTTCCAGATGACACAGTCCAAGCAGAACATTCCACCACACTGAACCAAGTGATTGGTTTATGCAGAGTCATGTGACCCCAGCTGGGTCAATACAAATACTCCCTGGAACTTCTGGTAAAAATATAAGGAAAGAGACATTGGTGATTGATCAGCTAAAAGATATAAGCCTAGCATTCCAGGAGCCCTGTGAGAAGAGTCTGCCTGAGAATGATGCCTACAGAGAGAAATGGGCATCCAAAAGATAGACTGGCTTCCTCTGAGCCTAATATCTAATATTGCCAGAACAGACCACCCTGATACTTCTCATTTTTGTGAACTAACATTATACCTTTTTGGCTTAAACCAGTTTTAGTTGGATTCCTTCCATGTGCAAACAAAAGGGGCCTCACTAACGTAAGAGAGATTGGAAATATATCTCCAATGGTAGGATTGGAAGAGACCTTAAGGAGTTGCCCAGTAGAGACTTAGAAAAATATAATGAATGAATAAAGGAGTCTGGGATAACCATGCCATTCATGGACTGGAATAAAACCTCAGCCATTTCGTCAGCAGTACTCCTCCAGCCCCTTACCTGAAGTAAACAATGTGTAGGCTTTTCGGTCAGATAGACCTGGCTTTGAACACTGGTTTCCTCATTCCCCATCTATATAAACTGTGGCATGTTTCCTGTCTAAACCTCAAGTTTAACTCAAGCAGATGTCAAAGAAGTTATGAGTCTAATTCAAGGAGCATGGAATACGGCACCATCCTACCTAATAATAGACAAATATGCAAATTGACCATACCTCCGACACACCCACAAGCCACGCCCACCATCCAATCAGAGCAAGCATGCAAATTAACCCAAACCAAGATGGCTACAGCCACAGAGAGCAAGGTTTCTTAGGTAACAGAGGAAGCCAAGCTTTCCGTCTGCCCTTGCCAGGCCTAAGCCTCCACTCAAGCTACAAAGTTTCAATTATAGAAGGTAAACAAATTCAAACAAATGGCAGCAGAATGGAGCTTGAGAGAGCAGGCCAGGGTTGCTGCTGGCAACAGGGGAAGCAAAGCTTTCCGCACACCCTGGCTGTGCCCACCCGCTTAAGGCAACAAAGTTTCAATTATAACCCCAACAGAAATGGCTGCTGGCCTCGGAGGGAGCCCCAGGCTTGTCTCCACTCCAGGCTACAAAGTTTCAATTATAGAAGGAAAATAAATTCCAGATACCAGGGCCTCCGCTTGGGTTGCCAGAGGGTGTTGCCTGCCGGCAAACCACCACAGGCCCCTCGCTCAGGCCACCCCACGCCCTAAGGGAACCCCCACCTGATCCGGGACACCCTTCAGGGCAAACCAGCTGGCCCCCACCCCTGTACCAGGCCTCTATCCTATCTAATAAAAGAGTAATATACAGATTGATCATCACTGCAACACACAATATAGCTGCCCCCATGTGGTCAAAGATCCTGCCCCCATGTGGACACAAGATGGCCACCACAAGATGGCCAGCAGGAGAGGGCAGTTGAGAGGCACCCAGCCTGCAAGGGAGGGCAGTTGAGAAGGACCAGGCCTGCAAGGGAGGGCAGTTGGAGGTGATCAACCCTGCAGGAGAGGGCAGTTAGGGGTGACCAGGCCGGCAGAGGAGGGAAGTTGGGAGCAAACAGGCTGGAAGCAGAGTGGTTAGGGGGTGATCAGGCTGGCAGGCAGAAGCAGTTAGGGGCAATCAGGAAGGCAGGCAGGCAACCAGTTGGGAGCCAGCAGTCCTGGATTGTGAGAGGGATGTCCGACTGCCTGATCCACTGGGATTGGGCCTAAATGGGAAGTCAGACATCCCTTGAGGGGTCCCATATTGGAGAGGGTACAGGCTGGGCTGAGTGACAACCCCCCTCCATGCACGAATTTCATGCACCGGGCCTCTAGTAACAAGATAAGACAAGAACATTAAGACAACAGACATTTAGACAGCAGACATTTACAGGGCCATTTGCTAAAGGCAAAGGGATTGGCACACATCCTTACAGGCAGCTGGGGCAGGGGTGGGCAGGGATACCACATAGGGTTGTGGTGCACAATTCCAGTGGTGCCATTCACATAGTCTATGATGAGAAGGGTGCACTCTAGAGCCATGTACTCCATAATTTGTACAAACTTACACATTACCCATAGGGCTGTGGTACATTGAAATTGATACCCATGCCTTCTTCACTGAAGGCATATTCAGTTTTTCTTTTTATATTGTTAAAGAAGTAGAACTGCAAGAATAATGTTACTATGAAGCTATGGTTGGATATACACTGAGTGGCCAGATTATTATGATCTCTGAACGCATAATCATCTGGCCACTCAGTGTATGTCCTATATAATAAAAGGCTAATATGCAAATTGTCCCCTCGACCAGGAGTTCAACCAGCAGGCGGCTGGCCAATCTCCCATGTCCCCACCCCCTGGCCAGGCTGGCCGGACCCCACCTATGCACAAATTCATGCACTGGGCCTCTAATATATATATACACTGAGTGGCCAGATTATTATTTGTTCAGAGATCATAATAATCTGGCCACTCAGTGTATAGTGCAATTAGTGCTCTGTTGTGACCAAGGGACTGGGAATACCAAAATATTGGCCCAGACCAAAACCAGCTCTCTCCACAAGGGTCCCAGGAGACATATATCCACATAGGACAAAGGCAAAGGAAACCAAAGTAGCACTTTCTTTTTAGCTTGGCTTTAGGCCTCAAACCTCAGTGAAAGCTCTAGTACACCGGGAAAGATTGTACAGCCTAGCCTAAAGTCTCTTATCACAAGGCAAAACCTGAATCTCAGATCTTAGCTCACTCCTATTGGCTTCATGGAAGAAAAAAGTAAACACATGTAATGGCTGATTAAAAGCCCATCATTCACATGGGCAAAAGAGAAAGAGGAGCAATCCACACTCTTATCCTGATACGTGATGCATATTGACTTGACCCACTTATTGGCCCAATAATATTCCTGATATTGACCAATTTTCCTGTTGGGGACAGGGTATCAAAGAAAGGAATGGTAGAAGGATGACTTTCCCAGACCTGGCCTATAAATATTAATGAGACCTGGGTTAAAAAACAAGTATGGGGAGAGTAAAGTGGTGAACTAAGTATATCTAATAAACTCCTCATATCCTGCATCTCTAGAAATGATAAATACTATATATATTTAAAAATTCATTACCATTCTGGAATACACTTGGTGCCCAATACCAAGAGACCATGAGGAGGGTGAAATAAAGGTATTTTCTAACATTTCAGTGCTTCAAAATGTAATCACTGCTTCAAATGCTTCAAATTCTCTGACATAACCAATATTGCACTAAGGAACACAATAAATTTAAGCACAAGAAGTATGATGAAAGAAGCAATGAGCAAAGAAATCAGCCAATCAGTAAAAGAAGGTGTCAACGCAAGCAGTGATTAGGGTGGCAGCATGGACAGGGAATGTCAAAGAGGGAGCAGAGGTAAAAAAAAAAATGCATACCAAGCTTCTTGCCTCATTTGGAGGGAGAATAGAGATCAGATTGATGCTAAATGTTGACAGACTGAGAATGTGTATGTTTTAGCATGTGTATTAATAATGCACAGGTAAACCTTAGCAGCTTAGAAATATAATATATACTTTTAAAACTATAAGACACATGTAAAACAAAATAACACAACAGTTTGAAAATAAAAAAACTGAAAAATATACGCAAATGCCAATATAAAGAATATGAGTGTAGCAATAACAATGTCAGACAAAACAGAGTTCAGAACAAAAGCATTACAAAATAAAAGATATTTCATTGATAATAGGCTATCACAAAGATAACTGTAAGCCTTTACAACATAGGTTTGAAATAGAGATCAGCCAATTCACAATTGTAGTGTAAAAACAGACCTTTTGCAGAAATTGTCACATCAAGTGCTAACTTACTAACATACTAACTAAATAAGGACATATAGGATTTATAATACAATTATCAAACTTGAACATGTGAGTGCTTGTATTAACATACAGGAAATGCACACACTTTTTAAATGCACATTTAGCACTTACAAAAAATGAATGGTGTATAAAGCCACAAGAGAAATCTCAGCAAATCCCAAATAATAAAAAACATATAGGGCCACATATTAACCACAAGAAAAAAAATTACATTTACTAACAAAACAATGGTTTGAAATCTGCAATTATTAAAAAAAAAGAAATATTGAAGATTAAATTAAGCTTTTTTGTTTGTGTGTTTGTTTTGTTTTTGTTTTTTAATGAACTGTTTTAACGGTACATTTAATATTTTTATTAGGATTACAAACACACATGCATACTTCAGTACCTTAATAAAAACTCAAAAGCAATACAAAATGTGAATAACAGCAGCAACTAGCATGCTTTTTTTTTTACTATTCTACTCTCAAAATTTCAATTTTTTACTAGTATAGTTGATAATACATGTTTAGGGAAAAAACACATAAGCTAAACAAAAGTAAAAGTGAGTAATTACTGAAGATAAAAGCAGAAATCAATGAAAGAAAATACAAATAAAAATGTTGGTTCTATTCTAAAGGACCAATGAAAAGACAAATGTTCTTTCTGATAAGAGAGAGAGAGAGAGAGAGAGAGAGAGAGAGAGAATTTAAAATGGTGGCAGAGTAAATGGAAACTCACAGACATGCTCCCAGGACCAAACTGGAATTACAACTAAAATACAGAAGAACCACCCTGAAAAATCAACAGAGGACTAGCTGGAGAGAACCCTGATAACCAAGGATGGAAAACAGAGAGAACATAGAGACTGATAAGAATGGAGGAGGCACAAAAGTGCTGGCTGGGCTCCCACAGACAGCAGCTGAAGTTCTGAAGAGATGGCTCAGTTGTGGAGGATTGCTGCTGGGAACTCTGGGGTCTAACCCCAAGCTGGGCCCCCCAGCAGAGAGCATCAGAACTGAGAAAGGTGCCAACATAACATCTGGCAGTGAAAAACACTGCTAGGAAGAGACAGCTGTGAATGCAGGCACACTCTTAAAGGGCCAACCCATAACATTTTGAGTACAGCCACTCACCTTGGGCTCTGGCAGAAGGAGGGCAGTGTGGACTGGAGCTGTGTGAGAATAAGCCAGGATTGGGGGCTCTGGAGTTAGAGCTCAGAAGGCAGATACCCTGGTTTCCTGTGCTGAGTCATTCTCTCACACTTCAGAGGTCATCTTCCTCAGGCAAACCTTTGCTATCCTGCAGGTTTTTCCTGGGGGAAGACTGTTGACCCACCCTATTGGAAATTCCCTGCCCCATATACAGTTTTTGAGGCCCATTAAGAGACTGAGAATAACAAATAGCCTCCATGCAGACGTAATTGTCCCTCCCTGTTGGAAAACCTCTCACCCAATCTGTGTACGATTGCCTGAGGGTTACTCAAGACTGAATCCAATCAATCTGCAGGCAGAGGCGGTTCTCTGGAGGCTTTGAGTCTTTGCCTGATCTAGTTAGTCTGAAAAAGCAGTTTGGGTTCCCACCACAGACACCATCCTGGACTGCTCAGCAAGGCAAAAGCTATCAGGACCCCAAGTGCCTGCAGAACCTGCTCCAGGAGGGAAGGAAGTACAACTCGAAATAAGGTCAATCAATGTTTGAAACTCAAGGCATATCCAGCTTCTGGAATAAGGAGTCCTCAACCACTGGACAGCTGGAAAGACCACATTGGGGTTGAACCTCACTGGCAGCAAGTTGGAGGGGACATCCCTCCCACAAATGGGAAATAAAAAATCAAGTCCCAATTACAATAGGAGAGCCCAAACAATGTATACAAGATGCATTCCTAAAGCATCCAGCTCAGGTGAACAAAGAGACTACACAACTGGACCCCTCAAGACACTCTTTATATAAGGCCATCCCACAAAGACTGAGAGGCATAGCAATTATATCTAACACATAGAAGCAAATACAAAGAGACAGCTAAAATGGAGAGACAAAGAAACAAACCCCAAATGAGAGAAAGGAAGGAATCTGCAGAAAAAGTACTAAATGAGATGGAGGCAAGCAACCTATCAGACATAAAGTTCAAGCATGGTTATAAAAATCTTAAGGAACTCAGTGCAAATTACAACATCATGAAAAGGGGAATAGAGGCCATAACAAGAACCAGACAGAAATGAAGAATGATATATCTGACATGAAGAACACACTGGAAGGGATTATAAGTAGACTGCATGAAGCAAAGGACCAAATCAGTGATTAGGAAGACACTGTAGAAATAAATAACCAATTAGAGCAGCAAATAGAAAAAAATATTTAAAAAGCAGAAAAATAGCTTAAGGGAGCTCTGGGACAACATGAAACTTAACAACATCTGCATTACAGGAATCCCAGAAGGGGAAAAGAATTATCAAGGAACAGAGAACCTATTTAAAATGACAGAGAACTTCCCTAAACTGATGAAGCAAAATATCTCACAAGTTTAGGAGGCTCAGAGTCTCAATCAAGATGAACCCAAAGAGACCCACACCTAGATAGATCATAATTAAATGACAAATGTTAAAGAAAAAGAATCTTATTTTTTTTCTTTTAAAAAACATTTATTGTTGAAAGTATTACAAAGGTACTCTTTCCGCCCCCCCCCCCGCCATTAACCTCTTCTAGACTGCTCCCCCCCGAAGGCCCTCAGCACCAAATTGTCTGTGCCCACAAGTTATGCATACAAGTTCATTGATTGATCTCTTCCAACCCACCATCCCCTGCCTTCCCTCTGAGGTTCAACAGTTTGTTCATACTTCTATGACTCTCAGTCTATTTTTGATCATCAATTTATTTGGTTCAATAGATTGCACATATGAGTGAGATCATGTAATACTTATCTTTCTCTGACTGGCTTATTTTGCTAATCATAATACTCTCTGGGGCCATCCATGCTGTTGCAAATGGTAAGAGTTCTTTCTTTTTTATTTCTGTGTAGTATTCCATTGTATAAATGTATCATAGTTTTTTTTATTCACTCATCTGCTGATGGGCACTTCAGCTGTTTCCAAGTCTCACCTATTGTAAATTGTGCTGCTATGCACATAGGGGTGCATATATTATTTCTGATGAGTGTTTCAGGTTTCTTAGGATATATTCCTAGAAGTAGGATGAATATGTCAAATGGGAGTTCCATCTTTAACTTTTTGAGGAAACTCCATACTGTTTTCCACAGTGGCTGCACCAGCTGCGTTCCCACCAGCAGTGTGCCAGGGTTCCCTTTTCTCCACATCCTCACCAACACTTGTCATTTGTTGATTTGTTTATGATAGGCATTCTGGCAGGTGTGAGGTGATATCTCCTTGTCATTTTTATTTGCATCTCTCAGATTATTAGTGACTTTGAGCATTTTTCATATGTCTCTTGGCTTTCTGTATGTCCACCTTGGAGAAATGTCTATTTAGGTCCTTTGCCCACTTGTTAATTGGATTTTTTGTCTTCCTTTTGTTAAGTTGTATGAATTGCCTATATATTTTGGAGATTAACCCCTTATCAGATGTATCATCGGCAAATATGCTCTCCCACATAGTGGCATCTCTTGTTATTTTGATGATGGTTTCTTCTGCAGTGCAGCAGCCTTTTATTTTGATGTAGTGCCATTTGTTTATTTTCTCCTTAGTTTCCATTGTCCTAGGAGATGTATCTATAAACATTGGTATAAAAGATGTCAGAGATTGTGGTGCCTAGGGTTTTATTCTATGACTTTTATGGTTTCACGTCTTACATTTAAGTAATTTATCCATTTTGAGTTTATTCTTGTGTATGGTGTAAGTTGGTGGTCTAGTTTCATTTTTTTTGCATGTACCAGTCAAATTTTCCCAACACCATTAAAGAGAATGTCTCTACTCCCAAGTATGCTCTTGCCTTCTTTGTCAAATATTAATTGAACATAATGACTTGGGTTGATTTACGGGTTCTCTGTCTGTTTCATTGATCTATATGCCTGTTCTTGTGCCAGTAACAGGCTATTTTGATTACAGTGGCTTTGTAGTATAATGATATCTTGTATTGTGACTCCACCAATGTTGTTCTTTCTCAAGATTGCTGCCTCAATTCAGGATCTTTTTTTGGTTACATATAAAATTTTAGAGGGTTTGTTTTATGTCTCTGAAATATGCTGTTGGTATTTTAATAGGGATTGCTTTGAATCTGTAGATTGTTTTGTATTAAGTATTTCTCTCTCAGACCGCGACCAGCGCAGCTAGAGAGTGGTCCATGAATCATGAGTAGGGGTGGCTGGGGATTGATAAAATGAAAGAGACAGACACAGAGACAGAGGGGAAAATCTGGGACCAGGTGGGACATCTGGCCCTCTGATGGAGAGACAGTGACCCAGAGTCGGTGCAGCACGTTTATGATATACAGTATAATTCCAGGAAATTTTACTAGAGTTTAAAACAAAGGAAATTATGTGAAATCATGGTTAAAGATCAAGCTGTAATTTTTCATTCTTTGTGGCTTCTTTGAAATTGTCATTCCTGGCTAAGTGCGGATAATTGCACCCATTCCTTGCACCTGGCTGAACTTAGATAATGAAACCCACCCCCTGGCACCTAAGCTAAGGGTCAGGCTGACAACGTACCTGCCTCTGGCACAGTACATCTTTAGAACGTGGCTTTGCCAATGCCACTGGATTCAGCTGACAATAATTAAAGAAATGCTCAATGTGCCTTCCCAGGAGCTCTCTACATCTCCCCCTTCTTTATTTTTAAATGTAGCTTATGGACATCTAGTTGGAGCCTTCAGACTTGATATCACAGGAGCTTGCTGCTGACTGAAAAAAAAAAAAAACAGGATAAAATTAGTAGTATACAAAGGAATCCTATTAGGTACCAGGTGGTGTGTTTTAACATTTTTCATGGATTAAATTCATTTAAATCATCTAGCAATTTTTTTGCCAGTTTCACTGGAGATGTAATTTCATTATGACTATTCTGAATGGCTTGCACATGTTTGTGTAGCAGCACTAAGTCTATACAGATATTATTATGATGCCATGTTCCCTGTAGGTGCATTTTTATTTTACTCCAATCCCATAGAGAGCTGTTATAACAGGCTGGAGTCACACAAATATATGTAAAAGCAGCATGGCATTGCAGCTGCTATTTAATCTTGACACTTTCTAATTGATTACCTAGTCCAATTACTACAGCTTCCAAAGCATTTAGCTTTGTTTCTAGCTTTTTGTCTGTATATTCTTGATCAAGAAATGTAGTTGAGGTGTTCTGAGCAAATTCATTGACAAACTTTGCATTCTGGATGCTTTGGGTCAATGCATTGACTCAGTTACAGCTGATGCGATAACAGTAACTAGGGTAACAATACCAAAAATAATAAGTCCCAAAGCATGCTTTTCCTGGGACAGTTGATTGTGTAATTCCTGCAATGCCTGGAGGCATGCATCTTGATACCATTTTCCTGTTATATTAGTGGGAAGCATAATAAAAGAAGGCTTCCTTAAAATTAATATATCTTCATTCAGGTTATGCCTGTAAACACAACTGGTAAGGTAACAGTGATGGTATTGGATAGCATAATGGGTGTCCAATCTGGTATTGTTCACATTTCCAGTCACCAATACATATGGGGGCTGGACACAAGCTCGTAAGCCATAGCAAGGGCTTGATGAACATGCTCATTTAACATTAGCTAAAAAAGAGTCAGTAGAAGGGAAGATGGCTTCCAATGGGAAGGCAGACTGCAAGATACTGTGTGAGTGAGAGAACAAAGGGAGAGTGTGTGGTCGCACAGGGAGTGTTTGTTAGTGAGTTGAAGGAAACCTATACTCCAGTAGACTGTGGGGGATGGCCGGACGGGGTTCCCCTGACCGGGCTGCCCCCAATGCTGCTGGTTCCCTCCCATAGAGACCAGCTCAGACATGGAGACCACGCCATCTTGAAAGGGAAAGTAGATGTTAACAGAAGCCTGAAAATCTACAACTACGGCACCCAGCAAACAGTTCCGAACACAAGAACACCAGTTCCCAAGTGGCATGAGCACAGGGATTCAGAAGAGCTCTACACCCAGTCATAAAAAGTCAGATTTCACCTGGGATAAGGAGAGAGAGAACTACATAACCAGACACCTGGAGAAGAGAGATCATGGGGAGACAAAGAAACAGCTCGCATATGAAAGAAAAGCAGGCATCACCAGAAAAGGAAGTAAACGAAATGGAGGCAAGAAATCTGACTGAGAAAGAATTCAGAGAAATGGTCATAAGGTGGATGAAAAGAATGGAAGAAAAATTCAACAATATGTGTAAGAACCAAGAGGAAATGAAGAAGAACCAAGAAGAAATGAAAAATGACATTGCTACTATAAAGAACTCAATAGAAAGCATCAAGAGTAGACTAGAAGAAGCAGAGGACTGCATCAGTGAGCTAGAAGACAAGGTAGGAAAAAATACCAAAGTAGAGCAGCTTCTAGAAAGAAAATTAAAAAGCAGGAAGAGAGCCAAAGGAAACTTTGGGACAACACAAAACGAAACAACATCCGCATGATAGGGGTGCCAGAAGGAGAGGAAACTGATCAAGGAATAGAAAACCTGTTTGAAGAAATAATTACAGAAAAATTCCCTGATATGGGGAAGAAAAAATTCACACAAACCAAGGAAGCTCACAAAGTCCCAAACAAAAGGAACCCCAAAAGACCGATGCCAAAGCACATTATAATTAAATTGGCAAACAACAACGACAAAGTAAGAATCCTAAAAGCGGCCAGAAAGTGACAGAAAGTTACCTACAAAGGATCCCCCATCATACTAGCAACAGATTTCTCAACAGAAACACATCAGGCCAAAAGGGAATGGAAAGAAATATACAAAGTCATGCAAAGGAAGGGTCTGAATCCAAGAATACTGTACCCAGCAAGGCTATGCTATCAATCAAAATTGAGGTTGAAATCAAGAGCTTCAAAGAGGAAAAATGACTAAGGGAGTTTATTACCACCAAACCAGCAATGCAAGAAATGCTAAAGGGTCTACTGTAAAAAAAAGAAATAGGAAGTGAAGAAGGAACACAGGGGTAAAGTATAAAAATGGGGAAAAACAAGTACCTATCAATAATAACTTTAAATGTAAATGGATTAAATGCCCCAATCAAAAGACACAGGGTAACTGATTGGATAAGAAAATATGACCAATATATCTGCTGTTTACAGGAAATCCACCTCAGAAAAATAGACACACACAGACTGAGGGTGAAAGGATGGAAAAAGGTTTTCAGGCAAATGGAAATTAAAAAAACGCTGGGGTAGCAATACTTCTATATGACAAATTAGATCTCAAAGTGAAGGAATTAACAAGAGATAAGAAGGCCACTTCATAATACTAAAGGGAGTAATCCAACAAGAAGAAATAACTCTGGTAAACATACACACACCCAATACAGGAGCACCCAAATACATAAAAATTCCTGGAGGATATCAAGGGAGAGATTGACAGCAATACAATCAATACCCCACTACCACCGTTGGACAAATCCTCTAAACAAAAAATCAGCAAAGAAACATCAATCCTAATGATTCTCTGGACCAGATGGAATTAATTGATATCTTCAGAACATTTCACCCCACAGTCACAGAATATACATTCTTCTCAAGTGCACATGGGTCATTTTCAAAGATAGACCATATATTGGGTCACAGGAAAGTCTTTTCAAATTCAAGAAGGTAGAAATCATATCAAGCATCTTCTCAGATCACAATGGCTTAAAACTGGAAATCAACTACAATAAAAACAATCCAAAGAAATCAAACACATGGAGACTAAACAGCATGCTATTAAACAATGAGTGGGTTACCAGACAGATCAAAGAAGAAATAAAAAACATCATGGCAAGAAAGGACAACAAAAACACAATACAAAATCTATGGGACACAACAAAAACAGTCTTGAGAGGGAAGTTCATAGCTCTGCAAGCCTACTGCAAAAAATAAGAAACAATGGTAATAATCAACCTAACCCTACAACTCAAAGAGTAGAAAGAGAGCAACAATAAAAGCCCAGTGTAAGCAGAAGGAAGGAAATAATAAAGATCAGAGCCGAGATAAATGACATAGAGACAAAAAAAAAAACAATACAAAAGATCAACAAAACCAAGAGCTGGTTCTTTGAAAGGATAAACATGGTTGATGAACCTCTAGCCAGGCTCACCAAGAAGCAAAGAGAGAGGACCCAAATAAACAAAATCAGAAATGAAACAGGAGAAATAACAACAGACCCCACAGAAATACAAAGGATTGTTAAAAATACTATGAACAAATCATTCCAACAAACTGGACAACCTAGAGGAAATGGACATATTTCTAGAAAAATACAACCTTACAAAACTCAATCAGGAAGAATCTAAACATCTGAATAGGCCAATAACTATGGAAGAAATTGAAGCAGTCATCAAACAGCTTCCAAGAAACAAAAGCCTGGGGCCAGACAGCTTCACAGGGGAGCTTTACAAAACATTCAAGGAAGAAATAAAACCTATCCTCCTCAGACTACTCCAAAAAATTTAAGAGGAAGGAACACTTCCAAGTTCATTCTATGAAGCCAGCATCACCCAAATACCAAAATGAGATAAAGACAGCACAATGAAAGAATTACTAGGCCAATATCCCTCATGAATATAGATGCCAAAATCCTCAACAAAATTCTAGCAAATCGGATTCAGCAGTACATCAGAAAGATCATACACCATAACCAAGTAAGATTTATCCCAGGAATGCAAGGATGGTACAATATCCGCAAATCAATAAACATGATACATCACATAAACAAATTGAGAGATAAAAATTACAAAGTCATATCAATTGATGCAAAAAATGCATTTGACAAAATCCAACACCCTTTCTTGATAAAAACTCTCAGCAAGGTGGGAATAGAAGGATCATACCTCAACATAATAAAAGCCATATATGATAAACCCACAGCCAACATCATACTCAATGGGCAAAAACTAAAACCATTTCCCCTAAGAACAGGAACAACACAGGAATGCCCACTCTCACCACTCCTGTTTGACATAGTACTAGAAGTATTAGCCATGTGATTAGACAAGAAGAAGAAATAAAAGGCATCCAAATTGGAAATGAAGTAAAACTGTCCTTATTTTAAGATGACATGATACTGTACATAGAAAGCCCTAAAGACTCCATGAAAAAACTATTAGACTTAATAAATGAATTTGGCAATGTAGTAGGATACAAAATTAATGCCAAGAAATCTATGGCATTTATTTACAGCAATAGTGAACTTACAGAAAGAGAGACTAAAAAAGCAATCCCCCCCCCCAAAAAAAAATAATAAATAAAGAAATAAATAAATAAATAAAAAAGCAATCCCATTTACCATCGCACCAAAAAAATTAAGATACCTAGGAATAAACTTAACTAAGGAGGTAAAAGACCTATATGTGGAAAACTACAGGACACTGAGAAAAGAGAGAGAGGAAGACATAAAAAGATGGAACAACATACCATGTTCATGGATTGGTAGAATCAACATCATTAAAATGTCCATACTCCCCAATGCAATCTATAGATTCAATGCACCCCCCATTAAAATACCAATGGCATATTTCACATACCTAGAAAGAACTCTTCAAAAATTCATCCAGAATAAAATAAGACCCCAAATAGCCACAGCAAACCTGAGGAAGTAGAACAAAGTAGGTGGGATCTCATTACCAGATTTCAAGCTGTATTACAAAGTCACTGTTCTCAAAACAGCTTGATACTGGCACAAGAACAGACATATAGGCCAATGGAATAGAATAGAGAACACATATATCGACCTAAACCACTATGCTCAATTAATATTTAACAAAGGAGTCATGAACATACAATGGAGTTAAGACAGTCTCTTCAATAAATGGTGTTGGGAAAATTGGACAGATACATGCAAAAAAAAATGAAACTAGACCACCAACTTACACCATACACAAAAATAAACTCAAAATGGATAAAGGACTTAAACATGAGATGGGAAACCATAAAAATATTGGAGGAATCCACAGGCAGCAAAATCTCAGACATATGCCAAAGCAATTTCTTCACAGATACCAATCCTAGGACAATGGAAACTAGGGCGAAAATAAAGTTGGGACTACATCAAAATAAAAAGCTTTTGCACAGCAAAAGCAACCATCAACAAAATAGTAAGAAAGCCATATTTGCAAATGTTATCACTGATAAAGATTTAATCTCCAACATTTACAGGGAACTCATACAACTTAATAAAAGGAAGATAAATGATCCAATAAAGAAATGGGCAACGAACCTAAATAGAAAATTTTCGAAAGAAGATAGAAGGAAGGCCAAGAGACATATGAAAACATGCTCAAAGTCACTAATTATCCGAGAGATGCAAATCAAAACAACAATGCGGTACCATCTCACACCTGTCAGAATGGCTATCATCAACAAATCAACAAACGACAAGTGCTGGCCAAGGATGCAGAGAAAAAGGAACCCTCCTGCACTGCTGGTGGGAATACAGACTGGTGCAGCCACTGTGGAGAACAGTATGGAGTTTCCTCAAAAAACTGAAAATGGAACTCCCATTTGACCCAGTAATCCCACTTATAGGAATATATCCCAAGAAATTAGAAACAACAATCAGAAAGGATATATGCACCCCTATGTTCATAGCAGCACAATTCACCATAGCTAAGATTTGGAAACAGCCTAAATGCCCATCAGCAGATGAGTTGATTAGAAAACTGTGGTACATCTACACAATGGAATACTACACTGCTATAAAAAAAAAGCAATTCTTATCATTTGCAGCAGCATGGATGGACCTGGAGAGCATTATGTTAAGTGAAATAAGCCAGGCAATGAAAGAAAAATACCACATGATCTCACTCATTTATGAAAAATAAAGAACATTATAACCTGATGAACAAAAAGATAGATACAGAGGTAGTAAAGCATCAAACAGACTATCAAATTACAGCGGGAACGCTGGGTAGTGTTGGGGAAGTGGGGGAAAGAGATCAACCAAAGGACTTGTATGCATACATATAAGCACAACCAATGGACACAAGACACTGGAGCGGTGGGATGAGGGCATGTGACAGGGGTTAGGGGAGGCTGGGGTAAGGTCAATGGGGAAAAAAGGAGATATATGTAGTACTATATGTAATACTTTAAACAATAAAAAAATAAAAGATTAAAAAAATAAGTAAATAAATAAAAAAGAGCCAGTAAAATTAAGAAAGTCAAAGGCAGTGGCTAAATGCCAAAGATCTTTCTGCAAACTTCCTGTTTTCGTGGTCAGGGAATTAACCACAAACTCTCCTGGTGACATAGGCTCGTGATGGGGATATTTAGTATCAAGACTATGAGACCAATCCAATCCATAGAAGTCAGAGTCAGAAATATTATATCTCACTGGTACAGGGTTGGCACAATCTTGCCATTGAGGAAATGCTCCCAGCTCAATAGTGGTGCTATTAGGACAGTAGGGAAGTGGGGGATGCTTAGCAGCCAGCCATCGGGTTGCCTTAGGAAATCCTAGTTTAGTAACTGTCTGAATACATTTTCCTATGTCCTGAGGGCCTTCTACATTAGCAACGTCTATGCCTCCATAGGACCTCTTATTTTCTTGGCCAAGCTGTAAACATCCTGAAGTCCCCTTTTTAGATAAACAAATAGAGAGCTCCACACTAAATCCTATATAATAAAAAAGTAATAAACAAATTAATCATCACTCCACTACACCCACAAGCCATGCACACCAGCCAATCAGGAGCGAGTATGCAAATTATCCCAACCAAGATGGCTGTGGCCCCAGAGAGAGCAGGAGGCTTGGGTTGCCCCCGGCAATGGAGGAAGCCAAGTTTTCCGCACACCCTGGCAAGCCAAGGCCTCCGCTTAAGGCTACAAAGTTTCAATTATAGAAGATAAATAAATCCCAACAAAAATGGTGGCAGCCACAGAGCTGGAGAGAGCAGGAGGCTTGGCTCCGCTGAAAGCTACAAAGTTTCAATTATAGAAGATAAATAAATCCCAGATACCAGGGCCTCCGCTTGGGTCACCAGGGGGCATGGCCGGCCTGCAAACCACCACAGGCTCCTCGCCCAGGACACCCCATGCCCCAAGAGAACCTCCACCATGATCCAGGACACCCTCCAGGTCAAACCAGCTGGCCCCCACCCGTGCACCAGGTCTCTATCCTATCTAATAAAAGAATAATATGCAAATTAACCATCACTCCAACACACACAATGGCTGCCCCCATGTGGACACAAGATGGCCACCACAAGATTGCCAGCAGGGGAGGGCAGTTGGGAGGGACCAGGCCTGCAAGGGAGGGCAGTTGGGGGTGATCAAGCCTGCAGGGGAAGGCAGTTAGGGGTTACCAGGCTGGCAGAGGAGGGAAGTTAGGGGCAACTGGGCCTACAGGGAAGGGCAGTTGTGGGGGACCAGGCCTGCAGGGGAGGGCATTTAGGGGTAACCAGGCCTACAGGAGAGGGCAGTTAGGGGAAAACAGGCTGGCAGGGGAGCAGTTAGGCATCAATCAGGTTGGCAGGGGAGTGGCTAGGGGGTGATCAGGCTGGCAGGCAGAAGCGGTTAGGGGCAATCAGGAAGGCAGGCAGGTGAGCAGTTGGGAGCCAGCAGTCCTGGATTGTGAGAGGGATGTCCAACTGCCCGTTCAGGCCCAATACTACCTGGATTGGGACTAAACGGGCAGTCGGACATCCCTTGAGGGGTCCCAGATTGGAGACGGTGCAGGTTGGGCTGAGGGACGCACACCCCCCATGCACGAATTTCATACACCAGGCCTCTAATTCATTATAAGTATAATCACCTTGAGAAGAAAGAGTATGTGCTTTTTGGAGGTACCTCCAACCATATGGGTGTTTTTACTAAACACTGACACTGGCTCCCCAGTCCAGGTGGCTGGATTGACCACATGGGTGTCTGGAACATATATCCAGTAAGTTTCTGCTGCAGCCATACTTACCTGGCAGCTGACAAGTGCTATCATAACAACAAAAAGGGTGGAGGGGTTACCTGAACCCCCTATTCTTTCACCATTTGCCATGAATTGATGGTCAGCTTCTTCAGTTGGCCCCATGTGGAGACACTAGCTTCTCGGGTGGCCTTGGTCACCTGCCTCCTGCTCTCCTTCTTCTTCAGGGTCGGTGTGATTTTCAGCTTCTTGAATATAATGAACAACATAAACTGATGAACAAAAATTGAACCAGAGACATAGAAGCTTTGAACAGACTGTACAACCTATGAGGGAAGGTGGGGGTTGAGGAGATAAGTGATCAATGGTCCTGTATGCATGCATATGAGCAAAACCAGTGGACACAGACTGTAGGAAGGTGAAGGCTTTTACTTCGGGGAGGGAGAGGTCAATGGGGGGGGAGACTTATGCAATCCTTTAAACAATAAAGTATTTTAAAGAAAAAAAGGAAGGAAGGAAGAAAGGAAAAAAGAAAGAACTAGACCCTCAAATCCAAGAAGCAAACAGAGCACCTAGTTACCTCAATCCAAAGTGGCCCTCTCCAAAGCACTTAGAAATGAAACTGTCAAAAATTAGTGACAAAGCCCTAGCCGGTTTGGCTCAATGAATAGAGCCTCGGCCTGTGGACTGGAGAGTCCTGGGTTCAATTCCGGCCAAGGGTACATGCCTGGGTTGCGGGCTTGATCCCAGTGGGGTGCATGCAGGAGGCAGCCAATCAATGATTCTTTCTCTCATTATTGATGTTTCTATCTCTCTTTCCCTCTTTCTTCCTCTCTGAAATCAATAAAAAATATTTAAAAAAAATAGTGACAAAGAAAAAATGCTCAAAGCATCCAGGGAAAAGAAGGAAGTGACCTACAAAGGAAAAACCATCAGCATTTCACCCAACTTCTTAGCAGAAACTCTACAAGTAAGAAGAGAGTGGAACCAAATATTCAAAAGTTTGAAAGAGAAATTACCAGCCACACCTATTATATACAGCAAAATTATCCTTTAAATATAAAGGAGAAATAAGAACATTTCAGAAGCTGAGGAATTTTATCACTAGAAAACCTGCATTGCAGGAAATACTCAAGGGAGTTATTCTACCTGAAACAAAGAACATAAGGTCATAATACTACCAGTAGGATAGCCAAAAACTCACCACATAAACAAGAATAATTTGTGACAATAAAAACATACAAGGGGAAGAGGGACAGGTATGAACAGTCAAAGGAAGATGAAGATCAGATGTACTCAAAAGGGAAAAAACTATGGTATATATGAAACTTAACTTTTTTATAAAACTAATGGCAACCACACACAGAAATTGTCCAAACAAGACAAATAGCTTAAAAAAAGAGGCAATATGTATGGAATACCACCAAACAAAAACAAGAGATAGAAACATAAAGGAAAATAAAACCCATGGAGGCACAGAGTTACCAGAAAACAAAAGATAAAATGGCTATAGGAAATCCTAATACAAAAATAATTACCCTAAATATAAATGGTCTAAATTCACCAGTAAAGAGGCACAGAATAGCAGAGTGGATCAAAAAATAAAACCCAACCATATGCTGCCTACTAGAGACACATCTAAACAGCAGAGACAAAAATAGTTTCAAAGTAAAAGGGTGGAAAATGATTATCCAAACAAATAACATCCACAAAAAAGCAGGTGTAGCTATACTTATATCTGATAAAATAAATCTCAAGATAACAAGAGACAAAGATGGACACTTTCTAGTGATAAAGGGAACATTACATCAAGAAAACAACACTTCTTAATATATATGTGCCCAATCAGGGAACACTGAAATACATTAAACAGCTACTCACAGAACTAAAGGGAGAAACAGATCAAAACACAGTTATTGCTGGACACCTTAATACTCCATTGACAGTTCTAGACAGATCAACCAAATAAAAAGTCAATAAAGAAATATCAGCCTTAAATGAAATACTAGACCAAATGGATATAATCAACATTTACAGAACATTTCATCCCAGAACATCAGACTATACATTCTTCTCCAGTGCACATGGAACATTCTCAAGGATAGACCATATGTTGGATCACAGAACAAGCATCAACAAATTCAAAAAGATCAAAATTATTCCAAGTATATTTTCTGACCAAGATGCCATGAAATTAGAAATCAACTGCAAAAAGGAGGTAAACAAAACCTACAAATACGTGGAGATTAAACAACATACTACTAAAAAATGGGTCAAAGAAGAAATAAAAGATGCGATCAAAAGATATATAGAGACAAACGAGAATGATAACAACATATCAAAACCTCTGGGATACAGTGAAAACTGTAATAAGAGGGAAGTTTATATCAGTACAGGCCTATCTCTAGAAACAAGAGAAATGCCAAGTAAACAACCTAACATCACACCTAAAAAGACTAGAAAAAGAAGGACAAAAGCAACCCAAAGTTAGCAGAAAAAGGAAATAATAAAAATCAGAGCAGAATTAAATGAAATAGAGAACAAAAAGACTGTAGAAAAATTAATAAAACAAAGATCTGGTTCTTTGAAAAGATTAATAAAATTGACAAACCCCTGGCTAGAATCACTAAGTAAAAAAGAGAAAAGATCCATATAAACAAAATCAGAAATGAGAGAGAAGAAATCACCACAGACATCAGAGACATACAAAAGATCATACTAGAATATTATGAAAGCCTTTATGCTACCAAATTCAATAATCTATAAGAAATGGATAAGTTTCTAGAAATATATAACCTTCCTAGACTAAATCATGAAGAACTGGAATGTCTAAATAGACCGATCAGCAGTGAGGAAATTGAAACAACCATCAAAAACCTCCCAAAAAACCTAAGTCCAGGACCAGAGGGCTTCACCAGTGAATTCTACCAAACATTCAAGGAAGAATTAACCTTTTACACTTGGATGTAGAGATTAAAATTACTCTTTGAATGTATCAATAATTTGAAATATAAAAAAATCCAAATAAATAAGTTTGTATGAAAAGAAACTCCAGTTTTTTATTCTACTGCCGCGCTTTGTAAAATCTGGGGTATTTAAAAAATTAAATCCCGAGTAGAATAAAGGAATCGAGAAAAAAGCAAGCAAGTGCAAAGGGTTAAGCCTATTATTTGCAAACTCTTCCAAAAAATTGAAGAAGAGGCAATACTTCCTAACACATTCTACGAGGCCAATATAACCCTAATACCCAAACCTGGCAAAGATAACACAGAAAAAGAAAAGTACAGACCAATATCCCTGATGAATACAGAGGCAAAAATCCTAACCAAAATACTAGCTAATCGAATACAACAGTACATCCAAAAAATAATACATCATGATCAAGTGGGATTCATTCCAGGGGCACAAGGATAGTTCAACATTCACAAATTGATCAACATAATATACCACATTAACAAAAGAAAGGATAAAAATCATATGATCTTGTCAATAGATGCAGTAAAAACATTTGATAAGATACAACATTCATTTATGATTAAAACACTCAATAAAATAGGAATAGAAGGAAAGTACCTCAACCTAACAAAGGCCATATATGATAAACCCTCAGCCAATATCATACACAATGGTGAAAAACTGAAAGCTTTTCCCCTAAGATCAGGAAAAAGACAAGAATGCCCACTCTCACCACTCTTATTCAACATAGTGCTGGAAGTACTAGCCAGAGCAATAAAGCAAGAGAAAGAAATAAAAGGCATCCAAATAGGGAAGGAAAAAGTCAAACTGTCACTTTTTGGGGATGACATGATACTGTATGTGGAAAACCCTAAAGACTCTACCAAAAAACTACTGGAAACAATAAACAAATACAGTCAAGTTGCAGGATACAAAATCAATGTACAAAAATCCATTGCCTTCCTGTATACCAAAAACAAAACTTCAGAAAAAGAAATGGAGAAAACAATTCCTTTAGCAGTCGCAACCAAAAGAATAAAATACCTAGGAATAAACTTAACAAAGAATGTGAAAGACCTATATACTGAAAATTACAAAACATTATTAAAAGAGATTGAAAAAGATGCAACAAAATGGAAAAATATCCCATGTTCATGGATTGGAAGAATCAAATAATTAAAATGGCCATATTACCCAAAGCAATATACAGATTTAATGCAATCCCCATGAAAATCCCAATGTCATTTTTTTCTAAAGATATAGAACGAAAAATCATCAGACTTGTATGGAACCACAAAAGACCCAGAATAGCAGAAGCAATCCTGGAAAAAAAAAAAAAAAAAAAAAGAACAAGGCTGGAGGCATCATGCTACTTGACTTCAAAATATACTAGAGCTATGATAATCAAAACAGCATTGTATTGGCAGAGAAACAGACACACAGATCAATGGAACAGAATAGAGAGCCCAGCTATAAAACCACACATATATGGACAAATAATTTTCAACAAAGGAGCCAGAAATGCACATTGGAGTAAAGATAGTCTCTTCAATAAATGGTGCTGGGAAAACTAGAAAGCCACATGCAAATGAATGAAACTGGATTGCAGTTTGTCCCCATGTACAAAAATTAATTCAAAATGGGTCAAAGACTTAAACATAAGACCCAAAACTATAAATCACATAGAAAAAATATAGGCACCAAACTTATGGACCTGGGTGGTAGAGAACATTTTATGGACTTGACCCCACAGGCAAGGGAAGTAAAGGCAAAAATAAATGAATAGGACAACATGAAACTGAAGAGCTTTTGCATGGCAAAAGAAACAGACAACAAAAGAAACAGGCAGCCAATCATATGAGAGATGATATTTGCAAACAGTAGCTCTGACAAAGGTTTAATTTTCAAAATATATAAAGAACTCATAAAACTCAATACCAAACAAATAAACAATCCAAACAAAAAGTGGGCAGAGGACCTGAAAATACAGCTCTCCCAAGAAGACATACAAACAGCCAATAGATATATGAAAAGTTTTTCAACCTCACTGGCAATCAGGGAAATGAAAATTAAAACTAAAATGAGATACCACCTTATACCAGTTAGAGTGGCCATTATCAACAAGACAAGCAACAACAAGTGTTGGAGAGATTGTGGAAAAAAGGGAACTCTCATTCACTGCTGGTAGGAATGTAGACTGGTACAACCATTATGTAAAGCAGTCTGGTGATTGCTCAAAAAATTAAGAATAGAGCTACCATATGACCCAGAAATCCCACTCCTGGGTATATACCCAAAAAACTTGAAATCATTCATATGCAAAGATATATGCACCCCTATGTTCATTGCAGCGTTATTCATGGAGGCCAAGAGTTGGAAACAGCCAAAGTGTGCTACAATAGAGGCCTGGGTAAAGAAGATGTTGTATATATACACTATGGAGTACTACACGGCCATAAGAAAGGATGAAATAGCATCATTTACAACAACATGGATGGACTTTGAGAACATTATGCTAAGTGAAATAAGTCAAACAGAAAAAGCTAAGAACTATATGATTTAACTTATATGTGGAATATAAAACTGAAACTTATGAACACAAACAGCAGTGTGGTGTTTGCCAGAGGGAAGGGGGTGAACAAGGGGGTCTTAATATGAGGTGACAGGAGAAGATTTGACTTTGGGTAGTGGGCACATGGTACTATATACATATTTTGTAAGTTAGTAATCCACACATGTAACCTATATGTTCATGTTGACCAATGTCACCCAATTAAATCCTATCTAATAAAAGAGTAATATGCAAATTGACCGTACCTCTGCTACATCCACAAGCCACACCCACCAGCCGCGCCCACCAGCCAATCAGGAGCGAATATGCATATAAACCCAACCAAGATGGTTGCGGCCACAGAGAGAGCAGGAGGGAGGCTTGGGTTTCCCCAGCAATGGAGGAAGCCAAGCTTTCCGCCTGCCCTTGCTGGCATAGGCCTCCACAAAGTTCCAATGATACAAGATAAATAAATCCCAACAAAAATGGCAGCAGCCACAGAGCTGGAGAGAGCAGGAGGCTAGGGTTGCCCCCAGCAATGGAGGAAGCCAAGCTTCTGCAGCCCTGGCCAGCCTAGGCCTCCACTCCAGGCTACAAAGTTTCAATTATAGAAGATAAATAAATCCCAACAAAAATGGCTGCCGCCATGGAGTGAGCAGAAGGCTTGGCTCCGCTCCAGGCTACAAAGTTTCAATTGTAGAAGATAAATCCCAGATACCAGGGCCTCTGCTTGGGTCGCCGGGGGGCATGGCCGGCCTGCAAACCACCACAGGCCCCTCACCCAGGCCGCCCCATGCCCCAAGGGAACCCCCACCCTGATCCAGGACACCCTTCAGGGCAAACCAGCTGGCCCCCACCCATGCACCAGGTCTCTATCCTATCTAATAAAAGAGTAATATGCAGATTGACCATCACTCCAACACACAAGATGGCTGCCCCCATGTGGTGAAAGATCCTGCCCCCATGTGGACACAAGATGGCCACCACAAGATGGCCAGCAGGGGAGGGCAGTTGGGAGGGACCAGGCCTGCAAGGGAGGGCAGTTGGGGGCGATCAAGCCTGCAGGGGAGGGCAGTTAGGGGTGACCAGGCCAGCAGAGGAGGGAAATTGGGGGTGACTGGGCCTGCAGGGAAGGGCAGTAGGAGGGGACCCAGGCCTGCAGGGGAGAGCAGTTGGGGGGGGGACAAGGCCTGCAGGGGAGAGCAGTTAGGGGTGACCAGGTCTGCAGGGGAGGGCAGTTAGGGGTGACCAGGCCTGCAGGGGAGGGCAGTTAGGGGCAAACATGCTGGCAGGGAAGCAGTTAGGCATCAATCAGGCTGGCAGGGGAGTGGTTAGGGGTGATCAGGCTGGCAGGCAGAAGTGGTTAGGGGCAATCAGGAAGGCAGGCAGGCAAGCAGTTGGGAGCCAGCAGTCCTGGATTATGAGAGGGATCCCAGATTGGAGAGGGTGCAGGCTGGGCTGAGGGACACCTCCACCCTGTGCATGAATTTTGTGCACCGGGCCTCTAGTTTAAAATATTTTTTTAAAAATCCTGAGTAGACATTTCTCCAAAGAGGACATACAAATAGTCATGAAAAAATGCTCAGGCTCCGAAGCTTCCTAAAAAAATATTTTCAAATGTCCCTTCTGCAGCCAGGGTCACGCCTTGTCGGCCAGGAGGTCCCCAGTGGACCCCTTGGGCCATGCTGGACACTTTCCACCACTGGAAGCTGTATAAGAGACGCTCCGAGGTGAACAATACAAATTTGGGGATCTTTGAGGATGGGAGTGCTCTTTCACCCACGCCCCCACCCTTCAAATCCATCTCTCTGACTTTTACCCTGATTGTCAGTTGCCACCTTGTGGCCATTTTTATATTGCTGCCTTCCTCTGCAGTTCTGGGGCAATCGGTAAGGGATGAGATTTGATCTCGATGCCCAAGGCAGAGTTCCAGGAGCCTGGCAGCAATATCAGGCTCATCCTCATTACTCTGAGTGTCTGTGCTTCATCTGTTCCCCAGAGATTGTACCTGTAGGCTTATGGGGTATGTGCCATGTGGCAAGTTCTGGCTGAGCTGTGGGCATCCTTGGGGCCGGGTACCAGCACTGCTGGGGGGGGGGCGGTCCGTCCACGGGAGCCACTGTCCGTGGTCCCGCCCACCCACAGGAGCACCTGGGGATCTGTGGGGAACGTGGGAGTCCAGATGCTAGCCAAGCCCAGGAAGGGCACGATGGATTCGGCTGCAGACATGCGTGGGAGACCCGCTTGTTGGATTGGAATTTTTTCACTTTTTCCAGAACTCTCTCCGAAGGTGGGGACCAGTCTGGCTTGGAAGTGGCAGCTGGGGGTGGTAGAAAGGAAGGAGGGAGAGGCCAATCGTGGTCCTGGGTAAGGCACATTCTTAGTATTTCAGTTCCGCATCCAAAGAAACACGGCAATAGCTAAGGGATGGAATGTGGCCCTGATGCCCAAGGGGGAGTTCCAAGGGGCTGGCATCAGTATCAAAGTCATCCCAGTCATGCGTGAACATTCCATGTTGCGTCTGTTCAAAGTAGATTGTACCTGCAGGATATAGGGGGTATTTTTTCCACACAACTCTGGGCCCAAGCATGGGGCTGCCTGAACTGAATAGGTCAGGCCATCACCAGCTGGTTCCCCTTCACCCACTGGAGCTGACCAGCACTCTGCAGGGATCTAGGAGCGGATATTTGGTGCCAGGATACTGACCTTTCTGGGAGATAGAGCCAGGGGTGGGTGGTAGGTGGAAGTTGCACAGGGCTTGCCTACAGAAATGCGTGGGTGCCAGTCATTGGGCTGGACTTCACCAGCACTCACTCTTGATATAGGGGCCGGCCTAGGCAGTATGTGTATGAAGCGCCTCTGTGGGTTTTTCCAGAGACCCAGAGGGTAATAGGTAAGGGGTGCAGTGCAGCCACAGGGTCTGAAGGGCAAGTTCCAGGGACTGGCAGCAGCTGATCTGTGTTCATTCCAGCTACAACCCCACCACCTGGGCATCAGGACTGCAGTCTGTTCACTGGAGATTGCACCTGCCAGAAGCAGGAGAGGCTCACGTGCCACAGCTGCACTCGCCAGCCGTGAGCCTGGCTTCTGGCTGAGCGGCACTCCTGCTGTGGGAGTGCACTGACCACCAGGTGGCAGCTCCTGCGTTGAGCATCTGCCCCCTGGTGGTGGTCAGTGTGCATCATAGCTACCAGTCATTCTGGTCATTTCGCCATACTGGTCACTGGGCTTTTATATATGTAGATATGCATAGCCCATGGACACGGGCAATAGGGTGGTGAAGAACTGGGGTGGGTGTGTAGGGACTGGGCAGAAGGGAGTAAAGAGGAGGGGAACATGGGAGACATCTGTAATAATATCAACAATAAAAACATTTAAAAAGAAAGTGTACAATATAAAAAAATAAAAGAATACAAGAAAGAATATAAAAGATGAAAAAATGATATAAGAGGAAAGATGGGAGATAAATATAAAATAAATAATAGGAAAAGAAAAATGGTGTAAAGCAAAGAAAAAAATAAAATTAAAAAAGAGGAGAACCAAAAATTCAGAAAAGCCAAAAAGAAGAGAAAGAAGGAGAAAAATCTCTATATAAAAGGCTAATATACAGTGTCCTCACGGGAGTTTGACGGGGAGACCAGGAGTTCTATCACTCATTATGATGTGTGCTGACCACCAGGGGGCAGCATGGAATGAAGGAAGGCCCCAGCCGGCAGCCAGAAGGCCCCGATTGCTCCTGATCACCAGCCAGGCCTAGGGACCCTATCTGTGCAGGAATTTTGTGCACCAGGTCTCTAGTAGAGTAAGAAAAGAATAGAGAAAAATAAGAGATAAGAAAGAAAAAAAGAGAGAAAAATAATAACAAAGCAACAAGAAAGAAAACATAAAAAAATAATGGAAAAAAATCAAAGTTCAGTTTGTCTCTGCAAAGTTTAGTTCCTGCAGGGCTACCCCTTTGAATCCACACTCATATGTTGTTTGAGGATAAAGGTTTCTTTTTGTTTGTTTTTTGTTTTTAATTTCTTTATTGATTAAGGTATTACATATGCATCCTTATTCCCCCATTCCCCCCCATTCCCCCAATGCATGCCCTTACCCCCCCCCTGTTGTCTGTGTCCATTGATTAGGCTTATATGCATGCATATAAGTCCTTTGGTTGATCTCTCCCCCTTACCCCCACCGTCCCCTACCTTCCCTGAGGTTTGATGTTCTGATCGATGTTTCTCTGTCTCAGGAACTGTTTTTGTTCATCAGTTTATGTTACACTGCGGTAAACAAGAAGGAGTTCTTAACATTTGCAACAACATGGTTGGAGCTAGAGAGCATTATGCTAAGTGAAATAAGCCAGGCAGAGAAAGATAAATATCACATGATTTCACTCATTTATGGAATATAATGAACAAGATAAAGGTTTTATATGTAGTTTCCAGGCCTTCCTGGAGTTACTTTTCTGCTAGCCAGTGTCAGAAGCTGTTCACATTTGGCTCTAGGCAACCTGTTCAAAGCTTCAAGCAATCTACAGTTTGTAGCTGCCTCCACTGGGCCTGGCTGTGCATGGGAGGGGCCCAGCTGAGCTCCAAGGCCCAGTATTTAGCAGCTTGGGGCCCTGTGATAGGTCAACTAATGTCCCAAGGAATCTGGGAATCTGCCTCAACCTGTCTCTGCCTCCTGGCTGTCTGTCAAACATAATTACTGAAAAGGCTGTTTCTAAAGAACTTTTGGCAGAATCAGGAGTATGGGACCTCTGGATCTCCCATGAGGGCTAGCTGCTGTTCAGATTTCATGGAATATGGTGGGTGTGTTCCCTATCCATTCCAGAATATTTCCCTGACCTCAGCATGGCAGAGCACCTCATCAGCAGGCCTGTGGTATCTGTTGGAAGCCAGGAGTTTCAATCAGCTCTCCTATGAGTGGAAAATTCAAACCAGGTTCCCAGGAAAGTGGGGTGAATGGCCTCACCTCAAAGCCAGTCAGTGACACCCTCTAGTCTGCCCAGATCCATAGACGTTGCCTCCACTACTTCCTGCTTAGTAGGGGTCAAGATGCAGGGTAGGGCCAGCAGGATACCAGAGTGTGGGGCAACCTATATCCCAGAGGTTTGGTTAATTAATTGCCTTTTCCCAAGCTGTTGCTGCTGTGAGGGGCTTGAGCTGCTCAGGAAAAGTGGCAGCTGTGTTCTCAGAGGGGTGATGTCCAAGCACTGGATTCTGGCAGCCACTCTCCCATTTCTTCTCAATGTCTCCCACCCCATACTTTCCTCAGGCAACTCTTCCCCCACCAAAGTGAATGAAAATCCTGTGCTCTGGCCCTTTAAAAAAAAGTGGCTTTGTGTACAGCAAGCTCTGCCTGTCCCTGGCAGACAGAAGCTCCATGGCCTTTTACCACTGGATGCGGCTGTTCTTGGCTATGATGCTCCAGGCTGGAGAACCCAGCCTGGCATCCAGGCTTCACTCCTCTCAGGGAAAATCCTCTGTAGCTGAGATATCCCTCTGCAACCTCGGCCGGCCTGCCACCTGCGGGAGCAGGATCAGCCCCTTCCTATGAATCTCAAGGTGGTTTTTGCCCTTCTTTGTATCTCCTTCAGATAGTCTTCAATTGGTAATTCAGGGTGAATGTTCCCCAATTTAGTTTTATTTCCAGTTTGGTTTCTGGGAGGAGGTGTGAGAAAGATCCACCTATACCACTGCCTCTTGAAACTCCTCAAGTGTACATTTCTATGATACATGATCTATATACCGCATTGTGTGCCTACCACTCAAAGTCCTGTATTGGGTACATATATGTTTACCAGAGTTATATCCTCTTATTGTATCAATCCCTTTAGTATCATGAAGTGGCCTACATTATCTCCTTTTATGGTCTTCACTTGGAAGTCTCTTTTGACACATGAATATTTCTACCCCAGGTTTTGTTTGTTTGTTTGTTTGTTTTCATTTCCATTCGCCTGGAAAAAATTTTTCCACCCCTTCACTTTCATTCTGTGTGAGTCCTTTGTTCTGAGGTGGGTCTCTTGTAGACAGCATATATATGGGTCGTGTTTTCTTATCCTTTCAGCTACCTTATATCTTTTTATTGGAGCAATTTAACCATTTACATTTCAAGTTATTATTGATAGGTACTTATTTATTGCCATTCTTATTCTTTATGCCTGTGTTCTTCTCTTTCTCTTTATTCTTCTTACTACAGCCCCTTTAGCATTTCTTGCAGTGGTGGTTTGTGGTAATAAACTCTTAGCCTTTTTTTTATACAAAGATCTTTAGTTCACCTTTGATTTTGAATGATAGCCTTGCTGGATAGAGTAGTCTTGGGTTCAGTCCCTTGGTTTTCATTACTTTGTATACTTCATGACACTGCCTTCTGGCCTGGAGTGTTCTTAATGAGAAGTCAGCTAACAGTCTAATGAGAGATTCCTTGTAGGTAACTTTCTGACTCTTTCTTAAATCCTTTGATTCTTTCTTTGTCTTTAATATTTGTCATTTTAATTAATATGTGCCTATGTATGAGTCTTTTGAGGTTCATCTTGATTGGGACTCTCTGTGTTTCCTGAGCTTTAATGACTATTTTCTTCACCGGGTTAGGGAAATTTTCTGCCATTATTTCTTCAAACAGTTCTCTATGCCTTTCGTGGATTCTCCATCTTCTGGGACACCTATAATGTGAATGTTGTTATATCTCATGTTGTCCCAAAGCTCTCTTAGACTCTCCTGTTTTAATTTTTTTTCCATTTACTGGCCTGAATGGGTGTTGTTGTTTTTTTTCTACCTTGTCTTCTAATTCACTGATTTGGTTCTCAGCTTCTTCTAGTCTACTGTTTAATTTTTCCAGGGTGTTATTTATTTCAACTATGTCATTCCTCATTTCCAATTGATTATTATCTATTGCTTCAAGCTCTCTTTTCATGTTGGTGTCACTCTCATGAAGACCCTTATAATTCTCATTAAGTTGCTTATAGTTCTCACAGAATTGTTTGAGTACTCTTCTTACCATTACTCTGAATTCTTTATTTGGCAGCTTGTTTACCTCCATTTCATTCAATTCCTTCTCTAACAATTCCTCCTTTTCTTTCATTTGGGGTTGTTTCTTTGCCTCCCCATTTTTTGCTGTCCCTTTGTTTTTGTTTCTATATATTAGATCAAACTGCTGTCCCTCCCAGATTTTGTGGGGTGGTCTTATGTAGTTGGTGTTTTGTGGGACCCAGTGGTGCAGTCTCTTAGATCTCCTGAGCTGGGTGTCTAGTAAAGCCCCTTACTCGAGCTATTTCGATTATTCTATTGTACTTGGTTCTTGAATGTTATTGTCCCATTCATGAATGGACTCTCTCAGGTTGGCTGACTATGTGGCTCACCCCCAATCACGTCATGTGAGCTGTTGTGGAGGTGCAGACCAAACAGAACAAAATACAATGCTACAAGATATGAAGCAGAAGAAACAACAACAACAACAAAAATGTACACAAGACCCCTGCACACCAATAAAAGCAACCACCAGAGAGGATCAGGAAAGAGAACAGAGAGCAAGAATTATAGAAAAAAAAAGAAAGAAAAATATGAGGAGAAAGCAAAGCAAAACAAACAACAACAACAAAAAACAAAAAAAAGGGGGAGAACAGAATATGTAAATGCAGATCTGAAACAAAGGAAATAAAAATAAAGTATTAAGGGAATAGAGAAAGGAAAACTGTTTAAAATAAAGGAGGGAGAAAATAAATAAAAATAAAAGACAAGAAAAATACCTGAGAAGGAAAATAGAGGAGAAAGCCAATAGAACTAAAATAAGGAAAAGAAAAAAACACGTGAAAGCAGAGAGAAAGAAAAGAGAAAAAATGGACTAGTGAATAAAAGAAACAGGAAAACAATTGAATAGGAAAAGTCAAGAGGAATATTAGATATATGAATGAAACAACAGAGACTAGAATAATAACAAATCAATAAAGCAGATAGATAAAGAAGATAAATTTTAAAATGGAAAAGATGAAAGGAAAGAGAAAAAAAACAAAAAAAGTAAACAGAAGAAAAAAGGGAGGAAAAAAGAGAGAGAAAAAAAAGGACAGAAAAAAAAAGTTAAAAAAAAGTCACGTTGCATTCCTCTAAGCTAAGGTGACCAGATGTCCCGTTTTTGACGGGACAGTCCCGATTTTTAACAATTTGTCCCGCGTCCCGCGGCGTTTTAAAAAAGTCCCGATTTTTGGAAAGAAGGCACAACAAGCTAGGGAACAGTGGGAGAACGGGAAGGGAATATACGGTTTTCGGAGGCCATGTGGCTATTTAGCCAGGATATGAGTTTTATATTATTTTTGTTAATTTTATAATGTTAAACTTTAATAATAACAAATAATTGTTGAGAACTGATTATCGAGAACTGCTTACCAAAGTTCGCATTGTTGATCAGTTGTTAGAAATCGACCACCATTGTTTGGACTTAATGAACAATGGCATTTTTTGGGATTGGCAACGACGAAAACATTTTGTAACTGTCTCTCAGACGATACACATCGTACTGCGTGCTAGTAAGCTAGTTAAACAAGTGATGTCATTACAAATCAGCTATTCAGATAATTTAGGTAAGTTATTTATTTATTTCATAAATACATAAATTTTCTTGAATTTAGCAGACAGTACTCGTATTATTTATATTTTATAGTGGCGGCAAAAAGTCTAGCGCCGGCCTTGAAAGTGACATGACTTAAGTTACAGCAAATTCAGAGGAAAAATAATACAGGTTAGTATTGTTACTATTTAGAAAGAAATATAGGATTAAAATAATTTTTAAAATATAGTTACTTTATAACAATCAAATTAATTTAATTTATAAACTAACAATAAAATATGTTCATGTAATTATGTACCTACTTACTGTGTTTTTAAGCAATATGTATATAATAATTTATAATATAATTTTAAATTATTTTTTTAGATTTTTAACATAATGAGTAAGAAAAGAGGATGCAAATTCAACGATGATCTAAGAAGTGAATTTCCTTTTATTAAAAAAACCAAAAGCGATTACAATATAGACTAAATTTTTAATCAAGAACACCCCCCGCCGGCCGAAACTGGTTTGGCTCAGTGGATAAAGCATCAGCCTGCGGACTCAAGGGTCCCAGGTTCGATTCCAGTCAAGGGCATGTACCTTGGTTGCGGGCACATCCCCAGTAGGAGGTGTGCAAGAGGCAGCTGATCAATGTTTCTCTCTCATTGATGTTTCTAACTCTCTATCCCTCTCTCTTCCTCTCTGTAAAAAATCAATAAAATATATTAAAAAAAAAAAGAACACCACCCCCCTGGTCAATGGTGTCCCGCTTTACCAATGTTAAAATCTGGTCACCTTACTCTAAGCCGAGTTTAGTGTCCCATGTGAGCTGGTTTTGGATCCCACTCTTCTGTTCTCTCTGCCAATTCTGGGCTTCCTGTTAGGTATGTATGGGCTAACCACTGTCAGGCACTACTAGTATACTTTGGCTTTCAGAAACCAGCTTGAAGCTCCAAGCAATCTACTGATCCACCATTTGTGTCTGTCTCCACAGGTCTTGGCTGCCTCCAAGAGGAGCCAATATGCCCTCTAAAGTAGGTTTGTTAGCAGCAAGGGGCCCCGAACTAGGTGAGCAAACTTCCCCTGGCTCCCTGGGCTCTACTTCTGCCAGCCTTTTCCTGCTAGTCTGCTGTCAATCCTAATCACTGAAAAGTCTGTTTCTGAAAGGGCTTTAGGTGGGGGAGGTGCTGTTTAGATTTCAGGGTATATGGTGGGTGTGCTTCCTTGTCCCAAAGCTACTCCTCTGCAAGTGGTTCAAAATATTACTCTTCCCTTGGATGGACAGAGATCTTTGTATGGATACCAACTGGGAGTGTTTATCAGTTCTCCTTTGCAGGGAAAGTACCAGACTAGACTGGTGCCTAGGATAGTGGCACAAATAGGCCCTTCCCCAATCCAGTCACTGAGGGCTCCTGAGACTGTTCAAACCTGTAGGTTTGGCCTCTGCTCTTGTTCCCTCTGAAAAGTTTAAAATGCAGGGTGTAGCAGGCAGGGCTCCTGCAGGTGGTATGTGCTCTATCATCTAGGACAGGGTTTTTCCCTTTACCTGCCCTGTGGCTGCTGGGAGCAGCTAGCTCCTCTCAGAAAAAAAAAAAATGGCCCTTTCGGTTTGGGGCCTATGCCCAAATGTTTCTGGCTGCCATTTTTCCAAGTCTCCCCACAATTCTTCCCACCCCTTGGGCACCTTGATTCCACATCTCCCTCCCTGCCCCAAAGCCTCAGGTGAGTAGCTTCAAATGAAAACTCCTGTGCTCTGGGTTTAAAAAACAAACAAAACACAAAAATGAAATGAAATGGAGACTTTCTCTCTGTACAGCTCCAGACTCCGCTAGGGCTAGCAGCCCTGCTGCCTTTCACAGCTGGATGTTACATGGGCCGCAGGTCTTGGCTCCAGTGCTCCAGGCTGTGGAAACACAGCCTGGGTTCCAGACCTCTATCTTCTGAGGGAACAGACCCTCCCATAGCCTAGCACTCCCTCCTCTCTTGGCCTGCCGCCCCTGATTGCTGTGTCAGCTCCTCTTCCAACCTCTCCCGCCCTACAGGTCTCCAGGTATTTCCTGCAGTGGAGGTCTTCTGGTGGTAAGTTCCCTCACTTCTGTATGTCTACAAAGTCTTTATTTCTCCTTTAAACAAAAAACAAACAAACCCCTCAAAAACACAACAAAACAACTTTCCTAGATGTATTATTCTTGGCTGGTAATTTCTCTTTCAATAGTTTAAATATTTGGTTCCACTCTCTTGCTTGTTGAGATTTGCTGAGAAGTTAGATGATAAACTAATGAGCTTTCCTTTATAGGTTACTTTCTTCTTTTCCCTGGCTTCCTTGAAAATTCATTCTTTGTCCTTAATTTTTTACTGTTTTAACACAATGTTCCTTGGAAAAGGCCTCTTTGGATTGAGATAATTAGGTGTTCTGTTTGCTTCTTGAAGTTGAGGATCTAGTTATTTCCATAGGTCTAAGTTCTCATTAACTATTTGTTTTAATAAGGTCTTTGTTTCCTTCTGTCTCACTTTTCTTTTTATTATGCCCATTATTATTATAATGCTCTTTTTTATGGAGTCAGATAGTTCTCATAGAGTTCTTTAATTTTTTCTCAAGACTCCTCTTTTTTCCTCTGTATCATTTCTAGCTTTCTATCTTTTTTTTAGATTTCTATCTTTGATGTCACTAATTATTTTCTCTTTCTAGTCAGCACTATGTCCTTTGATCACTAGTTTATTTTTTATCTCTTTGAGTTCTTCATCTTTAGAATTTCTATTTGGTTCTGCTTTAAGTTTCAGTATCTTTAGTAAAGTTCTCCTTTTGTTTCTTTATTTATTTTCTGAGTTAATTTAACTGCCTATCTCCGTGGTCGGCAAACTGCGGCTCACAAGCCACATGTGACTCTTTGACCCCTTGAGTGTGGCTCTTCCACAAAATATCACAGCCTGGGCAAGTCTATTTTGAAGAAGTGGCATTAGAAGAAGTTTAAGTTTAAAAAATTTGGCGCTCAAAAGAAATTTCAATCGTTGTACTGTTGATATTTGGCTCTGTTGACTAATGAGTTTGCCAACCATCTGTATTTTCTTGCATCTAGCTGAGTTTTTTTCAGAAAAGCAATCTTGAATCCTCTTTTATTTCAATAACATATTTCTATGTCTTTAAGTTTATTTTCTGAATATTTTTTCATTTTCTTTCTGAGCTGCCTTGGTTATTCATAGCATTTGATGAATTCCTTGTGGCATTTATGTATAAGTGGCAGTTCTCTAGTAGATTGATAACAAGAAGTCCTTCTATTTTTTTCCAGTAGGTGGCACAGTATCACAAGTTTTTTAGCTCTCATTCACTTCTCTGGCTTTTCAGATCTCTTCAGGGTGGTGGAAAATGGCTTGTGTTCCCTGGGAAGATGGACACCTCCCTGTGATTTGGTCACCCAGGGCCCAGGGGACTAACAATGCAGGTGATTGCAGTGGGCAATTGAGTTCTAATTCTGTGAAATCCCAGTGCTGTGCTCCACAGCCAGACACTGCCAGCTGCACAGTGTAATGCATAGAGTTGGGGTGTGCTCGGGGAACCTGGTCTCCTCCTTTGTTGCTTTGCCCTATTACACTTCCACCTGACACTGGAATTAGTTGCAGAATGTATCCTTCACCTAGGGAAAAAGTGTTTAGTACCAGTTCCTGTGTTTTCAGATCATGTGCTCTGCAACTGGACAAGAAGGGTGAATGGAGGGGAGCTCTGAGAGGGTGGGGAAGGCCACCAGGCTTTTTGCCTTTGTTTCTCTATCTGAAATACTGATTTCCAGATAACCATAGCCACACATCTGTGCTTCATCTCTGTCTAGGTCTCTGTGCTCAGCTGTAGCTCATACTACCCACACCTGCAGAAATGCTTACTACACTTCTTAGCTCCTCTTGACTGAAGGGCGTGCCAGCCACAATCTGATTCCTCCCCTTTCCGTGCTAGCCATCCAGAGAGCTCTGGGCTGCTGGGCTGTGTCCATGGATAGTATCAGCTCTTCTCCCTTCCACTCTCCCCCGTTTGCTCCTACTTACCCGACTTCACATGTTTCAATGCATGGATCTTGCAGATGTGTTTGTGCATTGAGCTGGGAACTCTTTGTTGAATTATAGCTGTTCAAATTGTTTTAACTTCAAGGGGAGATATCAAGGGAATCTGCCATGCTACCATTCCTCTTAAGAGATTTAAATAGGCTTCTGTGATGGGATTTTTACAGTCTTTAATTAATGTATTAATGCATGAAATGTGAAAATCAACAGTGACAGATTGATGTATTCTGAAGAGATTTTAAAAGTATTTTGAGAGACATAGGGCTACATTTAAGTTTCTTGTTTGTTTTTTATTTTTAAATATTCTCTGGAAGATTTATTGATTTTATAAAGAAGGGAGAGAGGAGAGAGAGAGAGAGAGAGAGAGAGAGAGAGAGAGAGAGAGAGAGATGAGAGAAAAAGTTGTGAGAGAGAAACATCAATCAGTTGCCTCCCATATGTGCCCCGGCCAGGGATTGTATCCAAAATCTAAGTATGTGCCCAGATTGGGAATTGAACCCATTACTTATTACAAATTTTCCTGTCATTTATAAAAAACATTATAGATTACAATATGTCTCTCTCTTTTATTTTAATCCTCACCCGAGGATATTTTTCCATTGATTTTTAGAGAAAGTGGAAGAGAGGGAAAAACAGAGAGAACATCGATGTGAGAGAAACACATCAATTGATTGCCTCCTGAACAAGCCCTGAGCAGGGCCCGGGCCGGGGAGGAGCCTGCAACCGAAGTATGTGCCCTTGACCAGAATTGAACCTGGGAGCCTTCAGTTCACAAGCCAACGCTCTATCCACTAAGCCAGTGGTCGGCAAACTCATTAGTCAACAGCGCCAAATATCAACAGTACAACGATTGAAATTTCTTTTGAGACCCAAATTTTTTAAACTTAAACTTCTTCTAACGCCAGTTCTTCAAAAATAGACTCGCCCAGGCCGTGGTATTTTGTGGAAGAGCCACACTCAAGGGGCCAAAGAGCCGCATGTGGCTCGCGAGCCACACTTTGCCGACCACGAGACTAAGCTAAACCAGCTAGGGAAAATGTGTCTTTCTTTTCTATTCAAAAGTGGAATCTATTTCCTCCAAATTTGATGGGTAGCATTCATGTCCCTGTCTCCCATAAATGTCATGGAAAATAATATGAGTGGGATTCATAAATTCAAGCTTCTGTAAGTGAAAGTCTGCCTTTATGTGAAACCCATAAAGAAGCCCCCAGCCTTCTGGAAGGTAATTATAGTTGCTTAATATTTTCTTATCGAGGTGATTTCTCAATATTTTTTTATCTTCATGGGTCTGATGCTTTCTGAATGCCCTGTGTCCTTTTATTCTTTTAGCAGGTGACAAAGCCTATGCCATTTTTCCCATTGTCCCTTTCATATTAGTTGCTGAAGTATTTTATAATGGACATTTACGGTATTTAAAATACAGTATCCTTGGTACATAAAGCAGCTAGCTTCAATCAATATTCTCTAGGCCGTGAATTTTTTAAATTTAAATTCTTTATTGTTTAAAGTATTATATAAGTCTTCTTTTTCTCTCTCACCAGCCACTCCCACCCCCCAGAACATGCCCTCACTCCCTACTGTCTGTTTCCATTGGTCATGCTCATATGCATGCATACAAGTCCTTTGGTTGATCTCTTACCCACCCTTCCCCTGCCTTCCCTCTTAGGTTGGACAATCTGATGCTTCTATGACTCTGGGTCTATTTTTGTTCATCAGTTTATGTTGTTCATTATATTCCACAAATGAGTGAGCTAATGTGATACTTATCTTTCTCTGCCTGGCTTATTTCGCTTAGCATAGTGCTCTCCAGGTCCATCATGCTGTTAAAAATGATAAGAGTTCCTTCTTTTTTTACAGCAGCATGTATTCCATTTTGTAGATGTACCACAGGTTTTAATCCACTCATCTGCTGATGGGCACTTAGGCTGTTTCCAAATCTTAGCTATGATAAATTGTGCTGCTAAGAACATAGGGGTGCATATATCCTTTCTGATTGGTATTTCTGGCTTCTTAGGATATATTACTAGAAGTGGGATCACTGAGTCAAATGGGAGTTCCATTTTTAATTTTTTGAGGAAACTCCATACTGTTTTCCTCAGTGACTGCACCATTCTGCATTCCCACCAGCAGTGCACAAGGGTTCCTTTTTCTCCACATCTTCACCAGCACTTATTTGTTGATTTGCTGATGATAGCCATTCTGACAGGTGTGAGATGGTACCTCATTGTCATTTTGATTTGCATTCTCAGATGATTAGTGACTTTGAGCATGTTTTCATATGTCTGTTGGCCTTCTGTGTGTCCTCTTTTCAAAAGTGTTTATTTAGGTCTTTTGCCCATTTTTTTATTGGATTGTTAATCTTCCTTTTGTTAAGTTGTATAAGTTCCCTGTAAATTTTGGAGATTAAACTCTTATTGGGGATAACATTGGTAAACATGTTCTCCCATGCAGCGGACTTTCTTGTTGTTTTGTTGATGGTTTCTTTTGCTCTGCAGAAGCTTTTTACTTTTATGTAGTCCCATTTGTTTATTTTCTCCTTAGTTTCCATTGTCCTAGGAGCTGTATCAGTGAAGGTATTGCTAGGACATATGTCTGATATTTTGCTGCCTGTAGATTCCTCTAAGATTTTTATGGTTTCCCATCTTACATTTAAGTCCTTTATCCATTTTGAGTTTATTTTGTGTATGGTGTAAGTTGGTGGTCTAGTTTAATTTTTTCATATATCTTGTCCAATTTTCCCAACACCATTTATTGAAGAGACTGTCTTGATTCCATTGTATGCTCTTTAAGCAGTTAATTTAACAGAGATATTGACAAAGACTCCAACAGTAGAACAATGCCTTTTTTTTTCATTTGCAAGGGAGTAACTCTTTTATCAACACCACTGACTGAATAACAATATTAGCTAGCTGCAGAGAAGTTTTCATCCTGAAATACTTTAGGATAAATGGAAATACAACCTACTCGTTAGGAAAATTTACTCTGTAATATCTTACCAAAAAAGTGTGAGAGGTTTGTTTTTATATTTACTCAATTAAACAACTTCAAGTGACCTGCAGTTGTCATGCTGGTGTTCAGCCACAGAGACTCCCAAGTTGAACTATGTAATAATGTATACTATAATTGCAAGACAACATCTTCCAACACACTCTGCCATAAGGTGTTGTGGGGACCTTAGTCAAAGTACACTGATGTTCAAGGCCAATTAGAGTGTGGGGTCCCTGTCCAGAGTACACCAGATGTTCAAGGCCAATTTGTCATATGCAGGTATAAAAGCAAGGGCACAGAAATTACACTGTATACACTGCTCAGGCGTGCCTGTCTGTAGCCCAAGTACCGATGTCACTATTTGGCAAGAAGCCTCTTTTCTCTAAGTTAGTATAAAGATGTGTTGTTGACCAGCCAATGCAAGGCCACTTGATCGAGCTACTTTGTTTGCAATGGCTACTATGTTTGTGGCTGCTTGGTATGGCTCCTATGGTTGCTGAGGCTGCTTTTGTGTAGGTTGCAGCTGCTTGATCAGGCTACTATGTTTATGATAGCTACTGTGTTAGCGAGGCTGCTTTGTATAGCTCCTATGTTGGGGGCTCCTCTACTAGCTCCTATGTTTGCAGATACTTAGTAAGCTACTTTGAAGAACTGTTTTGTCTGATAGTTCCTTGTTAGCAATGGTTACTTGGGCTGCAATAAAGACTTTTCTATATGCCTATAACTTCTCATGTCTTCTCATCTAATGTCCAGCGTCCAAGGAGGTCCAGTTCCTGGCAGGGGAACTGAGACTCCACAGTTGGCATAGCTGAGCAGAATCAAGGCGGAACTTACTCCAACAACTGGCATAGTCAAGCAGGTTCAAGGAATAAGTACTCCAATAGGTGTTAATTTGCCCAAGCTGTAAGGAAAGCAAATCACCTGAGCTCTGGATGGTATTCATGAAATTTCTTATGAGTCTAGAGTTAACCCTGACAGAGAGGGTTAGAACTTCCCAGAGAAAAGTTGTCCCAGAATTTGCAGAGAACTTCCCAGATCCCCCTGTTATATAGAATGAACCTAAACTCATATTAATCTGCTTTTAAATATTCCCCAGCCAGGACCCAGATTGGAGTCTTCAGAAAATATTGTCAACCACATCTATTTTTTAGTTATATGACAGGAACTAAACTCAGTTTTGTTTTTGATACAAATACCAAGGTTAGCATCTGTCAATTGTAACTATAGGACTCTATCCATTAAGCTTAGCTCCTTTATTTCCAAGTAATATAGGAAGAGCCGGTTTCTTTTCTTTGATCAACTTGCTCTTCCATCAAGCTCTTCTCTTAAACCATCTTCCTGGTTTAAGAATAGAGCAGGTGGTTCCAGGTCAGGATCAAGTTGTAAGGTACAAAATAATTATGCATAACCAATTCCAGTTACTCTATATCAGTGCACTAACTGTGACAAGAACAACATTTTTAAAGAATTCAGCAGGAAAAAACAAGAGTTTTCTTTAACAACAAAATCGTTTTTTAGTTCCAGGTAATGAGACTAAAAATCAACTCTTTATTTTATTTTGATAATTTTAATAGAATATTAAATATCCCCAAAGAGGTACTTTTATCAAGTAAAAAGTCTCTATAATACAAAAACAAAAATTTGCTTGCACTTGCTAATACATGTTTTGATGTTAATGATAATCAGGGCTTAGAAGAATTAATCTCATTTTTGTCAAATGTTAGACACTTATCCAGAAAAAATATTGACTTCAAACTCTAGCACATTATGGGTCTTAAATATACCCTAATTTCTTATTCCTTTGCTTGGGCAGATGTAAACTTTTTGTTTGAGACCATTAGTAACTGCTCAAGGTAGAAGAGGTTTCTGATTTACTTTCAATTTTGTATTTTCTGCCGCCATGATAAATAATCCATCAGAAAATATAAGAAATAAACTAGCATTTGTTGAGAGCATATTTATTAAAGGTATGACATTGGACCCATAAGGGGAGTTATGCATTATTTTCTCTGAACTCAAGGATCTTACATTTATTTGGGAAGATAAGACACATACATGAAAAGTTACTTAACAAAACATAGTACAAGATATGTTATTGACCAAATAAATAGAACCATAATGTTTGTGCTATAAGAACTCAAAGGAGAGTGTGATTCTTATGGGCTTAGCTAGTCAAGAAAGACTTTACAGAGGAAGTAGAATAGGGGCCTTAAATATTACATAGGATTCAAATTAGCGGCAAGAAATGAAGAGGAAGATGGTACAGATTGTACTGTCACAGATTGTAATGCATAAAACTCCAAACTAAGTACAAGGGATATGAATAATGTAGTCTAGAGTTTAAATGGTAAGGGATGAATGGGAACTCCTTCTCACCTTTATTTCAGTATTCTCTGCAACCTTTGCAAAATAGGCTTGCATTATGGAAGATTATTGCTAGATTAATTCAGCAGGTAAATTGGTGTCAGATCAGGTAGGTCCTTACATATAAGACTAAGAACTCTATTTTATGCATGATAAGGAACTATAATGGTTTTTGAGAAGGAGCATGCTGTAAGGAAAATCTTGTTTTAGGAAGATAATGAAGTGACGCTCCTATCAAAGCACACTTCCATCCTATGACAGATATTGCTCCAATCTCTATACCTTTTAGAGGATTGATAAGAGCCTGTCCCCTCATCATAAATCAGATTTTCCAAATACATACTATGTATAAGAGCACTGGCTCTGAGATAAGAGACCTTTCACATCAAGAGTTTAGTTTTTTAAAAGCATCGCTGGGCTGTGCAATCACCTCCCAGTCAGATAACCATTGAATCTTGCTTGAAGAAAAAATTACCTTATCAGTTAATTTGCTGAGGCCTAACCAGACCTCTGTGATTATGCATGAGGAAAATTAAGATACTACCACAAGATTTAGGCAAGGTTCTAAGTTAAATTAATGCTTTCTACCTCAAAGAATATACACTGAGTGGCCAGATTGTTATGATCTCTGAATGCATAATAATCTGGCCACTCAGTGTATATCCTATATAATAAAAGGCTAATATGCAAATTGTCCCCTCAACCAGGAGTTCGACCAGCAGGCTGCCAACCGCCCATGTCCCCACCCCCTGGCCAGGCTGGCCGGACCCCACCCATGCACGAATTCATGCACCAGGCCTCTAATGTATATATGTATACACACACACACACACACACACACACACACATATGTATATGTATATATAGTGTGTATACACACACACATACACACTGAGTGGCCAGATTATTATGCATTCAGAGGTCATAATAATATGGCCACTCAGTGTATTTCTTCAAGGGCACCAAATGGACCTTATTTATTCCCATACATAGCAGCAATAGGTAGATATCAAAGAGTCCTTAGTCTCAGTCAATTCTTTACCAGCTTTCTAGATAGGAATTCAAGATACCTAGGCCTATACTAATATCTTACCAACCTGATCATCCCATGAGTAATATACTTATGATTATACTAGGGGCCCGGTGCACGAAATTCGTGCACTGGGGAGGGGTCCCTCAGCCAAGCCTGCCCCCTCTCACATACTGGGAGCCCTCAGGGGATGTACTACTATTGGCTTAGGCCCACTCCCCACTGGGAGTGGGCCTAAGCCCCAGTCTGGCCTCCCTTTGTGGGAGGCGACCGGGCTGATCAGGGGAAGGCACCAGCCCCATCACCCCACTGCTGCAGCCACTGCCAGTCACTGCAGCCACCAAGGTATTTTCACCAACACGGACTCCAGTCCCTTAACCATGAAAAAATCACAACTTTCTTTAAGCATTTTCAAAATGTGTCTTTCACGGGATATGACATTTCTTTATTTTTTTTTTATCCTCACCTGAAGATATGTTTCCATTGATTTTTTTCCCCTTCCCTCCAATCCCAGGCTCAGCCCCTTCCCAAGCCTAAAGCCTCCACCCCAGGCTTTAGGCTTGGGAAGGGGTTCCCCCACCCCCACACCCGCCCCTGCCCCTCCAATCGCAGGCTTAGCCCCTTCCCAAGACTAAAGCCTCCGCCCCAGGCTTTAGGCTTGGAAAGGGGACCCCCTACCCCTCCGATTGCAGGCTCACCCCCTTCCCAAGCCTAAAACCTGCGCCCAAGCTTTAGGCTTGGGAAGGGGCCCCCCACCCATCCGATGGCCAGCTGGGAGTGACCTGGGTGCTGAGGAGGTTCCTGGGACCCAGGTATATATGCAAATTAACTGCAATCTTTGTTGGGTTAATTTGCATACTCACTCTGATTGGCTGTGGGTGTAGCGGAGGTACGGTCAATTTACATGTTTCTCTATTATTAGGTAAGACTAGAAGCTCAGTGCACAAAATTCATGCGTGGGTAGGGTCCCTAGGCCTGGCCGGCAATCAGGGCCAATCTGCGGGGCAATTGGGGGGCTCCCACTGGCACCCCCCTTAGCTGGCCTGGTGCCACCCTCTCACTGGCCCCACCCCCACACACACACACCACCACTAGTCATCTCCCTCTGTAGTAGGCAACCAGCAGGGCAATCAGAGGGCAGAGCCAGCCTGCTCACCAGCTGGCCCTGCTCCCTGATGCTGCCCACTCACCAGCCAGCCCTGCCCCTTGCTGGCACCTGCCTTGGCTGGCCTGGGACCTGCAGGCTGGGGGCAACTCCTGCATTGAGTGTCTGTCCCCTGGTGATCAGTGCATACCATAGCAACTGGTCTTTCCACTGGTCATTCTGCCATTTGGTCGATTTGCATATTAGGCTTTTATTATATAGGATTATATAGGATATTTGGAATTATTAGGTGTTGGTTCTTTTCCACAAGGTTATTTTTTCTCATTCCTACATACACTGAGTGGCCAGATTATTATTATCTCTGAATCCATAATAATCTGGCCACTCAGTGTGTGTGTGTGTGTGTGTGTGTGTGTGTGTGTGTGTGTGTATTAGAAGCCAGGTGCATGAATTCGTGCATGGGTGGTGTCCGGCCAGCCTGGCCAGGGCGAGGGGACATGGGTGTTTGGCCGGCCTGCCTGCTGGTGGAACTCCTGGTCGAGGGGACAATTTACGTATTAGCCTTTTATTATATAGGACTAGAGGCCCGGTGCACAATATTCGTGCACGGGGGCGTGGGGAATCCCTCAGCCCAACCTGCACCCTCTCCAATCTGGGACCCCTCTAGGGATGTCCGACTGCCCGTTTAGGCCCATTGGGATCGGGCCTAAATGGGCAGTTGGACATCCCTCTCATAATCCAGGACTGCTGGCTCCCAACTGCTCGCCTGCCTGCCTTCCTGATTGCCCCTAACTGCTTCTGCCTGCCAGCCTGATCACCCCCTAACCACTCCCCTGCCAGCCTGATTGATGCCTAACTGCTCCCCTGCCAGCCTGTTTGCCCCTAACTGCCCTCCCCTGCAGGCCTGGTCACCCCTAACTGCCTTCCCCTGCAGGCTTGATCACCCCCAACTGCCCTCCCCTGCTGGCCATCTTGTGGTGGCCATCTTGTGTCCACATGGGAGCAGGATCTTTGACCACATGGGGGCAGCCATCTTGTGTGTTGGAGTGATGGTCAGTCTGCATATTACTCTTTTATTAGATAGGATAGAGGCCTGGTGCACAGGTGGGGGCCGGCTGGTTTTCCCTGAAGGATGTCCCGGATCAGGGTGGGGGTTCCCTTGGGGCATGGGGCAGCCTGGGCAAGGGGCCTGTGGTGGTTTGAAGGCTGGCCACACCCCCTGGTGACCCAAGTGGAGGCCCTGGTATCTAGGATTTATTTATCTTCTACAATTGAAACTTTGTAGCCTGGAGCGGAGCCAAGCCTTCTGCTCACTCCATGGCCACAGCCATTTCTGTTGGAATTTATTTACCTTATATAATTGAAACTTTGTAGCCTGGAGCAAAGGCCTGGGCTGGACAGGGTGTGCAGAAAGCTTGGCTTCCTCCATCGCCAGGGGCAACCCTAGCCTCCTGCTCTTTCCAGCTCCATGGCTGCCATCCATTTCTGTTTGGATTTATGTATCTTCTATCATTGAAACTTTGTAGCCTTGAGTGGAGGTCTAGGCCAGCAAGGGCAGGCAGAAAGCTTGGCTTCCTCTATTGCCGGGGAAACCCAAGCCTCCCTCCTGCTCTCTGTGGCCGTAGCCATCTTGGTTGGGTTTATTTGCATATTCGCTCCTGATTGGCTGGTGAGCATGGCTTGTGGGCATGGCTTGTGGGTGTAGTGAAGTGATGGTTAATTTGCATATTACTCTTTTATTATATAGGATATACACTGAAAGGCCAGATTATTATGCATTCAGAGATCATAATAATCTGGCCACTCAGTGTATAGGAGGCAGTACTATTCTGGGAGAGCATGTCTGCCTGGTTATAGAGGTGAGAGGGAGAGACTAACGTTTGTGAAATCTATTTGGGGAGATAAAACACGTACATGAAAAGTTGCCTGACAAAACACAATACAGGATATGATGTTTGACTGAATGAGTAGAACCATAAAGTTTGTGCTACATGAATTCAAAGGGTAGTGATTCCTATAGGTTGGGCTGGTAAGAAAGGATTTACAGAAGAAGTAAAGTTTGTGTCTTAAAGATTATATAGGATATGGGTTGGTGGAAAGGAATGAAGAAGGAGAAGGTACAAGAAAAATCATGAATAATGAACAGGACCTCAAGCTAACTGATGAAAAAGTAACTGGTTCCAACATAAAGTTTGGATGGGAACTGAATAGCAATTACTTGAGGTCAGAGATCTTATCACTTTCATTTCATTATTCTCTGCATCCTTAGCAAAATAACGTTGCATATAGATCATTGTTTGATTCCAAGAGTACAACTAACATTTATTGAATGACTAGAGATTTACAGTTACTTGACAAACATGAGTTATTCTCTGTCCTTCACTGAAGAGCTGGTCCAGTATAGCTGCTTTCTGTTCAGACTTTAGATCAAGAATACACTAAATCTGGGATTCCAGACAAAACAAAATGCTATACCCACTATGAAGCCTTGATTCAAAAAGACATTCTCAGAGCCACTTTTAGTTTTTTCACTCTTCCTGGAAGAAAGCAGCCTTGTGTCTGGAATCTACCTGGTTAGATTCCCTAACTGTGGCGAGGATAACATACCCTGGTTAACCTCTATCTTCTGGAATCCAGACCTCACACTTACTGGAGCACTCTGAATGGCACACTGACTTCATAAAGTAGAATGTACTAAGCAGAAACTGTAAGGGTCAAGAACTGTCATCTTTTTTAAAATCTCAAGGTGCCAAGTTCATTTGTATGCAGGGAGTATAAAGAAAATGACTGTCTGTACATTAAGCAAGCTGATTCAGAGTTCACTTTGCGCACCCAAAAGGCTGGAAGTTGGAAACAAAAACATTTGTATGTACTATAAATGATGTTGGTTGTTAATTCCAAAGGCACTTATTTTCTAGATATTTCATTCCTTTTTAGAAATACCAACACCTAAAATACTATAATAACTATCTCAAGTATATCCAGTAAACTAACAGCAAGACAGGATCATTTTGTGAGTAATAAAACCCAAAATATTCCATTTAAAGCCATACGATGTGGAACTGACATCACAGCTATTTAAGTCAAATACCAGCCAGTATTATAGATTAGACTAGAGGCCCAATGCACGAAATCTGTGCAACAGTAGGCCTTCCTTTCCCCGGCTGCTGGCACCAGCTTCCCTCTGGCACCCAACACCCGGGCTGGCTTCCCTCCACCCTTGCTTAGTCAGGAAGGATGTCCGGTCTAATTAGCATATTACCCTTTTATTATTATAGATAATCCTGACAAAATAATCTTAGTTCATAGTACAGCAGACTGACTACTCTTGGAATGTGAATGTCTGAGCTGGTTATAAATGCTTCAGTATAGCACACAAGTCTTTAGAGATTTGCAGATGTCTGCTGCTTCTAGGGATTGAAAAAGAAGTAAATATTCCAGTGAATAAATACCTACCTGTATAAGAGAAAGAGACATTTGATCACCTTCACTTTTCAACCTTACAGATTATCCAGAAGGTTCATCATCTCTTGCAGTGGAAACAGAAACATAGCAATTTTCACATTTCCTGCATCTCTAAGACAGGTCAGTATTCTTTTCTCTTTTTAAATTTTTGTTGTTGTTGTTAATTCTCCTGAGGATTTTTTTCCATTGATTTTTAGAGAATGTGGAAGGGAAGAAGGGAGGGGGAGAGAGATATAGTAACATTGGCTTTAGAGAGACACATCAATTGGTTGCCTCCCACATGAGCCCCAACCATGGCTGTGGCCAGGGATCAAACCTGCAACCCAGCTAGGTTCCCTTGACTGGGAATCAAACCCACGACCTTTCAGTGCGTGGGCCGATGCTCTATCCACTGAGAAATGCCAGCCAGGGCAACAGGTTAGTATTTGAGGAAGGTACATACAGTGCAACCTGGACTGCTAAGAGGCAATCTTGGGAAGTACTAGCAAATGAGTAAGATTTCACCCTGGTGAACAAGATGTTAAATTCTCCACTCTTGAATTATTCACATAAGTAGAAGTTCTAGACATAATTTCCCTGTGTGATGTACTGAAAAAGATGCACTTATTGCCTGTAAACTCACACTATTCACTTGGGCTAAAAGACCACCCAAGGTATCCAGAAACAGCCAAACATTCCATTCAGGTTATGTGCTTTCAACCTTTGTATTATAAATCTTGCCTTGGTGCATTTCAGGCCTCTAAGATGATATAGATTATGAACAGGTTCTTTTTGCTTGGCTCCATTATGTCAGTTAACAACCTACTCTTATCCACTCACAGGCAAAAAGTACTATCCCTACACTCTAATTCTCCCAAAATGCTACTAATTTGTTCACAGTGGCAGGCAGTCTTATACACGGGATTCTCTTTGGTCTAGTGAAAAGCTAAACAGCCTTCTCTTTGCAACATTCACTGATAAATAACCTAGTGTAATTCATCATTAAATGGAGAATTTTAGTGATAGAAATACCATGGAGTTCAAAGCTCTGATCTGATAAGCCTTCCAATTTTATTCTCATGGAAAAGCTATTCAGAAGCCTCTTGATCTGTTTATGGACTCTTGGGTCTTCACTTTTTTTCCTTTATAAAACCCTGCTGTGTACCAGTATGGATACTGTAAGAGACCTTGTATATGTCAGCCACTTTGCTATGTACTTGATGTGTGTTATTTCATTTAATCCTCACAGCAACTCTGTGAAGTGAATGTTATTTTTCCCATTTTACTTATGAGAAAACGGAAGTCCAGAGATATTAAGTTACCTGTCCAACTAGTAAGTGGCTAAACTAAGATTGCAACTCAGGTCTGTCTGACCTTAGAGCATACTCTTACCACTATGGCACTATATTTAAAAACCTGACTCGGCTTATTTACTGTGTACCTTCACTTACAATCAAAGGTTAAAAATCAAGAAGAATTAAATGTTTTTTTCTCCAAAGACCTGATGAAATATTTGATGTTTAAGTGAGACAACTTGTATGATAGTATTTGGATTTCAGTTATCCATGCTGTGAACCTCTCACATTTTCTTATTTTTACATTTTACTATGGATAGTCTATGAATCACTTTGACATGTTAACAGATGTTAAAAAGGAATAAAGTTCTCTAGTGAAATAAATTTAGGAAACCCTGTATAAGCAAAATTAGAGTTGCCTTTACCATAAGGATTCTCAATACTTGAAGTATAGAAATGAGTTTTGTAACTCTCCAAGAAGAGGATGTAGTAGCTCTCTGAAACTATTTGACTAAACTTATTTTATTATGTGCATATCATGGAACATTTTTTTCATGCAGTACTTATTGGGACATATAATATGCTAAGTAACCTTGTCAATTCCCAAAAGTGGAATAAGTTTACCCAAACTTATATTAACATGTAACTTCTTTTCAGAACATCTTGAGTAAATGTTAAATCATAAAATATATTTTATATGATTTCTTTGATAAGCAAAATTGCTTTTAATCAATGCTTTTCCCAGGGCAATTTGTTAAAATAAATAAATTAATTAATTTTTGTGAGAACAACAGTCTTATTCTGATAATAGAAATGTATTTGGGAACGTAGGATGAAGAGTAGGAGAATCATTTCAAAACGTAACAAAATATGAAAAAATTTTAATGTATGTGGATATTACTACAGTGAAGTTTATAAAAGCTCCAAATAGAAAACAACCTGAATGTCCATCAATAAAAGAATGGTTGAATAAATTATATATGTCCAAACTATTAGATACTTTATACATGTTTTCCTTTGTTTTATTATAAAAGTTTTAAAAATTAAAGTATGAAGGCTACCCAACTATTTACAACTTAGAATTAACAAATGCTAACATATTTTTATTTTGACTCAAATTTTTGTATATAAAAATTATTGCTATAATTTTTTACACAAAAGAACACTGATTCTACATGATATTTTCTTCAAAATGAAAAGAAAAACTTGGAGAAATTTGAAAATATAGAAAACAAAAATGTAACATCCTTAATTTACAAAAATTTTGAAAGCAGTAAATAAAGATAAACACAACACTTAGAAAATGTACAAAGGTATAATTGACAAAATACTAGTAAAAGTTAACATTAAGAATGAACATAAACTTGTTCAACTTCACTAGAAAGAAATACAAATTAAAATATCCCAAAATTGTCCAACCAGCATGGTTCAGTGGTTGAGCATCGACCTATGAACCAAGAGGTCACAGTTCAATTCCCAGTCAGGGCATATGTGGGCTAGGTCTCCAGTGTGGGGTGTGCAGGAGGCAGCCGATCAATGATTCTCTCTCATCATTGATGTTTCTATCTCTCTCTCCCTCTCCCTTCCTCTCTGAAATCAGTAAAAACATATAATTTTTTTTTAATTTTAAAATATCACAAAATATAAAATTTGTCTACTAAAGAAGCCAATTTGTATAAATTAGTGTACCTAGTGTTGGCAAGGATATATGGAAAACATGTGTATTTTAAATTTTTCATTGAATTTATTGGGGTTATATTGGTTAATAAAATTATGTAGGTTTCAGATGTATAATTCTATGATACATCATTTATACACTGAGTGGCCAGATTATTATGATCTCTGAACACATAATAATCTGGCCACTCAGTGTATATCCTATATAATAAAAGGCTAATATGCAATTGTCCCTCGACCAGGAGTTCGACCAGCAGTCAGGCCGGCCAACTGCCCATGTCCCCTCCCCCTAGCCAGGCTGGCCGGACCCCAACCATGAATTCATGCACTGGGCCTCATATATATATATATATATATATATATATATGTGTGTGTGTGTGTGTGTGTGTGTGTGTGTGTGTGTGTGTGTGTGTGTACACACACACACACACACACACACACACACACACACACTGGCTAGATTATTATATGTTCAGAGATCATAATAATCTGGCCACTCAGTGTGTATTTTATTATGTGTTCACCACTCAAAGTCTAATCTCCTTAAGTCACCATTTATCCCACATTTACCTTCTTTTACCTGCCCCCACCACCCCTTTCCTCTGGCAACCACCATACTGATGTCTGTCTCTATGAGTTGTTTTGTGTGTTTGGTTTCTTTTGCTTAATCCCTTCACCTATTTCAGAGCTTCCCAAACCCCCCTCTGACAGCTCAGTCTGCTCCCTGTGTTGAGTCTGTTTCTATGTTTGTTTATTTTGTTCATTAGATTCCACATATGAATGAAACCATATAGTATTTGTCTTTCTCTGGCTTATTTCACTTAGCATAATACCCTCTAGGTCTATGCATGTTGTCACAAAAGATAAGGTTACATTCTTTTTTATTGCTGAGTGGTATTCCATTATGTAAATGTACTGCAGCTTTTTAATCTGCTAATCTACTGATGGGCATTTGGGCTGCTTCCAAATCTTGGCTATTGTAAATAACACTACAGTGTGCATATATTCTATGGATTCAGGGCTTTGGGTGTGGGTAAGAATGGACACCCTGGCTGTAGCTGCACAACCCAGTGCCTGTCTGAATCTTGTACAAGGTCCTCTGAGGGAGAATTTCTCTGAATGTCCCAGGTCTGAGCAGCACTGCAATCCCCCTATGGTACTGAGCTTAGCTGCACAGAGCCACTGGGAGTTGGAAGTACATGCCAAAAGAACCAACAGGTTTGCGGATCAGGCACTAGTTGTGCATGTGAGTGTAGGAAGAATGGCCACTATTCCCAAGCTACACAGCTCAATGACTTTGTGAGTCTCTGCTAAGACATTCCCCAGAAGAGGAGCATATCAAAGATGCTATTGAATGCAACCAGCAGTCCTTTCGGCAGGACTCAAAACCAGCAGGTTGGTGTTGCCTGTAGTTGGAGAGCCAGGCTAGTGCACTTTGCAGGCTGCTCCTATAAGAATAGGAGTACTCAACCCTAGGAAGATGGTATATGGTGGCAGTGTAGGATAGGAACTCAGCACAGGCACTTTTGTGGTTCACCCTCCAGATATCTCCTAGGGCCACTCCACTCAGATCTTCTCTGTATGACTCCCATAGTTACTCAGTCGCCTTACCTCTACCATAGCTCTGGCTGAGTGTTCAAGAGCCACACCCTGTGCACTGATCCTTGAAAAGGGCACCTAGGTTTATAGCAGACTCCCTCTTTTTCCAGGAAGTCAGAGTCCCCACTGATTTTCATTGCCAGATGATATTTGGACTCCTATTCCCAGCTCTGGTGCTCTGGGTTTGAAAACCTGGTATGGGGTTGATGCTGCACTTCTCAGGGGGGACTTTTAAAGCCTAGATATCCCTCCAGATTCTCAACCGCCACACATGGGAGTGGGAGCCAGCCCTTTCCAGATCTCCACCCCTCTTACCAGTCTCCATGTGGCTTCTTCTATAAATACTTGGTTATAAGACTTCTATTCAGGTAAACTTCAGTTGGTTATTCAGGTTGATTGCTCTATAATTCAGCTTTAAAACTAGGCTGGCTCTGGGAGGAGATGAGCATAGTTTCCAACTACTGCACAACCATCTTGCCAAAGGAGAACAGGTGCTCTTAGATACTACTAAGGTAAGGTTAAATTCACAGATCATTTTTTATGACAAATTGGCAACATAAAAACCTCAAAATTTTATTATAATTTTATCTGATAACTTCATTTTAGTTAAGTATTTTAATTAAATAATCAGGTATTCATCATCAATTTATTATAATAGCAGAAAATTAAAAACAAAATGAAATACCTAAAATTGGAGAAATGATAAAGTAAATAGCTGCATCATTGTGGTGAAATATTACATATTATTGAAAGTAAATTATTTTAAAAAATAATTAAGACCTTGAGAAGATGGTGGCAGGCAGGATGGAGGTGAGGGAGAGGGTGTGAGTGAGTGAGGGGGTGAAAGGAGAGTTTGTAGATGTGTGTGTTAATGAGGGATGGACAGTTAAATCTGGCAGGAGTAGCAGGGGCTGGCAGACCAGGCTCTCCTGGATAGGGAGCACCTACCACCACTGTGGGCACTCCTTGGGCTGTAGGACTCGGGCATGGAGCCCACGTCATCTTCAAGGGGAGAGCAGCATCTTCTAGGAACTCATCAGCACCATCACCCAGATAGCCCCTGGACACTTCCCATGACCCTGCAGCCACTCCAGCCCAAATCCTGCTGCCCCACCCACAGACCTGCAGACCCTAGGACCTCCACTTCCAAGGTTGCATGCTCCTGCAGCAGTAAGTGTGACTTCCCCTTCCACAGTGGCTGAGCTCCTGATGCCACAGTTGTGCTTTTCCAGCACCACAGTTGCACTTTCCAAGCATGCTGGCCACCTGAGCCCACCACCCCACAGGCCGCTAGTGGGTGCCGCCGCTGGGCACACTCTTATCCAAACAAGGACCCACTGCCCTGGCAGTAGAAATTCTGAACTCCCTCTTCCGGGATACCTCCCCAAAGTCACCTGAGTCACGCGGGTTCAACACCAGGGCACCTCTGAGTGCCTGAGTGCACCACCACTGGGTGGGCGCAAACCCAACCAAGGGCACAAGGCCCCCAGCAGTAGAAATATCGACTTCCCCCACTCCCAGCTGCTTTCCCACAGGCACCTCAATCACGTGGCTTCAGTGCAAGGGCCTCTTTGAGTGCACTTCCCTGGCTATCAGCCCCGGGGTAACCCTGTGAGCCATCACTGGGCACGCGAGAATTCAACCAAAGGTGCAACAGCAAAAACTGAGTTTCCCCACGTCACAGCTGAAGACCTCTGGACTCCACAGTCATGCTCTGCCAGCTTGCAGGCCCCCTGAGCCCAAGGCCACAAAGACGATTCTTGGGTGCCTCTGTGAGCCCCCGCTGGGTGTGCTCTTATCCAAACAAGGGCACACTGCACCAGCAATAGAAACTCTGAATTCTCCCTTTCCAGATACCAGCCCACAGACACCTTGGTCACACAGCTTTAACACGAGGGCCACGCTGAGTCTTTCACCCAGGCAAATGGCTCCCAGGTGCCTCTGTGAGCTGCCACTAGGTGCACTTGTATCCAACCAAGGGCTCAAGGACCCACAGCAGAAACTCCGACTTCCCCTTCCTCAGCTGCCAACCTCTGGTCAATGCAGTCACACAGATCCAGTTCGCAAGCCCCCTGAGCCCACTGCCCAGGCAGGTGGCCCCTGGAGGCTTCTCTGAATTGCTGCAAGGCACAACCTCAGGTGCTGGCATCCAGTCCCCGTGGTAGTGCTGCTCCGGCACAAGGGCCTCCTGAGCCCACTGCCCCAGAAGATGGCTCCTGGGCACCTCTGTAAGCAGCCATTGGGAATGTGTATCCAACCAAGGGCACACATTGCCCAAAGCAAAAACTGGGACTTCTCCCTCCATGGAGCTGGTGGCACACCACAATCACTCCAATCCAGCCGTGTGGGCCCCACAAGCACACCCCCCAAGAAGATGGCTCCTGGGACCCTCTGTGTTCTTCCACTGAGCGTGTGCCTCTCCAACCAAGAATGCACAGCTCCCTCAGTAGGACCCAAGACATCCCTCTCCTGGCGACCTACCTCTGGACAGCTCAGTGAATTACTGAGGATTTGCTTCCCTGGACAAGGTCACATTATTTTATACACAGAGATTCCCACATCCCCAGCTGCTGGATCCTGAATGCCCTCATGATTCAGAGACACCCACCCCCCCACTATCATGGGCTCTGCCCCCACCATAGAGAGTTGAAGAGTGATGCCAATCCAGCGAGAGTCACACCACACCAGCAAAAGCCACAGTACCTGAGCCTCAGGCCCTGAGACGCCTTCCTCTCAGGCCATGGACTCAGGGAACCCACAGTGAGCACATACAAGTGAGAACTCAGACAACTTTTCCCACAAGAGGCGGAACCACAATCACATCCAAAACAGCATGTACAACGAAGCCAGGGGTGAGTCACATTGCCAACCTGAGACAAGAATTCATCCACAAATAAGGAACACATTCAAGATCCAACTACATCAAGAGAACACAAATAGCTCAAGTAGGGAGCTCTGCTAGATCACCAAGCCCAGGAGGCCTGAGAGATCACACCTCTAGCACCACCACCAAAAGAAACTGGGTAGCAAAGCAGTTGGATCTAAGAAACAGAAATAATTAAAACGTTACAGCAAAATATGGGGAGACAACAAAAGCAATCCCCAAAGGAAAGAAAAGAAGGAATCACCAGAAAGGGAATTAAATGAAATAGAGGCAAGCAACAAGTCAGAAAAAGAATTCTGAGTAATAGTTATAAGGATGCTCAAATGGCTGGATGACAAACACAGAACTCAATGAGAATTATAAGGAGCTGAATGAGAACGTCACCAACATGAAAAGAAACCAAGAGGAAATGAAGAATGACATAGCTGCAATAAAGAACACAATGGGCTTAAACAATAGACCAAAAGAGGCTGAGGACCGCATCAGCGAATTAGAAGACAAGGTAGGAAAAAACACACAAACACAGCAACAACTGGAAAGAAAACTTAAAAAGCAAGAGGAGAGCCTACGGGAGCTTTGGGACAATGGAAAATGAAAGAACATCTGCATAATAGGGGTGCCACAGGAGACGAAACTGAGCAAGGAAAAGAAAACCTGTTTGAAGAAATAATGATGGAAAACTTTCCTTATATTGGCAAGAAAAAAACCGTGCAAGTCCAAGAAGCACATAGAGTCCCAAAAAAATGAACCCAAAAAGACCTACAGCAAAACATCACAATTAAATTGGCAAACATCAACGACAAAGTAAGAATCTAAAAGGTTGCCAGAGAGAGACAGAAAGTTATCTACAAGGGATGTCCCATTAGAATATCAACTGATTTCTCAACAGAAACACACCAGGCCAGAAGGGAATGGAATGAAATATACAAAGTGATATAAAGCAAGGGTCTGAATACAAGAATACTATACCCAACAAAGCTATCATTCAAAATTAAAGGTGGATTCAGGAGTTTCACAGCCAAAAAAATGGCTAAGAGAGTTTATTACCACCAAGCCAGCAATGCAAGAAATGCTAAAGGGAATGCTGTAAAAAGAAAAAAACAGAAAGGCAAGAAGGAACACAAACATTAAGAATAAAAATGACAACAAAGAAGTACTTCTCAATAATAACATTAAACGTAAATGTACTAAATGCTCCAATCAAAATACATAGGGTAGGTGAATGGATAAGAAAACATGACCCATATATTTGCTGTTTGCAAGAGACACACCTCAGAACAAAGGATTCACACAGACTGAGAGCGAAGGAATGGAAAATTTTTTTCAGACAAATGACAATGAGAAAAAAGTTGGGGTTGCAATACTTATATCTGACAAAATAGACCTCAAAGTAAAGGCCATAACAAGAGATAAGGAAGGCCACTTAATAATACTAAAGAAAGCAATTCAACAAGAGAATATAACTCTGGAAACATATATGCACCCCATATAGGAGCACCCTAAAACATAAAACAACTTTTGGAAGGTATCAAGGGAGAGACCGATAGCAATACAATCATAGTAGGGGACTTTAATACCCCACAGACACCACTGGACAAATCCTCTAAACAAAAAAAATTAGCAAAGAAACAGCAATCCTAAATGACTCCATAGATCAGATGGACTAATTGACATCTTCAGAACATTTCACTCAAAGCTACAGAATATACATTCTTCTCAAGTTCAAATGTGACATTTTCAAAGATAGACCACATATTAGGATACAGGAAAAGTCTCTTCAAATTCAAGAAGATAGAAATCATAACAAGCATCTTCACAGATCATAATGGCATAAAACCAGAAATCAACTACAATAAAAACAATGGAAAAAATCAAACAGTTGGAGGCTAAATAGCATGCTATTAAACAATGATTGGTTTACCAAAGAGATCAAAGAAGAAATAAAAAGCAACCTGGAAACAAATGACAATGAAAACACAACAACCCAAAATCAATGAAAGCAGTCCTGAGTGGGAAGGTCATAGCTCTACTGGCCTACCTCAAAGCACGAAAAAATGGAGTAGGAAAAATGGCGGCTGAATAGACATGTGTTCTAAGACTGGTGCTGGGGCGGAGAGTAAGAACAGCTGAGATTCGCATAGGGAGTGTCTGTTGGCAAGCTAAGGGACAGCTAAACTCCAAGAGAAGGTGGAGGAGTGCTAGGCAGAGTTCCCCTGACCATGAAGCACCCACAGCGGCTGGGTCCCCTCCTGGAGCTGCGGGCTCAGAGGAGGAAAACTCGCCAACTTGCAAGGAAAGGAGGGTTTTATTGGAGGCCTGACTTTCCGTGACAACGGCGAACAATGAACAGCTGTGAGCACCAGAACACTGGACCCCAATCTGCGCAAACACACGAATTCAAAGGAACTCTTCACTGCACCAAGAAAAGGTCAGATTTCGCGGGGATAAGGAGAGAGAGAACTATATAACCAGACATCCTGAGGAGAGAGACCATGGGGAGACAAAGAAACAGCACCCATAGGAAAGAAAAGCAGGCATCACCAGAAAAGGAAGTAAATCAATACGAGGCAAGCAACCTATCAGAGAAAGAATTCAGAGAAATGGTCATAAGGTGGCTGAAAAGAATGGAAGACAAATTCGACAATATGAGTAAGAACCAAGAGGAAATGAAGAAGAACCAAGAAGAAATGAGAAATGACATCGCTGCTGTAAAGAACTCAATAGAAAGCATCAAGAGTAGACTAGAAGAAGCAGAGGACCGCATAAGTGAGCTAGAAGACAAGATGGAAAAAAATACCCAAATACAACAGCTTCTAGAAAAAAAAATTAGTAAGCATGAGGAGAGCCTAAGGGAACTTCAGGACAACACGAAACAAAACAACATCTGAATAATAGGGGTGCCAGAAGGAATGGAAACTGAGCAAGGAATAGAAAATGCGTTTGAAGAAATAAAGACAGAAAACTTCCCTGATATAGGGAAGAAAAAACCCACACAAATCCAAGAAGCTCACAGAGTCCCAAGCAAAATGAACCCCAAAAGACCGACATCAAGACACATTATAATTAAATTGGCAAACACCACCAACAAAATAAGAATCTTAAAAGCGGCCAGAGAGAGACAGAAAGTTACATACAAAGGAACCCCCATCAGACTAGCAACTGATTTCTCAACAGAAACCCATCAGGCCAGAAGGGAATGGAATGAAATATACAAAGTCATACAAAGGAAGGGTCTGAATCCAAGAATACTGTACCCAGCAAGGCTATCAATCAAAATTGAAGGTGAAATCAGGAGCTTCACAGACAAAAAAGGACTAAGGGAGTTTATCACCACCAAACTAGAAATGCAAGAAATGTTAAAGGATCTGCTGAAAAAAAAAAAAAAAAAAAAAAAAAAAAAGAAAGAAAGAAAGAAATAGGAAGCAAAGGAACACAGGGGTATAGAATAAAAATGACGATAAATAAGTACCTATCAATAATAACTTTAAATGTAAATGGATTAAATGCCCCAATCAAAAGACAAAGGGTAACTGATTGGATAAGAAAACAAAACCCATATATCTGCTGTCTACAAGAAACACACCTCAGAAAAAAAGACGCATACAGATTGAGAATGAAGGGATGGAAAAAGGTTTTCCAGGCGAATGGAAATGAAAAAAAAGCTGGGGTGGCAATACTTATATCCGACAAATTAGATCTCAAAGTGAAGGACATAACAAGAGATAATGAAGGCCACTTCATAATACTAAAGGGAGCAATCCAACAAGAAGAAATAACTCTTGTAAACATATACGCACCCAATACAGGAGCACCCAAATATATAAAAAAACTCCTGGAAGATATCAAAGGAGAGATTGACAGCAATACAATCATAGTAGGAGACTTTAATACCCTACTATCACCATTGGACAAATCCTATAAACAAAAATACAGCAAAGAAACATCAATCCTAAATGACTCACTAGACCACATGGAATTAATTGACATCTTCAGAACATTTCACCCCAAAGCCACAGAATATACATTCTTCTCAAGTGCACATGGGACATTTTCAAAGATAGACGTAAAAAAACTCCTGGAAGATATCAAAGGAGGGACTGACAGCAATACAATAATAGTAGGAGAATTTAATACCCCACTATCACCATTGGACAAATCCTATAAACAAAAATACAGCAAAGAAACATCAATCCTAAATGACTCACTAGACCAGATGGAATTAATTGACATCTTCAGAACATTTCACCCCAAAGCCACAGAATATACATTCTTCTCAAGTGCACATGGGACATTTTCAAAGATAGACCATATGTTAGGACATAGGAAAACTCTCTCCAAATTTAAGAAAATAGAAATCATATCAAGTATCTTCTCAGATCACAGAGGCATAAAACTGAAAATCAGCTAAAATAAAAACAATCCAAAGAAATCAAACACATGGAGAATAAACAACATGCTATTAAACAATGACTGGGTTACCAAAGACATCAAGGAAGAAATAAAAAACATCATGGCAACAAATGACAATGAAAACACAACAATCCAAAATCTATGGGACACAGCGAAAGCAGTCCTGAGAGGGAAGTTCATAGCTCTTCAGGCCTACTGCAGAAAACAAGAAACAATGGTAATAAATTACCTAACCCAACAACTCAAAGAGTTAGAGAGAGCAACAAGAAAAGCCCAGTGTAAGCAGAAGGAAGGAAATAATAAAGATCAGAGCGGAGATAAACGACATAGAGACCACAGAAACAATACAAAAGATCAACAAAACCAAGAGTCGGTTCTTTGAAAGGATAAACAAGATTGATGAACCTCTAGCCAGGCTCACCAAGAAGCAAAGAGAGAGGACCCAAATAAACAAAATCAGAAATGAAAGTGGTGAAATAACAGACCCCGCCGAAATACAAAGGATTGTTACAAAATACTACGAACAACTCTATTCCAACAAACTGGACAACCTGGAGGAAATGGACATATTCCTAGAAAAATATAACCTTCCAAAACTCAATCAGGAAGAATCTAAACAGCTCAAGAGGCCAGTAACTGTGGAAGAAATTGAAGCAGTCATCAAAAAGCTTCCGGCAAACAAAAGCCCAGGGCCAGACGGCTCCACAGGAGAGTTTTACCAAACATTCAAGGAAGAACTAAAACCTATCCTCCTCAGACTATTCCAAAAAATTCAAGAGGAAGGAACACTTCCAAGCTCCTTCTATGAAGCCAGCATCACCCTAATACCAAAACCAGATAAAGACAACACAATGAAAGAGAATTACAGACCAATATCCCTCATGAACATAGATGCCAAAATCCTCAACAAAATTCTAGCAAATCAGCTCCAGCAGTACATCAGAAAGATCATACACCATGACCAAGTAGGATTTATCCCAGGAATGCAAGGATGGTACAACATCCGCGAATCAATAAACATGATACATCACATAAACAAATTGACAGAAAAAAATCACAGTCATATCAATAGATGAAGAAAAAGCATTTGACAAAATCCAACACCCTTTCTTGATAAAAACTCTCAACAAGGTGGGAATAGAAGGATCATACCTCAACATAATCAAAGCTATATATGATAAACCCACAGCAAACATCATACTCAATGGGCAAAAACTAAAAACATTTCCCCTAAGAACAGGAACAACACAGGGATGCCCTCTCTCACCACACCTGCTTGACATAGTACTGGAAGTATTAGCCATTGCAATTAGACAAGAAGAAATAAGAGGCATCGAAATTGGAAAAGAAGAAGTAAAGCTGTCCTTATTTGCAAATGACATGATATTGTACATAAAAAACCCAAAAGACTCCATCAAAAAACTAATAGACTTAATAAATGAATTCGGCAATGTAGCGGGATACAAAATTAACACCAAGAAATCTATGGCATTTCTATACACCAATAGTGAAGTTACAGAAAGAAAGACTAAAAAAGCAATCCCATTTACCATCACACCAAAAAAACTAAGATACCTAGGAATAAACTTAACTAAGGAGGTAAAAGACCTATACACAGAAAACTACAGGACACCGAAAAAGGAGATAGAGGAAGACGTAAACAGATGGAAGAACATACCATGTTCATGGATTGGTAGAATCAACATCATTAAAATGTCCATACTACCCAAAGTAATTTACGGATCCAATGCACTCCCCATCAAAATACCAACAGCATATTTCACATACCTAGAAAGAACTCTCCAAAAATTCATCTGGAATAAAAAAAGACCACGAATACCCACAGCAATCCTGAGCAAGAAGAATAAAGTAGGAGGGATCTCAATACCACACCTCAAGCTTTATTACAAAGCCATTATTCTCAAAAGAGCCTGGTACTGGCACAAGAACAGACATATAGATCAATGGAACAGAATAGAGAATCCAGATATCGACCCAAACCACTATGCTCAATTAATATTTGACAAAGGAGGCATGAACATACAATGGGGTCAAGACAGTCTTTTCAATAAATGGTGTTGGGAAAATTGGACAGATACATGCAAAATAATGAAACTAGATCACCAACTTACACCATACACAAAAATCAACTCAAAATGGATACAGGACTTAAACATAAGACGGGAAACCATAAAAATACTAGAGGAATCCACAGGGAACAAAATCTCAGATATATGCCCAAAGAACTTTTTCACTGATACTGCCCCTAGGGCAATGGAAGCTAAAGAGAAAATTAACAAATGGGACTACATCAAAATAAAAAGCTTTTTTACAGCAAAAGAAACCATCAACAAAACAACAAGAAAGCCCACTGCATGGGAGAACATATTTGCAAATGCTATCACTGATAAAGTTTTAATCTCCAACATCTATAGGCAGCTAATGCAACTTAATAAAAGGAAGATAAATGATCCAATAAAAAAATGTGCAACGGACCTAAATAGAATCTTTTCGAAAGAAGACAGAAGGAAGGACAGGAGACACATGAAAACATGCTCACAGTCACTAATTATCCGAGAGATGCAAATCAAAACAACAATGCGGTACCATCTCACACCTGTCAGAATGGCTTTCATCAACAAATCAACAAATGACAAGTGTTTGCGAGGATGCGGAGAAAAAGGAACCCTCGTGCACTGCTGGTGGGAATGCAGACTGGTGCAGCCACTGTGGAGAACAGTATGGAGTTTCCTCAAAAAACTGAAAATGGAACTCCCATTTGACCCAGTAACCCCACTCCTGGGAATATATCCAAAGAAACTGGGAACACCAATCAGAAAGGATATATGCACCCCTATGTTCATAGCAGCACAATTTATAATAGCTAAGATTTGGAAACAGCCTAAGTGCCCGTCAGCAGATGAGTGGATTAGAAAACCATGGTACGTCTACACAATTGAATACTCTGCTGCTTTAAAAAGGAAGGAATTATTACCATTTGCAGCAACCTGGATGGAACTAGAGAGCATTATACTAAGTGAAATAAGCCAATCAGTGAAAGAAAAATACCACATGATATCACTCATTTATGGATAATAAAGAACATTATAACCTGATGAACAAAACGATTGATACAGAGGCAGAGAAACATCGAACAGACTGTCAAATTACAGCGGGAAGGCGGGGAGTGGGGAGGGAGGTAAGAGATCAATCGAAGGACTTGTGTGCTTGCATATAAGCATAACCAATGGACGCAAGACACTGGGGGGTGAGGGCATGTATGGGAGTGGGGGGCAATGGGGGGCTATGGACACATGTAATACCTTAATCAATAAAAAAATTTAAAAAGAAAAAAAAGAAATTGAATATGTAAATAAAAACTTTTCCACAGAAATTAAAAAAAAAATAAACTAGAAACACTAATCAGAAAGAATATATGCACCCCCATGTTCATAGCAGCACAATTTAGAATAGCTAAAATTTGGAAACAGCCTAAGTGTCCATCAGCAGATGAGTGGATTAAAAAACTGTGGTACATCTACACAATGGAATAACATGTTGCTGTAGAAAGTAAGGAATTCCTACCATTTGCAACAGCATGGATGGTGCTGGAGAGCATTATTCTAAGTGCAATAAGTCAGTCAGAGAAAGATAAATATCACATGATCTCACTCATTTAGGGAGTATAATGAACAGCATAAACTGATTAACAAAAACGGATCCAGAGACAGAGAAGCATCGATCAGATGCTCAAACCTCAGAGGGAAGGTAGGGGAGGGTGGGGGCAAGGGAGAGAAATCAAACAAAGGACTTGTATGCATGCATATAAGCCTAACCAATGGACAGAGACACCATGGGGGGTGAGGGAATGAACGGGAGTGGGGTGGGGAAGTAATGGGAGGATAAGGACACATATGTAATAACTTAGTCAATAAAAAAATAAAAATAAATAAAAAACATTTTTTAAAAACTAAAAAATAATAATTAATAGGTTTATGTGAAAAAAATCTCTGAGTGCAGTTTAATTTTAAAGGTACATTTGTATTATAACATGATATCTGGTATTGTGATCCCTCCATCTTTGTTCTTCTTTCTCAAGATTGCTACAGCTATTCAGGGTCTTTTTGATTCCATATAAATTTTTGGATCATTTGTTCCAGGTCTGTGGAATAAGCGATTGGTATTTTTTTATGTTATCTTAATATATTTCTTTTTTTAATTCTCTATTGGTTAAAGTATTACATAAGTCTCCTTTCCTCCCTCCCCATTGACCTCTCCCCAGCCTCTCCCACTCCAGCACAAGCTCTCAACCCCCTACTGTCTGTGTCCATTAGTTATGCTCATATGCATGCATACAAGTCCTTTGGTTGATCTCTTAACCCCCCTCCACTGCCTTTCCTCTTAGATAGGATGGTCTGTTCGATGCTTCTATGACTCTGGTTCTATTTTTCTTCATCAGTTTATGTGTTCATTATATTTCAAAAATAAGTGAGATTATGGGATATTTATTTTTTTCTCCGGCTGGCTTATTTTGCCTGGCATAATGCTCTCCAGGTCCATCCATGCTGTTGCAAATGGTAAGAGTTCCTTGTTTTTTACAGCGGCATAGTATTGCATTGTGTAGATGTGCCACAGTTTTCTAATCCCCTTGTCTTCTGGTGGATTAGAAAACTGTGGTACATCTACACAATGGAATACTTAGGCTGTTTCCAAATCTTAGCTATTGTAAATTGTGCTGCTATGAACATAAGGGTGCATATATCCTTTCTGATTGGTATTTCCGATTTCTTGGGATACATTCCTAGAAGTGGTATTACTGGGTCAAATGGAAGTTCCATTTTTAATTTTTTGAGGAAATGCCATACTGTTCTTCACAATGGCTGCACCAGTCTGCATTCCCGCCAGCAGTGTAAGACGATTCCTTTTTCTCCACATCCGGACCAGCAGTTGTCATTTGTTGATTTGTTGATGATATGTTGGTGCTCTTGTTCCAGCATTTTTTTTAATTTCTTTATTGATTAAGGTATGACATTTGTGTCCTTATTCCCCATTACCCCCAACCCCTCTATTCATGCCCTTACCCCCCTGTTGTCTGTGTCCATGGGTTAGGCTCATATGCATACATACAAAACCTTTGGTTGATCTCTCCCCCTTAACCCCACCCTCCCCTACCTTCCCTGAGGTTTGAAGTTCTGATCGATGTTTCTCTGTCTCTGGATCTGTTTTTGTTCATCAGTTTATGTTGTTCATTATATTCCATAAATGAGTGAGATCATGTGATATTTATTTTTCTCTGCCTGGATCATTTCACTTAGCATAATGCTCTCCAGCTCCATGCATGTTGTTGCAAATGGTAAGAACTCTTTTTTTTTTTTACCGCAGTGTAGTATTCCATTGTGTAGATGTATGAGAGTTTTTAATCCACTCATCTGCTGATGGGCACGTAGGCTGTTTCCAAATCTTAGCTATGGTGAATTGTGCTGCTATGAACATAGGGGTGCATATATCCTTTCTGATTGGTGTTTCTAGTTTCTTGGGATATATTCCTAGAAGTGGGAAAACTGGGTCAAATGGGAGTTCCATTTTTAGTTTTTTGAGGAAACTCCATAGTGTTCTCCACAATGGCTGCACCAGTCTGCATTCTCACCAGCAATGCATGAGGGTTCCTTTTTCTCCACATCCTCGCCAGCACTTGTCATTTTTTGATTTGTTGATGATAGCCATTCTGACAGGTGTGAGATGGTACCACATTGTTTTTTGGATTTGCATCTCTCGGATGATTAGTGACTTTGAGCAGGTTTTCATATGTCTCTTGGCCTTCCTTCTGTCTTCTTTCGAAAAGTATCTATTTAGGTCCATTGCCCATTTTTTTTGATTGGGTTGTTTATCTTCCTTTTGTTAAGTTGTATGAGTTTCCTGTAAATGTTGGAGGTTAAATCCTTATCAGTGATAGCATTGGCAAATATGTTGTCCCATGCAGTGGGCTTTCTTGTTGTTTTGTTGATGGTTTCCTGTGCTGTGCAAAAGCATTTTATTTTGATGTAGTCCCATTTGTTTATTTTCTATTTAATTTCCATTGCCCTAGGAGAAGTATCAGTGAAGAAACTGCGTCGGCATATGTCTGAGATTTTGCTGCCTGTGGATTTCTCTAGTATTTTTATGGTTTTCCATCTTATGTTTAAGTCCTTTATCCATTTTGAGTTTATTTTCGTGTATGGTGTAAGTTGGTGGTCTAGTTTCATTTTTTTGCATGTATCTGTCCAATTTTCCCAAAACCACTTATTGAAGAGACTGTCTTGACTCCATTGTATGTTCATGCCTCCTTTGTCGAATATTAATTGAGCATAGTGGATTGGGTCGATATCTGGATTCTCTATTCTGTTCCATTGATCTATATGTCTGTATTTGTGCCAGTACCAGGCAGTTTTGAGAACTGTGGCTTTGTAATACAGCTTGATATCTGGTATTGAGATCCTCCTATTTTGTACTTCTTTCTCAGAATTGCTGCAGCTGTTCAGGGTCTTTTTTTATTCCCGATGAATTTTTGGAAAGTCCGTTCTAGATCTGTGAAGTATTCCATTGGTATTTTAATGGAGAGTGCATTGAATTTATAGATTGCTTTGGGTAGTATGGACATTTTGATGATGTTGATTCTACCAATCCATGAACACGGTATGTACTTCCATCTGTTTATGTCTTCCTCTATCTCTTTTTTCAGTGTCCTGTAGTTTTCTGTGTATAGGTCTTTTACTTCCTTAGTTAAGTTATTCCTAGATATCTTAATTTTTTTGGTGCAATGGTAAATGGGATTGCTTTTTTAGTATCTCTTTCTGTAAGTTCATTATTGGTGTATAGAAATGCCATAGATTTCTTGGCATTAATTTTGTATCCTGCTACATTGCCAAATTCATTTATTAAGTCTAATAATTTTTTGATGGAGTCTTTAGGGTTTTCTATGTACAGTATCATGTCATCTTCAAATAAGGACAGTTTTACTTCTTCTTTTCCAATTTGGATGCTTTTTATTTCTTCTTCTTGTGTGTTCACAATGGCTTGTATTTCCAGCACTATGTCTAAGAGGAGTGGTGAGAGTGGGCATCCCTGTGTTGTTTCTGTTCTTAGGGGAAATGGTTTTAGTTTCTGCCCATTGAGTATGATGTTGGCTGTTGGTTTGTTTTATATGGCTTTCATTATGTTGAGGTATCATCCTTCTATTCCCACCTTGCTGAGAGTTTTTATCAAGAAAGGGTGTTGGATTTTGTCAAATGCTTTTTCTTCATCAATTGATATGACTATGTGATTTTTATCCCTCAATTTGTTTGTGTGATGTATCATGTTTATTGATTTGTGAATATTGTACCATCTTTGCATCACCGGTATAAATCTTACTTGGTCATGGTGTATGATTTTTCTGATGTACTGCTGGATCCTATTTGCTAGAATTTCGTTAAGGATTTTGACATCTATGTTCATCAGGGATATTGGCCTGTAATTCTCTTTCATTGTGTTGTGTTTATCTGGTTTTGGTATTAGGGTGATGCTGGCTTCATAGAATTAGCTTGAAAGTGTTCCTTCTTCTTGAATTTTCTGGAATAGTCTGAGGAGGATAAGTTTTTGGTAAAACTCCCCTGTGAAGCCGTCTGGCCCAGGGCTTTTGTTTGCTGGAAGCTTTTTGATTATTGATTCAATGTCTTCCATAGTTATCAGCCTATTGAGATTTTTAGAATCTTCCTGAGTGAGTTTTGAAAGGTTGTGTTTTTCTAGGAATATGTCCATTTCCTCCAGGTTGTCTAGTTTGTTAGAATAGCATTGTTAATAGTATATTTTAACAATCCTTTGTATTTCTGTGGAGTCTGTTGTTATTTTGCCTCTTTTATTTCTGATTTTGCTAATTTGGGTCCTCTCTCTTTGCTTCTTGGTGAGCTTGGCTAGAGGGTCATCAATCTTCTTTATCCTTTCAAAGAACCACCTCTTAGTTTCATTGATCTTTTGTATTTTTTTTTTGTCTCTGTGTCATTCATTTCTGCTCTGATCTTTATTATTTCCTTCCTTCTGCTTACAATGGGCTTTTCTTGTTGCTCTCTTTCTAATTCTTTGAGTTGTAGAGTTAGATGATTTATTACCATTTTTTTCTTGTTTTTTGAGGTAGGCCTGTAGAGCTATAAACTTCCCTCTCAGGACTGCTTTCATTGTGTCCCATAGCATTTGCATTGTTATATTTTATCATCTTTAGACTCCATGTTGTTTTTAATTTCTTCTTTGATCTCTTTGGTAACACAATCATTGTTTAATAGCATGCTATTCAGCTTCCAAGTGTTTGAATTTTCTGGATTGTTTTTATTGTAGTTTATTTCTAATATTATGCCATTTTGGTCTGAGAAAATGCTTGGTATGATTTCAATCTTCTTGAATGTGGGGAGACTTTGCTTGTGACCCAATATTTGGTCTATCTTTGAAAATGTCCCATGTGCACTTGAAAGAATGTATATTCCATGGCTTTGGGGTGAAATGCTCTGAAGATGTCAATTAGGTCCATTTGATCTAGTGAGTCATTTAGAATTGCTGTTTCTTTGCTGATTTTTTGTCTAAAGGATTTATCCCAGTGGTCAGCAAACCACGGCTCGCGAGCCACATGCGGCTCTTTGGCCCCTTGAGTGTGGCTCAGCGTTAGAATCACTTCTTCAAAATAGACTCACCCAGGCTCAAAACCGACTTTTGCGCATGGGCCACAAAGTTTCAATCGCACTGTACGTGCATGCCCGCATGTGGTATTTTGTGGAAGAGCCACACTCAAGAGGCCCAAGAGCTGCATGTGGCTCATGAGCTGTGGTGTGCCAACCACTGATTGATCCAATGATGTCTGTGGTGTATTAAAATCTCCTACTATGATTGTATTGTTGTCGATCTCACACTTGATATCTTTCAGGAGTTTTTTTCTGTATTTGGGTGCTCCTGCATTGGGTGCACATATGTTTACCAGGGTTATATTCTCTTCTTGTATCAATCCCTTTATTATTATGAAGTGACCTTCCTTATCTCTTCTTATGGCTTTTACTCTGAGGTCTATTTTGTCAGATATAAGTACTGGTACCCCAGCTTTTTTTTAATTTCCATTTGTCTGAGAGATGTTTTTCCATCCCTTCACTCTCAGTCTGTGTGAGTCACTTGTTCTGAAGTGGGTATCTTGTAGACAGCATATATATGGGTCATGTTTTTTTATCCATTCAGCCACTCAGTGTCTTTTGATTGGAGCATTTAGTCCATGTCCATTTAGAGTTATTAATATCCATTTTTATTTTTTGTGCCTGTGTTCCATCTTACCTTTTTATTCCTTCTTTTTTACAGCAGTCCCTCTAGCATTTCTTGCATTGCTGGCTTGGTAGTGATAAACTCCCTTAGCATTTTTTTTGTCTCTGAAGCTTCTTATTTCTCCTTCAATTTTGAATGATATACTTGCTGGATAAAGTATTCTTGGATTCAGTCCCTTGTTTTGCATAACTTTGTAAATTTCCTTCCATTCTTTTCTGGCCTGATATGTTTCTGTTTAGAAATCATTTGATAATCTAATGGGAGATCCCTTGTATGTAACTTTCCGTCCCTCTCTTGCAGCCTTTAAGATTCTCTCTTTGTCCTGAATATTTGCCATCATAATTATGATGTGTCTTGGTGTGGGTCTTTTCGGGTTCATCCTGTTTGGGACTCTTTGTGATTGTGTGACTTTTTTCTTCACCACATCAGGGAAGTTTTCTAACATAATTTATTCAAATAACTCTTCTAACTCTTGTTCCTCTTCCTGTTGTTCTGGTACCCCTATTATTCGTATGTTGCTCCATTTCATGTTTTCCCATAGATCCCTTAGACTCTCCTGTCTTTTAATTTTTTTCTCCATTTGCAATTCAGTTTGGCTGTGGTTGGCTTCCCTGTCTTCTAATTTGCTAATTCGGTCCTCTTCTTCTCCTAGTCTACTGTTGAAACTTTCCATGGTGTTTTTATTGCAGCTATATCACTCTTCACTTCTTCTTGATTCTTACATAAGTTATTGATTTTTTTTCATCCATTTCTTCTTGATTCTTACATAAGTTGTTGATTTTTTTCCTCCATCCGGTTTATGAAGTGTATGGACCTTATTTTGAATTCTTTTTCTGACATATTGCATGCCTCTGTTTCACTTAGCTGCTTTTCTGGCGATTCCTCCTTTTCTTTCCTTTGGGGTAACTTTGTCTACCCATTTTTGGTCTCACCAACTGATCTAGATGTCGAGTCGTGCAGGGGCTGCTCCTTGGGTGACAGTGGCTCCTTGGGCTGTGGTTGCTCCTCGGGCAGTCACGGTAGCAGCTGCTTCTCAGTTGGCAGCGGCTCCTCTGGTGGGTGCTGTTCGCAGCAGTGGTGTCTCCTCTGGCTGGTGGGGAAGGCTGATTGCACAGCTGCTGTTCCTTGGATGAGGTGGGCTTATTATGAGGCTGCTGCTCCTTAGATGGGGATGGGTTGCGCATGGCCACTGCTCCTTGGACGTGGGCCGGCTGCTCATGTGGCTGCTGCTCCTTGGACAGAGGTAGACTGTTCACATGGCTGCTGCTCTTTGGATGGGGGTTGGCTGCATGCTGCTGCTGTTCCTCAGTGGGATTCTCATGATGCCGCCACTCCTTGGACAGGGCCAGTTTGCTTGCAGGGCTGCTGTTCCTCATACGGGTGTGGGTTGCTCTCACAGGTGCTGCTCCATGGACGGGGGATGGGGGATGGACTGCTTGCTCAGCTGCTGCTCCTCGGTTGGGAGTGAGCTGCACATGCTGTTGCTGCTCCTCAGATGGGGTGGGGCACTCACCCGGCTTCTTCTTGTCTGACAGGTGCAGGCTGCATGTGGCTGCTGCTCCTCGGACCAGTGCGGACTTCACAGGGCTGTTGCTCCTCGGATGTGGGCAGTGTGCTTGCGTGGCTGCTGCTCCTTGGATGGGGGCAGGCTTCTCATGTGGCTGCTACTCCTCAGACGGGAGTGGGCTGCTCACACAGCTGATGCTCCTTGGATGGGGGCAGGCAACTCGTGCGGCTGCTGCTCCTTGCAAGAGGGCAGTCTGCTCACACAGCTGCTGCTCCTTGGAAGGGGGCTGGCTGCTCGTGCAGCTGCTACTCCTTGGATGGGGGCAGGTTGCTTGCACAGCTGCTGCTCTTCAGACAGGTGCAAGGTGTGTGCTGTGTGCAGCTGCTGCTCCTCAGATGGGGCCAGCTGCATGGGGATGCTGCTCCTCAGTCATGGGCAGGCTGTTCATGCAGTTGCTAGTCCTTGGATGGGACGAACTGCTCGCATGGTTGGTGCTCCTCAGATGGGGGAGCGAGCTGCTCACACAGCTGCTGCTCCTTGGACAGGGGCAGACCACATGAAGCTGCTGCTCTTAGGCCTGGGCGGGTTGCTCATGGGGCTGCTGTTCCTTAGATAGGAGCGGTCTGCTCACATGTCTGCTGTTCACGTTGTTGCAGTGCCCTGGGCTAAAGCATTGGGCCAGTCAGAGGGGAGTGTGCTTCAGAACTCACAGGAGCCTGCGCCCGGGGTGGCTCAAGCCTCGTTGACCATGGGATCACAGCCTAAGTAGCAGATCCCCGGCAGAGGTGGCTGTAGAGTCCCAGGTGTTATCTGAGGGCACTCTGGGTGGAGTTGAGGCTGGGAACCCAGTTACAGCAGCTCTCCCCTTCAAAAAGACTAGGCCTCAGAGGACAAGCTGGCCTCCCTGTACTGTTTGCAATGGTAGCAGAAGCTGCCTAGCTAGGCGAGCCTGATTAGCCTGCCCCTGAAGGTCCTGTGGGATCTAACTGTGCCTCACACACACACACACACACACACACACACACACACACACACACACACCACCTGACCACACACTCCTCTTTTTCTCCCTCACTCACTCACTCATGCTCTCTCCCTTACTGCTGCATTCTTCTTGCCTCTGTATTTGGGTCTGGGGTGTTATGGACCCATTTGTGGATGGAGTCTCCTCTCTAGGTGTCTGGTTATGTGGCTTGCTCTCAAGTACCTTGGCCAGACAGGATAAAATTCACCTCAACAAGATACAACACAAAGAGAATTAAGCACAAATGTACTCAGGACACCAATAACCCCAATATAACTGACCACCTGAGAAAAGAGAATTAGGGGAGAGAGAAGAGCATAAATGATATCAAAGAGAGAGAAAAAGATAAGAGATAAAAAACAAAGGAAGAAAAAGGACAATACATATACATATATGTGGGAGTAAGACACCACAGAACCAATAGTAGATAAACCAAAAAAATACAAACACCAAACACCCAGCAAAGAGGGTTGGGGCATAATCTGTAGAGGCTGAGCTTATATACTGAAAATAAGATTAAGAATTGGATGAATATGGGGAGGACCTCAATTTAGTATTGAGGAAGTAGAAAGGGAATGAGTGAATAAGAAGAAAGAGAATGAGAAGAAAATAATAATAATAAATTTACAAAAAATTGATTTAAAAATGGTATAAAAATTAAAAATAGCAAATAAAAATAAAATAAAATATAGTGATGGGAAAATAATGTGAAAAGAAATAGAAAATAAAGCAACAAACAAAAACTGGAAAACAAAGAAAAAAGAAGGAAAGAAGAAAACAAGAAAACAAGAAAAAGAAAGAGATAACAAAATAATAAAAAAATAAAAATAAAAGTGAAAAAAGTGAAATGCCATTCCTTTGGCTGGCTTATGATCCCAGTCATCTGTACTGTACTGTTTCTCAGTTTCCCATTGCTGGGGCTGAAGGTTTCTCTTTAGGCCAGTCCCAGTGGACCTCAGGGACTATTCAGATTCCTTTGTATCATTCAGGGTAGAATCTGGGTGTGGCTGTATTGGTTGCCTGGTGACTTGAGGGAGGGGCTATCTCTCAGGAGAACATGGCTGCCCAGGACCCAGGCTCAAGTATGACTCAGCACCAGATTCACTACCACCTCTCCTGGACTGCCTCTTCTCCCCAGATTCCACAAGTCCACACCTTCTCCCACACCTCAGCCATGGGTAAGTGTCTGTATCCAAAAGGTCCTATGAACTAGGTTCAGTGAAGAAAGGCACAGGTCCCAGAGCAGGGAAGGACTGCGTCTCTGCAAGCTCCTCTCTTGCCTGCAATGTGCGGTCTGGCCAGCCCTTCAGGGCTACCTCTGAGCTCAGATCCAAAATCCAAAATCCAAAGTCCAAAATCCCCTGCCTCCCGCAGTCCCATGGACTCTTTTCTCACAGTCAGATGCTTTGCTTGTCCCCAGGGATGCGGCTTAGCACCGTGTGGTTTCCCCCTGACCCTCTGGGCACAGAGGTCCGGCAGACTCTCCTGCCTAGATCCTTGATTTTACCTTTCTCCAGGGGACCTCTGCCCTTCCCGGCTGCAAACTGTCTCACCAGCTGAGTCGTTTTTGCCAATTTGGGCTGAATTCTATTCATTTCAGCTGCTCACTCTATTTGCTCTGGGACAAGGCTCAGGACACGTCCATCTATTCTGCTGCCATTTTGTCTCCTCCTGTTCCAGCATTAAGAAGGGTTCAGTAATCTGGAGAAAGGCTGTGTGTAGATTAAGTAGGAGTCCAAAGATGAACGATAATTTTGAAAGGCTTTGGGGGGTCAGAGGAGCTTTATCTAAAGGAGCTAAGTTCTCCTTGTCTCAGGACCCCTTGCTGTTTATTAACACAATTTGTCCTAAGGCAAGGTGTAGAATAATACACTTCAAAGGGTTTGGTACAGAAGCATTGTCAGATTGGGGAATAGCCTATAGCTGTTCAGGTGTTTAGCCAGTAGGAGGCAATAACATGTAGATTAATATGCCCTGAGCTGTCTGGCAGCAAACAATCATCCTATTCAGGTTTGGGGAAAATGCCTTTCAGCCATTCCAACAGGTGACAACATATGTGACTCAGCCCTTGTTGAGTCCCCAAGTTCCATCAACCTTCTGATGAAACTCTTGCAATTATGACATGCTGGAATTGGCTCCCGGCAATGATAGCCATTCTGACAGGTGTGAGATGGTAGCTCATTATTGTTTTGATTTGCATCTCTCAGATGATTAGTGACTGTGAGCAAGTTTTCATATGTATCTTGGCCTTCTGTATGTCCTCTTTTGAAAAGTGTCTATTTAGGTCCTTTGCCCATTTTTTTATTGGATTGTTTATCTTCCTTTTGTTAAGTTGCAGCCCACAGCTTTTGTTTGCTGGAAGTGTTTTTTATTACTGCTTCAGTTTCCTCCATAGTTATCAGCCTTTTCATATTTTTCTATTCCTCCTGATTGAGTTTTGGAAGGTTGCATATTTCTAGGAATTTTTCCATTTCACCCAGGTTGTCTAGTTTGCTAGAATATAGACCCCAAATAGCCGCAGCAATCCTGAGAAAGAAGAACAAAGTTGGAGGGATTACAATACAAGATATCAATCTATAATACAAAGTCACTGTACTCAAAACTGCCTGGTACTGACACAAGAACAGACATATAGACCAATGGAACAGAACAGAGAAGCCAGAAATCTACCCAAGCCATTATGCTCAATTAATATTTGACAAAGGAGGCAAGACCATACTATGGAGTCAAGACAGTCTCTTCAATAAATGGTGTTGGGAAAATTGGACAGGTAAATGCAAATCAATGCAACTAGACCACCAAATTACACAAAAATAAACTCAAAATAGATAAAAGACTTAAACATAAGATGGAAAACCATAAAAATCTTAGAAGAATCCACAGGTAGCAAAATATCAGACATATGTCATAGCAATATCTTTACTGATACAGCTCCTAGGGCAAAGGAAACTAAAGAGAAAATAAAGAAATGGATCTACATAAAAATATAAAGCTTCTGTACAGCAAAAGAAACCGTCAACAAAACAACAAGAAAGCCCACTACTTGGGAGAACATATATCGCCAATGTTATATCCAATAAGGGTCTAATCTTCAAAATTTATAGGGAACTCATACATATTAACAAAAGGAAGATAAACAATCCAATAAAAAAATGGGCAAAGGACCTAAATAGACACTTTTTGAAAGAGGATATACAGAAGGCCAAGAGACACATGAAAACAAGCTCAAAGTCACTAACCATCTGAGAGATGCAAATCAAAACAATAATGAGGTATCATCTTACACCTGTCAGAATGGCTATCATCAACAAATCAACAAACACAAGTGCCAGTGAGGATGTGGAGAAAAAGGAGCCCTCTTGCAGTGCTGGTGGGAATGCAGACCGGTGCAGCCACTGTAGAAAACAGTATGGTGTTTACTCAAAAAAATTAAAAATGGAACTCCCATTTGTCCCAGTAATCCCACTTCTAGGAATATATCCCAAGAAATCAGAAACACCAATCAGAAAGGATATATGTACCCCCATGTTCATAGCAGCATAATTTATAATAGCTAAGATTTGGAAACAGCTTAAGTGTCCATCAGAAGATGAGTGGATTAAACACCTGTGGTACATCTATACAATGGATACTACACTGATGTAAAAAGAAGGAATTCTTACCATTTGCAACAGCATTGATGGACTGGAGAGTATTATGCTAAGTGAAATAAGCCAGCCGGAGAAAGATAAATATCACATGATCTCACTCATTTGTGGAAAATAATGAGCAACATAAACTGATGACCAAAAATAGATCCAGAGACAGAGAAGCATCGAACAGACCTTCATACCTCAAAGGGAAAGCAGTGGAGGGTGGCGGGGCGGCGGGGGGGGGAGAATAAGAGATCAACCAAAGGACTTGTATGCATGGATATGAGCATAAGCAATGGACACAGATGCTAGAGGTTTGAGGGCATACGTTGGGGGGTGGGAGTGGCCAGGGAGAGATCAATGGGGGTGGGGGCAGGAGACATAGATAACACTTTAAACAATAAAGAATTTAAAAAAAAATAGTCACAAAGTTGTACACCCATCACTAAAATCTAATTTAGAATATATTTATTACCCCAAAAAGAAACCCCATACTTATCAGCATCCACTCCACATTCCTCTACTCTCAGCTCTAGGCAACCACTAATCTATTTTCTGTCTCTATGGATTTGCCTATTCTGTACTAGTACATTTCAAATAATCCATGATTCCATGGCATCATATAATTTGTGGTCTTTTATGAGAAAGTATTTGAATATGAAGTATCTGATAAGTGAACTATATGCAGAATATAAAAATAACTTTTGAAATTCTGTATTATAAAGAAAAATTCTCCATATACAAAAAATAAATAAGCACATGAAAAGATTCTTAACATCATTAGCCATTAGTGAAATGGAAATCAAAACCATGATATACTACTTAATATTGACTAGGATGGTTAAAATCCAAAAGACACATAATAATAAGTGTTGGCCAGATTGTATAAAAAGAAGAACCTTTGTACACTGCTGACAGGAGTGTAAATGATGCAGTGACTTTGGAAAATAGTTTGTCAGTTCCTTCAAAATTTTAAACAAGGGATAAAGGAAAGATGTCTGTGGAGTAGGTGGATGCTACACACACACACACACACACACACACACACACACACACACCTGTTCTAGGTGCCAAACTGGATTGATAGCTGAAATATAGAGCACTTAACCTGAATAACCAACTGAAGTACACCTTGGCAAGAGTATTATATCCAAGGATTTGTAGAAGAAGCTACACAAAGACTGTTGAGAAAGGTGGGGGACACAGATAGGGACAGGCCCTACACCCAGGTGTAGTGGCCGAGAACCTGGAGGGATATCTCAGTTGTAAAATCTCCCCCTGAGATGAGTGGGGTCTTTACCCATGCCAGGACCCCCAAACTAGAGCATCAGGGGCAGGAAGAGGAGCCTGCATAATATCTGGAAATAAAAATTAGTAGGGACTCTGTCCACTGGAAAGAGGAAGGAGTCTGCTAGAAAAATAGGTGCTCTCTACTATAAGGCCAGCACACAGGAACTCACTCTTGGGCACTCACCCGGGGCTCTGGTAGATGTAAGGAGACCAAAGGCATACAGAAGCCATAAAGAGAAGATCTGGGTGGCGTGGCTTGGAGAGAGATCTGGAGGGTTGGCTACAGAGGTCCTGGACCTGAGTCAACATCCCACAATGCCCTCAGGCACCATCTTTTGGTACCAGCTTGGGGAGTGCACTAACCTAGTCCTCCAAATACTGGTGACACCACCCTGCCAAGCTCGAGTGCAACAGAAATGACTTGTTGGCTGCACCCAACAGGGACCTGAGGTGCGCTCTTTTTCTGGAGACAATTTAGGGAGAGTCTCAGACAGTCATCAAACTCAGTGGATTACAGCCAGCTTGGGCACAGTTTACTGCCTTTCTTCATAAGACTCTGAAGGAAGTCAAGGCAACCCTGAGGGGGAGGGGCAAAGTAGCTGACAGGTGGACACCAAACTCAGAGAGCCTTGGAATTTTATTGATCTACCCTCAGCTCAGAGCTCAAGGAAGCCAACACTTTTACTCACACATACCCCAGGTCCAATAGCTACAGAGAGGTAGCTAAAGGCTAGCTACACACAATGTCTGACAGCACCCTGCAACTGAAACCCAACCAAGTGGACCCTAAACCAACACAAATAGTAGTGGACTTCACCACACCAGAGCTCAACACAACAAGCTACACAAATGGCACACCCAAAGGGGAACTCTAGCAGGCACCACAACCTACTGGGAACAACTTTGCATTGGAGGGGGGCAGCCACTGAACAGCATCTTGCACATAGTGATCAAGTTATACTCTTATGGTCAACCAGCCTGAAGGGTTAACTCTACCCACAAAAGTGACAACATCATTAAAGACTCAACTACGTCAAGGAGTACACATAACCCACAAGAAACATTTCAGAAGCTCAGAATCAGGTGATCTGGACGATTGTGCCATTGAGCCCAATAGGACACCTTCATCACAAAGGCATCATAACAAGTTTGAGTCATAGCAGTCTACCTAATACACAAAGATATAGTACAAGGCACACAAAATGTGGAGAAAAAGAAGCATACCCCAAAAGAAAGGACAAGAGAAATCCTTAGGAAAAGAATTAAGTGAAATGGATGAAAATGAAGCAACCAAAATACCAGATGCAGAGTTTAAAACAATGGTTATAAGAATGCTAAAGAAATGGCAAACACTGAACAGATGTGAGCACCAGAACACCGGTCCCTAATCTGCACAAACACGCGGATTCAAAGGAACTCTTCACTGCACCAAGAAAAGGAGAGAGAGAACTATATAACCAGACATCTGGAGAAGAGAGACCATGGGGAGACAAAGAAACAGCCCCCATAGGAAAGAAAAGCAGGCATCACCAGAAAAGGAAGTAAACAAATTCGAGGCAAGCAACCTATCAGAGAAAGAATTCAGAGAAATGGTCATAAGGTGGCTGAAAAGAATGGAAGACAAATTCGACAATATGAGTAAGAACCAAGAGGAAATGAAGAAGAACCAAGAAGAAATGAGAAGTGACATTGCTGCTGTAAAGAACTCAATAGAAAGCATCAAGAGTAGACTAGAAGAAGCAGAGGACCGTATAAGTGAGCTAGAAGACTAGATGGAAAAAAATGCCCAAATAGAACAGCTTCTAGAAAAAAAAAATTAGAAAGCATGAGGAGAGCCTAAGGGAATTTTGGGAAAACACGGTACAAAACAACATACGAATAATAGGGGTACCAAAAGGAATGGAAACTGAGCAAGGAATAGAAAACCTGTTTGAAGAAATAATAACAGAAAACTTCCCTGATATAGGGAAGAAAAAACCCACACAAATCCAAGAAGCTCACAGAGTCCCAAGCAAAATGAACCCCAAAAGACCGAAACCAAGGCAATTGTAATTAAACTGGCAAACACCAATAACAAAATAAGAATCTTAAAAGCGGCCAGAGAGAGACAGCAAGTTACATACAAAGGAACCCCCATCAGACTAGCTACTGATTTCTCAACAGAAACTCATCAGGCCAGAATGGAATGGAATGAAATATACAAAGTCATGCAAAGGAAGGGTCTGAATCCAAGAATACTGTACCCAGCAAGGCTATCAATCAAAATTGAAGGTGAAATCAGGAGCTTCACAGACAAAAAAGGACTAAGGGAGTTTATCACCACCAAACCAGCAATGCAAGAAATGCTAAAGGACCTGCTGTAAAAAAAAAAAAAGGAAAAGAAAAGAAATAGGAAGCAAAGAAGGAACACGGGTATAGAATAAAAATGGCGACAAATAAGTACCTATCAATAATAACTTTTTTTTTAATTTTTTAATTTTTTTCCACTTTTTTTTTATTTAAGTATTATATGTGTACATATCTTACCATTGTCCCCCCCACCCCACACCCATACATTCCCTCACCCCCCAGAGTTTTGTGTCCATTGGTTATGCTTATATGCATGCATAAAAGTCCTTCGGTTGATCTCTTATCTCCCCCAACTCTCCCTAACCCTCCCCCTGTAATTTGATAGTCTGTTTGATGCTTTACTGTCTCTGTATCTATATTTTTGTTCATCAGTTTATAATGTTCTTTATTATCCATAAATGAGTGAGATCAAGTGGTATTTTTCTTTCGTTGTCTGGCTTATTTCACTTAGCATAATGTTCTCCAATTCCATCCAGGTTGCTGCAAATGATGAGAATTCCTTCTCCTTTATGGCAGCATAGTATTCCATTGTGTAGATGTACCACGGTTTTCTGATCCAGTCATCTGCTGACGGGCACCTAGGTTGTTTCCAAATCTTAGCTATTGTAAATTGTGCTGCTATGAACATAGGAGTGCATATATCCTTTCTGATTGGTGTTTCTAGTTTCTTCGGATATATTCCCAGGAGTGGGGTTACTGGGTCAAAATGGGAGTTCCATTTTCAGTTTTTTGAGGAAACTCCATACCGTTCTCCACAGTGGCTGCACCAGTCTGCATTCCCACCAGCAGTGCACGAGGGTTCCTTTTTCTCCGCATCCTCGCCAGCACTTGTCGTTTGTTGATGATAGCATTCTGACAGGTGTGAGATGGTACCGCATTGTTGTTTTGATTTGCATCTCTCGGATAATTAGTGACTGTGAGCATGTTTTCATGTGTCTCTTGGCCTTCCTTCTGTCTTCTTTTGAAAAGATTCTATTTAGGTCGGTTGCCCATTTTTTTATTGGATCATTTATCTTCCTTTTATTAAGTTGCATAAGCTGCCTGTAGATATTGGAGATTAAACCTTTATCAGTGATAGCATTTGCAAATATGTTCTCCCATGCAGTGGGTTTCTTGTTGTTTTGTTGATGGTTTCTTTTGCTGTAAAAAAGCTTTTTATTTTGATGTAGTCCCATTTGTTAATTTTCTTATTAGCTTCCATTGCCCTAGGCGTAGTGTCAGTGAAGAAGTTCTTTTGGCATATGTCTGAGATTTTGGTGCCTGTGGATTCCTCTAGTATTTTTATGGTTTCCCGTCTTATGTTTAAGTCCTGTATCCATTTTGAGTTTATTTTTTAGTATGGTGTAAGTTGGTGATCTGGTTTCATTTTTTGCATGTATCTGTCCAATTTTCCCAACACCATTTATTGAAAAGACTGTCTTCACTTCATTGTATGTTCATGCCTCCTTTGTCAAATATTAATTGAGCATAGTGGTTTGGGTCGATATCTGGATTCTCTATTCTGTTCCATTGATCTATATGTCTGTTCTTGTGCCAGTACCAGGCTGTTTTGAGAATAATGGCTTTGTAATAAAGCTTGAGGTGTGGTATTGAGATCCCTCCTACTTTACTCTTCTTTCTCAGGATGGCTGTGGCTATTCGGGGTCTTATTTATTCCAGATGAATGTTTGGAGAGTTCTTTCTAGGTATGTGAAATATGCTGTTGGTATTTTGATGTGGAGTGCATTGAATCTGTAAATTACTTTGGGTAGTATGGACATTTTAATGATGTTGATTCTACCAATCCATGAACATGGTATGTTCTTCCATCTGTTTACGTCTTCCTCTATCTCTTTTTTCAGTGTCCTGTAGTTTTCTGTGTATAGGTCTTTTACCTCCTTAGTTGAGTTTATTCCCAGGTATCTTAGTTTTTTTGGTGTGATGGTAAATGGGATTGCTTTTTTAGTCTCTCTTTCTGTAAGTTCACTATTGGTGTATAGAAATGCCATAGATTTCTTGGCGTTAATTTTGTATCCTGCTACATTGCCGAATTCATTTATTAAGTCTATTAGTTTTTTGATGGAGTCTTTTGGGTTTTTTATGTACAATATCATGTCATCTGCAAATAAGGACAGCTTCACTTGTTCTTTTCAAATTTGGATGCCTTTTATTTCTTCTTCTTGTCTAATTGCAATGGCTAATACTTCCAGTACTATGTAAAACAGTAGTGGTGAGAGAGGGCATCCCTGTCTTGTTTCTGTTCTTAGGCGAAATGGTTTTAGTTTTTGCCCATTGAGTATGATGTTTGCTGTGGGTTTATCATATATACCTTTTATTATGTTAAGTTATGAGCCTTCTATTCCCACCTTGTTGAGAGTTTTTATCAAGAAAGGGTGTTGGATTTTGTCAAATGCTTTTTCTTCATCTATTGATATGACTGTGATTTTTTTCTGTCCATTTGTTTATGTGATGTATCATGTTTATTGATTCGCGGATGTTGTACCATCCTTGCATTCCTGGGATAAATCCTACTTGGTCATGGTGTATGATCTTTCTGATGTACTGCTGGAGCTGAATTGCTAGAATTTTGTTGAGGATTTTGGCATCTATGTTCATGAGGGATATTGGTCTGTAATTCTCTTTCATTGTGTTGTCTTTATCTGGTTTTGGTATTATGGTGATGCTGGCTTCATAGAAGGAGCCTGGAAGTGTTCCTTCCACTTGAATTTTTTGGAATAGTCTGAGGAGGATAGGTTTTAGTTCTTCCTTGAATGTTTGGTAAAACTCTCCTGTGGAGCCGTCTGGCCCCGGGCTTTTGTTTGCTGGAAGCTTTTTGATGACTGCTTCAATTTCTTCCATAGTTACTGGCCTCTTGAGCTGTTTAGATTCTTCCTGATTGAGTTTTGGAAGGTTATATTTTTCTAGGAATATGTCCATTTCCTCCAGGTTGTCCAGTTTGTTGGAATAGAGTTGTTCGTAGTGTTTTGTAACAATCCTTTGTATTTCGGCGGGGTCTGTTGTTATTTCACCACTTTCATTTCTGATTTTGTTTATTTGGGTCCTCTCTCTTTGCTTCTTGGTGAGCCTGGCTAGAGGTTCATCAATCTTGTTTATCCTTTCAAAGAACCGACTCTTGGTTTTGTTGATCTTTTGTATTGTTTCTTTCGTCTCTATGTCGTTTATCTCCGCTCTGATCTTTATTATTTCCTTCCTTCTGCTTACACTGGGTTTTTCTTGTTGCTCTCTCTCTAACTCATTGAGTTGTTGGGTTAGGTAATTTATTACCATTGTTTCTTGTTTTTTACAGTAGGCCTGAAGAGCTATGAACTTCCCTCTCAGGACTGCTTTCGCTGTGTCCCATAGATTTTGGATTGTTGTGTTTCATTGTCATTTGTTGCCATGATATTTTTTATTTCTTCCTTGATGTTTTTGGTAACCCAGTCATTGTTTAATAGCATGCTGTTTAGTCTCCATGTGTTTGATTTCTTTGGATTGTTTTTATTGTAGTTGATTTCCAGTTTTATGCCTCTGTGATCTGAGAAGATACTTGATATGATTTCTATCTTCTTAAATTTGGAGAGACTTTGCCTATGTTCTAACATATGGTCTATCTTTGAAAATGACCCATGTGCACTTGAGAAGAATGTATATTCTGTGGCTTTGGGGTGAAATGTTCTGAAGATGTCAATTAATTCCATCTGGTCTAGTGAGCCATTTAGGATTGATGTTTCCTTGCTGAATTTTTGTTTAGAGGATTTGTCCAGTGGTGATAGTAGGGTATTAAAGTCTCCCACTATGATTGTATTGCTGTCAATCTCTCCTTTGATATCTTCCAGGAGTTTTTTTTTATATATTTGGGTGCTCCTGTATTGGGTGCGTATATGTTTACAAGAGTTATTTCTTCTTGTTGGATTGCTCCCTTTAGTATTATGAAGTGGCCTTCATTATCTCTTGTTATGTCCTTCACTTTGAGATCTAATTTGTCGGATATAAGTATTGCCACCCCAGCTTTTTTTTCATTTCCATTCGCCTGGAAAACCTTTTTCCATCCCTTCATTCTCAATCTGTATGCATCTTTTTTCTGAGGTGTGTTTCCTGTAGACAGCAGATATATGGGTTTTCTTTTCTTATCCAATCAGTTACCCTGTGTCTTTTGAATGTGGCATTCAATCCATTTACATTTAAAGTTATTATTGATAGGTACTTATTTGTCGCCATTTTTATTCTATACCCCTGTGTTCCTTCTTTGCTTCCTATTTCTTTTTTTCCTTTTTTTACAGCAGATCTTTTAGCATTTCTTGCATTGCTGGTTTGGTGGTGATAAACTCCCTTAGTCCTTTTTTGTCTGTGAAGCTCCTGATTTCACCTTCAATTTTGATTGATAGCCTTGCTGGGTACAGTATTCTTGGATTCAGACCCTTCCTTTGCATGACTTTGTATATTTCATTCCATTCCATTCTGGCCTGATGAGTTTCTGTTGAGAAATCAGTAGCTAGTCTGATGGGGGTTCCTTTGTATGTAACTTGCTGTCTCTCTCTGGCCGCTTTTAAGATTCTTATTTTGTCATTGGTGTTTGCCAATTTAATTATAATGTGCCTTGATGTCAGTCTTTTGGGGTTCATTTTGCTTGGGACTCTGTGAGCTTCTTGGATTTGTGTGAGTTTTTTCTTCCCTATATCAGGGAAGTTTTCTGTTATTATTTCTTCAAACAGGTTTTCTATTCCTTGCTCAGTTTCCATTCCTTCTGCTACCCCTATTATTCGAATGTTGTTTTGTTTCGTGTTGTCCCGAAGTTCCCTTAGGCTCTCCTCATGCTTTCTAATTTTTTTCTAGAAGCTGTTGTATTTGGGTATTTTTTTCCATCTTGTCTTCTAGCTCACTTATGCGGTCCTCTGCTTCTTCTAGTCTACTCTTGATGCTTTCTATTGAGTTCTTTACAGCAGCAATGTCATTTCTCATTTCTTCTTGGTTCTTCTTCATTTCCTCTTGGTTCTTACTCATATTGTCGAATTTATCTTCCATTCTTTTCAGCCACCTTATGACCATTTCTCTGAATTCTTTCTCTGATAGGTTGCTTGCCTCGAATTTGTTTACTTCCTTTTCTGGTGATGCCTGCTTTTCTTTTCTATGGGGACTGTTTCTTTGTCTCCCTATGGTCTCCCTTCTCCGGATGTCTGGTTATATAGTTCTCTCTCTCCTGTGTTGATTTAAAGGTACAAAAATACAACACAACCAGGTACAGTACACAAGGCACTGAACAGAATTGTATTCCCGATATTAATAACCTCCAATAAACGTGTCCCCCAGAGAAAGACAAATTAAGGGATAGGAAAGGAATAGGAAGAGTACAAAGAAAGAACAAAAAAAGGAGTGTGAAAATGAACTTGGGAAAAGAGAAGAAAAAAAAGAAAAGAGAAAAAGAAAAAAAAGCAAGAGAGACAAGAATGATACAAAGAGAGAAAAGGGGAACAAACTATAAATATGGGGAGTAAACTCCAATAGAATAACCACTAATCCCAGCAAATGCCAGCTACATGAACCTGGAGATTAATACAAACTACAACACCAACTGATATCAAGTGAGGCAAGGGAAAACAGAAGTAAAAAACAAATAAAAACAAAGCAAGCAATAGAACCAAACAAACAAAAAAAGAATAAGCAAAACAATCTCATAAAAAAAGCATACAAATTCAATCTAATCTACATTTAAGCAAACAACAACAAAAGGCCAGAGAGAAAAACAATTTTTTTTTTTTTTTTTTTTTTTTTTAGTTAAGGTAGCGTAGAGAGAGGTGTGTATGGACTTGGAGTAGGAGGTTTGAAATTAGATATATAAGTAGGGTGAAAATTTAGCAGACGGTAAACTGAAAGAGTAGGGAAAATCTAAAGCCAGAAAGGGTTAAGATAAACAGGAGACCAAAAGGGAAAAGGTTAGGAAGAGAGTGATGGCATAAAGTTAGCGTTGAGATAGGGTAAAATGATGTTAAAGGAAAGATGCAAATAGAATGTAGGACACTAATCCCAAAATAAAACAAAGAGAAAATTAAATGACACTTAAAAAAACAAAACTAAAATAATAGTAATATAATGCTGATTGAAAATCAAAATGTAATAATTAAAAAGGTGAAAATCGAGTGAGGAAAAATAATTTAGTTTCTTAAGTAAAAGATGCAAAAAATGAAAATAAAAAATAAAACATTAAAATAAAAAAATTAAGATAAAAAAATTAAAATAAAAAATAAGACGAATAAAATGTGCAATAGTGGCGGTCATTCACTTCCTCTATTGTTCTGTTTGGTACGCCTGTTTCCCGGTCCGGGATGTATTGGAGTTCCCTTCATTCCACTGTTTCTCAGTGTTGTAAGCCAGTCCTGATTTTTAAGCAGGCGGTGTCTTAATTTCTCGTAATTATTTTTTATTAAACCAGAGACAATTTGTGTTTCAGCCCCTGGGTGGCAGTTTTTCTGGATTGACTTCCGGGCTCTCTAGCTTTTTTTCCCCCCTATTGCACTCACTACCGGTTTGTGGAAGTGTGCGCTTCAGAGCTGCCTCTCCGATGATCACTCCCAGCTCCACTCCCCAGGTTCCGGAGAAACAACTTCCGCCTGTAGTCTCTCAGGGCGTTCCCCAACTGGGTTTTCTTATGTATTGGGCTTAGTATTCAGAATCGGAACTAGCCCAAGTGTGCGGACAGTGGATCTCCGCACAAGACTAAGCAGCTTGCACTCCTTTGAAATTCTTAGTCTGACCCTCTTCGTCCGATCAAAATGGGTTGCTTTTTAGAGAACCCTTCTGTTAGCAGCTCAGAGGACCCCCTTCCACATTCACGGATCTCAGCAGCTCCAACTGCCATGGATATTTTTAGGCACAGACTTCCCCGATCCTGCAGTTCCTGCCGTTCGCGCCTTTCCCTCTCCCGCCACCGCCGGGACGAGAAACCTCACCTTATCCCCGTGAAGTCTGACCTTTTTTTTGGTGCAGTGAAGAGTTCCTTTGAATCTGTGTGTTTCTGCAGATTGGGGGCCGGTGTTCTGGTGCTCACAGCTGTTCAGTGTTCGCCGTTGTCATGGAAAGTCAGGCCTCCAGTAAAACCCTCATTTCCTTGCAAGATGGCGAGTTTTCCTCCTCTGAGCCCGCTGCTCTGGGCGGGGACCCAGCCGCTGTGAGTGCTGCATGGTCAGGGGAACCCTGCCTAGCACTCCTCCAACTTCTCCTGGAGTTTAGCTGTCCCTTAGCTTGCCAACAGACACTCCCCGTGCGAATCTCAGCTGTTCTTACTCTCTGCCCCAGGACCAGTCTTAGAACACGTCTCTATTCAGCCGCCATTTTTCCTCTCTCAATAATAACTTTAAATGTAAATGGATTGAATGCCCCAATCAAAATACACAGGGTAACTGATTGGATAAGAAAACAAAACCCATATATCTGCTGTCTATAGGAAACACACCTCAGAAAAAAAGACGCATACAGACTGAGAATGAAGGGATGGAAAAAAGGTTTTCCAGGCGGATGTAAATGAAAAAAAGGCTGGGGTAGCAATACTTATATCCAACAAATTAGATCTCAAAGTGAAGGACATAACAAGAGATAATGAAGGCCACTTCATAATACTAAAGGGAGCAATCCAACAAGAATAACTTTTGTAAACATATACGCACCCAATACAGGAGCACCCAAATACATAAAAAAAACCTCCTGGAAGATATCAAAGGAGAGATTGACAGCAATACAATCATAGTAGGAGACTTTAATACCCCACTATCACCATTGGACAAATCCTCTAAACAAAAATTCAGCAAAGAAACATCAATCCTAAATGACTCACTAGACCAGATGTAATTAATTGATATCTTCAGAACATTTCACCCCAAAGCCACAGAATATACATTCGTCTCAAGTGCACATGGGTCACTTTCAAAGATAGACCATATGTTAGGACATAGGCAAAGTCTCTCCAAATGTAAGAAGATAGAAATCATATCAAGTATCTTCTCAGATCACAGAGGCATAAAACTGGAAATCAACTACAATAAAAACAATCCAAAGAAATCAAACACATGGAGACTAAACAGCATGCTATTAAACAATGACTGGGTTACCAAAGACATCAAGAAAGAAATAAAAAACATCATGGCAACAAATGACAATGAAAACACAACAATCCCAAATCTATGGGACACAGCGAAAGCAGTCTTGAGAGGGAAGTTCATAGATCTACAAGCCTACTGCAAAAAACAAGAAACAATGGTAATAAATTACCTAACCCAACAACTCAAAGAGTTAGAGAGCAACAAGAAAAGCCCAGTGTAAGCAGAAGGAAGGAAATAATAAAGATCAGAGAGGAGATAAATGGCATAGAGACCAAAGAAACAATACAAAAGATCAACAAAACCAAGAGTTGGGGAAAAAAAATGGAAAAAATGGCGACCGGCAAGAAGGTAGGGAGAGAGAGAGTGTGAGTGAGGAACCCATAGAGGAGAGTGTAGAATGTAGGCGTGTGTGGTGTGTGTGTGTATGAGCTAGGGTTAGTTAGATTCTGCAGGTCTTCCAAGGGGCTGCCTAACCGGGCAGTCCTAGACGGCGGAGCCCCGCGCACAAAGCGGACACTTCTCGGCGACTGGTGCTGACACAGAGACCACACCATCTTGAGAAACAGAGCTGCCTGAGACTCAGATCCTGGCTTCTGACACAAACCAGGACCCTGCAGCCACTGGGGACAGAGAACTTCTATGACAGCTTTAGAAGAAGAAAGAACAAGAATCCAGACTTCCCGGCAGATTCCCGTGAGTCAAAGAGCCTATCCCCTTCCCCGCAGGCGCTCGCGGATAGCGCCATAGTAACTGATAGACATGCCCCTCGCCCCAGCTGCAGAGCTTTGCGCAGGGACGTGCTCCGCCTTAGGGAATTTGGCGCACGGGACAGAAGCAGCTCACCTTCGGGGAAATCTGTCAGAGTGCACAGAGGGCTCCCCTTCGGGGAATTGGGGGGATTTGGCTTGTGGGTCACAGCTCCCCTTCAGGGAATCTTAGAGCGTGCACAGAGGGGCTTACCTTTGGGTAATTTGGCACGCAGGACGGACTCCGACCCTCTTCGGGGATTCTGGGATAGTGCACAGAGGCAGCTCACCTTCAGGAATTTGAGAGTGTGCGCCCTAGCCGGTTTGGCTCAGTAGAGAGAGCACACACAGGACGCAGCTCCACTTCAGGGAATTTGGCACGCCGGACACAGCTGCCTGGGATCCCTGACTCACAGAGCATTCACACTAAGAGCCAGTGACCCCAATTGTTGTGCATGCACACACAGGGACCCTGATTCTCAACAAGAAACCATACAAGGCAACAGAGATTCTGACACTCGATTCTTGGTGCAGACACAGGGAAACTCTGACTCCTGCACATACTAAGGATCTTATTTTCGGCACATACCAACAGTGTGGTGCAGACAGGGCCCCTGATTCTAAGTGTGCACACGAGACCACACGGAACACTGGGGACACTGACCCTGGGCAAGTCTGGTTCCCACCAACCAAAGGCAGCCACACGTCCTAGTGTCAGAGCACCTCAGTGAAACTCGGGTGGAGCGAAGTCCCCACAGCACATGGCCCAGGTCCATGCAAACGGAAGCCTGAGCTTTCTGGTGATAGCCAGAATGGGGAAACAAAACAACTCACAGAGGAAAGAAAATGTGGAGTGGCCAAGAAAGGAAATTAGTGAAACTGAAGCTTGCAACATGACCACAAAAGAGTTCAGAGTAATGGTCATGGAATTTGTACATCGGATGGATGAGAAAATCAACAACTTATGCAAGAATCAGGAAGAAATGAAAAGTGATATAGCTACAATCAAAAACACCATGGAAAGTTTTAACAGTAGACTACAAGAAGAAGAGGACCGAATTAGTGAGTTAGAAGATCAGGTACAGAAACAAGCTCAATCTGAACAGCAATTGGAGAAAAAAATTAAAAAGCAGGAGGAAAGCATAAGGGAGCTTCGGGACAACATGAAATGAAATAACATGCGTATAATAGGGCTGCCAGAAGAACAAGAAGAGCAGCAGGGATTAGAAAATCTATTTGAAGAAATAATGACAGAAAACTTCCCGGATATGGGAAAGATAAAAGTTACGCAAGTACAGAGAGTCCCAAGAAGGATCAACCCCAAAAGACCCACACCAAGACATGTCATAATTTCACTGGCAAATATAAATGATAAAGAGAGAATCTTAAAGGCGGCAAGAGAGAGACAGAGAGTTACCTACAAAGGAACACCCATCAGATTGTCAAATGATTACTCAACAGAAACACAACAAGCTAAAAGTGAATGGAAGGAGGTATACAAAGTGTTGCAAAGCAAAGGACTGAATCCAAGAATACTATATCCAGCAAGACTATCAATCAAAATTGAAGGGGAAATCAGGAGCTTCGTAGACAAAAAAAGACTCAGGGAGTTTATCACCACCAAACCAGCAATGCAAGAATTGCTAAAGGGAATACTGTAAAAAGAAGAAATAAACAGGTAAGAAGGAATACAGACACAAAAATAGATATGACTACAAACAAATACCTTTCAGTAATAACTTTAAATGTAAATGCACTAAATGCTCCAATCAAAAGACATCGAGTGGCTGAATGGATAAAAAAACATGACCCATATATATGCTCTCTGCAGGAGACCCACCTCAGAACAAGAGACTCACACAGATTGAAAGTGAAAGGATGGAAAAACATCTTTCAGGCAAATGGAAATGAAAAAAAAGCTGGGGTAGCAATACTTATATCTGACAAAATAGACCTCAAAGTAAATGCCATAACAAGAGATAAGGAAGGCCACTTCATAATACTAAAGGGAGAAATCCGACAAGAAGAAATAATTCTGGTAAACATATACGCTCCCAATATAGGAGCACCCAAATACATAAAAAAACTCATGGAGGATATCAAGGGAGAGATTGATAGCAATACAATCATAGTAGGAGACTTTAATACCCCACTACCACCATTGGACAAATCCTCTAAACAAAAAATCAGCAAGGAAACAGCAATCCTAAATGACTCACTAGACCAGATGGAATTAATTGACATCTTCAGAACATTTCACCCCACAGTCACAGAATATACATTCTTCTCAAGTGCACATGGGTCATTTTCAAAGATAGACCATATTCTGGGTCACAGGCAAAGTCTCTTCAAATTCAAGAAGATAGAAATTATATCAAGCATCTTCTCAGATCACAGTGGCATAAAACTGGAAATCAACAACAATATATACAATCCAAAGAAATCAAACACATGGAGACTAAACAGCATGCTATTAAACCAGGACTGGGTCACCAGAGAGATCAAGGAAGAAATAAAAAACATCATGGCAACAAATAACAATGAAAACACAACAATCCCAAATCTATGGGACACAGCGAAAGCAGTCTTGAGAGGGAAGTTCATAGCTCTACAAGCCTATTGCAAAAAACAAGAAACAATGGTAATAAATTACCTAACCCTACAACTCAAAGACCTAGAAAAAGAGCAGCAAGAAAAGCCCAGTGTAACCAGAAGGAAGGAAATAACAAAGATCAGAGCGGAGATAAATGACATAGAGACCAAAGAAACAATACAAAACATCAATAAAACCAAGAGCTGGTTCTTTGAAAAGATAAACAAGGTTGATGGACCCAAGAAGCAGGCTCACCAAGAAGCAAAGAGAGAGGACCCAAATAAACAAAATCAGAAATGAAAGAGGTGAAATAACAACAGACCCCGCTGAAATACAAAGGATTGTTAGAAAACACTACGAACAGCTCTATTCCAACAAATTGGACAACCTGGAGGAAATGAAAATATTCCTAGAAAAATACAACCTTCCAAAAATCAATCAAGAAGAATCTCAACAGCTAAATAGGCCAATAACTATGGACGAAATTGAAGCAGTCATCAAAAAGCTTCCAGCAAACAAAAGGCTGGGGCCTGATTGCTTCACAGGAGAGTTTTACCAAACATTCAAGGAAAAACTAAAACCTATCCTCCTCAGACTATTCCAAAAAATTCAAGAGGAAGGAACACTTCCACACTCCTTCTATGAAGCCAGCATCACCCTAATACCAAAACCAGATAAAGACAACACAATGAAAGAGAACTACAGACCAATATCCCTCATGAACATAGGTGCCAAAATCCTCAACAAAATTCTAGCAAATCGGCTCCAGCAGTACATCAGAAAGATCATACACCATGACCAAATAGGATTTATCCCAGGAATGCAAGGATGGTACAATATCTGCAAATCAATAAACGTGATACATCACATAAACAAATTGAGAGATAAAAATCACATAGTCATATCAATTAATGCAGAGAAAGCATTTGACAAAATCCAACACCCTTTCTTGATAAAAACTCTCAACAAGGTGGGAATAGAAGGCTCATACCTCAACATAATCAAAGCTATATATGATAAACCCACAGCAAACATCATACTCAATGGAAAAAAACTAAAAACATTTCCCCTAAGAACAGGAACAAGACAGGGATGCCCACTCTCACCACTTCTGTTTGACATAGTACTGGAAGTATTAGCTAATGCAATTAGACAAGAAGAAGAAATAAAAGGCATCCAAATTGGAAAAGAACAAGTAAAGCTGTTTTTATTTGCAGACGACATGATATTGTACATAAAAAATCCGAAAGACTCCGTCAAAAAATTAATAGACTTAATAAATGAATTCGGCAATGTAGCAGGATACAAAATTAACGCCAAGAAATCTATGGCATTTCTATACACCAATAGTGAACTTACAGACAGAGAGACTAAAAAGGCAATCCCATTTACCATCGCACCAAAAAAATTAAGATACCTAGGAATAAACTTAACTAAGGAGGTAAAAGACCTATACACAGAAAACTACAGGACACTGAAAAAAGAGATAGAGGAAGACATAAACAGATGGAAGAATATACCATGTTCATGGATTGGTAGAATCAACATCATTAAAATGTCCATACTACCCAAAGCAATCTATAGATTCAATGCACTTCCCATTAAAATACCAACGGCATATTTCACAGACCTAGAAAAACTCTCCAAACATTCATCTGGAATAAGAAAAGACCCCGAATAGCCACAGCAATCCTGAAAAAGAAGTATATAGTAGGAGGGATCTCAATACCAAATTTCAAGCTGTATTACAAAGCCACTATTCTCAAAACAGCCTGGTACTGGCACAAGAACAGACATATAGATCAATGGAACAGAATAGAGAATCCAGATATTGATCCAAACCACTATGCTCAATTAATATTTGACAAAGGAGGCATGAACATACAATGGAATAAAGACAGTCTCTTCAATAAATGTTGTTGGGAAAATTGGACAGATACATGCAAAATAATGAAACTAGATCACCAACTTACGCCATACACAAAAATAAACTCAAAATGGATACAGGACTTAAACATAAGACGGGAAACCATAAAAATAATAGAGGAATCCACAGGTAGCAAAGTCTCAGACATATGTCAAAAAAACTTCTTCACCGATACTGCCCCTAGGGCAATGGAAGCTAAAGAGAAAATAAACAAATGGGACTACATCAAAATAAAAAGCTTCCGCACAGCACAAGAAACCTTCAACAAAACAATAAGAAAGCCCACTGCATGGGAGAACATATTTGCAAATGGCATCACTGATAAAGGTTTAATCTCCAACATCTACAGGCAGCTTATGCAACTTAATAAAAGGAAGATAAATGATTCAATAAAAAAATGGGCAACGTGCCTAAATAGAATCTTTTCCAAAGAAGACAGAAGACAGGCCAAGAGACACATGAAAACATACTCAACGTCACTAATTATCCGAGAGATGCAAATCAAAAGAACAATACAGTACCATCTCACACCTGTCAGAATGCCTATCAACAACAAATCAACAAACAACAAGTGTTGGCGAGGATGCGGATAAAAAGGATCCCTCATGCACTGCTGGTGGGAATGCAGGCTGGTGCAGCCACTGTGGAGAACAGTATGGAGTTTCCTCAAAAAACTGAAAATGGAACTCCCATTTGACCCAGTAATCCCACTCCTAGGAATATATCCTAAGAAACTGGGAACACCAATAAGAAAGGATATATGCACCCCTATGTCCATAACAGCACAATTTACAATAGCTAAGATATGGAAACAGCCTAGGTGCCCATCAGCAGATGACTGGATCAGAAAACTATGGTACATCTACACAATGGAATATTATGCTGCCATAAAAAAGAAGGAATTCTTACCATTTGCAGCGACCTGGATGGAATTGGAGAACATTATGTTAAGTGAAATAAGCGAGTCAATGAAAGAAAAATACCACATGATCTCACTCATTTATGGATAATAAAGAATATTAAAAACTTGAACAAAAAGATAGATACAGAGGCAGTAAAGCATCAAACAGTCTGTCAAATTACAGCAGGAAGGTTAGGGAGAGGTGGGGAAGATAAGAGATCAATCAAAGGACTTGTATGCATGCATATAAGCATAACCAATGGACGCAAAACTCTTGGGGGGGTGAGAGCATATATGGGAGTGGGGTGGGGGGGCAATGGTAAGATATGTACACATATAATACCTTAATAAAAAAATTAAAAAAAAAAACCCAAGAGTTGGTTCCTCGAAAGGATAAACAAGATTGATGAACCTCCTGCCAGGCTCACCAAGAAGCAAAGAGAGTACCCAAATAAAAAAAATCAGAAATGAAAGTGGTGAAATAACAACAGACCCCGCCGAAATACAAAGGATTGTTACAAAATACTATGAACAACTCTATTCCAACAAACTGGACAACCTGGAGGAAATGGACATATTCCTAGAAAAATATATCCTTCCAAAACTCAATCAGGAAGAATCTAAACAGCTCAACAGGTCAGTAACTATGGAAGAAATTGAAGCAGTCATCAAAAAGCTTCCGGCAAACAAAAGCCTGGGGCCAGATGGCTTCACAGGAGAGTTTTACCAAACATTCAAGGAAGAACTAAAACCTATCCTCCTCAGACTATTCCAAAAAATTCAAGAGGAAGGAACACTTCCAGGCTCCGTCTATGAAGCCAGCATCACCCTAATACCAAAACCAGATAAAGACAACACAATGAAAGAGAATTACAGACCGATATCCCTCATGAACATAGATGCCAAAATCCTCAACAAAATTCCAGCAAATTGGCTCCAGCAGTACATCAAAAGATCATACACTATGACCAAGTAGGATTTATCCCAGTAATGCAAGGATCGTACAATATCCGCAAATCAATAAACGTGATACATTACATAAACAAATTGAGAGAAAAATATCACATAGTCATATCAATAGATGCAGAAAAAGCATTTGACAAAATCCAACACCCTTTCTTGATGAAAACTCTCAACAAGGTGGGAATAGAAGGATCATACCTCAACATAATCAAAGCTATATATGATAAACCCACAGCAAACATCATACTCAATGGGCAAAAACTAAAACCATTTCCCCTAAGAACAGGAGCAAGACAGGGATGCCCACTCTCACCACTCCTGCTGGACATAGTACTGGAAGTATTAGCCATTGCAATTAGACAAGAAGAAATAAGAGGCATCGAAATTGGAAAAGAAGAAGTAAAGCTGTCCTTATTTGCAGATGACATGATATTGTACATAAAAAACCCAAAAGACTCCATCAAAAAACTAATAGACTTAATAAATGAATTCCGCTATGTAGCAGGATACAAAATTAACGCCAAGAAATCTATGGCATTTCTATACACCAATAGTGAACTTACAGAAAGAGAGACTAAAAAAAAACAATCCCATTTACCATCACACCAAAAAAACTAAGATACCTAGGAATAAACTTAACTAAGGAGGTAAAAGACCTATACACAGAAAACTACAGGACACTGAAAAAAGAGATAGAAGAAGACGTAAACACATGGAAGAACATACCATATTCATGGATTGGTAGAATCAACATCATTAAAATGTCCATACTACCCAAAGCAATCTACAGATTCAATGCACTCCCCATCAAAATACCAACAGCATATTTCACAGACCTTGAAAGAACTCTCCAAAAATTCATCTGGAATAAAAAATAGACCCCGAATAGCCACAGCAATCCTGAAAAAGAAGAATAAAGTAGGAGGGATCTCAATACCAGACCTCAAAATGTATCACAAAGCCACAGTTCTCAAAGCAGCCTGGTACTGGCATAAGAACAGACATATAGATCAATGGAACAGAATAGAGAATCCAGATATCGACCCAAACCACTATGCTCAATTAATATTTGACAAAGGAGGCATGAACATACAATGGAGTCAAGACAGTCTCTTCAATAAATGGTGTTGGGAAAATTGGACAGATACATGCAAAAAAATGAAACTAGATCACCAACTTACACCATACACAAAAATAAACTCAAAATGGATACAGGACTTAAACGTAAGACGGGAAACCATAAAAATAATAGAGGAATCCACAGGCAAGAAAATCTCAGACATATGCCAAAAGAACTTCTTCATTGACACTGCCCCTAAGGCAATGGAAGCTAAAAAGAAAATTAACAAATGGGACTACATCAAAATAAAAAGCTTTTTTACAGCAAAAGAAACCATCAACAAAAAACAAGAAAGCCCACTGCATGGGAGAACATATTTGCAAATGCTATCACTGATAAAGGTTTAATCTCCAACATCTACAGGCAGCTTATGCAACTTAATAAAAGGAAGATAAATGATCCAATAAAAAAATGGGCAACCGACCTAAATAGAATCTTTTCAAAAGAAGACAGAAGGAAGGCCAAGAGACACATGAAAACATGTCAATGTCACTAATTATCCGAGAGATGCAAATCAAAACAACAATGCAGTACCATCTCACACCTGTCAGAATGGCTATCATCAACAAATCAACAAACAACAAGTGTTGGCGAGGATGTGGATAAAAAGGAACCCTCGTGCACTGCTGGTGAGAATGCAGGCTGGTGCAGCCACTGTGGAGAACAATATGGAGTTTCCTCAAAAAACTGAAAATGGAACTCCCATTTGACCCGGTAATCCCATTCCTGGGAATATATCTGAAGAAACTAGAAATACCAATCAGAAAGGATATATGCACCCCTATGTTCATAGCAGCACAATTTACAATAGCTAAGATTTGGAAACAACCTAGGTGCCCGTCAGCAGATGACTGGATCAGAAAACTGTGGTACATCTACACAATGGAATACTATGCTGCCATAAAAGAGAAGGAATTCTCATCATTTGCAGCAACCTGGATGGAGTTAGAGAACATTATGCTTAGTGAAAGAAGCCAGTCAATGAAAGAAAAATACCACATGATCTCACTCATTTATGGATAATAAAGAACATTATAAACTGATGAACAAAAATATAGATACAGAGACAGTAAAGCATCAAACAGAATGTCAAATTATAGGGGGAAGGTTAGGGAGAGGTGGGGGAGATAAGAGATCAACCAAAGGACTTGAATGCATGCATATAAGGATAACCAATGGACACAAAACTCTGGGCGTTGAGGGAATGTATGGGTGTGGGGTGGGGGGGACAATGGTAAGATATGTACACATATAATACCTTAATAAAAAAAAGTGTGAAAGAATAAAAAAGAATGCTCAAGAACTTTAGTGGAATAATGGATGATCTCAGTAATAATGTAAACTGAGAGATAGCAGGCATTAAAAAGGACACAGAAATCATAAAATAGAACAGTAAGAAATGAAGAATACAATATCTAAAACAAAAAAAATACACTGGAAGGAATCAACAGCAGGTTAAAGAAAGAACAGGATCAAATCAGTGTATTAGAGGATAAGATAACAGTAAGCATCCAGGCATCCAAAAAAAAAATGGAATGAAAAGAAATGAGGAATATCTAAGAAGGTACAGGGACAAAATGAAGCATTACAACTTCTGCATTATTGGAGTACAAGAAGAAGAGAGTGAGCAAGGAATAGAGAACCTGTTTGAGGAAATAATGACAGAAAACTTCCCTGATGTTGGCAAGAAAAAAACCACACAAGTCCAAGAAGCACATAGAGTCCTAAACACGATGAACCCAAAAAGACTGACACCAAGACACATCATAATTAAACTGGCAAAATCAACGACAAAGTAAGAATCTTAAAGGCTGCCAGAGAGAGACAGAAAGTTATGTACAAGGGATATACCATAAGAATATCAACTGATTTCTCAATAGCAACACACCAGGCCAGAAGAGAATGGAATGAAATATACAAAGTGATACAAAGCAAGGGACTGAATCCAAGAATACTACCAGCAAGGCTATCATTCAAAATTGAAGGTGGAATCAGGAGCTTTACAGGCAAAAAGGGCTAAGAGAGTTTATTACTACCAAGCCAGCAATGCAAGAAATGCTAAAGGGCCTTCACTGCACCAGGTCACATTACCCAGAAATACTGACTGCTTCCCCCGCCTGGAGAGGCACGAGGTATAGTTCATATTCAGGGCTGGGGGATTGACAGTTTTCAGAGGCTCTTGCCTTGGACCTTTTGCAGTTGGAAATAGAATTGATAAGGTCCTACAAGATTCATTGCCCCAGTCCTGACTGTCCTGAAAGAGGGTTATTATGCATCCCATGCCCACAGCGTCCGAGGTCCATCCAAGTGGAAACAGCACTACTTGAGCTTCCGGCCTCCCTGCAGTGCAAGCACACCAGTCGCTTTTGTTTAGAGCCCAGACAGAATATTTAATCCATTCCAGCCAGGCATTTTTCTCCCCATATCCAACCTCAATCTTTATGGTTTGATGAAGGTCTTTAACCTCTACTATGGTGACTTTGGTAGGGTCATTACTGAAGTTGATGAATTGGTTATGACTTATCGGTTCAACTGAGTTAGGATTCTGACTGGGGGAGCCAGGACTCAGAAAGGGCATTGGGTGGGTAATCAGTTGGATGCCTAACCTTCCTACGGGGTCTCTGCCTGATATATTTGCACCAAGACCAAAACCACTGTGGAAAGGTTAATTTACTTCCTGGTTTAAGGGTTAATAGTAGCGGATTACATTACTCACACATACCTCAGGTCCAATAGCTACAGAGAGGTAGCCAAAGGCTAGTTATAGGCTGTAAGCTCTGACAATAGTGTGGTGAATTCCACTGTACTAGAGATATTAGATTCCTTTGTGATGCCTTCCAAGGAGCCACTGAGAAGGCTCCACACTGACCATATTTGTATGTTGTAGCAGTCCATCCATTGTACTGAGTAGTCCACCAGACCATACTGCAGGAAGGGTAAGGGGGTCCCTCTCTTAAAAAGGGCAACGATACTTATGTTCGGCGGAAAGTTGTCTTTAGCTGGCAAGACTACCACATGGTATGACCTGACAAGCATCAAATTGTATGGCTAGGGGATCTGTACCCATAGTTACATTAATAACAAATTGGGATACAATAGTTTGTAACCTTAGGCTTAAGAACATTAGAATTAATGGGGTAATCAGAGTCTTTTCACCATTAGCCTGAGAGGATCTGGGTGTTTGGTGACAGCCCATTACTTCTCCTGATCTGGGGACTGAGTTCCCTTAATCCAAGTGTAGTGGATCCAACCTTTCTCTGCGGTGTGAAGGGCGGTCTCAGTTATGAGGAGCACCTGATAAGGTCCTTCCCTGGCTGGCTCAAGTTTGTCCTCCTTCCAGGTCTTGATCAGGACATGATCACCAGTTAGGTAAGCATGTACCGGGAATTCAAGAAGTGGAGTCTGGGCAAGTAGTCCTTGTAACCTGAGGGAGAGTAAAGTAGAGGAGAGGCCCAATATATAGTTTTAAAAAAATTGATCCTTGATTTCCTTGTTTGGTAGGTCAGAATTTTGACCTAAATAAGGTAATTCATAAAGCATCTCAAAAGGGGCTATCCCAATGTCTTTATGGGGTGCTGTTCTAATTCTGAGAAGAGCAATCGTGAGACACTTTGTCCATGGAAGCTTGGTTTCTAGGATTAATTTGGTGATGTGTCTTTTCAGAGTTTGGTTCATTTTTTCTACTTTACCTGAGGATGGTGGGTGCCAGGGTGTGTGGTATTCCCATTTTATTCCCAATCTTTTCATTAGTTCCTTGATAATGGTGACTGTAAAATGACTCTCATTATCTAAATCTATGTTCTCAACCAATCCAAAGTGAGGAATTATATTTTCTAAGAGTGCCTTAGTTATGTTACTGGCTGTAGCATTTGGTAATGGAATGGCTTCAACCCAATTAGTCAAATGATCTACTATCACTAGGAGGTATTTGAGGTGGCCTATCTTAAGCATTTCAGTATAATCAACCTGGATGCTCTGGAATGGTCTTAAGCCTGGGTTCCTTCCTCCTGATTGTTTTCTCAGTTCCTGCTTGTTCACTGTCCTGCAGGTAACACAGCTCTCATTAACTTACTTTGAGACAGTACATATACCTACACACGCATAGGCTCTTAGAACAGCATCACACATGACCTGTGGTACCCAATGACTTCCCCTATGCAATTGGAATAGTAATTCCCTCATAATGGGATTATAAAGCATTTCCCTCCCATCTGGTAAGAGCCACTTCCCTTCAGGAGTTTTGGAGGCTCCTATCTTGGCTAGCTGCTCTTCCTCCTGAAGAGTGAAAACCAGGGTAGCAAGAGGGGCAAGGGCAGGAGTGAGATGAAAAATCAGGGCTTCAGGCTGGAGGGCTGCTTCTTTAGCAGCCTCATATGCTAATGTGTTTCCTTGGGCTTCTGTGGAATAACCTCATTGGTGCCCAGGCACATGTACTACTGCTATTTCTTCAGGTAACATTAAGCTCTCTAATACCTGGGAGATTAATTCCTTGTGTACCATATCTCATCCTTTGCTATTAATAAGGCCCCTCTCAGTCCAGATTTTTCCAAAAGTGTGCACTACTCCAAAGGCATATTTTGAGTCTGTGTAGATAGTTCCCTCCTTTCCTTTTAGAAATTCTAAAGCCTGGTTGAGGGCAAACAATTCACATGTCTGGGCAGACCACCCATTGGGCAGTCTCCCCAATTCCACAACCGTGGATTGCTTCCTATCTACAACAGAGTATCCACTGTGCCTTTTTACCTCAAGCACTCAGGAGGAACCATCTACAAAGTGTTTAAGCCCTGTGGAGAAAGGAGTTTCCCTGAGGTCAGGTCTCGCTTTGGTTTGGTAGTCTATGAGACCCATGCAATCGTGTTCAACAGGACCCAGTGTTCCTCCTCCAGTTAGAAATTCAGCGGGATTTAGACAGCTGTCAGTAGTAAGTACTGGATCATCTTTTTCTAATAAAATGGCCTCATATATTAATATCTGGGAGTTAGTTAGCCACCTGCATACCTTTTGATTGAGAATGATTCTAACTTGATGTGGAGTGCTGACAACTATTGCTCCCTCAAAGGTCAGCTTTCTGCTTTCTTCAGTTAATAGGGCCCTTGCTGCTACAAACTGAAGGCACTCAGGCCATCCTCTAGTAACTGGATCCAGTAGTTTAGAAAAGTATGCAACCAGTTGTTTTTATCCCCAATGCTCTTTTTTTTCTTTCTTTATTGATTAAGGTGTTACATAGGTGTCCTTAGCCCCCCATTGTCCCCCTCATGCCCTCACCCCCCTGGTGTCTGTGTCCATTGGTTATGCTTATATTCATACATACATGTCCTTTGGTTGATCTCTCCCCCTTACCCCCACCCTCCCCTACCTTCCGTTTGAGGTTTGAGCATCTGATCAATGCTTCTCTGTCTCTGGATCTGTTTTTGTTCATCACTTTATGTTGTTCATTATATTCCACAAATGAGTGAGATCACGTGATATGTATCTTTCTCTGACTGACTTATTTCACTTAGCATAAGGCTCTCAAGGACCATCCATGCTATTGCAAATGGTAGGAGTTCCCTCCTTTTTACAGCAGCTTAGTGTTCTATTGTGTAGATGTACCAAAGTTTTTACTCCACTAATATGCTAATGGGCACTTAGGCTGTTTCCAAATCTTATCTATGGTAAATTGTGCTGCTATGAACATAGAGGTGCATATATCCTTTCTGATTTGTGTTTCTAGTTTCTTGGGATATATTCCTAGAAGTGGGAACACTGGGTCAAATGGGAGTTCCATTTTTAGTTTTTTGAGGAAATTCCATACTGTTCTCCACAGTGGCTGCACCAGTCTGCATTCCCACCAGCAGTGCACGAGGGTTACTTTTTCTCTGCATCCTCGCCATCACTTGTCATTTGTTGATTTGCTGTTGATAGCCATTCTGACAGGTGTGAGATGTTACCTCATTGTCGTTTTGATTTGCATCTCTTGGATGATTAGTGACTTTGAGCATATTTTCATATGTCTGTTGGCCTTCCTTATGTCCTCTTTCGAAAAGTATATATTAAGGCCCATTGCCCATTTTTTTGAGTGGATTGTTTATCTTCCTTTTGTTAAGTTGTAGAGTTCCCTGTAAATGTTGGAGATTAAACCCTTATTGAGCTAACATTGGCAAATATGTTCTCCCATGCAGTGGGCTTTCTTGTTGTTTTGTTGAAGGTTTCTTGTGCTGTGCGGAAGCTTTTTATTTTGATGTAGTCCCGTTTGTTCATTTCCTCTTTAGTTTCCATTGCCCAAGGAACTGTATCAGTGAAGATATTGCTTCGGCATATGTCTGATATTATGCTGCATGTGGATCCTCTAAGCTTTTTATGGTTTCCCGTCTTATGTTTAAGTCTTTATCCATTTTGAGTTTATTTTTGTGTATGGTGTAAGTTGGTGGTCTAATTTCATTTTATTGCATGTATATGACCAATTTTCCCAACACCATTTACTGAAGAGACTGTCTTGACTCCATTGTATACTCTTGCCTCCTTTGTCAAATATTGATTGAGAATAGTGGTTTCGGTCAATTTCTGGGTTCTCTGTTCTATTCCATTGGTTTATATGTCTGGTCTTGTGCCAGTGCCAGGCAGTTTTGAGAACAGTGGCTTTGTAATACAGCTTGATATCTGGTATTGAGATCCCTCCTACTTTGTTCTTCTTTCTCAGGATTGCTGCAGCTATTTGGGGTCTTTTTTTATTCCAGATGAATTTTTGGAGAGTTCTTTCTAGGTCTGTGAAATATGCCATTGGTATTTTAATGAGGAGTGCATTGAATCTACAGATTGCTTTGGGTAGTATGGATATTTTAATGATGTTGATTATACCAATCCATGAACATGATATGTTCTTCCATCTGTTTATGTCTTCCTCTACCTCTTTTGCAGTGTCCTGTAGTTTTCTGAGTACAGGTCTTTTGCCTCCTTAGTTAAGTTTATTCATAGGTATCTAAATTTTTTTAGTGCAATGGTACATGGAATTATCTTTTTAATCTCTTTCTATAAGTTCACTATTGGTGTATAAAAATGCCATAGATTTTTCTGGCATTAATTTTGTATCCTGCCACATTGCCAAATTCATTTATTAAGACTAATATTTTTTGATGGAGTCTTTAGGGTTTTCTATATACAGTATCATGTCATCTGTGAATAATGACAGTTTTAAGTCTTCTTTGCTAATTTGGATACCTTTTATTACTTCTTCATGTCTAATTGCTATGACTATCACTTTCAGTACTATGTAGAACAGGAGTGGTGAAAGTGGGCATTCGAGGCCTTTTCCTGATCTTAGGTGAAATGGTTTTAGTGTTTACCCATTGAGTATGATGTGGGCTGTAGGTTTGTCATATAAGGCTTTTTTTTTTAATTTCTTTATTGATTGAGGTATCACATATTTGTCCTCATCCCCCCATTCCCATCCCTCACCCCTCCCCACACATGCCCCCACCCCCCTGTTATCCTTAACCGCTGGTTAGGCTCATATGCTTACACACAAGTCCTTTGGTTGATCTCTCTCCTTTACCCCCACCCTTCCCTACCCTCCCCCTGAGGCCCGACAGTCTGATCCATTCCTCCTTGTTTCTGGGTCTGTTCTTGTTCATCAGTCTATGTTGTTCATTATTTCCCCTAGATGAGTGAGATCATGTGCTATTAGAAATACACTTATAAGAACAGAAAATGAGATAAGCAATAATGGTTATGGTGACAGGCAAATGAATCAGTGTGTAGTGAGTTTCTTTCTGGGTCAACAGTTCTTTTGAGACCCAATTTCAATGTCCAACAGTTCCTTATGTGTACATGTCAGCAATGACATTTCAGTTCTGGATGGTGGACAAATGGTGGTAATGCAGGTCTGACTCTCTCTGGTTTGGTCCTGGGCAACCTGCAGTGATGCACAGCTGTTAACTGCTAGTATGGGAAGGCCACATCAGCATCTTCCGTCTCTGGACTTCTTCTCTTCTGTCTTCATGGCTGGAGTAGTCTTGTCGATTCCTCTCTGTTGCTGGAATCCACATGGTCTCCGAGTTGTTTTCTGAAAATATACAAACATATTCTCCACCAAAAGTTAATAAAGGAATATTTTCTATAAATTTGACTGGGGATCCTTTTTCATGTTTTGCCCAAATGATTTTCCTCTGGCTTGTTTTGTCACCTTGTGTGTTTTTCATGGGTGTCTTGCTTTTAGCCTTACAATTAATTTTCTAAAGTATTAATTTTCTAGATGTAATTTACTTACAGGATATTTTTCCTTACATGATATTCCTCTACTATCCACTCCTTTTTTGATTTAAATGTTAGGAGGCTTTTGAAATTTTATAATGTAGTCTTGATGGCTTTTAAATTTTAATTTTTTGCCCTATAATATTACTGTTTTAGGTTCATTACATGGTGCACAATTTTATCATGAGATGAAGTACCAATAAAAATTTTAGTTAACACTTTAGGAACACCTTTTTGTCCAGTACAATTAATTTTTCTAGAATATTCGCTTGTTTCAACTAGCCAATTTAAATTTGCCTGAAAACTTGACTACTGTTTTACTATCAAATTTATTACTCTAACAACAATCTTATTTTACCCTGTAAATATTGGTGGAAGGGATTATTTGCCTTCTTGTGTAGGTCCTGAGCATACCTGGTGGTAGGCTGGATTTAGATATCGTAAACCCACTTCCCACACCATGGGTACAAGACAACTCAAACAATTCTTGTTGGAGTGAGAGGGCAGCTGCTGTCGGCCAAGTCTCTGTCAGTCACCTGGGTCCTGATCTGAGCTGGGCATGGGAAGCACGAAGCAGCCATGGGGGCAGGAGACCTCCCTCAGAAGGGGCTATGATTCAGGCCCCTGCAATGTTGGGGGGGTGAGGGTCTGTGCCCCACCTCTCTTGATCCCCAAATTCTCTCCTGATGGCCCCTCTGCGACTGTGACTGTCTTAGGTTGTTCCTTCCTTGAGGAATCTTACCCGTCTCTGGCTAACCAGCCATCCTCCGGGGCCAAGCAGGGTGACGTGAGGTTCAGTTTTGTCTCCTTGGTAGCCTATGCCCCGTGGCCTCCATGCCCAGCACCTGCCATGGGATCACCTCGCCTGCTGGCAGGGCCCCAGCACTGATCACATATCTTTTGGAACCCGGGTTTCTTCTCCAGGGAGGGCTCAGTTTGCCCCACTGGGTGAGAGACAGATCCATGGCACCAGTCATCACGAGACTTCAACCTCGACATGAACAGAGAGCTCATGCAACAGCTGTGAGCAATTGAATTGTGAGAAGAGGGTCTCTCTTGGCCTAAAGGGTAAGAGGGACCAATATAGAATGCTCAGGTGCCTTCCCAGGAGGCCCATTACACAATGAAAAGGATTAAATCCTTACATGTCCTTTTTAAATTGCTGCCAGACATTCAAAGAATTAGTTTGTACATTTGCTTGGGATAATTGTATATTATGCTGTAGTAATTCTAAAGTATCAAGAAATGTCTTAAGTTTGTCTCCAAGCACCAAACAGATGACTTTTTTTTTTTTTTATCCCCAAGGGTGCGAGGAACTTTTACGAGTACTGGGGGTGATCCAAATCTGGGAAAAATTTTAATGATAGTGTAGAATAACATCATGCAAGGATATTCTTTGTTCTAGTCCATGGGAATTCCCTTTCAAACTGGCTGTCCATTTCTTTTTATATAGACAAGGTCTTAGTTACATTTTCTGCACCTCTACTGGGGGCACATAGTGATAATACTGACACCCTTTCTTTGGTGTCCACGCAAGCCAGAAACCTCTCTTTAATTGTACACACAAAGGGGCATTGTTTTAGTTTCGTGTCATACAAAAGGGAAGATGGGTAGAGACCCCTGTGTATTTATACTTTCTTTCCCCACCCATGGACCTCCTGGATGTCCATGGGGTTTGGTATTATTGGTAACTACATTAGTCAGGGGATCAGCCCATGTGAGGGGTCTTACCCATGAAGGGTCAGGAGCATAAGACCAAAATACTTACCCTCTTGTCCCAGGTAAAATTACCGTACATCTGATGATTGCTAGCATGGCTGGAAAGGCATTCTCAGGCATTCTTGGGTTTCTGGTTACCTCACAATCTCTTCCCTGAGGTTTGATGTTCTGATTGATGTTTCTCTGTTTGTGGATCTTTTTTTCCCCCCATCAGTTTATGTTGTTCATTATATTCCACAAATGAGTGAGATCATGTGATAGTTATCTTTCTCTGACTGGCTTATTTCACTAAGCATAATGTTCTCCATCTCCATCCATATTGTTGCAAATGGTAAGAGCTCCTTCTTTTTCACTGCAGCGTAGTATTACATTGTGTAGTTGTACCACAGTTTTTTAATCCACTCATCTGCTGATGGGCACTTAGGCTGTTTCCAAATTTTAGCTATGGTGAATTGTGCTGCTATGAACATAGGGGTGCATAAATCCTTTCTGATTGATGTTTCCAGTTTATTGGGATATATTCCTAGAAGTGGGATCACTAGGTCAAATGGGAGTTCTATTTTTAGTTTTTTAAGGAAACTCCATACTGTTCTCCACAGTGGCTGCACGAGTCTGCATTCCCACCAGCAGTGCACGAGGGTTCCTTTTTCTCCACATTCTCGCCAGCACTTGTCATTTCTTGACTTGTTGATGATAGCCATTCTGACAGGTGTGAGATGGTACTGCATTGTTGTTTTGATTTGCATCTCTCTAATGATTAGTGTTTTAGAGCAGGTTTTCATGTCTCTTGGCCTTCCTTCTGTCTTCTTTCGAAAAGTGTCTATTTAGATCAGTTGCCCATTTTTTGATTGGGTAGTTTATCTTCTTTTTGTTAAGCTGCATGAGTTCCATGTAAATGTTGGAGATGAAACCCTTATCGTTGACATCATTGGCAAATATGTTCTCCCATGTAGTGGGCTTTCTTGTTGTTTTTTTGATGGTTTCCTTTGCTGTGCAAAAGCTTTTTATTTTGATGTACTCCCATTTGTTTATTTTCTCTTTAGCTTCCATTGCCCTAGGAGCAGTATCAGCGAAGAAGTTCTTTTGGCATATGTCACAGATTTTTCTGCCTGTAGATTCCTCTAGTATTTTTATGGTTTCCTGTCTTATGTTTAAGTCCTTGATCCATTTTGAGTTTATTTTTGTGTATGGTGTAAGTTGGTGGTCTAGTTTCATTTTTTTGCATGTATCTGTCCAATTTTCCCAACACCATTTGCTGAAGAGACTGTCTTGACTCCATTGAATGTTCATGCCTCTTTTGTCAAATATTAATTGAGCATAGTGATTTGGATCGATTTCTGGGTTCTTTATTCTATTCCATTGATCTATATGTCTGTTCTTGTGCCAATACCAGGCTGTTTTGAGAACAGTGGCTTTGTAATACAGCTTGAAATCTGGTATGGAGATCCGACCTACTTGTTCTTCTTTCTCAGGATTGCAGTGGCTATTCGGGGTCTTTTTTTATTCCAGATGAATTTTTGGAAAGTTCGTTCTAGGTCTGTGAAGTATGCCGTTGGTATTTTAATGGGAAGTGCATTGAAATTATAGATTGCTTTGGGTAGTATGGACATTTTGATGATGTTGATTCTACCAATCCATGAACATGGTATGTTCTTCCATCTCTTTATGTCTTCCTCTATCTCTTTTTTCAGTGTTGTGTAGTTTTCCGCGTATAGGTCTTTTACCTCCTTAGGTAATTTTATTCCTAGGTATCTTAATTTTTTTGGTGTGATGGTAAATGGGATTGCTTTTTTAGTCTCTCTTTCTGTAAGTTCACTATTGGTGTATAGAAATGCCATAGATTTCTTAGCATTTATTTTGTATCCTGCTACTCTGCCGAATTCATTTATTAAGTCTAGTAATTCTTTGATGGAGTCTTTAGGGTTTTCTATGTACAGTATCATGTCATCTGCAAATAAGGACAGTTTTATTTTCTTTTCCAATTTGGGTCCCTTTAATTTCTTCTTCTTGTCTGATTGCAATGGCTAGTATTTCCAACACTATGTTGAACAGGAGTGGTGAGAGTGGGCATCCCTGTCTTGTTCCTGTTCTTAGGGGAAATGGTTTTATTTTTTCCCATTTAGTATGATGTTGGCTGTGGGTTTGTCATATATGGCTTTTATTATGTTGAGGTATGATCCTTCTATTCCCAGCTTGCTGAGAGTTTTTATCAAGAAAGGGTGTTGGATTTTGTCAAATGCTTTTTCTGCATCAATTGATATGACTATATGGTTTTTATGTCTCAATTTGTTTGTGTGATGTATCACGTTTATTGATTTGCAAATATTATACCATCCTTGCATTCGAGGGATAAATCCTACTTGGTCGTGGTGTATGATCTTTCTGATGCATTGCTGGATTCGATTTGCTAGAATTTTGTTGAGTATTTTGGCATCTATGTTCATGAGGGATATTGGCCTGTAATTCTCTTTCATTGTGTTATCTTTACCTGGTTTTGGTATTAGGGTGATGCTTGCTTTATAGAAGGAGCTTGGAAGTGTCCCTTCCTCTTGAATTTTCTGGAATATTCTGAGGAGGATAGGTTTTAGTTTTTCCTTGAATGTTTTATAAAACTCCCCTGTGAAGCCGTCTGGACCCAGGCTTTTGTTTGCTGGAAGCTTTTTGATAACTGCTTCAATTTCTTCCATAGTTATCAGCCTATTGAGATTTTTAGTCTCTTCCTGAGTAAGTTTTGGAAGGTTGTGTTTTTCTAGGAATGTATCCATTTCCTCCAGGTTGTCTAGTTTGTTGGAGTAGAGTTGTTCATAGTATTTTTTGACAATCCTTTGTATTTCTGTGGGGTCTGTTGTTATTTCACCTCTTTCATTTCTCATTTTGTTTATTTGGGTCCTCTCTCTTTGCTTCTTGGTGAGCCTGGCTAGAGGTTCATCAATCTTGTTTATCCTTTCAAAGAACCAGCTCTTGGTTTTGTTGATCTTGTGTATTGTTTTTTTTTTTGGTCTCTATGTCATTCATTTCTGCTCTGATCTTTATTATTTCCTTTCTTCTACTCACTGTGGGCTTTTCTTGTTACTCCCTTTCTAATTCTTTGAGTTGTTGAGTTAGATGATCTATTACCATTTTTTCTTGTTTTTTAAGGTAGGCCTGTAGAGCTATACATTTCTCCCTCAGGACTGCTTTCATTGTGTCCCATAGGATTTGCAATGTTGTGTTTTTATTGTCATTAGTCTCCAGTATGTTGTTAATTTCTTCTTTGATCTCATTGATAACCCAATCATTGTTTAGTAGCATGCTATTCAGATTCCAAGTGTTTGAATTTTTTGGAATGTTTTTAGTGTAGTTTATTTCTAATATTATGCCATTGTGGTCTGAGAAATTGCTTGATATGATTTCCATCTTTTTGAATTTGGGGAGATTTTGCTTTTTACCCAATATATGGTCTATTTTTCAGAATGTCCCATGTGCACTTGAGAAGAACGTATATTCCATGGCTTTGGGGTGAAATACTCTGAAGATGTCAATTAGGTCCATCTGATCTAATGTGTCATTTAGAATTGGAGTTTCTTTGCTGATTTTTTGTCCAGAGGATTTATCCATTGGTGTCAGTGGTGTATTGAAGTCCCCTACTATGATTGTATTGATGTCGATCTCTCCCTTGATATCTTCCAGCAGATTTTTTATGTATTTGGGCGCTCCTGCGTTGGGTGCATATACGTTTACCAGAGTTATTTATTCTTGCTGGATTGTTCCTTTTAGTATTATGTAGTGGCCTACCTTATCTCTTATTAAAGCCTTTACTTTGAGGTCTATTTTATCTGATATAAGTATCGCAACCCCAGCTTTTTTCTCATTTCCATTTGCCTGAAAAATGTTTTTCCATCCCTTCACTCTCAGTCCGTGTGAGTCTTTTGCTCTAAGGTGGGTCTCTTGTAGACAGCAAATATATGGGTCATGTTTTCTTATCCATTCAGCTACCCTATGTCTTTGATTGGTGCATTTAATCCATTTACGTTTACTGTTATTATTGATAAGTACCAGTTTGTTGACATATTTTTCCTTAGTATTTGTGTTTCTTCTTGCCTTTCTCTTTCTTCTTTTTACAGCAGCCCCTTTAGCATTTCTTGCATTGCTGGCTTGGTAGTGATGAACTCTCTTAGCCATTTTTTGTCTGTGAAGCTTCTGATTCCACCTTCAATTTTGAATGATAGCCTTGCTGGGTATAGTATTCTTGGATTCAGTCCCTTGTTTTGCATCACTTTGTATATTTCATTCCATTCCCTTCTGGCCTGGTGTGTTTCTGTTGAGAAATCAGTTGATATTCTGATGGGAGATCCCTTGTAGGTAACTTTCTGTTTCTCTTTGGCAGCCTTTGAGATTCTTGCTTTGTCGTTGGTGTTCATCAATTTAATTATGATGTTTCTTGGTGTTGGTCTTTTGGGGTTCAACTTGTTTGGGACTCTGTGTACTTCTTGGACTTGGATAGTTTTTTTCTTGCCAATATCAGGGAAGTTTTCTGTCATTATTTCTTCTAATAGGTTTTCTATTCCTTTCTTCTCTTCCTCTCCTTCTTTTATCCCTATTATTCGAAGGTTGTTTCGTTTTGTGTTGTCCCGAAGCTCCCTTAGGCTCTCCTCTTGCTTTTTAAGTCTTTTTCCAGTTTCTGCTGTGTTTGTGTGTTTTTTCCTACCTTGTCTTCTAATTCGCCGATGCGGTCCTCAGCCTCTTCTACTCTACTCTTTAAGCCTTCCATTGTGTTCTTTATTGCAGCTATGTCGTTCTTCATCTCCTCTTGGTTTCTTTTCATGTTGGTGACATTTTCATTCAGCTCCTTATAGTTCTCATTGAGTTGTGTGTATTTTTCATCCATCCATTTAAACATCCTTATAACGAATACTCTGAATTCTTTCTCTGTTAAGCTGCTAGCCTCAAGTTCATTTAACTCCCTTTCTGGTGATTCCTCTTTTTCCTCCCTTTGGGAATTTCCTTTTTTTCTCCCCATGTTTTCCTGTAGTGTTTTAATTGTAGATCCGCTTGCTTTGCTACCCAGGTTCTTTTGGGGATGGTGCTACTGGTGTAATCTCTCCGTTCTCCTGAGCTTGGTAATCTAGTGTAGCTCCCTACTTGAGCTACTTGGGTTCTCTTGATGTAGGCCTGCAAGCTTGAGAGGCACAAATGTGGTGTCTAAAAGTCAGCAGCTATGGAGTGTCCCAGTTTTTGCTGTCTTGCACCCTTAGTTGAAATCGTGCGTGTCCAGTGGGAACTCACAGTGGCACCCAGGAACCGTCTGTTGGGAGAGCTCCCAGTGGCTCCCACTAGCACCCTGTGTGTAGATAGGCTCAGGGTGCCTGCCTGTTGTAAATTCGCTTCTGTGGAGGTGTGTTTGCAGGGGCACAGCTCTGACACACTTTGAGAGACTCTCGCACTGAAGTTAAACAGCTAGGGTGCATGAGGGAAGTTATTCAGGAGAAAGGAGTTCAGAGTTTCTGCTGTGGGGCAGCGCATCCTCGGCTGTACAGAATCACACCCAGCAGGGGCTCAAAGCAGCTCCCCAGAGGACCTGCTTTCAGCGGTGCACTTTTGGAGGTGGAGGTCTCAGGGTTCGCGCATCTGCAGCTGGGGTGGCAGGTCTTCTACCAGAGTGGCTGTAGTGACCAGGTTTGCTTCCGAGACCAGACTGGGTGGTGGTAAGGTTAGGATTCTAGTCTCTAGCAGTTCCATTCTTCTGTCATATAAGGCTTTTATTATGTTGAGGTATGATCCCTCTTCCCACTTTGCAGAGGGTTTTTATCAAGAAAGGGTGTTGGATTTTGTCAAATGTTTTTTTCTGCATCAATTGATATGACTGTGATTTTTATCTCTCAATTTGTTTATGTGATGTATCAGGTTTATTGATTTGCGGACATTGTAGCATCCTTGCATCCCCGGGATAAATCCTACTAGGTCATTGTGTATAATCTTTCTGATGTATTGCTGGATCCAATTTGCTAGAATTTTGTTGAGGATTTTGGCATCTATGTTCATGGAGAATATTGGCCTATAATTCTCTTTCTTTATGTTGTCTTTATCTGGTTTTGGTATTAGCATAATGTTGGCTTCAAAGAATGAGCTTAGAAGCGTTGCTGCCTCTTGAATTTTTTAGAATAGTCTGAGGAGGATACGTTTTAGTTCTTCTTTGAATGTTTGGTAAAACTCCCCTGAGAAGCCGTCTGGCCCCGGGCTTTAGTTTGCTGGAAGCTTTTGATGACTGTTTCAATTTCTGCCATAGTTGTCAGCCTATTGAGATTTTTATATTCTTCCTGATTGAGTTTTGGAAGGTTGTGTTTTTCTAGGAATAGGTCCATTTCCTCCAGGTGGTCTAGTTTGTTGGAACAGAGTTGTTCATAGTATTTTTTTTTTTTTTACAATCCTTTATATTTCTGTGTGGTGGTTGTTATTTAGCCTCTTTCATTTCTGATTTTGTTTATTTGGGTCCTCTCTCTATGTGTCCTGATGAGCCTGACTAGAGGTTCATCAATCTTGTTTATCCTTTCAAAGAACCACCTCTTGGTTTCATTTGTCTTTTTTGTCTCTATGTCATTTATTTATTCTCTGGTCTTTATTGTCTCCCTCCTTCTGCTCACTCAGGGCGTTTCCTGTTGCTCTTTTTCTAATTCTTTAAGCTGTAGAGTTACCTGATTTATCACCATTTTTTTCTTATTTTTTTAAGGTAGGCCTGTAGAGCTATAAACTTCCCTCTCAGGAGTTCTTTCACTGTGTCCCATAGATTTTGGATTGTTGTGTTTTCATTGTCATTCATTTCCAGGATATTTTTAATTTTTCTTTGATCTATATGGTAACCCAATCATTGTTTAATAGCATGCTATTCAGCTTCCAAGTGTTTGAATATTTTATTGTTTTTATTGTAGTTTATTTTTAATATTGTCCCATTGTGGTCTGAGAAGATGCTTGATATAATTTCAATCTTCTTGAATTTGGAGAGACTTTGCCTGTGTCCCAATATGTGATCTATATTTGAAAATGTCCCATGTGCACTTGAGAAGACCGTATATTCTGTTGTTTTGGGGTGAAATATTCTGAAGATGTCAACTAAATCCATCTGATCTAGTTACTCATTTAGGATTGCTCTTTCTTTGCTGCTGCTGCTCGTGTGGTCATGGCAACCTGAGCTAGAGCACTGGGCCAACTAGAGGGGAGCACTCTTCAGTACTCACAGGAGCCTGTGGTCAGAGTGGCTGGAGTCTCGTGTCAGTGCGACCATAGCCAAGGCAGCAGATACCTGGAAGGGGTGGCTGTAGAGTCCCAGGTGGTGTCTGAGGCCACCCTGGGTAGAGGTGAGGCTGGGCTCCCAGTCACAGCAGCTCTACCCTTCAAGAAGTTACAGCCTATGCAGTAGAGCCAGCCACCCCGGGACTGTTTGCAACAGTAGCAGAGGCTGCCTGGCTAGACAATTCTGGTCTGCCTGCCACTGAAGGTCCTGTGGGATATAACTGTCCCTCACTCATGTACACACACACATACCACACACTCCCCATTGACCCCTCACTCACTCATTCACTCTCTCTCCCTCACTACCACCATCTTCCTGCCTCTGTATTTGGGTCTGGAGTGTTATTGACCCATTCGTGGATGTAGCCTCCTCTCCAGGTGTCTGGTTATGTGGCTTGCTCTCTACCACATTGGCCAAACAGGACAAAATGCAACTTGACAAGACACAACACAAAGGGAACAAAACACGAATGTACTCACGACACCGATAACCCCAATATAAGTCACCACCAGAGAAAAGAGAATTAGGGGAGAAAAATGAGAGCACAAATGATATCAAGGATAGAAAAAAAATGGTAAGAGAGAAAAGAAAAAGAAGAAAAAGGAAGAAAGAAGAAATATATATATACTATATATATATATGATATGGAGAAAACACCACAGAACAAACAGATAAACCAAAAAAAATGTGAACACCAAACACCCAGAAAAGAGGGTGGGGGCAGAATCTGTAGAGACCAAGCTTATAAACAGAAAGTAAGATTAAGGAATTGGATGAATATGGGAGGTCCTCAGTTCAGTATAGAGGAAGTAGAAAGAAGATGAGTGGATAAGAATAAAGAGAAAGAGAAAGAAAGAAAAAAATTAAAAATTAATTTAAAAATAGGATAAAATAAAAATTAAAAATTGGAAAAATAAAAATAGAATGATGAACAAATAATGTGAGAAGAAATAAAAATAAAGAAACAAACTAAAAAAATAAAATACAGAAAAAAGAAAAGAGGGATAACAAATTAATCCTATATAATAAAAGCATAATATGCAAATCAACTGAACAGCGGAACGATCAGTTGGTGGGGGGGCGGGGCTGGCGAGCAGGTGGCACCAGTCCAGCCAAGGTATGTGCTAGTGGGCAGAGGGATGGGACAGCAATGGGGGGGGGCAGCAGCAGTGGAGGGGCAATGGAGGGTGAGGCAGGGCCATGCCAGCCGGTGCCATCCCCTGATTGGCCACCTAGTCACCTCCCTCAGAGGGAGGCTGGTGGCAGTGGAAGTGGCAGGGTGATGGGGCGGCACCTTCCCCTGATTGCCCCAGTTGCCTCCCACAGAAGGAGGCCAGCGGCAGCAGCAGTGGTGGGGTGATGGGACGACACTGTCCCCTGATCGCCTGCCCAGTGGCCTCCCACAAAGGGAGGCCAGCAGCAGCAGTGGCAGGGTGATGGTGTCGGCACTGTTCCCTGATTGGCCCACCTGGTTGCCTCCCACAGAGGAAGGTCAGACTGCAGCTTAGGCCTGCTCCCCCTGGGAAATGGGCTTAAGGAGTCAGTAGGACATACCCTGAGGGCTCCTGGACTGTGAGAGGGCACAGGCCAGGCTGAGGGACCACTGCCCCCTCCAAGTGCACAAATTATTTTGCACCGGGCCTCTAGTAATAAAATAAAATGAAAATGAAAAAGTGAAGTGTCTGCCAAGTTTTAATGCCCCATGGGGGCTGGTTTAAGATCCCATTCTTCTGTATTGTCTGCCATTTCTCAGTTTCCTGTTAGATTGTTGAAGTTCCAAGTGGTCCACCCCTCCTGTCTACCCACTTTCAATCTTAATCTCTCAAGTGGCTGTTTCTGACAGGGCTATAGTTGGGGAGGTTGCCGTATGGCTTTCCAGGACTGAATGGCCTCTCTTCAGGCCAGTCCCTGAGGGCTCTCAGGGACTATTCAGATTTTTTTTGTATCCTTTGTAGCACTCAGGGTGTATTCTGGATGTGGTTGTATCGGTTGCCTGGAGACTGCAGGGAGGGGCTGTCTCTTCAGGGGAAAATGGTTGCTTAGGTCCAGCATGTCAGGTATGTCTCAGTGCCAGAGTCCTGGCCACCTCTCCCTGACCTGCTTTGCTCCCCAGCTTCTCCCCAGACTCCACAAGTTCGCACCTCAGCCACCGTGAGTGTTTATATTTAAAAGGTCCTATGAACTGGGTTTAGTGAATAAAAGCAAAGACCAAAGAGGGGAAAGAACTGTGCCACTGCAAACCCCTCTCCCCCCCCCCCCCCCGGGCAAGGCACGGCTTGTTGTTCAGGCTGCCACCTCCAGGCTCAGCCTCTCGTAGTTGTGGGCTTAGATCTAGAATCCCCTGCTGCCAGCAACCCTGTGGACTTCCTTTCCAGTCAGATGTTACACCTGTCCCAAGGGATGCAGCCTTGGTGCCATGTGGCTTCCTTCTGACCCTCTGGGCTTGGAGGTCTCATAATTATCTCCAGCCCAGATCCCTGGTTTTACCATTCTCCAGGCATCCTCTGCCCTTCCCAGCTGTGAATTGTCTCACCAGCTGTGTCTACTTCACCAATTCGGGGTGGATGTTATTGATTTAGTTGCTCCTTGTATCTGCTCCAGGACAAGGCTCGGGTCACGTCTGCCTATTCTGCCGCCATTTTGTCTCTTTCCTCCCCCATGCTCTTGAGTTAGAACTCCTAGGACAGTTCCCTTATCCATATTAACATATAAATGGAATGATTTCTCCAATGAGGGTAACACCAGCACTGGGGCAGTAACTAAGGCCTGTTTGAGAACTTCCATTAACTGCATCTCCTCAGGTTTCCAACGAAGGGGATCCGGTTCCTCATCTAAAAACCTACAGTATCCCACTAGTGCTAAAATTTTTCTAAGGTCCTTTTTAGTATTTGGGAGTGGCATGCTAGTAATCCCTCAGATTCTTTCCAGACTTAATCTCCTCTTCCCTTCATTTATTAAATGTCCCAAATATTTTACTTTTTTTCACACAAATTGTGGTTTTGTTTTTGAGACCCTTAAACCACATTGACCTAGGAAGTTACATAAGCTTATAGTAGTATCAGTAACTTTGCCTTTGTTAATTCCTGAGAGTAATATATCATCTACATATTGGAGTAGTCTAAATGAAAGGGGAGTCTCTAATTTATCCAAGACTTGCTCAAGAATCTGCCCAAACCAATTGGGTGAGTCTGCAAACCCTTGAGGCAAAACTATCCAGCGATACTGTTGTTTTCTCCAAGTAATAGGATTTTCCCATTCAAAAGCAAAAATATCTCTATTTTCCTTTGCCAGAGCACAAGCCCAGAAAGTGTCTTTTAAATCAATTACACTGAACCAAGTATGATCTTGAGGTATTTTGCTGAGAAGAGTGTATGGGTTCAGAGCTACACGGTGTCTACTCTGAACAATCTGATTGATTTCCCTTAAGTCTTGGACTAGTCTGTAAGATCCATCTGGTTTCTTTACTTGCAGTATAGGGGTGTTGAAAGGGAACATACAGGATTCAAGGAGGCCATCCTATAACAAGCCTTCTATAATTGGTTGCAACCCCATTCTTTCTAATGGGTTTAGGTATTGTCTCCTCCTGACTCCCCTTTGTTCTCTAACTCAATATGAATCAGGGGAATATCTAACCCTCCCAGGTTTCCTTCCCTGGTACAGACTTCAGGGAGGATCTTCTCCTCCTCTTTGGTAGACAAGAGTTTAAGGGAGACCTGAATTTTCTTGTGTCAGATTGGTAGTCCAATTCCTAATTTTGTCATTAAATCTCTACCTAAGAGATTGGTCCCAGGCTCAGGTACAAAAAGGAATTCTGTCTGGGCCTGTTGGGCTTTGTACATGACTTGTGTTTCCTTAAAGATGGGCACATTAAAAAGCCTTCACCTTCACTCCTGAAATGAATAAATGTTCATTGGGTAGGCTCAGGGCTGTGGGGTGATATGCTAGAGAGGAATGGGCCGCCCCTAAGTTGACCAGAAATATTATTTCCTCCCTATTGGGTCTTACTTCTAAATTTACCAAGGGCTCCTGGTAGGACCCTTCAACATAAAATAGCCCCTAACTTTCCTAGTCTTCATTAAAAGTTGTGAGAGGTACTACCCTCTCCTCTCTCTTTAGTTTTGGGCATCACATCTTGAAGTGTCCCTCCTTCCCACATCTATAACATTTATTCTTTCCTTTTCCCTCCTGTAGCACTGGTGCTTCTCTTCCCTTAGGGAGCCCCTGTTTTGGTGGTCTCTGTTTTGGGCTCTTAGGTCTAGTCCTTCCCTGGGGAACTTGTTCTATAGTGGTGAGCATTATTTTACCCTTTTGTTTCTGTTTCTCCTCATCTCTATGTACATATGTCTTTTGGGCTTCTCTTAATAGTTCCTCTAAGCCTTTGTCCTTCCAATTTTCCAATTTCTGTAATTTTCTTGAATGTCGGGCCAACTATCAATGAAACAAATGTAATTTTAACAATCCTTGACCCAAGGGGTCCTCAGGGTCTAACCCGGAGTATTTTCTCATTTGATCTTTTAGTCTTGATAAAAGTTCGGAAGGCCCTCTTTCTTTGCCTTGCTGAATATTAAAGGCTTTATTTAGGTCTGAGACCGGGGAACTGCTTCCCTAATTCCTTTAATGATTAGCTCCCCAAGGTCTCTCATGTGCCCTCTATGGTCCAGGTTGTTATGGTCCCACTGAGGCTCCTGGTTTAGAAATTTTACATCTGTTGGAAGTGCTCCAGGGCTAGTTGGTTGTTCTCATTCCCAGACTGCCATAGCTGACCTTCTAATCATTTCTCTCTCTTCTCCCAAGAATAGGATTCTTAAAATGGACATTAATTCAGTCCACATATATACTTGCGGGCCTAGAAATTTATCTAATTGGTCAGCTACATCATGTGGGTCTTCCAGTAGAGGCTTTAACTCTTTCTTAAGTCCCCTCACCTCTGAATTGGTGAGCGGAGCATTTACAAAGCCTATTCCCCCTCCTCCCAAGGGTACCTCTCTCAAGGGGTATAGTCCATTGGGAGGAGATTGAGATGATGGGAAGGATAGGCTGTGAATATTCTTTTTGCATTGTTCCCATTCTTTTCATAATCTAGAAAAGGAGGTCTCTGGTGGCACAGAGGCCCCAGGGCTAGTTGAAACTTTATCAGGACATCCCTCCTCCTGAGGGAGAGGTTGGAATTATAAATTGGCCATCTTGGATTTTCCCTCAGATCATCTCCTGGTCACATAGGGAGGGGGAAGGCAAGACAAGGGATCCCATATTTCTCTCCTCCCTTGTTCTCTTTTAGGCTTCTCTGCCTTTATGGGGAAAAAGACGACTGGTCCCTTCCTCCAACAGAGAGCATAGTCAATCTCCTCTTGAGTGACTGGACTTTTATCATTAACATATTCTATGAGAAGTTGACAAACCCAATCCTCATCAGAACCAAATTTGGGCCAAAATACAGATGGTTTTAGAATGGGTCCAGATAAAATGGCAACATTTTATTATTTGTTGCTTGCTTTTCCCTTTAGTTCTAGAATTATCTTCCCAATATTGGAGCATGTGCCCCAAAGAACTATCTGGGAGAATCTGATGATTCTTTCCCTGTCCTCTGATCTTACTTCTGGAGGAATTTTGTTGCCCATCCCTATGGTTTAACTGTGTGTATACCAGAGGCTCAAACTCCCTTTTAAGTTGGAGATTTCTCGCACTCTACTGTGTGTCTACTAGAGGCTCAATTCCCCCAATTTGGAGGTTTCTTACACTCCTCTCCAGAGTCGTTTCATCTGTCTCCAGCCATGTCCCTTGCAGTAACATATCTTATTGCGAGTGCATCGTAGCTACTGGTAGGTGGTTATAACCATCCCCCACCCCAGATCCAAGACTACCTTATGCCATATGAGGTCACCGCAGGATATGCACGGGACTGCGGATCAGGACTCCACACTTGCTTCATGTCTGGGATGCGTCTCATTCACACACACACAACCTCTGGAATGTCCCAACCACCGAGGCACTACTTACTTTTTTCCAAAGACTTTCATACCTTGGCCTGTGCACAGAATGGTCTGGTCGCTGCAGTTCCCTGGGCCCCTCCTCTGCATTGCCAATCAACTTTCAATCCAGAATCTGTTGCCAGCTCAGAGTGTTGTAGGTTTCCCTCTCTCAGAGGCCACTGTAACAAGATGTTGGGGCACACCTCCTCTAGGCATGGGAGTCCAAACGACCCTCTCAAGTGGCTAAATCCCAGACACAAGCCCCCAAATTGTTAGAAATGCTCTCAACTATGTTTCAGGAATGAGACAAACACTCAAAACTGGATCAGCAAGGCAAATTCACTCCTGTGCAGAAGGGTGCTCTTGCCAGCTGGAAATCATGGGCAAAGCACATCGAATGGGAAGTCTGTTTGGGTTTTATTTCCTAATGCAGGTCTGCCCTGCCCCTCATTCTGAATTCTGAATTGATTGGTTAGGGCTCAGAGCTTGGGTTCCCATTATTGCATGATTGGCTAATTCAGAGGAAGAGGAGAGGTAAGACAGAGCCTAAGATGGAAGCCCCCTGAGAATATGAAGAGCTTATCAAAATAGCAGAACCTAAGATGGCTGTGAGCTCCTTTCTTTGACAGAAAAGATCACTGGTTCACTCTCACATAGTGATTACCATAGGGAAAGGGGGTGGCATTGGGAGAAGAGGGTGTAGGGGAATATAAATGATGATGGAAGGAGATTTGACTTGAGGTGGGAAACACACAATACAATATACAGGAGATATATTATAGAATTGTATCACCTGAAACCTACATAATTCTATTATCTAATGTCTCCCCAATACATTCAATAACAAAGGAAAAAAATATATCTTCGTATGTAAGGAAATGCTAAAAGGAAATATACCAAAAGTATAAGTAAAGACATTTTTACATGGATTTCTTTCTTTGCTATTGAGCCTTTATACCAAACTCTCTCTTGCCAATATTCTTTTTTTGCCAATATTCTTATCTCCATAACTCCTTTGCTATATAGCCTGCAAAACCCACATTTCAGGTTCAATTCAGCCATCTTAGCTTCTCCATTCCTATACTCAGGCTGTTGAGAACTAGTACAAAAATTACACAACTGATTATAAATACTGATAGGAACTGATTACAAATAACACAACTGATATTACACATTCACGGTCTCAATCTTAAACTGGTCTGATAAGTCTTCACTACTTACCTACTTACCAGTAGTTCTTTCCTCTATTAACCACAACTTCTTACAGTCACTTATACACTCCTATCCCATATCATAATGAGAATACTAACATATTCAATAGGGCTAAAAATAACTAAAAGACATTCTGTTTGAAAGAAAAAATAAAAATACCCTTATTTGCAGATGACACAATTGTCTCCATAAATAATAAAAAAAATACAAAATTTCCTGAAACTAATAAGTGAGTTTAAAAAGTTAACAGCACCAATAGTCAACACACAAACATCTATTGTGTTTCTATACACTAGCAATGCACCATTAGGAAACTGAAATTAAAAAAAAAAATAACACACAATACCATTTACAATAACTCCAAAATTTTAGTTATATATAAATCTAACTAGAGACCCAGTGCATGAAAATTGTGTCCTGGGGGGGTGGGGGGCCTCAGCCTGGCCTGCACCCTCTCACAGTCCGGGACCCCTCGAGGGATGTCCACCTACCGGGGGGATCAGGCCTAAGCCAGCAGTCAGACTTCCCTCTCGCAGTCCAGGGCTCTCACATTTTGGGACCCCTCGTTCCTTACCGCCCGCCTGCAGTGGAGGTGGGAGAGGCTCCAACCACCGCCACTGCACTCGCCAGCTGTGAGCCCAGCTTCTGGCTGAGCAGTGCTCCCCCTGTAGGAGTGCACTGACTACCAGGGGGTATTTCCTGCATTGAGTGTCTGCCCCCTGGTGGTCATTGTGCTTCATAGTGACCAGTTGTTCGGCCGTTCAGTCGATTTGCATATTAGGGTTTTATTATATAGGATAAATCATATACAAGATTTGTATGTGGAAACCTACAAAACACTGATGAAAAGGACCAAATAAGACCTAAATAAATGGAGAGACATACTATGCTCATGGGTCAGAAGACCCAATATAGCAAATATGTCATTACTTGTTCACTTGTTTTGTTTATTAGATTCTGCATATAAGTGAAATCATGCAACATTTTTCTTTCTCTGTATGACTGACTTCCTTAGGCCTCTGAGGAGACTGAAGTTTGTTGGAGATAAAGCCACAGGTCTTGTGTGTGTGTGTGTGTGTGTGTGTGTGTGTGTGTGTGTGTGTGTGTGTGTTTTAATAAAACAATCCAGAGCACAGGATTTTCTGTTGTAGCTACTCACCTAAGGATTCAGTAGAGGGAGGGCAGTGTGGACTGGAGGTGCCTGAGGAGAGGCTGGAGTGTAAAGCATTGGGTGAGACATGAAAAAGTGGTGGCTTGGAGACCTGAATTTGGCTGTACCCCCCAAACTAAAGCAACCATTTTCCCTGAGAGGCATAGGCCCCTCCCAGAATCCACAGCTCAGGAAAAGGAAAATAGCCCGCCCTAGGGGATACAGCTTGCTATACCCTCAGGAACCCTGCCTATCACACACTGCATATTGACCTTTGCAGAGGATACAGAAGTAGAGGCCAAGCCTACAAGTTTGAACAGTCTCAGGGAGCTTCAGTGACTAGCTTGGGGGTAGGGCAATCTGCCCCACTGACCTGGGAACCTAACTGGTGCTTCCCTATCACAGGAGAGCTGCTAGAAACCCAGTTTCCAACTGAACCCACTGGACTGTGTATGAGGATCTCTGCCCAGTAAACAGCAGTGAAATATTCTAGTTCACTCTCAGAGGAGTATCTCAGGAATGAGGAAATATACCCATCACTCTCCCTGAAATGTGAATGGCACCTAGCCATCATGGAAAACCCAGAGGTCTCATACTCCCCATTCTGCCTAAAGCTCTGTCAGAAACAGACTTTTCAGTGATTAAGATCGACAGCTGACTAGCAGGAAAAGGTGGGCAGAGGTAGAGCCCAGGGATCCAGGGGAAGTTTGATGACCCATCCATGTGCTCCATGCTGCTAATAAGCCAGCCACAGAGTACAGCTTGGCTCTTCCTGTGTGCAGCCAAGCCCTGTGGAGAAAGACACAAACTATGGATCACTTGAAGCTTGAACAGGTTGCTACGAGCCAAACAAGGACAGTTTCTGACCATGGATAGTTCCTAAGTACCTCCTGGGAGGATCAGTATTGGCAGGTAAAACAGTCGGCCTCAGTAATCAAAAGAGCAGGATCCAAAGTTAGCTCCCAGGAGGTACTAAACTCAGCTGCAATGAATGCCACTTCATTTTTCTTTTCTTTTCTTTCTTTTTTTTTTCTTTTTGCATTATCTTCTTTATTGGTTTATTATTTTAGTCTCTCTTTTTTCTTTCATATATCTAATTTTTTCTCTTAATTCCTCTTACACTATGTTTTTCTTCTTTCACCTGCTTTCTCTTATTTTTTTTTCCTTTTATTTTTTCTTTCTGTTTTCTCTTCTATTTTCCTGTTCATATTTTTCTTCCACTTTTCTTTTATATAGTTTCCTTCCCCTATTCTTCATTTTATTTTCTTTCTTTAACATCTGCCCTTTCATATTCCTTTTTCTTCCCCTTTTTTCCTTGTATTTTTTTCTTTTCTTCTATTATTCTTGTTCTATTTTCTCTTTCCTAATTCCCTCTTTACTTGTGGTTGCTTTTGTTGTTGTTGTAGGGATCTTTTGTATGTTGTTTCTTGTTTTGTTTTGCTGTGTTTTGTTTTGTCCTGTCAGCACTGCACAACAGCTTGCATGGCATGGTCATGGGTGAGCCACACAGTCAGCCAACCTGAGACAAGATCCAACCCATGAATGGGACAACAACATTCAAGACCTGATCACAACAGGAGAGCCCAAATAACACACATGAGGAACATTCCTAGAGCACCAAACAGAATATCCAAGAGACTGCAGCACTGGGTCACATAAAACCCTTACTAAATATGGCCAACCCACAAAGACTGGGAGGCATATAAGTTTTATCTAATACATAGGAACAAAAACAAATGGAGAACAAAAATACAGAGACACAATTTTAAAAACTCAAATGAAAGAAAAGGAGGAAACTCCAGAAGAAGAGCTAAATGAAATAGAGGCAAGCAATTTATCAGATGTAGAGTTCAAACTAATGGTTATAAGGATGCTAAAGGAATTTAGTATAATTTTAATCAACTGAATTGGAACCCCAACACCATGAAAAAAGAAATAGAAACCATGAATAAGAATCAGTTGAAAGTGAAGAATAGCACATCTCACATCAAGAATACACTGGAAGGGATCAAAAGTAGATTGAATGAGGCAAGTATAAAATCAGTGATTTGGAAGACAAGGTCTAAAAACACCCAATTAGAGCAACAAAAGGGAAAAAAGGATTAAAAAGAAGGAGGATAGTTGAAGGGAACTTTGCAACATGAACTATAACAACATCCACATCAGAAGGATGACAGAAGTAGAAGAAAGTGAACAAGGAATAGAGAACCTGTTTAAAGAAATAATGACAGAAAACTTCCCTAACCAGGTGAAGGAAAAATTCACACAAGTTCAGGAATTATAGAGAGTTCCAATCAGGATGAACACAAGGAGACCAACTCCAAGACACATCATAATCAAAATGACAAATGTTAAAGACAAAGAAAGAATCTTAAAAGAAGCAAGAGAGAGACAGAAAGTTACATACCAGGGAATACCCATTAGAATTTCACCTGATTTCTCAACAGAAACACATCATACCAGAAGGGATTGACATGAAGTATTCAAAGTAATGAAAAGCAAGGACCTGAACCCAAGACTACTCTAACCAGCAAGGCTATCCTTTAAAATTGAAGGTGAAATAAACAGTTTCCCAGAAAAAAATTTAAAGGGGTACATTAAAACCAAACCAGCATTGCAAGAAATATTAAAGTGAGTGCTTTAAGAAGAAGAAATAGAGATAGAGGGGAACAAAGCATAAAGAAAAAAAAAATGGCAGTAACTAAATACCTATGAATAATAATCCTAAATGTAAATATGCTAAATGCTCCAATAAAAAGACATAGGGTAGTCGAATGGAAAAGAAAACATGACCCAGGCATATGCTCTCCATAAGAGACCCACCTAGGAACAAAAGATTCACTCAGACTGAAAGTGAAGGGATGGAACAGATATTCCATGCAAATGCAAATGGGAAAAAAAAGATGGTGGCTGAACAGGCAGCCCTATCATGCACTAGGGCAAGACTGGAAATACAACTAAATTGGAGAACATTCACCTGGAATTAGCAACTGAGATCCATATGAGGAGGAAACATATCAAGAAAGGACAGAAAACACCTGGAGACCAGTAGGTAGGGGGCGATGTTGTGAGAGGAGCTGACTCAGCTCCCAGGGGCAGAAGGCTGGCAGGCCAAGAGTGAGGATGGAACTCTTGTCTACTGGAGGGTCTGTTCCCGCAGAAGATAGAGGCCCAGAACCCAGGCTGGGCTCCACAGCCCAGAGCACCGGAGCAGAGACTGGTGGCCCATGTAACATACAACTATGAAAGGTGACAGGGCTGATGGCCACAGAGGAGTCTGGAGCCTGTAGACCAGAGCCAGTCAGAGAGAAAGCTGCAGTTTCATTTCATTTTTCTGTTGTTGTTGTTGTTGTTGTTGTTGTTGTTGTTGTTTTACCCAGAGCACAGGAGTTTTCATTTGCAGCTACTCACTCGAGGTTTTGGTGCAGGGAGGGAGGCGTGAACTTGAGGTGCCTAAGGAGAGGCTGGGGTTGGAAGCATTGTGGGGAGATGTGGAAAAGCAGCAGCCATGAGCATTTAGTCATGGGCCCCCAAACTGAAACACCCATTTTTCCTGAAAGGGGCTAGTCAACCCCAGTAGCTTCAGGGAAGGAAAAGAAAATAACCCGCCCTAGGTGATACAGCCTGCATCACCCTTCTGAGCCCTGCCTGTCACATTCTGAAATTTGATGTTTCCAGAGGAAACAAAAGCAGGGCCAAGCCTACAGGTTTAAACAGTCTCAGCATCCCTCAGTGACTGGATTGGGGAGGGGCCATCCACCCCACTTTCCTGGAAACCTGACTGTTACTTTTCCTACACAGGAGAGCTGATAAAAGCTCCAGGTTTCCAACTGACCCTGCTTGTCTCCATACAAGGATCTCTGTCCAGCCAAGGGCAGAGTAATATTTTGGGCCACTCGTGGAGAAGTAGCTCTGAGACAGGAAAAAACATCCATCATATACCCTGAAAACTGATTAGTACCTCTCCCACCTTTCACAAACAGACTTTGGAGTGATTAAGATTAACAGCTGGCTAGCAGGCAAATGTGGACAGAGGTGCAGCATGAGGAACACAGGAAGTTTCCTGACCTAGCCCTGGGACCAATACTGCCACCAAATCTACTTGAGAAGGCAGTCTGGCCCCTCCTGCTTGCAGCCAAGTCCTATGGAGAGAGACAAAAACGGTGGATCAGTGGATCACTTAGAGACTCAAGCAGGTTGCTGAAAGACAAAGGAATATGGTTCCTAAAAGTGGTAAGCAATTGCATACCCCACAGGAAACCCAGAATTGGCAGATAGAAGAGTGGGATTCTAAGTGAGCTCCTATGGGACACTAAACTTGGCTGAAACAAAAGCCACTTACCTTTTCTTTAATTTTTTTCCTCCTTATTTTTCTTTTTTCCTCCCTTTTTTCTTCTCTTTTCTTTTATAATGTTTTCTCTTTCCTTTCTTTTTCTACCTTTTAAATTTTATCTTCTTTATCTATCTGCTGTATTGATTTATAATTATTATAGTCTCTGTTGTTTCATTCATATATCACATTTTCTTCTTCCCCTTTCCTACTCACTTTTTTTTTTCACTACTTAATTTTTTTTTCTCTTTCCTGTCTCTATTTTCTTTTTCTCCTGCTTTCTCATCTCTTTTCTTTTTCTTATTTTAGGTCTATCTGCTTTCTCCTCTATTTTCCTTTTCAGATTTTTACTTGTCTTTTCATTTTATTTTTTATTTATTCCCTCACTTTATATTAAACCATTTTCCTTTCATGATTCCCCTAATTCCTTATTCTTATTTTCTTTATTTCAGCTCTGCATCTACATATTCTGCCTCCCCCCTTTTTGGTGTTTATTGTTTGTGCTTTGTTTCTTTGCTTTATTTTGTTTTCTCATATTTTTCCTATCATTCTTACTCTCTTTTCTCATTCCTAATTCTCTCTACTCTGGTAGTTGCTTTTGTTGGTGCAGCAGGGGTCTTGTGTACATTTTTGTTTTGTTTCTTCTGTTTTGTATCTTGTGTTGTATTTTGTTATGCTTGGTCAGGACCTCCACAACAGCTCACATGATGTGGTTGGGGGTGATCCACATAGTCAGCCAACCTGAGAGGAGACTCCATTCATGAATGGGACAGTAACATTCAAGAACCAACTACAATAGGATAATCCAAATAATTCGAGTAAGGGGCTGGATTAGAGCACCCAGCTCAGGAGATCTAAGAGACTGCACCTCTGGGTCCCACAAAACACCTACTGTATAAGATCACCCCACAAAATCTGGGAGGCATAGCAGTTTGATCTACTATATAGAAACAAAAACAAAAGGACACCAAAAATGGGGAGACAAAAAAACACACCCAAATGAATGAAAAGGAGGAATCACCAGAGAAGGAACTAAATGTAATGGAGGTAAACAATTTGTCAAATAAAGAATTCAGAGTAATGGTAAGAAGGGTACTCAAACAATTCAGTGAGAACTACAAGCAACTTAGTGAAAAGTATAAGGGCCTTAATGAGAGCTACACCCACATGAAAAGAGAGCTTGAAACAATAAATAAGAACCAATTGGAAATGAGGAATGATGTAATTGAAATAAAGAACACCCTGGAAAGATTCAGCAGTAGACTAGAAGTAGATGAGGACTGCATTTGCTGATTAGAAGGGAAGGTAGAAAAAAACACCCATTCAGAAGAAAAAAAAGCAGGGGGGAAGGAACAGGAGAGTCTAATAAAGCTTTGGGACAATATGAAACGTAACAACATACTCATTAAAGGTATACCAGAAGGAACAGAACTTGAGAAAGGCATAGAGAACCTGTTTGAAAAAATAATGGCAGAAAATATCCCTAACCTGGTGAAGGAAAAAGTCACTGAAGCTCAGGAAACACAGAGTCCCAATCAAAATGAACCCCAAAAGACCCACACATAGGCACATATTAATTAAAATGGCAAATATTAAAGACAGAGAAAGAATCTTCAAGGCCACAAGAGAGAGACAGAAAGTTACCTACAAGGGAGCTCCCATTATACTGTCAGTTGACATCTCAATAGAAACACTTCAAGCCAGAAGGCAATGGCATGAAGTATACAAAGTAATGAAAACCAAGAGACTGAACCCAAGACTATTCTCTCAAACAAGGCTATCATTCAAAATTGAATGTTAAAGAGCTTCACAGACAGAAAAAAAGGCTAAAAGTGTTTATACCACAAATCACCACTGCAAGAAATGCTAAAGGGAATGTAGAAAGAAGAAGAAATAGAAAGGAAGAGAACACAGGCACAAAGAATAAGAATGGCAATTAAATAAAAAGTAACTATCGAAATAACCTGAAATGTAAATAGCTGAAATGCTCCAATCAAAAGACATAGAGTAGCTGAATGGGTAAGAAAATATTACCCATATATACCCTGTCTATAAGAAACTCACCTCAGAACAAAGGACTCACACAGAATGAAAGTGAAGGGATGGAAATATTTTTCCAGCAAACAGAATTTTAAAAAAGCTGGGGTAGCACTGCTCATATCTGACAAAATAGACTTCAAAGTGAAAGCCATGACAAGAGGTAATAAAGGCCACTTCATAATACTAAAGGGATCAAGAGGATATAACTGGTAAACATATAGGCATGTAATACAGGAGCATCTGAATATATTTAAAAAACTGGGGAATATTAAAGGAAAGATTGACAGCAGTACAATCATAGTAGGGGACTTTAAAACCCAACTGACATCACTGGATAGATCTTCTAGACAAAAGTCAACAGGAAACAGCAATGCTAAATGACACACTAGATCAGATGGAATTAATTGACATTTTCAGAATATTTCACCCCAAAGCAGAATATACATTCTTCTCAAGTGCACATGAGACATTTTCAAAGATAGACCATATATTAGGACATCAAATAAGTCTCTATAAGTTTAAGAAGATTGAAATCATATCAATCATCTGAGATCACAGTGGCATGAAATTAGAAATCAACTACAATAAAAACACTCAAAAACATTCAAACACCTACATAGCATGCTATTAAAGAATGAATAAGTTACCTTAGAGATCAAAGAATTAAAAAAAAAAAACTCCTGGAAACAAATGGAAATGAACATAAAACAACCAAAAATCAGTGTGACACAGTGAAAGCAGTATTGGGAAGGAAGTTCATAGCATTACAGGCCTACCTCAAAAAACAAACATTTTTTAAAATAAGTTATATAACCCTATAGCTTAAAGAATTAGAAACAGAACAACAATAAAATCCCATAGTAAGTAGAAGGAAGTAAATAATAAAGATCAGAGTGGAAATAAATGACATAGAGCCTAAAAACACAATACAAAAGTTCAATATAACCATGAGCTGGTTCTTTGAAATGATAAACAAGATTGATGAACCTTTAGCAAGATTTATGAAAAAACAAAGAGAGGGGATGCAAATAAACAAAATCAGAAATGAAAGAAAGATGTGAAGGAACAACTGACTCCACAGAAATACAAAGGATTGTAAGACAATACTATGAACAACTATATTCCAACAAACTGGACAACCTGGGCGAAATGGACATATTCCCAAACTGAACCAAGAAGAATTAGAAAACCTGAATAGGCCAATAACCACTAATGAAATTGAATCAGTAATAACAAAAAGAAAAAAAAACTCCCAGCAACAAAAGCCCCAGTCTTCATGGCTTCACAGGGGAGTTTTACCAAACATTCAAAGAAGAACTACCACACCTATCCTCCTCAAAATATTCCAAAAAGAGGAAGGAACACTTTCAAGCTCATTCTATGATGCCAGCATTGCCCTAATTCCCAAACCTGATAAAGACACTACAAAGAAAGCAAATTACAAGCCAATATACCTGGTGCTAAAATCCTCAACAAAATATTAGCAGATCAGATGCAGCAATACATTAAATCATCATACACCACAACCAAGTGGGATTTATTTAAGGGATGCAAGGCTGGTACCATATTTGCAAATCAGTGAATGTGATACATCACATAAACCGATTGCAAGACAAAAATTCCATTGTCATTTCTATAGATGCAGAAAAAGCATTTGACAAAATCCAACACTGTTTTAATAAAACTCTCAGCAAAGTTGGAACAGAGTGATCATACATCATGATAAAAAGGCCATATATGAAAAACCTACACCCTACATCATACCTAATGCACCAAAACTGAAACAATTTCCCCTAAGAAGACAACACTTTTGTTCATCACTCTTGTTCAACATAGTACAGTAAGTCCTATCCATGGCAATCAGACAAGATGAAATAAATAAAAGGATCCAAAGTGGAAAAGAGAAAGTAAAACTTCTTTTTTGCAGATTACATGATATTCTACATAGAAAATCCTAATGACTCCATCAAAAAATTACTAGGCCCTAACTGGTTTGGCTCAGTGGATAGAGCATAGGCCTGCGGACTGAGAGGTCCCAGGTTCAATTCCGGTCAAGGGCATGCACCTTGGTTTCGGGCACATCCCCAGTAGGAGGTGTGCAGGAGGCAGCTGATCGATGTCTCTCTCCCATTGATGTTTCTAACTCTCTATCCCTCTCCCTTCCTCTCTGTAAAAAATCAATAAAATATATTTTTAAAAAATTACTAGGTTTAATAAATGAATTCGGCAACAGAGAAGGATACAAAATTAACACCCAGAATTTGATGGCATTTTTACATACCAATACTGAGCTCTCAGAAAGATAAAATAAAAATAAATACCATTTCTTATTGCAACAAAAAAATTGAGATACTTAGGAATAAACTTAACCAAGGTGATAAAAGACCTATACTCAGAAACGACAGGACAAAAAAATAGATATAGGAAGATATAAACAAGTGGAAGAATATACCGTATTCATGGATTGGTAAAAATCAACATCATTAAAATGTCCATACTAAAGCAATCTTATATATTCAATGCACTCCCTATTAAAATACCAATGGCAGAGATCCAAGATGGCAGCCGACGGGACTGCAGTGAGGTGAGAGTGTGAGTGAGAGAGAGAAGGGGGAGTGCATGGATGTGTGGGGCATGTGTGTATGTGTGAGTAAGGGACAGTTATATTCCACAGGACCATTGGGGACTGGCAGACAAGGCTCCCCTAACCAGGCAGCCTCTGCTACTACTGAAATCTCTTCCATGGCAGCCAGCTCTGCCCCAGAGACCTTGCCATCTTGAAGGGGAGAGTGGCTGTGACTAGGAGCCTAGCCTCACCTACACCCGGGGAGACCTCAGACACCACTCGGGACATTACAGCCACACCAGCCAGGTACCAGCTGCCTCGGCTGCGAACCAATGAACACCGAGACTCCAGCCTCCCCAGCCGCAGGCTCCTAAAAAGTTTGTCCAAAGGGAGACAAAATTGTGGCCAAATAGATGGGTCCAGTGCCTTCTCACAGAGCAGATAGAAGGAACAGCTGAATCTAATAACATCCACCCAGAATTGGCAAATTAAACACAGCTGGTGAAACAATCCATGTCTGGAAAGACCAGACCCCTCCTAGCAGCAAAGCGGCACTCAGCCTTCATCTTGGCAGGGAAACAAAGATTTGAAATACCCCCAGGGAGCCCTCACAGACTGGGTTGAGGGGCCATTTGGTCCTGGAAACTAATACAGAAACACCACCACCTAGAGGCCATGTCAGAAATAGACACTTGTGTGAATATGACTGAAAGCAGACAGAAAAACAAAGCAGGCAGATTTATCCCACCTGCCTGAAAGCAAGGCTGTGGCATCTGACACAGAGGAGCAGGGGATCACTGGGAACTTCAACACAGTGCTAAATATATAACAGGAAACTGAGACGTGGTAGACAGAACAGTAGAGAGGGGTCTTAAACCAGCCCCCATGGGATATTAAAAGTCAGCTGAAGCAAACAAACTTCACTATTTCACTTTTTAATTTTTTATCTTTTACTTAAGAAACTAAATTTTTTCTCTTTTCTTTTTTTACTAGTATTTTTATTATTTTTTAAATTTTTAATTTTTTTTTTACCTTTCACCTTTTTTTGGATTAATGTTCTACATTCTATTTTTATGTTTGTTTTGTTTTTTAATAAATCTTTATTGTTCAGATTATTACAATTGTTTCTCCTTTTTTTCCCCCATATCTCCCCATCACCCGGTTCCCTCCCCACCCCATTGTCCTTATCCATAGGTGTATGATTTTTGTCCAGTCTCTTCCCATACCCCCCACACAGACACCCTTTCCCCCTGAGAATTATCAATCCACTCCCATTCTATGCCTCTGATTCTATTATGTTCACCAGTTTATTCTGTTCCTCAGATTTTTAATTCACTTGATTTTTAGATTCACTTGTTGATAGATATGTATTTGTTGTTCATAATTTTTATCTTTACTTTTTTATTCTTTTTCCTCTTTTTAAAGAATACCTGTCAGCATTTCATATAATACTGCTTTGGTGGTGATGAACTCCTTTAGCTTTTTCTTATCTGTGAAGCTCTTTATCTGCCCTTCAATTCTGAATGATAACTTTGCTGGGTAGAGTAGTCTTGGTTGTAGGTTCTTGCTATTCATCACTTTGAATATTTCTTGCCATTCCCGTCTGGCCTGCATAGTTTCTGTTGAGAAATCAGCTGACAGTCGTATGGGTGCTCCCTTGTAAGTAACTAACTGTTTTTCTCTTGCTGCTTGTAAGATTCTCTCTTTGTCTTTTGCCCTTGGCATTTTAATTATGATGTGTCTTGGTGTGGTCCTCTTTGGATTCCTCTTGTTTGGGGTTCTGTGCGCTTCCTGAACTTGTAAGTCTATTTCTTTCATCAGGTGGGGGAAGTTTTCTGTCATTATTTCTTCAAATAGGTTTTCAGTATCTTGCTCTCTCTCTTCTGGCACCCCAAAAATTCGGATATTGGTATGCTTAAAGCCATACCGGAGGCTTCTTATGCTATCCTCACACATTTGGATTCTTCTTTCTTTCCGCCTCTCTGGTTGGGTGTTTTTTTCTTCCTCATATTCCAGATCTTTGGTTTGACTCTTTGGGTGCAGTGGTCTACTCTGTATATTCTTTATTTCAGACAGTGTATGCATAATTTCTGACTGGTCCTTTTCCATTTTTTTGGTATTCTCATTTAGGTCCTTGAAGGTCTCTTCAAGTTTCTCAGCGGTTTTTAGACGATTCTTGAGTAACCTTATAAATGTGGTTCTGAACAGTGTCGTCCATTAGTTTGCTTTCATCTATCTCTCCTACTTGTGACATACTTCGATGTCTCCACATTTTGGCTGCCTCCCTGTGTTGATGGAGTGGCTTTGTGTGGTCGGTGACCTATTTTTATGTTTTATCATTATTTTACTGTATCACATTTTACCCTTTATACTAACCCTTTCTTCCTCACTTCTACCTTTTTTCATCCTGTTTCTCTTCTCCTGTTCCTGCTTTAGTTTTTCCCTCTCCTTTCTTTTTACTCCTTGTTAAAATTTATCTTCATCTGCTTTATTGATGTATTACTATTATAGTAGTCTCTATTGACTTACTCATATATCTAATTTCCTCTCCCCTGCTCCAAGTCCATGCACCCTTCCCTTTTCTTTCTTTAATAGCCAATTTTTTCTTGTTATTGTTGTTGTGTATTAGTTTGTTTTTGTTTTTTATTTTATGCTTTTGTTTTTCCTCTTATTGCATGTTCTCTTCTTCTACTAATAGCTTAATTAGTTTCACTCACCAAACTCACCCCTATTTGCTCTCTACTCTATTCTCCTTTTAAAAAAATAGATGAATATATAGATAAAGAAAGCGGAAATTTTTCCTATTTTATATATATATATATATATATATATATATATATATATATATATATATATATATGTATGTATATATATATATATATATATATATATATATTGTAATATATATTTTTTTATCTTTTAAATTAGTATTCTGTTTTTTACTTTTGTTCTTATACACTCATTCTCTTTCTACCTCCTCTATACTGAATCGTGGCCATTCCCCCATTCATTCAATTCCTTTACCTTACCTTCTGGAAATAAGCTCTGCTTCTTCAGGTTTAGCTCATCTCCTCTTTTTACAGGGTGTTTGTTGTTTGCATATTTTCCTTTGTTGTGGTTTTGTGGAGTTTTCCCCCCATATACGTATTTTTTTCCCTTCTTTTTTCTTCTTTTTATTTTCTCCCTTACCTTTTTTTCTTTTCTCAATATAATATTTGCACTCTTTTCTTTCCTGTAATTCTCTTTTCTCTGGTGGTCGCCTTTATTTGAAGATACTGCTGTTGTGAATACATTCGTGTTGTGTTCCCGCTGTGTTGTGTCTTATCGAGTTCTATTTTGTGCCTTTTGGTCAACGTAGTAGACAGTGAGTCACATAACCAGACAAACTGAGAGGAGCAAAAATGGGGAGACAAAGAAACAGCCCCCATATGAAAGAAAAGGAGGAATCGCAGGAAAAGGATGTAAATGAAATGGAGGCAAGCAATTTCTCAAAGAAAGAAATCAGAGCAATGGTCATAAGGACTCTGAAAAGGATGGAAGACAAATTCAACAACATGTGTAAGAACCAAGGTGAAATGAAGAAGAACCAGGAAGAAACGAATGGCATAGCTTCAATAAAGAACACAATAGAGCCAGGAAGAAAAGAATGACATAGCTTCAATAAAGAACACAATAGAAAGCATCAACAGCAGACAAGAAGAAGCTGAGGACCACATCAGTGAGCTAGGAGACAAGATAGGAAAAAACACCCAAGCAGAGTAGCAAATGGAAAAAAAACTTGAAAAACAGGAGAGCCTAAGGAAGTTTTGGGACAACACAAAATGAAACAACATCTGCATAATAGGGGTGCCAGAAGGAGAGGAAACAGAGCAAGAAATAGAAAACCAGTTTGAAAAAATAATGACAGAAAACTTCCTTGATATTGAGAACAAAAAACACACAAGTCCAAGAAGCTCACAGAGTCCAAAACAAGATGAACCCAAAAAGACTGACACCAAGACACATCATAATTAAATTGGCAAACGGCAATGACAAAGTAAGAATCTTTTTTTTAATTTAATAAATCTTTATTGTTCAGATTATTACAATTGTTCCTCTTTTTTCCCCCTATAGCTCCCCTCCACCCAGTTCCCACTCCACCCTCTGCCCTTACCCCCCCTACTGTCCTCATTCATAGGTGTACGATTTTTGTCCAGTCTCTTCCTGCACCCCCCACACCCCTTTCCCCCCGAGAATTGTCAGTCCCTCCCTTCCTATGCCTCTGATTCTATTATATTCACCAGTATATTCTGTTCATCAGATTTTTTTATTCACTTGATTTTTAGATTCACTTGTTGATAGATATGTATTTGTTGTTCATAATTTTTATATTTACCTTTTTCTTCTTCCTCTTCTTAAATAATACCTTTCAGCATTTCATATAATACTGGTTTGGTGGTGATGAACTCCTTTAGCTTTTTCTTATCTGTGAAGCTCTTTATACGACCTCCAATTCTGAATGATAGCTTTGCTGGGTAGAGTAATCTTGGTTGTAGGTTCTTGCTATTCATCACTTTGAATATTTCTTGCCACTCCTGTCTGGCCTGCATAGTTTCTGTTGAGAAATCAGCTGACAATCATATGGGCGCTCCCTTGTAGGTAACTAACTGTTTTCTCTTACTGATTTTAAGATTCTCCCTTTGTCTTTTGCTCTTAGCATTTTAATTATGATGTGTCTTGGTGTGGTCCTCTTTGGATTCCTTTTGTTTGGGATTCTCTGTGCTTCTTGGACTTATAAGTCTATTTCTTTCACCAGGTGGGGGAAGTTTTCTGTCATTATTTCTTCAAATAGATTTTCAGTATCTTGCTCTCTCTCTTCTTCTGGCACCCCCATAATTCGGATGTTGGTATGTTTGAAGTTGTCCCAGAGGCTCCTTACACTATCTTCATATTTTGGGATTCTTTTTGCTTTTCCAGTTGAGTGTTTTTTGCTTCTTTGTATTTCAAATCTTTGACTTGATTCTTGCAATCCTCTAGTCTGCTGTTAGATCTCTGTATATTATTTTTTATTTCAGTTAGTGTATGCTTAATTTCTAGTTGGTCCTTTTTCATATCCTCAAGAGTCTCACTAAATTTATCGGACTTTTCTAGAAAATTCTTGAAAAACCTTATAACCATGGTTTTGAACTTTATATCCAGTAGTTTGCTTTCCTCCATTTTTTTCATTTGTGATCTGTTTCTTTGTCTCTGCATTTTGGCTGCTTCCCTGAGTTGATAGAGTGGTTTTGTGTGCTAGGTGTCCTATAGGGTCCAGTGGCTCAGCCTCCCCAGTTACCTGAGGTGGACACTCTTGGTGCACCCCTTTGTGGGCTGTGTGCACAGTCTTGTTGTACTTAAGCCTTGATTGTTGTTGGTATCACTGGGAGGAACTGACCTTCAGGCCAATTGGCTGTGAGGTTCAGCTGTGTCTATGCTGGGAGAACTTCTGTGCTGGAGACACCCTTATGAGACAAGATTTGCAAAAGCCTCTGTGCTCAGCTTGGATGGGGCGGAGTCTCAGGGCAGTGCAGACAGCATTGTTTTCCCATCAGCCCTGCCCTAATAGGCCCCTGTGTCTCAGTGTCCTGTGGTAATCGCTGCAAGCATCTCTGAGAGAAAGCCTCCCTCGAGTTCCGCCCGCTGCCAGACAGTCCAGTTTCTCCCCGAATGAGTCTGGGTCCCCAGAGTCTCGCCCGGAACTGGAGTTCAGTGCAGTCGGGAGCTTTTGTCTCCTTCCCACTTGAGAAAGCCAGCCACGTACTCAGTTGCCTGCCCTCTCTGTGCGCACACCTCAGTACCTCTGCCTTCCACAGTTCCTCTGAGTCTTAGTGTGCTTTTCTCTTTCCTGACAGTCAAGTTTCACCCCATATGAGTCTAAGTCCCCAGAGTCTCGCCCAGAACTGGAGTTCAGCACAGTTGGGAGCTTTTGTTTCCCTCCCACTTGAGAAAGCCAGCCACGCACTCAGTTGCCAGTCCTCTCCACGTGCGCGTCTCAGTACATCTGCTTCCTGAAGCTCCTCTGAGTCTCAACGTGCTTTTCTCTTTCCTTCTAGTTGTAGAATTTCCACTCAGCCAGCCTTCCTGTGGTTCTGGATGACTTCCGTTTTGTCTTTTAGTTGTAGTTTTGAAATTGTTGTGTGAGGCAGCAGTTTAGGTGTTTACCTATGCCGCCATCTTGGTTTCTCTGACAAAGTAAGAATCTTAAAGGCTGCCAGAGACAGACAGAAAGTTACCTAGAAGGGATTTCCCATTAAACTCTCAACTGATTTCTCAACAGAAACACATCAGGCCAAAAGGGAATGGAATGAAATATAGAAAGTGATGCAAAGCAAGGGACTGAATCCAAAAATACTATACCCAGCAAGGCAATCATTCAAAATTGAAGGTGAAATCAGGAGCTTCATAGACAAAAAAGAGCTAAGGGAGTTTAATACCACCAAGCCACCAATGCATGAAATGCTAAAGGGACTGCTGTAAAGCAGAAATAGGAAAGGATGAAGGAACACAGGCATAAAGAATAAAAATGGTGACAAACAAGTACCTATCCTATATAATAAAATTCTAATAAGCAAACCAACTGAACGGTGGGATGACTAGTCGCTATAATATGCACTGACCACCCTGCATGGGGAGCAGGACTAAGTCATCAGTCGGATATCCCCCAAGGGCTCCCAGACTGTGAGATGGTGCAGGCCAGGATGAGGGACCTCCGCTACCCCCTGAGTGCATGAATTTCATGCACTGGGCCTCTAATCAATAATAACCTTAAATGTGAATGGATTAAATGTTCCAATAGAAAGACATAGGTTAGCTGAATAAATAAGAAAACATGACCCATATATCTGCTATCTACAAGAGAACCACCTCAGAACAAAGGACTCGCACAGACTGATAGTGAAGGTATGGAAAAAAATTTTTTCAGGCAAATGGAAATGAAAAAAAATGTTGGGGTACCAATACTTATATATGACAAATTAGACCTCAAAGTGAAGGCCATAACAAGAGATAAGGTAATTCAACAAGAATATATAATTCTGGCAAACATATATGAACCCAATACAGGAGCACCCAAATACATAAAAAACCTTCTGAAAGATATCAAGGGAGAGAAATACAGCAATACAGTCATAGTAGGAGACTTTAATACCACATAGACACCACTGGATAAATCCTCTAAACAAAAAATCAGCAAAGAAACATCAATCCTAAATGACTCACTAGATCAGATGGAATTGACATCATCCGAACATTTCACCTCAAAGCTACAGAATATACATTCTTCTCAACTGCACATCAGAGATTTTCAAAGATAGACCACATATTGGGACACAAGCAAAGTCTCTTCAAATTAAAGAAGATAGAAATCATATCAAGCACCTTCTCAGATCACAATGGCATAAAATTAGAAATCAAATACAATAAAAAAATGAAAAAATCAAACACTTGGAGGCTAAATAAGATGCTATTAAACAATGAGTGGGTTACCAAAGAGATCAAAGAACAAATAAAAATCATCCTGGTAACAACAACAATAAAAACACAACAATTCAAAATTTATGGGACACAGCGAAAGCAGTTTGAGCGGGATGTTCATAGTTCTACAGGCCTACCTCAAAAAACAAAACAAAAGAGAAAAGATGGTGACCAGCAAGAAGGTAGGGAGGGAGAGTGTGTGAGAGAGTGAGGGAGCGATAGAGGAGTGTGTGGATGTGTGTGTGTGTGAGAGAGAGACATAGGGACAGTCAGATCCTGTGAGTCTTCCAGGGGGCTGCCAAACTGGGCAGTACTGGACTTCAAAACCCCGCTGCCACTGCAAACAATATGGGGAGGACGCTGCCGGCACAGAAAACATGCCATCTTGAAGAACAGAGTTGCTTGAGACTAGGAACCTAGCCTTGCCACCACACAATCTGGTCTCAGTCGCAAACCAGGACCCTACAGCCAATCTGGTAAAAGACCCAGGGACACCAAAACTTCAGGCACCCTGGCTGTGGATTTCTGTGAGTGACAGAGCCCATTCCCCTACCAGCCGGCCGGCTGTAGCGGCATAGGAACTGCTAGACCCTCTCTGCATAGGCAGGCCTCCTGCACACACAGGGAGGCTGAATTTGAGCCTGGGCACGCAGACATGGAAAGTTTGTTTCTTGCAGCTTGCACTCCCATGAACAGACTCAACACCCAAACAGGGAGGCTGCACTGGGTTTGAGCCTGGGCACGCAGACACGGAGAGTTTGTTTCCTGCAGTGCGTACTCTCGCAACCAGACCCCAGGCCCAATCAGGGCAGCTGTGCCACCTGATTTTGATTCTGGGTGAGGGAACACGGAAGTCTGTCTCCTGCAGCCTAGGGCAGCTGTGCAACCCGGTCCGCCAAGCAGACCGGGGATCCTCATTCTCCACACGAGAGGCACCACTGAGCACCAGTGACTTGACTTCTTTTCTCATCACCCATGCATGGGATCCCTGATTCTGAGTACACGCACACTAAGACCCAGTGACTCCAATACCTGGTACATGCTCACACAGGTACCTGATTCTCAGCGTAAGGCCACAGCAAGTGACAGAGACTCAAATACTCGATTCTCAGCATGGGCACAGGGGGACACTGACTCCTGGAAAACGCTAGAGGACTCTGATTTTCGGCACACAACAGCGGGGTCTCTTTTTTCAGAATGGTGCAGGCGGGGTCACTGATTCTATGTGAACCCATCGAGGCCAAAATGAACAACGGTGACTCTGATACTGGGCAAGTGGGGCTCCCAAAGCCCCATAGCAGCCACACATCTGGGAGTCATAGCTCTTCAGTGACAGTTAGGTGGCGCAAAGATCCCAGAGCAAATGGCCCAGGCCACTACAACTTGGTGATTGACCTTCTGGTGATAGCTAGAATGGGGAGACAATGAAACAATCCCCAGAGGAAATAAAGAGAGGAATCACCTAGAAAGGAAATAAGTGAAACTGAGGCATGCAACTTGACAGAAAAAGAATTCAGAGTAATGGTCGTACAGTTCATAAACCGGATGGAAAAGAAAACCAACAACCTATGCAACAATCAGGAAGAAATCAAAAGTGATATAGCTACAATCAAAAAACGCCATGGAAGGTTTCAACAGTAGACTAGAAGAAGCAGAGGACCGAATTACTTAGTTAGAAGATAAGGTACAGAAACAAGCCCAATCTGAACAGCAACTGGAGAAAAAAATTAAAAAGCAAGAGGAGAGCTTAAGGGAGTTTTGGGACAACTCAAAACGAAGTAACATACATATAATAGGGGTGCCAGAAAGACAGAAAGAGCAGCAAGGTTTAGAGAATCTAAAGAAATAATGACAGAATACTTCCCTGATATGGGGAAGAAAAGAGTTACACAAGTACAGAGAGTCCCAAGCAGGATGAATCCCAAAAGACCCACACCAAGACATGTCATAATTACAATGGCAAATGTTTATTTTTATTTTTTTATTTTTAATAAATCTTTATTGTTCAGATTATTACAATTGTTCCTCTTTTTTACCCCCTATAGCTCCCCTCCACCCAGTTCCCACCCCACCCTCTGCCCTTACACCACCCCCCCCACTGTCCTCATCCATAGATGTAAGATTTTTGTCCAGTCTCTTCCTGCACCCCCATACCCCTTTTACCCCCGAGAATTGTCAGTCCACTCCCTTTCTATGGCCCTGATTCTATTATATTCACCAGTTTATTCTGTTAATCAGATTTTTATTCACTTGATTTTTAGATTCACTTGTTGATAGATATGTATTTGCTGTCATAATTTTTATATTTACCTTTTTCTTCTTCCTCTTCTTAAAGAATACCTTTCAGCATTTCATATAATACTGGTTTGGTGGTGATGAACTCCTTTAGCTTTTTCTTATCTGTGAAGCTCTTTATACGACCTCCAATTCTGAATGATAGCTTTGCTGGGTAGAGTAATCTTGGTTGTAGGTTCTTGCTATTCATCACTTTGAATACTTCTTGCCACTCCCGTCTCGCCTGCATAGTTTCTGTTGAGAAATCAGCTGACAATCATATGGGCGCTCCCTTGTAGGTAACTAACTGTTTTCTCTTACTGTTTTTAAGATTCTCTCTTTGTCTTTTGCTCTTGGCATTTTAATTATGATGTGTCTTGGTGTGGTCCTCTTTGGATTCCTTTTGTTTGGGGTTCTTTGTGCTTCTTGGACTTATCAGTCTATTTCTTTCACCAGGTGGGGGAAGTTTTCTGTCATTATTTCTTCAAATAGATTTTCAGTATCTTGCTCTCTCTCTTCTTCTGGCACCCCCATAATTCGGATGTTGGTATGTTTGAAGTTGTCCCAGAGGCTCCTTACACTATCTTCATATTTTGGGATTCTTTTTTCTTTTTGCTTTACCGGTTGGGTGTTTTTTGCTTCTTTGTATTTCAAATCTTTGACTTGATTCTTGCAATCCTCTAGTCTGCTGTTAGATCTCTGTATATTATTTTTTATTTCAGTTAGTGTATGCTTAATTTCTAGTTGGTCCTTTTCATATCCTAGAGGATTTCACTAAATTTATTGGCTTTTTCTAGAAAATTCTTGAAAAACCTTATAACCGTGGTTTTGAACTCTATATCCAATAGTTTGCTTTCCTCAATTTCTTTCATTTGTGATCTGTTTCTTTGTCCACATTTTGGCTGCTTCCCTGAGTTGATAGAGTGGCTTTGTGTGCTAGGTGTCCTATAGGGCCCAGTGGCTCAGCCTCCCCAGTTACCTGAGGTGGAAACTCTTGGTGCACCCCTTTGTGGGCTGTGTGCATAGTCTTGTTGTAGTTAAGCCTTGATTGTTGTTGGTATCACTGGGAGGAACTGACCTTTAGGCCAATTGGCTGTGAGGTTCAGCTGTGTCTACGCTGGGAGAACTTCTGTGCTGGAGACACCCTTATGAGGCAAGACTTGCTTCAGTGGGGCTATAGTGCTCACTGAGTCTGCCCCTGAGTGTGTCCCTTATGGATCTGAGGAGTTGTAATCCGGATGGTCCTACTCTGACCCCTGGGTACACTGGCTTTTGGATCTCCAAGGAGGTGCAAATTTAGACCCTGCCTGAGGCCACCCAGCAGGAGCTACAAAGACATCTGCAGATTCCTCTTCTTTGTTTGGGTTTTGGAGGTGCCCAGATGAGGCCAAGCTGTGAAGCAATGCAAGCTGCTGTGGCGCCTTGGGCCTTCTTTGGATGTTCTGGGTCTCTCTGACTCAGCTGCAGTTTGGTAGGTAAGTTTGGATTTCAAAGGACCAGGCCGTTCATATGCAAAAGCCTCTGTGCACAGCTTGGATGGGGCGGATTCTCAGGGTGGAGCAAACAGCAATGGCTTCCTAACAGCCCTGCCCTAAGAGGCCCCTGGGTCTCAGTGTCCAACAGTAATCACTGCAAGCACCTCTGAGAGAAAGCCGCTCTCAAGTTCTGCCCGCTGCCAGACAGTCCAGTTTCTCCCCTTATGAGTCTGGGTCCCCAGAGTCTTGCCCGGAACTGGGGTTCAGAGCAGTTGGTTGCTTCTGTCTCCCTCTGGATTGAAAAAGCCAGCCGCATACTCAGTTGCCAGCCCTCTCTGCGCGCGTGACTCCGTACCTCTTCACTTTAGTTCTGCAGCTCCTCTGCGTCTCAGTGTGCTTTTATCTTCCCTTCTAGTTGTAGAATTTCCACTTAGCCAGCCTTCCTGTGGTTTCAGATGATGTCCGTTTTGTCTTTTAGTTGTAGTTTTGAAGTTATTTTGTGAGGCAGCAAGTTTAGCTGTTTACCTATGCCGACATATTGGTTTTCTCTTCTACAATGGCAAATGTTAATGACAAAGAGAGAATCTTAAAGGCTGCAAGAGAGAGACAAAGGATCCCCCATCAGATTATCAAATGATTTCTCAACAGAAACACATCAAGCTAGAAGGGAATGGAATGAAGTATACAAAGTGATGCAAAGCAAAGGCCTGAATCCAAGAATATTCTATCCAGCAAGACTACCAATCAAAATTGAAGGGGAAATCAGGAGGTTCATGGACAAAAAAAGGCTAAGGGAGTTTATCACTACCAAGCCAGCTCTGTGAGAAATGCTAAAGAGAATTTTGCAAAAAGAAGAAATAGAAAGGGAGGAAGGAACACATGCATAAAGTACAGAAATGGCTACAAACAAGTACCTATCAATAATAATAATAAACGTAAATGGATTAAATGATTAAATCAAAAGACATCGAGTGACTGAATGGATAACAAAACATGACCAATATATATGCTGTCTACAGGAGACTCACCTCAGAACAAGGGACTCACACAGACTGAAAGTGAAGGGATGGAAAAATATCTATCAGGCAAATGGAAATGAAAAAAAGCAGGGGTAATAATACTTATATCTGAGAAAATATACCTAAAAGTGAAGGCCATAACAAGAGACAAGGAAGGCGACTTCATAATTCTAAAGGGATCAACACAACAAGAGGCTATAACTCTGGTAAACATTTATGCGCCCAATGCAGGAGCACACAAATACATAAAAAAAAATTCTGGAAGATATCAGGGAAGAGATTGACAGCAACACAATCAAAATAGGAGATTTTAATACCCCATTACCATCACTGGATAAGTCCTCTAGACAAAAATCTAGCAAAGAAACTTCAATCCTAAATGACTCACTAGATCAGAGACTTAATCAACATCTTGAGAACATGCGACCCTAAAGCTATTGAATATACATTCTTCTCAAGTGCACATGGGACATTTTCAAAGATAGACCACATATTGGGACACAGGCAAAGTCTCTCCAAATTCAAGAGGATTGAAATGATATTAGGCATATTCTCAGGTCACAATGGCATAAAATTAAAAATCAACTACAGTAAAAACAATCACAAAAATTCAAACACTTGGAGGTTGAATAACATAGTATTAAACAATGAGTGGGTTACCTAAGAGATCAAAAAAGAAATTTAAAAAATCCTGGAAACAAACTACAATAAAAACACAGCAATCCAAAATCTTTGGGACACAGTGAAAGCAATCCTGAGAGGGAAGTTCATAGCATTACAGGCCAACCTCAAAACAAAACAAAACAAAACAAAACAAAACAAAAACAAGAAAAACTGGTAATAAACCATGTAACTCTACAACTTGAGAATTAGAAAGTGAGCAACAAGAAAATCCTAGTGTGAGCAGGAGGAAATAAAAAAATAAAGATCAGAGCAGAAATAAATGACATAGAGACCAAAAAAAAAAAAAAACACACAAAAAAAATCAATAAACCAAGAGCTGGTTCTTTGAAAGGATAAACAAGATGGGTGAACCTCTAGCCAGGCTCACCAAGAAGCAAAGAGAGAGGACTCAAATAAACAAAATCAGAAATGAAAGAGGTGAAATAACCACAGACCCCACAGAAATAAAAGAATCATTAAAAAATACTATGAGCAACTCTACTCCAACAAACTGGTCAACCTAGAAGAAATGGACATATTCCTAGAAAAGTACGACCTTCCAAAACTCAACCAGGAGGAATCAAAAAATCTGCATAGGCTGATAACTATGGAGGAAATTGAAGCAGTAATCAAAAAACTTCCAACAAACAAAAGCCTTGAACCAGACGGCTTCACAGGGGAGATTTACCAAACATTCAAAGAAATGAAACCTATCATGCTCAGACTATTCCAAAAAATTCAAGAGGAAGAAGCACTTCCAAGTTCTTTCTATGAAACCAGCATTACCCTAATCCCAAAACCAGATAAAGACAATAAAAGGAAAGAGAATTACAGGCAAATATTCCTCATGAATATAGACGCAAAAATTCTCAACAAAATTCTAGCAAATCTAATTGAGCATTATATTAGAAAGATCATACACCATGACCAAGTGGGATTTATTCCGGGGATGCAAGGATGGTACAATATCTACAAATCAATAAATGTGATGCACCATATAAACAAACTGAGAGCTAAAAACCATATAATCATATCCATTTATGCAGAATAAGCATTTGACAAAATCCAACACACTTTCCTGATAAAAACTCTCAGCAAGGTGGTAATATAAGGATCATACCGCAACATAATAAAAGCCATATATTATAAACCCACAGCCAACATCATACTCATTGACCAAAAACTAAAACCATTTCCCCTAAGAACAGGAACAAGACAGAAATGCCCACTTTCACCACTCCTGTTCAACATAGTACTGGAAGTACTAGTCATTGCGATCATACAAGAAGAAGAAGAAATGAAAGGCATCCAAACTGGAAAAGAAGAAATAAAACTATCCTTATTTGCAGATGACATGGTATTGTCCATAGAAAACCCCAAAGACTCCATCAAAAAACTACTAGACTTAATAAATGAATTTGGATATGTAGCAGGACACAATATTAACACTCAGAAGTCTTCAGCTTTTCTATACTCCAATAATGAACTCACAGAAAGTGAAATTTAAAAAGCAATCCCATTTACCATTGCAACAAAAAATTAAGATACCAAGGAATAAACTTAACGAAGGAGATAAAGGACCTGTACTCAGAAAATTTCAGGACGCTGAACAAAAAGATAGAGGAAAATATTAACAAATGGAAGAACATACCATGTTCATGATTGGTAGAATCAACATCATTAAAATGTCCATACTACCCAAAGCAATCTATAAATTCAATGCAATCCCTATTAAAATACCAACGGCATACTTCAAAGACCTGGAACAATTTATCCAAAAATTCTTCTGGAATAAAAAAAGACCCCAATAGATGCAAAAATCATGAGAAAAAATAACTATGTGGGAGGGATCATAATACCAGATATCAAGCTATACTACAAAGCCATTTTTCTCAAAACTGCCTGGTACTGGCACAAGAACAGACATATAGACCAGTAGAACATAACAGAGAACTCAGAAATTGACACAAGTCATTATGCTCAATTATTATTTGACAAAGGAGGCAAGACCATACAATGGAGTCAAGACAGTCTCTTCAATAAATGGTGTTGGGAAAACTGGACAGATACTTGCAAAAAAATGAAACTACATCACCAACTTACACCATACACAAAAATAAAATCAAAATGGATAAAGGACTTAAACTTAAGATGGGAAACCATAAAAATGTTAGAAGAAGCCATAGGCAGCAAAATAGCAGATATTTGTCATAGCAATATATTTAACAATACATCTCCTAGGGCAATGGAAACTAAGGAGAAAATAAACAAATGGGACTCAAAATAAAAAGCTCTGCACAACAAAAGAAACCATCAACAAAACAACAAGAAAGCCCACTGCATGGGACAACATATTTGCCAATATTATCTCCGATAAGGGTTTAATCTCCAACATTTACAGGGAACTCATACAACTTAACAAAAAGGAAGATACACAATCCAATCAAAAAATGGGCACATGACCTAAATAGACACTTTTTGAAAGAAGGCATTCAGAAAGCCAAGAGACATATGAAAACATGATCAAAATCACTAATCATTGGAGAGATGCAAATCAAAACAACAATGAGGTACCACCTCACACCTGTCAGAATGGCTATCATCAACAAATCAACAAACGACAAGTGCTGGAGAAGATGCCGAGAAAAAGGAACCTTCCTTCAATGCTGGTCAGAATGCAGACTGGTGCAGCCATTGTGGAAAACAGTATGGCGTTTCCTCAAAAATTTAAAAATGGAAATGCCATTTGACCCAGTAATCCTACTTCTAGGAATATATCCCAAGAAAATGGAAACACCAATCAGAAAGGATATATGCACCACTATGTTCATAGCAGCACAATTTACAATAGCTAAGATTTGGAAACAGTCTAAATGCCCATCAGCAGATGAGTGGATTAGAAGACTATGGTACACCTACATAGTGGAATACTAAGCTGCTATAAAAAAGAAGGAATTCTTACCGTTTGCAACAGCATGGATAGAACTGGAGAGCATTATCATAAGTGAAATAAGCCAGTCAGTGAAAGAAAAATACCACATGATCTCACTCATTTATGGATAATAAAGAACATTGTAACCTGATGAACAAAAAGATAGATACAGAGGCAGAAAAGCATCAAACAGACTGTCAAACTACAGCAGGAAGGCTGGGGAGGTTTGGGGGGTGCAGGTAGAAGATCAACTGAAGGATTTGTATGCATGCATACAAGCATAACCAATGGATGAAAGACACTGGGGGGTGGGGGTCGACGGCATGTGCCGGGGGGTAGCGGAGGCTGGGGGAACGTCAGTGGGTTAAAAAAGGAGACATATGTACTACTATTTGTAATACTTTAACCAATAAAATAAAAATTTAAAAAAAATAAAAACATTCAAAACAAAACAAAACAAAAATGGTAATATATTATCTCTCCCAACAACTCAAAGAATTAGATAGAGAGCAATAAGAAAAGCCCAGAGTAAGCAGGAAGAAGGAAATAATAAAGATCAGAGGGGAAATAAATGACACAGAGACAACAAAAAATACAAAAGATCAATAAAACCAAGAGCTGTTTCTTTGAAAGGATAGACAGGATTAATGAACCTCTAGCCAGGCTCACCAAGAAGCAAAGAGAGAGGACCCAAATAAATAAAATCAGAAATAAAATAGGTGAAGTAACAACTGGCCCCACAGAAATACAAAGTATTATGAAAATATACTATGAACAACATTTTTCCAACAAACTGGACAACCTAGATAAACTGGACATATTCTTAGAAAAAAACAAGCTTCCAAAACTCAATCAGGAAGAATAAAAAAAACCCCTGAATAGGCCAATAACTACCGAAGAAATTGAAGCAGTAATCAAAAATCTTCCAGCAAACAAAAGCTCTGGTCCAGAGAGCCTTGTGGGGGAGTTCTACCAAGCATTCAAAGAAGAAGTAAAACCAATCCTCCTAATACTATTCCAAAAAATTCAAGAGGAAAGCACACTTCCCCTCTTTCTATGAAACCAGCATTACCCTAATGCCAAAACCAGATGAAGATACAAAAAAGAGAGGGAACTACAGGTCAATATCCTCGATGAACATAGATGCTAAAATAGTCAGCAAAACTCTAGAAAATCTGACCCAGCATTATATTAGAAAGATCATACACCATGACCAAATGGGATTTATTCCGGGGATGCAAGGATGGTACAATATCCACAAATCAATAAATGTGATACATCACATCAACAAATTGAGAGACAAAAATCACATAATAATATCAATCGATGCAGAAAAAGCATTTGACAAAATCCAACATCCTTTCTTGATAAAAACTCTCAGCAAAGTGGGAATAGAGGGATCATACATCAATATAATAAAAGCCTTATCTGACAAACCTACAGCCAACATCATACTCAATGGGCAAAAGCTAAATCCATTTCCTCTGAGAAAACGAACAAGACAGGGATGCCCACTTTCACCACTCCTGTTCGATATAGTACTGGAAGTACTAGCCATAGTGATCAGACAAGAAGAAGAAATAAAAGGCATCCAAATTGGAAAAGAAGTAAAACTGTCATTATTCGCAGATGATATGATACTGTACATAGAAAACCCCAAAGGCTCCATAAAAAAAAATACTAGACTTAAGAAATGAATTCGGCAATGTAGCAGGCTACAAAATTAACAACCAGAAGTCCATGGCTTTCCTATACACTAATAATGAACTCACAGTAGAGAAATTAAAAAATCAATCCCATTTACCATTACAACAAAAAAAATTAAGATACCTAGAAATAAACTTAACTAAGGAGGTAAAAGACCTGTACTTGGAAAACTACAGAACATTGAAAAAAGAGATAGAGGAAGACATAAACAAATGGAAGAACATACCATGTTCATGGATTAGTAGAATCAACGTCATTAAAATGTCTATACTACCCAAAGCAATCTACAGATTCAATGTACTCCCCCATTAAAATACCAATGGCATATTTCACAGACCTACATAGAACTCTCCAAAAATTCATCTGGATTAAAAAGGACCCCTAATAGCTGCAGCAATCTTTAAAAAGAAAGACAAAGTTGGAGGGATCACAATACCAGATATCAAGCTATACTACAAAGCCATTGTTCTCAAAACTGCCTGGTAATGGCATAAAAATACGCATACAGAGAAGTGGAACAGAACAGAGAGCCCAGAAATTGACACAAGCCATTATGCTCAATTAATATTTGACATGGGAGGCAAGAGCTTAGACAGTCTCTTCAATAAATGATGCTGAGCAAATTGGACAGATACATGAAAAAAATGAAACTAGACCACCAGTTTACACCATACACAAAAATAAACTCAAAATGGATAAAGGACTTAAACATAAAACGAGAAACCATAAAATCTGAGAAGAAGCCATAGGCACCAAAATAGCAGACATTTGTCGTAGCAATATCTTTACCGATACAATTCCTAGGGCAATGGAAACTAAGGAGAAAAGAAACAAATGGGACTACATCAAAATAAAAAGCTTCCCTAGCTGGTTTGTCTCAGTGGATAGAGTGTTGGCCTGTGGACCAAAGGGTCCCAGGTTCAATTCTGGTCAAGGACACATGCCTGGGTTGCAGGCTCGGTACAATGTGCAGGAGGCAGCCAATCAATAATTCCCTCTCATCATTAATGTTTCTATCTCTCTCTTCCTCTCTGAAATCAATAAAACTATCTTTAAAAAAAAAAAAGCTTCTGCACAGGAAAAGAAACCATCAATGAAACAACAAGAAAGCCCACTACATGGTAGAACTTATATTGCCAATGTTATGTCCAATAAGGGTCTAATCTCCAAAATTTATAGGGAACTCATACAACTTAACAAAGGGAAAATAAACAATCAAATCAAAAAATGGGCAAAAGACCTAAATAGATACTTTTTGAAACAGGACATACAGAAGGCCGAGAGACATATAAAAACATGCTCAAAGTCACTAATCATCTAAGAGATGCAGATCAAAACAACAATGAGGTACCATCTCACACCTGTCAGAAATGTTATCATCAACAAATGACAAGTGCTGGCGAGGATGTGGAGAAAAAGGTACCCTCTTACACTGCTGGTGAGAATGCAGACTGGTGCAGCCACTGTGGAAAACAGCATGATGTTTCATCAAAAAGTTAAAAATGGAACTGCCATTTGACCCAGTAATCCCATTTCTAGGAATATATCCCAAGAAACCAGAAACACCAATCAGAAATGATATATGCCCCCCTATGTTCATAGGAGCACAATTTACAATAGCTAATATTTGGAAACAGCCTGAGTGCCCATCAGCAGATGAGTGGATTAGAAAACTATGGTACATCTACACAATGGAATACTATGCTGCTATGAAAAAGGACCTTTTACCATTTGCAACAGCATGGATGGAACTGGAGAGCATTATGCTAAGTGATATAAGCCAGTCAGAGAAAGATAAATATCACATGATCTCACTTACATGTGGGATATAATGATCAACATAAACTGATAAACAAAAATAGATTCAGAGACAAGGCAGCACCGAACACACCATTCAACCTTAAAGAGAAGGCAGGGGAGGGGGTGTTAGAGATCAAACAAAGGACTTACATGCATGTATATTAGCAAAACCAATGGACACAGACACTGGGGTGTTGGTGACTTGCCCTCAGAGGTGGGAGTGGCTGGGGGGGGGGTCAATGGAAGAAAAAGGAGACAAATGTAATAGTTTGAACAATAAAAAAGTGAAGAAAAGAAAAAATACCAATGGCATATTTCATCAATCTAGAACAATCACCACCAAAAATTTATATGGAACATAAAAAGACCCTGCATAGCCACAGCAATTTTGAGAAAGAAGAACTAAGTTGGAGGAATCACAATACCATATATCAAGTTATACTACAAATCCACTGTACTCAAAACAGCCTGGTACTGGCACAAGAACAGGCATATAGACCAATGGAACAGAACATAGATCCCAGAAATCAACCCAAGCCATTATGCTTATTTAATATTTGACAAAGGAGGCAAGAACATACAATGGACTCAAGACAGTGTTTCAATAAATGGTGCTGGGTAAATTGGACAGGCACATGCAAAGGATGAAACTAGAACACCAAATTACACCAGACACTAGAATAAACTCAAAACGGATAAAGGACTTAAATGTAAGATTTGAAAGCATAAAAACCTTAGAAGAAACCATGGGCACCAAAATCTCAGACATCTCTCTTAGCAATATGTTTACTGATATATCTCCTAGGGCAAAGGAAACAAAGGAGAAAATAAACAAATGGGACTACATAAAAATATAAAGCTCCTGCACAACAAAAGAAAACCATAAACAAAATGAATATATGCACCTCTGTGTTCATAAAGAGTCCACTGCATGGGAGAACTTTGTTACCAATGACACATCTAATAGGGGTTAATTTCCCAAATATATAGGGTACTCATTCAAATTTACAAAAGGAAGACAAATAATCCAATTAAAAAATAAGCGAGGACCTAAATAGGCAATTCTCCAAAATGAACATATTGAAGTACAAGAGACATATGAAAAAATGTTCAGTCACTAATCATCGGAGAGATGCAAATTAAATAACGAGGTATCATCTCACACTTGTCAGAATGGCTGTCATAAGCAATCTATAAATGACATGTTAGTGAGGATGTGGAGAAAAAGAAATCTTGGTACATTGCTTGTGGGAATGCAGACTGATGCAGCCACTGTTGAAAACAGTATGGACTTTCCTCAAAAACAAAAAACAAAAATGGAACTCCCATTTGACCCTCTGTTCCTATGTATATATATCCTAAGAAACCAGAAACCCCTATGTTCATTGCAGTGCAATTTACAATAGTTAATATTCGGAAACAGTCCAAGTACTCATGAGTAGATGGTTGGATAAAAACCTCTGCTACATTTAAACAATGGAATACTACACAGTAGTAAAAAAGAACTCTTACCATTTGCAACAGCATGGATGGACCTGGAGAGTATTATTGTAAGCGAAATTAGCCAGTCAGAGAAAGATTAAGTATCACATGAACTCACTCATATGTGAAATCTAATGAACAAAATAAACTCATAAATAAAATAGAACCAGAGACATAGAAGCATGGAACATACGGACAAATTTCAGAGGGAACGTATGTGTGGAGGGGAGTGATTAACCAGGGAACATATATGCATATATGCGTAACACATGGACCCAGACAATAGAGTGGTGAAGGGCTGGTAGGAGTAGTTATGGATTGTATGGGTTCAATGGAAAAAATACAAACTAACAAATGAGACATCTGTCATAATTTCAATGATAAATAAAAAAATAAATGCACTGGTATAGATATGCAGGCATGCTTGTATTTGTAAATATACAATTTATAAAACATCTGGATGCCTACTGCTTTCCTGTTCTTCAAAATAATCCAATTTCCTTTTTAAAAATGATATAACAATTTAATTGATTAAACAAATATTTATTGATCACCTATTATGTGCCAAGTATAGTTCTAGGTGTCAGGGATCCATCAGTAAATAAACATAGTAAATCATTGAAATATATGATACATTAGAAGAAATACCGGGAAGTGTAAGAGAGACTGTGCCACTGATGTTGGCATTCGAGCACATAAGGAAATGAGGTGTGCTGAGGGGGTATTGAAATTTTTAAAATAATGTCAACAGAGGCCTCATTTAGAAGATGACATGCAAGCAACGACTAAAAGCAAAATCACTTTCGTTGAATTTCCTTGATATTATTCTTTATGATCTATGATTTTCGATGCTGTGATAGAAATTTTAAAATACCTTCAATAGACTTCCGGGAGAAAGATGGCGACCGGCAAGAAGGTAGGGAGAGAGAGAGTGTGAGTGAGGAACCCATAGAGGAGAGCATAGACGTGTAGACGTGTGTGGTGTGTGTGTCTGTATGAGCTAGGGTCAGATAGATTCTGCAGGGCTTCCAAGGGGCTGCCTAACCGGGCAGTCCTAGACGGCGGAGCCCCGCGCACAAAGCGGACACTTCTCGGCGGCTGGTGCGGACGCGGAAACCACGCCATCTTGAGAAACAGAGCTGCCTGAGACTCGGATCCTGGCTTCTGACACAAACCAGGACCCTGCAGCCACTGGGGACAGAGAACTGCTATCACAGCTTCAGTGGAAGAAACAACAAGAATCCAGACTTCCCAGCAGATTCCCGTGAGTCAAAGAGCCTATCCCCCTCCCCGCAGGCGCGTGCGGATAGCGCCAGAGTAACTGATAGACACGCCCCTCGCCCAAGCTGCAGGGCTTTGCGCAGGGACACGCTCTGCCTTAGGGAATTTGGCGCGCAGGACAGAAGCAGCTCACCTTCGGGGAAATCTGTCAGTGCGCACAGAGGGCTCCCCTCTGGGGAATTGGGGGGAATTTGGCTTGCGGATCACAGCTCCCCTTTGGGGAATCTTAGAGCGTGCACAAAGGGGCTTCCCTTTGGGGAATTTGGCGCACAGGATGGACTCCGCCCCTCTTCGGGGATTCTGGGAGAGTGCACAAAGGCAGCTCACCTTCAGGGATTTGAGAGTGTGCGCCCTAGCCGGTTTGGCTCAGTAGAGAGAGCACACACAGGACGCAGCTCCACTTCAGGGAATTTGGCACGCCGGACACAGCTGCCTGGGATCCCTGACTCACAGCGCATTCACACTAAGAGCCAACGACTCCAATTGTTGGTGCATGCACACACAGGGACCCTGATTCTCAACGAGAAACTGCACAAGGCAACAGAGACTCTGACACTTGATTCTTGGTGCAGATACAGGGAAACTCTGACTCCTGGCACATGCTAAGGATCTCATTTTCGGCACATACCAACAGTGTGGTGCTGACAGGGCCCCTGATTCTAAGTGTGCACACGAGACCACACGGAACACTGGGGACACTGACCCTGGGCAAGTCTGGTTCCCACCAACCAAAGGCAGCCACACGTCCTAGTGTCAGAGCACTTCAGTGAAACTCGGGTGGAGCAAAGTCCCCACAGCGCACGGCCGAGGTCCACACAAACGGAAGCTTGAGCTTTCTGGTGATAGCCAGAATGGGGAAACGAAATAACTCACAGAGGAAAGAAAATGTGGAGTCGCCAAGAAAGGAAATTAGTGAAACTGAAGCTTGCAACATGACCGAAAAGGAGTTCAGAGCAATGGTCGTGGAATTTATACATCGGATGGATGAGAAAATCAACAACTTATGCAAGAATCAGGAAGAAATGAAAAGTGATATAGCTACAATCAAAAACACCATGGAAAGTTTCAACAGTAGACTACAAGAAGCAGAGGACCGAATTAGTGAGTTAGAAGATCAGGTACAGAAACAAGCTCAATCTGAACAGCAATTGGAGAAAAAAATTAAAAAGCAGGAGGAAAGCCTAAGGGAGCTTCGGGACAACATGAAGCGAAGTAACATGCGTATAATAGGGCTGCCAGAAGGACAAGAAGAGCAGCAGGGACTAGAAAATCTATTTGAAGAAATAATGACAGAAAACTTCCCGGATATGGGAAAGATAAAAAGTTACGCAAGTACAGAGAGTCCCAAGCAGGATCAACCCCAAAAGACCCACACCAAGACATGTCATAATCTCAATGGCAAATATAAATGATAAAGAGAGAATCTTAAAGGCAGCAAGAGAGAGACAGAGAGTTACCTACAAAGGAACACCCATCAGATTGTCAAATGATTACTCAACAGAAACACAACAAGCTAGAAGTGAATGGAAGGAGGTATACAAAGTGTTGCAAAGCAAAGGACTGAATCCAAGAATACTATATCCAGCAAGACTATCAATCAAAATTGAAGGGGAAATCAGGAGCTTCGCAGACAAAAAAAGACTCAGGGAGTTTATCACCACCAAACCAGCAATGCAAGAATTGCTAAAGGGAATACTGTAAAAAGAAGAAATAAACAGGTAAGAAGGAATACAGACACAAAAATAGATATGACTACAAACAAATACCTTTCAGTAATAACTTTAAATGTAAACGGACTAAATGCTCCAATCAAAAGACATCGAGTGGCTGAATGGATAAAAAAGCATGACCCATATATATGCTGTCTACAAGAGACCCACCTCACAACAAGAGACTCACACAGATTGAAAGTGAAGGGATGGAAAAATATCTTCCAGGCAAATGGAAATGAAAAAAAAGCTGGGGTAGCAATACTTATATCTGACAAATTAGACCTCAAAGTAAATGCCATAACAAGAGATAAGGAAGGCCACTTCATAATACTAAAGGGAGAAATCCAACAAGAAGAAATAATTCTGGTAAACATATACGCTCCCAATATAGGAGCACCCAAATACATAAAAAAACTCCTGGAAGATATCAAGGGAGAGATTAATAGCAATACAATCATAGTAGGAGACTTTAATACCCCACTATCACCATTGGACAAATCCTCTAAACAAAAAATCAGCAAAGAAACAGCAATCCTAAATGACTCACTAGACCAGATGGAATTAATTGACATCTTCAGAACATTTCACCCCAAAGCCACAGAATATACATTCTTCTCAAGTGCACATGGGTCATTTTCAAAGATAGACCATATGCTGGGTCACAGGCAAAGTCTCTTCAAATTCAAGAAGATAGAAATTATATCAAGCATCTTCTCAGATCACAGTGGCATAAAACTGGACATCAACTACAATAAATACAATCCAAAGAAATCAAACACATGGAGACTAAACAGCATGCTATTAAACAAGGGACTGGGTCACCAGAGAGATCAAGGAAGAAATAAAAAACACCATGGCAACAAATGACAATGAAAACACAACAATCCAAAAAATCTATGGGACACAGCGAAAGCAATGCAGTCTTGAGAGGGAAGTGCATAGATTATGCTTATTTAATATTTGACAAAGGAGGCAAGAACATACAATGGACTCAAGACAGTGTTTCAATAAATGGTGCTGGGTAAATTGGACAGGCACATGCAAAGGAATGAAACTAGAACACCAAATTACACCAGACACTAGAATAAACTCAAAACGGATAAAGGACTTAAATGTAAGATTTGAAAGCATAAAAACCTTAGAAGAAACCATGGGCACCAAAATCTCAGACATCTCTCTTAGCAATATGTTTACTGATATATCTCCTAGGGCAAAGGAAACAAAGGAGAAAATAAACAAATGGGACTACATAAAAATATAAAGCTCCTGCACAACAAAAGAAACCATAAACAAAATGAATATATGCACCTCTGTGTTCATAAAGAGTCCACTGCATGGGAGAACTTTGTTACCAATGACACATCTAATAGGGGTTAATTTCCCAAATATATAGGGTACTCATTCAAATTTACAAAAGGAAGACAAATAATCCAATTAAAAAATAAGCGAGGACCTAAATAGGCAATTCTCCAAAATGAACATATTGAAGTACAAGAGACATATGAAAAAATGTTCAGTCACTAATCATCGGAGAGATGCAAATTAAATAACGAGGTATCATCTCACACTTGTCAGAATGGCTGTCATAAGCAATCTATAAATGACATGTTAGTGAGGATGTGGAGAAAAAGAAATCTTGGTACATTGCTTGTGGGAATGCAGACTGATGCAGCCACTGTTGAAAACAGTATGGACTTTCCTCAAAAACAAAAAACAAAAATGGAACTCCCATTTGACCCTCTGTTCCTATGTATATATCCTAAGAAACCAGAAACCCCTATGTTCATTGCAGTGCAATTTACAATAGTTAATATTCGGAAACAGTCCAAGTACTCATGAGTAGATGGTTGGATAAAAACCTCTGCTACATTTAAACAATGGAATACTACACAGTAGTAAAAAAGAACTCTTACCATTTGCAACAGCATGGATGGACCTGGAGAGTATTATTGTAAGCGAAATTAGCCAGTCAGAGAAAGATTAAGTATCACATGAACTCACTCATATGTGAAATCTAATGAACAAAATAAACTCATAAATAAAATAGAACCAGAGACATAGAAGCATGGAACATACGGACAAATTTCAGAGGGAACGTATGTGTGGAGGGGAGTGATTAACCAGGGAACATATATGCATATATGCGTAACACATGGACCCAGACAATAGAGTGGTGAAGGGCTGGTAGGAGTAGTTATGGATTGTATGGGTTCAATGGAAAAAATACAAACTAACAAATGAGACATCTGTCATAATTTCAATGATAAATAAAAAAATAAATGCACTGGTATAGATATGCAGGCATGCTTGTATTTGTAAATATACAATTTATAAACATCTGGATGCCTACTGCTTTCCTGTTCTTCAAAATAATCCAATTTCCTTTTTAAAAATGATATAACAATTTAATTGATTAAACAAATATTTATTGATCACCTATTATGTGCCAAGTATAGTTCTAGGTGTCAGGGATCCATCAGTAAATAAACATAGTAAATCATTGAAATATATGATACATTAGAAGAAATACCGGGAAGTGTAAGAGAGACTGTGCCACTGATGTTGGCATTCGAGCACATAAGGAAATGAGGTGTGCTGAGGGGGTATTGAAATTTTTAAAATAATGTCAACAGAGGCCTCATTTAGAAGATGACATGCAAGCAACGACTAAAAGCAAAATCACTTTCGTTGAATTTCCTTGATATTATTCTTTATGATCTATGATTTTCGATGCTGTGATAGAAATTTTAAAATACCTTCAATAGACTTCCGGGAGAAAGATGGCGACCGGCAAGAAGGTAGGGAGAGAGAGAGTGTGAGTGAGGAACCCATAGAGGAGAGCATAGACGTGTAGACGTGTGTGGTGTGTGTGTGTCTGTATGAGCTAGGGTCAGATAGATTCTGCAGGGCTTCCAAGGGGCTGCCTAACCGGGCAGTCCTAGACGGCGGAGCCCCGCGCACAAAGCGGACACTTCTCGGCGGCTGGTGCGGACGCGGAAACCACGCCATCTTGAGAAACAGAGCTGCCTGAGACTCGGATCCTGGCTTCTGACACAAACCAGGACCCTGCAGCCACTGGGGACAGAGAACTGCTATCACAGCTTCAGTGGAAGAAACAACAAGAATCCAGACTTCCCAGCAGATTCCCGTGAGTCAAAGAGCCTATCCCCCTCCCCGCAGGCGCGTGCGGATAGCGCCAGAGTAACTGATAGACACGCCCCTCGCCCAAGCTGCAGGGCTTTGCGCAGGGACACGCTCTGCCTTAGGGAATTTGGCGCGCAGGACAGAAGCAGCTCACCTTCGGGGAAATCTGTCAGTGCGCACAGAGGGCTCCCCTCTGGGGAATTGGGGGGAATTTGGCTTGCGGATCACAGCTCCCCTTTGGGGAATCTTAGAGCGTGCACAAAGGGGCTTCCCTTTGGGGAATTTGGCGCACAGGATGGACTCCGCCCCTCTTCGGGGATTCTGGGAGAGTGCACAAAGGCAGCTCACCTTCAGGGATTTGAGAGTGTGCGCCCTAGCCGGTTTGGCTCAGTAGAGAGAGCACACACAGGACGCAGCTCCACTTCAGGGAATTTGGCACGCCGGACACAGCTGCCTGGGATCCCTGACTCACAGCGCATTCACACTAAGAGCCAACGACTCCAATTGTTGGTGCATGCACACACAGGGACCCTGATTCTCAACGAGAAACTGCACAAGGCAACAGAGACTCTGACACTTGATTCTTGGTGCAGATACAGGGAAACTCTGACTCCTGGCACATGCTAAGGATCTCATTTTCGGCACATACCAACAGTGTGGTGCTGACAGGGCCCCTGATTCTAAGTGTGCACACGAGACCACACGGAACACTGGGGACACTGACCCTGGGCAAGTCTGGTTCCCACCAACCAAAGGCAGCCACACGTCCTAGTGTCAGAGCACTTCAGTGAAACTCGGGTGGAGCAAAGTCCCCACAGCGCACGGCCGAGGTCCACACAAACGGAAGCTTGAGCTTTCTGGTGATAGCCAGAATGGGGAAACGAAATAACTCACAGAGGAAAGAAAATGTGGAGTCGCCAAGAAAGGAAATTAGTGAAACTGAAGCTTGCAACATGACCGAAAAGGAGTTCAGAGCAATGGTCGTGGAATTTATACATCGGATGGATGAGAAAATCAACAACTTATGCAAGAATCAGGAAGAAATGAAAAGTGATATAGCTACAATCAAAAACACCATGGAAAGTTTCAACAGTAGACTACAAGAAGCAGAGGACCGAATTAGTGAGTTAGAAGATCAGGTACAGAAACAAGCTCAATCTGAACAGCAATTGGAGAAAAAAATTAAAAAGCAGGAGGAAAGCCTAAGGGAGCTTCGGGACAACATGAAGCGAAGTAACATGCGTATAATAGGGCTGCCAGAAGGACAAGAAGAGCAGCAGGGACTAGAAAATCTATTTGAAGAAATAATGACAGAAAACTTCCCGGATATGGGAAAGATAAAAAGTTACGCAAGTACAGAGAGTCCCAAGCAGGATCAACCCCAAAAGACCCACACCAAGACATGTCATAATCTCAATGGCAAATATAAATGATAAAGAGAGAATCTTAAAGGCAGCAAGAGAGAGACAGAGAGTTACCTACAAAGGAACACCCATCAGATTGTCAAATGATTACTCAACAGAAACACAACAAGCTAGAAGTGAATGGAAGGAGGTATACAAAGTGTTGCAAAGCAAAGGACTGAATCCAAGAATACTATATCCAGCAAGACTATCAATCAAAATTGAAGGGGAAATCAGGAGCTTCGCAGACAAAAAAAAGACTCAGGGAGTTTATCACCACCAAACCAGCAATGCAAGAATTGCTAAAGGGAATACTGTAAAAAGAAGAAATAAACAGGTAAGAAGGAATACAGACACAAAAATAGATATGACTACAAACAAATACCTTTCAGTAATAACTTTAAATGTAAACGGACTAAATGCTCCAATCAAAAGACATCGAGTGGCTGAATGGATAAAAAAAGCATGACCCATATATATGCTGTCTACAAGAGACCCACCTCACAACAAGAGACTCACACAGATTGAAAGTGAAGGGATGGAAAAATATCTTCCAGGCAAATGGAAATGAAAAAAAAAGCTGGGGTAGCAATACTTATATCTGACAAATTAGACCTCAAAGTAAATGCCATAACAAGAGATAAGGAAGGCCACTTCATAATACTAAAGGGAGAAATCCAACAAGAAGAAATAATTCTGGTAAACATATACGCTCCCAATATAGGAGCACCCAAATACATAAAAAAACTCCTGGAAGATATCAAGGGAGAGATTAATAGCAATACAATCATAGTAGGAGACTTTAATACCCCACTATCACCATTGGACAAATCCTCTAAACAAAAAATCAGCAAAGAAACAGCAATCCTAAATGACTCACTAGACCAGATGGAATTAATTGACATCTTCAGAACATTTCACCCCAAAGCCACAGAATATACATTCTTCTCAAGTGCACATGGGTCATTTTCAAAGATAGACCATATGCTGGGTCACAGGCAAAGTCTCTTCAAATTCAAGAAGATAGAAATTATATCAAGCATCTTCTCAGATCACAGTGGCATAAAACTGGACATCAACTACAATAAATACAATCCAAAGAAATCAAACACATGGAGACTAAACAGCATGCTATTAAACAAGGACTGGGTCACCAGAGAGATCAAGGAAGAAATAAAAAACATCATGGCAACAAATGACAATGAAAACACAACAATCCAAAATCTATGGGACACAGCGAAAGCAGTCTTGAGAGGGAAGTGCATAGCTCTACAAGCCTATTGCAAAAAACAAGAAACAATGGTAATAAATTACCTAACCCTACAACTCAAAGAGCTAGAAAAAGAGCAGCAAGAAAAGCCCAGTGTAACCAGAAGGAAGGAAATAACAAAGATCAGAGCGGAGATAAATGACATAGAGACCAAAGAAACAATACAAAAGATCAACAAAACCAAGAGCTGGTTCTTTGAAAAGATAAACAAGATTGATGGACCTCTAGCCAGGCTCACCAAGAAGCAAAGAGAGAGGACCCAAATAAACAAAATCAGAAATGAAAGAGGTGAAATAACAACAGACCCCGCTGAGATACAAAGGATTGTTACAAAATACTACGAACAGCTCTATTCCAACAAACTGGACAACCTGGAGGAAATGGACATATTCCTAGAAAAATACAACCTTCCAAAAATCAATCAAGAAGAATCTCAACAGCTCAATAGGCCAATAACTATGGACGAAATTGAAGAAGTCATCAAAAAGCTTCCGGCAAACAAAAGCCCGGGGCCTGACGGCTTCACAGGAGAGTTCTACCAAACATTCAAGGAAGAACTAAAACCTATCCTCCTCAGACTATTCCAAAAAATTTGAGAGGAAGGAACACTTCCAAGCTCCTTCTATGAAGCCAGCATCACCCTAATACCAAAACCAGATAAAGACAACACAATGAAAGAGAATTACAGACCAATATCCCTCATGAACATAGATGCCAAAATCGTCAACAAAATTCTAGCAAATCGGCTCCAGCAGTACATCAGAAAGATCATACATCATGACCAAGTAGGATTTATCCCGGGAATGCAAGGAAGCTACAATATCCGCAAATCAATAAACGTGATACATCACATAAACAAATTGAGAGATAAAAATCACATAGTCATATCAATTGATGCAGAAAAAGCATTTGACAAAATCCAACACCCTTTCTTGATAAAAACTCTCAACAAGGTGGGAATGGAAGGCTCATACCTCAACATAATAAAAGCTATATATGATAAACCCACAGCAAACATCATACTCAATGGACAAAAGCTAAAAACATTTCCCCTAAGAACAGGAACAAGACAGGGATGCCCACTCTCACCACTCCTGTTTGACATAGTACTGGAAGTATTAGCTAATGCAATTAGACAAGAAGAAGAAATAAAAGGCATCCAAATTGGAAAAGAACAAGTAAAGCTGTCTTTATTTGCAGACGACATGATATTGTACATAAAAAATCCGAAAGACTCCGTCAAAAAACTAATAGACTTAATAAATGAATTCGGCAATGTAGCAGGATACAAAATTAACGCCAAGAAATCTATGGCCTTTCTATACACCAATAGTGAACTTACAGACAGAGAGATTAAAAAGGCAATCCCATTTACCATCGCACCAAAAAAATTAAGATACCTAGGAATAAACTTAACTAAGGAGGTAAAAGACCTATACACGGAAAACTACAGGACACTGAAAAAAAGAGATAGAGGAAGACGTAAACAGATGGAAGAACATACCATGTTCATGGATTGGTAGAATCAACATCATTAAAATGTCCATACTACCCAAAGCAATCTATAGATTCAATGCACTCCCCATTAAAATACCAACGGCATATTTCACAGACCTTGAAAGAACTCTCCAAAAATTCATCTGGAATAAAAAAAGACCCCGAATAGCCACAGCAATCCTGAGAAAGAAGAATAAAGTAGGAGGGATCTCAATACCAGATTTCAAGCTGTATTACAAAGCCACTATTCTCAAAACAGCCTGGTACTGGCACAAGAACAGACATATAGATCAATGGAACAGAATAGAGAATCCAGATATTGATCCAAACCACTATGCTCAATTAATATTTGACAAAGGAGGCATGAACATACAATGGAATAAAGACAGTCTCTTCAATAAATGGTGTTGGGAAAATTGGACAGACACATGCAAAAAAATGAAGCTAGATCACCAACTTACACCATACACAAAAATAAACTCAAAATGGATACAGGACTTAAACATAAGACGGGAAACCATAAAAATACTAGAGGAATCCACAGGCAGCAAAATCTCAGACATATGTCAAAAGAACTTCTTCACCGATACTGCCCCTAGGGCAATGGAAGCTAAAGAGAAAATAAACAAATGGGACTACATCAAAATAAAAAGCTTTTTTACAGCAAAAGAAACTATCAACAAAACAACAAGAAAGCCCACTGCATGGGAGAACATATTTGCAAATGGCATCACTGATAAAGGTTTAATCTCCAACATCTACAGGCAGCTTATACAACTTAATAAAAGGAAGATAAATGATCCAATAAAAAAATGGGCAACGGACCTAAATAGAATCTTTTCCAAAGAAGACAGAAGGAAGGCCAAGAGACACATGAAAACATGCTCAACGTCACTAATTATCCGAGAGATGCAAATCAAAACAACAATGCGCTATCATCTCACACCTGTCAGAATGGCTATCATCAACAAATCAACAAACGACAAGTGTTGGCGAGGATGCGGAGAAAAAGGAACCCTCGTGCACTGCTGGTGGGAATGCAGACTGGTGCAGCCACTGTGGAGAACAGTATGGAGTTTCCTCAAAAAACTGAAAATGGAACTCCCATTTGACCCAGTAATCCCACTCCTGGGAATATATCCTAAGAAACTGGGAACACCAATAAGAAAGGAAATATGCACCCCTATGTTCATAGCAGCACAATTTACAATAGCTAAGATCTGGAAACAGCCTAGGTGCCCATCAACAGATGACTGGATCAGAAAACTATGGTACATCTACACAATGGAATATTATGCTGCCATAAAAAAGAAGGAATTCTTACCATTTGCAGCAACCTGGATGGAATTGGAGAACATTATGTTAAGTGAAATAAGCAAGTCAATGAAAGAAAAATACCACATGATCTCACTCATTTATGGATAATAAAGAACATTATAAACTGAAAAACAAAAAGATAGATACAGAGGCAGTAAAGCATCAAACAGCCTGTCAAATTACAGCAGGAAGGCTAGGGAGAGGTGGGGAAGATAAGAGATCAATCAAAGGACTTGTATGCATGCATATAAGCATAACCAATGGACGCTAAACTCTGGGGGGCGAGGGCATATATGGGAGTGGGGTGGGGGGGGGCAATGGTAAGATATGTACACATATAATACCTTAATAAAAAAATTGGAAAAAAATAAAAATAAAAATAAATAAATAAACCTTTAAAAAAAAAATAAAATAAAATACCTTCAATAGATGTCTAAAGCTACATATGTGTTCAATCTATCTGTATATGGTAGCTCATCTGAAAACTGACAGGTGTTAAATACCTAGGTATAAATTCTTTGTTTTAAAGCTTTCAGGAAAATAAATTATAAGTTATTCCATGGTTTTGAAAAAAAGCTGGTGTAGTAATACATATTTCTTACAAAATAGACTTCAAAACAGGAATCTGCTCTATGGGAGAACTTATTTGCCAATGATACATCTGATAAGGGATTAGTATCCAAAATATTAAAGTACTCATACAACTCAACAAAATACAAACAATCCAATTTAAAAACGGGCAGAATATCTGAAAAGAGACAGGTGAGCAAAAGAATAAACTCAAGATGGATTAAAGACTTAAATATAAGGCATGAAACCATAAAAATCTCAGAGGAGACCATAGGCAGTAAAATCTCAGACATCTCACGTAGCAATATGTTTATGGATACATCTCCTAAGGCAAAGGAAACTAAGGAGAAAATAAACAAATGGGACTACATCAAAATAAAAGGCTTCTGCACAGCAAAAGAAACCACCATCAAAATGAAACAGGAACCTGCTCTATGGGAGAACTTATTTGCCAATGATGCATCTGATAAGGGATTAGTATCCAAAATATTAAAGTACTCATACAACTCAACAAAAGAAAGACAAACAATCCAATTTAAAAATGGGCAGAATATCTGAATAGACATTTCTCCAAAGAGGACTTACAAATGGCCAAGAGACATATGGAAAATGCTTGAAGTCACTAATTATCAGAGAAATGCAAATTAAAACCACAATGAGATACTACCTCACAGCTGTCAAAATGGCTATCATAAAAAAATCAACAAAAACAACTGCTGGCAAGGATGTGGAGAAAAGGGAACATGAGTTCACTGCTGGTTGGAATGCAGATAGGTACAGCCACTATGGAAAACAGTATGAAATTTCTTCAAAAAATTAAAAATGAAACTGGCATTTGACCCAGTGATCCCACTTCTGGGAATATATCCTATAAGTCCCAAAACACCAATCAGAAAGAATATATGCACCTCTGTGTTCATAGCAATGTTATTTACAGTAGCTAAGATTTGGAAACAGCCCAAATGCCAATCAGTAAATAAATGCATAAAAAAGCTGTAGGGCATTTACACAATGGAATACTATGCAGCTGTAAAAAAGAAGTATCTCTTCCCTTTGGGACAGCATGGATGGACCTGGAAAATATTATGCTAAATGAAATAAGCTAATTTGAAAAAGACAAATATCACTGATTTATGAAATCTAATGAACAATATGAATTGGCCAACAAAATAAGACCCAAAGCATGGAGGCATTGAACAGACTGACATACCTCAATGTTGGGTGGGGGCAGGGATGAGAAGAGATAAACCAAAGACCTTACACTGAGTGGCCAGATTATTATGATCTCTGAACACATAATAATCTGGCCACTCGGTGTATATACTTATATTCATAGCCCATTGATATAGGCAATGGAGTAGTGAAAACCAGGAGGGTGGATAAGGGCTGGGAGAAGGGTCATAAAGGTGAGGAAAAGGGAGATATCTGCAATACTATCAACAATAAAAATATACACTGAGTGGCCAGATTATTATGATCTCTGAATGCATAATAATCTGGCCACTCAGTGTATATCTTATATAATAAAAGGCTAATATGCAAATTGTCCCCTTGACCAAGAGTTCAACCAGCAGGCAGGCCGGCCTACTGCCCATGTCCCCTCCCCCTGGCCAGGCTCTGGACCCCACCCATGAACGAATTCATCCACCAGGCCTCTACTATATATATATACCGAGTGGCCAGATTATTATGCGTTCAGAGATAATAAAAATCTGGCCACTCAGTGTATTTTACAAAAGAGAGACAAGTGAGGACACTAGATAATACTAAAGGGATCATTCGAACAAGAGGATATAATCCTGGTAAACCTATAGACATCCAATATAAGAGGATGTAAATATATTTTTAAAACTCTTAGAAGATTTTAAGGGAGAGATCAATAGCAATACAGTCATAGTAGAGAATTTTAACACCCCACTGACATCACTGGATAGATCTTCTGAACAAAAAATCAAGAAGGAAACAGTGACCCTAAATGACACACTAGATCAGATGGATTTAATTGATATTAACAGAACATTTCACCCCAAAGCAGCAGAATACACATTCTTCTCAAGTGCACATGGATCATTCTCAAAGATAGACCACAGGCAAGGACACAAAATAAGTCAACAAATGCATGATGATTAAAATCATATCAAATATTTTCTCCATTCACAGTGGCATGAACCTACAAATCAACTACAATTAAAAACCTCAAGAACAATCAAACACATGGAAACTAAACAGATTTTCATTAAACAATTAGAGGCCCAGTGCATGAAATTTGTGCATGGGAGTGTGTGTCCCTCAGCCCAGCCTGCACCCTCTCCAGTGTGGGACCCCTCGAGGGATGTCCGGCTGCCCATTTAGGCCCAATCCTACCGGGATCAGGCCTAAACGGGCAGTCAGACATCCCTCTCACAATCCAGGACTGCTGGCTCCCAACTGCTTGCCTGCCTGCCTTCCTGATTGCCCCTAACCACTTCTGCCTGCCAGCCTGATCACCCCCTAAACACTACCCTGCCAGCCTGATTGATGCCTAACTCCCCTGCCAGCCTGATTGCCCCTAACTGCCCTCCCCTGCAGGCCTGGTCACCCCTAACTGCCCTCCCCTCCAGGCCTGGTCACCCCTAACTGCCCTCCCCTGCAGCCCTGGTCCCCCCCAACTGCTCTCCCCTGCAGGCCTGGGTCCCCCACAACTGCCCTTCCCTGCTGGCCTGGTCACCCCTAACTGCCCTCCCCTGCAGGCTTGATCGCCCCCAACTGCCCTCCCTTGCAGGCCTGGTCCCTCCCAACTGCCCACCCCTGCTGGCCATCTTGTGGTGGCCATCTTGTGTCCACATGGGGGCAGGATCTTTGACCACATGGGGGCAGCCATCTTGTGTGTTGGAGTGATGGTAAATTTGCATATCACTCTTTTATTAGATAGGATAGAGGCCTGGTGCACAGGTGGGGGCCAGCTGGTTTGCCCTGAAGGATGTCCTGGATCAGGGTGGGGTTCCCTTGGGGCATGGGGTGGCCTGGGTGAGGGGCCTGTGGTGGTTTGCAGGCCAGCCACGCCCCCCGGCAACCCAAGTGGAGGCCCTGGGATCTGGGATTTATTTATCTTCTATAATTGAAACTTTGTAGCCTTGAGTGGAGGCCTGGGCCGGCCAGGAAGTTTGGCTTCCTCCATTGCTGGGGAAACCCAAGCCTCCTGCTTGCTCAGTGGCCACAGCCATCTTGGTTGGTTTAATCTGCATACTTTCTCCTGATTGGCTGGTGGGCATGGCTTGTGGGTGTAGCGGAGGTACAATTTGCATATAACTCTTTTATTAGATAGGATAAATGAAATAGCAATGAAAGCAAGGCATAAATAAAGAGCTTCCTGGAAACAAATGAAAATGAACACACAACAACCCAAAATCTATGTCACATAGTGAACGCAGTTCTGAGAGGAAAGTTCATAGCATTAGAGTCCTACATTAAAAATGGAAGGAAAACCTCTAATAAGTTATCTAATACTACAAATAAAGTGATTAGAAAGATAACAACAAGAAAATCCCAGAGTAAGTAAAAGGACAGAAAAAATAAAGATCAGAATGGAAATGAATGACATAGAGACTAAAAAACTATACAAAAGATCAATGAAGCCAAGAATTGGTTCTTTGAAAAGATAAAAAGGATTGATGAAACTTTCTTTAGGCAGACTTATTGAGAAACAAAGAGAGAGGACTAAAATAAATACAATCAGAAATGAAAGAGGTCAAGTAACAACTGACATCACAGAAATACAAAGGATTGCAAGGAAATACTTTGAACATTTATATGCCAGCAAAATGGACAACCTGGGAGGTATGGAAAAATTCCTAGAAACATACAATCTGCCAAAACTCAATCAGGAAAAATCAGAAAACCTGAATAGGCTCAAAATAAGTGATGAAATTGAAGAAATAGTCATTAGACTCCCAAAAAACAAAAGTATTGGATCCAATGGCATCACAGTTGAGTTTTACCAAACATCCAAATAAGAATTAACACAAATTCACCTCAAACTTTTCCAAACCATTTAAGAGGAGGAAATACTTTTAAGCTCTCTTTACAGGCCAGCATTATTCTTATTCCAAAACCATAATAAAGGCACTACAAAGAAAGAAAATTATAGACCAATATCACTGATGAACATAGATGCTAAAATCCTCAACAAAATATTATCAAAGTCAATCAATCAATACAGTAAAAAGATTATACACCATGATCAAGTGGTATTTATTTTGGGGATACAAGGGTGGTTCAATATTTTCAAATCAATAAATGTATTACACCACATAAACAAAATAAAAGATAAAATCATATGATTATATAAATAGATGGAGAAATAACATTCAACAAAGTCCAACACCCATTTTTGATAAAAACTCTCAGCAAAGTGGGAATAGAGAGGTCATACCTCAACATAATAAAGGCCATATATGAAAAACCTATAGCCAACATCATACTCAATGGGCTAAAACTAAAAGCATTTCTCTTAAGATCAGAAATAAGGCAGGGATTTCAGCTTTCACCACTCTTATTCAACATGGTGCTGGATGTCCTAGCCACAGTGATCAGACAAGAAGAAGAAATAAAAGGCATCCAAATTGGATAGGAGGAAGTAAAACTGTCATTATTTGAAGATGACATGATTTGTACATAGAAAATCCTAAAGATTCTACAAAATAATGCTAGATTTAATAAGTGAATTCAGGGCAGAGACCACGCCATCTTGAAGGGGAGAGCTGCTGTGACTGGGAGCCCAGCCTCACCTTTACATACGGTGTCCTTGCACAACACCCAGGACCCTAAAACCACTCTGGACAGGGACCTACTGCCTCGGCTATGGACCCACAAACACCAAGACTCCAGCCTCCCTGACTGTGGGCTCCTGTGAGTCCCAGATCACTCTCCTCCAGCTGGCCAGATGATTTAGCCCCGGGCGCCATGGACACACACAAACAGCCAAGCCTTATGCAGCTAACCCAGGCACCTTGTCCATGAGCAAACAGCCAAGCCATACACAGAAACCCAGATGCCTCATGGAGCAAGCCCAGATACAGGCCACCACCAAGCCCAATGCAGCAACCCCAGGCACCACAGCCGAACATGAGCAACCAAGCCCTGCACAGCAACAATGCATGCCTCACACAGCAACCCTGGATGCTGCAACCATGTGAATTGCTGCCAAGCCCAACACATTGACCCCAGGCCTGGAGACCATGTGACTTGTCACCAAGCCTGCCGCTGCAGTCACAGGCCCAGTGCTACTCGACACCAAGATCCTTTAGTGAGAGCAAAAATGGGGAGAAAAAGAAAGAACCTCCAAAAGAAAGAAAAGAAGGAATCACCAGATAAGGAACTAAATGAAAAAGAGGCATGTAGTCTATCAGAAAAAAAATTCAGAATAAAGGTCATACAGTTGGATGATAAAATCAACAACTTATGTAAGAATCAAGAGGAAATAAAGAGTGATATAGCCACAATAAAAAAACACTATGGAAGTTTTCAACAGTAGACTAGAATAAGTGGAGGACCGAATTAGTGAATTAGAAGACAGGGCAACAAAACACATCCAATCTGAACTGCAATTGGAGAGAAAAATTAAAAGGCAGGAGTAGAGTCCAAGGGAGCATTGGGACAACATGAAACAAAGCAACATAAGTATAATAGGGGTGCCAGAACTACAAGAAGAAGAGCAAGGGTTAGAAAAACTACTTGAAGAAACAATCATAAAACTTCCCTGATTTGAGGAAGAAGAAAGTCACAAAAGCACAGAGAGGTCCAAGCAAGATGAACCCAAAAAGACCCACACCAAGACACATCATAATTATGATGGTAAACATTAATGACAAAGAGAATTTTAAAGGCTGCAAGAGAGTTACCTAAAGGGATCTCCCATTAGTTTATCAAAAGATTTCTCAACAGAAACACATCAGGTTAGAAAGGAATGGAAGAAAATATACAAGGTGATACAGGTCAGGGGACTGAGTCCAAGGGTACTCTATCCAGCAAAGTTATCATTCAAAATTGAAAGGGAAATCAAGAGCTTCACAGACAACAAAAGCCTAAGGGAGTTTATCACTACCAAGCCAGTAATGCAAGAAATCCTAAAGGGACTGTTGTGAAAAGAAATAAAAAGGGAAGAAGGAACACAGGCATAAAAAGTGAAGATGGCTACAAACAAGTACCTATAAAAATAACCTTGAATGTAAATGGAGTGACTGCTCCATTCAAAAGACATCAAGTGGCTGAATCAATAAGAAAACATGACCCATATATATGCTGTCTGCAGGAGACCCACCTCTGAACAAGGGATGCACACAGACTAAGAGTGAAGGGATAGAAAAATAACTTTCAGGCAAATGGAAATGAAAAAAAAAAAGCTGGGGTAGCAATAGTTATATCTGACAAAATAGACCTCAAAGTGAAGGCCATAACAAGAGATAAGAAAGGCCACTTCATAATACTAAAGGGATCAATACAACAAGAAGATATAACTCTGGTAAACACATATGCACCCAACACAGGGGCACCCAAATACATTAAAAAAAAAAAAAACAACTTCTGGAAGAAAACAAGGGAGAGATTGACAACAATACAATAATAGTAGGGGACTTTAATACCCCATAGACATCACTGACTAAATCCTCTGGACAAAAAATCAGCAAAGAAACAGCAATCCTAAATGACTCACTAGATGAGATGGACTTAACTGACATCTTCAGAACATTTCACCCCAAAGCCACAGAATACATGTTCTTCTCAATTGCACACTGGACATTTTCAAAGACAGACCACATATTGGTTCATAAGCAAAGTTTCTCCAAGTTCAAAAAGATTGAAATCATATCAAGCATCTTCTCAGACCACAATGGCATAATATTAGAAATAAACTACAATAAAAACAATTTTAAAATTCAAACACTTGGAGGCTGAATAGCATGCTATTAAATAATGGTTGAGTTACCAAAGAGATCAAAGAAGAAATTAAAAACATCCTGAAAACAAATGACAATGAAAACACAACAATCCAAAATTTGTGGGACACAGTAAAAGCAGTCCTGAGAGGAAAGTTCATAGTTCCACAGGCCTACCTCAAAACACAAAAACAAAATATGGTAATAAGTTATCTAACCCTACAACTTAAAGAATTAGAAAGAGATCAATAAGAAAAGCCCAGAGTGAACAGAAGAAAGGAAATAATAAAAGTCAGAGTGGAAATAAATGACATAGAAACCAAATACATATATACATGTACATATATATATATATATATATATATATATATATATATATATATGTACATATATATATATATATGTATGTGTATATATATATATATATATATATATATATATATAGAGAGAGAGAGAGAGAGAGAGAGAGAGAGAGAGAGAGAGAGAGAGAGAGAGGTAATATGCTAATTGGTCCTAACGGTGTCCCAGTCAGAACTGGTAAACAGGCAGAAGCTGGTGGGCAGGAAGGGGGCGGGGACTTCTGCCCCCAGTGCAGGCACTCACAGGCCTGCCCAGTGCTAATGCAATGCTGACTCGGAGGTGGGAGGCAGAAGCCTCTCCCTATGGAGGCACGTGCAGGCAGGAGCTGCTTGGCGGGGAGGGGGGTGGGGACTTGCGCCACCAGGACATGAGGCTGCCACTGGTGGCAGCCCCCCTTGGCAGAGGTGCTCGCAGGCCCGCGCCACCCAGCCCTGAGGGGTTTGTCAGGACGGGGGCGGGGCCTCGGCGGAGAGCTCTCAGCACTCCTGCGCCTGGCTCTGAAGGCACAGAGAAGAAGGGAGAGCACATAGGCAGTTAGAGGGTTTAGGCCAGGAGAGGAGAGCAGTTAGGGCCATCAGGCTGGCAGGGGAGCAATTAGGGGCACCAGGCAGGCAGGAGAGCAGTTAGGGGCATCAGACAGGCAGGCAGGTGAGCGCTTAGGAGCCAGTGGTTCTGGATTGTGAGAGGGATCCCATATAGGAGAGGGTGCAGGCCAGGCTGAGGGACCCCCCCACACCCCCCATGCATGAATTTCATACACTGGGCCACCAGTATATATATAAAAGATCTATGAAACCAAGAGCTGGTTCTTTGAAGGGATAACCAAGATTGATAAACTTCTAGCCAGGCTCAACAAGAAACAAAGAGAAAAGACCCAAATAAATAAAATCAGAAATGAAAAAAGGTGAAGTAACAACCAACCCCACAGACATACAAAGGATTGAAAAAAAATACTATGGACAACTCTACTCCAATAAACTGTATAACCTTGATGAAATGGACGTACTCCTAGAAAAATACAAGCTTCCAAAACTGAATCAGGAAAAATCGAAAAACCTGAATAGGTTGATAGCTCAGGATGAAATTGAAACAGTAATCAAAAACTTCTAGCAAGCAAAAGCCCTGGGCTGATTGGTTTCATAGGCGACTTTTACCAAACATTCAAAGAAGAACTAAAACCTATCCTCCTCAGACTATTCCAAAAATTTAAGAGGAAGGCTCACTTCCAAGCTCTTTCTATGAAGTGAGCATTACCCTAATCCCAAAACCAGATAAAGATACTACAAAGAAAGAGAATTACAGGCCAATATCACTGATGAACATAGATGCTAAAATCCTCAACAAAATACTAGCAAATTGGATCCAGGATTACATTAGAAAGATCATACACCATGACCAAATAGGATTTATTCCAGGGATGCAAGTCTGGTACAATATCCACAAATCAATAAATGTGATACATCACATAAACAAATTGAGAGACAAAAATCACATAATTATATCAATTGATGCCAAAAGGCATTTGACGAAATCCAACACCCTTTCCTGATAAAAACTCTCAGCAAAGTGGGAATAGAAGGATTATATCTCAATTTATTAAAAGCCTTATATGACAAACCTACAGCCAACATCATACTCAATGGGCAAAAACTAAAATCATTTCCTCTAAGAACAGGAAGAAAACAGGGATGCCCACTTTCCACACTCCTGTTCTACATAGTACTGCAAGTGCTAGCCATAGCAATCCAACAAGAAGAAGAAATAAAAGGCATCCAAATTGGAAAGGAAGAAGTAAAACTGTCCTTATTTGCAGATGACATGATACTGTACATTGAAAACTCTAAAGACTCCATCAAAAAACTACTAGACTTAATAAAAGGATTCAGCAATTTAGCAAGATACAATATTAACACCCAGAAATCTATGGCTTTTTTTATGCACCAATAATTATCTCACAGAAAGAGAAACTGAAAACAAAACAAAACAAACAAACAAACAAAAACAATCCCATTTACCATTGCATCAAAAATATTAAGATACCTAGGAATAAATTTAACCAAGGAGGTAAAGAACCTGTACTCAGAAAATTACAGGCCATTGAAAAAAGAGATAAAGGAAGACATAAACAAATGGAAGAATATACCATGTTCATGGATTGGTAAAATCAACATCATTAAAATGCTCATACTACTCAAAGCAATCTATAGATTCAATGCAATCTCCATTAAAATGTCAATTCATACTTCAAAGACCTTAACAAACTTTCCGAAATATTCATCTGTAATAAAAAGAGCCCGAATAGCTGCAGCAATATCTTGAGAAAGAAGATCAAATTTGGAGGGATTACAATACCAGATATTAAGCTGTACTACAAAGCCACTGTTCTCAAAACTGCCTGGTACTGGCACAAGACCAGACATATAGAGCAATGAAACAGAACATAGAACCCAGAAATTGACCCAAGCCATTATGCTCAATTAATATTTGACAAAGGAGGCAAGATAATACAATGGAGTCAAGACAGTCTCTTCAATAAATGGTTTTGGGAAAATTGGACAGATACATGCAAAAAAAAAATGAAACTAGACCACCAACTTACACCATGCACAAAAATAAACTCAAAATGGATAAAGAACTTAAACGTAAGACAGGAAACCATAAAATTCTTAGAAGAAGCTATAGGCAGCAAAATAGCAGACATTTGTCATAGCAATATCTTTATCGACACACTCCTAAGGCAATGGAAACTAAGGAGAAAAAATTTTAAATCAGAATACATCAAAATAAAAGGCTTCTGCACATCAAAAGAAACCATCAACAGAACAACAAGAAGGCTCACTGTATGGGAGAACACTTTTGCCAATGTTATCTTCAATAAGGGTTTAATCTCCAAAAATTATAGGGAACTCATACAACTAAACAAAAGGTAGATAATCCAATAAAAATGGGCAAAGGACCTAAACAGACACTTTTCAAAAGAGGACATATGGAAGGCCAAGAAACATATGAAAACATGCTCAAAGTCACTAATCACCTGAGAGATGCAAATGAAAACAACAATGAGGTACCATCTCACACCTGTCAGATTGGCTATCATCAACAATTCAACAAATGACAAGTGCTGGTGAGGATGAGAATAAAAAGGAACACTCTTGCACTGCTGGTGGGAATGCAGACTGGTGTAGCCACTGTGGAAAAGAGTATGGCATTTCCTAATAAAATTACTCCCATTTGACCCATGATTCCACTTCTAGGAATATATCCCAAGAAAACAGAAACACCAATCAGAAAGGATATATGCACCTCTATGTTCATAGCTGCACAATTTACTATAGCTATGATTTGGAAACACCCTAGGTGCCCATCAGTGGATGAGTGGATTAGAAAACTATGGTACATCTACACAAACAATACTACGCTGCTGTAAAAAAGAAGGAATTCTTACCATTGGCAACAGCATGGATGGAACTAGAGAGCATTATGCTAAGCGAAATAAGCCAGTCAGAGAAAGATAAATATGACATGATCTCACTAATTTGTGGACTATAATAAACAACATAAACTGATGAACAAAAATAGAACCATATTCATGGAAGCATCTAACAGACTGTCCAAACTATGAGGGAAGGCAGGGGGTGAGGGGGTAAAAGATCAACCAAAGGACTTGTATGCATCCATATGAGCATAACCAATGGACATAGACAGTAGGGGGGTGAGGGCATGTGCTGGGGGGTGGGGGCGGCCGGGGTGAGGTCAATGGGGGGGAAAAGGATACTTACATAATACTTTAAACAATAAATAATTTTTAAAACATTTTTTAAAAATGAATTTAAGAAAGTGGCAGGATAAAAAACAACATTTTAAAACACCAATAATGAACCCTCAGAAAGAGAAAGTAGTAAAACAATCCCATTTACCATTGCAACAACAACAAAAAGATAACGGAATAACGTTAACAAAGGAGGTGAAAGACCTGTACTTATAAAACTATGGGACACTGAAAAAAGAAATAGTGGAAAACATAAAGGAAATAGAAACATATACCATGTTCACAAAATGGAAGAATTAGCATCAATAAAATGTCCATACTACCCAGAACAATCTACAGCTTCAATGCAATCCTTGTTAAAATACCAATGGCACATTTCACAGATCTAGAAAAAAAAATCCCAAAATTTATATGGAATCATAAAAGACCCTGAATACCCACTACAATCTTGACAAAGAAGAACAATGTTGGGGGGATAACAATACCAGATACCAAACTATACTACAAAGCCATTGTAATCAAAACAGCCTGCACCTGGCACAAGAACAGGCATATAGACCAATGGAACAGAACAAAGACCTCAGATATTGACCCAGGCCAACATTGACAAAGTAGGTAAGAGCATAGAATGGAGTAAAGATAGTGTCTTCAATAAATGGTGCTGGGGAAATTGGACAGTTACATGTGAAAAAATGAAAGTAGACCACCAGCTTATACCATATACAAGAATAAACTCAAAATGGATAAAAGACTTAAATGTAAATCATGCAACCATAAAAATCTTAGAGGTAAACATTAGCAGTAAAATCTCAGACATTTCACGTAGCAGTATTTTCACTGATACATCACCTAGGGCCATGGTCGGCAAACTGTGGCTCGCGAGCCACATGCGGCTCTTTGGCCCCTTGAGCGTGGCTCTTCCACAAAATACCACAATCTGGGCGAGTCTATTTTGAAGAAGTGGAGTTAGAAGAAGTTTAAGTTTAAAAAATTTGGCTCTCAAAAGAAATTTCAATCGTTGTACTGTTGATATTTGGCTCTGTTGACTAATGAGTTTGCCAACCACTGACCTAGGGCAAGGGAAACAAAAGAAAAATTTAACAAATGGGACTACATAAAAATGAAAAGGAACCTACCTGTATGGAAGAACATGTTTGGCTATAATACATCAGACAAGGGTTTAATTTTGAAAATATACAAAGAACTCATACAACTTAATAAAAAGAAGACCAACATTCTAAATAAAAAATGGGCAAAGGATCTGAATAGGCACTTCTCCAAAGAGGACATACAGATAGCCAATAGACACATGAAAAAATGATCAACATCACAAATCATCAGAGAAATGCAAATTAAAACGACAGTAAGGTATATCACCTCATACCTGCCAGAATGGCTACCATCAATAATGCAACAAGCAACAAGTGCTGGCAAAGATGTAGAGAAAAGGGAACCCTACTACACTGCTGGTGGGAATGCAAACTGTAAAAGTGGAAAACAGTATGATAATGCCTAAAAAAGTAAAAAATGGATCTTCTGTTTGAACCTACGATCCCATTTCCAGGAATATATCCTAAGAATCCCAAAAGACCAATTAGAAAGAATATATGCACCCCTGTGTTCATAGCAGCATTCTTTATAATAGCTAAGATATGGAAATAGCCCAAGTGCCCATCAGTAGAAGAATGGATAAAAGCGCTATGATACATTTACTCCATGGAATACTATGCAGCTATAAAAAAGAAGGATCTCTTACCCTTTGAGACAGCATAGATGGACCTGGGGGCTATTATGTTAAATGAAATTAGCCAGTCAGAGACAGACAAATATCACATGATCTCACTTCTAAGTGGAATCTAAAGAACAAAATATGTCCAGAGGTGTGACTCATGTAACAAAATTACAGATTTCAGTTGGGAGGGGGGCTTAGAGGGGAGGGGTCAGGAAGATATTAACCAAAGAACATACGTATATGCTCCTATGCATAACCCATGGACACAGGCAATAGCATGGGGATGGCCTGGAGTGGGGTGGACTTTAGGTGGAGGGGGAAAATTTGGAAAAAATGGGACACATTTGTGATACTGCCAATAATAAAATAAAATTTTAAAAATTCTAGCAGATTTTATTTAAATCTAGGCAGCTGATTCCAAAATTTATATGGACTAAGGGAACTAGAATGGCCAAAACAATTCTGAAAAAGAAAACCAAAGCTGGAAGACTCAAACTGTTCATTTAAAAATACATATTATATTGGTACAGTAGTAAAGACTGTGTAGTATTGGCAAAAGGACAGACCCATAAAACCGAAATAAAAGGGAACAAAATAAAAAAAAATACAGAAGTAGACCCACATAAAGATGGTCAACTGATTTAACACAAGGATGTAATGGCAATCCAATGAAGAAAAGAATCTTTTCAATCAATGATGCTAATACAATTGGACATCCCTATACCACGTACTAGTACACCTCTCAACATATACAAAGTTTAACTCAAAGTGAACTATAAACCTACTTATAAAATGTAAAACTATAAAGCTCTTAGAAGAAAACACAGGAACAATCTTTATCACTTTAAGTTAGGCAAAGAGTTTTTAAATATAGCATCAAAAGGAAGAGACATAAAAGAAAAATTTACAAATTGGACTTGAATTTAAAATATTTTCTCTAAGGAGACCACTGTTAAGAGAATAAAAAATAAAACCACTGACCAGGACAAAATATTTGCAAAACACATCCTATATAATAAAAGGTTAATATGCAAATTGTCCCCTAGACCAGGAGTTCGACCAGGGGGCCAGGCCAGGCTGCCAACCACCCATGGCCCCTCCCCCTGGACAGCCCCACCCTGATCGCCTCCCCACCCTGGTTGGGGGCAGGACTGGCCAGCCAACCTCCCATGTCCCCTCCCTGTGGCCGGCCTGGCCCAATCGGGCCTATTCGGTGTGGGCCGCCGGACCCCACCTGTGCATGAATTGGTGCACCAGGCCTCTAGTATTTGGTAAAGGGCTTTTCTCCGGAATATAGAAAATGTTCTAGAAGCTAAAAAATAAGAAAACAATCACCATAATAAAAAATGGGCTAAAGGTTTGAATGGACACTTCACCAAAAAAGTGTAAATAAGCACAAGAGAAAATGCTAAACATCATTAGCTACTAGGAAGATTTACATTAAAACCACAAAAAGATTCCTTTGCACCCATACTGGAATGGGTAAAATGTTTAAAAACAGTCATAATTCCAAGTGCTGGCAAGGATGTAGGACAATTGCAATTCTCATATATTTCTGGTGGGCATGCAAAATACCATGGGTACTCTGAAAAACAGTTGGCAATCTCTTATAAATATATATATATAAATATATATATAAATATATATATATATAAATATATAAATATATATATATATATATATATATATATATATATATATATATATATATATATATATATATATATATATATATAAAAGGCTAATATGCAAAGTGTCCTCTTGGGAGTTTGACCGGGAGACCAAGAGTTTGATCGCTCTCTATGATGTGCACTGACCACCAGGGGGCAGCACAGAACATGGTGGGGCGCTGAGGGAGTGAGGGAAGGAGGAGGTCGGGAGGGGGGGGCGGACAGGAAACGTGTGGTGGCGGCGCACAGGTGATGAGGGAAGGGGGAGGCTGGGAGGCAAGGAGGTGGGGAACCTGATTGGCCCTGATAGCCGGCCAGGCCTAGGGACCCTACCTGTGCATGAATTTCATGCAACGGGCCTCTAGTTTTCTTATAAAATTACTAAACATAAACTTACCACATGACCCTGTAATCCCAATCCTGATTATTTTTCCCTAAAGGTAAAACCGGTGCTCACATACAAATTTGTTTGAATGTTTATAACCCCAAACTGAAAAACAAAACAAATGTTCTTCAATGGGCCAATGGTTAAACCAACTATTCTACTTAACAATCAAATTGAGTGATACTTGCAGCCACATAGATGAAGCTAAAATGCATTATGCTGCATGAAAACCCAGTCTCAAAAGTCTGCATACTGTATGATTCAATTTGTATGACATTTCTTAGAAAGACAAAAATATAGGGAGAGAAAACAGATTAGTGCCCAGGGTTAGGGAACAGGGAAGATTTTACATTCTATTTGAGATAGTGGTTACAAGATTCTATGCATGTGCAAAAGCTCATAGAACTGTACACAAACAAAATTTAATTTCACTTATTTAAATTTTAAATATTTTTGTAAGCAAAATTAAAAATCTTTTTCTCATGTTTCTCTCAAACTTCCTACAATCTCATTTCCTTTCCCCTACCACCAGAGGTCTCCTCTTGTCTGAGCTCCAGAATTAAATAACCAAGTGCCTTTCACTTTATCCACCTAAAAATATATTCTGTTTTGTTCCCTCTCCTTCATCTTCCACTCACATCTAATTAATCACCAAGATGTGTTCATTATACTTTCTAAATATCTCTGAAAGCTGTGTACATTTCTCTATCCTGATTACCATGACCCCAGATCATGTGTCAGCTGTATTAGTGCAATCTCACCTTACCTGGTTTCACTGCCTCCAATCTTTCCCTTCTTCTGGTCCAGTCTCCATATAACAACTGAAAAAATGAAAAACTCAGATCTCTGTAATGGCTCTTTCATTGGCTTCAGCATAGTCTGAACTCCACGATTTACAATCCCTTTCATATTCCAGCCCCTGTTCATCTCTCCAGGTTCGTCTCTCATAATTTTCAACTTTGTAGCTTCCTATTCACTAGTTCTATCTCAACACTCTATGATTGAACCACACTATAGTTCTTTCATTTCATCAAACATGTCCCTAATGTTTCCGGTTATTGAGATGCTTCCTCAGCAACCTCCCACCTCCTCCATCCCATTCTCCATCAGCTGGGTATATCATTCTCCAAGTTAAAGCTTTCACATCATTTACCTAGGGTATACCACTAACTGACCTCCATGGCTGAGTTACATTATTTTTTCCTAGTAATTTCTCACTTTCCATAATTTGAATATTTGGTTCCACTCTCTTCTAGCTTGTAGAGTTTCTGCTGAGAAGTCAATGATAACCTTTTGGGTGCTACCATGGGTGCTACCATAATATTATGGGAGCACTTTTGTTCTGTGTTGTAATAGTCTACTTATTTGTCTGTCTCCCACACTAGAGGGCAGTGACTATGTCTTGTTCACATTTTAATGCCATCCCCTAAAACATGTTAAATATTCAATAAGTATTTGTTAAATGAATGAATGAAGGGGTGCCATAGAAAACAGTCTCTAACATTATAGGTCATTTTGTTTTTTATTCCTTTTCTATATTTGTTATTATTCTATGATAAACATGAGTTGCTTTTATAATCAAAACATGTTAGAATCGATTTTCTATTAAATTTATTAGGATGACATTGGTTAATAAGATCATATAGGATTCAGGTGTATATTTCCGTGATACATGATCTGTATATTGCATTGTTTGCCCATCATCCAAAGTCAGATCATCTTCTAGCATCATATATTTGGCCCCCTTTACCCTTAACTACACCCCCACACCTCTTCCCTCTGATAACCACCATACTGTTGTCTGTGTCTATGAGTTTCAGTTTTATATTCCACATATGAGTGAAATCATATGGTTCTTAGCTTTTTCTGATTGACTTATTTTGCTTACCATGATATTCTCAAGGTCCATCCATGTTATAGTAAATGGCATATTTCATCTTTTCTTATGGCTGAGTAGTATTCAATTGCAGATATGTACCACATCTTCTTTATTGAATCATCTATTGATGTACACTTCGGTTGTTTCCATGTTTTCCTTTGTGTTTCTGTCTGTTGGTTTTGTTTGGTGGTTCCATACTATTTTCCTCTGTTTGCTTTTTATTTAAGTTATGTGCATCAGGGTTTTGTTTTGTTGTTGGTTTGTGTTTTTTGTTTGTTTGTTTTTTGGTTTTTTGTTTGTTTGTTTGTTGTGTGTGTGCATGTGTGGTTATCATCATGTTTATGAAAAAGAAAGTTTCATATATATAGTAGTCCTTTTTCTTTTGAATGCATCTCATCTCCATCCCCCTTTGTAAATTGAGAACTTTATCCCCTCCCCTTTTTGTTTTTGTTGTCATAAATTATCCCTATTTACACTGTGAGTTTGTGGCTGATCTTACTTGTAGTTTTTTAATATTTTGTTCTGTGTTTTAGGTAGAATAACCTCTTAATAATTTTCTGCAGTAGAGGGATTCTGGTGGTAAATTGTCTCAGCTTCTGTATGTCTGCAAAAGTCTTTATTTCTCTTTAATATCTAAAGGATAACTTTCCTGAATATATTATTTTTGGCTAGTAATTTCACTCTTTCCATACTTTGAATGTTTGGTTCCACTCTCTTCTAGCTTGTAGAGTTTCTTCTGAGAAGTCAATGATAACCTAATGGGCTTTCCTTTATAGGTTATTTTTTCTTTTCCCTGGCTGTCTAGATAATTCTTTGTCATTAATTTTTGAAAATTTTAACACAATGTGCCTTGGAGAAGACCTTTTTGAACTGAGATAATTAGGTGTTCTGTTTGTTTCTTGGATTCAAGGATCTAGTTCTTTCCATAGGTTTGGGAAGTTCTCATCAACTATTTGTTTGAATGAGCTCTCCATTCCTTTCTCCCTCTCTCCTTTTTTTTTTTTTTTTTTGGTATGCCTATTATACTTATATTGCTCTTTCTAGTGGAGTCAATAGTTCTCTCCTTCTTTTCATGCTTGTTTCCCTCTTTTTCCCTCTGCATAATTTCTAGAGTTCTATCTTTGATATCACAAATTCTATTCTCCTTCTGATCAGCTCTATTTCCTGTGCTAGCTAGTTCATTCTTTATCTCTTTTAATGAGTTCTTCTCCAGAATTTCTATTTGGTTCTTTTTTTTTTTAAGTTTCAATATCATTGGTAAACTACTCCTTTTTGTTGTTGATTTAGTTTCTGAGATTATTTTACTGCCTATCTGTGTTTTCTTGTTGAGTTTCTTTTTCAGAATTGCAATCTTGAATTCTCTCTCATTTAAATCACATATTTCCATGTCTTTAAGTTTATTTTCTGGATATTTTTCATTTTCATTCTGAGCTTCCTTGTTACATTGGTTACTTGTGGTATTTTATGGATTCCTTCTCTGTCTAGGCATCTATGTATGAGTGGCACCTCTCTAGTAGATTGATAAGAAGAAGTCCTTCTATTGTTTTTGAGTAGATGTACTGAATCACAAGATTTTTAGCTTTCTTGAATTTCTCTGGCTTTATAGATCACCACAGGATTGTGTAAAATGGCCTGAATTCACTGGGAAGTTTACACCTCCCTGTGATTTGGTAGCCCAGGTCCCAGGGGAGCAACCATGCAGGGGATTGCAGTGGGTGATGGGGCTTCAATTCTGTGAAATCCCAGTGCTGTTCTCCACAAATAGATGCTACCAGCAGTGCAGCTATGATTAGGTGTGCTGAGCTGGAGGAGCCCTGATGCCTACTTTGTTGCTTTGCCCTCCAAGCAATGGCGATCAGTGGACCTCTGCAGCATCCTCCCTGTACCTCCACCTGCCACTGGTATTAGTTGTAGAGTTCACTTGTCATTCAAGGAAAAATGTTTCTGTAGTACCAGTGACACCAAACCTAGGTTTGGCTTCCTGCCATCCAAAGCCAGTTATCAATAGGCAAAGGCTGGTACAAGGAAAGTCAGTTTATTCGAGAGCCAGCAGCCTGAGAAGAGGGCAGACTAATGTCACAATGACCATCTTAACATCTCAGTGCAGGCTGTGGTTTTTATGAGGTGGTACAAGGAAGGCAGAACAAAAGAAAATGATGGGAGGGAGGGGATTATCCAATCTCCATTGAGGGTGCTGTGTGCAAGTCAGCACAGTATTCCCTGATAACCACGTGTCAACTGTTGGTCTGGTGTTTGCCATTTTGTTTTTATGGTGGAAGGTGAGAAAATCTCTTGAAGCCAAGATTTCTGGAGTCTGGAGTCTTCTTCCTTTGAGGTTAGCTCCTTGAATCCTTTAAGCAAACAGGTAGTTCATCTGTAGCTTACATGTGAATTTACCAGTCATCAATTAGAGAAACAATGTTAAGAGAATAGTGGGGTGGGTTACACTATTTCTTGGGTTTGAAAAAAGATGTGCTCTTTAACCCAACAAAAAGGGTGAGAGGAGGAGAGTTCTTGGATGTCTGGGGGAAACAGTCAGGCTTTGTGGCTTTGTTTCTCCATCTAGAATGCAGATTGCTAGACAACTGTGGCCTCACCTCTGTGCTTCATCCCTGCCCAGGTCCCTGGGCTCAGCCACAGTTCACTGCTCACTTCTGTAGGAATGCTCACTGAATTTCTTTGCCCCTCCAGGTGAAGGGAGTACCAGGGGCAACCTGATTCCTCCCCTCTCTGGACTGAGTCACACAGTATTCTCCTTGCTGCAAGGCTGCATCCATTGCTCATATCAGCTCTTCTTCTTTCTCGCCTCCCCATTTGCCCACCATAAGTTTCAATGCACCGATCTGTTAGATGTGTTTGTGTGTTGATCAGGAAATCCTTTGTTTAATTATAGCTGTTCAAATTGTCAAAACTTCAAGAGGAGATCTCTCTTGCTGCCATTCCTCTAACCTAGAATCTGTTTTAAAAGTATATTAAAGGAGAGTCTTAGATGGTGACCAGCAAGAAGGTAGGGAGAGAGAGTATGTGAGAGAGTGAGGAAGCGATAGAGGAGTGTGTGGACGTGTGGTGTGTGTGTGTGAGTGAGAGCTAGAGACAGTTAGATCCTGCAGGTCTTCCAAGGGGCTGCCAAACTGGGAAGTCTTAGATGGTGGAGCCTCATTGGCACGACAGACACTCCAGGGGCAGCCAGCACAGGCACAGAGATCAAGCCATCTTGAAAAACAGAGCTTCTAGAGACTAGGATCCTAACTTCGCCACTACCCAATCTGGTCTCAGACACAAATCGGGATGCTACAGCCACTCGGGTAAAAGACCTGCGACCAAAGCTGCAGACCCACGGACACCAAGACCCCAGGCACCTGGGTCGCAGATTTCTGTGAGTCACAGAGCCAACCCCCCTCCCCACCGGCCCTGTGGCAGTGGCATAGGAACTGCCAGACCCTCTACGCTCAAACAGGCCTCCTGCCCACACACAGCAGTGGCGGCTCTACCTGAATTTGAGCCTGGGTGTGCAGACACGGGAAGTTTGTTTCCTGTGGCCAGACCCTGCGCCCACACAGGGAGGCTGTGCTGAATTTGAGCCTGAGAGCACAAACTCAGGGAGTTTGTTTCCTGCAACCAGACCCTGCGCCCATGCAGAGAGGCTGTGCTGAATTTGAGCCTGAGAGTGCGAACTCGAGGAGTTTGTTTCCTGGGATCAGACCCCCTACCCGTGCAGGGAGGCTACACTGAATTTGAGCCTGGGTGTGCAGACAAGGGAAGTTTGTTTCCCGCAGCCAGACCCCTGGCCCATGCAGGGAGGCTGCACTGAATTTGAGCCTGGGTACACGGGCACAGGGAGTTTGTTTCCCGCAGTGCACACCTGCGGGAACAGACCCCACGCCTACAAAGGATGGCAGAGGTACCTGAATTGATTCAGGGCAAGCGCACATGGAAGGCTGTTTTCCGCAAGGCAGGAGTGGACCTCCTGCCAACACAGTGTGACTGTGCAACCTGGTCCACCAAGCAGACCAGGGACCCTGATTCCCTGCATAAGATGCAGCACTGTGCACCAGTGACTTGACTCTGTTTCTCATCATGCACTCCTGGGATCCCTGATTCCCAGTGCATTCACACTAAGAGCCAGTGACTCCAATTCTAAGCACATATGCACACAGGGACCCTGATTCTTGGTGCAAGGCTGCCCCAAGCAACAGAGACACTGATACTCGATTCTTGGCATGGGCACAGGGGGTCTCTGACTCCTGACACATGCTAGGGGACTCTGATTTTCAGGGTCTCTGTTTCAGTGCAGCACAGGCAGGGTTCTTGATTCTAGGTGTGCATAAGAGGCCACAATAAGCGCCTGTGACTGGTCCTGGGCAAGCCTGGCTCCCACCAGCCCAAGGCAGCCACATGTCTTGGGGTTGGAGCTCTTCAGTGACATTTGGGGTGCGAAGCTCCCACTGCACATGGCCCAGGCCTGAGCAACTCAACATTTGAAGCTTCTGGTGACAGTTAAAATGGGGCAATAACGAAACAATCCCCAGAGGAAAGAAAATGAGGAATCGCCAACAAAGAAAATAAGTGAAAAGGAAGCATGCAACATGATAGAAAAAGAATACAGAGTAATGGTGGTACAGTTCATACACCGGATGGATGAGAAAAATCAACAACCTATGCAAAAACCAGAAAGAAATCAAAAGTGATATAACTACAATAAAAAACACCAATGGAAGGTTTCAACAGTAGACTAGAAGAATCAGAGGTCTGAAGTAGTGAGTTAGAAGATAAGGTACAGAAACAAGCCCAATCTGAACAGCAACTGGAGAAAAAAAATGAAAAGCAGGAGGAGAGCCTAAGGGAGCATTAGGACAACGCAAAATGAAGTAACATACATATAATAGGGCTGCCAGAAGGACAAGAAGAGCAGCAAGGATTAGAAAATCTATTTGAAGAAATAATGACAGAAAACTTCCCTGATATGGGGAAGAAAAAAGTTACACAAGTACAGAGAGACCCAAGCAAGTGAATCCGAAAAGACCCACACCAAGACACATCATAATTACAATGACAAATGTTAACAACAAAGAGAGAATCTTAAAGGCTTCAAGAGAGAGACAGAGAGTTACTTACAAAGGATCCCAATCAGATTATCAAATGATTTCTCAACAGAAACACATCAAACTAGAAGGGAATGGAAGGAGGAATACAAAGAGATGACAATCAAAGGACTGAATCCAAGAATATTCTATCCAGCAAGACTATCAATCAAAATTGAAGGGGAAATCAGGAGCTTCACAGAGGAAAAAAAGGCTAAGGGAGTTTATCACTACCAAGCCAGCAATGCAAGAAATGCTAAAAGGACTGGTGTGAAAAGAAGAAATAGAAAGGGAAGAAGGAACACAGGCATAAAATAAAGAAATGGCTACAAACAAGTACCTATCAATAATAACATTAAACATAAATGGATTAAATGATCCAATCAAATGACATCAAATGAATTAATGGATAAGAACACATGACCCATATATATGCTGCCTACAAGAGACCCATCTCAGAACAAGGGACTCACACAGACTGAAAGTGAAGGAATGGAAAAATATCTTACAGGAAAATGAAAATGAAAAAAAAAAGCTGGGGTAGCAATACTTATATCTGACAAAATAGAGCTCAAAGTGAAAGCCATAACAACAGATATGGAAGGCCATTTCATACTACTAAAGGGATTGATACAACAAGAGGATATAACCCTGATAAACATATATGCACCCAATACGGGAGCACCCAAATACATTAAAAAAAAAAAAAAAAACTCCTGGAAGATATCAAGGGAGAGATTGACAACAAGACAATCATAGTAGGGGACTTTACTACACCACTGACATCACTGGATAAAACCTCTATAGAAAAAAAAAAATCAGCAAAAAACAGCAATCCTAAATAACTCACTAGATCAGATGGACTTAATTGACATCTTCAGAACATTTCTCCCTAAAGCCACGGAATATACGTTCTTCTCAAGTGCACATGGAAAATTATCAAAAATAGATGACATATTGGGCCACAAGCAAAGTCTCCCCAAATTCAAGAAGATTGAAATCATATCAAGCATTTTCTCAGACCATAATGGCATAATATTACAAATAAACTACAATAAAAACAGCCCCAAAATTTCAAACACTTGGAATCTGAATAGCATGCTATTAAAAAATGATTGGGTTACCAAAGAGATAAAAGAATAAATTAAAAACATCCTGGAAACTAATGACAATAAAAACACAACAATCCCAAAACTATAGGACACAATGAAAGCAGTCATGAGAGGGAAGTTTATAGCACTACAGGCCTACCTCATAAAACAAGAAAAAATGGTAATAAATCATCTAACTCTATAACACAAAGAATTAGAAAGAGAGCAACAAGAAAAGGCCAGAGTAAGCAGCAGGAAGGAAATAATAAAGATCAGAGCAGAAATAAATGACATAGAGACAAAAAAAATACAAAAGATCAATGAAACCAAGAGGTGGTTCTTTGAAAGGATAAACAAGATTGATGAACCTCTAGCCAGGCTCACCAAGAAGCAAAGAGAGAGGACCCAAATAAACAAAATCAGAAATGAAAGAGGAGAAACAACAACAGACCCACAGAAATACAAAGGATTGTTAAAAAAATATTATGAACAACTCTATTCTAACAAACTAGACAACCTGGAGGAAATAGACATATTCCTAGAAAAATACAACCTTCCAAAACTCAATCAGGAAGATTCTAAAAGTCTCAATAGACTGATAACTATGGAAGAAATTGAAACAGTCATCAAAATCTTCCATAAAACAAAAGCCGGGGCCAGACGGTTTCACAGGGGAGTTTTACCAAACTTTCAAGGAAGAACTAAAACCTATTCTCCTAAGATTATTCAAAAAAATTCAAGAGGAAGGAACACTTCTAAGCTCATTCTATGAAGCCAGCATCACCCTAATACCAAAACCAGATAAAGACAACACAATGAAAGAGAATTACAGGCCAATATCGCTCATGAACATAGATGCCAAAATCCTCAACAAAATTCTCGCAAATAGGATCCAGCATTACATCAGAAAGATCATAAACCATAACCAAGTAGGATTTGTCCCAGGGATGCAAGGATGGTACAATATCCGCAAATCAATAAACGTGATACATCACATAAACAAATTGAGAGATAAAAATCACACAGTCATATCAATTGATGCAGAAAAAACATTTGACAAAATCCAACAACCTTTCTTGATAAAAACTCTCAGCAAGGTGGGAATGGAAGGATCATACCTCAACAAAATAAAAGCCATATATGACAAACCCACAGCCAACATCATACTCAATGGGCAAAAACTAAAATCATTTCCCCTAAGAACAGGAACAAGACAGGGATGCCCACTTTCACCACTCCTGTTCAACATATTACTGGAAGTACTAGCCATTGAGATCAGACAAGGAGAAATAAAAGCTATACAAATTAGAAAAGAAAAAGTAAAACTGTCCTTTTTCACAGATAACATGATATTGTACATAGAAAACTCTAAAGACTCCATCAAAAAATCAATAGACTTAATAAATGAATTTGCCAATGTAGCAGGATAAAAAAATCAATGCCAAGAAATCTATGGCATTTCTATACACCAATAATGAACTTACAGAAAGAGACTAAAAAAGCAACCCCATTTACCATCACACCAAAAAAATTAAGATACTAGGAATAAACTTAACTAAGGAGGTAAAAGGCCTATACGCAGAAAACTACAGGACACTGAAAAAAGAGATAGAGAAAGATATAAACAGATGGAAGAACATATAGGGTTCATGGATTGGTAGAATCAACATCATTAAAATGTCCATACTACCCAAAGCAATCTATAGATTCAATGCACTGCCCATTAAAATACCAATGGCATATTTCACAGACCTAGAAAAACTCTCCAAAATTTCATCTGGAATAAAAAAAGACCCCAAAGAGCTGCAGCAAACCTGAGGAAGAAGAACAAAGTAGGTGGGATCTCAATACCAGATATCAAGCTCTATTACAAAGCCACTGTTCTCAAAACAGCCTGGTACTGGCACAAGAGCAGACATATAGATCAATGGAATAGAATAGAGAACCCAGAAATTGACCCAAGACACTATGCTAAATTAATATTTGACAAAGGAGGCATGAACATACAATGGAGTCAAGACAGTCTCTTCAATAAATGGTTTTGGGAAAATTGGACATACATGAAAAAAAAATGAAACTAGATCACCAACTTACACCATACACAAAAATAAACTCAAAATGGATAAAGGACTTAAACATGAGACAAGAAACCATAAAAATACTAGAGGAATCCACAGGCAGCAAAATTTCAGACATATGCCAAAGCAATTTCTTCACTGATACTGCTTCTAGGGAAGTTGTCGGCACGTGGTATTTTGTGGAAGAGCCACACTCAAGGGGCCAAAGAGCCGCATGTGGCTTGCAAGCCACGGTTTGGCAACCACTGTCCTAGGTCAATGGAAACTAAAGAGAAAATAAACAAATGGGACTACATAAAAATAAAAAGCTTTTTCACAGCAAAAGAAACCATCAACAAAACAACAAGAAAGCCCACTGCATGGGACAACATATTTGCCAATGTTATCTCCAATAAGGGTTTACAGGGAACTCATACAACTTAACAAAGGGAAGATAAACAACCCAATCAAAAAATGGGCACATGACCTAAATAGACACTTTTCGAAAGAGGACATTCAGAAAGCCAAGAGACATATGAAAACATGCTCAAAGTCACTAATCATTCCAGAGGTGCAAATCAAAACAACAATGAGCTACCACCTCACACCTGTCAGAATGGCTATCATCAACAAATCAACAAGCGACAAGTGCTGGAGAGGATGCCGAGAAAAAGGAATCCTCCTTCACTGATGATGGGAATGCAGACTGGTGCAGCCACTGTGGAAAACAGTATGGCTTCTCCTCAAAAAATTAAAAATAGAACTGCCATTTGACCCAGTAATACCACTTCTAGGAATATATCCCAAGAAGCTAGAAACACCAATCACAAAGGATATATACACCCCTATGTTTATAGCAGCACAGTTTACAATACCTAAGTTTTGGAAACAGCCTAAATGCCCATCAGCAGATGAGTGGATTAGAAAACTATGATACATCTACACAATGGAATACTCCACTGCTATAAAAAAGAAGGAATTCTTACCATTTGCAACAGCATGAATGGAACTGGAGAGCATTATGCTAAGTGAAATAAGCCAGTCAGTGAAAGAAAAATACCACGTGATCTCACTCATTTATGGATAATAAAGAACATTATAAACTGATGAACCAAAATAGATACATAGGCAGACAAGCATCGAACAGACTGTCAAACGACAGTGGGAAGGCTGGGGATGGTTCGGGGCAGGGGGGCGCGGGGAGGTAAGAGATCAACCCAAGGATTTGTATGCATGCATATAAGCATAACCAATGGACGCAAGGCACTGGGAGGGGGGTGAGGGCATGTGCCGGGGTGTAAGGGAGGCTGGGGAAGGTCAATTGGGAAAAAAAGGAGACATATGCACTACCCTTTGTAATACTTTAAACAATAAAAAAGAAAAAAATGAAAGTACATTAAACATACATGTAATAGAATAGATTAAAAATTTTGAAGAAAATTAAAATCACCCATAATCTACCACTAAAATGTTACTCACATTTGCATTTTGTCATATCCTCTCCAATGTTTTCTATGAATATATATTTTAAACATTGAGACAATATTGGATTCAGTTTTGATTTCTGCTTTTTTCACTAATGCTGAAAGTAATTTCCCATTATACCAAAGCACTGTTGTTTATTTAACCAATTCACTGCTGTACAACATTTAGATTTCATCTAATTTTCACTATTATGAATAAAGCTGTCAATAATATCATTGGGCAGTCCTAACCGGTTTGGCTCAGTGGATAGAGCGACGGCCTGCAGACTCAAGGGTCCCAGGTTTGATTCTGGTCAAGGTTATGTACCTTGGTTGCGGGCACATACCCAGTAGGGAGTGTGCAGGAGGCAGCTGATTGATGTTTCTCTCTCATCTATGTTTCTAACTCTCTATCCCTTTCCCTTCCTCTCTGTAAAAAATCAATAAAATATATTTAATAATAATAATAATAATATCATTGGGCATAAATCTCTTTCCTTGTTCATAATCATTTTCTTAGGATAAAATCCTAAAAGAAAAATTACTGGCATAAATTTTTAAAAGAGTCAATATACTGTATATGCCAAATTGTTTTCCAAAAAGCTGATAATAATAAAAGCTACCTGAGTGCCTGTTATATGCCAAATATTATTTTAGGTAGATTTTATTATGCCTGTTTTACAGGTGAAGAAACTAAAGTTCATTGATATTATTTAAACAGAGTCACAGAAATAACTAGTAGCCAAGCTGGAATTCAAATTCAGAATTGCCCAATTCCAAAGCTCATGTTATTTCCATATGGATTTCAAGAAAAATGTTTTGCATTATGAAATTATTGTGTATTTACTGGAGAAAATATGAAAAATACAAGTAGAAAGTAGAGAAAATAAATTACTCATGAATTCACCACTTGCAACAATTTAGTGTACTTCCTTAGGCTTTCGTTCCAGATACAATTTCTGGGGTAAAATAATTATAATATTGCATATATAATTTTGCATTCTGTGTTTATTACTTAATACTTTTAATGCTGATCCATATTCTTTATAAACATAATTTTAAAAGTTGCGCATTATTGTCAGTAGATGTTACCATGTATATATTTTTGTTCATCTCACATGTGGATTTCTTCTTTTTATTCCCAGGACCCATTATCTCCCATGAAGCTTACAGAGTTCAATATTGGGAACCATTTGAATCTTCAAAATAAGTCACCATGGCGGATTAAAAGCTTCACAATATAAAAGCATTTTATCAAATACTTGCTGTGCAGATAGGTGTTTCAGGCCTTTACAAGTAATTTAATTTACTGACTGACTTCATCAATCCCATAGCAGTTAATTAAATATGGTCTTTCTCTATATATTTATTCCTTTCCCTCCCCTAATCTGTGAAAGCCTAAATGCATATATATCTTTCCAAAGACTCTTTTCATTCTTCTTGTAAGGTAAAGTGGAAGACTTTAATGGAGTCTTTAACTCCCCTGGAAAGTCCATTAATCATGTCTATAGGATCTTTGTGGTATTGAGGGTAGTCAGGCTTCAGACTACATGTGCTATTTGTGTGCATGTGCATTTACAAGCATGCATACGTGCAGTACATTTACACACAATTCTGCTGTGGTGTTGTGAAAATCAAGTTTTTAAAAATCTGAGGTTTTTATTCAATCATGTTTTTTTTCCTAAATAACAATTTAAATATATGCTGAGCTGTGAATACCACCCCTATATCAGGTATCTAAAATTCAAGATTCAACAGACTATGTAATCAAATTGGGAATTGAACAGCAATGTAAATGTAAAACGTGATCTCTGTCATAGATGTGTGGTGTTCCTGAAAGTAGTTCAGATCAGATTTCCACTCTACTAAATATAATAGTGTTTTACAGACTTTCAATGCCAACTTGGGGTAAAATTATCTAATTACTTTTATTTTATTTGCTATCTAGCTTTATTTTAGCCTTTATGAGTTATTGTCATGATAAAAATAACTATAAGCATAAGTTATGGACCATAGATTTTGTTAAGGGTTTTAATAATGATTTTCAAGTTTAATTTCAATAATATTCATCAGGATAAAATTTCATAGTTGAAATTGGCATAAGGATTAGCACTAAAGATCTGTGTTTTCACAGCAAGGTTAGTATACAGATAGTGATTATTTGATAGTAAGATAACATTCCCTTTTTCTATTTTTTTCCTTTTTTTGTTTCAATGGTAATTCTGCCATTAATATAGTCTACATCTATTTCCCAATTTATTTATAATCATTCTTTCTTTTAGTCCTAGTGCCTGAATCAATGAGTATGGACACTAATGCTGCTTATTTATAGTAATAACTAGAGGCCCAGTGCAAGAATTCATGCATGGGTGGGGTCCCTCTGGGTAGCCTGCGGGACTCAGGCCAAAACCCACAGTCCAACGCCGCCTGTCGCTCCCACCTGCTTGGCTCCTGCTCATTCCAGCCCCACTGCACCTGCCACAAGCTCGCACCCAATCAGTCCCAATCGGGAGAGGCTCATGCTGCCCTGCATCTGGCGCCCTCCCGAGGGAAGTGGCCTGCGGGATTGGGATGAAACCAGCTTTCCGACATCCCCTGAGGGGTCCTGGATTGTGAGATGGCACAGGCCAAGCAAAGGGACCCACCAATGCATGATCAGGGCCGGGGAGGGACTGTGTTAGGGCTCCAGGACATGTCCGGTCCCATCTTGCCCATCCTGATCTGCTGGACCCCAGAAGCAAGCTAACCTACCAGTTGGAGTGTCTGCCCCCTGGTGGTCAGTGCACATCATAGCAACTGGTCGACGAGTCAACTGTCTACCCCCTGGTGGTCAGTGCACGTCATAGCTAGTGTTGAGCAGCCTTAGCATATCATTAGCATATTACACTTTGATTGGTTGAACAGTCGACCAGTCACTGGACACTTAGCATATTAGGCTTTTATTATATAGGTTACCTAAGAGTACTGATGATTTTTATTTCTCAAGCTGTGCTCCAGTGCCCAGCTGTTCACAACAGAAGTCCCAATTCTTACAGAGATCAGTGAGTGTTATGGGCATCTTATGATATCAAGGAGTTGAGTTCCTAGAGGGATGTTAGGTTTACTAAATTATTTTCCCTAAAACCTTTTTGAGTAGAAAGTGTTGCCTGCCACAAACAATTCAGTGTTCAGGTTCCAGTGGAGTTGAAAAAATGATCAATCCAGCTATTTATAGAACAAAATTCCTGATTATTTTGATCCTCTAGGTAATTTTGGTCAGGATAAGAATTTTATCATAAATTAAATGGATTGTGGCAAGCATATCATTTGAGAGAATACTAGACATGACTAAATCTATTAGTGACTGCTTCTCAACTGTTGGAAGCTACCCATTGTCTTTACTATCAGAGAAGTGTAAACAAGGATCCTAGAATGCTGAAGAACCTTGAGCCCTGGCAAGGGCCAGAGCTATGCACTGATTGTTTAGTCGAGACAATGGTAGCTCAAGCAATTTCCTAACCAAATAGTCTCAGAGTAAATCTTTACTAATATTTACTGACCTTTAAGATAGTCTGTCTGTTACCAGAATTGCCTGCCTAACTAAGGGCTATATGTGTATCCAAAATTGAATAAAAGATTGGCAAGGCCCGGGCATCAGTGGAAGTCCTTCCCCTTGCGTTGGACTTTCTGCCTGGCCCCCAATATTTCCAAATTATTATTTCTTGTCTCATCTCTGTCATTTGCGCATGGCCTTTCTCCAGATCCCAAACCCTAAACCACGCAGGATGTGGTTTGCACATTTAGCACCTCAACGAGGGACATCTGGAGGAGAAAATTTTGCCTAGAGCAGAAAAACGAAGTTTCACCAGCAAGGTGGGGAAAAATTCACTGGATAGGTGGGGAAATTCACTGCATGCAAAGCTCATGGCCAGCTGCAGAAGTCGTGGTCTGTAAGTAGGGTGGGAAGGTCTTGTTTTAGTCAGGTTAATGGGGAAGAATTTGGTTAAAAAGTAAGAAACTTTATTGTAGACTTTTGGTTTGCATGCTTAAGGATAAAGGAATTAAAGTGTCAGAAGATATTCTCTTACAGTTTTTGCATGTTATTATAGAACATAACCCTTGGTTTCCTGAAGAAGGTACATTAGATCTTTAATGTTGGGAAAGAGTGGGTCAAAACTTGAAAAAAGCTCAGCAGCAGGGGAAAATCTTACCTCCAAATTGTTTCTCCTTGTGGAACATGGTATTGCATTTGCTAGAGCCTTTTAGAGAGGCTAAGGAGGATAAAACCTCTCCCCTTGCACCCTCCACTCCTAAAGAGGAGCAAAAAGAAAAATTGGAGGAATGGCCTTCATGGCCCTCTCCACCTCCATGTCCTAATCCTGAAACATTTAATTCACTGTTAATAGAATCACCTATGCAAAGAGCTATCCAAGAAGGATTAAAGGACATGTCGGTGATGGAAAGATTTGCTTTTCCTATTATACAGGCAGCTGATCCACAGCTCCCGGATCATATAATAAGACACCATGAAAAAAATTTGACTTTAAAATGATGAAGGCCTTGCATGAGAGCGTGGTTCAGGAACGGTCCGGCAGCTCCTTTTTACAGGAGAAATTATGAATAACATTTCTGAAGCATTCTTAGCTCCTTTTGATTGGTATTCTCTGGCTTGCGCAACTGTGGGTGGAGAAGATTATTAACTATGGAAGGGAGAATTTTTGGAGAAATGTCAGGAGCAAGCCCACGCAAACCACGGGCTGAATGCTCAAATAACTTATGAAATGCTGGCAGGACGGGGACAGTATAATGACATGCAAAATCATCTAAATTATGTACAATAGGCATATGAGCAAATTAGACTTTGTGGAAGAACAGGACATTTAAAAAAAGAATGTAGGCAACCAAGAAGAACACAAGATGGCACTCCAGGGAAAGGCATGAGCATTCCACCTCCAGATTCAATCAATGCAGATTCAACCTCTTTTATGTCCTAGATATTAAAAAGGAAATTATTGGGTACTTATCTATTTATTATTGTCTTTGTTGTTTATTGTTACTTTATTAAGCATGACTTTAATTTAATTTAATAAGAAAGAAATGATAGATAGCCAGGCCATTACTGAGTTTCCCCAGAACAAACAGAATGCGGGAATGGGGAGAGAGACAATATGAATGGTACACGTGGCCAATAATACAGGTTCTAGGAAAATTCCCTAGACAACGGGAAGTAATTAAAAAATTACTAGGTCTTTTGGCGATCCTGTAAAATGGATGCCAACTCGAGAATGTTATTAAAAGTCTCATTTTGCCATGTTTTTATTTACCAGTCCATCATTTGAAATTTAGACAAATGAGACATTTCTCAGAATTTAAGGATGCATCTGGGATTTCTGTACCTGTGAATAGAAAATCAAGCTTAAAAAAACACGTGTGCTCTGTCCAATTTGGGGTGACTTCTTGAGCCCCGATCTCTTCACAGATGCTACAGAATAAACCAGACTGTCTTTTCTTTAGAAAGATGGCAAAAAAAAAAAAAATGACACAAAGAAAATATACAGGCTGTATTTAGGCAATAGGATTAATATTTCCATAATAATAGGTAATTTTAAAATAATAATATACTGCATTCCAAGGTTGCCTCCCAAATCTTGGAAGCACTCCTGTCTTTATAAAATAAAATAAAAATAAAATAATGCTTTAGCATTGAAACCATTAAAAGTCAATAAGTTATCTCTATTACAAAATTTGCCAAAAGAAAATGCCTTGGATGGTAATTGGCTTTGAAATCTTAAAGTTGTTAGAACATAAATAATAAAAATAACTAAAATAAAGAATTTGTGGTAAAGCTTTTCATTAATAATATACTAATGATAAAGGGCCAGTCGCTCTTCTCCCTGTAAAAGTGGAGAAGCCAGCAGCAGCAACAGAAACCTTACATGTTATCTCTAAGAAAAAATGTGGCGGTTTTAAAATCCTATCCCCCTGCCTTTTCACCAGAAACATAGTTTTCCAAAGCCTTCAGTAAGTTAAAACTTTAGAACATTGCTAAATTAAATAATAAAAATTATTAAATATCTAGGTACTTTAAAATAACAAGATACTAAATATTAATCTAAATTTGCCTCATATGAAAAATCTACAGGATAGAATTGAATCTATTAATTAAATATACCTTGTATTTTACTTGAAATATATCCTTAAAAATGTAAAAGTATTATTAATGTAAGAAATACTAAGTATTTAACTTTTAAAAAGCTTCTAAGAATTTAAATTAAGCTGGGAGAAATTATAAAGTTTAGAAATTTATTTTTGAGAAAAGTAATTCTTATATTTTCTATGGAGAAATTAATGGTTCAAAATATATTGTAGCCGATGTGGTAAAATTTCAAACTAAGATATAATATATAACATGGTCTAATTAAAGAAAGATGATTAGGAGAGACAAAATGGTGGTGGAATAGACAGACGTGTCCCGAGCCTTGTCCCAAAGCAGATAGAATGAACAGCTGAAATGAATAACATCCAACCCGAATTAGCAAAGGAGACTCAGTGGCCCAGGGCACGGCAACTACGTGAGCAGCAGACACGTGAGCAGCCTGCTCCTGTCCAAGGAGCAGCAGCCCCGCAAGCAGCCCGCCCCAGGCCTAAGAGTAGCAGCCTCCTGTGGCCTCCCCCTGGCCAAGGAGCATCAGCTGTATAAGTGGCCCACTCCCCCATCCGAGGAACAGCAACTAAGCGAGCAGCCCACCCCATCCAAGGAGCAGCAGCCACAAGAGCAGCCCGCCCACAATTGAGGAGTGGTAGCCCCGCACAGCCTGCCCCCATCCAAGGAGCAGCAGCTGCATGCAGCCAGCACCCTGCACCTGTCCTAGGAACAGCAGCTGCACTAGCAACCTGCCCCCGTCAGAGGAGCAGCAGCCGCACAAGCAGCCTGCCCCCAACCAAAGAGCAGCAGCTGTGTGAGCAGCCCGCCCCCATATGAGGAACAGCAGCACCACAAGCAGCCCGCCCCCATTTGAGGAGCAGCAGCCACCCGAGCAGCCCACCCAGGACTGAGGAGCAGCAGCCACACGAGGAGACCGCCCACATTTGAGGAGCGGCAGCCCTGCGCAGCCCGCACTGGTCCAAGGAGCAGTAGCCACACACAGCCTGCACCTGTCCGATGAGCAGTAGCTGGGTGAGAGGCCTGCCCCTGTCAGAGGAGCAGCAGCCACATGTACAGCTCACTCCTGCCTGAGAAGCAACAGCCATACAAGCAGCCCATTCCCCATCTGAGGAGAAGCAGCTGCATGAGGAGCCTGCACCTGTACAAGGAACACCAGGCCAGAAAGCAACCTGCCCCTGTCTAAGAAGCAACAGCCTCTCGAGCAGCCCGCCCCATTTGAGGAATAGCAGCAAAGTGAAGCCAGCCCCAATCCAGGGAGCAGCAGCCACGTGAGCAGTTCGCCTCTGTCTAAGGAACATCAGCCACATGAGCAGCCCACTCCCATCCAAGGAACAGCAGCTGTGTGAGCAGCCTCCCCAACCAGCCAGAGGAGACACCACTGCTGTGAACAGCACCCACAAGAGGACCTGGGGCCAACTGAGAAGCAGCCACTTCAGTGACTGCCTGAGAAGCAACCGCAGCCCGAGGAGCCACTGCCAACAAAGGAGGATCCCCTGCATGACTCAACATCTAGATCAGTCAGTGAGACCAAAAATGGGTAGACAAAGAAAGCCCCAAAGGAAAGAAAAGGAGGGAGGATCCGGAAAAGATGGCGACCGGCAAGAAGGTAGGGAGAGAGAGAGTGTGAGTGAGGAACCCATAGAGGAGAGTGTAGATGTGTAGACGTGAGTGGTGTGTGTGTGGGTATGAGCTAGGGTCAGTTAGATTCTGCAGGGCTTCCAAGGGGCTGCCTAACCGGGCAGTCCTAGACGACGGAGCCCCGCGCACAAAGCAGACACTTCTCGGCGGCTGGTGCGGACGCGGAGACCACGCCATCTTGAGAAACAGAGCTGCCTGAGACTCGGATCCTGGCTTCTGACACAAACCAGGACCCTGCAGCCACTGGGGACAGAGAACTGCTATCACAGCTTCAGTGGAAGAAACAACAAGAATCCAGACTTCCCGGGCAGATTCCCGTGAGTCAAAGAGCCTGTCCCCCTCCCCGCAGGCGCACGCTGATAGCGCCATAGTAACTAATAGACACGCCCCTCGCTCAAGCTGCAGAGCTTTGCGCAGGGACGCGCGCTCCGCCTTAGGGAATTTGGCGCACAGGACAGAAGCAGCTCACCTTCGGGGAAATCTGTCAGTGTGCACAGAGGGCTCCCCTTCGGGGAATTGGGGGGAATTTGGCTTGCGGGTCACAGCTCCCCTTCGGGGAATCTTAGAGCGTGTGCACAAAGGGGCTTCCCTTTGGGGAATTTGGCGCGCAGGACGGACTCCGCCCCTCTTCGGGGATTCTGGGAGAGTGCACAAAGGCAGCTCACCTTCAGGGATTTTGAGAGTGTGCGCCCTAGCCGGTTTGGCTCAGTAGAGAGAGCACACACAGGACGCAGCTCCACTTCAGGGAATTTGGCACGCCGAACACAGCTGCCTGGGATCCCTGACTCACAGCGCATTCACACTAAGAGCCAACGACCCCAATTGTTGGTGCATGCACACACAGGGACCCTGATTCTCAACGAGAAACTGCACAAGGCAACAGAGACTCTGACACTCGATTCTTGGTGCAGATACAGGGAAACTCTGACTCCTGGCATATGCTAAGGATCTCATTTTCGGCACATACCAACAGTGTGGTGCTGACAAGGCCCCTGATTCTAAGTGTGCACACGAGACCACACGGAACACTGGGGACACTGACCCTGGGCAAGTCTGGTTCCCACCAACCAAAGGCAGCCACACGTCCTAGTGTCAGAGCACTTCAGTGAAACTCGGGTGGAGCGAAGTCCCCCACAGCGCACGGCCGAGGTCCACACAAACGGAAGCTTGAGCTTTCTGGTGATAGCCAGAATGGGGAAACGAAATAACTCACAGAGGAAAGAAAATGTGGAGTCGCCAAGAAAGGAAATTAGTGAAACTGAAGCTTGCAACATGACCGAAAAGGAGTTCAGAGCAATGGTCGTGGAATTTATACATCGGATGGATGAGAAAAAATCAACAACTTATGCAAGAATCAGGAAGAAATGAAAAGTGATATAGCTACAATCAAAAACACCATGGAAAGTTTCAACAGTAGACTACAAGAAGCAGAGGACCGAATTAGTGAGTTAGAAGATCAGGTACAGAAACAAGCTCAATCTGAACAGCAATTGGAGAAAAAAATTAAAAAGCAGGAGGAAAGCCTAAGGGAGCTTCGGGACAACATGAAGCGAAGTAACATGCGTATAATAGGGCTGCCAGAAGGACAAGAAGAGCAGCAGGGATTAGAAAATCTATTTGAAGAAATAATGACAGAAAACTTCCCGGATATGGGAAAGATAAAAGTTACGCAAGTACAGAGAGTCCCAAGCAGGATCAACCCCAAAAGACCCACACCAAGACATGTCATAATTTCAATGGCAAATATAAATGATAAAGAGAGAATCTTAAAGGCAGCAAGAGAGAGACAGAGAGTTACCTACAAAGGAACACCCATCAGATTGTCAAATGATTACTCAACAGAAACACAACAAGCTAGAAGTGAATGGAAGGAGGTATACAAAGTGTTGCAAAGCAAAGGACTGAATCCAAGAATACTATATCCAGCAAGACTATCAATCAAAATTGAAGGGGAAATCAGGAGCTTCGCAGACAAAAAAAGACTCAGGGAGTTTATCACCACCAAACCAGCAATGCAAGAATTGCTAAAGGGAATACTGTAAAAAGAAGAAATAAACAGGTAAGAAGGAATACAGACACAAAAAATAGATATGACTACAAACAAATACCTTTCAGTAATAACTTTAAATGTAAATGGACTAAATGCTCCAATCAAAAGACATCGAGTGGCTGAATGGATAAAAAAGCATGACCCATATATATGCTGTCTACAAGAGACCCACCTCACAACAAGAGACTCACACAGATTGAAAGTGAAGGGATGGAAAAATATCTTCCAGGCAAATGGAAATGAAAAAAAAGCTGGGGTAGCAATACTTATATCTGACAAATTAGACCTCAAAGTAAATGCCATAACAAGAGATAAGGAAGGCCACTTCATAATACTAAAGGGAGAAATCCAACAAGAAGAAATAATTCTGGTAAAACATATACGCTCCCAATATAGGAGCACCCAAATACATAAAAAAAACTCCTGGAAGATATCAAGGGAGAGATTAATAGCAATACAATCATAGTAGGAGACTTTAATACCCCACTATCACCATTGGACAAATCCTCTAAACAAAAAATCAGCAAAGAAACAGCAATCCTAAATGACTCACTAGACCAGATGGAATTAATTGACATCTTCAGAACATTTCACCCCAAAGCCACAGAATATACATTCTTCTCAAGTGCACATGGGTCATTTTCAAAGATAGACCATATGCTGGGTCACAGGCAAAGTCTCTTCAAATTCAAGAAGATAGAAATTATATCAAGCATCTTCTCAGATCACAGTGGCATAAAACTGGACATCAACTACAATAAATACAATCCAAAGAAATCAAACACATGGAGACTAAAACAGCATGCTATTAAACCAGGACTGGGTCACCAGAGAGATCAAGGAAGAAATAAAAAACATCATGGCAACAAATGACAATGAAAACACAACAATCCAAAATCTATGGGACACAGCGAAAGCAGTCTTGAGAGGGAAGTGCATAGCTCTACAAGCCTATTGCAAAAAACAAGAAACAATGGTAATAAATTACCTAACCCTACAACTCAAAGAGCTAGAAAAAGAGCAGCAAGAATAGCCCAGTGTAACCAGAAGGAAGGAAATAACAAAGATCAGAGCGGAGATAAATGACATAGAGACCAAAGAAACAATACAAAAGATCAACAAAACCAAGAGCTGGTTCTTTGAAAAGATAAACAAGATTGATGGACCTCTAGCCAGGCTCACCAAGAAGCAAAGAGAGAGGACCCAAATAAACAAAATCAGAAATGAAAGAGGTGAAATAACAACAGACCCCGCTGAGATACAAAGGATTGTTACAAAATACTACGAACAGCTCTATTCCAACAAACTGGACAACCTGGAGGAAATGGACATATTCCTAGAAAAATACAACCTTCCAAAAATCAATCAAGAAGAATCTCAACAGCTCAATAGGCCAATAACTATGGACGAAATTGAAGAAGTCATCAAAAAGCTTCCGGCAAACAAAAGCCCGGGGCCTGACGGCTTCACAGGAGAGTTCTACCAAACATTCAAGGAAGAACTAAAACCTATCCTCCTCAGACTATTCCAAAAAATTCAAGAGGAAGGAACACTTCCAAGCTCCTTCTATGAAGCCAGCATCACCCTAATACCAAAACCACATAAAGACAACACAATGAAAGAGAATTACAGACCAATATCCCTCATGAACATAGATGCCAAAATCCTCAACAAAATTCTAGCAAATCGGCTCCAGCAGTACATCAGAAAGATCATACACCATGACCAAGTAGGATTTATCCCGGGAATGCAAGGAAGGTACAATATCCGCAAATCAATAAACGTGATACATCACATAAACAAATTGAGAGATAAAAATCACATAGTCATATCAATTGATGCAGAAAAAGCATTTGACAAAATCCAACACCCTTTCTTGATAAAAACTCTCAACAAGGTGGGAATGGAAGGCTCATACCTCAACATAATAAAAGCTATATATGATAAACCCACAGCAAACATCATACTCAATGGACAAAAGCTAAAAACATTTCCCCTAAGAACAGGAACAAGACAGGGATGCCCACTCTCACCACTCCTGTTTGACATAGTACTGGAAGTATTAGCTAATGCAATTAGACTAGAAGAAGAAATAAAAGGCATCCAAATTGGAAAAGAACAAGTAAAGCTGTCTTTATTTGCAGACGACATGATATTGTACATAAAAAATCCGAAAGACTCCGTCAAAAAACTAATAGACTTAATAAATGAATTCGGCAATGTAGCAGGATACAAAATTAACGCCAAGAAATCTATGGCCTTTCTATACACCAATAGTGAACTTACAGACAGAGAGACTAAAAAGGCAATCCCATTTACCATCGCACCAAAAAAATTAAGATACCTAGGAATAAACTTAACTAAGGAGGTAAAAGACCTATACACGGAAAACTACAGGACACTGAAAAAAGAGATAGAGGAAGACGTAAACAGATGGAAGAACATACCATGTTCATGGATTGGTAGAATCAACATCATTAAAATGTCCATACTACCCAAAGCAATCTATAGATTCAATGCACTCCCCATTAAAATACCAACGGCATATTTCACAGACCTTGAAAGAACTCTCCAAAAATTCATCTGGAATAAAAAAAGACCCCGAATAGCCACAGCAATCCTGAGAAAGAAGAATAAAGTAGGAGGGATCTCAATACCAGATTTCAAGCTGTATTACAAAGCCACTATTCTCAAAACAGCCTGGTACTGGCACAAGAACAGACATATAGATCAATGGAACAGAATAGAGAATCCAGATATTGATCCAAACCACTATGCTCAATTAATATTTGACAAAGGAGGCATGAACATACAATGGAATAAAGACAGTCTCTTCAATAAATGGTGTTGGGAAAATTGGACAGACACATGCAAAAAAATGAAGCTAGATCACCAACTTACACCATACACAAAAATAAACTCAAAATGGATACAGGACTTAAACATAAGATGGGAAACCATAAAAATACTAGAGGAATCCACAGGCAGCAAAATCTCAGACATATGTCAAAAGAACTTCTTCACCTATACTGCCCCCTAGGGCAATGGAAGCTAAAGAGAAAATAAACAAATGGGACTACATCAAAATAAAAAGCTTTTTTACAGCAAAAGAAACTATCAACAAAACAACAAGAAAGCCCACTGCATGGGAGAACATATTTGCAAATGGCATCACTGATAAAGGTTTAATCTCCAACATCTACAGGCAGCTTATAACAACTTAATAAAAGGAAGATAAATGATCCAATAAAAAAAATGGGCAACGGACCTAAATAGAATCTTTTCCAAAGAAGACAGAAGGAAGGCCAAGAGACACATGAAAACATGCTCAAGGTCACTAATTATCCAAGAGATGCAAATCAAAACAACAATGCGCTATCATCTCACACACTGTCAGAATGGCTATCATCAACAAATCAACAAACGACAAGTGTTGGCGAGGATGCGGAGAAAAAGGAACCCTCGTGCACTGCTGGTGGGAATGCAGACTGGTGCAGCCACTGTGGAGAACAGTATGGAGTTTCCTCAAAAAAAAAACTGAAAATGGAACTCCCATTTGACCCAGTAATCCCACTCCTAGGAATATATCCTAAGAAACTGGGAACACCAATAAGAAAGGAAATATGCACCCCTATGTTCATAGCAGCACAATTTACAATAGCTAAGATCTGGAAACAGCCTAGGTGCCCATCAGCAGATGACTGGATCAGAAAACTATGGTACATCTACACAATGGAATATTATGCTGCCATAAAAAAGAAGGAATTCTTACCATTTGCAGCAACCTGGATGGAATTGGAGAACATTATGTTAAGTGAAATAAGCAAGTCAATGAAAGAAAAATACCACATGATCTCACTCATTTATGGATAATAAAGGACATTAAAAACTTGAACAAAAAGATAGATACAGAGGCAGTAAAGCATCAAACAGTCTGTCAAATTACAGCAGGAAGGTCAGGGAGAGGTGGGGAAGATAAGAGATCAATCAAAGGACTTGTATGCATGCATATAAGCATAACCAATGGACGCAAAACTCTGGGGGGTGAGGGCATATATGGGAGTGGTGTGTGGGGGGGGCAATGGTAAGATATGTACACATATAATACCTTAATAAAAAAATTGGAAACAAAAATAAAAAAAAAATAAAATAAAAGAATCAAAAAAAAAAAAAAGAAAAAGGAGGAATCACTAGAAAAGCGGCTAAGTGAAACAGAGGCATGCAATATGTCAGAAAAAGTATTCAGAATAAGGGTCATAGAGTTCATAAACTGGATGGAAGAAAAAAAATCAACACCTTATGAAAGAATCAAGAAATGGATGAAAAAATCAACAACTTATGTAAGAATCAAGAAGAAATGAAGAGTGATATAGCTGCAATAAAATACACCATGGAAAGTTTCAACAGTAGAGTAGGAGAAGCAGAGGACCGAATTAGTGAATTAGAAGACAGGGAAGCAAAACACAAATTGAACTGCAATTGGAGAAAATTAAAAAACAGGAGGACAGCCTAAGGGAGATATGGGACAACATGAAATGAAGCAACATACGAATAATAGGAGTGTCATAAAAACAGGAAGAGGAACAAGGGTTAGAAAACCTATTTGAAGAAATAATGTCAGAAAACTTCCCTGATGTGGGGAAGAAAAATGTCACACAAGCATAGAGAGTCCCAAACAAGATGAACCTGAAAAGACCAAGACACATCATAATTACTATGGCAAATGTTCAGGACAAAGAGAGAATCTTAAAGGCTGCAAGAGAGAGACAGAGTTACATACAAGGGAGCTCAAATTAGATTATCAAATGATTTCTCAACGGTAACACATCAGGCCAGAAAAGAATGGAAGGAAATTTACAAAGAGATGCAAATCAAGGGAATGAATCCAATAATAATCTATCCAGCAAGGCTATCATTAAAAATTGAAGGGGAAATAAGGAACTTCACTGACAAAAAAAGGCTAAGGGAATTTATCACTACCAAGCCAGCAAAGCAAGGAATGCTAAAGGGACTGGTGTAAAAAGAAGAACTAAAAAGGTAAGAAAGAACACAGGCACAAAAAATAAAAAGGCTACAAACAAGTACCTTTCAATAATAACGTTAAATGTAAATGGACTAAATGCTTCAATCAAAAGACATAGGATAACTGAGTGGATAAGAAAAACATAACCCATATATCTGCTGTCTACAAGAGACCCACCTCAGAACAAGGGACTCACACAGACTGAAAGTGAAGGAATGGAAAAAACATTTTCCAGGCAAATGGAAATGAAAAAAAAAAGCTGGCATAGCAATACTTATATCTGAAAAAATAGACCTCAAAGTGGAAGCCATAACAACAGATATGGAAGGCCATTTCATACTACTAAAGGGATTGATACAACAAGAGGATATAACCCTGATAAACATTTATGCACCCAATGAGGGAGCACCCAAAATACATTAAAAAAAAACCCCACAACTCCTGGAAGATATCAAGGGAGAGATCGACAACAATACAATCATAGTAGGGGACTTTAATACACCACTGACATCACTGGATAAATCCTCTAGACAAAAAAAAAATCAGCAAAAAAACAGCAATCCTAAATGACTCACTAGATCAGATAGACTTAATTGACAACTTCAGAACATTTAACCCCAAAGCCACGGAATATATGTTCTTCTCAAGTACACATGGGATATTTTCAAAAATAGACCACATATTGGGTCACAAGCAAAGACTGCAAAAATTCAAGAAGATTGAAATCATATCAAGCATTTTCTCAGACCACAATGGCATAATATTACAAATAAACTACAATAAAAACAGCCCAACAAATTCAAACACTTGGAAGATGCATAACATGCTATTAAACAATGATTGGGTTACCAAAGGAATCAAAGAAGAAATTAAAAATATCCTAGAAACTAATGACAATAAAAACACAGTAATCCAAAATCTATAGAACACAATTAAAGCAGGCCTGAGAGGGAAGTTTATAGTGCTATAGGCCTACCTCAAAACAAGAAAAAAATGGTAATAAATCATCTATCTCTACAACTCAAAGACTTAGAAAGAGAGCAACAAGAAAAGCCCAGAGTGAGCTAAAGGAAGGAGAGAATAAAGATAAGAGCAGTTAAATGACATAGAGACCATAAAAAACACACAATACAATACAAAAGATCAATGAAACCAAGAGCTGGTACTTGGATAAACAAGATTGATGAACCTCAAGCCAGGTTCATAAAGAAGCAAAGAGAGAGGACCCAAATAAACAAAATCAGAAATGAAAGAGGCGAAATAACAACAGACCCCACAGAAATACAAAGGATTGGTAAAAAATACTATGAACAACTGTATTCTAACAAACGAGACAACCTAGAAGAAACGGAAATATTCCTAAAAAATACAACCTTCCAAAACTCAATCAGGAAGATTCTAAAAATCTCAAAAGACTGATAACTATGGAAGAAATTGAAGCAGTCATAAAAAATTTTCCAGCAAACAAAAGCCCAGTGCCAGAAGGCTTCACAGGGGAGTCTTACCAAACATTCAAGGAAGAACTAAAACCTATCCTCCTCAGACTATTCCAAAAAATTTGAGAGGAAGGAACACTTCCAAGCTCCTTCTATGAAGCCAGCATCACCCTAATATCAAAACCACATAAAGACAACACAATGAAAGAGAATTACAGGCCAATATCCCTCATGAACATAGATGCCAAAATCCTCAACAAAATTCTAGCAAATCGGATCCAACAGTACATCAGAAAGATCATACACCATGACCAAGTAGGATTTGTCCCAGGGATGCAAGGATGGTACAATATCCACAAATCAATAAACGTGATACATCACATTAACAAATTGAGAGATAAAAATCACATAGTCATATCAATTGATGCAGAAAAAAACATTTGACAAAATCCAACAACCTTTCTGATAAAAACTCTCAGCAAGGTGGGAATAGAAGGATCATACCTCAACATAAGAAAAGCCATATATGACAAACCCTCAGCCAACATCATACTCAATGGGCAAAAATTAAAATCATTTCCCCTAAGAATAGGAACAAGACAGGGATGCCCACTCTCACCACTCCTGTTCAACATAGTACTGAAAGTACTAGCCATTGAGATCAGACAAGAAGAAGAAATAAAAGGCATCCAAATTGGAAGAGAAGAAGTAAAAACTGTCCTTATTCGCAGATGACGTGATACTGTACATAGAAAACCATCAAAATAGACTCCATCAAAATATTATTAGACTTAATAAATGAATTTTGCAATGTGGCAGGACACAAAATTAATGCCAAATAATCTATGGCAATTCTATACACCAATAATGAACTTACAGAAAGAGAGACTGAAAAACCCATCCTATTTACCATCACACCAAAAAAAAATTAAGATACCTAGGAATAAACTTAACTAAGGAGGTAAAAAGACCTATACTTAGAAAACTACAAGACATTGAAAAAAGAGATAGAGGAAGACATAAACAGATGGAAGAACATATCGGGTTCATGGATTGGTAGACTCAACATTATTAAAATGTCCATACTACCTAAAGTAATCTATAGATTTAGTGCTTCCCCCATTAAAATACCAACAGCATATATCACAGACCTAGAACGAACTTTCCAAAAATTCTTCTGGATAAAAAAAAGACCCCAAATAGCTGCAGCAAACCTGAGGAAGAAAAACAAAGTAGGTGGGATCTCAATACCAGATATCAAGCTCTATTACAAAGCCACTTTCCTCAACACTGCTTGGTACTGGCACAAGAACAGATATATAGATCAATGGAATAGAATAGAGAACCCAGAAATCGACCCAAACCACTATGCTCAAATAATATTTGACAAAAAGAGACATGAACATACAATGGAGTCAAGACAATCTCTTTAATAAAATGGTGTTGGGAAAATTGGACAGATACATGCAATAAAATGAAACTAGACCACCAACTTACACCATACACAAAAATAAACTAAAAATGGATAAATGACTTAAACATAAGACAGGAAACCATAAAAATGCTAGAGGAATCCACAGGCAGCAAAAACTCAGACATATGCTGAAGGAATTTCTCCACTGATACTGCTCATAGGGCAATGGAATCTAAAGAGAAAATAAACAAATGGGATTACATCAAAATAAAAAGCTTTTGCACAGCAAAAGAAACCATTAACAAAAAAACAAGAAAGCTCATTGCATGGGAGAACATATTTGCCAATGTTATCACCGATAAGGGTTTAATCTCCAACATTTACAGGGAACTAATACAATTTAACAAAAGGAAGATAAACAACCCAATAAAAAAAAATGGGCAACGGACCTAAATAGATACTTTTCGAAAGAAGACAGAAGGAAGGCCAAGAGGCATATGAAAAAATGCTCAACGTCACTAATCATCCAAGAGATGCAAATTAAACAACAATGCAGTACCATCTCACACCTGTCAGAATGGCAATCATCAACAAATCAACAAACAACAAGTGCTGGTGAGGATGTGGAGGAAAAGGAACCCTCATGCACTGCTGGTGGGAATATAGATTGTGGAGAACAGTGGACTAAATGCTCCAATCAAAAGACATCGAGTGGCTGAATGGATAAAAAAGCATGACCCATATATATGCTGTCTACAAGAGACCCACCTCACAACAAGAGACTCACACAGATTGAAAGTGAAGGGATGGAAAAATATCTTCCAGGCAAATGGAAAATGAAAAAAAAAGCTGGGGTAGCAATACTTATATCTGACAAAATTAGACCTCAAAGTAAATGCCATAACAAGAGATAAGGAAGGCCACTTCATAATACTAAAGGAGAAATCCAACAAGAAGAAATAATTCTGGTAAACATATACGCTCCCAATATAGGAGCACCCAAATACATAAAAAAAACTCCTGGAAGATATCAAGGGAGAGATTAATAGCAATACAATCATAGTAGGAGACTTTAATACCCCCACTATCACCATTGGACAAATCCTCTAAACAAAAAATCAGCAAAGAAACAGCAATCCTAAATGACTCACTAGACCAGATGGAATTAATTGACATCTTCAGAACATTTCACCCCAAAGCCACAGAATATACATTCTTCTCAAGTGCACATGGGTCATTTTCAAAGATAGACCATATGCTGGGTCACAGGCAAAGTCTCTTCAAATTCAAGAAGATAGAAATTATATCAAGCATCTTCTCAGATCACAGTGGCATAAAACTGGACATCAACTACAATAAATACAATCCAAAGAAATCAAACACATGGAGACTAAACAGCATGCTATTAAACCAGGACTGGGTCACCAGAGAGATCAAGGAAGAAATAAAAAACATCATGGCAACAAATGACAATGAAAACACAACAATCCAAAATCTATGGGACACAGCGAAAGCAGTCTTGAGAGGGAAGTGCATAGCTCTACAAGCCTATTGCAAAAAACAAGAAACAATGGTAATAAATTACCTAACCCTACAACTCAAAGAGCTAGAAAAAGAGCAGCAAGAATAGCCCAGTGTAACCAGAAGGAAGGAAATAACAAAGATCAGAGCGGAGATAAATGACATAGAGACCAAAGAAACAATACAAAAGATCAACAAAACCAAGAGCTGGTTCTTTGAAAAGATAAACAAGATTGATGGACCTCTAGCCAGGCTCACCAAGAAGCAAAGAGAGAGGACCCAAATAAACAAAATCAGAAATGAAAGAGGTGAAATAACAACAGACCCCGCTGAGATACAAAGGATTGTTACAAAATACTACGAACAGCTCTATTCCAACAAACTGGACAACCTGGAGGAAATGGACATATTCCTAGAAAAATACAACCTTCCAAAAATCAATCAAGAAGAATCTCAACAGCTCAATAGGCCAATAACTATGGACGAAATTGAAGAAGTCATCAAAAAGCTTCCGGCAAACAAAAGCCCGGGGCCTGACGGCTTCACAGGAGAGTTTCTACCAAACATTCAAGGAAGAACTAAAACCTATCCTCCTCAGACTATTCCAAAAAATTCAAGAGGAAGGAACACTTCCAAGCTCCTTCTATGAAGCCAGCATCACCCTAATACCAAAACCACATAAAGACAACACAATGAAAGAGAATTACAGACCAATATCCCTCATGAACATAGATGCCAAAATCCTCAACAAAATTCTAGCAAATCGGCTCCAGCAGTACATCAGAAAGATCATACACCATGACCAAGTAGGATTTATCCCGGGAATGCAAGGAAGGTACAATATCCGCAAATCAATAAACGTGATACATCACATAAACAAATTGAGAGATAAAAATCACATAGTCATATCAATTGATGCAGAAAAAGCATTTGACAAAATCCAACACCCTTTCTTGATAAAAACTCTCAACAAGGTGGGAATGGAAGGCTCATACCTCAACATAATAAAAGCTATATATGATAAACCCACAGCAAACATCATACTCAATGGACAAAAGCTAAAAACATTTCCCCTAAGAACAGGAACAAGACAGGGATGCCCACTCTCACCACTCCTGTTTGACATAGTACTGGAAGTATTAGCTAATGCAATTAGACTAGAAGAAGAAATAAAAGGCATCCAAATTGGAAAAGAACAAGTAAAGCTGTCTTTATTTGCAGACGACATGATATTGTACATAAAAAATCCGAAAGACTCCGTCAAAAAACTAATAGACTTAATAAATGAATTCGGCAATGTAGCAGGATACAAAATTAACGCCAAGAAATCTATGGCCTTTCTATACACCAATAGTGAACTTACAGACAGAGAGACTAAAAAGGCAATCCCATTTACCATCGCACCAAAAAAATTAAGATACCTAGGAATAAACTTAACTAAGGAGGTAAAAGACCTATACACGGAAAAACTACAGGACACTGAAAAAAAGAGATAGAGGAAGACGTAAACAGATGGAAGAACATACCATGTTCATGGATTGGTAGAATCAACATCATTAAAATGTCCATACTACCCAAAGCAATCTATAGATTCAATGCACTCCCCATTAAAAATACCAACGGCATATTTCACAGACCTTGAAAGAACTCTCCAAAAATTCATCTGGAATAAAAAAAGACCCCGAATAGCCACAGCAATCCTGAGAAAGAAGAATAAAGTAGGAGGGATCTCAATACCAGATTTCAAGCTGTATTACAAAGCCACTATTCTCAAAACAGCCTGGTACTGGCACAAGAACAGACATATAGATCAATGGAACAGAATAGAGAATCCAGATATTGATCCAAACCACTATGCTCAATTAATATTTGACAAAGGAGGCATGAACATACAATGGAATAAAGACAGTCTCTTCAATAAATGGTGTTGGGAAAATTGGACAGACACATGCAAAAAAATGAAGCTAGATCACCAACTTACACCATACACAAAAATAAACTCAAAATGGATACAGGACTTAAACATAAGATGGGAAACCATAAAAATACTAGAGGAATCCACAGGCAGCAAAATCTCAGACATATGTCAAAAGAACTTCTTCACCGATACTGCCCCTAGGGCAATGGAAGCTAAAGAGAAAATAAACAAATGGGACTACATCAAAATAAAAAGCTTTTTTACAGCAAAAGAAACTATCAACAAAACAACAAGAAAGCCCACTGCATGGGAGAACATATTTGCAAATGGCATCACTGATAAAGGTTTAATCTCCAACATCTACAGGCAGCTTATACAACTTAATAAAAGGAAGATAAATGATCCAATAAAAAAAATGGGCAACGGACCTAAATAGAATCTTTTCCAAAGAAGACAGAAGGAAGGCCAAGAGACACATGAAAACATGCTCAAGGTCACTAATTATCCAAGAGATGCAAATCAAAACAACAATGCGCTATCATCTCACACCTGTCAGAATGGCTATCATCAACAAATCAACAAACGACAAGTGTTGGCGAGGATGCGGAGAAAAAGGAACCCTCGTGCACTGCTGGTGGGAATGCAGACTGGTGCAGCCACTGTGGAGAACAGTATGGAGTTTCCTCAAAAAACTGAAAATGGAACTCCCATTTGACCCAGTAATCCCACTCCTAGGAATATATCCTAAGAAACTGGGAACACCAATAAGAAAGGAAATATGCACCCCTATGTTCATAGCAGCACAAATTTACAATAGCTAAGATCTGGAAACAGCCTAGGTGCCCATCAGCAGATGACTGGATCAGAAAACTATGGTACATCTACACAATGGAATATTATGCTGCCATAAAAAAGAAGGAATTCTTACCATTTGCAGCAACCTGGATGGAATTGGAGAACATTATGTTAAGTGAAATAAGCAAGTCAATGAAAGAAAAATACCACATGATCTCACTCATTTATGGATAATAAAGGACATTAAAAACTTGAACAAAAAGATAGATACAGAGGCAGTAAAGCATCAAACAGTCTGTCAAATTACAGCAGGAAGGTCAGGGAGAGGTGGGGAAGATAAGAGATCAATCAAAGGACTTGTATGCATGCATATAAGCATAACCAATGGACGCAAAACTCTGGGGGGTGAGGGCATATATGGGAGTGGTGTGTGGGGGGGCAATGGTAAGATATGTACACATATAATACCTTAATAAAAAAATTGGAAACAAAAATAAAAAAAAAATAAATAAAAGAATCAAAAAAAAAAAAAAGAAAAGGAGGAATCACTAGAAAAGCGGCTAAGTGAAACAGAGGCATGCAATATGTCAGAAAAAGTATTCAGAATAAGGGTCATAGAGTTCATAAACTGGATGGAAGAAAAAATCAACACCTTATGAAAGAATCAAGAAATGGATGAAAAAATCAACAACTTATGTAAGAATCAAGAAGAAATGAAGAGTGATATAGCTGCAATAAAATACACCATGGAAAGTTTCAACAGTAGAGTAGGAGAAGCAGAGGACCGAATTAGTGAATTAGAAGACAGGGAAGCAAAACACAAATTGAACTGCAATTGGAGAAAATTAAAAAACAGGAGGACAGCCTAAGGGAGATATGGGACAACATGAAATGAAGCAACATACGAATAATAGGAGTGTCATAAAAACAGGAAGAGGAACAAGGGTTAGAAAACCTATTTGAAGAAATAATGTCAGAAAACTTCCCTGATGTGGGGAAGAAAAATGTCACACAAGCATAGAGAGTCCCAAACAAGATGAACCTGAAAAGACCAAGACACATCATAATTACTATGGCAAATGTTCAGGACAAAGAGAGAATCTTAAAGGCTGCAAGAGAGAGACAGAGTTACATACAAGGGAGCTCAAATTAGATTATCAAATGATTTCTCAACGGTAACACATCAGGCCAGAAAAGAATGGAAGGAAATTTACAAAGAGATGCAAATCAAGGGAATGAATCCAATAATAATCTATCCAGCAAGGCTATCATTAAAAATTGAAGGGGAAATAAGGAACTTCACTGACAAAAAAAGGCTAAGGGAATTTATCACTACCAAGCCAGCAAAGCAAGGAATGCTAAAGGGACTGGTGTAAAAAGAAGAACTAAAAAGGTAAGAAAGAACACAGGCACAAAAAATAAAAAGGCTACAAACAAGTACCTTTCAATAATAACGTTAAATGTAAATGGACTAAATGCTTCAATCAAAAGACATAGGATAACTGAGTGGATAAGAAAACATAACCCATATATCTGCTGTCTACAAGAGACCCACCTCAGAACAAGGGACTCACACAGACTGAAAGTGAAGGAATGGAAAAACATTTTCCAGGCAAATGGAAATGAAAAAAAAAGCTGGCATAGCAATACTTATATCTGAAAAAATAGACCTCAAAGTGGAAGCCATAACAACAGATATGGAAGGCCATTTCATACTACTAAAGGGATTGATACAACAAGAGGATATAACCCTGATAAACATTTATGCACCCAATGAGGGAGCACCCAAATACATTAAAAAAAAACCCACAAACTCCTGGAAGATATCAAGGGAGAGATCGACAACAATACAATCATAGTAGGGGACTTTAATACACCACTGACATCACTGGATAAATCCTCTAGACAAAAAAAAAATCAGCAAAAAACAGCAATCCTAAATGACTCACTAGATCAGATAGACTTAATTGACAACTTCAGAACATTTAACCCCAAAGCCACGGAATATATGTTCTTCTCAAGTACACATGGGATATTTTCAAAAATAGACCACATATTGGGTCACAAGCAAAGACTGCAAAAATTCAAGAAGATTGAAATCATATCAAGCATTTTCTCAGACCACAATGGCATAATATTACAAATAAACTACAATAAAAACAGCCCAACAAATTCAAACACTTGGAAGATGCATAACATGCTATTAAACAATGATTGGGTTACCAAAGGAATCAAAGAAGAAATTAAAAATATCCTAGAAACTAATGACAATAAAAACACAGTAATCCAAAATCTATAGAACACAATTAAAGCAGGCCTGAGAGGGAAGTTTATAGTGCTATAGGCCTACCTCAAAACAAGAAAAAAATGGTAATAAATCATCTATCTCTACAACTCAAAGACTTAGAAAGAGAGCAACAAGAAAAGCCCAGAGTGAGTGAGCTAAAGGAAGGAGAGAATAAAGATAAGAGCAGTTAAATGACATAGAGACCATAAAAAACACACAATACAATACAAAAGATCAATGAAACCAAGAGCTGGTACTTGGATAAACAAGATTGATGAACCTCAAGCCAGGTTCATAAAGAAGCAAAGAGAGAGGACCCAAATAAACAAAATCAGAAATGAAAGAGGCGAAATAACAACAGACCCCACAGAAATACAAAGGATTGGTAAAAAATACTATGAACAACTGTATTCTAACAAACGAGACAACCTAGAAGAAACGGAAATATTCCTAAAAAATACAACCTTCCAAAACTCAATCAGGAAGATTCTAAAAATCTCAAAAGACTGATAACTATGGAAGAAATTGAAGCAGTCATAAAAAATTTCCAGCAAACAAAAGCCCAGTGCCAGAAGGCTTCACAGGGGAGTCTTACCAAACATTCAAGGAAGAACTAAAACCTATCCTCCTCAGACTATTCCAAAAAATTTGAGAGGAAGGAACACTTCCAAGCTCCTTCTATGAAGCCAGCATCACCCTAATATCAAAACCACATAAAGACAACACAATGAAAGAGAATTACAGGCCAATATCCCTCATGAACATAGATGCCAAAATCCTCAACAAAATTCTAGCAAATCGGATCCAACAGTACATCAGAAAGATCATACACCATGACCAAGTAGGATTTGTCCCAGGGATGCAAGGATGGTACAATATCCACAAATCAATAAACGTGATACATCACATTAACAAATTGAGAGATAAAAATCACATAGTCATATCAATTGATGCAGAAAAAACATTTGACAAAATCCAACAACCTTTCTGATAAAAACTCTCAGCAAGGTGGGAATAGAAGGATCATACCTCAACATAAGAAAAGCCATATATGACAAACCCTCAGCCAACATCATACTCAATGGGCAAAAATTAAAATCATTTCCCCTAAGAATAGGAACAAGACAGGGATGCCCACTCTCACCACTCCTGTTCAACATAGTACTGAAAGTACTAGCCATTGAGATCAGACAAGAAGAAGAAATAAAAGGCATCCAAATTGGAAGAGAAGAAGTAAAACTGTCCTTATTCGCAGATGACGTGATACTGTACATAGAAAACCATCAAAATAGACTCCATCAAAATATTATTAGACTTAATAAATGAATTTTGCAATGTGGCAGGACACAAAATTAATGCCAAATAATCTATGGCAATTCTATACACCAATAATGAACTTACAGAAAGAGAGACTGAAAAACCCATCCTATTTACCATCACACCAAAAAAATTAAGATACCTAGGAATAAACTTAACTAAGGAGGTAAAAGACCTATACTTAGAAAACTACAAGACATTGAAAAAAGAGATAGAGGAAGACATAAACAGATGGAAGAACATATCGGGTTCATGGATTGGTAGACTCAACATTATTAAAATGTCCATACTACCTAAAGTAATCTATAGATTTAGTGCTTCCCCATTAAAATACCAACAGCATATATCACAGACCTAGAACGAACTTTCCAAAAATTCTTCTGGATAAAAAAAGACCCCAAATAGCTGCAGCAAACCTGAGGAAGAAAAACAAAGTAGGTGGGATCTCAATACCAGATATCAAGCTCTATTACAAAGCCACTTTCCTCAACACTGCTTGGTACTGGCACAAGAACAGATATATAGATCAATGGAATAGAATAGAGAACCCAGAAATCGACCCAAACCACTATGCTCAAATAATATTTGACAAAAGAGACATGAACATACAATGGAGTCAAGACAATCTCTTTAATAAAATGGTGTTGGGAAAATTGGACAGATACATGCAATAAAATGAAACTAGACCACCAACTTACACCATACACAAAAATAAACTAAAAATGGATAAATGACTTAAACATAAGACAGGAAACCATAAAAATGCTAGAGGAATCCACAGGCAGCAAAAACTCAGACATATGCTGAAGGAATTTCTCCACTGATACTGCTCATAGGGCAATGGAATCTAAAGAGAAAATAAACAAATGGGATTACATCAAAATAAAAAGCTTTTGCACAGCAAAAGAAACCATTAACAAAAAAACAAGAAAGCTCATTGCATGGGAGAACATATTTGCCAATGTTATCACCGATAAGGGTTTAATCTCCAACATTTACAGGGAACTAATACAATTTAACAAAAGGAAGATAAACAACCCAATAAAAAAAAATGGGCAACGGACCTAAATAGATACTTTTCGAAAGAAGACAGAAGGAAGGCCAAGAGGCATATGAAAAAATGCTCAACGTCACTAATCATCCAAGAGATGCAAATTAAACAACAATGCAGTACCATCTCACACCTGTCAGAATGGCAATCATCAACAAATCAACAAACAACAAGTGCTGGTGAGGATGTGGAGGAAAAGGAACCCTCATGCACTGCTGGTGGGAATATAGATTGTGGAGAACAGTATGGAGTTTCCTCAAAAAACTAAAAATAGAACTCCTATTTGACCCAGTAATCCCACTTCTAGGAATATATCCCAAGAACCTAGAAACACCAAATAGAAAGGATATATGCACCCCTATGTTCATAGCAGCACAATTTACAATAGCTAAGATTTGAAAACAGCCTAAGTGCCCATCAGCAGATGAGTGGATTAAAAAACTGTGGTACATCTACACAATGGGATACTATGCTGCTGTAAAAAAGAAGGAGTTCTTAACATTTGCAACAGCATGGATGGAACTAGAGAGCATTATGCTAAGTGAAATAAGCCAGTCAGAGAAAGGTAAATATCACATGATTTCACTCATTTATGGAATATAATGAACAACATAAAATGATGAACAAAATCAGATCCAGAGACAGAGAAACATCAATCAGACCATGAAATCTCTGAGGGAAGGTACGGGAGGCTGGGGGTAAGGGGGAGAGAACAACCAAAGGACTTGTACGCATGCATATAAACCTAATCAATGGACACAGACAACATGGGGGTGAGGGCATGAGTGGGGAGATGAGCGGTAATGGGGGAATAAGGACACATATGTAACACCTTAATCCATAAAGAAATAAAAAATTAAAAAGATTAATATCACATGATCTCAGTCATTTATGGAATATAATGAACAACATAAACTGATGAACAAAAACAGATCCAGAGACAGAGAAACATTGATCAGACCATCAAATCTCAGAGGGAAGGTAGGGGAGGATGGGGGTAAAGGGGAGAGGTCAACCAAAGGACTTGTATGCCTGCATATAAGCCTAACCAATGGACACAGACAACGGGGGGGGGGGTGAGGGCATGAGTGGGGGTGGGGGGGCATAATCGGGGAAACAGGACACATACGTAACACCTTAATCAATAAAGAATTTTTTTAAAAAAGAAAGATGATTAATTCTTTAGTCTGAACAAAAGTTTTAATATAAAAACTGGTTTAAATGTAATTAGTGTCATTTAAAATAATTACAAAAGGTGTGTTGATAAATTTCAATCTAAAAAATGCTGGCTGTTTTTCTTTAATTATCATTAGAAAATTAAGGTTTAAATATTGTACAGTTTTAATAACTAAAGGTATATACAAGTTAATGACAAAAAAAAAGGTTTTTAAAAGAAACTCCCTAATTGTAGCTTAAAGATCACTCTGGGAGAAAATAAAGGGAAATTTCCTTCAGGTATTTAGAAACTGTAATTAAAAGTCAATATATTAGGCCTTAAAAAGTAGAAATACAAAAAAAGTTCCTTGAAACCTTAAACAACTTTTTATAAGTTATTAAAAGACATTAATTGGTTAAGATCTTATCCAAAAATCTCTATTGAAGAAATGAAAAATTTGTTACTCAATTAAAATGACTCAGTGACACAAGCTATTATTTCCAGCAATTTTGTAAAAAGTTGAAAGTTCAGCACACTGCAGGATTTCCAAAAGCCTCTTAGTATTATTTAAAACAAAATGGGGGATTATGGAGAAATCGCCTGTAAGTAGACTACACCAAGCTTAATTACTTTAAATTTTTTCACTTGTGATGCCGATGGCAAGACATCAATGGAGATACACTGGTGTCAAAAGAAGCCAAAGGAATATGGTCTGGTTAAATGGAAATATCCCGAGTCTGGTTTATGGAAGGGCCCCAATCCCCTGTTAACATTTGGTAGAGGGTACGCTTGTATATTTCCAGAAAATTTCTCGAAGCCTGTGTGGATTCCTGCAAGAAATATTAAACTTCAACATGGATCCGAGGGTGAAACTGGCCAGGTTAATGAGGACCCTGCACCTGGAGCCACGACTTGTAGCTGCAGACCGACTACCCCAGCCACAGACAGCAGCAGCCCCAAGCAATCCACTGAAGATAAGGAGCGGGAGGAGGACGAAGCAGACGGTGAACAGCTTGGAGGTCACCTGGGGCATGGTGAAGAAGACGGTCCAAAAAGCTGAGCAAATTTGTGAGGAGACAAAAATCCCAAGAACGCCTAAGAACATCTTTCTTGCCCTGCTAGCAGCCATCAGCTATACGGCAATACTACCAGGGGCAAATGGGGAATTATTTTGGACTTATGTTCCTGACCCTCCATGGGTAAGACCTCTTACGTGGGCTGATCCCCTGCCTAATGTAGTCACCAATAACACCAAACACCTTGGTCATCCAGGAGGACCACAGGTGGGGCAAGGAAGTATATGGGCAAAGTATAATTACACGGGTGTCACCACTCAGCTTCCCTTTTGTACGACACAAAATCAAACCACTGCTCCTTTGTGTGTAAAATTAAAGAGAGGCTTCTGGCTTGCATGGATGCCAAATGAGGGGGAGGCAAAAGCCCAAATACATCTACTATCACTACTTGCTCCAGGGAGAGGTGCAGAAAATGTAACACCCCCCCCATACACACACACACTAAGCCATTATATAAAAAATCTTATGAATGGTACCCCACTGAGGAAGAAATTAATTGGCAAGACTGTTATAGTGATTACCCTACCACCAGCAAACTTAATAACAGTTTTTCCTTTGTGGATTGGAACCCCTATGGGTCTGCATATAGTAACAATCGCACCCTAAAATGGAAGGGGAACGCATCCTATCTATATGTTGAAACTATTCACTCCATTTCATGGCATGGAGAAAAATTTGTTAGATATCAATTACAACATAACAATTGGCCTCTACAAAACACGCAATGAAAATTAGCTGCTGCACCTGCACCTATTAAATGGTATAGTTTTAATTATAACTCAGATAATTCCATTCGTACCTTATGGGAAACTCCCAATCAAACAGTATTTTCCACCACCTGTGTGTTTGATCCATTTGTACTCCTCTCAGGCCCCATCCAAATGTGCCTTAATGCTACAAGCCATCTGTATGAGGTGTCATGCACAAGCTACACACTATCCCATTGTATTAATTCTACATTCCAAAAATATTCCCTCATGATTTTAAAACAACCTGCTTTCGCTTGGGTTCCCACTAACCTAACCGAGCCTTGGGAACCTCATCAAACCTACCAATTGTTACATGATCTGGTAAAAATCTTAAAAAGACAAAAAAGATTTATTGGAATGTTAATTGCAGAAATCTTTGCCCTCGTAATGTTACTTACTTCTGTGGGCATTGCTGCTTCATCCTTGGTACAAACTGTTCAAACTTCTCAGTTTGTACAGCAAGTTAAGGAAAATGTAACTAAGACTTTGTCTATACAAAAAAAAAAATTGACAGCCAGTTTAAAATTAAATTGTCACCATTAAAGTCTACAGTCTTGTGGATGGGTTATAAAATCCACAGCTCGGAGCAAAAAATATCTTTGCAGTGTCATTATAATTTTCACATATTTATGTTATCCCCGTTCCCTATAATAGTACCTTGTACCCTTGGGAATCAATAAAAAATCACCTCTTGGTGCTTGGGGTAAAGGTAACACAACCTTTGATATTCTAGAATTACAACAGCATATTGTACAATTATCCCAGGCAAACTTACAAACTAATTCCTTAAATGCCTGGCAACAATTTAAAAAGGACATAAAAGAATTTAACCCCTTCCACTGAATCTCCTTACATTTGCCTCTCAGCATAACCACTATTGTTCGTCTCATTCTTGTTCTTGCATGCTTATTTCTAGTCTGCAAATGCGGAATGAAGAGTCTTAAAAGGACTCCAACCCTTCAGGCAGCATTCACTTTTCAAGATTTATTAAGGAAAAGAAACGGGGGAGATGTTGGAAGCTACCCATTGTCTTCACTAACAGAGAAGTTTAAACAAGGAGCTTGGAACACTGGTGAACCTTGAGCCCTGGCAAGGGCCAGAGCTAGTACCGATTGTTTAGTCGAGACAATGGTAGCTCAAGCAATTTCCTAACCAAATAGTCTCAGAGTAAATTTTTACTAATATTTACTGACCTTTAAGATAGTCTGTCTGTTACCGGAATTGCCTGCCTAACTAAGGGCTATACAGTATGTGTATCCAAAATTGAATAAAAGGTTGGCAAGGCCTGGGCACCAGTGGAAGTCCTTCCTCTTGTGTTGGACTTTCCGCCTGCCCCCCAATATTTCCAAATTATTATTTCTTGTCTCGTCTCTGTCACTTGCGTGTGGCCCTTCTCCAGATCCTGAACCCTAAACCATGCAGGACGTGGCTCTCATACACTCATCCTCAAACACTAAGAAGCAGCCTATGCAATCTTGGTGTCACAATGAAAGTGCATATGTTCAGATTGGAAGAGTTTTCCCCTTCCTCTCTCCTTCCAAGACACTCTATTGTTTAGGTTTCTCTTGAAAGCTTATTTGGCTCCCTCCAATCATCCACATGGTTTTATGATGGACAAGACTTGTCTTCTGCTCATATAAAAATGCAACTTTTTCTAAATGTAGACCTATTACTCCACAGCCAGTGGTCCTCAAAGCAATTATTTCCCTTTCCTATCTATCATCTTCTGCCAAGGGTTTATACGGAATATCTGCTAACTATAATTCAAAGTCATAAACGAATCAAAAACTTCTTTGATTCATGAAGTGCATCAGCACTCATATAAATCCGGTCATAGAGCTCAGGAAAGCTATAATGCAAAGATGACAGATTTACACTGTCTTCAAAAGGCCAAATAAATCAGTGTTTTAGCTGGGGGCTTAGCAAAATAAAGAAACCTTATTCCTATCTCAGCACCTTGATCTCACTAGTTTATAGACTGATAATATTGATAGTTTATTGAGTATTGATTACTCTACATAGACATCTCCCCAATTGGTTGATGAATAATAAGATATATAGATTATAGCATATCCTGATCTGACTCCTTTGCCTGCTTTTCCTTGGGACCCTGTCCAATAACCTCTGTGGGATCTCCAATTTTGGTACCAATCTTCCCCAATTGCAAAACAAAGACACTCATTAGGATCCCACAGCTAAAATGTGCTATGTAATCTTTAGTGCTCTTATATGTGTTATTGCAGGACTAGAATAAAGAGTTTAACTATAACAGTATTTCTAAGTAAACCAGTGTTCTCCATTCTTCCATGTATTCATTATTGATTTGTTATTACAGAGCCTTGAGTACTTTATTAACGTTTTTCCATTAATCCCAACAATGTCCTTGGAAATAGAATAGAAATTATTTACCCATGGTATAGCTGGAAAAATTAAGAGTAAAATAAATGAAGTGCCCTCTTAAAGCACATAGCTGTCTGGAGCAAAACTCAGTTCCCATGTCCAGTGCACACTGTTAGAGTGACTTGCCTTCTCAGTATTGCAACTACCATGGAGCAGCTTGGAACACTGAGAGCAATAAGGGCAAGATCACATTTCAGAAGAGTCCCACTTTAGCCAAAATCTGAAAGTGTGTATTTTATACAACTCCTATTTTCTATGGAATATAAATGTAGTATGTGCCTCTTTACCCCGACAAGCCCCATGTGACACATATTTCACACTATGTGGCATTAGCCAGTGTCATTATCTCCTCTGGAAACCCATAGTGCCCAATCTCAGAGATGACTTTGCCAGTGAAACGAATGAGCTTCCCCATGTTTATGCCAGGTTGCACAAAATGTAGACATTGAAGTTAATGGAGATTTAAGCATAATCTTAGCAGGCATATTTTAAGACCATAGAATATACATTATTTTAAAATGCACCTGAAATTTAATATGGCCCAAATTCATAGGAATGAAACAGTCATGAAGAACTGATTCCTTTCATCTCTCACCATATGTGTGTGTGTGTGTGTGTGTGTGTGTGTGTGTGTGTGTGTGTGTGTGTACACATGCACATGCACATGCACTGTCCCCAAAACAGGCTGCCTGGGCATCAGGAACAAATACTTTCTATGAATAATTATATGTCCTCTCATTCTAGAAAAATCCAAAAGCCACAGCAAGTAAAAAACATTCCATTTATACTTCTAGAACCTCTGCTCCCAGAATAACTAATGTACTCAGTTCATTCAGAAGATATGTTCTGTGTTTCTGTCAAAGTCTTAGAAGGCATCTAACAAGATTGTTCAACCCTCCCACAAGTCCCATGTTATTAGAAAAATTCATGAGCTCCCTCCAATCATTAGAAAATATTTTATTAAGTATAGTACACCTACTTTTCTTTAACCATAACTGTAATGAGCCATATTCAATTGTAGTCTTCTGCATTTAGGTATTATGTACGTAATATAATAATGAATGGGTGGCTCTTAATAGCATGAAACTCATGACTGTTTACTTACCCAAAATGATTAGAGCTGTGTCCCACACAGTGCTAAAAACTATTAAATGTGTTCTTTGTAGAAGCCTGGTATATGTCCATCAGCAGAATGAGTTAAAACAGACAGTGAACATAATGTAACAGGAAACAAATTCTAAGTAGAGAATGGTTGTAAAGAAAAGGAAGAAAACAATAAGATGCATTGAAGAGATAATTGCTGTCACTCTACTGGCTAAGACAGCAAAGAGACACAGCAGAAAAGCTGGTCCTTGATTTTGGTAATATATGAAATGTATTGGAAAACCAGAAAAAGAAAGGCACTGGGGACCTCAGCAATTAAGCTCAAGTTGCCAATTTGCTACAAGTTCTTTTTCCTTCCAATCTGCTCAAAGTGATTAGAGTATTCTTAAAGCCTTGTATCTTGCTATAGAAATACACACAAATATTGACCAGCTTTATGTTCCTATGTCCTTTATTAAAAGTATATGCATAAAATTGTTTCTTTTATATATTATGCTTTTGTTAAATAATTTTTGCAAAGCCTAAACTTTCAGACCACTTTGATGGAAGTTTCTATACATCTCATTTCATGGAAGTATAGCAGAATTTATTCACTCCCATTGATATGTTTGGTATGTAGACTCCTCTGTAACTTCTCATGTTCTGAATAGCCCCCCTTCCTTGTTCAGGATTTCTCTTATGATCCAGCATGGATATGAGTTGGGAAATTAGCAGCAATGGCTTTTAGACAGAAAACTAACTAGTCTAATGGCACTTAATTATGTTCAATCTATGCTCAGCCTCACATATCTTTTGCTGTTACCTCTGTTACTGTATTAAGTAAAAAGAAAAAGAGGAGGAGAATGGCCTCTTAGCAAGGCATAAGATGGCGGTGGGGAGGACAGAGGTGAGGGAGAGAGGGTGTGAGTGAGGATGTGAAAGAAGAGTGCGTGGATGTGTGTGGTGTGTGTGTGAGTGAGTGAGGGACATTTAAATCTGGCAGGAGTCGCAGAGGTGGACAGACAAGGCTCTCCTGAACAGGGAGCACCTACCACCACTGCAGGCACTCCCCAGGCTGCAGGGCTCAGGCACGGAGCACATGCCATCTTGAAGGGGAGAGTAACCTCTTCTAGGAACTCATCAACACCACCACCCAGACAGACCTTGGATACTGCCTGTGACCCTGCAGCCACTAAAGCCTAAATCCTGCTGCCCCACCCACAGACCTGCAGACCCTAGAATCTCCACCTCCAAAGATGCACGCTCTCACAGCAGTAAGTGCGACTTCCCCCCTCCCCAGAAGCTGACCTCTGGATGCCACAGTTGCACTTTTAAAGCGTGCAGGCCTCCTGAGCCCACCATCCCACAGGCCGCTTTTGGGTGCTGCCCCTGGGCATACTCCTATCCAAACAAGGGGTCACTGTCCCTGCAGTAGAAATTCTGAATTCTCCCTTTCTGGATACCGGCCCACAAAAACCTGGGTTGCACAGCTTCATTGCCAGGGCCCCTCTGAGTGCGTGAGTGCACCTCCCTGGCAAATGGACACCGGGTGCCTCTGTGAGCCACCACTGGGCATGCACAAACCCAAACAAGGGCACAAGGCCCCCACAGAAGAAATACGGACTTCCCCCACCCCCGGCTGCCTGCCCACAGACACCTCAGTCACACAGCTTCAGGGCAAGGGCCTCTCTCAGTGCACCACCCTGGCAAATGGCACAGGAGTACCTCTGTGAGCAATCACTGGGCAAACGCGAATTCAACCAAGGCCGCAGCAGCAAAAACTGAGTCTTCCCACTTCACAGCTGCCAACCTCAGGATACCACAGTCATGCTTTTCCAGTGCACAGGCCTCCTGAGCCCACCACCCCAAAGGTGGCTCTTGGGTGCCTCTGTGAGCCCTTGCTGGGCGCACTCGTATCCAAACAAGGGTGCACAGCCCCAGTAATAGAAATTCGGGCTTCTTCCCCTTCTGCCTGCCTGCCCACAGAAACCTTGGTCACAGGGCTTCAACACTAGGGCTATGCTGAGTGCGCCTCCCTGGAAAATGGCTCCCGGGTGCCTCTGTGAGCCACCACTGGGTGCGTGCAAACCCAACCAAGGGTGCAAGGCCCCAGCAGCGAAAACTGAGTCTTCCCACTCCACAGCTGCCAACCTCCAGACATCGTAATCATGCCTTTCTGGAGCGCAGGCCTGCTGAGCCCCACCACCCTAAACAGATTGCTCCTGGGTGCCTCTGTGAGCCCCCACTGGGCACACACAATTTTAACCAAAGGCACAAGGAAGCAGAAATTGGGAAATCCCCTCCCCAGCTGCCGACCTGTAGACACTGCAGTTGTGCCTGGGTGCTTCTCTTAACTTCCACAAGGCCCAACCACGGATGCTGGCATCCAGTCACTGCAGTAGTGCCACCCCTGAACAAGGGCCCCCTAAGCAGACAGATCCAGGGTGCCTCTGTAAGCAGCCATTGGACGTGAATATCCAACCAAGGGCCCACATCCCCCAAAGAAGAAACTGGGACTTCTCCCTCCACGGGGTCGGTGGCACACCACAATCACTATGATCCAGCGTGTAGGCCCCATGAGCACACACCCCTTGCAGATGGCTCATGGGCCCCTCTGGGTGTGTGTCTCTTCAACAAAGGACACACAGCTCCCTCAGTAGGATCCACGACATCCTTATCCTGGCTGCCTATCTCTGGACAGCTCAGTGAATTACTGAGGACTTGCTTCCCTGGACAAGGTCAGAAGGTCATATTATTTCAGCCACATACCCCGAGATTCCCACATCCACAGCTGCTAAATCCTGAACCCCTCGTGATTCAGAGAGGGAAATCACTTTGGCCAGAGTCCCACTGCCTCAACCACAGACTACGAGACACCCACTGTCACGGGCTCTGGGTCCTTCATAATGTGTAGCAGAGTGACACTAATCCAGCAAGAGTCACACCACACCAGCCAAAGCTACAGTACCTGAGCCTCAGGCCACGAGACTCCTTCCTCCCAGGCCGTGGAATATGGGAACCCACAGAACACATACCAGTGAGAATTCAGGCAACCTTTTCCACAAGAGCTGGGACCACAATCCCATCCAAAACATCTTTCACAACAAAGCTAGGGGTGACTCACATTGCCAACCCGAGATGAGAATTCATCCACGAATAAGAAACAATCAAGATCCAACTACATCAAGAGAACCCAAATAGCTCAAGTAGGGAGCTCCTCTAGATCACCAAGCCCAGGAGAACTGAGATACTGCACCTCTAGCACCACACCCAAAAGAACCTTGGTAGCAAAATAGATGGATATAAGAAACAGAAACAATTAAAACATTACAGCAAAAAAAAAAAAAAAAATAGGGAGACAGAAAACAATCCCCAAAAGAAAGAAAAAGAGGAATCACCAGAAATGGAATTAAATGAAATGGAGACAAGCAACATGTAAGAGAAAGAATTCAGAGTAATGGTTATAAGGATGCTCAAATGGCTGGATGACAAATTCACACAACTCAATGAAAATTATAAGGAGTTGAATGAGAATGTCACCAATATGAAAAGGAACCAAGAGGAAATGAAGAATAACATAGCTCCAATAACAAACACAATGGATGGCTTAAACAGTAGACTAGAAGAGGCTGAGGACTGCATCAGTGAATTAGAAGACAAGGTAGGAAAACACACACAAACACAGCAACAACTTGAAAAAAAAACTTAAAAAGCAAGAGGAGAGCCTAAGGGAGCTTTGGGACAACAAAAAACAAACAACATCCACATCATAGGGGTACCAGAAGGAGAGAAAACTAAACAAGGAATAGAAAACCTGTTTGAAGAAATAATGACAGAAAACTTCCTTGATATTGGCAAGAAAAAAATCATGCAAGTCCAAGAAGCACAAAGAGTCCCAAACAAGATGAGCCCAAAAAGAACAACACCAAGACACATCATAATTAAATTGGCAACACCAACGAAAAAATAAGAATCTTAAAGGCTGCCAGAGAGAGACAGAAAGTTACTACAAGGGCTCTCCCGTTAGAATATCAACTGATTTCTCAACAGAAACACACCAGGCCAGAAGGGAATGGAATGAAACATACAAAGTGATGCAAAGCAAGGGACTGAATCCAAAATACTGTACCCAGCAAGGCTATCTTTCAAAATTGAAGGTGGAATCAGGAGCTTCACAGACGAAAAAGGGCTAAGAGAGTTTATTTCCACCAAGCCAGCAATGCAAGAAATGCTAAAGGGACTGCAGTAAAAGGGAGAAACAGAAAGGCAAGAAGAAACACACACATTAAGAATAAAAATGACAACAAACAAGTACTTATCAATAATAACATTAAAAATAAATGGATTAAGTGCACCAATCAAAAGACACAGGGTAGCTGAATGGATAAGAAAACATGACCCATATATTTTATGTCTGCAAGAGACCCACCTCAGACAAAGGATTCACACAGACTGAGAGTGAAGGGATGGAAAAAAATTTAACAGGCAAATAGAAAGGAGAAAAAAGCTGGGGTTGCAATACTTATATCTGACAAAATAGACCTCAAAGTAAAGGCCATAACAAGAGATAAGGAAGGCCACTTCACAATACTAAAGGGAGCAATTCAACAAGAGGTTATAACCATGGTAAAACATATATGCACCCAATACAGGAGCACCCAAAGACATAAAACAACTTCCAGAAGATATCAAGAGAGAGATTGATAACAATACAATCATAGTAGGGGACTTTAATACCCCAATGACACCACTGGACAAATCCTCTAAACAAAAAATTACCAAAGAAAAAGTAAAACTAAATGACTCACAAGATCAGATGGACTTAATTGACATCTTCAGAACATTTCACCCAAAGCTACAGAATATATATTCTTCTCAAGTTCACACGTGACATTTTCAAAGATAGACCACATATTAAGATACAGGCAAAGTCTCTTCAAATTCAAGAAGATAGAAATCATAACAAGCATCTTCTCAGATCATGGCATAAAACTAGAAATAAACTATAATAAAACAATGAAAAAAATCAAACACTTGGAGGCTAAATAGCATGCTATTAAACAATGATTGGGTTACCAAAGAAATCAAATAATAAATAAAAAGCATTCGGAAATAAATGATAATGAAAACACAACAATCCAAAATCTATGGGACACAATGAAAGCAGTTCTGAGAGGGAAGTTCATTGCCCTACAAGCTTACCTAAAAAAAAAAAAAAAAAAAAAAAAAAAAAAACAAGAAAAAATGGTAATAAATTATCTAACCTTGCAACTTAAAGAATTAGAAAGAGAGCAACAAGAAAACCCCACAGTAACCAGAAGGAAGGAGATAATAAATATCAGAGCAGAAATAAATGACATAGAGACAAAAAAAAAAACAAAAACACAATACAAATGATCAATGAACTAAGAGCTGGTTCTTTAAAAGGATAAACAAGATTGATGAACCTCTAGCCAGGCTCACCAAGAAACAAAGAAAGTGGACCCAAATAAATAAAATCAGAAATGGAAGAGGTGAAGTAACAACTGAACCCAGAGACATACAAAAGATTGTAAAAAAAAATAAATACTACAAACAACTCTACTCGAACAAACTGGACAACTTTGATGAAATGGACACTTTTCTAGAAAAACACAAGCTTCCAAATCTCAATCAGGAAGATTCAAAAAACCTGAATAGGGTGATAACTACTGATGAAATTGAAACAGTAATAAAAAGGTTTCCAGCAAACTAAAGCCCTGGACCAGATGGCTTTACAGGGGAGTTTTAACGAACATTCAAAGAAGAACTAAAACCAAAACTTCTCAGAATTTTCCAAAAAATTCAAGAGGAAGGCACACTTCCAATCTATTTCTATGAAGCCAGTATTACCATAATCCCAAAACCAGATAAAGACACCACAAAGAGAATTACAGGCCCATATCCCAGATGAACATAGATGCTAAAATCCACAACAAATTTCTAGCCAATCGGATATAGCATTACATTAGAAATATCATACATGACCAAGTGGGATTTATTCCGGGAATACAAGGCTGGTACAATATCCACAGATCAATAAACATGATACATCACATAAACAAATTGAGAGACAAAAATCACATAATCATATCAATTGATGCAGAAAACACATTTGACAAAGTCCAACACCCTTTTCTGGTAAAAACGTTCAGCAAAGTGTGAATAGAGGGATCATATCTCAACATAATAAAAGCGTTATATGACAAACCTACAGCCAACATCATACTCAATGGGCAAAAACTAAAACCATTTCCTCTAAGAACAGGAACAAAACAGGGATGCCCGTTTTCACACTCCTGTTCAACATAGTACTGGAAGTGCTAGCCACAGTAGTCAGAAAAGAAGAAGAAATAAATGGCATCCAAATTGGAAAAGAAGAAATAAAATTGTCATTATTCGCAGATGACAGGTATAGATGAGAGTACATAGAAAACCCTAAAGATTCCATCAAAAATTATTAGACTTAATAAATTAATTTGGCAATGTAGCAGGAAACAAAATTAATATCAAGAAATCTATGGCATTTTTATACACCAATAGTTAGCTTACAGAAAAAGAGATTAAAGAAACAATCCCATTTACCATTGAACCAAAACAATTAAGATACATAGGAATAAACTTAACAAAGTAGGTAAAAGACCTCTACACAGAAAACTACAGGAAATTGAAAGAAAATATAGAGGAAGACATAAACAGATGGAAGAACATACCATGTTCATGAATTGGTAGAATCAACGTCATTAAAATGTCCATGCTACCCAAAGCAATCTATAGATTCAATGCACGCCCCATTAAAATACCAATGGCATATTTCACAGACCTAGAACGAACTCTCCAAAAATTCATCTGGAATAAAAAAAGACCCCGAATAGCTGCAGTGATCCTGAGAAAGAAGAACAAAGTAGGAGGTATTGCAATATCAGATATTAAGCTGTATTACAAAGCCACTGTTCTCAAAACTGCCTGGTACTGGCACAAGAACAGACATATAGATCAATGAAATAGAATAGAGAACCCAGAAATCGTCCAAAACCACTAAGCTCAATTAATATTTGACAAAGGAGGCAAGATCATACAATGGAGTCAAGATAATCTCTTCAATAAATAGTGTTGGGAAAATTGGACAGATACATGCAAAAAAAAAAATGAAACTAGACCACCACCTTACACCATACACAAAAATAAACTCAAAATGGATAAATGACTTAAATGTAAGACGGGAAACCATAAAAATATTAGAGGAATCTAAAGGCAACAAAATCTCAGACATATGCCGAAGCAATTTCTTCAACGATACAGTTCCCAGGGCAATGGAAACTAAAGAGAAAATAAACTAATGGGACTACATCAAAGTAAAAAGCTTTTGTACAGCAAAAGAAACCATCAACAAAACAACAAGAAAGCCCACTGCATGGGTAAACATATTTGCCTATGTTATCACCAATAAGGTTTTAATCTCCAACATTTATCAGGAATTCATACAACTTAACAAAAGGAAGATAAACAACCCAATCAAACAATGAATAACAGACCTAAATAGATACTTTTTGAAAAAAGGCATAAGGAAGGCCAAGAGACATATGAAAACATGCTCAAAGTCACTAATTATCTGAGAGATGCAAATCAAAATGACAAAGTGGTACCATCTCACACCTTTCAGGATGGCTATCATCGACAAATCAACAAAGGACAAGTGCTGGTGAGGATGGGGAGAAAAAGGAACCCTTGTGCACTGCTTAGTGGAAATGCAGACTGGTTCAGCCACTGTGGAGAACACTATGGAGTTTCCTCAAAAAAACTAAAAATGGAACTCCCATTTGTCCCAGTGATCCCACTTCTTAGAATGTATCCCAAGAAACTAGAAAGACCAATCAGAAAGAATATATGCACCCCTATGTTCATAACAGCACAATTTACCATAGCTAAGATTTGGAAACAGCCTAAATGCCCATCAGCAGATAAGTGGATTAAAAAACTTTGGTACATCTACACAATTGAATACTGTGCTGCTGTAAAAGGGAAGGAACTCCTACCATTTGCTACAGCATGGATGGAGCTGGAGAGCATTATGCTAAGTGAAATAAGTCAGTCAGAGAAAGATAAATATCACATGATCTCACTCATTTGTGGATTATAATGAACAACATAAACTGATTAACAAAAACAGATCCAGTGACAGAGAAGCATAGATCAGATGCTCAAACCTCAGAGGGAAGGTAGCAGAGGGTGGGGGTTAGGGGGAGAGATTAACCAAAGGACTTGTATGCATGCATATAAGCATAACCAATGGACATAGATACCAGGGGGTGAGGACATGAATGGGAGTGGGGTGGGGGGCAATAGCGGGATAAGGACACATATGTAATACCTTAATCAATAAAAAATTAAATTAAATTAAAAATTAAAATAAAAAAAGAATGGCCTCTTAGCAAGAAATGTGTTTAGGGAGCAACAGGTAGGGGCCTTTGAAATCCCATCCACTCTGATCTACGATCTCACACTACACTCCTCGCCAATTCATTCACTAATGACTATTGGATGATTCCTCCCCAGATGTTGGGTATGGCTGAAGACACCTTGAACCAAGCCTTCGTGGGTGCATGGCTGGGGCAGGGGTTCCAGGCACAGTGGAATGGTGGCTTCCCCTGCCTCCCACCTGCCACATCTGTGCATCCTGCCTGCCTCACAGGTCTGATTGTATAACTGCTTGCCCTGGGTTTAGAGCCTAGCGTGGCATGGAGCTTGTAAATCTTCTCTCACATCATGAAATGCCAGCAATTTCACAGTCAGGGATTCCTGTTCTCATAAAGTCCCCACTCCAGCAGCCTTGCATCTAAAAGTGTCCTCTAACTGATGGATTGATGTCAGCGCTGCTGTTCTGGAGCCAAACCCAGGGCCAGCAGCCTCCACCACCTGCTTGGCTCCTCAAAAGCCTCCAGAATTGAAGGCAGTGACTGCCAGGCCCGGTGGCTGGGGCTTTGCCTGCAACGTGACTCTCAAAAAGAGAGAGAGAGAGAGAGAGAGAGAGAGAGAGAACTTACCTTGTATACCTAAGGGTGATGTGAACTCCAGTTCAATTTTTGTACAATTAAGACTATGTTTATTATTTTCTAGATGCATGTCACCTGAAAAAATAATATAATGATTCTGAGAAAACACTATGGTCCACGTGTTCCTAAATTATACATTATCCTTAGAGAAACATTTGAAGATCCCCTCATTAAGTAAGCTCCAAATAAGGTTCCCCTCAATAGAAGCACCATTTGCACAAAAAGTGTTTATCAGACAGAATGGATAAAATCCCCCTCAATTAGCCAACAAGAAGGCAGAAATCATTTAAAAATGCAGAGCATTGAAAGCTGAAGTTTACAATAGTCATTGTTGACGATACTATCTAATAAAAGCGTAATATGCAAATTGACCATCTCCAACACACAAGATGGCTGCCTCCATGTGGTCAAAGATGGCTGCCCCCATGCAGACACAAGATGGCTGGCACAAGATGGCCAGCAGGGGAGGGCAGTTGGGAGGAACCAGGCCTGCAAGGAGGGCAGTTGGGGGTGATCAAGCTTGCAGGGGAGGGCAGTTAGGGGTGACCAGGCCTGCAGGGGAGGGCATTTAGGGGCAATCAGGCTGGCAGGGGAGCAGTTAGGCATCAATCAGGCTGGCAGGGGAGTGGTTAGGGGGTGATCAGGCTGGCGGGCAGAAGTGGTTAGGGGCAATCAGGAAGGCAGGCAGGCGAGCAGTTGGGAGTCAGCAGTCCTGGATTTTGAGAGGGATGTCCGACTGCCCGTTTAGGCCTGATCCCAGTAGGATCAGGCCTAAACGGGCAGTCGGACATCCCTCGAGGGGTCCCAGATTGGAAAGGGTGCAGGCTGAGCTGAGGGACACACTCCCTGGTGCACGAAATTTGTGCATCGGGCCTCTAGTGAATAAATAATAGTGGAGAACTTGAATCACTTCAGAGAGGTCAACCCATAGAGGTCAGGCTTATCACAAAACCAGAAAGAAGTCTTTTATTCCAGTTAAGTTTATTTTTAAAAATTACTTACTTTGTCCTAGTTGAAGACCTCAAACATTTCTGCTGAAAATCCCATTTTATTTAGTCCAATGCATCACCCACAAACAGCTTCAATTTGCATTACAAACCCAATTTAAGGAATTCAAATACTAGAAACAAAGGACAACTAAATTTGTTCTAGATAAAGAAGGCATGAAAGAGGAGAAAGATCTTTATACAAGAATCTTATTTAAGTAGAGGTTCATAAAGAAATTCAAATTATAGATGTTTAAATGGAAACTTTATGCATATGGTTATAAAGATCTATACTAATAAAAGAGAAACATGCAAATTGACCATCACTCCACTATGCCTACCAGCCAATCAGGAGTGAGTATGCAAATTAACCCGACAAATATGGTGGCGGCCATGGAGCTGAATCGAGCAGGAGGCTTCGGTTGCCCCCAGTGATGGAGGAAGCCAAGCTTCCCACCTGCCCTGGCTGTCACTGAAGTAGTGGCTGGGAGCCTGGGTCACTGGGGGGTGTGGCCAGCCTGAAAACGGCCCTCAGCCCATTAACCAGGATGGCCACACCCTCACAGGGTGAGGGTCCTCACTGGGGGCTTGGCCAGCCTGCAAACAGCCATCAGCCCCTCACCTAGTCTGGCCAGGCACCCGAGTGGGGACCCCCACCCTGAAGGGGGTGTGGCCAGCCTGAAAACGGCCCTCAGCCCCTTACCCAGGCTGGCCATGCCCCCATGGAGTAAGAGTCCCTGCTTGGGGGTATGGCCAGCCTGAAAACAGCCCTCAGCCCCTCACCCAGGCTGGCCATGCCCCCCCAGTGCAGACCCTCACCCCATGGGGGCATGGCCAGCCTGAAAACCACCACAGGCCCCTCGCCCAGGCTGCCCCAAGAGAACCCCCACCCTGATCCGGGACACCCTTCAGGGCAAACCAGCCGGCCCCCACCCATGCACCAGGCCTCTTTCTATACTAATAAAAGGGTAATATGCTAATTAGACTGGGAGACCTTCCGGATGTTCTTCTGGACAAAGCCATGGTGACAGGGCCAAAGTAGAGGCAGTTAGAGGCCAAGAGGGGAGGGCAGTTGTGGGTAATCAGGCCAGGATGGGACGGCAGTTGTGGGTGATCAGGCCAGTGGGGGGAGCCATTGGGGGTGATCAGTTTGGCGGCAGGGGGTAACAGTTGGGTGTGAGAAGACTGGCAGGGTAGCCAGTTGGGGGTGAACAAGCCATCAGTGGGGGTCAGTTGGGGGTGATCAGGACAGTGGGGGGGCAGCAGGCCAGCAGGGGGGCAGTTGGGGGCGAACAGGCCAGTGGAGAGGGCAGGTGGGGGTGAGCAGGCCAGCAGGGGGAGCAGTTGGGGTGAGCAGGCTGGCAGGGGGGGCAGTTGGGGGCGAGCAGGCCAGCAGGCAGAGTGGTTAGGGGCAATCAGGCAGGCAGGCAGGTGAGCGGTTAGGAGCCAGCAATCCCGGATTGCAAGAGGGATATCTGACTGCCGATTTAGGCCTGATCCCTGTAAACCGGCAGTAGGACATCCTTCGAGCGGTCCCAGATTGGAAAGGGTGCAGGCTGGGCTGAGGGACAACCCCCCGCTCCATGCACAAATTTCATGCACTGGGCCACTAGTATATGTATACTGGTTTATACAGGAATGTATAAACATATTGACATGCATTTCTTCATGTTATAAACAATAAAATTTTCAAATTAATTTTCTCATCATATACAGGGGCATTCAAAACTAGTCAGTTTCTGTTTGAATATTAAAATATTCATTCTCACACAGTAGCATAATGTTTTAATAGTTATACTTCCAACTTTACAGGGGTGGAAAATTTATGATAGTAAAAATCACATTTTAAGCAAGCTTTTTCAAAGGTATTTGAATATGTTTGTGGTTTTTGAAAGAAATTTCCCTCATGAAACTTAACTGAAATATTCAAATTAATTGTGCAAATTAGGACAGTATCAGACCCAGACCCTGACAATGTTGGTAAACTCCAAAATAAATCTGGCTGTTGCATGTAAGAATTTCAATGTCATTTGTGACAACATGGATGGACCCAGAAGATACTGTGTTATGCAAAATAAGTCAGACAGAGAAAGACATGATTTCACTTCTATGTGGATTTTTAAAAAAAATCAAAACAAATAAAACAAAAACAGACTCACAAAAAGAAAGAACAAACTGATGGTTGCCATAAGGGAGAAGGTCGGTGGAAAAGATAAAGAGGAATATAGTCGATAATAGTGTGATAATTTTGTATGGTGACAGATGGTTACTAGACTTAGTGTGGTGATCACATCGTAAGATATAGAAATGTTGAATCACTATGTTGTATACCTGTAACTGGTATAATATTGTATGTTGAATATCCTATATAATAAAGAGGTAATATGCAAATTGACTCTCACGCCCTCAGACAAGATGGCGACCCCCATGTGGTCAAAGATGTCCACCACAAGATGGCAGGCAGGGGAGGGTAGTTGTGGGCAATCAGGCCAGCAGGGGAGGGCAGTTAGGGGCGACCAGGCCTGCAGGGGAGGGCAGTTGGGGGCAACCAGGTTGGCAGGGGAGAGCAGTTAGGGGCAACCAGGACAGCAGCGGAGGGCAGTTGGGGGCAACCAGGCTGGCAGGGGAGGGCAGTTAGGGGTTACCGGGCCGGCAGGGGAGGGAAGTTAGGGATGATTGGGCTGGCAGGGGAGGGCAGTTGAGGGTGATTGGGCCGTCAGAGGAGGGCAGTTGGGGGCGATATGGCCAGCAGGGGAGGGCAGTTAGGGGCCATCAGGCTGGCAGGGGAGGGAAGTTGGGGGCCATTGGGCTGGCAGAGGAGGGAAGTTGTGGGCAATCAGTCTGGCAGGGTAGCAGTTAGGCGTCAATCAGGCCAGCAGGGGAGTGGTTAGGGGGTGATCAGGCTGGAAGGCAGGTGAGTGGTTAGGATAGGAGCCTAAACCAGCAGTCGGACATCCCCCAAGGGGTCCCAGATTGGAGAGGGTGCAGCCTGGGCTGAGGGACACCCCCCAGTGCACAAATTTCGTGCACCAGGCCTCTAGTACTTAAATAAATAAGCATGTGACAACTACAAAAAAAGATTTCAATGAAAATGAAATACAATTCACTATACAGAGAAAATAAGTTTTGTTCTTATGGAAGACACTGTATCTACTCTGTACATGTGTACAATAATGGGATACAATGCCCTTATTTAACATGTGTCCTGGTAAATATACTTTTTGTAGCTTTTAAAAAAATATTCAAAGGGCTGTAAAAACTATTTTTAGAAAAAATAGCTGTTTGATTTTGTAGGGCATCCCTGACTGTGGTTTATATGGCCTCCATAGCACTCAATGCTAGGTTTAAGTGACTCTGAGACTTGTACTTTGAGTGATTACTATGGAAATGTCTAGCTATGCCTGAGGGAGCAGCAGTGACTCCCCACCCAGCATCTCCCACTGAGCCCTCGAGGTCTCCATCTGGAGGATCTTGAACATCAATTGTGATAAGGGACCCTGGGCCAAAAGGCCAGAGCAGCCTTTCGACCAGAGAAATGTCAAAGCACAAATATCAGCGAGCACACTGGCCACTCCCAGGAGCATGTGGAAGTCCTAGGAGGGAGCACAGGCAGGTCACTCCAGCTCCTCCAAGGCCTGTATCTCATGTTCAGTCCTGTTTAATGATTACATGCTTCTAAAGTTCAATAAACCTTTTGTACATGGTGGGGAGAGTTTTGTTCTTGGAACATTAAAGAATGTAGGTTACTAATTAGTAAAAAAAATGTCATTAAATTATACTTACCAATCCGCTGTCATACCATTCATAAATTACCTTGGACAATTAAAAAGCACTTATTAATGTGGCCCAGAAGAACCCAATAGAAATGCAAATCTAAAGTTGCTTCTGAATCACAAGGGTCTGTGTGTCAGGGCTACTGGGTGTTGACAGTTAAAAGTTCTGTGAGATGTAAAATAACGAGGAAGGATAATGTGTATAATAAGCCAAGATAAGGTAAAACACATTGGCATTTTAAACCCCTTTCCACATGATTATAATTTCCACTAAATTTTGAAGCCTTCTATTTTTAATCTATTAAAATTGTAATGTTGTTAAGGGTAAAATTAATTTACCTCTTCTATGTCTATCCTTTTAGCTGTCTGTTCCAGAGACAACTTCAGATTTGTATTTCTATCACTGCCTCTAATATCTTAAGAGAACCACCTGGAGCTTCTATTTCTAGGCATTATTCTTTTTTTTTAATATATTTTATTGATTTTTTACAGAGAGGAAGAGAGAGGGATAGAGAGTTAGAAACATCGATACTAGAGAAACATCGATCAGCTGCCTCTTGCACAACCCCTACTGGGGATGTGCCCACAACCAAGGTACATGCCCTTGACCGGAATCGAACCTGGGACCTTTCAGTCCACAGGCCGACGCTCTATCCACTGAGCCAAACTGGTTTCGGCAAGGCATTATTCTTAATTTTTTCATTTGTCATGAACTTATGAAGTTTTCTACTTTTTATTCACCTGAAAGTTTTAGATAACCTCAGTTCAGCCAAAGTAATCAGAAGCAACTTTTCATTCATATGTTGGTTATAAAAGGGTGTAGACACTGCAATCCTACTTGATAAATAAAACAATGTACTTGGAGGTATATGCTTTTATTTCTCTTGGGCATATACCTAGGTGTGAAATTATTGGATCATATCACCCTATATTCAACCATTTGTGGAACTGCCAAACTGTTTTCTAAAGCAGAAGCATCGTTTTACATTCCCACTAGTCATGTATGAGGATTGTAATCCTTACACATCTTTGCAAACATTTTAAAATTATTTGTCTTCTTTATTATAGTCAACATAATGGTGATATCTCATTGTATTATTTTTATTAAAATGTAGTTGGCATATAATGTTATATTACTTTTATGTGTACAACATAGCAATTCAACATTTCTGTATCTTACAATGTGACCTCCACACTAAGTCAAGTAGCCATCTGTCACCATGCAAAGATATCACACTATTATTGAATACTAGAGGCCTGGTGCATTAATTCGTGCACAGGTGGGGTCCCTCAGGGTGGCCTGTAGAGATCAGACCCCAGCTCATGCCCCCAGCCTCACAACTTGATCTGGCACCCCACCTTGGCCTGGTGCTGCCCCCTCACCTGCTCCACCATCCCGCCTATGGGATGATCAATCAGGGAAGGGCCCCCCCACCCAGCTCCCTCAGCGCTTGGGAGCCAGGTGGTGGCCCCACTCCCTGCCGCCACTGCTGGTTGCCATCTGTGGGGTGATCAGCGGGGCAATTGGGCCCCTGCTCGCACCCGCCTTGGCCTGGCACTGCCTGCTCACCTGCTCCACCATCCCACCGTGGTCCCACTCTGGTCGGGGCCCATATGGGCTGGCAGCACCTCCACTGCTGCCTGCTGCCAGCACCACATCGTTGATACCCGCCATGTTCCACACCACTCCCTGGTGGTCAGCGCACATCATAGTGAGCGGTCAAACTCAAGGTCTCCCAGTTGAAGGACCACCCAAGGGGACAATTTGCATATTAGGCATTTATTATACAGGATATTCCCCTTAGAATCTTTCTATTGCTATGCAATCTAGCTTTTAAATCTATTTCTTCACAATAATAATTTTTACTGCCATCATTTATCATTTTTGTGGACACTCTTGTTAAAAAAAGAAAAGGGGGAGAAGGGGATACTAGGGAGAAGGGGAGACAGGGATGTTGTTGAACTCATTTGAGGTAGCCTTAAACCAGGGACCCTAAGCCTTATTTTCATTATTGTACTCCTTTGAAAATCTAAAAAAAGATATCAACACTCCCACATACAAATACATAAATACACACAGAGAATTTTACAATTTCAGAGGGTTCCCAGAGACTCTGAAATATATTCATATGCCCTAGTTAAGAATTCCTACCTTGACTGTGGAATCTCAGAGGGAAGGCAGGGGAAGGTGGGTGGGTAGGAACTTGTATGTATATAGAACTTGTATGTATATATACATAATGCGTGGACACAGACAATAGGGTGGTGGAGGCCTGGGGGCAAGCTACAATGGGTCAATGGAGGAAATACGGTGACATATGTAATACTTTCAACAACAAAGATTTAACTAAAAAAAATCCTACCTTAAATTGTGTCCCACTTTTATAGAATCATCAAATCAAATAAGTGAATCTGTATGTGATACTGTGTTACATTATCAAATTAGGATACAGGTTATCAATTAATACAAAGTCTATTATTGAGTTTATTATATTTTCAGAATTTGAAATATGCATAATCTTCCACCCCATTACTTTAATATGTGGAGCAGTTGGGTGAGCAGCAGAATGGTTGTTGCTAAGAATATCAGAGAGATGGGCTGTATAGACTACAGGTACTATATGAAATACTTTCTTCAGACAACAGGGGACCAACTGTTTCTTATCAAATTAAGTAAATTTTAAGATGACGACTGTTGGGATATTTAGCTCATGTTAGCGTTATTTTTTTTTAATCTTTATTGTTGAGATTATTACAGATGTTCCTCTCCCCCCCCCCCCGCCATTGCCCCTCTCCACTCAGTTCCCGCCCCACTCCAGGCCTTCGACACCCTATTGTCTGTTTCCATAGATAATGCATATATGCATATAAGATCTTTGCTTAATCTCTTCTTGACCCCCCTTCCCTCTGAGAATCATCAATCTGTTCCATTTCCGTGCTTCTGATTCTATTTATTCACCAGTTTATTCTGTTCATTAGATTTCTTATTTATTTATTTTGATTTTTAGATTCAAATGTTGATAGGTATGGATTTGTTGCCATTTTGTTGTTCATATTTTTTATCTTTTTCTTCTTCTTCCTCTTAAACAATACACTTCAACATTTCATATAATACTGGTTTGGTGGTGAAGAATTCCGTTAGCTTTTTCTTGTCTGTGAAGTGCTTTATCTGACCTTCAATTCTAAATGATAGCTTTGCTGGGTAGAATAAGCTTGGTTGTAGGTCCTTGCTATTCATCACTTTGAATATTTCTTGCCACTCCCTTCTGGCCTGCATAATTTCTGTTGATAAATCAGCTGACAGTCATATGGGCATTCCCTTGGAGGTAACTAACTGCTTTTTTCCTGCTGCTTTTAAGATTCTCTCTTTGTCTTTAGCCCTTGGCATTTTAATTATAATGTGTCTTGTTGTGGTCCTCTTTGGGTTCCTCTTGTTTGGAACTCTCTGAGCTTCCTAGACTTGTAAGTCTATTTCTTTCACCAGGTAGGGGAAGTTTTCTGTCCTTATTTCTTAAAAGAGGTTTTCAATCTCTCTCTCTCGCTCTCTCTCTCTCTCTCTCTTCTGGCACTCCCATAATTCAAACGTTGATACACTCAAAGTTGTCCCAGATGCTCCTTACACTATCTTCATATTTTTGGATTCTTTTTCCTTTTTGCTCTTCTGGTTGGGTGTTTTCTGCTTCCTCAAATTTCAAATCATTGATTTGATTCGCAGAAACCTCTACTCTGCTGTTGGATCCCTGTATATTGTTCTTTATTTCAGTCAGTATATACTTAATTTCCATTTTTTGAGGTTTCTAGAAGATTCTTGTGTAACCTTATAACCATGGTTTTGAACTCTATATCCAATAGTTTGCTTTTTTCCATTTCTTTCATTTGTGACATGTTTCTTTGTCTGCATTTTGGCTGCTTCCCTATGTTTGTTTCTATGTATTGGGTATAGCTGTGATGTCTCCTTGAGTTGGTAGAGTGGCCTTGTGTAGTAGGTGTCCTATAGGGCCCAGTGGCTCAGTCTTCCCTGTCATCTGAGCTGGGAGCTCTAGGTGTACCCCTTTGTGGGCTGTGTGCACAGTCTTGTTGTAGTTGAGCCTTGATTGTTGTTCATGTCACTGGGAGGAATTGACCTCCAGGCCAATTGGCTGTGAGGACCAGCTGTGACTACAGTGGGAGAGCTGCTATGCAGGAGACACCTCTACGGAGCAGGACTTGCTTCAGTGGGGCCTTGGCGCTTACTGAGTCTGCCCCTTGAGTGTGTCACTTATGGATGTGCAGAGTTGTAACCTGGTATGGTCTGACACTGACCACTGGGTACACTGGTTCCTGTGTCTCCAGGGAGGTATAAAGTCAGCCACTGCCTGGGGCCTTCCAGCAGGAGCTACATAGAGATCTGTAGATTCTTCCTCTTTATATTTGGTTTGGAAGTGCCCAGATGAGGCCCAGCTATGAAGCAAGGCATCTGGTGCTGGTGCTGGGTCTTGGGCCTTTCATTGATAGGTTTGGGGGGTCCCTAACCCAGCTGCAGCTTGTTTGAGAGATTTTAGTCTGAGCACGAACCAGCCATTTATATGCAAAAGCTGCTTCCCTTAGCTTGGGTGGGGTTGTAAATTGGATGAGGTGGGTTCTTAGGGAATCAGACTAGGGAGGTCACAGCATAGGAACAATGATCCCTATGAGCACCTGCATCTGGGAGAAAGCTGCACCTCAGTTCCTGCCCTGATGCCAAACAATCCAGTTCTTCTTCGTATATGTTTGTATTCCCAAAAGCATCTTCTTAGTGCTGGATCTCAGAGGAAGTAGGACCTTGTAAGTTCAGTTCATGGTGCAGGCCTTTTAAGAGCCTCTGTGTCGCCCTGACCGGTTTGGCTCAGTGGATAGAGCGTCGGCCTGCAGACTGAAGGGTCGCAGGTTCGATTGCAGTGAAGGGCATGTACCTTGGTTGTGGGGACATCCCCAGTAGGGGGTGTGCAGGAGGCAGCTGATCTATGTTTCTCTCTCATCGATGTTTCTAACTCTCTATCCCTCTCCCTTCCTCTCTGTAAAAAATCAATAAAATATATTTTTAAAAAAAAAAAAGAGTCTCTGTGTCACTGAGCAGCCTCTGTGTCACTGAGCCCTAATCCACACTGTTTTTTACAACCTGTAGTTATTACTGCCTGTAAGGACTTCTTTTCCCAGCTCTGGGACCCTGGGCTGGGGGTCTGGTGTGAGGCTGGGACCCCTTGCTCTTCCAGGTGGCCTCTGCAGGGACAATATCCCTCCTGGTTAAAAAAGCAGCACATGTGGGTGCTGGACCAACCCATTCCGCACCTCTATACCTCCTACCAGTCTCAGTGTGCTTTCTTCTTTACCCTCTAGTTGTAGGACTTCTATTCATCCAGCTTTCCAGCAGTTCTGGATTATGGTTGTTCTGTATTGTAGTAGTAATTTTGATGTGGTTGTGGGAGGCGGCAAGTACAGGCATTTACCTATGCTGCCATTTTACAGGATCTCTCTGTAAGTATTATTTTGGTGACACTGATATTGCTTTTGAAATGTCAGAAATCAGTTTTTAAAGAGATTTTTCTATTATAAGCATTATGCTTTTTTTTCTCAAACACTCTGTCATTTATTGGATATTGTAAGTTGCATGACTAAAGTTTTAATAGCTCTTTTATTTGTGTATGAGTTAATGCTACATGGCAGTGGTTCTCAAAATGGAGACCCTAAAGAACTATCCAGAAGAAACAAAGTGCTGGCGAGGATGTGGAGAAAAAGGAACCCGCATACACTGCTGATGGGAATGCAGACTGGTGCAACCACTGTGGAGAACAGTATGGAGTTTCCTAAAAAAACTAAAAATGGAACTCCCATTTTACCCTGTAATCTCACTTCAAGGACTATATCCCAAGAAACCAGAAACACCAATCAGAAAGAATATATGCACCCCTATGTTCATAGCAGCACAATTTAACCCTTTGCACTCACTTGCTTTATTCTCGATTCCCTTATTCTACTCGGGATTTAATTTTTTAAATACCCCAGATTTTACAAAGCGCGGGAGTAGAATAAAAAACTGGAGTTTCTTTTCATACAAACTTATTTATTTGGATTTTTTTATATTTCAAATTATTGATACATTCAATACAATTCGACATACGAGCTGCTACCGAGGCTAACCGTGTCGAGTCACACTCGACATCCAAGTGCAAAAGGTTAAAATAGCTAAGATTTGGAAACAGCCTAAGTGCCCATCAGCAAATGAGTGGATTAGAAAACTGTGGTACATGTACACAATAGAATACTATGCTGATATAAAAAAAGAAGGAACTTTTACCGTTTGCAACAGCATGGATGGAACTGAAAAGAATTATGCTAAGAGAAATAAGCCAGTTGGAGAAAGATAAATATCACATGATCTCATTCATATGTGCTATATAATGATTAATATAAACTGACGAACAAAAATAGATCCAGAGACAAGGTAGCACCAAATAGACCATCCAACCTCAGAGAGAAGGCAGGGGAGGAGGGTGGTTACAGACCAACCAAAGGACTTGTATGCATATGTATTATCATAACCAATAGACACTGGGGCAGTGGTGGCTTGCCCTTGGGGGTGGGAGTGGCCGGGGGGTTCAATCAGGGAAAAAGAAGTCATATGTAATCCTTTAAACAATAAGAAAATAAAAAGTAATATAAAAAATATAAAAAGGAAAGGAAAGGAAAGGAAAGGAAAGGAAAGGAAAGGAAAGGAACGGAACGGAACGGAACGGAAAGGAAAGGAAAGGAAAGGAAAGGAAAGGAAAGGAAAGGAAAGGAAAGGAAAGGAAAGGAAAGAAAAGGAAAGAAACAATGGAAACAATTTCTGGATCTCAGGGCCAGAAACGATTCATTTTGCATACTGCCAACATAGAAACATCTGGTAATTCATAGACAATGGGCTAAAATGTTCACAGGGTTTTATTTAGTGAGTAGGGGGGGGAAATATGTCTAGAATAAAGGGTGCTCTCAACCTGTTCAACAAAGCTTAAAAACAATACTTATGAGACATCAAAATTACAACAAAACTACCCTATATAATAAAAGGCTAATATGCAAATAGACCGAACAGTGGAACAACTAAACAACCAGTCGCTATGATGTGCGCTGACCACCAGGGGGCACGTGCGGGAACATGGAAGGCATTAGCCGTGGCAGGATGGCGGAGCAGGTGAGCGGAGGCACCAGACCAAGGCGGGGTGCTGGTCACTGTCATCAAGGCAAGCCTCTGGTGGTTACTGAAAATTCTTTGCTCCCACGTGCTGCGGTCCACCCAGTGCTTGCACCCACTGACAGTGTCAGCCCCGCTCACACCCACTGCTGGCACTAGCCCCAATCATTTCGCTCTGTCAGCAGGTGCGAGAGGGGCTGGCACCATCAGCACACAGGAGCTGTGGCAGTGGGAGTGGGGCAGACAGGGGGTCAGGGCAGGAGGGGCTGGGTGGCGGCACAGAGGATGGGCCAAGACCTGCCCCTGTGCCCACCGCAGCCTCGCAGCCCACAGTTCCTTTCAAGGCACACGAATTCATGCACTGGACCCCTAGTCTATATATATAAAAGCCTAACAACCAAACAACCAGTTGAACAGTCACTATGATGCACACTGACCACCAAGGGCAGACGCTCAATGCAAGAGCTGCCCACCAGCCCAGCAGCCCACCAGCCTGGTGGCAGCCACTCACTCCCTCAGTAGTCCTGCAGGTCTAATCTCCAGAAACTGGGCCAGACACCGCTGGACTGGCACCACAGGCATAATCCTGACAGCACCACCAGCCTCCTGGAAGTCGGCCTCGGGCACCGAGGCTGCTTACTCTCCCTAAACACTCCACAAGGAAGAAACGATATAAAAGCAGCCGCCAGGTGGCTCCCAACAACCAGCGGGAACATCAGAGGGATGTATCTGGATCCCAGGCCAGCAAGGGTGTCCACCACCTGCCCAGAGGGCCAATAATGTCCCAAATCCCCCCCCCCCATTTCCCTTGGGACAGGCAACAGTCCCAGGGCTCACAGCCCATGAGCACCACTGTGGCATTGCAAGGCTCTCCTGATCAGGACTGACTGGGCACGAGCCCATGGCAGGTACAGCGGGGGCAGAATGAGCAGGAGTGGTAGGCTGAAGCAGCAGGCAGTATTGGACTTCAGGTTTTGGCCCGATTTCCACAGGCCACCCCGAGGGACCCCACCCATGCATTAATTTGTGCACCGGGCCACTAGTAAAACAATAATCAATCAGAACTGCCTGAAATATGGATGAATGAAAGTTCCACAATTGTGGTAAGCAGTTAGACCAAGGATGATGAACCAGGTACAGAAAATCATTAGGGTAGAATGTCCAGGGTGCCTAGCATAGGGCAGAACTGGAAAAACAACGATCTCATGGCCAGGGCCAGGCCTGCAGGGGAGAGCAGTTAGGGGTGACCAGGCCTGCAGGGGAAGGCAGTTAGGGGCGACCCAGCTGCCAGGGGAGGGCAGTTGGGGGCAACCGGGCTGGCAGGGGAGTAGTTAGGTGTTGATTAGGCTGGCAGAGGAGTGGTTAGGGGCAATCAGGCAGGCAGGCAGGCAAGCAGTTGGGAGCCAGCAGTCCTGGATTGTGAGAGGGATGTCCGACTGTGGGATTGGGCCTAAACTGGCAGTTGGACATCCCCCAAGGGGTTCCAGATTGGAGAGGGTGCAGGCTGGGCTGAGGGACACCCCCCCCCACTCCCAGTGCATGAATTTCATGTACCGGGCCTCTAATCTGAAAATAAATGGGTTTATCCTGGATCTCCAAATACTCCCTGTGTATTTTTCAGTCACCTGGTAAATTCTGTAACAATATTTTGAACTACTAATTTTTTTCAGAGAAAACACAAGAATTATTTTTCTTAAAAATTAATTTCCATACTTCATGCATTCTGTTATTACAACCATATAATTTCTCCCAACTTAGTTTGAACACTTAACTTCTAGAAGCCTCAAATTTTAGGTGGCAAGTTAAATACTTAGCAATTCTCAGATTAGTAATATATTCATATTTTAAATAAAATACAAATCATTCAATTAACAGATTCAAATCTATCCTATAGATTTTTCATAAGAGGCAAACTCAAATTAATTCATGTTTCAATGTTCTGTCATTTCAAAATACCTATATATTTAATGATTTTTTAAAAAAAATTTAATTCAGAAAACTCCAAAGCTTTAAGTTACCATTGACTTTGGAAAACTATGTCTAGGCATATATAATTACTACTGAAAAAGATTTACCATATACCCTTCATTTTAGTTATAAATATTTTTTACCTTAACAACTTTGAGATTTTAAAGCCAATTTTTATTACCTCAGGCATTTTCCTTGGCAAATTCTATAACAGAGATAACTCACTGGCTTTCAGTGGCTTTAATGTTAAAGTATTATTTTATTTCATTTTTCTTTATAAAAACAGGAGTGCTCCCAGGACCTGGGAGTCAACATTGGAATGTGGTCCATTATTGTTCAAGAACTGACCATTATCATGGAAACATTAATCTTGTTTCCTAAACCCAGCCTGTATATTTTCCTTGTGTCATTTTCACCATCTTTCAAATAAAAACAGTCTCAGGCTTATTCCATAGCATCCGCGAAGAGATGTGGCTTAGGCCAAGAGGCCACCCAAAATCAGGTGGGATGCACCTTCCCTTGACCTAGCATTTTTCTCTTTGGAGGTATAGAAGTCCTGGACATGTCCCCAGATTGTGAGAAATGGCTCATCTATTTAAATTTCAAATGATGGACTGGGAAACAAAAGGATGGCGAAAATAGACTTTTAATAACATTCCTGAGAGCAGATGTCTATTTTACAGGATCACCAAGAGACCTAGTAATTAATGGGCTGGGGCCTTTTTTATTTACCTCTACCTCCCTTTGTCTAGGGGAATCTTTCTAGGACCTGTGCAATCGGCCACGTGTACCACTCATATTCTCTCTCCCCACTCCCACATCCTGTTTGATCTGGGGAAATTCAGTAATGGCCTGGCCACCTACTATTTCTTTTCTATGAAGAGAAATCAAAGGCATGCTTAATAGACTAATAATATACAAATTAAACCAAACAACAAAGACAGATAAATCAACAATCAACAGACAAGTGCACATAACACATAGACAAGACTTAGAAAATCAGAGTTCTTTTCATGGATCTTTCAGATGTTGTACATTGCCTGGGACTTACAGCCAGATGCGGCCCAGAGGGCTCCCAGATGGGATCCCAGTAAATACCCACAAACAGCCTGTTTACAGGTTTTATCATATTCCACTCTCCATAGCATTGACTGGCATCTAAAGTCATTTTAGCTAAAATCTGCCAGTCCCAAGATGTCATATGGTAATTTGGTAATTTTCAGACAAAGCATTAAAGAGTCCTTTTTTAAATGGACTGTTAGCCCCATTTTCTCTAGTTGATGAGCCTTCCCACACCAGTGGCAGAGGATCGGGAGGCTTTACATGCTCTACCTTAGGAGGAGGAGGAGGGGGTGGTGATAAATCATTCTACAGGCTTTTCATCCTCAATATGAAGTGGGCAATATATAGCTCGAACAAGAGCCCACGTAGTTAAAGATGACAAGGGCACTCATATTCCTTGAGCCTGATTTCTCCTTAAATTTCTACCTACTTGTTTCCAGAGATCAAGGTCTAATGTTCTAGTATCAGGGAAGCAAGGATTATACTCTATGATAATATGCAAAACTATAAGAGAATACTTTCTGACACTTTAATTCCTTTATCCTTGAGCATGCAAGCTAAATGTCTACAATAATGTTTTTGTCTTTTACTTGTATTCTTCCCCATTATAACCTGGCTGATTCCAAAAATGTCCCCATCCATTTACAGTCATGACTCTGAAGCTGGCATGGGCTTTGTGCACGGTGAGTTTTTACCTTTCCGGTGAGTTTCCACTTTTCCTTTTTCACTTCGTTTCTTGCTCAGGCGAATCTTATTCTTCAGTGTCCTGTTTGTGGTGCCAATTGCCATGAACTGCACAGTGAGGTTCAGGATCTGAAGGAGGGGCCAATGAATACATGAAAATTCTATACAAGAAATATGAATTTGGAAGGCATGAATGGCCAGGTGGAAACATTTTTCATGAAGAGGCTCACTGAGACTTGGTCCCATCTGCTTTTTATTCACTCTGAATACACACTTTCCCTTTAGCAATGCATACCAAAGGTAAAGTTTGGTATACAATGTAAAGATTATCAGGTAGGGAAATCACCTCAAGCCATTGCAATCACAGCAGGTCTTGTGCTGATATTCAGTCCTGCTAAATATCAAAGTCCATTGGCATTCCAGTGTCCCTTTTGCATTTTTATGCTAACTGCTGTTTGCTTTAGCCTCCAGAACCAGCCATCCCTGGTTCAAGGTAAGAGGCCAACTTTCCTTGAGCTGTTTTTTTATTCTTTTAAAGCTGAGATAGAGTTTAAGAGACTAGTGTTGAAAGAATCTAGTATATAGATGAGGGTCAAGATAACTAAGACAGGAGAAAAAAATGGGTGGCTGGTTTTTAAATTTGGCTTTTCAATTGGAATTGTTTTCTGAGGGTCTAAACAAAACCTTTTACTGCATAAATGATAACCTGAACTTGTTTAACTCTGAAGATAAGGGACACTTCCTCCCTCCAGCTTAAATCTCCAGTTTTCTTAGGTGAGTAAGAATCTCTATGAAGGTGTCCAAAGGTATAGCAAATGTGCAGTAGCCCCATAGAGAATTCCAACTCAACTGTAATTAAATAATTAACACTCCAGGGACATTAACAAAATATTGATTACCTAGTGCTCCAAGTCCTCATGGCTGTATTAGACAGCTGGGAAGAGAAAAGGAGACATGTAAGGTTTGAGATGACTCAGTAGGTAACAGCCCCTTGGAGCTCAATCCACAAGCAGCACACTTCAACCCAGTACATATCCCTAGAAATTTTTAAGATATCAAAATAAAACTAAAGTCAACATAGGAACTCATGCCACCAAGGCTGAAAACTCCCAGCCCTCGGGCCCCATTAATATTCCTGAAGATATACAATTAGTAGGAAGACTTGCAAGTGCTTACAGAAATGGGAAGATTTAACAAAAAGTTATATCAACTTAAGATGGTAAAAATGTAGCTATTTTGATGCCTAAATTAATTTTTGCATGCAAAATTAAAAGAAAAGGAGCTCTAAAGTTAAGCTAAATCAATGGGAAGCTTATCTTGATTGGAAATTAGAACCTCCTAGGAGAGCCACAAGTAAATTACATTCAGAACAGAAAGGCCAGTTTTGGGCAGAGGGGAAACAGTGATTTTACACATGCATGGGGCTAAAACAGAATTAAGAAATCTACTTAAAGATTTCCCCAACTTCTACAGAACTGGGTTCTTGGAGAAAAACAACAAAATTACTAAATAGGGTCTGCTCTGAATCTGTAGAGGAGTCTGTTTTATTGTAGAAATCTGGGTCACCTTAAGAAGGGTTATAAAAGACTGAAATAGGATTCAGAAAGAGAAAAGGAACAGAAACAAGCATAGAGTTGTTCTAAGGGTGTTTCCTCTTCTCCTCAGTAATCGTTTGAGATTATCATAAAAGGGGAAGCTATTAAAGGCTCTTGGGAACATGAAAGACATGTCAACATGTCACTAGCACAACCTCTAAAGATAAGAGTTGTAGGATGAGTTTTCCATTCAAGATAACAGAGATATTAGACAACTCTTTAATGGCTAGACACAATAGGGAGGATCTTCGGTAAGGCTACCTAAATCAGGAGGCCAAGAAGCAGGAACACCTGGCTAGGGATGAGCTTCATGTAGAGTCAAGTACACCTCTCTGAGTGGAGTGAGTCCATCATTACAGTGCCCAACCATATCTGTGACCATTGATAAGGCTGCTCTCAGAGCATGAGATAACACTCTATACCCAGGTGGCATCAATATGGCAGGTATCCTTGAGAAGTGTAGTCCATCTGTCTGAGTGAAGTCCACACACCCAATGACTGGCTATTATGGTGATTGTTTTTGAGCCTACCCTCAGGACATGGGTTATGCACTCCACACACTGGGTAGTTCACAGGAGATAGGGTACCTGTCCTACTATGGTTCTTAGGCCACAGGGCATCCCAATACAACCAAGAAGCTATCAGGGGTTCCTCTAACTCTCGACCTGCAAGAAACAAGAAAAATCTCCAACCCTAGAACTAAAACAGAGAGAGAACAAAAGGAAAATTCCAGAGTAAGTAGAAGGAAGGGAATAATCAAGATCAGAGTGGAAATAAATGTCATAGAGACAAAAAAAAATACAAAAGATCAATGAAACCAAGAGATGGTTCTTTGAAAAGATAAACAAGATTAATGAACTGCTAGCCAGATTCATCAAGAAACAATGAGCCCTAGCCGATTTGGCTCAGTGGATAGCACATTGGCCTGTGGACTGAAGGGTTCTAGGTTTGATTCCAGTCAAGGGTACATGCCTGGGTTGTGGGCTCGATCCCCAGTAGGGGGTGTGCAGGAGGCAGCCAATCAATGATTCTCTCTCATCATTGATGTTTCTCTAGCCCCTCTCCCTTCTTCTTTGAAATCATAAAAATATATTTAAGAAAAAAAAGAAACAAGGAGAAGGAACCCAATAAATTAAATCATAAAAGAAAGATGTTAAATAACAACTGACACCACAAAAATAAAAAGGATTGTAAAAAAAATATTACAAACAACTATATGCCAACAAATTGGACAAAATTGGTGAAATTGACAAATTCCTAGAAACATACAATTGTCCAAAATTGAATCAGGAAGAATCAGAAAACCTGACTACACCAATGAGAACTAATAAAATTGAAGCAGTAAAAAAAAATCCAGTAAGAAAAAAAGGTCCTAGATCTGGTGGTTTCACAAGGTAGTATTATCAAACATTCAAAGAACAGCTAACACGTATCCTCCTCAAACTATTCCAAAAAATTCAAGAGGAGGCAAGGTTTCCAAGCTCTTTTTATGAGGCCAGCATTTTAATAATTCCAAAATTACAGGCCAATATACCTGGTGAACATAGATACTAAAATCCTCCTCAACAAAACATTAACAAATCTGATCCAGCAATATTTTATAAAGATCATTCATCATAAACAAGTGGGACTTATCCCAGGGATATAAGGTTGGTACAATATTCACCAATTAATAAATGTGATACATCACATAAGCAAAATGAAAGATAAAAATAATATGATCATATCAATAGGTGGAGAAAAAGCATTGCACAAAATCCAGCACACTTTTTTGATAAAAACTCTTTTAAAAAGTGGGAATAGAGGGATCATACCTCAACATAATAAAGACTATATATGGAAAATCTATAGCCAACATCATATTCAATGGAAAAATTAAAACCATTTCTCCTAAGAATGGGAAAAAGACAGGGATGTCCACTTTCATCACTCTTATTCAACATAGTACTAGAAGTCTTAGCCATAGTGATAAGACAAGAAGAAAAAATAAAGTGCATCCAAATTGGAAAGGAGGAAGTGAAACATTATTTGCAGCTGACATGATATTGTACATAGAAAAACCTAAAGATTTCACCAAATAACTACTAGATTTAATAAATGCTTATGGCAATATAAGAAGATACAAAATTAAGTCACTGTACAGAGAGTCCCAAGCAAAATGAATCCCAAAAGACCCACACCAAGACACGTGATAATTACAATGGCAAATGTTAATGACAGTGGGAGACAAGATGGCGACCAGCAAAAAGGTAGGGAGGGAGAGTGTGTGAGAGAGTGAGGAAGTGATAGAGGAGTGTGTGGATGTGTGTGGTGTGTGTGTGAGAGAGCTAGGGACAGTTAGATCCTTCAGGTCTTCCAAGGGACTTCCAAACTGGGAAGTCTTAGACGGTGAAACCCCGCTGCCACTGCAAACACTCTGGGGAGGACAGCGCCAGCATAGAGACCATGCCATCTTGAAGAACTGAACTGCTTGAGACTAGGATCCTAGCCTCGCCACTGCCCAATCTGGTCTCAGTCACAAACTGGGACCCTACAGTCACTCGGGTAAAAGACTTGCAACCACAGCTGCAGACCCAAGGACACCAAGACCCCAGGCACCCCAGCCACAGATTTCTGTGAGTCACAGAGCCAATCCCCCTCCCCGCAGGTCCATGGCAGTGGCATAGGAACTGCCAGACACTTTTTGCGCAAAAAGGACTCCTGCCCATGCACAGCAGCGGTGGTTCTACCTGAATTTGAGCCTGGGTGCGCGGACACGGGAAGTTTGTTTCCCGTGACCAAACCCCACGTCCACCCTGAGTGGCTGAGCTGAATTTGAGCCTGGGCACACGATCTTGGGGAGTTTGTTTCCTGCGACCTGACCCCGCACCCACACAGAGTGCCTGAGCTGAATTTGAGCCTGGGTGTGCGAACTCAGGGAGTTTGTTTCCCACGACTAGACCTTGCATGCACACAGGAAGGCTGCACGGAATTTGAGCCTGGGTGTGCAAGCTAGGAGAGTTTGTTCCCCACGACCAGACCCCATGCCCACACAGGGAGGCTGCGCTGAATTTGAGCCTAGCACTGAATTTGAGCCTGGGTGTGCAAGCTAGGAGAGTTTGTTCCCCGCGACCAGACCCCATGCCCACACAGGGAGGCTGCGCTGAATTTGAGCCTAGCTGTGCGAACTCAGGGAGTTTGTTTCCTGCAACCAGACCCCATGCCCACACAGGGTGGAAGTGCCACCTGACTTTGATTCAGGGCAAGTGCACATGGAAGGCTGTTTTCTGTAGCACAGGAGTGGACCTCCTGCCGACATGGAGTGACTGTGCAACCCGGTCCCCCAAGCAGACCAGGGACCCTGATTCTCTGCATGAGAGGAAGCACTGAGAACCAGTGACTAGACTTGGCACATGTGCCTGATTCCTAGTGCATTAACACTAAGAGCCAGTGACTCCAATTCTTGGCACATGCACACATAGGGGCCCTGATTCTTGGCACAAGGCCACATCAAACAACAGAAACTCTGATACTCGATTCTGAGCAGGAGCACAGGGGGTCTCTGACCCCTGACACACACTAGGGGACTCTGATTTTTGGCACATGCAAGTGGGGTCTCTGTTTCAGCGTGACACAGGAGGGATCACTGATTCTAAGTGCACACTTGAGGCCACACTAAGCACCAGTGATTCTGATGCTGGGCTATGTGGTTCCAACCAACCCATGGCAGCCACACGTCTTGGGGTCGGAGCTCTACACTGACACTTGGGGGGTGCGAAGCTTCCACTGCACACAGCCCAGGCCCCCACAACTCAACATTTGAACCTTCTGGTGATAGTTAGAATGGGGAGACAACAAAACAATCCCCAGAGGAAAGAAAAGGAGGCATTGCCAAAAAAAATAATAAGTGAAACTAAGGCATGCAACATGACAGAAAAAAAATTCAAAGTAATTGTCTTACAGTTCATATACTGGATGGACGAAAAATCAACAAACTATGCAAAAATCAGGAAGAAATCAAAAGTGATATAGTGACAATCAACAACACCATGGATGGTTTCCACAGTAGACTAGAACAAGCAGAGGACCAACTTAGTGAGTTAGAAGATAAGGTACAGAAACAAGCCAAAACTGAACAACAACTGGAGAAAGAAAAAAAACAAAACAGGAGGAGAGCCTAAGGAAGTTTTGGGACAATGCAAAATGAAGTGATATACGTATATAGGGGTGCCAGAAGGACAAGAAGAGCAGCAAAGATTAGAAAATATATTTGAAGAAATAATGACAAAAAACTTCCCTGATATGGGGAAGAAAAATGTTACACAAGTACAGAAAGTCCCAAGCAAGATGAATCTGAAAAGACCCACACCAAGACACATCATAATTACAATGGCAAATGTTAACAACAAAGAGAGAATTTTAAAGGCTGCAAGAGAGAGACAGAGTTACCTACAAAGGATCCCCCATCACATTATCAAATGATTTCTCAGCAGAAACACATCAAACTAGGAGGAAATGGAAGGAAGTATACAAAGTTATGCAAAGCAAAGGACTGAATCGAAGAATACTATATCCAGCAAGACTATCAATTAAAATTGAAGGGGAAATCAGGAGCTTTGCAGACTAAAAAAGGTTAAGAGAGTTTATCACTACCAAGCCAGCAAGGCAAGAAATGCTAAAGGGAATGCTGTAAAAAGAAGAAATATAAAGGCAGGAAGGAACAGAGGCATAAAATACAAAAAGGGCTACAAACAAGTACCTATTAATAATAACATTAGAGCGACCAGCTCTGAGGCAGAGAATGTGCCATATTGAAGAGGAAAGTGGATGTTGTCAGAAGGCTGAAAACACCGAGAATCTACAACGCCAGCACCAAGTGAACAGCAGTGAACCCTGGAACACTGGTCCCCAAGTGGCGCAAGCACGTGAATTAAGAGGAGCTCTGTGCCTCCTCATGAAAAGGTCAGATTTTGCCTGGGATAAGGAGAGAGAGAACTACATAACCAAACACCAAGAGAAGAGAAATCATGGGGAGACAAAGAAACAGCCGCATATGAAAGAAATGCAGGCATCACCAGAAAAGGAAGTAAACAAAATGGAGGCAAGCAACCTGTCAAAAAAGAATTCAGAGAAATGGTCATAAAGTGGCTGAAAAGAATGGAAGACAAATTCAACAATATGTGTAAGAACCAAGAGGAAATGAAAAATGACATCACTGCTATAAAGAACAAAATAAAAAGCATCAACAGTAGACTAGAAGAAGCAGAGGACCACATCAGTGAACTAGAAGACAAGGTAGGAAAAAATACCCAAGCAGAGCAGCTTCTGGGAAAAAAAATTAAAAAGCAGGAGGAGAGCCTAAGGGAACTTTGGGACAACAAGAAACAAAAAAACATCCGCATAACAGGGGTGCCAGAAGGAGAGGAAACTGAGCAAGGAATAGAAAACCTGTTTAATAAAATAATGACAGAAAACTTCCCTGATATAAGGAAGAAAAAACCCACACAAATCCAAGAAGCTCACAGAGTCCCAAAGAAAATGAACCCCAAAAGACCGATAAAAAGGCACATAATAATTAAATTGGCAAACTCCAACAAAATACGAATCTTAAAAGTGGCCAGGGAGAGACAGAAAGTAACCTACAAAGGATCCCCCATCAGACTAGCGACTGATTTCTCAACAGAAACACATCAGGCAAAAAGGGAATGGAATGAAATATAGAAAGTCAAGCAAAGGAAGGGTCTGAATCCAAGAATACTGTACCCAGCAAGGCTATCAATCAAAATTGATGGTAAAATCAGGAGCTTCACAGGCAAAGAAGGACTAAGGAAGTTTATTACCACCAAACTAGCAATGCAAGAAATGCTAAAGAGTCTGCTGTGAAAAGAAGAAATATGAAGCGAAGAAGGAAAACAGGGGTAAACAATAAATATGGCGACAAACAAGTAACTATCAATAAAAACTTTAAATGTAAATGAATTAAATACTCTAATCAAAAGACATGGGGTAACTGAGTGGATAAGCAAACATGACCCATATATCTGCTGTCTACAGGAAACCCACCTCAGAAAAAAAGTTCCACACAGACTGATGGAGAAGGGATGGAAAAAGGTTTTTTAGGTGAATGGAAATGAAAAAAAGCTGGGGTAGCAATGCTATTATCTGACAAATTAGCTCTCAAAGTAAAGGACATAACAAGGGATAAGGAAGGCCACTTCATAATACTAAAGGGAGCAATCCAAAAAGAAGAAATAACTCTGACAAACATATATGCACCCAATACAGGAGCACCCAAATAAATAAAAAAACTTCTGGAGAATATCAAGGGAGAGAATGAAAGCAATACAATCATACTGGGGGATTTTAGTACCTTACAATCACCATTGGACAAATCCTCAAAACAAAAAATCAACAAAGAAACATTAATCCTAAATGACTCACTAGATCAGATGGAATGAATTGACATCCTCAGAATATTTCATCCCAAAGCCACAGAATATACATTCTTCTCAAGTGCACATGGGTCATTTTCAAAGATAGACCATATATTGGGTCACAGGCAAAGTCTGTTCAAATTCAAGAAGATAGAAATCATATCAAGCATCTTCTCAGATCACAATGGCATAAAACTGGAAATCAACTACAATAAAAACAATCCAAAAAAAAATCAAACACCTGGAGACTAAATAGCATGATATTAAACAATGACTGGGTTACCAGAGAGATCAAAGAAGAAATGAAAAACATCATGGCAACAACGACAATGAAAACACAACAATCCAAAATCTATGGGACACAGCAAAAGCAGTCTTGGGAGGGAAGTTCATAGCTCTACAACCCTACTGCAAAAAAACAAGAATCAATGGCAATAAATTACCTAACCCTACAACTCAAAGAGTTAGAAAGAAAGCAACAAAAAAACCCCAGTGTAAGCAGAAGGAAGGAAATAATAAAGATCAGAGGGGAGATAAACAACATAGAGACAAAAAAAAATACAAAATATAAACAAAACCGAGAGCTGGTTCTTTGAAAGGATAAACAAGATTGATGAACCTCTAGCCAGGCTCAGCAAGAAGCAAAGAGAGAGGACCCAAATAAAATTAGAAATGAAAGAGGAGAAATAACAACAGACCCCACAGAAATACAATGAATTGTTAAAAAATACTATGAACAACTCTATTCCAACAAACTGGACAACCTGGAGGAAATGGACATATTCCTAGAAAAATATAACCTTCCAAAACTCAATCAGGAAGAATCTAAACAGCTCAACAGGCCAGTAACTATGGAAGAAATTGAAGCAGTCATCAAAAAGCTTCTGGCAAACAAAAGCCCGGGGCCAGACCGATTCACAGAGGAGTTATACCAAACATTCAAATAAGAACTAAAACCTATCCTCCTCAAACTATTCCAAAAAATTCAAGAGGAAGGAACGCTTTTAAGGTCATTTTATGAAGCCAGGATCACCCTAATACCAAAACCAGATAAAGACAACACAATGAAAGAGAATTACAGGCCAATATCCCTCATGAACATAGATGCCAAAATCCTCAATAAAATTCTAGCAAATCGGATCCAGCAGGATATCAGAAAGATCATACACCATGACCAAATAGGATTTATCTCAGGGATGCAAGGATGGTACAACATCTGCAAATCAATAAACCTGATACATCACATAAACAAATTGAGAGATAAAAATCACAGAGTCATATCAATAGATGTATAAAAAGCATTTACCAAAACCAAACAAACTTTCTTGATTAAAACTCTCAGCAAAGTGGGAATAGAGGGATCATACCTCAACATAATAAAAGCCATATATGACAAACCCACAGCCAACATCATAATCAATGGGCAAAAACTAAAACCATTTCCCCTAAGAACAGGAGCAACACAGGGATGCCCACTCCTACCCCTCTGTTCGACATAGTACTGGAAGTATTAGTCATTGCAATTAGACAAATTGAAGAAGAAGAAATAAAAGGCATCCAAATGGTTAAAGAAGAAGTAAAACTGTCCTTATTTGCAGATGACATGATATTGTACATAAAAAACTCTAAAGATTCCATCAAAAAACTATTAGACTTAATAAATTTATTTGGCAATGTAGCAGGATACAAATTTAACACCAAGAAATCTATGGCATTTCTATACACCAATAGTGAACTTACAGAAAGAGAGACTAAAAAAGCAATCCCATTTACAATCGCACCAAAAAAATTAAGATACCTAGGAATAAACTTAACTAAGGAGGTAAAAGACCTATACGCGGAAAACTACAGGACACTGAAAAAAGAGATAGAGGAACACATAAACAGATGGAAGAACATACCATGTTCATGGATTAGTAGAATCAACATCATTAAAATGTCCATACTACCCAAAGCAATCTATAGATTTAATGCACTCCCCATTAAAATACCAATGGCATATTTCACAGACCTAGAAAGAACTCTTCAAAAATTCATTTGGAATAAAAAAAGACCCCGAATAGCCACAGCAATCCTGAGAAAGAACAAAATAGGTGGGATCTCAATACCAGATTTCAAGCTGTATTACAAAGCCACCGTTGTCAAAACAGCCTGGTACTGGCACAAGAACAGACATATAGATCAGTGGAATAGAATAGAGAACACAAAAATCGACGCAAACCACTATGCCCAATCAATATTTGACAAAGTAGGCATGAATATACAATGGAGTCAAGACAGTCTCTTCAATAAATGGTGTTGGGAAAATTGGACAGATACATGCAAAAAAATGAAACTAGACCACCAACTTACACCATACACAAATAAACTCAAAATGGATAAAGGACTTAAACATAAGATGGGAAACCATAAAAATACTAGAGAAATCCACAGGTACAAAAATCTCAGACATATGTCGAAGCAATTTCTTCAATGATACTGCTCCTAGGGCAATGGAAACTAAAGAGAAAGTAAACAAATGGACTACATCAAAATAAAAAGCTTCTGCACAGCAAAAGAAACCATCAACAAAACAACAATAAAGCCCACTGTATGGAAGAACATATTTGCAAATGTTATCACTGATAAATGTCTAATCTTCACCATTTACAGGGAACTCATACAACTTAATAAAAGGAAGATAAATGATCCAATAAAAAAATGGGTCATGGACTAAATAGAAACTTTTCGAAAGAAGACAGAAGGAAGGCCAAGAGACATATGAAAACATGCTCAAAGTCACTAATTATCCGAGAGATGCAAATCCAAATGACAATGGGGTATCATCTCACACCTTCCAGAATGGCTATCATCAACAAATCAACAAACGACAAGTGCTGCAGAGGATGTGGAGAAAAAGGAACCCTTCTTCACTGCTGGTGGGAATGCAGACTGGTGCAGCCACTGTGGAGAACACTATGGAGTTTCCTCAAAAAATTAAAAATGGAACTCTCATTTGACCCAGTAATCCCACTTCTAGGAATATATCCCAAGAAACTAGAAACACCAATCAGAAAGGATATATGCACGCCTATGTTCATAGCAGCACAATTCACCATAGCTAAGATTTGGAAACAGCCTAAATTCCCATCAGCAGATGAGTGAATTAGAAAACTATGGTACATCTACACAATGGAATACTACGCTGCTATAAAAAGAAGGAACTCCTACCATTTACAGCAGCATGGATGGAACTGGAGAGCATTATGCTAAGTGAAATAAGCCAGGCAATGAAAGAAAAATACCACATGATCTCACTCATTTATGGAAAATAAAGAACATTATAATCTGATGAACAAAAAGATAGATACAGAGGCAGTAAAGCATTGAACAGGCTGTCAAATTACAGAGGGAAGGCTGGGGAATGTTGGGGAGGGGGAGAAAGAGATCAACCGAAGGACTTGTATGCATCCATATAAGCACAACCAATGGACACAAGACACTGGGGCGTTGGGATGAGGGCATGCGACAAGGGGTAGGGGAGGCTGAGGGAAGGTCAATGGGGAAAAAAGGAGATATATGTACTACTATATGTAATACTTTAGACAATAAAATAAAATTTAAACAAAGAAAAACTGATAATAAACCATCTAACTCGCAACTTGAAGAATTAGAAAGAGAGCAATATTAAAAGCCTAGAGTGAGCAGAAGGAAGGAAATAATAAAGATCAGAGCAGAAATAAATGACATAGAGACCAAAAAAACATAAAACAATACAAAAGATCAATGAACCAAGAGTTGGCTCTTTGAAATGGTAAATAAGATTGATGAACCTCTAGCCAGGCTCAACAATTAGCAAAGAGAGAGGACCAAAATAAACAAAATGAGAAACGAAAGAGGTGAAATAAAAACCGACCCCACAGAAATACGAAGAATATTTAAAAAATTACTATGAGCAACTCTGCTCGAACAAACTGGTCAACATAGAAGAAATGGACATATTCCTAAGAAAATACGACCTTTCAAAACTCAACCAGGAGGAATAAAAAAATCTGAATATGCCGATAACTATGGAGGAAATCGAAGTGGTAATCAAAAAATTTCCAAAAAACAAAAGCCCTGGACCAGATGTCTTCATAGGGGAGTTTTATCAAACATTCAAAGAAGAAATAAAACCTATTTTCCTTTGACTATTCCAAAAAATTCAAGTGGAATGAGCACTTCTAAGCTCTTTCTATGAAGCCAGCATTACCCTAATCCTAAAACCAGATAAAGACAATACAAAGAAAGAGAATTTCAGGCCAATATCCCTCATGAACATGGATGGCAAACTCCTCAACAAAATTCTAGCAAATCAAATCCAGCATTACATTAGAAAGATCATACAACCATGACCAAGTGGGATTTACTCCAGGGATGCTAAGATGGTACAATATCTGCAAATCAATAAATGTGATACACCACATAAACAAACTGAGAGATAAAAACCATATAATCATATCCATTGACGCAGAAAAAGCATTTGACAAAATCCAACACCATTTCTTGATAAAAACTCTCAGCAAGGTGGGAATAGAGGGATCATACCTCAACATAATAAAAGCTACATATGACAAACCCACAGCCAACATCGTACTCAATGGGCAAAAACTAAAACCATTTCCCCTAAGAACAGGAACAAGATAGGGATGCCTACTCTCACCACTCCTGTTCAACATAGTTCTGGAAGTACTAGCCATTGCAATCAGACAAGAAGAAGAAATAAAAGGCATCCCAATTGAAAAAGAAGAAGTAAAACTGTCCTTATTCGCAGATGATGTGATATTGTACATAGAAAACCCCAAAGACTCCATAAAAAAACTACTAGACTTAATAAATTAAGCAGGATACAAAATTAACACCCTGACGTCAATGGCTTTTCTATACACCAATAATGAACTCACTGAAAGAGAAATTAAAATAGCAATCCCATTTACCATTGCAACAAAAAATTAAGATACCTAGGAATAAACTTAACCAAGGAGATAAAATACCTGTACTCAGAAAATTTCAGAACAAGGAAAAAATAGATAAAGACATGAACAAATGGAAGAATACACCATGTTCATGATTGGTAGAATCAACGTCATTAAAATGTCCATGCTACCTAAAGCAATCTATAAATTCAATGCAATCCCCATTAAAATACCAAAGGCATACTTCAAAGACCTAGAACAAATTCTCCAAAAATTCATCTGGAATAAAAAAAAAAAAGATTAGATGCAGCAGTGTTGAAAAAGAACAAAGTTGGAGGATCACAATACCAGATATCAAGCTATACTACAAAGCCATTGTTCTTAAAACTGCTTAGAACTGTCACAAGAACAGACATATAGACCAGTGGAACAGAAAAGAGAACCTAGAAATCAACACAAGCCATTATGCTCAATTAATATTTGAAAAGGAGGCAAGACCATAAAATGGAGTCAAGACAGTCTCTTCAATAAATGGTGTTGGGAAAACTGGACAGATACTTGCAAAAAAATGAAACTAGACCACCAACTTATACCATACACAAAAATAAACTCAAAATGGATAAAGAATTTAAACATAAGATGGAAAACCATAGAAATCTTAAAAGAAACTATAGGCAGCAAAATAGCAGACATTTTTCATAGCAATATATTTAATGATACAGCTCCTAGGGCAATGGAAACTAAAGAGAAAATTTAAAAAATGGGACTACATCAAAATAACACGTTTCTGCACAGCAAAAGAAAGTATCAGCAATACAACAAGAAAGCCCACTGCATGGGAGAACATATTTGCCAATGTTATCTCCGATAAGGGTTTAATCTAGAACATTTACAGAGAACTCATACAACTTAACAAAAGGAAGATAAACAACCCAATCAAAAAATGGGCACATGACCTAAATAGACACTTTTCAAAGGAGTACATACAGAAAGCCAAGAGACATATGAAAACATGCTCAAAGTCACTAATTATCTGAGAGATGCAAATCAAAACAACAATTAGGTACCATCTCACACCTGCCAGAATGGCTATCATCAACAAATCAACAAACAAGTGCTGGAGAGGATGCGGAGAAAAAGGAACCCTCCTTCACTGCTGGTGGGAATGCAGACTGGTACAGCCACTGTGGAAAACAGTATGTCGTTTCCTCAAAAAGTTAAAAATGGAACTTCCATTTGACCCAGTAATCCCACTTCTAGGACTACAGTATATCCCAAGAAACACAATCAGAAAGGATACATGCACCCCTATGTTCATAGCAGCACAATTTACTATAGCTAAGATTTGGAAACAGCCTAAATGCCCATCAGCAGATGAGTGGATTAGAAAATTGTGGTGCATCTACACAATGGAATACTATGCTACTAAAAAAAGAAGGAATTCTTACCATTTTCAACAGCATAGAAGGAACTGGAGAGCATTATGCTAAGTGAAATAAGCCAGTCAGTGAAAGAAAAATACCACATGATCTCACTCATTTATGGATAATAAAGAACATTATAAACTGGTGAACCAAAATAGGTACAGAGGCAGAGAAGCATTGAACAGACTGTCAAACTACAGCAGGATGGCTGGGGAGAGTTGCGGGGGGAGGTAAGAGATCAACCAAAGAACTTGTATGCATGCATATAAGCATAACCAATGGAGCAAGACACTGAGAGCGGGGAGAGGGCATGTGCCAGGGGATAGGGGAGGCTGGGGGAAGGTCAATTGGAGGGGGAAGGAGACATATATGTACTACTATTTGTAATACGTTAAACAATAAAAAAATGTTAACGACAAAGAGAGAATCTTAAAGGCTGCAAGAGAGAGTCATAGAGTTACCTACAAAGGATCCCCCATCAGATTATCAAATGATTTCTCAACAGAAACACACCAAGCTAGAAGAAAAATGAAATGAAGTACACAAAGTTATGCAAAGCAAATGACTGAATCCAAGAATACTCTATCCAGCAAGACTATCAATCAAAATTGAAGGGGAAATCAGGAGCTTCACAGGGAAAAAATGCTAAGGAAGTTTATAACTACCAAGCCAGCAATGCAAGAAAAGCTAAAGGGAATGCTGTAAAAACAGAAATAGAAAAGGAAGAAAGAACAAAGGCATAAAGTACAGAAATGGCTACAAACAAGTACCTATCAATAACAACATTAGACATAAATGGATTAAATGCTCCAATCAAAAGACATTGAGTGACTGAATGGGATGGAAAAATATCTTTCAGGCAAATGAAAATGAAAAAAAAAAGCGGGGGTAGCAACACATATACCTGACGAAATAGACCTCAAAGTGAAGACCATAAAAAAAGACAAGGCAGCCCACTTCATAATTCTAAAGGGATTGACACAACAAGAGGATATAACTCTGGTAAACATTTATGCACCCAATGCAGGAGCACCCAAATACATTTAAGAAAACCTCCTGGAAGATATTAGGGGAGAGATTGACAGCATTACAATCATAGTAGAAGAATATAGTACCCCATTAACATCACTGGATAAATTCGCTAAAAAAAAATTAGCAAAGAAACAGCAATCCTAAACGACTCACTAGATCAGATGGACTTAATCAACATCTTTAGAACATTCCACCCCAAAATTACAGAATATACATTCTTCTCAAGAGCACATGGGACATTTTCAAAGATAAACCACATATTGGGTCAAAGGCAAAGTCTCTCCAAATTCAAAAAGATTGAAATCATAAAAAGCATCTTCTCATCACAATGGCATAAAACTAGAAATCAACTACAATAAAAACATCAAAAAACTCAAACACTTGGAGGCTGAATAACATACTGTAAAACAATGAGTGGTTTACCAAAGAGATGAAAGAAGAAATAAAAAAAAATATCCTGGAAACAAACAACAATGAAAACACAATACAAAATCTATGGGACACAGTGAAAGCAGTCCTGAGAGGGAAGTTTATAGCATTACAGACCTACCTCAAAAAAAAAAAAAAAAAAGAAGAAGAAGAAGAAAAACTGGTAATAAACCATCTAACTCAGAAACTTGAAAAATTAGAAAGAAAGCAGCAAGAAAAGTTCAGAAAGAGCAGAAAGAAGGAAATAATAAAGATCAGAGCGTAAATAAGTAACATAGAGGAAAAAAATACAAAAGATCAATGAAACCAAGAGCTGGTTCCTTGAAAGGATAAACAAGAATGATGAATCTCTAGCAAGGCTCACCAAAAAGCAAAGAAGAGAGGACCAAAATAAACAAAATCAGAAACAAAAGAAGCAAAATAACAACAGAACTCATAGAAATACAAAGAATCATACAAAAAAAAATACTATGAGAAACTATTCCAACAAACTGGTCAACCTAGAAGAAATAGACATATTCCTAGAAAAACACGAACTTTCAAAACTCAACCAGGAGGAATCAAAAAATCTGAATAGACCGATAACTATGGAGGAAATCGAAGCAGTAATCCAAAAACTTCCAGCAAACAAAAGCCCTGGACCAGACGGCTTCCCAGGGGAGTTTTAATAAACATTCAAAGAAGAAATAAACATATCTTCCTCAGTCTATTCCAAAAAATTAAAGAGGAAGGAGCACTTCCAAGCACTGTCTATGAAGTCAGCATTATCCTAATCCCAAACCAGATAAAGACAATACAGGAAAGAGAATTATAGGACAATATCCCTGATAAACATATAAACATAGATACCAAAATTCTCAACAAAACTCTAGCAAATCGAAGCAAGCATAACATTAGAAAGATCATATACCATGACCAAGTGGGATTTATTCCGGGGTTGCAAGGATGGTACAATATCTGCAAATCAATAAATGTGATACACCATATAAATAAACTGAGAGATAAAAACCATATAATCATATCCATTGACGCAGAAAAAGCATTTGACAAAATCCAACACCCTTTCTTGATAAAAACTCTCAGCAAGGTGGGAATAGAAGAATCATACCTCAACATAATAAAAGCTATATATGACAAACCCACAACCAACATCATACTCAATGGGCAAAAACTAAAACCATTTCCACTAAGAACAGGAACAAGACAAGAATGCTCACTCTCACCTCTCTTGTTCAACATAGCTCTGGAAGTACTAGCCATTGCAATCAGACAAGAAGAATAAATAAAAGGAATCCAAATTGGAAAAGAAGAAGTAAAACTGTCCTTATTCGCAGGTGGCATGATATTGTACATAGAAAACCCCAAAGGCTCCATCAAAAAACTACTAGACTTAATAAATGAATTTGGCAATGTAGCAGGATACAAAATTAACACCCATAAGTCCATGGCCTTTCTATACACCAATAATGAACTCACAGAAAGAGAAACTAAAAAACCCATCCCATTTACCATTGCAACAAAAATATTAAGATACCTAGAAATAAATTTAACCGAGGAGCTAAAGGACCAGTACTCAGAAAATTTCAAGACACTGAAAAGAAGAGATAGAAGAAGACATGAACAAATGGAAGAACATACCATGTTTATGGACTGATAGAATCAACATCATTAAAATGACCATACTACCCATATCAATCTATAACTTCAATGCAATCCCCATTAAAATACCAACAGCATACTTCAAAGACCTAAAACAAACTCTCCAAAAATTCATCTGGAATAAAAAGGACCTCTAATAGCTGCAGCAATCTTGAGAAAGAAGAACAAAGTTGGAGGGATAACAATACCATATATCAAGCTATACTACAAAGCCACTGTTCTTAAAACTGCCTGGTACTAGCACAAGAACAGGCATACAGACCAGTGGAACAGAACAAATAGCCCAGAAATCAGCACAAGCCATTATGCTCAATTAATATTTGACAAGGGAGGCAAGAGCATACAATGGAGTCAAGACAGTCTCTTCAATAAATGGTGCTGGGCCAATTGGACAGATACATGCAAAAAAATATGAAACTAGACCACCAATTTACACCATACACAAAAATAAACTCAAAATGGATAAAGGACATAAACATAAAATGAGAAACCATAAAAATCTTAGAAGAAGCCATAGGCACCAAAATAGCAGACATTTGTCATAGCAATATCTTTACCGATACAATTCCTAGGGCAATGGAAACTAAGGAGAAAAGAAACAAATGAGACTACATCAAAATAAAAAGCTTCTGCACAGAAAAAGAAACCATCAACCAAACAACAAGAAAGCCCACTGCATGGGAGAACATATTTGCCAATGTTATCTCCGATAAGGGTTTAATCTCCAACATTTACAGGGAACTCATACAACTTAACAAAAGGAAGATAACCCAATCAAAAAATGGGCAAAGGGCCTAAATAGATGTTTTTCGAAAGAGTACATACAGAAAGCCAAGAGACATATGAAAACATGCTCAAAGTCACTAATCATCCAAGAGATGCAAATCAAAATGACAACGGGGTACCAGCTCACACATACCAGAATGGCTATCATCAACAAATCAACAAACGACAAGTGCTGGAGAGGATGCGGAGAAAAAGGAACCCTCCTTCACTGCTGGTGGGAATGCAGACTGGTTCAGCCACTGTGGAAAACAGTATGGCATTTCCTCAAAAAATTAAAAATGGTACTGCCATATGACCCAGTAATACCACTTCTAGGAATATATCCCAAGAAAACAGAAAAACCAATCAGAAAGGATATATGCACCCCTATGTTCATACCAGCACAATTTACAATAGCTAAGATTTGGAAACAGCCTAAATGTCTATCAATAGATGAGTGGATTAGAAAACTATGGTACATCTACACAATAGAATACTATGCTGCTGTAAAAAAGAAGGAATTCTTACCATTTGCAACAGCATGGATGGAACTAGAGAGTATTATGCTAAGTGAAATATGCCAGTCAGTGAAAGATAAATACCACATGATCTCACTCATTTGTGGAATATAAAGAACATTATAAACTGATGAACAAAAATAGATACAGAGGCAAAGAAGCATCGAACAGACGGTCAAACTACAGCAGAAGGCAGGGGAAAGTTGGGGGTGTAAGTGACCAACCAAAGGACTTGTATGCATGCATATAAGCATAACCAATGGACACAAGACACTAGGGATTGTCAGGGCATGTGCCAGCGGGTAGGGGAGGCCAGGGGGAGGTCAATGGGGGGAAGAAAGGAGACATATGTACTACTATTTGTAATACTTTAAACAATAAAAAATAAAATAAAATAAATTTAAAATAAATAAATAAATAAATATTTGCTCCAACAACAAAAAATGAAATGAAATTTTTAAAAATTGGGAAAAAAACTTAACTCGGTGAACTTGAAGACAGAACAATAAAAATATCAAGTTTGAAGTGCAGAAAGAAAAAAGAATGAAAAAGAGTCTAAGGGACTGTGGGACACCATCAATTGCAGCAATATATTTATGATAGGAATGAAGAAGAAGCAGAAGGAGGAGGAAGGGGAGAAGGAGAGGAAGAGGAAGAGGAGCAGGAGGAGAAGAAGGAAGCAGGAGGAGGAGGAAGAAGAGGAGGAGCAGGAGGAGGAGGAGGATATGAAAAAATAATGGCTGAAAATTAGCCAAATTTGGTGAATGATATGAATGTATCAATCCTAGAAGGGCAATTAACTCCAATCAGGATAAAATCAAAGAGACACACACTGAGACACAGTATCTGCCAGCTGTCAAAAGCCAAAATAATCTGGAAAGCAGCCAGAAAGTGTTGTGGAGCGGATGCGAGTGATGACCACTGGAGCCCAGACCAAATTAAAATTTAGGGAGCCTTTATTAGCCGGGCGGCCGGGCGACTGCTCTGTCATTCTCCACGCAGGGAGACCAGAGAGCAGCAGCGACCCTTTGTGTAGGACCGCTTTTAAACACATTAACCACATCCGGTTTTTGCAGAACAAGTAACCCAAGACAAAACAGTTTTTCCCAAGCAACGTCAGGATCATGCCAATGATGACAATGTTATTCACAGGGTCATCCTGTTCTTCAGAAAGCTGACAGTGTTCTATGAAAGAAAGCCTACATGCTGGGAAGGGGCCATGAGACCCTATCTCAAGGCCTGGCCTAGTGTCAGCACTGACAACTCTATCTGTGGCATAGTCCACGGCCTCAGTAGTGCTCGAAAATTCCCACTCTCTAACAAAAGAAGTAACTCATTACATTAATGTGATCCCCAGTAAGATTAACAAATAATTCTCATCAGAAACCATTGTCATCAGAGGCAATAAGGCAGCCCGATGAAATATCCAAAGTGCTGAAAGGGAAAAAATATATATATATATATCAATGTATATTCAGCAAAACTCCCATTCAATAATGGGGGAGAGAATGTCAGCATCTTGGTAGAGTTAGAAAACCCCTTTGTATCTCCCCTGAAATTTAAAAGTTGAACAACTATAACTCAACAAACTTTCCTTTGTTCAGCACACAAATTTGAATGAGCAGGGGAGGCAGAACAGGGGGAAGGACAGAGACAGTGGCTGCAAACACAGTTTGGCCCCACCCTTGGGCCCAGCTAGTGAGGTAGTATTGGGAGAAGGTGGGCTGCAGCTCACACACTATGGTCTGGAGCATGAGGGACAGAAGCAGTATCGCTCCCTGAAAAGGCAGTTCCCTGATAGGACAGCTCCTATCCACCCTCCCCTTTGCAGCAGAACCTGGTAGTAGTGGCTGAAATGCCTAAACAGCACACCTGTGTTGGTGCTCCTTACTAACAAAAAAATGGAGCTGAGATATTGTGAACTTACCTCCACTTCCCCACCCATCAGGGCAGAGCCTAGTAAAGGCAGCTTGAATATTTTAAACAGCACAACATGATTATCCATCATTATTAACAAGAAGATAGTTGTGGGATCACAAATTAGTCTCACTTTCCCCACTCATTAGGTGGAACTTGGAAGAAGCAGCTGAGATACCTCAAAGAGAATGGCAAGCCCAACAGCCATTACTAACAAGGAGGCAGACCTGTAAAATTATAAATTGCCTCCCTTTACCCACCCATTGTGGTATAACCCTATGCCTCAAAAAGTGCAGTGAGCCCTGCCACTATTAACAATGAGGCAGAACTAGAGAATCATGAACTTGCCACATGATCCCCCCCATCATAGTGGAGCCCAATGGAGGCAGTGGAGAGGCCTCTAACAACAAAGCATGGACAGATGCCATTGATAACAAAGATTAAGTGTTGAGATATCATAAAATCAATTCTCAACCACTTGCCACATTCCTCCACCAAGGTGGTGGTACCCTATAATCAAAATGAGCTGGATACAGAGGAAACAACCACCACCCTGGTAGGTACACAGTATGTTCCTCAAAGTGACATCTCTCCACCCAAACCTTGGACAGAAAAAATAGTACATAACAAGTAGCACAGAAAAAATAAGCAAACAAAAAAGATTGCACAATATCACCATCTACTGGAAAACATAAGAAAGACCTCTATTTATCTTAATTGTTAAGAGCAAAACAGTATCTAAACAATAAAAAAGCACATTACCTCAAGTTTTCAGGAAGCAAAACAATCCATAAAGAACCATGGACAGCCAAGGTAACATGGTAGAACAGAAGAAAATGAAAAGTTTCCAGAAACCAATTTTAAAATCATGGAAAACTACAATTTAAATGACAGAATTTAAAATTATACTTATAAAGATACTCAATGAGATATAAGAAAACTCAGAAAGGAAGTTAAGTGATATCAGGCATAAGATTAATGAACAAAAGGAGTACTTTACCAAAGAGGCTGAAATATAAATATAAAACAAATAGATGCCATAGAAACATCAAACAGATTATCAAACATCAGAGAGAAGGCAGGGGAGGGTGGTGGGGGGAAGAGATCAACCAATGAACTCAAATGCATATATGAATAACCCAAGGACACAGACAGTGGGTGGTGAAGGCTTGGTGGGGTGGAGGAGAGGGCAATGGGGGGAAAAAGTGGGACATATGTAGTACTTTCAACAAAAATACTTATTACAAAAAAAGAAAAAATGTTCAACATCACTAATTATCAGGGAGATGAAAATTAAAACTATAATGAGGTACACCTCACAACTGCCAGAATGGTTACCATCAATAAATCAACAAACAACAAGTGCTGGGGAAGGTGTGGAGAAAAAGCAACCCTAGTACTAGAACACTGCTAGTGGTGATGCAGACTGGTGCAACCACTATGGAAAACAGTGTGGAGTTTCCTCAAATTTTAAAAACGGAACTGCCATTTGACCCAATGATCCCACTTCTAGGAATATATCAAAAGAATCCTGAAACACCAATTAGAAAGAATATACATACACTTATGTTCATCGCAGTGCTATTCACAATAGCTAAGACCTGGAAATAGCCTAAGTGCCCATCAGTAGATGAATGGATTAAAAAACTGGTACATTTACACAATGGAATACTATGCAGCTGTAATAAAAAAAGGATCTCTTACCCTTTAAGACGGCATGGAGGGACCTGGAGAGTGTTATTCTGAGTGAAATAAGCCAATCAGAGAAAGACAAGTATCACATGATCTCACATGTGGATTCTAATAAACAAAATAAACTGATGAACAAAATAGATCCAGAGACATAAAAGCATGCAACAAACTGATGAATCTCAGAGATTAACAAAAGAACTTATATCCATATATGCATAATCCGTGGACACAGACAATAGTGCAGTGAAGGCTTGGGGAGTGGCCAGGAGTGGAGTGGAGAGGTTAACTGGGGTGGGGAGGGACAACTGTAATACTTTCAACAATAAAGATGAATTTTAAAAAAATCACTTACAGAAACATATAGATCATCCAGATAAAAAGTCAAGGAAATATTGACATTAAGTGACACATTAGACCAGGTGGAATTAATTGATATTTACATATCTTCCCATCCCAAAACAATAGGATACAGACTCTTCTCAAGTACACATTGAACATTCTTACGATAGACCATACGTTGGAACACAAAACAAGTCTCAAAAAACTTCAGATTGAAATCTCTCCAGGAATATTTTCAGACCATGATGGTATGACAATAAAAATCAACAACAAAAACCTGAAAAAAAAACAAAAATATCTGGAGATCAATTAACATAGTACTGAACAACTATTGGGTCAAAGGAGAAATAAAAGACTACATCAAAAGATACACGGGATTAAAAATGGCGGTGGAGTAAGTGGGAGTAACACTGACATTCTTCTAGGAACAAACTGTAAATACAACTAAAATACAGAAAAACCTCCCAGAAAAATCAACTGAAGACTAACTAGAGAGAACCCTGATAACCAAGGATGGAAAATAGAGACCACATAGAGATTGGTAGGAAGGGTGGAGGCGTGAAAGGGCTGGCCCGGCTCCCACAGATAGCAGCAGAATGTCTGGAGAGATATCTCAGCTGTGGGGGGGCTCCCACTGAGAAATCTGGGGTCTAAACCCCAAGCTGGGCTCCCCAGCCCAGAGCACCAGAACTGAGAAAAATGCCCACATAACACCTGGCTGTGTAAAGCAGAGGGTTGCTGTCTGCCAGCCAGAGATGGCTGGAAATGCAGGCACCCTCTTGAAGGGCAAATGCACAAAATGGTATGTGCAGCCACTCACCTTGGGCTCTGGCAGAGGGATGGCAGAGCAGACTGGAGCTGTGTGATGAGAGTGTAGGGTTGGGATTCTGGAGTGGGATATCAGAGGGCAGCCACCATGGTTTTCTGTGCTGAGTCATTCCCTCAAGCTGTGGAGGACCTCTTTCTTCTAAGGACCTTTGCTGTACAGGTGGTTTAGGCCTGGGGGGAAGGCATTTGCCACACCCTGTTGAAAGTATTCTTGCCCCACCCTGTGGTCAATAGCCTGAGGCCAATCAAGGCTGATAGCAATCAGAGAGCAGGTAGAGGTGGGTTTCTGGAGGCTTTGAGTCTTTGCCTGATCTCCTTATGGGCCTGGGGCTAGGAAAAGCAGACCCTGGTACATATCTTCGTCCTTTACAAAGGCATCCAGCCAAAGCAGAGGGAGCTACAGGCTGTGGATTGCTGATATAAAAGAATGACATAGCACGAATAAAGAACACATTGGAAGGAATACACAGCAGATTAGGGGAAGCTGAGAACTGGATCAGTGAATTATAAGGCAGGGTAGAACAAATCAATCAGAGAACCAAAAAGAAAAAACAATTAAAAAACAGGAGGACAGCTTAATGGAGCTGTGGGACAACCTGAAGCATAACATTATTCACATAATTGGAGAGCCACAAGGGGAAGAAAGCAAGCAAGAGATAGAGAATGTGTTTGAAGAAACAATGGCAGAAAACTTACCTTACCTGGTGAAGGAAAAGGTCACCCAAGTTTAGGAGGCACAAAGTCACAAACAAGAAGAAGCTAAACAGGCCCATGCCCAGACACATCATAATTAAAATGCCAAAAATTAAAGACAGAACTGCTGAAAAGATGGCGACCAGCAGGAAGGTAGGGAGGGAGAGTGTGTGAAAGAGTGAGGGAGCGATAGAGGTGTGTGTGGGTGTGTGTGTGAGTGAAATAGGGACAGTTAGACCCTGCAGTTCTTCCAGGGGGCTGCCAATCTGGGCAGCCTTAGATGGCAAAACCCCGCTGCCGCAGCAAACACTTCAGGGAGTACACCAGTGGCACAGAGACCATGCCATCTTGAAGAAAAGAACTGCTTGAGACTAGAATCCTAGCCTCACCAACACCCAGTCTGATCTCAGAAGCAAACCAGGACCCTACAACCACTCTGGTAAAAGACCTGTGATCACTGCTGCAGACCCAGGGACACCAAGACTCCAGACACCACAGCTGCAGATTTCTGTGAGTCACAAAACCAATCCTCCTCCCCCGCTGCCCCTGCAGCAGGGACATAGAAACTACCAGACCCCAGCCACACCATAAGGCTTTCTGCACACACAAAGCAGTGGCGACTCTGCCTGACTTTGAACCATGGTGTCAGAGACGGGAAGTTTGTTTCCCGCGACTCGTCTCCACGCCCAGGCAGGGAGACTGAGCTGAATTTCAGCCTAGCTGCTCATCCTTAGGGAGGTAGTTTTCTGTGACCAGATCTCGCACCCACGCAGGGCAGGGAGACAGGGCTGAACTTGAGTCTGGACTTGCGAACTCAGGGAATTTGTTTCCCATGACTAGTCTCCACACCCAGGCAGGGAGGCAGTCCTGAATTTGAGCATAGGCGTACGACCTTGGGGAGATTGTTTTCTGCGACCAGATCCTGCACCCACGCAGGGAGACAGCACTGAAGTTGAGCCTGGGGGTGCAAACCTGAGGAGCTTGTTTCCCATGACCAGACCCTGCACCTTAGCAGAGAGGCTGCGCTGAATTTGAACCTGGATGTGCGAACTCTGGGGGTTTGTTCCCCACGACCAGACCCTGTGCCCACACAAGGAGGCAGTGCTGAATTTGAGCCTGGGTGCATGGACACAGTGAGTTTGTTTTCCACAGTGCACATCCACATAACCATACCCCACACCCACACTAAGTGGCAGTGCCACCTGACTTTGATTCAGGACAAGTGCACACAGAAGGCTGTTTACCACAGGGCAGAAGTGGACCTCCTGCCAACACAGTGCGACTGAGCAACCCGGTCTCCCAAGCAGATAGGGGACCCTGAATCTCCACGCAAGAGGCAGCAATGAGCACCAGTGACTGGACTCTGTTCCTCATTGTGTGCGCCTGGGATCCCTGATTCCCAGTACATTCACACTAAGAGCCAGTGACTCCAATTCTAGGCGCATGTGCACATAGGGACCAAGATTCTCAGTGTGAGGTAGCACTAAGCAACCGAGACTCTGATACTCGATTCTCGGCATGGACACAGGGAGCCTCTGACTCCTGACACGCAATAAGGGACTTTGATTTTTGGCACACACCAGTGGGTTCTGTTTCAACGTGGCTCAGGCCACACAAATTTCCTGATTCTAGGTGCACACACGAGGCCACACTAAGCACATGTGACTCTCACCCAGAAAAAGCGTGGCTCCCACCAACCCACAGCAACCGCACGTCTTGGTGTCAGCGCTCTTCAGTGACACTTGGGGGGGTGCAAAATTCCCACTGCACATGGCCCAAGCCCCCGCAACTCGACATTTGAACCTTCTGGTGATAGAATGGGGAGACAATGAAGCAATCCCCAGAGGAAAGAAAAGGTGGAATCGCCAAGAAAGGAAATAAGTGAAACGGAAGCATGCAACATGACAAAAAAAGAATTCAGCGTAATGGTCATACAGTTCATACACTGGATGGACGAAAAAATCAACAACCTATGCAAAAATCAGGAAGAAATGAAGAATGATACAGCTACAATAAAAAACAACATGGAAGGCTTCAACAGTAGACTAGAAGAAGCAGAGGACCGAATTAGTGAGTTAGAAGATCAGGTACAGAATCAAGCCCAATCTGAACAGCAACAAGAGAAAAAAATTAAAAAGCAGGAGGAGAGCCTAAGGGAGCTTTGAAACAATGCAAAATGAAATAACATATGCATAATAGGGCTGCCAGAAGGACAAGAAGAGCAGCAAGGATTAGAAAATTTATTTGAAGAAATAATGACAGAAAACTTCCCTGATAAGGGGAAGAAAAAAGTTACTCAAGTACAGAAAGTCCCAAGCAAGATGAATCCCAAAAGAACCACAAAAGACATGCCATAATCACAATGGCAAATGTTATTGACAAAGAGAGAATCCTAACCCTTTGCACTCGCTTGCTTTTTTCTCAATTCCTTTATTCTAATGCTAACCATGTCGAGTCACACTCAACATCTAAGTGCAAAAGGTTAAAGGCTGCAAGAGAGAGACAGAAAGTTACCTACAAAGGATCCCTCATCACATTATCAAATGATTTATCAACAGAAACACATGAAGCTAGAAGGGAATGGAAGGAGATATACAAAGTAATGCAATGCAAGGGACTGAATCCAAGAATACTCTATCCAGCAAGACTATCAATCAAAATTGAAGGGGAAATCAGGAGCTTCGCAGACAAAAAAAGGCTAAGGGAGTTTATCACTACCAAGCCAGCAATGCAAGAAATGCTAAAGGGAATGCTGTAAAAAGAAGAAACAAAAAGGTAAGAAGGAACACAGCCTCAAAAAATAAAAATGGATACAAATAAGTACCTTTCAATGATAACTTTAAATGTAAATGGACGAAATGCTCCAATCAAAAAAAAATTGAGTGGCGGAATGGATAAAAAAACATGACACATATATACACTGTCTACAAGAGACCCACCTCAGAATGAGGGAATCACACAGACTAAAAGTGAAGGGATGGAAAAACATCTTTCAGGCAAATGGAAATGAAAAAAAAGCTGGGGTAGCAATACTTATATCTGACAAAATAGACCTCAAAGTGAAGGCCATAACAAGAGATAAGGAAGGCCACTTCATAATACTGAAGGGATAGATACAACAAGAGGATATAACCCTGATAAACATATATGCACCCAATGCAGGAGCACCCAAATACATAAAAAATCAACTGGAAGATATCAAGAGAGAGATCGACAACAATACAATCATAGTAGGGGACTTTAATACACCACTGACATCACTGGATAAATCCCCTAGACAAAAAATCAGCAAAGAAATAGCAATCCTAAATGACTCACTAGATCAGATGGACTTAATTGACATCTTCAGAACATTTCACCCCATAGTTGTGGAATATATGTTCTTCTCAACTGCACATGGGACATTTTCAAAAATAGACTACATACTGGGTCACAAGCAAAGTCGCCCCAAATTGAAGAAGATTGAAATCATACCAAGCATCTTTTCAGACCACAATGGCATAATATTAGAAATAAACTACAATAAAAACAATCCAAAACACTCAAACACTTGGAAGCTGAATAGCATGTTATTAAATATTGATTGGGTTACCAATGAGATCAAAGAAGAAATTAAAAACATTCCGGAAAATAATGACAATAAAAACACAACAATCCAAAACCTATGGGACACAATGAAAGCAGTCCTGAGAGGGAAGTTTATAGCTCTACAGGCCTACCTCAATAAACAAGAAAATTGTTAGTAAATCATCTAACTCAACAACTCAAAGAATTAGAAAAAGAGCAACAATAAAAGGCCAGAGTGAGCAGAAGGAAGGAGATAATAAAGATTAGAGCAGAAATAAATGACATAGAGACAAAAAAAAAAATACAAAAGATCAATGAAACCAAGAGCTGGTTCTTTGAAAGGATAAACAAGATTGATGAACCTCTAGCCAGGCTCACCAAGAAGCAAAGAGAGAGGCCTCAAATAAACAAAATCTGAAATGACAGAGGCAAAATAACAACAGACCCCACAGAAATATAAAGGATTGTTAAAAAATATTATGAACAACTCTATTCCAACAAACTAGACAACCTGTAGGAAATGGACATATTCCTAGAAAAATACAACCTTCCAAAACTCAATCAAGAAGATTCTAAAAATCTCAATAGGCCAATAACTATGGAAGAAATTGAAGCAGTCATCAAAAAGCTTCCAGCAAACAAGAGCCCAGGGCCAGACAGCTTCACAGGAGAGTTATACCAAACATTCAAAGAAGAAATAAAACCTATCCTCCTCAGAATATTCCAAAAAAACTCAAGAGGAAGAAACACTTCCAAACTCATTCTGTGAAGCCAGCATCACCCTAATACCAAAACCACATAAAGACAACACAATGAAAGAGAATTACAGACCAATATCCCTCATGAACATAGATGCCAAAATCCTCAACAAAATTCTAGCAAATCGGATCCAGCAATACATCAGAAAGATCATACACCACGACCAAGTAGGATTTATCCCTCGAATGCAAGGATGGTACAATATTCGCAAATCAATAAACGTGATACATCACATAAACAAATTGAGAGATAAAAACCATACAGTCATATCAATTGATGCAGAAAAGCATTTGACAAAATCCAACACCCTTTCTTGATAAAAACTCTCAGCAAGCTGGGAATAGAAGGATCATACCTCAACATAATAAAAGCCATATATGACAAACCCACAGCCAACATCATACTCAATAGGCAAAAACTAAAACCATTTCCCCTAAGAACAGGAACAAGACAGGGATGCCCACTCTCACCACTCCTGTTCGACATAGTGCTGGAAGTACTAGCCATTGCTATCAGACAAGGAGAAGAAATAAAAGGCATCCAAATTGGAAAAGAAGAAGTAAAACTGTTTTTATTCGCAAACGACATGATACTGTACATAGAAAACCCTAAAGACTCCATCCAAAAATTATTAGACTTAATAAATGAATTTGGCAAGGTAGCAGGATACAAAATTAACGCCAAGAAATCTATGGCATTTCTATACACCAAGAGTGAACTTACATAAAGAGATACTAAAAAAGCAATCCCATTTACCATCGTACCAAAAAAATTAAGATACCTAGGAATAAACTTAACTAAAGAGATAAAAGACCTATATGCAAAAAACTACAGGACACTGAAAAAAGAGATAGAGGAAGATATAAACAGATGGAAGAACATACTGTGTTAATGGATTGATAGAATCAACATCATCAAAATGTCCATACTACCCAAAGAAATCTATAGATTGAATGCAATCCCCATTAAAATACCAACAGCATATTTCACAGACCTAGAACGAACTCTCCAAAAATTCATCTGGAATAAAAAAAGACTCTGAATAGCTGCAGCAATCCTGAGAAAGAAGAACAAAGTAGGTGGGATCTCAATACCAGATATCAAGCTGTGTTCCAAAGCCACCATTCTCAAAACAGCCTGGTACTGGCACAAGAACAGATATATAGATCAATGGAATAGAATAGAGAACACAAAACTCAACCCAAACCACTATGCTCAATTAATATTTGACAAAGGAGGTATGAACATACAATGGAATCAAGACAGTCTCTTCAATAAATGGTGTTGGGAAAATTGGACAGATACATGGAAAAATATGAAACTAGACCACCAACTTACACCGTACACAAAAATAAACTCAAAATGGATAAAGGACTTAAACATAAGATGGGAAACCATAAAAATACTAGAGGAATCCACAGGCAACAAAATCTCAGACATATGCTGAAGGAACTTCTTCACTGATACTGCTCCTAGCACAATGGAAAATAAAGAGAAAATAGACAAATGGGACTACATCAAAATAAAAAGCTTTTGCACAGCAAAAGAAACCATCAACAAAACAACAAGAAAGACCACTACGTGGGAGAACATATTTGCCAATGTTATCACTGATAAGGGTTTAATCTCCAACATCTACAGGGAACTCATACAACTCAACAAAAGGAAGATAATCCAATCAATAAATGGGCAATGGACCTAAACAGAAACTTTACGATAGAAGACAGAAGGAAGTCCAAGAGACATATGAAAACATGCTCAAAGTCACTAATTATCTGAGAGATGCAAATCAAAACTACAATGCGGTACCATATCACATCTGTCAGAATGGCTATCATCAACAAATCAACAATCGACAAGTGTTGGAGAGGATGTGGAGAAAAAGGAACCCTTGTGCACTGCTGGTGGGAATGCAGATTGGTGCAGCCACTGTGGAGAACAGTATGAAGTTTCCTCAAAAAACTAAGGATGTAACTCCCATTTGACCCAGTAATACCACTTCTAGGAATATATCCCAAGAATCTAGAAACTTCAATCAGAAAGGATATATGTACCCCTATGTTCATAGCAGCACAGTTTACCATAGCTAAGATTGGAAACAGCCTAAGTGCCCATCAGCAGATGAGTGGATTAAAAAACTGTGGTACATCTACACAATGGAATACTATGCTGCACTAAGAAAAGAAGGAATTCCTACCATTTGCAACAACATGGATGGAACTGGAGAGCATTATGCTAAGTGAAATAAGCCAGTCAGAGAAAGATAAATATCACATGATCTCACTCATTATGGGAAATAATGAACAACCTAAACTAATGATCCAAAACTTATCCAGAGACAGGGAAGCATCAATCAGGCTGTCAAACCTCAGAGGGAAGGTAGGGGAGGATGGGGGTAAGGGGGAGACATCAACCAAAGGACTTGTATGGATGCATATAATCCTAACCAGTGGACACAGACAACAGGGTGGTGAGGGCATGAGTGGGGGCGGTTTGGGAAGGTAATGGGGGAATGAGGACAAATATATAATACCTTATCCAATAAAGAAATTAAAATGAAAAAAAAAATAAAGGCAAACAGAGAATCTTAAAGACAACAAGAAAAAAGCAATTTGCTACCAACAAAGGAGCCCCCCAAAACGATGTCAGATGATTTCTCATCAGAAACCCTACAGGCCAGAGGCAATGGCATAAAATATTCAAAGAAATGAATAGCAAGGACCTGAAACCAAGATTACTATATCCAGCAAGGCTATCATTCAAAAATGGATGGTGAAATAAAGAGCTTCCAAGACAAAAAAAAAAAAGGCTAAATGAGTTTATTACCACCAAACCAGCACTGCAAGAATTGCTAAAGGACTGCAGTAATAAGAAGAAATAGAGAGAGAGAAATATGAGCATACAGATATAAAAATGGCAATAAATAAGTACCTATCAATAATATCCTCAAATGTAACTGGATTAAATGCTCCAATCAAAAGATATTGGGTAGCTGAATGGATACAAAGATATGACCCAACTATATGCAGTCTACAAGAGACCTACCTCAGAACAAGACTCACACAGGATGAGAGTGAAGGGATAGGGGGAAAAATTCAGGCTAATGGAAATTAAAAAAAAAAAAAGCTGGGGTAGCAATACTCTTATCTCACAAAATAGACTTCAAAATAAAGGCAAATCATAAGAGACAACAAAGGTCATTACATAATATTAAAGAACAGATCCAACAAGAGGATATAACCCTGGTAAACATATATGCACCCAAAATAGGACCACCTAAATATATTTTTAAAAGTATAGCCCTAGCCGGTTTAGCTGAGTTGATAGAGTGTTGCCCTGCAGACTGAAGGATCCCATGTTCAATTCTGGTCAAGGGCACATGCCCAGGTTGAGGGCTCAATAGGGGGTATTCAGGAGGCAGCCAATTGGTGATTCTCTCTCATCATTGATGTTTTTGTCTCTCTCTCCCTCTCCTTTTCACTCTGAAATCAATAAAAATATATTTAAAAAATAAAAATAAACATATAGAGGACTTTAACGGAGAGATCAACAGCAATAGAGTCATATAAGGGGAATTTAGCCCCCTGCTAACTTCACTGGATAGATATTCCAGACAAAAAATTAACAAGGAAACAGTGACTCTAAATGACACAATGGATCAGATGGATTTAATTGACATTTCTAGAATATTTCACCCCAAAGCTACAGAATATACATTCTTCTCAAGTGCACGTGGGTCATTCTCAAAGAAGACCATATGTTAAGACACAAAACAAGTCTCTACAAGTTCAAGAAGATTGAAATCATATCAAGTATCTTTTCAGACCACAGTGGAATGAAATTAGAAATCAACTACAGTAAAAACACTCAAAAACATCCAAACACATGGAGGCTAAATAGCAAGTTATTAAAATGAATGGATTACTAATAAAAATCAAGGTGGATATAAAAAAAACTTCCTGGAGACAAATGCAAATGACCACACAACAATCTAAAATCTTTGGGACACAGCAAAAGCAGTCCTGAGAGGGAAGCTCATAGCACTACAGGTCTGTCTCTATAAACAAGAAAAAATAATAATAAACTATTCAACCCTAAAATGTAAAGAATTAGAAAGAGAACAAAAAGAAAAGCACAGAGTAAGTAGAAGGAAGAAAATAATAAAGATTAGGACAGAAATAAATGACATGGAAACTAAAAAAAAAAAATGCAAAAGATCAATGAAACCAACAGCTGGTTCTTTGAAAAGATAAACAAGATTGATGAAACATCAGTCAGACTCACCACAAAACAAAGAGAGAGGACCCAAATAAATAAAATCAGAAACAAAAGTGGAGTGTTAATAACTGACACCATAGAAATAGTATGTACAATGATATGTAAACAAGATGGACAACCTGGAAGAAATGGACAAATTCCTAGAAAAATACAATCTCCCAAAACTGAATCAGGAATAATCAGAAAACTTGAATAGGTCAATAACAACTGAGTAAATAAAAGCAGTAATAAAAAAAAAAAAACTCCCAAACAAACAAAAGGCCTTGTCTGCACAGTTTCACCAAACATTCCAAGATAAACTGACTCCGATACCCCCTCAAACTATTCCAAAAAATCCAAGAGTAAGGAACACTTCCAAGCTCTTTTTGTGAGGCTAGCATTACCAAAATCCCAAACCAGATAAAGACAGGGCAAAGAAAGACAATTCAGGCCACTATCCTGATGAACATAGATGCTAAAATCCTCAACAAAATATTAGCAAATCAGATCTAGCAATATATTAAAAAGATCATACACCATGAACAAGTTGGATTTATTCCAGGGATGCAAGGCTGGTACAACATTTGCAAATCAATAAACATGATATATCTCATAAAGAAATTGAAAGACAAAAATCACATGATCATAACAACAAGTACAGAAAAAGCATTCAACAAAATACAACATCTAGTTTTGATTTTAAAAAAAACTCTAAGCTAAGTGGAAATAGAGGGATCATATCTCAGCATAATAAAGGTGATATATCATACTCATGGGCAAAAACTAAAACCATTGCACCTAAGAACAAAGACAAGACATGGATGCCCGCTTTCACCACTATTAATCAATACTAGAGGCCTGGTGCATGAAAATCGTGCACTTGGAGGGGTTGTCCCTCAGCCTGGCCTGTGACCTCTCGCAGTCTTGGAGCCCTCAAGGGATGTTGCTCCCCCTGTGGGAGCGCACTGACCACCAGGGGGCAGCTCCTACATTAAGCATCTGCCCCTGGTGGTCAGTGTGCATCATAGCGACCAGTTGTTCCACTGGTCGGTCGATTTCCATATTAGCCTTTTATTATGTAGGATAGTACTGGAAGTACTAGCCACAGTGGTCAGACAAGAAGAAAACATAAAAGGCATCCAAACTGGAAAGGAGGAAGTAAAATTGTCATTATTCGCAGACGACATGATATTGTAAATAGAAACCCCTAAAGACTCCACCAAAAAAACTACTAGATTTAATAAATGAATTTTGCATTGTAGCAGGATATAAAATTAACACCCTGAAATCAATGGCATTTTCATACAACAATAATGAACTCTCAGAAAGAGAAACTTAACAAATAATCCCATTTACCATTCCATAAAATATTTAAGATTCTTAGGAATAAACTTAACCAAGGAGGTAAAAGACTTGTTATCCTAGAGGAATCCACAGGCAACAAAATCTCAGACATATGCTGAAGGAACTTCTTCACTGATACTGCTCCTAGCACAATGGAAAATAAAGAGAAAATAGACAAATGGGACTACATCAAAATAAAAAGCTTTTGCACAGCAAAAGAAACCATCAACAAAACAACAAGAAAGACCACTACGTGGGAGAACATATTTGCCAATGTTATCACTGATAAGGGTTTAATCTCCAACATCTACAGGGGAACTCATACAACTCAACAAAAGGAAGATAATCCAATCAATAAATGGGCAATGGACCTAAACAGAAACTTTACGATAGAAGACAGAAGGAAGTCCAAGAGACATATGAAAACATGCTCAAAGTCACTAATTATCTGAGAGATGCAAATCAAAACTACAATGCGGTACCATATCACATCTGTCAGAATGGCTATCATCAACAAATCAACAATCGACAAGTGTTGGAGAGGATGTGGAGAAAAAGGAACCCTTGTGCACTGCTGGTGGGAATGCAGATTGGTGCAGCCACTGTGGAGAACAGTATGAAGTTTCCTCAAAAAACTAAGGATGTAACTCCCATTTGACCCAGTAATACCACTTCTAGGAATATATCCCAAGAATCTAGAAACTTCAATCAGAAAGGATATATATGTACCCCTATGTTCATAGCAGCACAGTTTACCATAGCTAAGATTGGAAACAGCCTAAGTGCCCATCAGCAGATGAGTGGATTAAAAAACTGTGGTACATCTACACAATGGAATACTATGCTGCACTAAGAAAAGAAGGAATTCCTACCATTTGCAACAACATGGATGGAACTGGAGAGCATTATGCTAAGTGAAATAAGCCAGTCAGAGAAAGATAAATATCACATGATCTCACTCATTATGGGAAATAATGAACAACCTAAACTAATGATCCAAAACTTATCCAGAGACAGGGAAGCATCAATCAGGCTGTCAAACCTCAGAGGGAAGGTAGGGGAGGATGGGGGTAAGGGGGAGACATCAACCAAAGGACTTGTATGGATGCATATAATCCTAACCAGTGGACACAGACAACAGGGTGGTGGTGAGGGCATGAGTGGGGGCGGTTTGGGAAGGTAATGGGGGAATGAGGACAAATATATAATACCTTATCCAATAAAGAAATTAAAATGAAAAAAAAAATAAAGGCAAAGGCAAACAGAGAATCTTAAAGACAACAAGAAAAAAGCAATTTGCTACCAACAAAGGAGCCCCCCCAAAACGATGTCAGATGATTTCTCATCAGAAACCCTACAGGCCAGAGGCAATGGCATAAAATATTCAAAGAAATGAATAGCAAGGACCTGAAACCAAGATTACTATATCCAGCAAGGCTATCATTCAAAAATGGATGGTGAAATAAAGAGCTTCCAAGACAAAAAAAAAAAAAGGCTAAATGAGTTTATTACCACCAAACCAGCACTGCAAGAATTGCTAAAGGACTGCAGTAATAAGAAGAAATAGAGAGAGAGAAATATGAGCATACAGATATAAAAATGGCAATAAATAAGTACCTATCAATAATATCCTCAAATGTAACTGGATTAAATGCTCCAATCAAAAGATATTGGGTAGCTGAATGGATACAAAGATATGACCCAACTATATGCAGTCTACAAGAGACCTACCTCAGAACAAGACTCACACAGGATGAGAGTGAAGGGATAGGGGGAAAAATTCAGGCTAATGGAAATTAAAAAAAAAAAAAGCTGGGGTAGCAATACTCTTATCTCACAAAATAGACTTCAAAATAAAGGCAAATCATAAGAGACAACAAAGGTCATTACATAATATTAAAGAACAGATCCAACAAGAGGATATAACCCTGGTAAACATATATGCACCCAAAATAGGACCACCTAAATATATTTTTAAAAGTATAGCCCTAGCCGGTTTAGCTGAGTTGATAGAGTGTTGCCCTGCAGACTGAAGGATCCCATGTTCAATTCTGGTCAAGGGCACATGCCCAGGTTGAGGGCTCAATAGGGGGTATTCAGGAGGCAGCCAATTGGTGATTCTCTCTCATCATTGATGTTTTTGTCTCTCTCTCCCTCTCCTTTTCACTCTGAAATCAATAAAAAATATATTTAAAAAATAAAAATAAACATATAGAGGACTTTAACGGAGAGATCAACAGCAATAGAGTCATATAAGGGGAATTTAGCCCCCTGCTAACTTCACTGGATAGATATTCCAGACAAAAAATTAACAAGGAAACAGTGACTCTAAATGACACAATGGATCAGATGGATTTAATTGACATTTCTAGAATATTTCACCCCAAAGCTACAGAATATACATTCTTCTCAAGTGCACGTGGGTCATTCTCAAAGAAGACCATATGTTAAGACACAAAACAAGTCTCTACAAGTTCAAGAAGATTGAAATCATATCAAGTATCTTTTCAGACCACAGTGGAATGAAATTAGAAATCAACTACAGTAAAAACACTCAAAAACATCCAAACACATGGAGGCTAAATAGCAAGTTATTAAAATGAATGGATTACTAATAAAATCAAGGTGGATATAAAAAAAACTTCCTGGAGACAAATGCAAATGACCACACAACAATCTAAAATCTTTGGGACACAGCAAAAGCAGTCCTGAGAGGGAAGCTCATAGCACTACAGGTCTGTCTCTATAAACAAGAAAAAATAATAATAAACTATTCAACCCTAAAATGTAAAGAATTAGAAAGAGAACAAAAAGAAAAGCACAGAGTAAGTAGAAGGAAGAAAATAATAAAGATTAGGACAGAAATAAATGACATGGAAACTAAAAAAAAAAAAATGCAAAAGATCAATGAAACCAACAGCTGGTTCTTTGAAAAGATAAACAAGATTGATGAAACATCAGTCAGACTCACCACAAAACAAAGAGAGAGGACCCAAATAAATAAAATCAGAAACAAAAGTGGAGTGTTAATAACTGACACCATAGAAATAGTATGTACAATGATATGTAAACAAGATGGACAACCTGGAAGAAATGGACAAATTCCTAGAAAAATACAATCTCCCAAAACTGAATCAGGAATAATCAGAAAACTTGAATAGGTCAATAACAACTGAGTAAATAAAAGCAGTAATAAAAAAAAAAAACTCCCAACAAACAAAAGGCCTTGTCTGCACAGTTTCACCAAACATTCCAAGATAAACTGACTCCGATACCCCTCAAACTATTCCAAAAAATCCAAGAGTAAGGAACACTTCCAAGCTCTTTTTGTGAGGCTAGCATTACCAAAATCCCAAACCAGATAAAGACAGGGCAAAGAAAGACAATTCAGGCCACTATCCTGATGAACATAGATGCTAAAATCCTCAACAAAATATTAGCAAATCAGATCTAGCAATATATTAAAAAGATCATACACCATGAACAAGTTGGATTTATTCCAGGGATGCAAGGCTGGTACAACATTTGCAAATCAATAAACATGATATATCTCATAAAGAAATTGAAAGACAAAAATCACATGATCATAACAACAAGTACAGAAAAAGCATTCAACAAAATACAACATCTAGTTTTGATTTTAAAAAAACTCTAAGCTAAGTGGAAATAGAGGGATCATATCTCAGCATAATAAAGGTGATATATCATACTCATGGGCAAAAACTAAAACCATTGCACCTAAGAACAAAGACAAGACATGGATGCCCGCTTTCACCACTATTAATCAATACTAGAGGCCTGGTGCATGAAAATCGTGCACTTGGAGGGGGTTGTCCCTCAGCCTGGCCTGTGACCTCTCGCAGTCTTGGAGCCCTCAAGGGATGTTGCTCCCCCTGTGGGAGCGCACTGACCACCAGGGGGCAGCTCCTACATTAAGCATCTGCCCCTGGTGGTCAGTGTGCATCATAGCGACCAGTTGTTCCACTGGTCGGTCGATTTCCATATTAGCCTTTTATTATGTAGGATAGTACTGGAAGTACTAGCCACAGTGGTCAGACAAGAAGAAAACATAAAAGGCATCCAAACTGGAAAGGAGGAAGTAAAATTGTCATTATTCGCAGACGACATGATATTGTAAATAGAAACCCCTAAAGACTCCACCAAAAAAACTACTAGATTTAATAAATGAATTTTGCATTGTAGCAGGATATAAAATTAACACCCTGAAATCAATGGCATTTTCATACAACAATAATGAACTCTCAGAAAGAGAAACTTAACAAATAATCCCATTTACCATTCCATAAAATATTTAAGATTCTTAGGAATAAACTTAACCAAGGAGGTAAAAGACTTGTTATCAGAAAACTACAGGACATTGAAATAAGAAATAGAGGAAGATATCAACAAGTGGGAGAATATACCATGTTCATGGATTGGTAGAATTAATCATTAAAATGTCCATACTACCCAAACCATTCTACAGATTCAAGGCAATCCCTATTAAAATACCAACAGCATATTTTACAGATCTAGGACAAAACACCAAAAATTTTTATGGAAGCAAAAAAGACCCCAAATAGCTGCAGCAATTTTGAGAAAGAAGAATAAAATTGAAGGGATCACAATACCAGATATCAAGTTATACTACAAAGCAACTGTAATCAAAACAGCCTGATACTAGCACAGGAACAGGCATATAGATTAATGGAAAAGAACAGAGAAACCAGAAATCAACCCAAGCCATTATGCTCAATTAATATTTGACAAAGGAGGCAAGAATATACAATGGAGTCAAAGCAGTCTCTTCAATAAATGGTGTTGTGAAATTGGACAGATACATGCAAAAAAAAATGAAACTAGGCCACCAACTTACACCATACATGAGAATAAACTCAAAATGGATAAAAGACTTAAATGTAAGTTGTGAAACCATACAAACCCTAGAAGAAACCATAGGCAGAGAAATCTCAGACATCTCTTGTAGCCATATGTTTACAGACACATCTCTTAGGCAAAAGAAAGTAGAGAAAATAAACAAATGGTATTTCATCAAAATAAAAAGCTTCTGCACATCAAAAAAATAAATAAATAAATAAACCATCAACAAAATGAAAAGGGAACCCACTACATAGAGAACATATTTGGCAAAGATACATCTCATGAAGGTTTAATATACAAAATATATAGGGAACTCATACAACTTAACAAAAGGAAGACAAACAATCCAATTTAAAAAATGGGCAAAGACCTAAATAGACACTTCTCCAAGCTGGACATTCAGATGGCCATGAGACATTAAAAAATTCTCAAAGTCACTGATCATCAGAAAGATTCAAGTTAAAATGGCAATGAGGGAGATGAAAAAATGGCGGTGGAAGAGACAGACATGTCCCGAGCCTTATCCCGGAGCCAATAGAATGAGCAGCTGCAATGAATAACAGCCACCCTGAATTGGTGAAGGAGACTCATCTGGTGAGACAATTTGCAGCTGGAAAGGACCCCTGGAGAAGGCAAAATCAAGTATCTGGGCAGGAGAAAGCTGCCAGACCTCTGGGCCCAGAGGTTCAGAGGGAAACTGCACGGCACTGAGCCACATCCCTTGGGACAGGCACAGCATCTGACTATGGAAAGGAGGTCCACAGGACTGCTGGAGGCAGGGGATTCTAGATCTTGGTCCACAGTCACAAAAGACTGAGCCCAGAGGGGGCAGCCTAAAGGGCTGACCAGACTATGCAGTGCTGGCAGGAGAGGAGCTTGCAGAGGCACATCTTTCCTCTCTCTGTGGCCTGTGCTTTTCTTCACTGAACCTAGTTCATAGGACCTTTCAGATACAGACACTCACCCGTGGATGAGGTGCAGGAGAAGATGCGGATTTGTGGAGTCTGGGAAGAGGCTGGGGAGAGGAGAGGGTCCAGAAGAAATGGCAGCCAGTCTGGAGCTGAGTCATACCTGATCCCGGGACCTGGGCAGCCATTTTCTCCTGAAGAGATAGCCCCTTCCTCCAGTTTCCAGGCAACCAATACAGCCACACCCAGAATACACCCTGAATGGTACAAAGGATTAAAATAAATCTGAATAGTCCCTGAGAGTCCACAGGGACTATCCTAAAGAGAGGCCTTCAGTCCCAGCAACAGGAAACTGAGAAACTGCACACAATACAGAAGACTGGGATCTAAAGCCAGCCAAAGTAACGACACTTCACTTCTTCATTTTTATTTTTATTTTATTTTATTATTTTTTATCTCTTTTTTTCTTTATTTTACTTTTATTGTTTGTTGCATTATTTTCTATTTCTTTTTGCATTATTTTTTCCATCATTCTATTTTATTTTATTTGCTATTTTTTATTTATTTTTTATTTTTATACCATTTTTAAATCAATTTTTTGTAAACATTATTATTATTATTATTATTATTATTTTCTTCTTCTCTTTCTTCTTATCCACTCATCCCCTTTCTACTTCTTCTATAAGGAACTGAGGTCCTCCCCATATTCATCCAATTTGTAACCTTATTTTATGTATATAAGCTCAGCCTCTACAGATTCTGCCTCCAACCCTCTTTACTGGGTGTTTGCTGTTTCCTTTTTTTTTTTTTTTTTTTTGATTTATCTGTTTGTTCTGCGGCGTTATACTGAGTGGCCAGATTATTATGATCTCTGAACACATAATAATCTGGCCACTCAGTATATATATATATATATATATATATATATATATATATATATATATATATATATATATTAGAGGCCCGGTGCATGAATTCGTGCATGGGTGGAGTCTGGTCAGCCTGGCCAGGGGGAGGGGACATGGGCTGTTGGCCGGCCTGCCTGCTGGTCAAACTCCTGGTCGAAGGGACAATTTGCATATTAGCCTTTTATTATATAGGATATACACTGAGTGGCCAGATTATTATGCGTTCAGAGATCATAATAATCTGGCCACTCAGTATTGTTATTATTATTTTTCTTCCTTTTTCTTCCTTTTTTTTTTCTCTCTTACCTTTTTTTCTCTCTTAGATATCATTTGTGCTCTCTTTTCTCTCCCCTAATTCTCTTTTCTCATGTGGTCACTCATATTGGGGTTATCAGTGTGATGAGTACATTCATGCTTTGTTCCCTTTGTGTTGTGTCTTATCAAGGTGAATTTTATCCTGACCAGCCAATGTGCTAGAGAGCAAGCCACATAACCAGACACCTGGAGAGGAAACACCATCCACAAATGGGTCAATAACACTCCAGACCCAACTACTGAGGCAGGAAGAAAGTGGCAGTGAGGGAGAGAGCATGAGTGAATGAGGGAGCAAAAGAGGAGTGTGTGGTTGTGTGGTGTGTGTGTGTGTGTGTGTGTGTGTGTGTGTGTGTGACACAGTTAGATCCCACAGGTCCTTTGGGGGCAGGCTAACTGGGCTTGCCTAACTAGGAAGCCTCTGCTACCATTGCAAACAGTACCAGAAGGCCAGCTTTTCCTCGAGGCCTTGCCTTTTTGAAGGGGAGAGCTGCTGTAACTGGGAGCCCAGCCTCACCTCCACCCAGGGTGCCCTCAGTTAACACCTGGGACTCTACAGCCACACCTGCCAAGGACCTGCTACCTCAGCTGTGGACCCATAGTCAACGAGTCTCCAGCCACCCCAGGCATAGGCTCCTGTGAGTTACGAAGTGTGCTCCCCTCTGACCAGCCCAACAATTTATCCCAGGGCACTGCAACCACGCAAGCAGCAGACATGTGAGCAGCCCACTCCTGTCCAAAGAGCAGCAGCCCACCCCAAGCCTAAGAGAAGCAGCCTCATGTGGCCTGCCCCTGTTCAAGGAGCAGCAGCTGTGTTAGTGACCTGCTCCCCCATTTGAGGAACAGCAACCATGCAAGCAGTCCACCCCTATCCAAGGAGCAGCAGATGCATGCAGCCCGCACCCTGAACCCATCCCAAGAGGAGTAGCTGTGCTAGCAACCTCCCCCGTCCAAGGAGCAACAGCCACATGAGCAGCCTGCCCCCATCTGAAGAGCAGCAGCTGTGTGAGCAGCCAGCCCCCATCCAAGTAGCAGCATGAGCAGTCCACCCCAGTCCGAGGAGAAGCAGCTGCATGAGTAGCTCGCTTCTGTCCAAGGAGCAGCAGCCACACAAGCAGCCTGCCACCATCCAAGGAGCAGCATGTGGGTGAGCAGCCCACCCCCATCTGAGAAGCAGCAGTTCCATGAACAGCCTGCCCCCATTCAAGGAACAGCAGCCACCTGAGCTGCACACCCGGGTCCAAGGAGCAGCAGCCATGTGAGCAGCCCACCCCCGTCTGAGCAGCAGCAGCCACACACAGCCGACACCCATCCTACGAGCAGCAGCTGGGTGAGCTACCCACACCCGTCCAAGGAGCAGCAGCCATACATTCAGCTCACTCCCATCCCAGGAGCAGCAGCTGCACAAGCAGCCCATCCCCATCAAAGAAGCAGCAGCAGTGCGAGCAGCCCACACCCATACAAGGAGCAGCAGCCCTGCAAGCAAACTGCCCCTGTCAAAGGAGCAGCAGCCTCACAAGCAGCTCGCCCAATCTGAGGAGCAGCAGCCGTGCAAAGCCAGCCCCCATCCAAGGAACAGAAGCCACATGAGCAGTCTTCCCCATACGAGGAGCAGCAGCCATGCAAGTAGCATGCCCCCATCCAAGGAGCAGCAGCTGCGCGCAGCATGACCCCACCTGAGGAACAGCAGCCATGTGAGCAGCCTCCCCCCACAAGCCAGAAGAGCCACCACTGCTGCAAACAGCACCCCCAGAGGAGCCACTGGCAGCTGAGGAGCAGCCACTGCCACGACTGTTTAAGGAGCAACCGCAGCCCAAGGAGCCACTGCCATCCAAGGAGCAGTCCCCGCACAACTCTACATCTAGACTCTTTGGTGAGATCAAAAGTGGGTAGACAAAGAAACCCCAGTGGAAATAAAAGGAGGAATTGCCAGAAAAGCAGCTAAGTGAAACAGATGCAAGCAATAAGTTAGAAAAAGAATTCAGAATAAGGGTCATACAGTTCATAAACGGGATGGATGAAAAAAATCAACAACTTATGTAAGAATCAAGTAGAAATGAAGAGTGATATAGCTGCAATAAAAAACACCATGGAAAGATTCAACAGTAGACTAGGAGAATCAGAAGACCAAATCAGCAAATTAGAAGACAGGGAAGCAAAACACACCCAAACTGAACTGCAATTGGAGAAAAAAATTAAAAGACATGAGGAGAGCTTAAGGGAGCTATGGGACAACATGAAACGAAGAAACATACAAATAATAGGGGGGACAGAACAACAGGAAGAGGAACAAGGGTTAGAAAACCTATTTGAAGATATAATGTCAGAAAATTTCCCTGATGTGGGGAAGAAAATAGTCACACAAGCATAGCAAGTCCCAAACAAGATGAACCCGAAAAGACCCACACCAAGACACATCATAATTACAATGGCAAATGATCAGGACAAAGAGAGAATCTGAAAGGCTGCAAGAGAGAGACAGAAAGTTATGCACAAGGGATCTCCCATTAGATTATCAAATGATTTCTCAACAGAAAAACATCAGGCCAGTAAAGAATGGGAGGAAATATACAAAGTGATGCAAAACAAGGGACTGAATCCAAGAATACTCTATCTAGCAAAACTATCATTAAAAATTGAAGGGGAAATAAGATGCTTCACAGACTAAAAAAAAAAGGCTAAGGGAGTTTATCTCTACCAAGTCAGAAATGCAAGAAATGCTAAAAGGACTGGTGTAAAAAGAAGAAACAAGAAGGTAAGAAGGAACACTGGCAAAAATAAAATAAAAATGGCTACAAACAAATACCTATCAATAATAACTTTAAATGGAAATGGACTACATGCTCCAATCAAAAGACATTGAGTGAATAAATGGATAAGAAAACATGACCATATATATGCTGTCTACAAGAGACCCACTTCAGAACAAGTGACTCACACAGACTGAAAGTGAATGGATGGAAAAAATATCTTTCAGGCAAATGGAAATGAATAAAAAAAGCTGGGTAGGAATACTTATATCTGACAAAATAGACCTCAAAGTGAAGGCCATAACAATAGATATGGAAGGCCACTTCATAATACTAAAAGGATCGATAAAAAAAGACAATATAATCCTGATAAACATATATACACCCAATGCAGGAGCACCCAAATACATAAAAAATCTCCTGGAAGATATCAAGGGAGAGATCGACAACAAAACAATCATAGTAGGGGACTTTAATACACTACTGACATCACTGGCTAAATCCTCTAGACAAAAACTCAGCAAAGAAATGGCAATCCTAAATAACTCACTAGAGCAGATGGAGTTAATTAACATCTTCAGAATATATCACCCCAAAGCCACGGAATACACATTCTTCACAAGTGCACATGGGACATTTTCAAAAATAGACCACATATTGGGTCACAAGCAGAGTCTCCCAAAATTCAAGAAGATTGAAATCATATCAAGCATCTTCTCAGATCATAATATCATAATATTAGAAATAAACTAAAACAAAAACAATCCAAATATTCAAACATTTGGAAGCTGAATAGCATGCTATTAAACAATGATTTAATTACCAAAGAGATCAAAGAAGAAATTAAAAACATCCAAGAAAATACTGACAGAAAATACACAGGAATCCAAAATCTATGGGACACAATGAAAGTAGTCCTGAGAGGGAATTTTAAAGCTCTACAGGCATAATTAAAAAAAAAAAAAAACACAAGAAAAAATGGTAGTAAATCATCTAAATCTACAACTTAACCTTTTGCACTCCGATGTCGAGTGTGACTCGACACGGTTAACATTAGAATAAAGGAATCGAGAAAAAAGCAAGCGAGTGCAAAGGGTTAAAGAATTAGAAAGAGAGCAACAAGAAAAGCCCACAGTGAGCATAAGGAAGAAGAAAATGAAGATCAGAGCAAAAATAAATGACATAGAGACCAAAAAAAAAAATACAAAAAAATCAATGAAACAAAGAGCTGGTTCTTAGAAAGGATAAACAAGAATGATGAACCACTAGCCAGGCTCACCAAGAAACAAAGAGAGAAGACCCAAATAAACAAAATCAGAAAAGAAAGAGGCAAAATAACAACAGACCCCACAGAAATACAAAGGTTTGTTAAAAAACACTATGAACAGCTCTATGCTAAAAAACTAGACAACATGTAGGAAATGGACATATTCCTAGAAAAATACAACCTTCCAAAACTCAATCAGGAATAATATAAAAATCCCAATAGGCTGATAACTATGAAAGAAATTAAAGCAGTCACCAAAAGCTTCCAGCAAACAAAAGCCTGGGGCCAGATGGCTTCACAGGGGAGTTATACCAAACATTCAAGGAAGAACTAAAACCTATCTTCCTCAGATTATCCAAAAAATTCAAGAGGAAGGAACACTTCCAAGCCAGCATTACCCTAATCCCAAAACCAGATAAAGACAACACAATGAAAGAGAATTACAGGCAAATATCCCTCAAGAACATAGATGACAAAATTCTAGCAAATCAAAACCAGCAGTACATCAGAAAGATCATACACCATTTCCAAGTAGGATTTATCCCAGGGATGCAAAGATGCTACAATATCCGCAAATCTATAAATGTGATACATCACATAAACAAATTGAGAGATAAAAATCACATAGTCATATCAATTGATGCAGAAAAAGCATTTGACCAAATCCAACACCCTTTCTTGAAAAAAACTCTCAGCAAGGTGGGAATACAAGGATCATACCTAAACATAATAAAAGCCATATATGACAAACCAACAGCCAACATCATACTCAATAGGCAAAAACTAAAACCATTTTCCCTAAGAACAGGAACAAGACAGGGATGCCCATTCTCACCACTCCTGTTCAATATAGTACTGAAAGTACTAGCCATTGTGATTAGACAAGAAGAAGAAATAAAAGGAATCCAAATGGGAAAAGAAGTAAAACTGTCTTTATTCGCAGATGACATGATACTGTACATAGAAAACCCCAAATACTCCATCAAAAAATTATAAGACTTAATAAATGAATTTGGAATGGTAGAAAGATACTAAATTAATGGCAAGAAATCTATGGCATTTCTATATACCAATAGTGAACTTACAGTAAGAGAGACTAAAAAAGCAATCCCATTTACCATTGCACCAAAAAAATTAAGATACCTAGGAATAAACTGAACTAAGGAGGTGAAAGACCTATACATGGAAAACTACAGGACACTGAAAAAAGAGATAGAGGAAGACGTAAACAGATGGAAGAACACACCATGTTCATAGATTGGAAAAATCAACATCATTAAAATGGCCATATTACCCAAAGCAATCTATAGATTCAATAGACTCCCCATTAAAATACCAACAGCATATTTCACAGATCTAGAAAGAACTTTCCAAAATTCATCTGAAATAAAAAATACCCCTAATAGCTGCAGCAATCCTGAGAAAGAAGAACAAAGTAGGGGGGATCTCAATACTGATATCAAGCTGTATTACAAAGCCACTGTTCTCAAAACAGCCTGGTACTGGCACAAGAACAGATACACTTTATAGATCAATGGAATAGAATAGAGAATCCAGAAATCAACCCAAACCACTATGCTCAATTAATATTTGACAAAGGAGGCAGGAACATACAATGGAGTCCAGACAGTCTCTTCAATAAATGGTGTGGGGAAAATTGGACAGATACATGCAAAAAAATGAAACTAAACCACCAACTTACACCAAACACAAAAATAAATTCACAATGGATAAGAACTTAAACATAAAATGGGAAACCATAAAAAGTCTAGAGGAATCCACAGGCAGAAATATCTCAGACATATGCCAAAGCAACTCCTTCACTGATACTGCCCCTAGAGCAATGGAAACTAGAGAGAAAATAAACAAATATGACTACATCAAAATAAAAAGCTTCTGCGCAGCAAAAGAAACCATCAACAAAACAACAGGAAAGCCCACTGAATGGGAGAACATACTTGCCAATGTTATCACCGATAAGGGTTTAATCTCCAACATTTACAGGGAACTCATACAACTTAACAAAAGAAAGATGAACAACCCAATTAAAAAATGGGCAATGGACATAAATAGATACTTTTTGAAAGAAGACAGATGGAAGGCCAAGAGACATATGAAAACATGCTCAAAGTCACTAATCATTCAAGAGATGCAAATCAAAACGACAATGACTTACCATTTTACACTTGTCAGAATGGCTATCATCAACGAATCAATAAATGACAAGTGCTGGCAAGGATGCAGAGAAAAAGGAACCCTTGTGCACTGCTGGTGGGAATGCAGACTGTTGCAGCCACTGTGGAGAACAGTATGGAGTTTCCTCAAAAAAACTAAAAATGGAACTCCCATTTGACCCAGTGATCCCACTTCTAGGAATATATCCCAAGAAACTTGAAACACTAATCAGAAAGGATATATGCACCCTTATGTTCATAGCAGCACAATGTACCATAGCTAAGATTTGGAAACAGCCTTAGTGCCCATCAGCAGATGAGTGGATTAAAAAACTGTGGTACATCTATAGAATGGAACATTATGCTGCGGTAAAAAAGAAGGAATTCTTACCATTTGCAACTGCATGGATGGACTGGAATGTATTGTGCTAAGTGATATAAGCCAGTCAGAGAAAGATAAATATCACATGATCTCACTCATTTGTGGAATATAATGAACAACATAAGCTGATGAACAAAAACATATCCAGAGACAGAGAAGTATCGATCAGACCGTCTAACCTCAGAGGGAAGGATGGGGATTGTGGGGGTAAGGGGGAGAGATCAACCAAAGGACTTACATGCCTGTGTATAAGCCTAACCAATGGACACAGACAACAGGGGCTGAGGGCATGAGTGGGAGGGTTAGGGTGAGGGGAAGGGGATGGGGGGAAAGTGGGGGGATAAGGACACATATGTAATACCTGAATCAATAAAGAAATGTAAAAATGGCAATGAGGTACCTTACACCTGACAGAATGGCTACCATCAACAAATGACAAGTGTTGGCAAAGACGTGGAAAAAAGGGAACCCTAGTACACTGCTGGTGGGAATGCAGACTGGTGCAGCCATTATGAAATACAGTATGGAGTTTTCTCAAAAAAAGTAAATATTGAACTGCCATTTGACCCAGTGGTCCCACTTCTAGGAATATATCCTAAGAAAGCTGAAACACCAATCAGAAAGAATGCATGCACCCCTATGTTCATAGCAGCACAATTCACAATAGCTAAGATCTGGAAACACCCCAAGTACCCATCAGTGGATGAGTGATAAGAAAGCTGTAGTACATTTACACTATGGAGTACTATGCCGCTATAAAAAAGGATCTCTTACTCTTTGAGACAACATGGAAGGACCTGGAGAGTATTATGGTAAGCGAAATAAGCCAGTCAGAGAAAGATAAGTATCACATGATCTCATTCATATGTACAATCTAATGAACAAAATAAACTGTTGAAGAAAATTGATCCAGAGACATCAAAGTAGAGAACAGGCTGCGTAATTTCAGAGGAAAGGTGGAAGAGGTTGGGATGAGATCAAACCAAGAACTTGTATGCATATATGCATAACCCATGGATGCAGACAATAAGATGGTGAAGACCTGGAGCAGGTGGTGGGGGTGGACCTGAAGGGATCAACGGTGGGGGGGTGGATGGAGACATGTGTAATACTTTCAACAATAAAGATTTAATAAAAGATTAAAAAATAAATAAATACAATGCAAAAAAAGAAAAGGTATGTGGACAAAAATGAAAATATGACATCAAAATTTGGAAGATGCAGCAAACTAAGAAAAATGTTTATAAACTATGCAGACTATTTTAAGAAACAATAAAAAACTCAAATAGACAATCTAACGTTATACCTTAAGAAATTAGAAAAAGAAGTACAAATGAAACACCAAGTTAGAAAATATAATAAAAATCACAGTAGAAATAAATGAAATAAAGAATGAAAACACAATAGAAAAAAATAATGAAACAAGTTGCTTCTTTGAAAAGATAAACAAAATTGTTGAACCTCAAGGTAGACTCACTAAAGAACAAAGAGGGAAAACTAAAAATAAATAAATAAATAAATAAATAAATAAATGTTTTAAATAAACTCAAAAGGGGAGAATTTGCAGACACTACAGAAATACAAACGTTATACAGAAATAACATGAAAGGCTATAAATCACAAAGTTTGACAATTTAGAAGAAATGGACAAATTTTTAGAAATATACAACTTTCTTTGGCCAAATTATGAAGAAGTGGACAACATAAATAGGCAAATCACTAGTAAAGAAGTTGAAATAGTAATAATAACCCCCCTTTAAAAAAGTCCAGGACATGATGCCTTCACTGGTGAATTCTACAAAACATTAAAAAAAGATTTAATACCTATTCTTTTCAAAATCATGCAAAAATTGAGAAGAGAAAAATACTTCCCAGCACCTTTTTAAATCCAAAACCATCCTGATATCATAAGCAAGTAAGGACATCACACACAAAATACAGGCCAGTACCTCTGTTGAACCTACATTAAAAAATCCTAAACAAATGATAGCAAATCAAATACAGCATTGCATTAATAGGATCCTACAACATGACCAAGTGGGGTTTATTCCATGGATGCTAGAATACTTCAAGATCCACAAATGTGATATACCAAATTAACAAAAAAATATATAAAATTTATATAATCAATTCCATATATGCAGAAAAATCAATTGACAAGATACAATATCCACTTATGAAAACAACAAAATGGGTATAGAAGGAAACCTAATAAAGGTCATATATAAAAAACTATCATCTAACATCATACTCAATGGTAAAAAAACTGAAAACTTTTCCTCTAAAGTCAGAAACAACAGAAGGTTTCACACTTGGTACTGGAAGTATCAGACAGAGCAATCATCCAAGTAAAAGAAATGAGGCATCAGATTTGGAAAGAAAAAAGTAAAACTCACTATTTGCAGATGACATAATTTCATACATGGAAAACCCTAAAGACATCACAAAAAATTATTAGAAACAATAAATGAACACAGTAAACTTGCAGGATACAAAGCTCTGTTGCATTTCTATATGCTAATAACAAAACATCAGAAACATAAGTGAAGAAAAAAATCTCATTTACAATTACAACAAATAGAATAAAATACCTAGAAATAAATTTAGCAAAGGAGGTAAAGAAACTATAATTCTGAAAACTACAAGACACTGGTAACACAAATTGAAGAAGACACAGAGGCATGGAAACATATTCCATATTCATGGATTGGAAGAATTAACATTGATAAAATGGCCATATTACCTAAAGCAATCTACAGATTTAATCCAATACCTATCAAACTTGCAAAGGTATTTTTCACAGAAATAAGGAAAAAAACCTTATATTTGTATGGGACCACAACAATCCTGAGGAAAATAAGAACAAATCTGAGGTATCACACTCTCTGACTTCAAACTATACTAGAAAGCTATCGTAATTAAAACAGTATAATATTGTCAGGAAAAAAAACACACACACAAACTCATAGACTACTGGTACAGAATTGAAAGCCCAGAAATAAACCTAAAGATATATAGGAAACTAATTTTTAACAAAGGAGCCAAGAATATAAAATGGATAAAGAAAAGTCTCTTCAATAAATGGTGTTGGGAAACTGGACTGTCATATGAAAAGCAATTAAAATTGACTACTCTCTAACTTCTAAATTTTTTTCCTTTTTATTGAATTTATTGGGGTGACATTGGCTAACAAAATTATACAGGTTTCAGGTGCACAATTCTACAATACATCATCTGTGCATTATATTGTGTGTTCAAAATAGACTACTGTCTTATACCACACACACACACACACACACACACACACACATCAAAATGGATTAAAATTTTGACTAGAGAAGAAAACATGCTTGTAGACATTGGTATTAAAAGGGTTTTGTGAACTTGACCCCAAAGGCAAGGGATGTAAAAGCAAATATAAACAAATGGGAATATATCAAATTGAAAACCTTCTGCACAGCAAAATAAACCAATAAAACAAAGGGCAACCAAGCAAATGGGAAACAATATTTACGAACTAGAGGCCCGATGCATGAAAATTCATGCACTGGAAAGGGAGGTCCCTCAGCCTGGCCTGCCCCCTCTCACAGTCCGGGAGCCCTCGGGGGGGGGGGTGACCCAGCAATCAGGGGAAGGCAATACCCCCATAACACCACTGCTGCTGCCACTGCCGGCAGTGCAAACCTCGGCCAGCCCTGGTTACCTGCGACTCGAGTGAGCCGGCCCTGGGCAGCTGGGAAGCTGACATCTGAGACTTGCCTGTGCCTCAGGCCAGCCCTGGGCAGCTGGAGGGCTGAGGGGACCGGGGGACTCTGGAGGCAAGCATGTGGACTGCCCCAGGCCCTGCCGCACACCTGCCACCCTGTGGGGGCTAGTGGACTGGGTGCTACCATTTTGTGGATGCAGGCACCACCATCTTTGAGGGTGTGACAGTCAATTAGCATATTCCCTCCTTATTGGCTGTGGGCACCACCATCTTTGAGGACATGGCAGCCAATTAGCATATTCCCTCCTTATTAGCTGTGTGTGCTGCCATCTTTGCAACGGCATGATGGTCAATTAGCATATTCGCTCTTTATTAGATAGGATGATACTTAACATAGGGGTTAATATCTAAAATATATAAAGAACTCATACAACTCAACAAAAAACAAACAATCTGATTTTAAAAGTTGGCAGAAGACCTGAATAGATATTTTTCCAAGGAAGACATACAGATAGCCAACAGACATAATAAAAGATATTAAACATCACTGATTATTACTGTAATACAAATAATAACCCCAATGAGATATACCCTCACTCCTGTTGGAAAGGTTATTATCAAAAAGACAGCAAATAACAGTGTTGGAGTGGATGTGGAGAAAAGGGAATGTAATCTATAAGTGGGAATGTAAATTGATGCAACCACTATGGAAAAGAGTATGAGGGTTCCTCACAAAATTAAGAGTAGACATTCCATATGACCCAGTAATATTAGTATTTACCCCCCAAATTAGAAAAACACTTATAAAGATATATGTACCCTTATGTTCATTGCAGCATTATTTACAATAGCCAAGACAAGGAAACAACTTAAGTTTCCGTGCATGGATAAATGGATAATGGTATGGTGCATATATATGTAATATGGCTCAAACATAAAAAGATGAAATATTCCCATTTGTGACAACATGAATCGAACTGAAGAGTATTATGCTAAGTGAAATAAGTCAAATGGGAAAGGAAAAATTGTATGATTTCACTAAATGTGAGATATAAAACAAAACAACAACAACAAATCTACACTAATAAGAGAAACATGCAAATTGACCATACCTCTGCTACTCCCACAAGCCACACCCACCATCCAATCAGGAGCAAGTATGCAAATTAAACCAACCAAGATGGCGGCGGTCACTGAGCTGGAGCGAACAGGAGGCTTGGGTTGCCCCAGCGATGGAGGAAGCCAAGTTTCCCGCCCTCCCTGTCAGGCCCTGGCCTCCGCTCAAGGCTATAAAGTTTCAATTATAGAAAATAAATAAATCTCAGATACCTGCTTCCAGCCAGCCCTGGCCTCCGCTCAAGGAGGTGCTGAAAAAAGAAAAAGGAAAAAAGGAGGGGCTGGGAGCTTGGGTCACGGGGGGGAGTGATCAGGCCAGGATGGGACAGCAGTTGTGGGTGATCAGGCCATTGGGGGTAAGCAGACCAGCAGGGGGGTCAGTTGGGGTGAGTAGGCCGACAGTGGGGGTCAGTTGGAGGTGATCAGGACAGCGGGGGGGGCAGTTTGGAGTGAGCAGGCCAGCAGGGGGGCAGTTGGGGGCGAGCAGGCCAGTGGGGAGGGGAGGTGGAGGTGAGCAGGCCAGCAGGGGGGACAGTTGGGAGTGAGCAGGCCAGCAGGGGAGGCAGTTGGGGACGAGCACACTGGCACGGGGGGCAGTTGGGGTGATCAGGCTGGAGGGGGGCAGTTGGGAGTGAGCAGGCTGGCAGGCAGAGTCGTTAGGGGCAATTAGGCAGGCAGGCAGGCAAGTGAGCGGCTGGAGCCAGCAGTCCCAGATTGTGAAAGGAATGTCCGACTTCCGGTTTAGGCCAGATCCCTGTAAACTGGCAGTAGGACATCCTTCAAGGGGTCCCAGATTGGAGAGGGTGCAGGCCGAGCTGAGGAACACCATCCCCTCCGCCCCCCGTGCACAAATTTCATACACCGGGCCACTAGTAAACAAATAAAAATACAGGCAACAAAATGGTGGTTGGAAAGGTGGTTGAGGGGAGAGAAAAGTGGGTAAAGGTTGTCAAATATATGGAAGAAAACTTCACTTTGGTTGTGAGAACACAATAAAGTATACAGCTGTTGAATTATAATGTTGTATGAGTGAAATTATATAATGTTATAAGCAATATTACCTCAATAAATGTAATTTAAAAATAAAAACAAAAAACAGAAAAATTAAGACACTCCAATATATACAAATCTGACAGGGGTTGTTACCACTGGGACTAACCTACAAACTGTGCCAAAGGTAGTCCAGTTTGAAATGAAATCAAAGCCATATACAAGATGAATCAGTGGTGACCATTTGGTTTAGCCACCGTGGAGGGAACTGGTGACCTTAATAAAGAGCATTCTGGGTGGAATTTTGGAGTGACTGAAATGGTTTTGAGAGATAAGCTGGAGGGGAAACATGGTCAAGAGACCTTTTAAAAATATGGGTGATATAGGGAACAGGGAAGATGGCAGCCAACAGGACAGTGGTGAGCAAGATAGTGTGAGTGAGTGAGAGAGATAGAGAGAAAGAAAGGTGAGTGCATGGATGTGTGGGGAGTGTGTGTATTTGTGACTGAGGGACAGTTATATTCCACAGGATTGTTGGGGACTGTGGAATATAACTGTCCCTCTCCAGACAGCCTCTACTACTACTGAAATCTATTCAGAGACTGCACCATCTTGAAGGGGAGAGAATTTGTGATTGGAAGCCCAGCCTTACCTTCACATGGGAGACCTTGGATACCTCCCTGGACCCTACAACCACAATGCCCAGGGTCCAACTGCCTCGGCTGTGAACCCATGAACACAGAGACTACAGCCTCCCTGGCCCCAGGCACCTGAAATGTTTGTCCAGGGGGAGACAAGGTGGTGGCCAAATAGGCAGATGGGTCCTGCACCTTCTCACAGAGCAGATAGAAGAAACAGCTGAATCGAATAACATCCACCTGGAATTGGTGAGTTAAACACAGCTGTTGAGGCAATCTGTGGATGGAAAGGTCAGAGATTGACTGGAGAGAGGTGGAATCAGGGATCTAGACTGGAGGGAGAAATTCATGCAGCTGGGACTAGAGTCTCAGAGGGAGACTGTGCTGCACCAAATCTGAGTCCCTTGAGGTCAGTGTAGCCCTTGAATGTGGAAGGGGTTCCACAGGGCTGCTGGCAGTGGGGGACTCTAGATCTGAGCCCACAGCCATGGGAGACTGCACCCAGAAAGACAACCTGAGGTTCTATACTAGTCGCACAGTGCCAGGGGGTGTTGGGGGGAGAAAGACACAAGGCAGCACAGTTGATCAGTCTTTATAACTTCCTTGCTTTTACTTGATAAACCCAGTGCATAGGATCTTTTGATTAAAAGCACTCACCGAGACTGAAGGGGAAGGTGGTTTTTGTAGAAACTGGTGAGCAGAATAGGAGAGATGAGCAGAAAGCCAGCTCTGGGACAGTCCGTCCCTCCAATCTTGAACAGACATTTTTCTCCTGAAGACCAGGCTCTTCCTAGCAGTGCAGCCACACACAGTCTTGGGCGCAGCAGGGAAAGGAAAGTTCTAAAACCCCAGGGAGCCCTGGGGGACTGGGTTGAGGGGCCATTTGATCCCAGAAACTAATACAGAAACACCTCCACCTAGGGGCCGTGTCAGAAATAGACACTTGTGAAATACAACTGAAAACAGGCAGAAAAACAAAGTGGGCAGATTGATTCCACCTGCTTGAAACCAAGGTTGTGGTGTATGACACAGAGGAGAGGTGGATTGCTGAGAACTTCAACACTGTGCTGACTCCCTGACAGGAAACTGAGACGTGGCAGGCAGAACAGTAGAGAGGGGACTTAAACCAGACTCCATGGGGCATTGAAGCTCTGCTGAAGAAAACAAACTTCACTACTTCACTTTTTCATTTGTTAGCTTTTAATTAAGAAACTAAAAATGTTTTTCACTGTATTTTTTTATTATTATATTTTTACCATTTAAAAAATTTTTGATTAGTGTTCTACATTCTATTTTTTATTTTTATCATTATTTTACTCTATTTCATTTTTTCATTTATGCCAACACTTTCTTCCTCACTTTTCCCTTTTTCATCCTGTTCCTCTTCTCCTGTTCCTGCTTTAGTTTTTCTCTATCCTCCCTTTTTACTTCCTGTTAAAAACTGATCTATTTTACTGGATTTATTGACACATTACTATTAAAGTAGTCTCTGTTGGTCACCCAGGTGGATGCCTGGCCAGATGCTTAGGTTCCCTCTGCCCTCAAGCCCACCCTTGGGCCTCTTCAGAGCAACCAGCTGATTCTGGCATTTGCCAGCACTTTCCTAAATGTCCTATATACAATCTTAGGTTAAGCCTTATGAAACCCCATGAGGAAAAGCACCAGAAAGCAGTAGTGTTAGAAGCCTAAAGACCAATGTGACAGCCTGTGACCTCCATGAGATCAAGGACTACATCTTTCAACCCTCTCTTTATCCCTATACCCACTGCCATGAATTCTATTTCTCCAGTACCAGAACATAGGAGGAGAGACGAAATGGCAGCTGAATAGACGGACGTGTGCTGAGCCTTGTCCTGGAGCAAATAGAGGGAGCAGCTGAAACAAGTGGAATCCAGCCCGAATTGGCAAAGGAGGCGCAGCTGGTGAGACAGTTTGCAGCCGGGAAGGGCAGAGATCCCCCAGATAAAGGTAAAATCAAAGATCTAGGCAGTAGAATCTGCCGGACCTCTGTGCCCAGAAGGTCAGGAGAAACTACACAGTGCCAAGCCGCATCCCTGAGGACAGGCAAAGCGTCTGACTGAAAAAAAAAAAAAAGGGTCCATGGGACTGTGGGAGGTAGTGGATTTTAGACCATGGAGTCTGGATTTGGGATCTGAGCTCAAAGGCAGCCCTGAAGAGCTGTCAGACCGCACAGTGCTGGCAAGAGAGGAACTTGCAGAGATGCAGTCCCTCCTTGTGCTGGGGCCTGCGCCGTTCTCCACTGAACATAGTTTGTAGGAACTTTTGGATACAGACACTTACCTGTGGCTGAGGTGCAGGATAAGGGGTGGAGTTGTGGAATCTGGGTAGAGTAGGCAGCAGATGGTCCAGGAGAGGTGGTAGCAAGTCTGGTGTTGAGTAATATCTAAGCCCCAGTCACCATTTTCTCCTGAGAGATAGCCCCTCCCTCCAGTCTCCATGCAACCAATATAGCCACACCCAGATTCCACCCTTAATAACATCATGGAATCTTAATACTCCATGAGGCCATAGAATCTGCCCTAAAGAGAAATCTTTAGAAGCTCGGGACCTCAATTACGCGGCTACACTGCCAGGGCCCTTCAGAGCGCTTCAGTGTGCCTCCCTGGCAAACTTACCTCGGGTGCTCCTGTGAGCCACTACTGGGAGTAAGCGCCTATCCACTACAGGTGCAACAGAGAAAGCTGAGCCTGCCCACCCCACAACTACAGAACTCTAGGCACCACCTTCAGGCCTTTCAAGACTGCAGGCTCCCTGAACCAGACCACCCTGACAGACGGTTCCTTGGTGACACTGTGAGCCCCCAATGGGCACGCGTGATTTCAATTAAGGGTGCAAGACAGCAAAAATCGGGATACTCCCCTCCACGGCTGCTGACTTCTAGACACCGCAGTTGTGCCCCTCAAGCTCACAGGCCTACATCAAGAGAACCCAAAGAGCTCAAGTAGGGAGCTACACTACATTACCAAGCCCAGGAGAACTGAGAGATTAAACCAGTAGCACCATCCCCAAAAGAACTTGGGTAGTAAAGCAATTGGATCTACAATTAAAACATTACAGGAAAACATGGGGAGACAAAAAACCAATGCCCAAAGGAAAGAAAAAGAGGAATCACCAGAAAGGGAGTTAAATGAAATGGAGGCTAGCAGCTTAACAGAGAAAGAATTCAGAGTATTCGTTATAAGGATGTTTAAACGGCTGCATGACAAATACACACAACTCAGTGAGAACTATAAGGAGCTGAATGAAAATGTCACCAACGTGAAAAGAAACTAAGAGGAGATGAAGAACAACATAGCTTCAATAAAGAACACATTGGAAGGCTTAAACAGTAGACTAGAAGAGGCTGAGGACCATATCAGCGAATTAGAAGACAAGGTAGGAAAAAACACACAAACACAGCAGCAACTGGAAAGAAGACTTAAAAAGCAGGAGGAGAGCCTAAGGGAGCTTTGGTACAACACAAAATGAAACAATATTCAAATAATAGGGATACCAGAAGGAGAGGAAGAGAAACAAGGAATAAAAAACCTGTTTGAAGAAATAATGACAGAAAACTTCACTGATATTGGCAAGAAAAAAACTATGCAAGTCTAAGAAGTGCACAGAGTCCCAAACAAGTTGAACCCCAAAAGACCGACACCAAGACACATCATAATTAAATTGGCAAACACCAACAACAAAGTAAGAATCTTAAAGGCTGCCAGAGAGAGACAGAAAGTTACCTAAAAGGGATCTCCTATTAGAATATCAACTGATTTCTCAAAAGAAACACACCAGGCCAGAAGGGAATGGAATGAAATATACAAAGTGATGCAAAGCAAGGGACTGAATCCAAGAATACTATACCCACAAGGCTATCATTCAAATTTGAAGGTGGAATCAGGAGCTTCATAGACAAAAAAGGGCTAAGGGAGTTTATCACTACCAAGCCAGCAATGCAAGAAATGCTAAAGGGACTTCTGTAAAAAGAAGAAAGAGAAAGGCAAAAAGAAACAAAAACACTAAGGAAAAATATGACAACAAACATGTAGTTGACTATAATAACATTAAACGTAAATGGATTAAATGCACCAATCAAAAGACATAGGGTAGCTGTATGGATAACAAAACAGGACCCATTATTTGCTGGCTACAAGAGACCCACATCACAGCAAAGGATTCACACAGACAGAGAGTGAAGGGATGGAAAAACAATTTTCAGGCAAATGGAAATGAGAAAAAAGCTGGGGTTGCGATACTTATATCTGATAAAATAGACTTCAAAGTAAAGGCCATAACAAGAGATAAGGAAGGCCATTACATAATACTAAAGGGAGCAATTCAACAAGTAGATATAAATCTGGCAAACATATATGCACCCAATGCACGAGCACCCAAATACATAAAACAACTCCTGGAAGATATCAAGGGAGAGATCGACAACAATACAATCATAGTAGGGGACTTTAATACACCACTGACATCACTGGATAACTCCTCTAGACAAAATATCAGCAAAAAAAAAAAAAAAAAAAAAAACGGCAATTTTAAATGACACACTAGATCAGATTGACCTAGTTGACATCTTCAGAGCATTTCACACGAAAGCCACGGAATATACATTCTTCTCAAGTGCAGATGGGGCATTTTCAAAAATAGACCACATACTGGGTCACAAGGAAAGTATCTCCAAATTCAAAAGGATTGAAATCATATCAAGCATTTTCTCAGACCACAATGGCATAATATTAGAAATAAACTAAAATAAAAACATTCCAAAAAGTCCAAGCACTTGGAAGCTGAATAGCATGGTTATAAACAATGATTGGGTTATCAACGAGATCAAAGAAGAAATTAAAAACTTCCTGAGACTAATGACAATAAAAACACAACAAGGCAAATGCTATGGGACACAATGAAAGCAGTCCTGAGAGGGAAGTTTATAGCTCTACAGGCCTACCTCAAAAAGAAAGAAAATTGGTAATAAATCATCTAACTCAACAACTCAAAGAATTAGAAAGAGAGCAAAAAGAAAAGCCCACAGTGAGCAGAAGGAAGGACATAATAAAGATCACAGCAGAAATGAATGACATAGAGACCAAAAAAACAATACAAAAGATCAACATAACCAAGAGCTGGTTCTTCGAAAGGATAAACAAGATTGATGAACCTCTAGCCAGGCTCACCAACAAGCAAAGAGAGAGGACCCAAATAAACAAAATCAGAAAAGAAAGAGGTGAAAAAACAACAAACCCCAAAGAAATACAAAGGATTGTTAAAAAATACTGTGAAAAACTCTATTCTAACAAACTACACAGCCTGGAGGAAATGGACACATTTCTAGAAAAATACAACCTTCCAAAACTCACTCAGGAAGATTCTAAAATCTCAATATGCTGATAACTATGGAAGAAAGTGAAGCAGTCATCAAAAAGCTTCCAGCAAACAAAAGCCCGGGGCCAGACAGCTTCACAGGGGAGTTTTACCAAACATTCAAGGAAGAACTAAAACCTATCCTTCTCAGAATATTCCAGAAAATTCAAGAGGAAGGGACACTTCCAATCTCCTTCTATGAAGCCAGCATCACCCTAATACTAAAACCAGATAAAGATAACACAATGAAAGAGAATTACAGGCCAATATCCCTCATGAATATAGATGCTGAAATCTTCAACAAAATTCTAGCAAATCGAATCCAGCAGTATATCAGAAAGATCATACACCATGACCAAGTAGGATTTATCCCGGGGATTTAAGGATGGTACAATATCTGCAAATCAATAAATGTGATACATCACATAAACAAATTGAAAGATAAAAACCACATAGTCATATCAATTAATGCAGAAAAAGCATTTGACAAAATCCAACACCGTTTCTTGACAAAAACTCTCAACAATGTGGGAATAGAAGGATCATACCTGAACATAATAAAAGCCATAAATGACAAACCTGCAGCCAACATCATACTCAATGGGCAAAAACTAAAACCATTTCCTCTAAGAACAGGAAAAAACAGGGATGCCCACTCTCACCACTCCTATTCAATATAGTGCTGGAAGTACTAGCCATTGCGATCAGACAAGAATTAGAAATAAAAGGCATCCAAATTGGAAAAGAAGGAATAAAACTGTCCTTATTCGCAGATGACATGATACTGTACATAAAACATCCTAAAGACTCCATCAAAAAATTACTAGACTTAATAAATGAATTCGGCAATGTAGCAGGATACAAAATTAATGCCAAGAAATCTATGGCATTTCTATACACCAAAAATGAACCTACAGAAAGAGAGACTAAAAAAGCAATCCCATTTAACATCGCACCAAAAAAAAATTAAGATACCTAGGAATAAACTTAACTAAAAAGGTAAAAGACCTATACGTGGAAAACTACACGACACTGAAAAAAGAGATTGAGGAAGACATAAACAGATGGAAGAACATACCATGTTCATGGATTGGTAGAATCAACATCTTCAAAATGTCCATACTACCCAAAGCAATCTATAAATTCAATGCACTTCCCATTAAAATACCAACGACATATTTCACAGACCTAGAACGAACTTTCCAAAAATTTATCTGGAATAAAAAAAGACCCTGAATACCTCCAGCAATCCTGACAAAGAAGAACAAAGTAGGAGGGATCTCAATACCAGATATAAAGCTGTATTACAAATCCACCGTTCTTAACACAGCCTGGTACTGGCACAAGAACAGACATATAGATCAATGGAATAGAAAAGAGAGCCCAGATATTGACCCAAATCACTATGCTCAATTAATATTTGACAAAGGAGGCACGAACATACAATGGAGTCAAGACAGTCTCTTCAATAAATGGTGTTGGGAAAATTGGACAGATACATGCAAAAAAATGAAACTAGACCACCAACTTACACCATACACAAAAATAAACTCAAAAATAGATAGAGGACTTAAACATAAGATTGGAAACCATGAAAATGCTAGAGGAATCCACAGGCAGTAAAATCTCAGTCATATGCCAAAAGAACTTGTTCACTGATACTACTCCTAGGGCAATGGAAGCTAAAGAGAAAATAAACAAATGGACTATATCAAAATAAAAAGCTTTTGCACAGCAAAGAAAACCATCAATAAAACAACAAGAAAGCCCACTGCATGGGAGAACATATTTGCCAATGATATCAATGATAAGGGTTTAATCTCCAACATATACAGAGAACTCATACAACTTAACACAAAGAAGATAAACAACCCAATCAAAAAATGGGCAACTGATCTAAATATACACTTTTCGAAAGAAGACAGAAGGCAGGCCAAGAGACATATGAAAAGCTGCTCAAAGTCACTAATCATCAGAGTGATACAAATCAGAACAACAATGCAGTACCATCTCACACCTGTCAGAATGGCTATCATCAACAAATCAACAAACGACAAGTGTTGGCAAGGATGTGGAGAAAAAGGAACTTTTTTGCACTGCTGGTGGGAATACAGACTGGTGCAGCCACTGTGGAAAACAGTATGGAGCAGGCATCCTCAAACTACAGCCCGCAGGCCACATGCGGGTGTTTTGTCGTTTTGTTTTTTTACTTCAAAATAAGATATGTGCAGTGTGCATAGGAATTTCTTCATAGTTTTGTTTAAACTATAGTCCGGCCCTCAAACGGTCTGAGGGACAGTGAAGTGGCCCCCTGTTTAAAAGTTTGAGGACCCCTGGTATGGAGTTTCCTCAAAAATCTAAAAATGGAACTCCCATTTGACCCAGTTATCCCACTTCTAGGAATATATCCCAATAAACTAGAAACACAAATCAGAAAGGATATAATCACCCCTATGTTCATAGCAGCACAATGCACCATAGCTAAGATTTGGAAACAGCCTAAGTGCCCATCAGCCGATGAGTGGATTAAAAAACTGTGGCACATCTACACAATGGAATACTATGCTGCAGTAAAAAAAGGAGTTCCTACCATTTGAAACAACATGGATGGAGATGGAGAGCATTATGCTAAGCAAAATAAGCCAGGCAGAGAAAGATAAATATCATATGATCTCACTCATTTGGGGAATATAATGAATGGCATAGACTGATGAAGAAGAGCAGATCCAGAGACTGAGAAACGTCGATCATAACGTCATACCTCAGGGAAGGTAGGGGAGGGTGGGGGTAAGGTGGAGAGATCAACCAAGGGACTTGTGTGCATGCATATGAGCCTAATCAATGGACACAGACAACAAGGTGGTGGGGCATAAGTGGGAGATTGGGGGTTTTGGGGGAATAAGGACACATATGTAAAAAATAAAAAAAAAATTAAAATTATAAAAAATAAAATAAAATATTAAATTTAATCCATACTAGTGGTCACCATAACCTTAATAGAAATTGTTTCATGTGACAAAGATTTTAAAATCAAACTCTCTGTAGCCTGAAAATTATTTTGGAAGGAAACAAAGAGAAGTTTCCTTCAAAAGTCGTAAGGATTGTAATTGAAAGTCAATATATTTGGCCTCTTGAACTAAAGTAATTTGTGTTTTTGCCTCCCTGACAAAGTTTATATAAAGTTACAAAAAGAAATTAACAGCCAGTTTGAAATTGAATTGCCATGACCTAGAGCAAAGAATATCCTTACATGATATTATTCTACAATCCTACATAATAAAAAGGTAATATGTAAATTACCATCACTCCACTACGCCCACAATTGGGCCAGCAGGAGGCGCAGGGGGTGGGATTCAGGGTGGCTGGGGTGGTGATTGCGCCATGGCTGTGCTGCGGCACAGAAGGGGCCTCTGGGGCAGCGAGCCAGGCGTTTGGAGGCCCCGGCTGAGGAGGCGGTGTGGGCGGGTGGGCGGCACAGCTCCCGGGGGAGGACCCTGGTGGTGGTCGGGCTGCAGGAGTACGTGGCGGTGTCCTCAGAGGACGCGGGTTTCCACGCAGCCCGGGCCGGCTGAGGGAGGGCTCATGAGGGAGCCAGAAGGCAGAGAAGGTGGTGGTGGCCCCAGCCTTCCTGGGCGGGAGGCAAAGGCAAGACCCCGGTCTGGGCTCCGGCTGCCGGAGGACCATGCCCCCGCCCCGACTCGCCCTAGGGGCCCAGGGACTTCGGAGCTGCCAGCCACACCGGGTCCCGACCAGTGGACAGACAGCCTACACGTGCATGATTTAATCATGCACTGGGCCTCTAGTGTCATTATAATTTTAGATATTTTACAACAGCATATTGTACAATTATCCCAAACAAACTTACAAACTAATTCTTTGAATGTTTGGCAGCAATTTCAAAAAGTTCATGAAAGGATTTAATCCCTTTCAGAAGGAATTAAGGCACTGGGAAGGCACTTGAGCATTCTATATTGGTCCCTCTTGCCTTTTGTGCCAAGAGGGACCCTCTTCTCACAATCCAATTGCCCTCAGCTGCTGCCTTAGCTTTCTGTTCATGCTGAGCTTGAAGCCTCGTGGTGGCTGGTACCATGGATCTGTCTCTCTCCCAATCGTGTGAGCTGGGCCCTCCCTGGAGAAGAAACCTGAGTTCCCCAAGATGTGTGATCAGTGCTGGGGCCCCGCCAGTGGGCCAGGGGATCCCAAGGCAGGTGCAGGGCGTGGAGGCCATGGGGGCATAGGCTACCAAGGAGACAGAACTGAACCTCACATCACCCTGCTTGGCCACAGAGGATGACTGGTTAGCCAGAGACGGGTAAGATTCCTCAGAGAAGGAACAACCTAAGACAGGCACAGTCACAGAGGGGCCATCAGGAGAGAACTTGGGGGTCAACAGAGTTGGGGCACAGACCCTCACCCCCCACCCTTGCAGGGGCCTGAACCCTCACCCCTTCTGAGGGAGGTCTCCTGCCCCCATGGCTGCTTTGCTTCCCACACCCAGCTCAGATCGGGACACAGGTGACAGACAGAGACTTGGCCCAGCTCAGATCAGGACCCAGGTAACAGACAGAGACTTGGCCGACAGCATCTGCCCTATATCTAAATCCAGCCTAGCACCAGGAATGCTCAGGGCCTACTCAAGATTGCAAATAATCCTTTCCACTATTATTTACAGGGTAAACTAAGATTATTGGTAGAGTATTAAATTTGACAGTAAAATAGTAATCAAGTTTTCAGATTAATTTAAATAGGCTAATTGAAATAAGTGAATATTCAAGAAAATTTAATTGTATTGGACAAAAAGCTGTTCCTAAAGTAGTAACTAAAATTGCTATTGGTAGTTCATCTCATGGTAAAATTCCTGAACATGCAATGAACCTAAAGCAGTCATATTTTTGTGCAAAAAATTAAAATTTAAAGTTATCAAGACTGCGTTATAAAATTTACAAAAGCCTCCATTAATCAAAAAAGGGGGGAAAGTAGGGTAATATCATGTAAGGAAAATATCCTATAAATAAATTACATCTAGAAAATTTTTACTTTACAAAATTAATTTTCATTTCTAATGCTAACAGCAAGACACCCATGAAAAACACACATGGTGTCTAAATAAGACAAAGGAAAATCATTTGGGCAAAAATAAAAAGGATCCCAAATCAATTATATAGAAAAGATTCCTTTATTAACTTTTGGTTGAGAATATGTTTGTATATTTTCAGAAAACAACTCCAAGACCATGTGAATTCCTGCAACAGAGAGGAATTGACAGGTCTGCTCCAACCACAAAGACAAGAGAACAAACAGTCCAGAGATGGAAGACGCTGACTACGCCTTGCCACACTAGCAGTCAGCAGCTGTGCGTCGCTGCAGGTTGCCTAGGACCAAACCAGAGAGGGTCGGACCTGCATTGCCACCATGTGCCCACCATCCAGATATCATGGCTGACATGTACACGTAAGGATCTGTTTGACATTGAAATGGGGACTCAGAACTGTTGGACATTGAAATTGGGACTCAAACATTTTTTGTTATTGTATGTTTATTTCTAGTCTGCAGAGGCAAGATTTTTTAAAGGAAAGAAAAGGGGAAAAATAGATACAGAGGCAAAGAAGCATTGAACAGACTGTCAAACTACAGCGGGAAGGCAGGGGAGGTTGGGGGGCGCTGTAAGAGATCAACCGAAGGACTTGTATGCATGCATATAAGCATAACCAATGGATACAAGACACTGGTGGGGACAGGTGAGGGCATGTACTGGAGGGTAGGGGAGGCCGGGGGGAGGTCAATGGGGGGATAAAAGGAGACATATGTTCTACTATTTGTAATACTTCAAACAATAAAAAAAAGTAGTCTCTGTTGGCCTACTCATATATCTAATTTCCTATCCCCTGTTCCAAGTGCATGCACACATCTCTTTTCCCTTTCTTCACTAGTCAAATTTTTTTCCTTCTCTCTTTCTTGTTGTTGTTTGATTGTTTGTTTGTTAGTTTGTTTTGTTTTTGCATTTTATGCTTTTGTTTTTCCAATCCTCTCTTGTTCTTTCTTCTTCTACTAATAGTTTAGTTAGTTTCAATAACCAACTCTGGCTTATCTTCTCTCTATTCTCCTTTTCCAAAAATGGTGAATACATAGATAGATTAAAGAAAGGGAAAATTTATATATATATAATTTTCTTTCATGTATATTTTTTAATATTTTTGAATTAATTTTTTCAATTATTATTTTCTACCTTTTTTAGTATTTTGTTTATTACTCTTCCTCTTATTCATGCATTCTCCTTCTACACCTTCTAAACTGAATTGTGGACACTACCCCATTCATTCAATGCCTTGACCTTACCTTCTGGAAATAACCTTTGCCTCTTCAGACCCAGCTCCTCTTCTCTACTGGGTGTTTGTTGTTTGCATTTTTTTGGATTATTTGTTGGTTTTTTGGAGTTTTGTCCAGATACACATACATTTTCCCCTTCTTTTTTCTTCTTTTTTTCTCTCTTACATTTTCCTTTTCTCAATATCATTTTTTCACTCTTTTCTCTCCCCTAATTCTCTTTACTCTGGTGGTCACCATTATTTGGTGTTATTGGTATCATGAATACATTTGTGATTGGTGCCCTCTGTGTTGTGTCTTGTCATGTTGTATTTTGTGGCTTTAAGTCAATGCAGGAGAGAGATACATAATCAGACACCCTGAGAAGAGCGAACATGGGGAGAAAAAGAAACATCCCCACATGAAAGGAAAGAAGGAATCACCAAAAAAGGAAGCAAACAAAATGGAGGCAGGCAATATGTCAGAGAAAGAATTCAGAGCAATGGACGTAAGGACACTGAAAAGGATGGAAGACAAATTCAACAATCTGTAAAAAACAAGAGGAAATGAAGAAGAACCAAGAAGAAATGAAAAATGACATCACTGCAATAAAGAACCCAATAGAAAGCATCAACAGTAGACTAGAAGAAGCAGAGGACCATATCTACCAAACACTGTAATAAGAACTAAAACCTATCCTCCTCAGCCTATTCAAAAAAAGTCAAGAGGAAGCAACACTTCCAACCTCATTCTATGAAGCCAACATTATCCTAATACCAAAACCAGATAAAGACAATACAAAGAAAGAGAACTATAGGTCAATATCACTCATAAGCATAGATACCAAAATCCTCAAAAAATTCCAGCAAATCAGACCCAGCATTACATCAGAATGATCATACACCATGAACAAGTAGGATTTATTCCAGGGATGCCAGGATGGTACAATATCCACAAATCAATAAACATGATACATCACATAAACAAATTGAGAGATAAAAATCACATAATCATATCAATTGATGCAGAGAAAGCATTTGACAAAACCCAACACCCTTTCTTGATAAAAACTTTCAGCAAGGAGGGAATAGAAGGATCATACCTCAACATAATAAAAGCCATATATGACAAACCCACAGCCAGCATCACACTCAATGGGCAAAAACTAAAACCATTTCCCCTAAGAACAAGACAGGGATGCCAACTCTCACCACTCCTGTTCACCATAGTACTGGAAGTGCTAGCCATTGCAATCAGACAAAAAGAAGAAATAAAAGGCACCCAAATTGGAAAAGAAGAAGTAAAACTGTTTTTATTTGCAGATGACATGATACTGTACATAGAAAACCCTAAAGACTCCATCAAAAAATTATTAGACTTTATAAATGAATTAGGCAATGTAGGAGGATAAAAAATTAACACCCAGAAATCTATGGCATTACTATACACCAATAGTGAACTTGCAGAAAGAGAGACTAAAAAAGCAATCCCATTTATCATTGCACCAAAAAAAAATAAATAAATAAGATACTTAGGAATAAAATTAAGTAAGGTGGTAAAAGACCTGTACTCAGAAAACTACAGGACACTGAAAAAAGAGATAGAAGAAGACATAAACAGATGGAAGAACACACCGTGTTCATGGATTTGTAGAATCAACATCATTAAAATGTCCATACTACCCAAAGCAATATACAGATTCATTGCAATCCCCATTAAAATACCAAAGGCATATTTCACAGACCAGGAACAAACTCTCCAAAAAATTCTCTGCAATAAAAAAAGACCCTGAATAGCTGCAGCCATCTTGAGAAAGAACAAAGTAGGAGGGATCGCAATACCAGATATCAAGCTATATTACAAAGTCACTGTTCTCAAAACTGCCTGGTACTGGCACAAGAACAGACATGTAGACCAATGAAATAGAATAAAGAACACAGAAATCAACCCAAACCACTATGCTCCATTAATATTTGACAAGCTGGAGAAGAGCATACAATGGAGTAAATTCAATAAATGGTGTTGGGAAAATTGGACAAATACATGCAAAAAAATGAAACTAGACAGCCAACTTACACAATGCACAAAAATAAACTCAAAATGAATAAATGACTTAAACATAAGATGGGAAACCATAAAAATCTTAGAGGAATCCAAAAGCAGCAAAGTCTCAGACATGTGCTGAAGATTCACTGAAACAGCTCTTAGGGCAATGGAAACTAAAGACAAAAAAATGGGACTACATCAAAATAAAAAGGTTCTGTACAATAAAATAACCCATAAATAAAACAAACAAACAAAAAAAGCCCACTTCATGGGAGAACATATTTTCCATTGTTATTGCTGATAAGGGTTTAATCTCAAATATTTACAAAGAACTCATGCAACTTAACAAAAGAAAGATAAACAACCTAATCAAAAAATGGGCAACAGACCAAATAGATACTTTTCAAAAGAGGACATAAAGAAAGCCAAGAGATATATGAAAACATGCTCAAAGTCACTAATCATCTGAGAGATGCAAATCAAAACGACAATGCGGTACCATCCCACACATGTCAGAATGGTTATCATCAACAAATGCCAAGTGCTGGTGAGGATGCGGAGTAAAAGGAACCCTCGTGCACTGCTGGTGGGAATGCAGACTGGTGCAGCCATTGTGAAGAACAGTATGGAATTTCCTCAAAAAACTAAAAATGGAACTCCCATTTGACCCAGTGATTCTACTTCTAGGAATACATCCCAAGAAACTAGAAACACCAATCACAAATGATATATACACCCCTATGTTCATAACAGCATAATTTACCATAGCTAAGATTTGGAAACAGCCTAGTGCCCATCACCAGATGGGTGGATTAAAAAACTGTGGTACATTTATACAATGGAATACTACACTGAAATGAAAAGAAGGAATTCTTAGCATTTGCAACAGGCTGGATGGAACTGGAAGCATTATGTTAAGCAATATAAGCCAGTCAGAGAAAGATAAATATCACATGATCTCACTCATTTGTAGAATATAATGAACAACATAAACTGATGAAGAAAAACAGATCCATAGACATTGAAGCATCAATCAGAGAATCAAACCTCAGAGGGAACATAAGGGAGGATGGAGATGAGGGCGAGAGATCAATCAAAGGACTTGTACGCATGCATATAAGCCTAAACAATGGACACAGACACCAGGGGGGTGAGAGCATTAGTGGGGGGGAGGGTAAGAAGGCAATGACAGGGATAAGGACACATATGTAATACCTTAATCTATAAAGAAAAACAAAAATATTATTACACTTAATAAATGAATTCAGCAATGTAGCAGGATACAAAATCAACGCCAAGAAATCTATTTCATTTCTATACACCAATATTGCAGTTACAGAAAGAGAGATTAAAAAAACAATCCCATTTACCAACACACCAAAAAAATTAAGAAACATAGGAATAAACTTAACTAAGGAGGTAAAATACCTGTACTCAGAAAACTAAAGAACACTGAAAAAATAGATAGAGGAAGACATAAACAGATGGAAGAACATACCATGTTCATGGATTGGTAGAATCAACATCTTCAAAATGTCCATACTACCCAAAGCAATCTATAGATTCAATGCACTCACCATTAAAATACCAACGGCATATTTCACAGACCTAGAAAGAACTCTCCAAAAATTCATCTGGAATAAAAAAAGACACCGAATAGCTGCAGCAATCCTGAGGAAGAAGAACAAAGTATCATGGATCTCAATATCAGACAACAAACAATATTACAAAGCCATTGTTCTTAAAACTGCCTGGTACTGGCACAAGAACAGACATATAGACCAACTAGTGGCCTGGTGCATGAATTTGTGCACTAGTAGGGACCCTCAATTTGGCCTGTGGGTTCGGGCCATAAGCGCCTCTCCAAAATCCCCCAAGGGGTCCCAGATTGTGAGAGGGTTCAACCCAAGCCGAGGGACCCACAGTTGCAGGACTGAGGCCAGGGAGAGATGTGGGAGGTTAGCCAGCCGGGGAGGCACCATGGGAGGGATCCAGGGTGTGGCAGGCCCATCTCTCTCAGTCCCGAGAGGCTGGACCCCAGCAGCAAGCTAACCTTCCTGTCATAGCATCTTTCACCTGGTGGTCAGTGCACATCATAGCGAGTGGTGGAGCAGCCTCAGCACAGAATTAGCATACTACATTTTGATTGGTTGAACGGATGGCCAGTCGACTGGACAACTAGCATATTAGGCATTTATTATATAGTATGGAATATAATAGAGAACCCAGAAATTGACCTAAACCACTATGCTCAATTAATATTTGACAAACTAGGGAAGAGCATACAATGAAGTCAAGATAGTCTGTTCAATAAATGGTGCTGGGAAAATTGGACACATATATACAAAAAAATGAAACTAGACCACCAACTTACACCATACAAAAAAATAAACTCAAAATGGATAAAGGACTTAAACATAAGATGTGAAACCATAAAAATCTTAGTAGAATCCACAGGCAAAAAAATCTCAGACATATGCCGAAGCAATATCTTCACCGATATAGTCCTAGGGCAATGAAAACTAAAGAGAAAATAAACAAGTGGGACTACATCAAAATAAAAAGCTTCTGCACAGCAAAAGAAACCATCAATAAAACAACAAGAAAACGCACTGCATGGGAGAACATATTTGCCAATGTAATCTCCAATAAGCGTTTAATCTCCTAAATTTACAGGGAACTCATACAACTTAACAAAAGAAAGATAAACAACCCAATCAAAAAATGGGCAATGGACCTAAATAGATACTTTTCCAAAGATGACATAAAGAAGGCCAAGAGACATATGAAAACATGCTCAAAGTCACTAATCACCTGAGAGATGCAAATCAAAACAAAATGAAGTACCATCTCACGCCTGTCAGAATGGCTATCATCAACAAATGATGTGCTGGTGAGGATGCGGAGAAAAAGCAACGCTTGTGCACTGCTGATGGGAATGGCAATGGTGCAGTTACTGTGGAGAACAGTATGGCGTTTCCTCAAAAAACTAAAAATGGAACTCTCACTTGACCCAGTGATCCCACTTCTAGGAATATATCCCAAGAAACTAGAAACACCAATCAGAAAGGATATATGCACCCCTATGTTCATAGTAGCACAATTTACAATAGCTAAGATTTGGAAACAGCCCAAGTGCCCATCAGTAGATGAGTGGATTAAAATGTTGTGGTAGGGAGAGAGGAAGATGACTGCTGACAGGAAGGCAGACTGCAAGATAGTGTGTGAGTGAGAGAATGAAAGGAGAGAATGTGGATGTATGGGGAGTGTATATTTGTGGGTGCGGGACAGCTATACTCCAAGGGACTGTTGGGGATTGCCAGACCAGGATCCCCTGACTGGGCAGCCTCCACTGCTACTGAAATCTCGCCTAGAGAAAATGGCTCTCCTGTGGGGAACGTGCCATCTTGAAGGGGAGAGTGGCTGTGTTTGGAAGCCTATACATCCTGGGACTCTACGACCACAACACCCAGGGACCATCTGAGAACCCAGGAACACCAGATCTCAAGCAGTGCCAATAGGTGGACTCAGATGAGCTCTGCACCTTCTCACGGGCAAGTCTGATTTTGCATAGGGAAAGGTGAGGTCTGTGATCCAGGCTGGAGACAAAAATGTGCGCAACGGAATCTAGAGGTTCGGGGGAAGCCTGCGTTCCACAAAATCCGTAGCCATTGGGGCTAGCAGGATCTGCAAATGTGGAAGGGGATCCGCAGGGCTGCTGGCAGAAGGGAACTCTAAAAATCAACCCATAGCTAGACTGGGCGCAAAAAGGCAGCCTGAAATTTTACCAGTGTGCCAGCTGCTTAGTGCCAGGGGAAAAAAGACATGCACAGAGATGTTCACAGAGTTGTGCACAGTGCAGGAGGGTAAAATCAAGAGTTCACTCATTTACCCTGGCTCCTTTTTTCTCTTTAAATCCTTGCTTTTGATTACTAAACTTGGTACATAGGATCACCCAATTTGGACACTCTAAGAGACTGCAGGGGAAAGTTGTTTTTGTGGAACCTGGGAATCAGAGCGGGGAGTAACAATCAGAGAACCAGCTCTGGGGCGGTCCATTCTCCCAAAGCAGTATTAAGTGCGACAGGGAAAATAAAATCTAAATACTGGGTAGAGAGGACTTATAGCCCCAGAGGTCAACCCAGAAACACTGCCACCCAGGGGTTGAATCACAAATTGACTCCTGTGTAAACACAAATAAAGGCAGTCTAAGAAACAAAGAAATACTGCCTGCTTGGAAATCAGGACTGTGGCTTACAACACAGAGGAGCAATCGAATGCAGGGAACTTCAATAGTGTCCTGACTATCTGACAGGAAACAGGCATGCCAAACAAAACAGTAGAGGAAGTGAATGACCTTCACTACTGCAAATTTTTATTTTTTCATCTTATACTTAAGAAACTAAATTTTTTTCTTTTTTCCTCACTTGATTTTAACTTTTTAATTATTATATTTTTATTTTTAATCAGTATTATTGCTACTAATATTTTACCTTTTTAAAAGTATTTTATTTTCTCTATTTTATTTTGGGATTAATGTTCTACATTCTATTTTCATTTTTCCTTTAGCATCAT